>JAQSUU010000743.1:2641822-3962733 GCA_038087645.1 Saccharum hybrid cultivar R570 | reverse complement strand
CCGTTGATCTCGATTTGGATGGCTCGCAATTATCTGCAACCCTACAGTGCTATTCCGGTCACCCCCCTCATGTCCGGTCGGCGGCTCCCCCATGGCCGGCGGCTCCTCCATGGCCGGAGATGATGGATCTCCCCACCGAGACCACCATTCAAGCCCAAACTTGAACCAATCGAACGAGATGCTTTGCACGAACTCCCCCAAGCAACAAAAACTAGCTACAACTACCCATATCCGACGCGCGGCAACAAGGAGACGGCGGCGCCATTACCGCACTACGGTGAACTCCAAATGCTCGATTCGAAGCCTCTCCAACCAAAAGAAAAGCATGAGAAGGTAGAGGAGAAGAGTGCGGTCTCACCAATGCAAAGAATACGGCCTCAAAAGCGCCCGAGAACTCCTCCCACGAACAACCGCCGTGCTCCAACTACCTCAAGCCCTAGACCTCGTTTTCTCATGGTGAAGTTCACGGTTTAGATGAAAAACGGAAATAGGAAGGTCAAGGCGTCCTATTTATAGCTTCTATTTGCCGTGTTCGGGTAGGATTCTCCAGAAATCACAGGATCAACCGACGTCGTCCTCTTCCGTTCGGAGTCCGGCGTCTTCACGGAAGGTGGAAGACGACCGACAACCGGGCCCACCGGTCAGCGACCAAGAAGAGAGGGAAGGCGCGACTGTAGGCTCGGCTGGCTCGGTCTGCTGGGCTGGCCCACGCGGTCGCAGGCGCGGAGGAAAACGGGGCAGCGGCCCACTGCGCCGGCTCGGGAGAGCAGGCCGTCGGCCCGTTGGCTGCCAGGGAGAAGGTAAGTGTTTCCTTTTCTCTTTTTTTTCTTTTCTACTTTTCTTTATTTACTTGTTTTAATAAACTATTCCAAATATGATTTTTCAAGCCAAAACAAAATAAAATAAATCCACTACACAAAAGAAAATAAATGCAGCAGCATGAATGCAACACCAAATAGTTTTCAAAATTTCAATTTCCCATTAATTGTTATCTAAATTATTTGAAACTCATTAATTCTAAAATTTAGAATTTTTGGGTGTTACAATTAGGATTCATCTTTAGTCCATGCTTCCTTGTGCACTCCAGTATCTTTCGTAGATCGGTTAGATGCATTGTGATATCTCCAGACTTAATCACTATATCATCGATGTAGATCTTTACTAATGTGTCGATGTATTCATGAAAAATAAAGTTCATAGCTCTTTGATAAGTAGCACCGGCATTTTTCAAACCAAATGTCATAACTATCCATTCAAATAATCCCACATGACTTGGACACCTAAAAGCAGTCTTGGGAATATCTTCTTCAGCCATGAATATTTGATTATAACCAGCATTACCATCCATGAAGCTGATAATTTGATGTCCACCTGCAGCATCAATCAACAAATCAGCAATCGGCATTGGATAACCATCCATCGGTGTGGCTTTATTGAGATTCCTGAAATCAATACAAACACGAAGTTTCCCATTTTTCTTATAAACAGGAACCACATTAGAAATCCACTCCGCATATCGACACTGCCGAATAAACTTTGCCTCAATTAATTTAGTTATTTCGGCCTTAATATCAGAAATTATATTAGGATTGTATCGGCGCGCTCGCTGCTGATATGGTCGAAATCTAGACTTAATAGGCAACCGATGTTCAACTATCGATCGGTCTAATCCAGGCATTTCAGTATAATCCCAAGCAAAACAATCTTTATACTCTTTTAACAAATTGACTAATTGCTGTTTACACTTGGAATCTAACTTAGCACTAATAAAAGTAGGCCTTGGCCTATCACCCTCACCAATATCTACTTCTACTAAATCATCAGCCGATGTAAACCCTTGACCTAATTTTCCATCATCGGCAAACCTATCCATTAAAATTCTTCTTCAGAACCGACTGCTTAGATCGGTGGAATTTCATAATCGGCAACCTTGAGGAACTCTTTTTCCCAAGCTTCTCCTGATATGCACTTGGTTCGTTCATAAGTATCTGATTCTACCGATGCGATGATGTAAGAAGAATCACCAGGAACAACTTCAATTTTATCCCCAATCCATTGTACGAGGCACTGATGCATCGTAGAAGGAACACAACAATTAGCATGAATCCAATCCCTTCCTAGAAGCAGATTATATGCACCCTTGCCATTAATAACAAAGAAAGTCATCGGTAAGGTTTTGCTGCCGATGGTCAACTCAACGCACATTTCCCCTTTAGCCGGTGATACATTGCCTTCAAAATCCTTTAGCATCATATCGGTTTTGGTTAAGTCTTGATCTCCCTTACCAAGTTTCCGATACATCACATAAGGCATAATATTAATCGCAGCTCCTCCATCAAAAAGTATCATAGATACAGGCTACCCATCAACTCTGCCTTTCACAAACAAAGCCTTGAGATGCTGTCTCTCGTCATCGGCAGGTTTCTCAAAAACAGCCATCATTGGATCTAACGTTAATTGAGCTATTTGGTCAGAGAAAACAACTTCTTCCTCATTATCAGGGAGTGCTAAAAATTCCATCGGCAACATCAACACCATATTGACATCTGCCGATGGGCCTTTATTTTTGTGCTTTATTTGCCACTGTTGATCGCCAGATCTCTCATTGGAGGAATTCTCTTCTCGGTATAAGTCCTCTTGATGCTCTCGCTGCATCCTCCTTTTTGTATCTTTGTCAAACCTTCTGGACACTATTGAGGAAGTTTAGTTTTCCAAACTGGCTGATAATAGGTCCTAGTTGACTCTGCGTGACGTATATTAGGATCCCTGTAAAATATTTCTTCATCAGGAACTCTTGCGTTTGCCATCTCTTCAAGCTCCTCTTGGTTCCTCAGAAAATATGCAGTGCATTTACCAAGCCTCTCATGTATACTAAGCCTTCCCCCCAGCCGATCATGTACTGATGCTTTACCCCTGATCGGCTCATTGATGGACAAACCTTGATTGCCAAGTTGAAACATCCTTTCTGAACGATTAACTCCATAATAACCATTGCACTCTGGGCAATTTTCAACAGTAGGTAATTTAATACCTTCTTCCCAACAATGAATAAAAAACGGACACCTCCAATGATCCTTATGCCGATTCCACTCCTCTCGGCGTCTCTCTTCTTGCTATTGTCGATATCGGTCCCTTCGCTGATGCCAGCCCTCCTGTTGCCTTCGATGGGTAATCACAATGCTAGATCGAGGAGGCTTTCCAGAATTGCTACTTTCTCCTAGTAGCCCCTTGCTTTTTGCATCATCGGTAGTTATCCGATGTTGGGGATCCACTGATGCATTTTTCTCAGCAGCTTCTGATGTCAACACCTTAGTCTTTCCTTCAGCATCCAACATATTTGCTGGAAAAGGATGTTGATCAATTTTCATCGGCTTCTGGATCTTGGAATTACCAAATTTAATTCTCCTAGATTCAATAGCTAATTGTAACTGTTGCCTAAACACTTTGCACTCATTTGTACTGTGTGAAGTTGCATTGTGCCATTTGCAATACATCATTTTCTTCAACTCTTCTGCCGATGGGATCACATGATTAGGTGACAACTTAATCTGGCCCTCTTGAAGCAGAAGATCAAATATCTTATCGGCTTTGGTGATGTCGAAAGTAAACTTCTCTGGCTCTTTTTGACCAAAGGGACAAGATATCGGCTTTTTTACTTTTAACCCACTCAGCCAAACTGATAACTGGTTCTTCATCTGAATCAGAATCTTCTACCTCTCCGACAAATGAAACCTTCTTGTTCCAATTCATTTTGGGTTCAAAAACTCTAGTATCTTGATCAGAAATCCTTTGCATGAGATGACTTAGGCTTTTGAACTCTTGAGAAGCATATTTGTCCTTAAGGTGTGGCAACAATCCTTGGAAAGCTAAATCGGCAAGTTGCCGATCATCCAGTATCAGGCTATAACACTTATTTTTCACATCTCATAGCCTTTGCACAAAGCCTTCCACCGATTCATCATTACGCTGTCTCAATTTTACCAAATCGGTAAGCTTCTTTTCATGAACTCCAGTAAAGAAATATTTATGAAATTGCTTTTCTAGATCAGCCCAAGTAATAATAGAATTTGGCGGTAATGAAATAAACCATGTGAATGCTAATCCAGACAAAGATGATGAAAACAAACGAACTCTTAATTCATCTCTACTAGCTGCCTCTCTACATTGAATAATGAAGCGATTAACATGTTCCATGGTTGATGTATCATCTTGCCCAGAGAACTTAGTGAAATCTGGTACCTTGTACCGATTTGGGAGAGAAATTAAATCATATGCCAGAGGATATGGAGTCCGATAAGAATAAGTATTGACCTTGGGTTTTATCCCAAACTGGTCCTTCATAATCTCTGCTATTTTATCGGCCCAAAAAGCATCAACATCTTGTTGACGATATGACTGAATTTCTACAGGAGGTACTTGCTGATATCCCTCTGCATATCTTTGTGGCCCACGATCTCCAGCAATTGGCATATTTCCCATTACTTGTGGTCCATTAACCTGCTGGAAAGGATTCATCGGCTGAGTTGCCGATGCTTGATTCTGAAAACCAGCTTGCATATAACCATGATGAATCCCTGCAACTTGCTGATTTGGCTGAACTGTATGTTGAGTTGGAAACTGCCCTGACCAACTATTATTAGCGTTCATCGGTACAAAATTTGCCGATGGCTGGTAATTTGCTGGCATTGCTGGATAATTACAACCAGCATGAGGCATGAACTAGACTCCAGGTTGACTTACAACAGGAGCCTTCTGTTGCATCGGTAACAAGTTTGCCAATGGACTTGAATTAGATGTTTGACCCAAAGGCATCTGGAAACTTCCTAGAGTTGGTTACACAGTAGTTGCTGTAGTATATTGAGGCACTTGAGCTATCGGCGAACCAGCCGATGGCATAGGACATTTTTCTGCTGTGTCAAACACTTGAGGTAACCTAGGGTTAAAAGCAGATGGCTCTGGAGGCATACCGTATCCCCACCAATTAGCAGGAGTCTGGTTATTCTGTGGCACAGGACCTGATAAAGCCGATGCCGATAGATCTGTATTAAGCTGAACTCGTCCTGATAATACTGAATCTGATCGCATCGGTGTAGATTATACGTTAGATAAGCCTGCTGATACTAGAGGGGAAGAAACTTCTGTACCCACAATGGCTGGGGGAGCCGATGGAGTAATAATAGATGCTGACTCTAGTTGATGATAGGCAGGCCCAACGTAATGCGGTGATGCTTGCCCTTCTTTGAAAGTTCGAACCACAGCATTATAAACAGTATTGGACAACACATTGGAGTGATTAATTAAAGCATGATTTACTGCAAAATTAACCATCTCTTGAAGTTTACCTGGATTACAATCAAAGGTAACTTGCCGAGGCAACGGCAAATCTTGCTTCTAGATGACTTGTCCACTCTTGTTCAAGCTGAATGACTTCAAGCAAAGCTGTCTGTATTCTTCTATAGCCTTTTACATAGCCTGCTTCTGTTCTTCCTTAAGATCTTCTTCTGATACCGCGATGATGTTCCCCGCATCAATCTCAGGATTGAACATATTGATCAGATCTGGTCCCACCGAGCGTGCCAAAAGATGTGTTGATGCAAAAGTGGATCTGCAAACACAAAGGGCTAACACCCGAAATCGATATCCAAAGCGTGCCAGTCGATTTGACCTGTTAATCGACAAGGATGAAGATACGAGCACTTTGGTCCTGACAACAGCGATACGCCCAGAAGTCACGGCCAAGAGGTACTCACATGGAACTCGAGGATCGTCGAAGATTGCACTGAAGCAATGCAACTCGCCGAATCGATGAGAACTCATAAAAAAGGAAAAATATGCAAATTGACGAAGTCGCCGGAAATTAAATAGATGTAAATAAGAGTAAAAGCTGGTTTTTGATATTGATTGATTCATATTACATTGCCCTTCACTCTATATTTATACCCTGATCTACAGAAACGTAACCAAATACAACTAGGACACTAAATCTAAATCTAAGAAAACATACGACTCTTATACAAATCAGACTCTAATAAACATAGAAAAGGAAATTAATTCCTATCTTATTCCCTTGTCCGCCTAAATTACGATGGAATTCCCATCGACCTCCTTTCCATCGGCACACCCCCTGTTTCATCGACAGCAGCCTTCAAGTCTTCTTTCATCGGCACACTTCCTATTTCATCAGCAGCAGTCTTCAAACCTCCTTTATCGACATCGGTAATAATACCATTAACCTTATCGGCAACACCCCAATCCAACCTAGCTTCTCCATACACCGCCACCATCCATCGGCAGCCTTCTTCACAAGCTGTCTTTTATCGGCTATACACAATAACTTTTCTTCTACCGATTAGCCCACTCTGATTATCTTGACACGTGCCAAAAAAACGGTGTCAACAACATCATACCATCAATCCAACGCAACGGCTAACGCCGATTGGACGTAAAGGCTGTTACTCAATCACGATCGAGGGCCCGAACTAGTATAAATCGACTGTCTCTGTGTTAATGTCGAGTTCTAGCATACGCCAAAGCCTGCACAATCATCCCGGGTACCCCGTGACGAGCTATCGGTGGTCAAATACCGACAGCTGGCACGCTAAGTAGGGGCTTTTGGCTTCCACCCGCCAGACTCGACGACCTAGATCGGCGCTGCTATAAGATTAGTCTACCTCTAATCTCTTTCATAAGATGTCTCCCACTCGCAACAAGCTAAGCATGATTCAAAACTCACGTCCGGGGCTGCTCTACTTCACAAACAACTATATCCATGGCTACAAAGACTTCAGATATTACAACAAGACACTTGATGAATTACAATAGCACGCCAGTGGAGTATTTATAGCACAAGGAGCGGTGTACATGAACCAGGAGCACCAACAATTTCTATCCGACAAAGGGCTCAGTGAAGTGACATAAAGCAGTAAAAGACAGGGTGCACGTGAAGGAACAGAGTCCAAGGACAGCATATCCAAGGGAATATGCCAACACTATTCACCTCGTGAACAGGCAAGAATTCAATTCAAAGCCAACTGCCAACTTCCACCCACTTCTGACAAAAAAGGCGACCAAACAAGAAGACAAAAGGTCCTCTACCCGAGTTTTTATTATAAAAAAAGAACCCAGACAGATGCTCGGGGGCTGCATAGTACATACCCTCAGAAGAGGCTTTTCAAGTTTTTCAAAACACAAGACTCTCTAACTTTTTGTTTCAAATAGCAAGAGTCTCAGGGGATACACTCATTGAGTGCACTTTTTCCTAAAAAAAGTGCACATCACTCCAAAGATTTCTTCAAGATTTGATCACCCCAAGGCTTCGCTACGAAAGAACCCGGAACCAGATTCTACGAAATCAAAGGAAATAGGGAGGCTTTCAAGCTCAACCATGAAATGCTCGGGGGCTTATCGTTGCGGGATCCACATGGTTCCCTAGCATCACGGTAAAAGGTCCGTGGGCCCTGGCCCAGCCCACAGACAGAGAACGGGTAAGGAGTAGCACCAACAACTCCGTTTTCGAGTAGAATAGGCCTGACCTAGCTGGACCCACAGAGAAAGTACATTCTGTATTTAGATCAAAACCTTTCCCCGGATCCAAATAGGATTGTAAATCACACATTGGCCTACTCTATCAATATAAAGAGAGGACTGCGGGCACCCTGTAACACACACAACATCATACAATCAATTCAACGCAAAGGCTAACACCGACTGGACGTAAAGGCTATTACTTGATCACGATCGAGGGCCCGAACCAGTATAAATGGACTATCTCTGCGTTAATATTGAGTTCTAGCATACGCCAAAGCCCGAACAATCGTCCTGGGTACCCCTGTGATGAGCTATCGGTGGTCAAACACCGACAGTCTTCCAATCATGAAATTCTGGCAAAATTGAAAAAACTCATCTCCAACAACTCCTAAATCTACCTCCCAATCTTTTGGCACTTGGAAAAAACCACCCCCATGCACGTAAAATTATGCGCGCGTATCATCACCCCAAGTGAAAGTGGAAGTACACGGGGAAGGAAAAAAGCAGGATAGGGTTCCTGATGTAAATATACAAGAGAGAAATAAATTATAAAAGTGATTACTGTGACTTTAGAAATAGTTTAGGATCCCTAATGTAAAATTATTTTCTATCTTTTAGGCATGAGATTTTAGAAACTGTTGGAGTTGTAGCTTTTTTATATCTTCTAATATATTTTGCAAAGGTTGGAAAACTTGTTTTGTGGGGTATTTTTTTAGATACAGTTGAAGATGCTCTAACCCATGGAATCAAGCGAATTGAATGGTAATCCAAAATGACATTTCTTTCAACCCGAGTGTGAATTGTCTAAATTATGGTAACAGAAAGCATTAGACATGAATATTTGTTGTATTTACATTGGTAATGTAACCTGTAGCATAAACTGTTCTGGCCTATATCTGTACCTAACATTAATGAGCCAAAATTTCATCCTATTTTTTCGTCCATGTCACCCTAACTACCTGGATAGTGGAGATGAGTTTCTTTCATCCCGGTTTTTTTTACTTGCCGCAAACCTTTGACCCATAATCATACGAGTTTGAACAACTCACTTCAAACGATGATGGATACTCGTGTCTAGCGATGATGGATATAGGGTTCGATTTCAATATCTATTGGGTTATGTCCTCTATATATTTTATGTGATTTGGACTCACGGCTCATACTTATACAAGTTAGAACAACTCGCGTCTAGTAATGATACACAGTTTGATTCATATACGTATTGGGTTCCATTGTGCTAGGGTGTTTCCCCAGTTTATCGTATCCACTTGTTTATCCAGGATTTTCTCCTGTTGGATGCTACCCCTCGTTCTCTTGGTTTGAAGACGGATGACTGTGCTGATTCCAAGGAACACCAGCATCCCCATAAAAAAGGAGCTGGTCTTAGACCAGTCTTAATAGAGGGTTTCATGTTCTAGTTTCCAACACATCATATTTTGGAAACAGTACAGAAGAGTTTCGTCCTCATAAAACTCTCTCTACTTTCATGAAACTCTTATCATCTCTCTCTTCATTAATACTGTCACATCAGCATATTTAATGTCCATTAAACTCTAATGAAATCCCACTTAGACTGGCCTATCGACTGACTCCGACAACAAGCCTTGTATCTATATCCAGGTGTACGAAGGTGAGCGGGCCAGGACTCGCGACAACAACCTGTTGGGAGAGTTTGAGTTCTCCGTTCCTCCAGCACCCAAGGGTGTTCCACAGATCACCACAACTGCAGACAGCGGGTTTGCCGAGTGCCTGAGATGCTCGTCAAAGGCTGAATTGCGCTCGGCAAAGGCTTTGCCGAGCGCAACGCTCGGCAAAGGGATCCCGGCAACGAAATGCCCGGCAAAGGCTCCTTTGCCGAGCGTCTTTTATCAGGCGCTCGGCAAAGCCTTTGCTGAGCGCCTAGGCGGCATTCGGCAAAGAAAAGCGGCGGTCACGGCGGCGGTCACGGCGGATAGCCGCCGTGACGTTTTCTTTGCCGAGCGCCTCCAGTAAGGCGCTCGTCAAAGAGCAAACTAATTTTTTTTAAAAAATTTCTTTGCCTAGCGCCTCCAGCCTGGCGCTCGGCAAAGAGCAAACTAATTTTTTTTAAAAAAAATTTCTTTGCCTAGCGCCTCCAGCCTGGCGCTCGGCAAAGAGCAAACTAATTTTTTTTAAAAAAATCTTTGCCTAGCGCCTCCAGCTTGGCGCTCGGCAAAGAGCAAACTAATTTTTTTTAAAAAAATTCTTTGCCTAGCGTCTCTAGCCTGGCGCTCGGCAAAGGATTGCCTTTGCCGAGGGCCAAGCCTGAGGCACTTGGCAAAGCTGGCTAAGCTGCCGTGTTGTAGCGCTAAAAACGAAATCTGGATTTCAGCTTTGCCGAGCGCCGCGCCAAAAAGCGCTCGGCAAAGGCTCTTTGCCTAGCGCTGCGCTAGGCAAAGCTGAAATCCAGATTTCATTTTTTTATTTTTTGCTTTCTATCGCTGCAAACACAACAAATCATATATATACATCAAATGGATATCACCATGAACACAAATAACACCATTTATATCACAATTTCATCACTTTTATCACCACCGTCACCATATATATCACAATAGCACATATATCTCATAATAGCATCACTTATTCGGCGATAAAATCCATTACAACAACTTGATGTTCATGAAGTTCAACACAACAAGTCCAAGTCCATGACATGAAGTTCAACACAACAAGTTCAGGTTCATCACCAAGAGAAGGAATACGTGACAACAACTTTGACGTTACTCACTGAGGCGGCGGTGGAGGTTGGTACCCGGGCCACCCATGTGACGGTGGAGACGGTCCCCCATGCTCGTTCGGCACGTGGTTCGAACCCGCCGACTGAGGCTACACACAGGAGCAGCGATTGCATGAGACAAAGTTAAATAGCTAAATAACATACATGTATGATATATATTACTCACCGGAGTAGTGTTGAGAGCAACGAAGGGAGGAACGATGGGAGGAGGCTGAGGTGGACCCATCAAGTTGGGTGGCAAAGTAACACCCAGAGAACTCTGCAGAAACGCCAGCACGTCCGACATCCTCTGGTCACTTGCCAGCCGCGCCGCCCGCTCTGAAGCCACAACCGCCTCCAGCTCGTCGGCCCTCTTGTTCGAAGTTTCCACCTGGGCCTATACATTATTGCAAAGGTAATGTTAGTGAAGCGACAAGGAAATCCCCGTGTAATGCACAACGAGTAAACCAAAACTAACCTGTAGTGCCTCGACCTGGGCCTGTCCATAGGCCGGCTGCTCGCGTATCGGCGGGAGTCCGGAGCCACTCGTGGTCTGTGCTCGGATCTGGGAGAGAGTGGGAGTAGTGGCGCTGTCGATCACGCTGTAGGCCATCCAGTAGCGCCCATGCTGCTTTCCCTTTCCAAGACACATGACGAGGCACGCATCGATGTTGTCAGTCGTTGGATCATAATCTGGCCCATACATCGCCCTCGCCGCCTCATGGTACTCGGTGACTTTCTTGTAGGCGCTCTCACTTGTGTATGCCTCGAGCGGGTCCTCCGGGTTGAAGGAGACGTCGGACATCGCCTTGCCCTTGTGTGACATGGTATATGCGGCGAAGTAGGAGCATGGCTGGCCATCGTGCGCCGCCGACTGCGAGAACAAAAAGAAGTTTGTTAGTAGTCTTTGCCTAGTTACATTAAAGCATGGCAACGGTTACAAACATGATGACGTACCCAAGCTCGGCCGAAGCCACCGATGTTGCGGTTGCCTTGAGGTGAGGTACACCTGGCATGGCCAAACGGTGAGCCCGGGCAGCCGTGTGCTGCTGCCGCCACTCCTCGCTCAGCCAACGGTCCACGATTTGCCCCCACGCCTCGGGGGACTTTTCGCACCACCAAGGAATGACCTACACGTCATGCAGTAATCGACATGTTAGGCAGTCAAGTTCATAGCACCTAATGTTGAAAGGAACTTAATTTAAAGTTGTTCAGTTACCTGCATGAATTGCTCTTTGGTGAGAGAGAGCCTCCGCTCTCGGATTTGTTTCTTGTTGACGCTCTCTCCAAACTGCTTCCCATAGTAATCTCTGATGGCCTGGACTCTCGCCTTGTGGTACATGTCCGTGACGCGCTTCCTGCAAGCTTTCCTAGCCACGGCATCCGCATTGCCCTCGTAGCTCTCGTCGAGCTTGAAGTATGATGTATGCATTAGTTATTTCAAGTAGGATCCAATGAATGTGTTGCATTGAGGCATGTAGTGCGAGGAAGACTTACCCAGAACTCCTGAAGGATGTGCGCTGCCACGTTGCCTGCAGTGGCGTGGTGGGCGGACTCGTAGTGGGCCCACGTGTAGGCAGGCTCGTCCTTCCCGGCATGTGTTACAATGCTAGGGAAGTAGTGCCTGACCAGGGCCCCTAGGACGCCATTCACATGGCGTGAATCCTCTTCCGACACAACCCTCTAGGTCCTGCACAAGTGATTGAGTAAATATATTAGTATATATTTAGATTTTGAACAAAGGATACAAAGTAATAGTGATAACATGTAGAGGTGTCTTACGCTTTCCCCTCTGGGACAATCAAAACGCGTCGCCTCGGTTTGTCAGGGAGAGACGTGGGACCTCAGAAGTAGACACTCCCCACAGCAGTGGAAGACGATGTCCCGGCAGGGCCCTCGGCCCCGCCACCGCCGAGGTCCCCGTCGTCGTCCCCCTCGTCCTCCTCGTCCTGCTGCACCACCTGCTGCTCCTCGTCATCCTCCTCCTACTGCGGCTGCTCCTCGTCGTCCTCCTGCTGAGGCTCAAGCTGGACCACGGGAGTCGTCCTCCTCGTCGGCCTCCTCGCCGTTCTCCTTGCCATCCTGCGGCGTCTCGTCCCCGTTGGAGTGGGCTCTGACGCGTCATCCACGCCCCCTCCACTACCAGAGCCTGGGTAGAAGTGGCTTAGGCTCCTCTACTAGAGCCTGGGTAGAAGTGGCTTAGGCTCGGCAAATGCACCTCTTTGTCGAGCGTTGAAGTTTGGCGCTCGGCAAAGAAATTTCTGTTTTTTTTTCTTTTTTTCTTTTTGCCGAGCGCCAAGGTTGGCACTCGGCAAAGAGGTGCCTTTGCCGAGCGCCTAACGGAGGGCGCTCGGCAAAGACCGATGGTAGGTGCCCGGTATGTTATGCGGTAGCTCTTTGCCGAGTGCTATCATTTGCCGAGCGCCTGGTGCTTAGCAAAGACGTTATTTGCCGAGTGTTTCTCTTTGCCGAGGGCATGGCGCTCGGCAAAGGAATCGTTGCCGAGCGCATTCTTTGCCGAGAGCCCGGCGCTAGGCAAAGGTGGCCTTTGCTGAGCGCTCGATAAATAGTGCCCGACAAAGACCCAGGCGCTAGGCAAAGGCACTGTCTGCCGTAGTGCACTATTACCTTCAATGTCAACGCCAATGGTATCCTGGATGTCTCTGCCGAGGACAAAACCACGGGCCACAATATGAGCAAAACCATCACCAAGAGGTTCTGTTTAAAGCATTAATGATCTAATCAGTAATTGTCCTTTCGTAAGATTGGTCGTCTCCAAGATAGGGCAGATGTCCATGTGTTTAGACGGCTTCTGTCTTATTTTACTTGCCAAGCTAAGTAGACAGCATCTACAGTGAGCATTTTATTTGGATGTATGTAAACTGTTTAATATATGTATGTATTTATGCTCAAAGCATAAGTATGATCTATGTACATCATTTGTCCAAGCCAGACCTTAACAAGATTTTTTTTTGTTTCTTCATGTATACATTGAGTTGTGAGTTCAAATTTTCTAGGGTGATATGGAACGTTTTAATCTACAAGGAAATTTGTCATTATTGGTTTTAAAGGTTTGGCATCTAATCATAAATTAACTCTCTATATTCATACTAATACAAAAAAAGTGAGACAAAATTCAAAACATATTTTTATAACATAAAATATGAATTAAAAACTCTATGTAAATGGAGAAACAAAAAAATGACATATTCTTATGGGTCAGATAGGATGAACTGAAAAATTCTGATGGAAAATTGAATGCAAAATCAGTCTATGGATGACTAACTTTCCTGTGGGGGTGTAACTTATACCTTTCTAATAAAAAATAAGTATTTAGAAGAGTTACAATATAATCAGAGGCAACTTGTGGTTAGTAACAGTCACAGAGTCAACTCATGCTTGTCCCCATCATTCTCCAAATCATTGAGTTCTAACTTCTAAATAGTGAAATCAACCAAATTGGAACGGAACTGAAATAAAATCCAAATTGAAATGTTTCTCAAAATATATACGATATGTATTTATTTAAAAGATACTATCAACCTTTTCTTTTTACTTGGCAATTTTGACCTTGGCATGAAGCCCGATGCAGCCCATATGTGTTGCGTGAATGGACCAAAATGGCCCCAATTTGAGGTTGCTATGTAAGCACATCACAAAAATTTCTGGAATCACTACCGGAATTCACTTCTTTGCCGAGCGCCGGAGGCTTTGCCGAGCGTTTTTTTTGGGCGCTCAGCAAAGAAGGCTTTGCCGAGAGCCAAAGAAAAAACACTCGGCAAAGCCTCTACACTCGGCAAAGAAGGCTTTGCCGAGCGTCCGATAAACGGCTCTCGGCAAAGAAGTTTCTTTGCCGAGAGCCAAAAAAAACACTCGGCAAAGAAGGCTTTGCCGAGCGTCCGATAAACGGCTCTCGGCAAAGAAGTTTCTTTGCCGAGAGCCAAAAAAAACACTCGGCAAAGGCTTCTTTGCCGAGTGCCAAAGTAAAACACTCGGCAAAGCAATTTTTCAAACCACATTTTGGTGCCCTAAACGAATTCAAATAAAAAAGTTTTCAACTACAAAGTTTCATAACTTTTCATGATCTACAAACTTTATATTGGTCATTTCTTTATTCAACAAAGTAATAATTACGTTGTTCACAAAATCTATATGTCTCTCATGTTTCCATGAAACTACAAGAGAGATATATAAGATTTGTGAACAATGTTAGCACCACAATTTCGGATGGAAAAACTTCCTAAATGAAGTTTGTAGATCTCGAAAGGTTATGAAAGATTGTAGTTGACCTCTTTTTAATTTGAATTCATCTTGTCATGGAAAACTACGTTTGAAATTCAAAATTTTAAAATTTTAAAATTCGAATTTTTCAAAAGACCTCGGATGGAAAAACTTCCTAAATGAAATTTGTAGATCTCAAAAAGTTATGAAACATTGTAGTTGACCACTTTTTCATTTGAATTCATCTTGTCATGCAAAACTACGTTTGACATTCAAAATTTTAAAATTTGAATTTTTCAAAAGACCTCGGATGGAAAAACTTTCTATATGAAAAATGTAGTGCTCGAAAAGTTATGAAACTTTGTGGTTGACAACTTTTTGATTTGAATTCGTTTAGGGCCTCAAACAATCAATTTTCACTTAGTTTAGTATAATATTTGAGTAACTGAAACGGCATATAGACGCATGTGAGTGTGTAGTGCAGGTGGCAGAGGAGGTATCACGTGAGTGAGAGGTTACGAGTTCGAATCCCGCCGACCGCGTAGCCGCGAATTTTGCGCGAAAAATGCCGCGACGGAGACGGGCGGGCGCTGGCCAGTGGGCCCCTCCCCCGATTGAAAATTTTTTTTCCAGGTTTTTTCGCATTTTTTTATTTCGCGCTTTGCCGAGCGTCGGGCTCTCGGCAAAGGCTTTGCCGAGTGCCCGATAAACGGCTCTCGGCAAAGAAGCCTTTGCCGATCGGATTTTTGCCCTCGGCAAAGCAGCCGGCTCCGGTTGTGAATGAGCAATGGTTGGCAAGGTGGAAATAAAATCTTGGTAACACACGTAGTTTGAGAAAAAAAATCTGGTAACACGCAATTCCATGTATTTAGAGAATTCAAATTTATCAAAAGTGACAAATTTTGATATGGCGGTTGGTGGTCCTCTAGGGTGAAATTTTGTGGTACTATTTTATCTCTCTGCTTCTGTTTTTCTTTTTCTGATGAGCCCAGCAGCATCCTACTGTAGTACAGTATTCGTATTCCCGTCCGCGGCGAACCCGCTCCCGACGACCCGACGACATTGCTGAATACAAAAATGCTCGCGCCTTCTTCTTCCTTTCCTCTTCCATAGTTCTACTCACCTGCTCTTCTCTCACAAAGCTGTACAGCTGCGGCGGCCATTCCTCCGCCCGACCGCGCTGAGCAAGGCAAGTAAGATGGCCGGCAAGCACCGTGATCTTGCCATCGGGATCGATCTGGGCACCACCTACTCGTGCGTCGGCGTTTGGCAGAACAACCGCGTGGAGATCATCCCTAACGACCAAGGCAACCGAACTACACCATCCTATGTTGCTTTCACCGACACCAAGCGGCTAATCGGCGATGCTGCCAAGAACCAGGCCGGAGTGAACCCCAGCAACACAATCTTCGGTGGGTGCCGTACGATTCTCATTTACTAGTTTTTTTTTTCATTTTACCAAAGTCAACTCCTTCTTCCCAGATCTCCCCATTCCTTTACCAAAGTCGTCTACTTCTTCCCGTTGGCTACTTCCTGAATTAGATCCGTGGGTATGAGCTGAGGGTGCGGTTCCGATCTGTCGGACGTGCTGATGCAGCATCTGCTTGTTTGGATCTGTCGATTCTGGTTCTGCTTCCAGCGGTTGATTGCAGCTTCAATTTGTGTGGGATTAGGCGCTTAGGTTTATCTGAACTCTGGTGGCAGTGTGTTAATTTGTTTCGGCAGTAGCTTGCTCTCAACCCATGTCCATGTCATTAAGTCATTAACAATTTAACATCTAATCCTTGTGCTGCAGATTCCAAGCGGCTCATTGGGAGAAGATTTACTGATGATTCTGTAGAGAGCGACATTAAGCACTGGCCCTTCAAGGTCATTTCTGGACCTGATGACAAGCCTATGATCGTTGTTCAATACAGGGGCGTGGAGCAGCAGTTTGCAGCTGAAGAGATCTCCTCAATGGTTCTGGTGAAGATGCGGGAGACTGCTGAAGCCTATCTTGGCACCACTGTGAAGAATGCTGTTGTCACTGTTCCTGCCTGCTCCTCGGACTTGCAGAGGCCGGCCACCTGGAACGCCGGAGTGCTTGCAGGTCTTAATGTTATACGCATCATCGCTGAGCCCAATGCTGCTGCTTTGGTCTATGGTCTTCAAAGGAAGGCAGCTGAGATTCCGGGGGAATATGATGTTCTTGTGTTTGACCTCTGAGGTGGTACCCTTGATGTCTCGGTTCTCACCATTGAGGAGGGTATCTTTGAGGTCAAGGCCACAGCTGGCGCCGCACACCTTGGAGGTGAGGACTTCGACAACCGGATGGTGAACCACTTTGTTCAGGAATTCAAGAGAAAGAAGAATAAGGACATTAGTGGCAACCCCAGGCCTCTTAGGAGGCTAAGGACAGCCTGCGAGAGCGCCTGTTTGTGTGGGTGTGGCCGTGAGTTGCCGCGTGGCCGCGTCGAGCGGGGAAGAAGCGGAGGAGCCAGGAGGCGCGACTCGCCAGGGGCCGATCTCGATCCGCCGTCGCCCGTCGGGTCTCGGGTGGGTGTGGCCGTGCGGCTGCGGGATGTGGTGGGATGAACCGGTGTGAGAGGGCTGAGGATTCTAGGTTTCAGCTTTTATACATAGGGATGTTAGCTGGACCACAAGTGGGCTGTGTTCTTTCGGGGCCCGATGGAGCACCACGGGCTAAATCAAAGATCCGCCCCGACACCGCTGGATTTCGGGTATCCGAACCCGAAAACCACGGGTGAAAACTAAGCACCAAACCCGAAACCCACGGACCCGAACCCGATCCGCTGCCATCCTTAGCTGTGTGGCCGGATGCGGGTGGCCTTTCCAAATTCCGCCGCCTGCGTTGCCGCTGGCGACGAGCGCCGCCACCGCTCGCGCCGGATCTAGGTAAGCGGCTTCCACCTCCTGGGTCTCACCCATATCGCCTCCTCCCCTCCTCCTTCCCCTTACCCTTCTCCTCATCCGTTTTCCTTGCTAGGGTTGGAGTAGACACGGCGGCAGCCGCGGCCGCGGCTCGAGGTGATGCGTATCGCCTCTTCCTCCTCTTCTCCTTCTCCTGCACGATCTTTGCGTTTCTGTGACGAATCGAGCCTGGTTGCAAAACCTTGGTAGATGCTGATGCGCAGTTTGAGATTCCCCCATTCGAGTATGTTACTCTGCAATTCGGCTTCCGGCTAGGGATATGGGATAGGTGTGCCAAGGTATGCTCTGATGGTTATGGACTACTCGGAAGATGTAAATATTCAATCTGGATTATAAACTTGTTTCAGACGCAATAGTTCCTTTGAATCGGTGTCTAAGTTATCCCGAAAAAAAAAACTTTCTGTGTATTTTGAAGGTTGTGATAGGCGGAGGTCCGATTCTTCTGTGGAGTTGTTGATACACAACTAAAAAATATAGTGAACAGATGCAGACGGGGGACCACAAGCAGGTGTATAGCATCAGTAATGAGCGTTATGTTGAGTGATAGTCTTATGCAAGTGCCAATTTGATGCGGTGATGTTCCATGTTTCTGCCGGAATATATGCACATAATACATGAATAGCGAGGTTGGTAAGCTGGACTGTGGTAGTAGCTCAGATAAACTAGTACAATTGTTTCATGACCAATCTTGTAAATGTTGATCGAATAACAGGATATGGTGCGTTGCACACGGGAGGGTCAATCAGGTCAGCTACTGCATAGTGGATCAGATGCAGTGGAAGCAGGCTCCATTCAAACTAGGTGCACTGTTATAAGTCGATACATGAACATGACATGTGTTATGACGTTCGAATGATAATCTCACAATATCAGGGACGAGTGGGGGTTGTCGCTTGACTGTGCAATTAAATATGCAGGGTTTTTTTTTATAAAGACAACGCCAAAGTGGGTGAATGGACTATAGTGTTGAACTTTTAGGATCATGCAGGGGTGGATCTAGCGGGTGATTTCGATTCCATTTAGGATAAACAAGTAGCAGTTTGATTCAAAGATAAGAGAGATGGAGAGGGAGAGGTGAGGCACAGACCAATGGGCTTGGAGGAGCTGGAGGCGTCCATCGCGTTCGTTGATGGAGTCTGCACACAGGTAGCGATAGTCAGTGAAGAGGATGGTTGCAGTGACGTCCGGCGACGACATGGGCGTCGTGGTCCAGAGGCGACGGCGAAGGCAGTGGCGCCTCCCTCTCAATCGGTCTAGGGTAGGACGGTGGGGTGTGGTAGCAGTGAACCTCGTAACCCTAGCCACTGGCCCCCACCTCCTATTTATGGCACTGCACAACGGGGGTCCACCAGCCACGTTATTGGGCTGGGCGTCCCCGATCAGGACGCGAGATCAGGGCTCAGACATGGCCATTGGGCCAAGTCCAGTGGAGATCAACCTAACATTCTCCTCCTTGATCTCATCTTATACTTTGAACTTTAGACTTAACTTTAGACTTATTTCTTTTACCATTCCATCACAGATCAGTGCATAGAGCATGCCTCATCGTCACGATCAGTCGCCGATAGATTTAACAGCTACAATACACATCTCTGATCTGAAACAGATTCTTTAATTTTGGACCCTTAATTGTTCAAAAATCATAGGCTATACCATAAACCCATATCCACTGTGTGTTCTCTGAACGCATTGGGTGGTAAGCCTTTGGTAAGCGGATCCGCAAGTACTTGCTTGTTACTTATATGTTCAATACTTTTAATATGATTCCGGATTTTCTCCTTTACAATGTATAACTTTAATGTCAATGTGTTTGGCAGCACACTTCCCGTTGTCATAGGAGCAAACTACTTAAATGACTATTGTTGTTGACAACCATTATCAATTCCGGGTATAAGCTCCTTAACCATTTTGCCTGTCCCATAGCCTCATGTCATGCTATATTGTAATTTTGCATCACTGATGATACTAAAATTATTTTTTAGAGCTTCTCCACATTAAAACTCCAACTGCAAGTGTTAGCTACTATGTGGGTTTCACTAAACATCTCGCCAAAATTTAACATTTGTACCCACAACTACTTGAGAGTAATTGTTCTTTCTTTCTTAGCATGAGGCTGGCAGTCTTAACTCTATTCCAGTGATCTATATCTGGACTGGACTTTTCCAAAACAACCCGGATACGTAAATATGTCAGGGTAAGATCTTATCTATGTACTTATTAAGCTTCCAACAGCTGAAGCGTATAGGACGTCCATCTATAACAATCTCACATTGCTTCTTGGAACAGTAAAGTTCCCAAAACTATTACCCTTGACCATACGAACAGGCGTATGTTTACACATATACATACTTTATTTCTTCAAAATCTTTTCTAAGTATGCATTTGCGAAATTTCTACTACCCCTTTTCTTCTATCTCGGTAAGTTCCAATTCTTAGAATAAATGATGCTTCACCGAGATTATTCTTATTGACAGGACAAGAACTTTTTTCTTCTCCTACAGTAGACTAACATCACTACTAGAAAGTAAGATGTCACCCACATATAGGATTAGGAAAATAAATCTCTCATTCTCAGACTTTATACAAATGTAATTGTCCTTTCATTCTCTTTAACCCAAATATCTAATTGATTCTTCAACTTTAATTGCCACTGTCTATAGATTTGCTCTAGTCCATAAGAGATTTCAACGTGTGGCATACTTTACTTCTTTTGTTTCCACGACAAAACCTCTGGGTTGTACCATGCAATCATTTTCATATAAATCCCATTAGGGAATGTCGTCTTTACTTTCATCTGATGTAACTCAGATTATGATGTGCCACTAGCACTCATTGCAATCTATTCATTCTTTTCGCAAATAATCTTTCATTTGAAGTCGCGCTTTACATCTTTACATATTCCCTTTGGAGTCACATTTGTTTTGTAGACCCATTACAGCCTACTGTTTTGGCTCCTTAGGAATTTATTCTAAATCCTAAAATATTATTGGTGCTCATTGAACTCTTTTTATTTCCTTTGGAGTCACATTTGTCTTGTACACCCATTACAACCTACTGTTTTGGCTCTATTAGGAATTTCTTCTAAGTCCCAAACGTCGTTGGTTATTTTCAATTTCATTTCATCTTCCTTTGCTTCTTGTCATTTGGACGAGTGAACATCTCTCATGGCTTCTTCAATTGAGGTGGGATTACCCTCCATTTGAATTTCACTAATAGACTTTATAGTTATCAGAAATGTCTGATCTTCTTATTCTTTGAGACTTTCTGGGGCCTCAGCTACTAGCACTTCTTGACCTTTATTGCCAAAAGACAATTGATTCTACAAGGTCCTATATAACAAGACCCTTGTTTACATTATTTATCCTCCTTGTGGAGTTAGGTCGCTTTATACTATGCTCCTCCAAATTGTCCCATCTTTAAACTTTCTCATTTTGGGTTTAATCTGAATACTGATCAACTTTGCTATCTTTCTATCGGAACTGTTATAAAAAATCTAGAAATTTAGTATTTTCTTTACTTTAGGGGTATCGTTATTATGACCGTCTTACTGCTCCGACTATCACATTCATCTTTTATAGATCACTCTTGCCTTCAATGCATAGTATGCATCACATTATCTGAAGTATGGGAAGTATCTTTCTTAATTATCTTTCTTACTTGATCTCACATTTCTCCCCCTCGAAATATGGTATGAACTTTTCTACCACAATTTCAAAAACCATTCAGAGCTCTTGTGAATGAGATAACTTTGATTACTTACTTTATTCACATGACTACATCATGCAAAATGAAATTATTTCTTAGTTCGTATGGGAGTACTTTTTCCTCATTTCACTTCAAGAACTCAATAGAGTCCTCTTATCATCAGAACTTCTGCAAGTCATGCTTGCATGTCATTCTTATCATGAGGTTCGTTTGCAACTTCCATTTGTTCTTAAACTCATACTAGGATAGTATAAGAGCTATCCTAAACTTTTCTCCCTGTGTGGGATACACTAAAAGTATATGAGTCATCACAATTTTTTCCGCCATGCAGGATAAGCACTATGCCAAACTTCTCCCGCCATGCAGGATAGATTAACATAAGTACTATACCAACTTTACCCCGCCATGCGGGTATTTTCTCAAACCTTTTCTGCCATATGGATACTATCATATTTTTTTCGCCATGCGAGATAATTCCCTTGAAGGGACATAAATGCCAGGATTGGCTTATATTTAATCGTCAAATTTAGGAATAAATCTGAACACTCTTTAACACGCATGCTTAATCCGACGTTGGTCAAATTAAACATGCATGTCACTTATTACATTTCATATCATGATGATTAAAACTAAAAAATATATATTACTTATTACATCTCTTACCATGATGATAAAACTGAAAACTAAATTCTTATTGTTCTATTTTCTTTTCTTGGATCAATATGCCTGAAATCTTTAAAAACTTTTCTTTTCAAGCCACTCTTAAAGAGAATGCAGTCCCTCATGCAATTGCCTTCTTTCTCATAGAACTTGCACTTAGTCTTTTCACCATCTAAGTCCCAAGTACCCATATCACTTTCTTTTCTGCCTTCAAGAATGCAAGCATGAAGATCTATGTCTGAAAAATATTCATCAATAATCAACAATAATGCTCATTAAACTTTGAAAATTTTATGTTCTAATCTATATCACCGTTCTGCAGAAATAGAATAAAACATCATTCCTCTATATTAATTCCATATCACCGTTGGGCATAAATGGAATTAACGTATAGAAACTCAATAATCTTGAAAGCGTAGAACTGCTCCTCAAAATTAAATTTTTCCGTTGGTTTGAATTTAATTAGGAGACAATCAACTTTATTGCAGCGGAAACATGAAAATACATTTCTCTAGTTTAAGAGCATTCCTTGGTCTTTATCTATTCTCTGAAAAATTGGTCACTTTGATACAAAATTCATCAGAGATTTAAACTTTAAACATAAAACTCATATAATTATAATATTGTTATCATCAACGTTGGTCAGAAAATAATAATACCATAATTTAACTTAACTATAAACCAACTATTCCTCCAACTAAAATTTTTCCATTGGTTCCAATTTTAACTAGAGGATAAATTTTTTTATCATTTACTGAATAATTATAACTGTTTTTCAAATTAAATTCTCCCGTTGGTTCGAATTTAATGAGAAGACAATAATCTTTGACTTTACAGTGAAAACATGAATCACACTAATTCTATAATTGTTCTTGATCAGAAGCATCTTTATTTACTTATCTCCTCTCTAGACAATTTATCCCGTTTGTTCAAAATTAAATAGAGATTGAATCTATGCTAAAATCATCAAAAATTGCTTCTGAAAAAGGAATAAAACAAAATTCATAACTTTACTTTTATTCGGCTGGGGAGAAAATGGCCCAAAAACCCTTTCACGCGCGGTTGTACTTCGGCCCGAGGCCCATTTTACTTCGTGCACGTGCTCTTTCCCGCGCGGCCAACGCACACCTGCACTGCCTGTGTGGCCTAGCGTGCGCGACTCTCTCTTCTACAGCCTAGCAGTGGGATGGGCCCGTGGCCCAAAAACGTACTACTCGCTGTCACGGCCCAACTGCGCCTTTGCCGGCTCTCAACGGCCCAGCTAGCTCCGTGGCTCAGCGGCCTATAAGGCTGGATAACGAGCCAGCTCGGCTCGGTTCGGCTCGGCTCGTTATGGCTCGGCTCGGCTCGTTATCTTAACGAGCTAGCTCGGCTCGGCTCGTTATCTTAACGAGCCAGAAAGCCAGCTCAGCTCGGCTCGGCTCGTTAAAACCTCGAGCTGGCTCGTTAGGCTCGCGAGCCAGTTATAAAAAATATACAAAATTTAATATTTGCATTTATCAAAAGCTTGAAAATAGTAATAATACAAAAATAATATATCCAATAGCCTTAAATTGAATAAAATATTCGTATGAGCTAACATATTAACTATTTGCAGGGTGCAAGACATGAAGTAATACAAACATAATATAAGTTTTGATAACTTTTTCCCTAAAACTATGGCTCGTTTGGCTCGCGAGCCGCTCGCGAGCTAGCTCGAGTTGGCTCGTTATAGCTAACGAGCTAAAATCTTGGCTCGGCTCGGCTCGTTATGGTAACGAGCCGAGCCGAGCCAAGCCGAGCCGAGCTAGCCACGAGCCGAGCGAGTTAACGAGCTTCGAATTTTTCGTCCAGCCTTAGCGGCCTACAGCCCAGCGTGGTGCCCTTTTTTTTATCTAACACTACGGCCCAGGAGCAAAATTTAGCCCAAGGCCCAGACTGTGCGCGTCGCGCGCACTGCCCTCCCCCGCGCCCAGGCCATAACCTGGGCATGGGCCACGAAACCTCATTCCCACCTGGGCCAAAAGCCAGCCTGGTCAATCGTGGCCGTTGGCAGTCATCGAACGACCAGCCTTCAATCTCGAGAAAACATAACCCCCCGCCGTTCATTCCCCAACCCTAGGGCTTCATTTGATTTCTTCCTAGTTTTCTCTCTCTAGAGCCACGCGGGGCAGCGTCGGCGGCCACCTTGGCCGTCTGCGCCGGTGAGGGAGACCGATGCCGGAGCAAGCCCAGCTGCCTTGCCTCCTCTTCTTTCTCTACCCCTCCCCTTCTCTCAGCGCTAAGTGCAGCACAGCCACCGCCACCGATGGACGACGACAGCGTGACCGGATCCAGGGAAGGTGACGGCGCCGCTATGGTTCCTATCGCCGATGCGCGCGTGCGGCTGGAGCCGCGCGCGGCACCGTCGAGAGAAACCGCGGTGGTGCTCTGGAGCCCACGACTCCTCTTCTTGTCTGAGCCCGAGCCCATGGCTCGGCTTCCTCTTTCCTGTGCGGTGGCGGTGATCTCTTTGCCGCACAACGGCGGTGCTCTATCCGCGCAGTGTCTTGGTGACGCCCGGTGGTGGTAAAAGGCCGAGCGGAGCGCAGGTAGGAGCCTCCTTTTCACTTCTCCAGTTAGGGTTAGGGTTCCAATTCTTTTCCTGATTCGAAATCGGGTGTTTCTCTTTTCTTTTCTCTACCCAAAGGCTAGATCTACACAGTAGAACCTGGCTCCAGTAACAATGTTGAACTTTTAGGATCATACAGTGGTGGATCTAGCGGGTGACTTCTATTCCATTTAGGATAAACATGTAGCAGTTTGATCTAGAGATAAGAGAGATGGAGAGGGAGAGGTGAGGCACAGACCAGTGGGCTTGGAGGAGCTAGAGGCATCCATCGCGTTCGTTGATGGAGTCTGCGCACAGGCAGCGACGATCGGTGAAGAGGATGGTTGGAGTGATGTCCGGCGACGGCATGGGTGTCGCGGTCTAGAGGCGACGGCGAAGGCAGTGTCGCTTCCCGTCACTGGCAGCGCCTCCCTCTCAATCGGTCTAGGGTAGGACGGTGGGGTGTGGTAGCAGTGAACCTCGTAACCCTAGCCACTGGCCCCCACCTCCTATTTATGGCACTGCGCAACGGAGGCCCACCAGCCACGTCATTGGGCTGGGCGTCTCCGATCAGGACGCGAGATCAGGGCCCAGACATGTCCATTGGGCCAAGTCCGGTGGAGATCAACCTAACATATGGATCATAAAATCCTACAGCAAATATGCTGTTTCACATATGAGCGTCTACGAAGCATGATTGCAGCAGACACTCGGGTGCGACATGATTGCAGCTCTGGAGCTGAGTTTGGGAAATCAAAAAGTGAATCCTCTGAATCTAAGCAAAAAATGTGGGTGTGGTTTCTAAAAAGCTTTGTATAGGCCAAACAATCCAGGCATGTGTCATGGTGTAGCACAATCAAGAAGAATTAATGTTAACGAAGTTAGTTTGGAGAGAGAGGAGAGGAATAAATGCCTTTAGGCTATTTCTTTATTAAATCCCAATGGATACAAGGTCTCTTGTATTTATAGTCCGGGGAGACTTGGGCTTTAAGCAATTCCTAGGAGATCCTTATAGTAATTGGATTCCTCCTTTCTAAACAAACTCTAACTCCTATCTTTAACAAACTTTCCCTAAAACAACTCAAACTAGATTTAGGTAACTGAAGATAATGTGAGAAGATTGGACGGCTGCGGAGGCGGCGGTGGCGGCAGCGGCGCCTAGGCTGCGCGCCCCTCCCTCCTCTAGGTCTGGCCGCTAGGGTCGACGGCGCCCCCCTTATGGGCCCCCTTTGGGCCAATTTCTTCCTTGATGTAGCCACATGACATTAGGTCAGCTCGGACAGTTCTGGATTAGTGGGCTCATAGAAATACAACTCTGCATTTTGGAGGCATTCATGGCACGTTAGGCAGAACGAGCGCGTGGAGATTATCGCCAATGACAAGGCAACCGAACCACTCCATCGTACGTTGCCTTCACCGACTCGAGGCGCCTTGTCGGAGATGCTGCCAAAAACCAGGCCCAAATGAACCCCACCAACACAATCTTCGGTGGGTGCCATACGTGTCTCATTTAGTAGTTCTGTACTTCTGTACCATTTAGTAGTTCTGTACCAAAGTCAACTCCTTTCCCCCAGATCTCCCCATCACTCTGACTAGGACGACTACCACCTGTTTTCGCTGCTTCTTGAATTAGATCCGTGGATCTGAGGACGTTGCGACGTTGCCTCTGCTCTTTTGGATCTGTCCATTCTGATTAGGCTTCCAGCGGTTTAGTGCAGATTTCTGTTGGATTAGGTGCATCTTGGCTTTGGTCCATGTGTGCTCTGGTGGTGATGTGTTAATTTGTTGCTGCAGTACTGCGTGCTCTTCTCAACCCATGTTCATGTGATTAAATCTAATTGCTTTGGAAACTTAATCTTCGGATGGTTACTGGATAGCACGCTCTGCTGAATTCTCTTTGGGACCCTGGTTAAGTAGTTAAGTTTAATATTGCTCATGTTAATTATATCTTTTAACGAATAATCCATGTGTTAATTATATCTTTTAGCAATAGCTTTGAGGCCTTATGTTTTCATGCTGCAATCAAATCCTTACAATGGTAAATACAGACATTATGTCATGGTAACTGTTGCAGTAATGTTGTTCAACAATCTATAATCTATTCAAATTTGGGTGATTAATTTGTATTTGTCATGTTCTCTGTTTACTACAACTCCATTATTGCAGTATTACTAAAACTAGTACTGCAGTTACTGACATCAAATCCTTCCGTTGCAGATTCCAAGCGGCTCATTGGTAGAAGATTTAGCGATGCTTCTGTACAGAGTGACATTAAGCACTGGTCTTTCAAGGTCATTTTTGCACCTGATGACAAGCCTATGATCGTTGTTCAATACAGGGGCGTGGAGCAGCAGTTTGCAGCTGAAGAGATCTCCTCAATGGTTCTGCTGAAGATGCGGAAGACTGCTGAGGCCTATCTTGGCACCACTGTGAAGAATGCTGTTGTTACTGTTCCTGCCTGCTCCACGGACTTGCAGAGGCAGGCCACCTGGAACGCCGGAGTGCTTGCTGGTCTTAATGTTATACGCATCATCCCTGAGCCCACTGCTGCTGCTTTGGCCTATGGTCTTGACAGGAAGGCAGGTCAGATTCAGGGGGTGTATAATGTTCTTGTGTTTGACCTTGGAGGTGGTACGGTACCTTTGATGTCTCTGTTCTCACCATCGAGGAGGGTATCTTTGAGGTCAGGGCCACAGCGGGCGACGCTCACCTTGGAGGTGAGGACTTCGACAACAGGATGGTAAATCACTTTGTCCAGGAATTCAAGAGAAAGAAGAAGAAGGACATCAGTGGCAACCCCAGGGCTCTCAGGAGGCTAAGGACAGCTTGCGAGAGGGCGAAGAGGCCCCTCTCCTCCTATTTAGAGGCTAGCATTGATATTGACAATTTGTACGAGGACATCGACTTGTACTCAACCATCACGCGCGCCAGGTTTGAGGAGCTCAACATGGATCTCTTCAGAAAGTGTATGGAGATTGTGGATAAGTGCATTAGTGATGTGGATGAGTGCCAACGACTCAGTGATGAGCCGAGGTATCTAGGCCCAGTTCATGATGTGGTCCTTGTTGGTGGCTCCTCTAGAATTCCAAGGGTTCAGCAGCTTCTCCAAGAACTCTTCAACGGGAAGAAGCTTTTCAAGGGCATCAATCCGGACGAGGCTGTTGCCTACGGAGCTTCTATCCACGCTGCCATATTGTGTGGAGAGGGCAACTACGAGATCCAGGATCTTCTCCTGTTGGATGTTACCCCCATTTCTCTTGGTTTAGAGACGCGTGGGGGTGTGATGACCGTGCTGATCCCAAAGAACACCTGCATCCCCACCAAAAAGGAGATGGTCTTATCGACCAACTCCGACAACCAGCCTTGTATCCGTATCCAAGTGTACGAAGGTGAGGGGACCATGACTCGCGACAACAACCTGTTGGGCGAGTTTGAGTTATCTGTTCCTCTAGCACCCAAGGGTGTTCCACAGATCACAGTTACCTTCGATATCGACGCCAACATTATCCTGAGGGTCCATGCCGAGGACAAAACCACTGGCCAGAAGATGAGGAAAACCATCACCAAGAGGTTCGGTTTAAAGCATTAATTATCTAATCAGTAATTACGCGAACTAGACAGTTTCATGTTCTTTCGTAAGATTGATCGTCTCCAAGATCAGAGCATGCACAGGTGTTTGTTTGGAGGCCTGCTGTCTTATTTTACTTGCAAAGCTAAGTTGACAGCTTGTACCTTGAGCGTTTTATTTGGATCTATGTAACTGTGTAGTATATCTATCTATGTGTCCTTGATCAAAGCATAAGATCTATGTAGTACATCATTGTCAAAGTCATCCCTTAATAATATTTTTTTGTTTCTTCATGTATACATGGAGAAACAAAAAAAAAGTACAAAATATTCTTATGGGTTAGATGGGGTCAACTTTCCTGTGGGGGTGTAATTTGGACCTTTCTAATAATAAATTAAATATTTAGAAAAGTTACAATATATTCAGCGGCAACTTGTGGTTAGTAACAGTAATAGTCAACTCATTGCTTGTCTTCATCATTGTCCAAAGCGTCAAGTTCCAAACCGTGAAATCAAAAGCTACTACAGATGCTTATTTTTTCAATAGGCAGCTGAATTTGCAACCACCTATAAAACTGGTTTCCGAAATGAATCACCTTTGGAAATTTATAGGGACAACAACTATTTTCAGCTGTCTCTACAAATTCCATTATTAATAGAGTTAGCTCTAGATGCAGTACCTCTACAAACGGATTTTTGTAGAGGCGAATGGAATCTAGAGCTGTCTTTGAAAATAGGTGCAGTAAGTCATTTTTTTTGTTCAGTTTTCAAACAATCTCGGATGGAGGAATGAGCAAACCAAACTTATAGATCTTGAAAAGATATAAAACATTGCAGTTGGGAACCTTTTTATTGAAATAATATATTGTCCAAAAAATTAGTTTGAATTCCTCACATATTCAAATTCAGATTTTCAAATAACCCCGGACGGAAAGATGACAAAAAACAAAAATTGTTGATCTCGAAGAGTCATAGAACTTTATAGTTGGCAACCTTTCATTTAAAATAATTTCTACAAGAAAAATTATGTTTCAACTTTTCACGTTTGAAATTTAAATTTGTTAAATGAACTCAGATGGATAAGTGACTAAAAACCAAAGCACGGAGCAACCTCAAGGACGAAAAGAACACGGAGGACTACTCCATCGTGCAGTGCTGGATCGTCCAGCTCGATCGCGCAATATATATTTGGAGCATATATTATTATTTATAATACCGTTAAATATCTATATCTATACCTATTATATTAATTAATAAAAAGATAAAATTTCATGTTTTTTTCGTCGAGCCCATTCTATTAAGGCCCGACCATCCAGCTCACTCGCTCAGGTCTGCTCGCATTCCATAGCTCCCGCTCGTCTGCTCATGTCCGCTCCCCGCACCGCGCCTCTAAACTCCCGTGTCTCCCCACGTCCGCTCCCTCGTACCTAAAAAAGGCCCAGAAACGAACGTGGGCAAAATGGGAACAGAGAAAAACGAATGAAACAAACCAAGAAAGGACACGGACAGCCAAGATTCATAGAAAAATCGGATTCCGTCCGGCACCAGAAAAACGGACAGGCTGGAGGAAAATTTATGACCAAAAGTTTTGGTTCTTGTATTTAAGCGTGAGTAAAAACGGATTAGGTTTGCTTTTGACGTTGGGTTGGCAATCTTTTTGAAACCTGTGCTTTAAATAGTAGTATGTGTATATACCTATTTTTTTATAAGTATGCATGGACACTTCTTGTGGCAATGGGTATGTAGACATACTTTGTTTAATTTAAACAACAAGCTGGCCAGGTTTGGTTAGCGACGCTCCATTAGCATATTTCTACGAAAATATTGCACACATGCTTTCGTTAAACAAAGCATAAACAAATACTAGTCCAACATAATAGTATGGACCAATACTTATAATAAAAATAGTATGAACAGATACTGCTTCAGAAAACAAGCACTTTATACTGTAAGTACGTACACATACTTCATACTCTAAGTATGTACACGTACTTTATACTGTAAGTATGTACACACATACTTCATACTCTGTGTACATAGCCATACTACTTTGCAAGTTCACTTCGTCAGGTATTCAGCTGCCATCTTAGGCCTTGTTTAGATGGCAAACTTTGGAGGCAAAGTTTGCATAGTAAGTGTCCCGTCACACTGTAGCAATTTTGTTTTTATTTGATAATAATTATCTAAATATTGATTAATTAGACTTAAAATGTTCGTCTCGCAAAGTACAACAAAACTGTGTAATTAGGTTTTGATTTCATCTATATTTAGTACTCCATATATATGCCGGTATTTTGATGTGACGGGGAATAGGAATTCTGCATAGTGAATTTGGGAGGCAAACTTTAGAATCTAAACAAGGCCTTAACCATCATTTAGACGACAGGGCGGCGGCGGCGGGGCATCAGAACATGCACATGGGCCATCTTGCCTGCGGCGTCATCTCGACATATATCCTAGTGATTAATTTTAGCACAAAGCAAGAGCACCACTAATAGACCTAGATTGTAGAGGTGGATGCTCGTAGAAGTTGCCAATCCAGTATAAAGTGATACGTACTCCAATCTGAACAAAAAAAAATCTGGATGAAGTGATATTATATTGAAAAAGTATCGAGTGATACTCTAGTCATTAGTATCGCTGCTGTATCAAGTGATACTCCGATCGATCTGAAAAATAAGGATCAAGTGATCTTGATTCCTGAACATAAAAAGAGTCTCATGTACGTGGTACTTCAGTCTGTAAAATGAAACCAAGGCATCAGATCTGAGTAGGAGGGAGAGGAAGGAAAAGGCAATAGATGCATCTTTGAATCCACCGATGTGTTGCAACCAGCACTTGTAGACACGGATCGATCTTGACCTTGTTAGGGATGGGGCAACAAGCATCATGGACGATGGGAAGTGGACGTAGGGGCTTACCTGGATGAGGAGGAGGCGACGAGGAGAGCCCAGCGTGTCTGGCCCGGCGGAGTTGCAGCAGAGGTGCAGGACCTCGGAAGCGTACGTCATGGCGTCGACGCTGAATGCCGAATCCATGTGTGCGGCTGCGCCCTCCATCTCCCAGGTCACTACCGGAAAATGTAAATTTGCCGTGCGCTCACATTTTGCCGTGCGCTTTATTACGGGACGCACGGTAAAGAGAACATTTGCCGTGCGCCCTGTTCAAAGCGCACGGCAAACATTAGGCGCACGGTAACCTCTATCTTTGCCGTGCGTCAAACACCACACCCACGGCAAAACTGAGCTTCGTTGTGCACCACACTAGAGCCGCACGGCAAAGAGACCTGCACGTAAACGGCACCCAGCTGGACCGGACGCCCCACGACGGCCGTCAGGTGTGCCGTGCGGCTCCACATGGCGCACGGCAAAGGTGGCCCGTTGTGCCGTGCGCCCCAGACACCACGCACGGCGAAGGTGCCTCACGTGCGCTACACGTGCGTACCACTCACGGCCGTCCACCCCGCGGTAACGGCTGGCGCACGGGGGCACTCACGTGGTTCGTCTTTGCCGTGCGTTTGTTACTGGCGCACGGCAAAAATACATTTTGCCGTGCGCCCAGTTGTTGGCGCACGGCAAACATATATGTTTGCCGTGCATCTCCTATCGGCTCACGGCAAAGTTACAAAATTTTTTTTGATTTCTATACTTCTTTTTATTTCTCCACTACAAAGACATTACTTTGTACTCTATATTCCAATTTGATACATTTCTCGATATGTTTACTATATTTAACAATTTTCTATCATTTAAAGATTTTTTTCGTAGAAGTCAAATTTGAACTGCAAGTGCATAAAATAGTAGAGCAAAGTTCATGGGAAAATGATATTCATGTAATTGAGTCATTTTTAAGACCTTGCCCGTAAAATTAGATGAAATTTTGAACATCTTGTTCGCGAAGCATGAAAATCCACTTGCAGTTGAACTGTTTTTTAATTTTATAATATGCAAACAAAGTTTGAAAATCTTGAGATTCGTCAAGAGCTCATGATATCCTATGTGAAGGTTATGGTAAATAATTGAGAAGGTTTTGAACAATTCGTCATGCATGGTGTTTAGAAATCGAAGCATCTCATGAGAAGTTTCAGAGTGTGAGAGTCACGTGATTAGGTTTGTAGTCTTAGTAAAGTTCAAATTGGATTTTGACTTGAAAACTTTTTTGCTAGTGAACATACAACATAAATTGTCTCATGTTAATTTATGGTAATTTTTCGCATCCATTAGATCATTTTAGTATATTAACTCTAATAATGAAATTTAAATGAACATAAATTGAATTTGAGCAATAACTTCATGAAAAAATAGAATAAAGTGTTGTAAAAATAATATTCATGTAATTGAGTGCAGTGTAAAGCTTTAACTGAGAATTGAAATAAAAATTTGAATATCGTGTTCAAGAAAATTTAAATTTGAGAGTTGCTAAAGGTGCATGAAATAATGGAATAGGGCTTTACCGTGCGTCATTGACCTAGGCGCACGGCAAAGACTGTTTGCCGTGCGCCGCGGATCTGGACGCACGGCAAACGTGCCCCTATCTGTGGCACGGATCCAGGCTGTTTGCCGTGCGCCGAGGATCTGGACGCACGACAAAGATTTTTTGCCGTGCGCCGTGGATCTGGACGCACGGCAAACGTGCTCCCCTATCTGCCCACTCACGGAGGCACACACACGCCCACACTTCACAACCGCACAACCGCTAGCGCACAACCGCCGCCGCCACCCCTAGCGCCGCCCGCCGCCGTCCTCGGGTTTACCGGCCGCCGCCGTCCTCGGGTGCACCGGCCCCGCCCCGCGCCGCCCCCCGTCCCGCGGCACTGCTCAGATCCGCGCCGGCCCCGCCCCGCGCCGCCCCCCGTCCCGCGCCGCCCACCGTCCCGCGCCGGCCCTGGCCCCGCCTTGCCAGAGAGGGAGAAGGGAGGAGGAGCTAAGGAGGAGGAGGATCGGAGAGGGAGGAGGAGGAGGAGGAGAGGGTGGACGTGCTCGCCGCCGCCGGAGGAGGTGGACGTGCTGCCCGCCCCCACCGGAGGAGGTGGACGTGCTGCCCGCCGTACCAGGCGCTAGACGTGCTGCCCGTCTGGACTTCGATTGAGCTCTCCTTTCGCGGGTAAGGAGGACTCTTCTGCTTGCCGTGATCCCTCGTCTCCAAATGCTACTTTGTTCTCGATGGATGCTTGATTCCGCTCAGTCCGTGGCGGATTATTTCGGAAGTGAACACAGCCTGAGTCATCGTCTCACCATGATGGGTTACATACTTGCAGTCGCACAGGAACACAATAGGAACACAATAGGCACAGGGCGGAGTCATCTAATTTGTTGTATCTGTAATCCAAACACCTCTTCATTGGATGGATAGTAGATGTATGCAGAGGTTCAGTTAGATCTCAACCGGTCTTTGTTTTAAAAGTTATAATGTGTTGACAAGATGCCGGTGTGTCTTCTGAATATAGATGTGGATTTGTTCTATAGATTTTCCCTATATGTTATCATCAACTATTCTGCGATCCAGTGAATATACTTGTTTATATCTAATTTGGTCCCAACTGGAGCCCCACGGTAGATTGTGTGACTACTTTACTGCTTACAGAATGATTACGCCTGGCTTTCCTGAAGGTTGTGTTGCATCTCTGGCGGGGCGCCAAAGATGCCGTGTTACTGTTGTTTCCTTTCCTGTCAGTGTAAGTTCCGGTGTCGATGCCGGTAATGCTTATGTTGCTGCCTGTCGTGTGCTCTGTGCACTGTGTCACTGGGTGTCAGAGTTTCCCGCACGGCTTTGTGCGTGGCCACCGCAGATGATTCTGTCGGTGCCGCTGCCGGTCGGAAAGGAACGGATCACAGGTGAGGGTACCTGCTGCCTAGTGATCGTGTCGTGAGTGGTTCTACTGATTTCCAGGATCCTGTGCTGGTTTGGTTGCTGCTCCAGCGTTGTCAATGGCTTTGCAGGGATCGCAATCGCAACACGGGCGCGCACTATAGATATTCCCTGTGTTATCATTAACTATTTTCTGACCCAGTAAGGTACTTCAGCTGTGGATTTCTCCTAGTGCCATTTTAGTGTACAAACAAATTATCTCTTGTATTAGTAGTATAATTCATAGGTGTTAGCAAGCAGAATTGTTCAATGCCTGTCAAATAGACCCTTGTTTGTTGACAAAAACATGTACAAAAAAACATCTCATTACCTGTCAAATAGACCCTTGTTTGGGAGTGGCGCTGGAGCGCGGGGGACGATGAGACGGGAGGAGTGGAAGGGCCCAGGGGAGGGTCAGTCACCTGGAGCGAACGAATGATTCTTAATAAGGGGTATAAATAAAGCGTCAGCCACCGAGCCACTAAACCGTCCTCGTCCATCTCCTGCTCGGGTGCATCCTTCCACAAGTGTGGATGCCAAAGAGGTTATAACAGTATAATATAGTAATGCATATCTGTTTTCAGAAGAAGTGAGCCAAGTTCCAATGAAGCTGAGGGGTCCCTAGGGATCTCTAGGGGTGCCAAAGGCAAGCGAAGAGGGAAGGGTGGCCCCAAGAAGGGCAAACAGTCGAGACGAGCACAACAGCAGGAGGAGGAGGAAGAGCACCAGGAGGAGGAGCAGGTGCAGGATCAGGAGGATGAGGAGTATGTGGCGGAGGAGCAAGCTTGTGGGTGGGAAGAGGAGGAGGAGGAGGAGGAGGATGACACGACAGGGGGTGACTCTGGTGTGACCGTTTGGCAGCGAGGTCCCTCGCGACTTCCGGATAGGCCGATACCTGTTGCCCTACGCCCGATGATTAAACCCCAGGGCCCATGGTAAGTAACTTTAGATGTTGTCAATACTTTTTCATTTGATAACTTCAAATCACAATTGAAACTAATATTTCATCTTTTTCACTTTTGGCAGGGGTTGGGAAACTGTCGTTCCTGTTGGTCACAAGCGCCTGGTCAACGGTATCCTAGGTCTTTTGGTCAGGTTGCACTTCCCAGGCATGGTCCGGATGGGTGAGGGTGATGCTGTCAGGTACGAGCCGGCCTGGACGTGGACACACTACCAAAATGCCCCCGATACTCACGATAGGGACGGCAGGTGCTTCGAGAGTAAGGCGGAGCGGGTGAAGACCGAGCTATGGGTAAGTCTTTCTCGCACTACACTGCTCAATTCATCGTATTCATTGAACATTTTTGGAATATTGACTGGAGATCATCGTGTTTATATGCAGGATTTCTACAGGTTGGTGGATGGATATGCTGAGAAGGCGGAGGAGGTGCAGGATAGGGTATGCAAGAAGCTGGTGCTGGACATGCATTACGAGGCGCAAATTCAGTGCGTCATAAACTACAGCGCTTCCCAGCTTGGAAAGAAGATGTCAAAAGCGGAAGCAAGAACCTTTAAGCTGACCCAGGCACAATATGAGGAGGTAAAATTGATTTATTCTCAGATTAAGAACATCGCTTAATATGGTCTTTTTACATGTCGTTCACTTGATCACGTGTAGACGCCTGCATGGTGGTGTCGTGACGATTCTGAGTGCTGGAATCGCATAGTGGCCAGGTGGTTCACACCGGAGTGTATTGCAAAGCACGACGCTGGCCGACAGAAGCGTTTGCTGATGCCATACCCGACACACCATCAAGGCAACCTTACCAACGAGCAATACAGGGCTAAATGGGTATGAATATTCATTTCTTTGTTGTAACGTTCAATTACGCATAATTTGTAATCAACTTGCTGTTTTTTCGCAGTCCAACGCACATGGTGGTGCTCCGTGCAACCAGTTCATGGGATGGTCCTTGTCCCACAAGGGCAAGGCGTCCGCGTCCAAGACCACCTACAACCCTGATGACCCACCCTAGGTGTACAGCAATCCCTCCATCCACGGCCGCCTCAATGTGTACACGGAGACGGGAAGGCAGGTCCATGGGCCAGAGTGGGATCCGACCAATGCGCCGCTTGATGGAGAGGTGATCATGAGGTTAGGACAAGGAAAGAAGCATGGCCACTACTATATTGGCGACAACATTTTAGACTCAGGCAGCACTCCCACTCTCGTAGAGCTCCGAGCGCGGAGCACGAGCAGTAGCCCTCCCATACTCTCACGGCCGTCCGCGGCACTGGGCCACGTGGAGCGACTTTAGGTTATTTCTGTTTTATTCATCGTTACTAAATTTCTACATAAGTTTCCTTTGATTTGTAACATTGGGATAAACAATTGTAGGTTCAGTTGGATGAGCAAGAAGCGGCACACCAGACGGCCTTAGCCGCGGTTGAGCAGCGGGTGGCCCAGCAGGTGGCCGAGCAGCAGCAGCAGATGGCCCTGCAGATGCAGCAGCAGATGCAACAGCATATGGCTCTACAGCAACAGTACATGGCCCAACACATGCAGGCTTGCATGCTAGCTGTTCAGAGCGGTCAACCGATGCCCCCGATGCCCCCGATCATGTTCCTTCCGACTCCGGCTCCGGCTCCTGTAACCCCTGCTGTAAGTTACTTGACATCCTTGTTGTTTCATTTCAATGATTAGAGACTTAGAGAACGTAGAGACTTAGACTCACTTAGAGACCTAGAGAAAGTAGAGACTTAGAGAACTTAGATTATAACTTAGAGACCTGATAATATGTGCCATACAGGATCATCACGCATGGCATTATCAGTTCCTAATAACTTAGGTAGGACATAGATATTATCTGTCTCACATGCAATCTACTCTTTTTTTTACAGAATCAATCGGCGACATCGAATAATCTTGAAGCGTCGTCGGCCATGTCACCGACGTTTCCCCCACAGCAGCTGTTCCCACCTCTTTTGGGCGGCGCACGGCCCCCGTTCGAGCCACCTCCTTCTCAATGAACTTGTTTACTTAATTTGAGTTTCTGAACTACGTGGACTTGTGGATGGACTTGAATAATGTTTGTGTATGAACTATGGACTTGTGGATGAACTTTGTGAACTTGTGGATGATTATTGTGATATGTATGATGCCTGTGATGATTATTATGATATATATGATGCATGTGATGATTATTATGATATATATATATTATGCCTGTGTTTTTTGAATGAGTGGGAATTTTTAAACGCGAAAAACAAAAAAAAAGAAACAAGTTGGTCACTTTGCCGTGCGCCAGACAGGGGGCGCACGACAAAGTGACCATTCCTGCGCCCCCCACTGGCATCTTTGCCGTGCGTTGAAAGAGGCTGACGGCAATGGTGCCATTCTTTGCCGTGCGCCTAGCAGAAGACGCACGGCAATGGTGCCATTCTTTACCGTGCGCCTAGCAGAAGACGCACGACAAAGATTGATCTTTGCCATGCGCCAAGAATAAGACGCACGGCAAAGTTTAAAACTTTGCCGTGCGTTATGAACACCCGGCGCACGGCAAACAGAGCCACATGCCGCAGCCTAACCACTGTTAACGCCGCTACCATTTGCTAGGGTTTTTTTTTTTTTGCCGTGAGTCGACTTTGACGCACGGCAAAGACGTTCGCCGTGCGCGCGATAAAAAGCACACGGCAAAGCCGCTTTGCCGTGCAAATTGCTGCCGTGCGGGCTTTGCCGTGCGCCACGATGAAAAACGTACGGCAAAGCGCTTGTCGTGCGTATACTGGGGTTTGCCGTGCGCCGCCCACGCACGGCAAAGAGACGCTCTCCCGTAGTGGGTGCGCAGCACATTTCCCGCTTCGCTGATCTCGCAATCAATGAACCGATCTGCGGAAGTGAGATAACAAGATGATGGAATCAACCATCTCCTGATCTGCATGCTAAGAGGAGAATAAGATTAGGGATAAAGAAATTGATCATATTAGGAACAGCGATGTGGGTTCCAATCCACTGTACCTGGACTGCATCAATGAACCGCGTTACTAAAATCTCAGATCGAAGCACAGCATCGTGGCCGGCGGGCGGCGGCAGCGTATTGGAGCGAGAAAAGCCAACGCCGCCGCACGGGCTGTAGCCGCTGGACGCCCGCAAATGACGACCAAATCTCCTTATATTCATTATATTAACGGGTCCGCTTAATTAACCTGCTAATGCACCTCGGGCACCACGTTGGGAGGCTCTTTCGGTGTAAACTAGGTGGGAGTAGTTACTCCCAGGAGTAGGAAAAATTTTCCATATATATTATATACACGCGCTATTCTACACCCTAGGTGTAGAATACTATTCTACACCGAGTTGTTATACTGAACAAAATTCAGTAATGTTCAGTAGTTGCGTTTCAGTATTATTCAGTATTTCGTGGTACTGTGCGTACTACTGACTGATACTGAACACGGTTCAGTAGTACTCAGTATTTTTTTAGTCAGTTTTGGCTTGTGGTGTAGAATAATATTCTACACCTAGGGTGGAATAGCGCTGCCTATATATATATATATATATATATATATATATATATATATATATATATATATATATATATATATATATTTCTACACCGACGCGTAGCTACTCCGAGCGTCCAGCTAGCCCTACGCGCGGACGGGCTAATGACGGCGTTTCACCGAGCAACCCAGGTTTGACATTATCAAATAATGGGTTAAAAAACCGGACCCGTTAATCCAACCAATATAAGCAAGGGTTTTTTTGAAAGAGGCCATTACAATTCTTCAACTTCCGAGAAACGCCATTGGAAATCGTCTATTTGGAGATAGACCATTATAATTCACAGCTTCGCTGAACCATGCCATTTTCTACGCTCGAACCGTATGGGGCCCACTGTCAGCACCGTAGGTATACAGGGACGCAAACGTTCGTGAAGTATCGGCCTCCTCCGTTAGTCGGCGCCGCGTCGGTCTCATTCTCTTTCTCCCGTTCCCCATCCCATCCACGAAACCTAGCTCGGTGATTTGGCGGCGGCGGCGACGGCGACGACTAAAGGCGGCGGGAGAACCAGAGGAGGTGGCAGGGCAAGGAAGCACGCGCTGGCGGCTGGAGCTTACAAGTTTGGGCATGCTGCCCAGTTGGTCCATGATCATGGCATGTTTGGTTCACATATGTCGGCTGATGGGTTGGATATGTTGGTCTGTAGGCTTTGTTGGGATCGTCGATTGTATGATGCCTGGGTGCTTCTGCATGGTGCTATTGAGTAGGGTGTTCCATTGAGTGTTGCTGGATTTAATGCATTGATCGCTGCTTATAGCAAGGAGGGACTCCATGAAGAAGCTTTTGAACTGTATAGAATTATGAACAAGTTAGGGCTCGCACCGTCATCGTCTACTTTTAATTACTTGATAATGGGGCTGTGCAATCAAGGAAGGCTTGATGAAGCACAGCCTCTTTTAGAGCACATGGTTAGTAAAGGATATTGTCTGAGTACATCATTTACTATCTGCTTGGATGCATCTTTCAGAGAGGGTAATGCAGTCTGCGCATTGAAATGCTGGGATGATATGGGCAAAATTGGTTTACAGCCTGATTTTATTGCTTTCTCAGCATATATCAATGGCCTGTGCAGATTAGATTACGTGAATGAGGCTTATCAGGCATTTGCTGAGATGACAGCCAGAGGAATTGTACCGAACAATTTTACTTACAACTCCATCATATCTGCACTCTGTAGAGCAGGCAATATGACTGAAGCCTTGAAGTTACAGCAGAGTATGAGGCAGAGTGGCCTTGTTCCTGACATTTACACAAGCAACATTCTAATCGATGGTTTGTGCAGAGAAGGAAAGCTGGAGATGGTGGACAACCTTTTATTGGACATGTGCAGTAATGGTCTAACCCCAGACACAGTGACATATAATACGATAATCAATGCGTATTGTAGGGCTAAGGATAGAATACATGCAAGCTGGAGATGGTAGGTGAAGATGGTGAAACTGCTAGAACAAACAAAAGGTCAGCAATCATTTCCATTTAAATCTATACTAATTTTTGGATTCCATTTTCATTTAAATATTTACTAATTTTTGCATTTCATTTCCATTTGAATCTGTACTAATTGTAGCTATTGTAACAGGAAGAGGCAAGATGAAGTGGGCACTGCTGGCCCATCCAAGAAGGCACCTAAGAAGAAGGCAACTAAGAAGAAGTCACCTAAGAAGAAGAAGACGCCACTGAAGAAAAAGTAGAAGAAAGATGCAGCTGCTCCATCGCCTAAAGTGGTTAAAAGCCTCAAGGATTTGCTGTCCTGAGTGGAATAACCTTGTTGGGGCTTGGTCATTTTGGCGGCATGTCAAATGGTTGTCTGTTGCCCTGTCATTTCATTTTGGCGCTGTGATGTAGTAATCTGAACTTGGCGCTGTCATTTTGGTAGCAATCGGAATTCGATGGCCTTCTGTGCTTGGTGCTGTCATTTTGGCTGTGATGTAGCAACCTGTGAACTTGTTAGCTCCTGTGATGTAGTAATGGCCTGAACTTGTAATATTGGCCTTCCTGAACCTGTAATATTGGCCATGGTGAACCTGTTTCTGTCAACTTGTTTGAGTTCAAGTGTGTGTGTGTGAACTATTGTCTGTTACATTGCCTGAATGGCCTGTCAAATATATTAGCATGTTTCTGTTATTTTTTTGGGTTCAAATGTGCTCTTTTAATATTGATATTGCCTGTTCAAATAACAATGATACTGACACAAATGTAGATTACCATACATCACATACATTAGGGACACTGACACAAATGTAGATTACTACAAGCTTCACTTCCACAGTAAAACAACAATGACACCAATGAGAACATCTAAAAACCATACAATCAGAGGTTTTACAGCTGCAGAATCGAGCAGAATTTGCACTTTCTTGGTGCCCACATCCTGCTTTGGCTCAACAAACGCCAACTTCAGCTCACCAAGGTCACCAGACAGTGCCATCGGCGGATAGGCACCTGCGCCCTGCTGCTGTCGTGCCACCACTAGCTACTACGGACTTGTAGTCCTGACCCCACGAGCGCGCGCACGTCCGTACGTCTCGCCATGGACGCGGGCGACGACGCGGAGCTGCAGTACGCGCTGGCGGCGATCGCCGACGAGTCCGCGGCGCGGGGGAGGCAGCCGCGGGGCTCGCCACGCTCTGCGACGTGCTCACCGTGTCCGGACCGGACTTCATCCTCGCCATCCCACACGCGGGCATCGCTGCGCGCCTCCCGGTGCTCCTCGCCGGCTCCAGCTCCGACGGCGGCGACGTGCCTCTGCTCGGCGCGCGCGCCATTGCTGAGGCCTGCGAGGCAGTTGCGTCCAAGGTTTTCATTATCGGAAATTAAAATTTATCGGACGTCATGGATAAAGAGGTTAAACAAGATATATCGGAAATATCGGACCAAATTCAAAAAAAATTTAAAAATTTTTTCAAAAAATTTGTAGAATTTGACTTGAAACTATTCCTAAGATATTAAACATCACTTGTTCACAAATCAAAACAAGAATAAATCATTATAAGTGTTGGATCGTCGCGTGGCTGATTTTGGATTGTCTTTGTAGAAACAGGAAAGATAGGAAAAATTTGGCTGATATCAAATGTTATCGGACCCCGGGGATAAAAAGGAAATTTCGGAAATATCGGCGACTTTCGGCCGATAAAAAAAACCCTAGTTGCGTCCGCTACGGCCACGCGCCGCCACCTTGAATTGCCGCTGCGGGCGCCTCCGAATCGCCGCCGCCGCCGTCGCCTTGAATCGCCGGCGATAGCTAGGGTTCGTCGCTATCTGACGAAAGGGAGCGGAGGCGGGAAGAAAGAGCAAAAGAGAGAGAGCGACAGCGCCTGTGTAACGGAGGGAGGCAGTCACTTAATGCTAGTACGCGTCCCTGTACGCAGATACGCCTGACAGTGGACCCATGTACGCATTTGATGTAGAGAATGGCCTGGATGGTGGAGACATGGAATTGTAACGGCGTATCTCCTATTTGATGAATGGTAATGGCCTTTGTCAAAAGTTGAAGAATTACAATGGCCTCAATCCAAATATCCCTATAAGCAAGGCTAGCCTGAGCCCCTCCCGATTCCTCGCGACAGCAGCCGCCGTCGCCTCCTCCCCAAGCGGCGGCATCCCCCGACCCCGGCTCCTCACTGCACCGGCAGCGGGCCTCCAGCCACTCTCCGGACCGGTGGCAGAGGGGCCCCGCGCGGCGGCGGTCCCTGACCCTTTCCCTCGCGGCGGCGGCACTCACCAGTCACCAGTGTCGGCGCTCCCTCCTTGACACCTCCCGCGTCACGACGTCGCTCCCCAACCCGATCCCACCGATGGCGGCGGGGGCGGGCACCCTCCCATCGCGGATCTGCAAGCTCAGGATGGCCGGCTGGATCTCCTCTCGTGTATGGATGGCCGGCTGGATCTCTGTTGGTGTGTGTCCTGGTTGAGCGGTGGCGGTCCGGGGCATGACTGCGTGCGCCGTCTCCGCCGGGCGGGTGGCGTCGTAGCCCGTGTGCACCAGGCCGCGTGTGCCTTCTCCGCCGGGCGGATCGCGTCGTAGCCCCGCGGCCCCCGCGTGCCCCGCTGGGACACCGTGTGACACCGTCGATGGAATCAAGGTTTGGTTGAGAGTTCTAATCTTTCCTGTTGTCATCGGTTTGTTTATTCCAATCAAATCCCCAGCAGCTTGTAGATCCGGGACAGTTGATTCCATTGATCTGGTTGCTATTGCACTGCTACTTAAATCAAATCACATTATTTTGCATTGAGGCGTTTCTCTGCTTTCTGGTGGCGGCGGCCCTGCCTCTCGCAATTGTCGTCGACAAATCTGCATGTTACCGGTTTGTAATCTTGATTTTTCCCCTTGTTGTGTCAGATTAGATCAGAGACCCGTGGATAGGAGGATTTGATTTGATCGGGTCCCTTTTAGGCTGTCGAACTACCTGGAGAGATCACCATTCTAAATCTTGCGTATGTATGCATATACTCCATTCAAAAAAAAAGTATGTATAAATACTCTTATTCCAAAAAGTGTGTACAGGTACTCCATTCCAAAAATTATGTATAAATACTCCGATCATGTGATTTAAGTATGCACTTATACTATCTAAATAAATCTTGGCGTATGTATGCATACTACATTTCAAAAAGTATATATAAATACTCTATTCTTAAAGTATGTACAAATACTCCATTAGTTGTCTGATTGTATTTCTTGCTGGTCTGGCATGCTTTTGGCCCATCTACTCACCCTGTTGCTACTATTTTTCAAAGACAAGTATGTTTATATACTTTATTCAGATTAGTATGTTTAGATACTTTTCTGTTAAGAGTATGTATGCAAATACTCCTTGCCGTATGTATGCATATACTTCATTCCAGGTAAGAGTATGTTTCGATACCTTTTTAAGATCATAGTACCGTGTGATACTTTCTACAGTACATTATAGTGTCACTATATACTTTTTAGATTTGTAGTATCTCTTGATACTTTTAAACATATAGTACATTTTAAGATGTACTCCCTCCGTCCCAGAAAGGAGGTCGTTTTGGCGTTCAAACTTTGTCCCGTAAAGATAGTCGCTTTAGACTGTGGCCCACACCTGCAAAGGCCGCAGGCCTATGATCTTATCTTTTGCATCCGCAGCCTCCCATCCATCCCCACGACTGCGAGCGTTCTAGCACATCCCCGCCGCCGCACCCAGTTTCCTCTGCTCTGCGCCCCTAAAAAAGTTTCCTCTTCTCTGCGTGTGCGTGCGGTGCTGAGGCGGAGGTCGCCGGCTTCGAGTTGGAGCGGGCCGGCGGCGGCGCGGACAGAGCAGAGCGGCTCCTCATCCGTGGTGGAGAGCCGGAGATTTGGCCCTACCCTCGTCTACGACGCTCGACACAGAGGCGGTTGCGAATGGTGCGGCGGCGGAGAGCCGGAGATTCGTCCCCGCCCTCGTCCGTGGCCTCCAACGTGGAGGGGTCGCATGGCACGCCGGCGGAGATCCCACCGTCATCCCCACGCTCGCCGGCGAATCCGCGCGCCGTCAACGGATCCGTCAAGGATGGGGCAGCGGCGAGCGAGCGAGGCCTCCACTCCCCTCCTCTTCTCCACCCGCGGCCCGCATCTTCTTCTCCGCTCGTGGCCGTGCCTCTTCTCCGCTCGTGGCCGTGCCTCTTCTTCTTCGCCGGCATTGAGGTTGGGCACGGTACGGAGCGAGGTTGGCGCAGCCCCCGGCGAGGATGGACGAGGCCTCAGGGTGAAGGAGCGGCCCGGCGTTGGAGGAGGCGCGGGGTCAGTGGTCAGTTTTTGGATCTGGATTGGGGAGAGGAGCACGAGAGAGCTCAGAATAGGGGCATATTGATCTATTTCCTCCGGTCTTGGTAGTTGTGCTCGGACCTAAAACGTCAACTATTATGAGACGGAGGGAGTAGCAGTATCTCATGATTTTATTTTTTCACATGACACTTTTTTCATATTGTAGTATCTCCCTGTAGTGATAAAGTAAGGAGACCTGACCCCTTGAATGATTCCTCTATCCGCTATTCCGATATAAGAGTATATCTCATGTCTCATGATACTTTTTTCAGATTCTTGACTTTCCCGCTTTGGCAATCGCAAAGTTGCGCTCTCTATTCCTTGACTCACCTCATGACCAGGTAGAAAATCTCTCTGACATGCCTGTTTATCATATAATAAATCTGAGCTTACGTGTCTTTGTATTTTTTATTAGAATCAATAATTAAGAATATGTTTAGATACTGTTTTTCAAATATGAGTATGTTTAGATACCTTTTCAGATAAGTGTATGTTTGGATACTTTCTTTGATCAGAGTATCATTTGATATTTTCATATTGCAGTATAACTTGATACTTTTTTCACATCGCAGTATAAGAAATGTCTGCATCGAGGTTCCGACATGGCATGTCTTCTAAATTTTCTTGGACATATGACAACATTTTTCATGAATGGTTTGGAATCATGATGTTCAAGAAGGGCTCGACTACACGAGAGATGAGTATGGCACGGTGAAGTAGCAAGTTCAGAGTTTATAGCTGAAGTTATCTCGTAGTGACATATATGTTTGGTTTAGATAACTTTTGTCAGTCTGTAGATGCAGCAGAATAGCATATCAATTTGTCTGTACATTATAGATAGAGTTATTGCAAAAGTATGTACCAGTAATACTGCAATAGAATTGCATAGCAGTTTGCATATCAATTTGTCTGTACATACTCTCTTTTCAAAAGTATGTACTAATACTAGCTTGTGTCAAAAAGTATGCACACATACTAGCATACCATCTTTTTTTCTACTCAACTCCTTTAATTAGTGATGTACACAATTCATTTTAAGGTGTATGTACTGATACCCGTGTCAAAAAGTATGTCCACATACTAGTATACTATTTTTTCTCCTACAAACGCTACATATACTCTATAAAAAATTTCCATCAGTATATGGACCTACTCCCAAATGCATGTATGCAAATATACAAACGTTATTTATTGAAGTATGAATCCATACTTTATTCACGGAAAGTATGTGTCCACCAAAGGCATCTCGAAGACGCAGCGCCAGTGACATTTGAAAATTTTTAAACGCAGCCATCGGCCGAAGTTCACGGCTAGGCGCTCCTCCGATCAATACTCAGTAATATCCGCGTATACCCGTTTGCTCCCCTAACGGCCGCACCTCCCGACGCTACCCGTTAGATACGTCCGCGGCTCTGGCTGGACGGACTCTCCCGTGCGTATATTCTCAGGTGATAGTAACTACACGTACGTGTAGGAAAAACTCACCCTATATATATAACTACTACCCTACAGCTGGCTATAAAATAACTTATTCTGTAGCCACTTTAAATTACGATAATTACTATGCTAATTTACGAGATTATAGTTACTCCTTACTATGTGATTTACTATAACATTATGGTAAATATCCCCATGTGTTATAGTAATTCAACTATCGTGCTGGATAGCCGCCGCCGCCACTGGGGTGCTGTCCGTGTGGGCATCATCATCGTTGTGGGTGCCGTTCGTTCGAGATCCACCACCATAGGAAGAGAGCAGACATGGATCCATCACGCACATTTGGAAAGATCGATGTCAAGAAAAAGGGAAAATGAGAATAAGAAATATATGCAATGATCGTAGGAAGATATTTTGTAGTTGCTCACCACGAGAGCTGCCGCTGCACGGGCGGATGGAACCAGGAGGGCGTGCGGCAGTGGCGCCGCCGTTGCTCACCGTTGATGGAACAGTGCGCCGTGCGGCCACTAGTCACCATGGCGATGGAGCTACCCAAACATGCAAAGCTGAATCACGTTGAAGAGTAGGCTGGATCTAGGGGCCCCTGGTCATGGGCGGTGAAAGCGACGTGCCTAAAATGTCCACCACCAGCCATGATTGAAACGGTCTCTTTTGTGGTCAAAGCGTGATTTGGATCACAGGTCCTTAATTAACGCAATTAATGGAAACGAGCCTAGCTATCAATCGGAAGGCAAGGCAAGCCGAGCCTAGCAAGGCCTGGTGCGGATGGAGCATTTGGGTTGGGTGGGACGCGTCGGATGCGCCTGTTCGGATCTGGCTACACAATAAGTTATTCGGTAGCCAGCTACTCCCGGGAGTAGTTACTCCCGTATATAAACGGGTACATCAGCAATCCAATAGCATCACCGGGCTAACCATTGGTGCACACCAGGCCACTAGATTCTCGGTTTGCATGCAGTCGTACATGCATTTGACGGCAACAGGTCATGGATACGTTGGTGCACTCCCGGAAAATTAGGATGCTAAGCAGATCGGTGTAGACATATTTGAAATTTTTGGTATGTGTCAGTACATGTACATACTATTTTTTGTACATATGTACTGTTTTGAGAACAAATTACCAAAGTATGTGTACATACTATTTTTTGTACGTATGTCGCAGGGTCAAAACCGTGGCAAGCATGTTGTTCGGATGGTGTTGTCGCATGACGGATACGGTGACTCGGGCCAAGTCAGTCCCTACGTCCAGCAGCTGATGATCGTTGTACTCAAGCACACCCAAAATATTGGGGTTACAATCGGTGTGAAGAGAGGAAAAGAGTGGTAGGGGCTAGCTCCATGCTAGTCCTAATGTGGTGGTTGTCGTGCCGCCGGAGGTGTCTCCCCCTCGTCGGAGAGGAAGGAGATGCTGGAGGAACTACTGGAGCTCCCATGTGGATTGCTCTGCTCTGGGTGACCAGAACATAGAAGGCGGTTTGGCCAATGAGTTGGGTTCTCGGTTTTGGAATTGGGATCCCCTTGTTAGGGCTGACTCCGTCCCTTATATATAATGGGAGGGGTCGGGTACATGGCGGTTGTCGCTTCTAGCCTACGGTCTACGTGCACCGGAGTCCATGGAGGCCTTTGCAGTGGAGCACCGTGGACCGTCGAGTTGCCTTGGCGCCGAAGAAGCTTGGGCGTCATCTGGCAGTTCTGCCCTATCACACTGAGTGTCAGGTCTTGTCGGCTTGGACCGGCCTCCCCCGGGTGAAACCTTCTGGAGTCTTCCTGGCTGTGAGGGAGGTCGGCTCCAGGGGCCGACATGCGGGCTCGGAAGCCCCCAGCCCCCGGTGGCCGTTGGGAGGCTTTGTCTTCTTGTGTCACGCCCCGAACGTGGCCCTATCGGAGGAGCAGCAGATAGGGGCGCGCCTCGGGAGCGTTGCCGGAGAGCCCCCGGGCATCGGTAGCCCGGGTGCTCGTCTTCTTGCGCCCGGGCCTTGGCTGGCATCGGTAGCCGGGCAGGAGCCAAAGGCCTGGCGTAGTGGTGTCGTGGACCGGGTGCCCAGGGCTCGGGGCAGCCCTCAAGCCTTAGGCCAAGGGTGCCTCGGGCTCAGGCTCGGCCGGACCCCTTGGCCGGATGGCGCGCGCGAGCGTGCCCAATGGGCATAGCCTCCGAGCCCCCGGGCTATCCATGCGGGATGGGCTGGGGGGTCTCCAGATGATCGGGAACCACCTGAAACTGAGATTAACATACCTGAATGTTATGATCTCGACAGTCGGGATCATGATTTGGTAAACGTTTTCAAGGACATCCTCTTTGATCTTGACAAGAAAAAGTATGAGAACATTCATAACACTGGAAGAGGTGTCGAGCTCCTAATTCGTGAAGTCCAAGAATTTCTGGACAACAAGAGGTACACATCAACCACCCAATTGTAAATTGTAACTAGCAAGTGCCTTTTGAGATGATGTTGCTCCACAATTAGTTATACTAAAAATATTGCATCGACATCATCTATGCATGCCAGACTGCTTCTTGAGATTGATTTTTGTCCACTCCACACGTATAAGAAAAATGCATAATTCAATGGTATCCAACATAAATGCTTTTAGCTCATCTGTTAGAAAAATGTGTAATTAAGTGGTGTCCAATATAAAAAGGCACGCATAGCATCATAATTTATTAATTAACTGCTTAAACATTTCTAATTCATAATTTAAGATAGTTTTTTATATTATTTTGGTGAAACTATAAATTTCAACTTATATAGAAATGTTCATAACTAACCAATGATTTCAACTTAAATTTCAATTTCATAACTAACATAAGGTAGAAATGTTCATAACTATAAATTTCATCATAAAAATAAGGACCCTAAAAAATATATTGTAACAAAAATCTCAAAAGACCATAACTTCTTATTGCATATATAAAAGTTCGAGTATATTTTAGGAAAAAGAACAGTTTTCCACCTTATGTTGCAACATGCACTTAGATGTTTAACTTCTGTGTACAACTTGGCCTTAAATGTAGTTTTTTAAAAAAGAAACATGACCTTTGATGTGTAGTTTTCAATTTTTCATACATTATTACTTGGCTCAAAGTTGTAGGTTACTTCTTGAATTTAGTCTTCTATAATTACTTTCAACTACGATTCCTAGTCATAAAGATTCTGAAACATCCACACACAGTATATTTGTACTGACATAATAGTCTTTAGTTTGATATGTAATGGTGACTACTTTTAATGTTAGAAAATTTTTAATTCTGTAGAAGCTCCAGACATTATTACTAACCAATGATTCTTGCACTTGCATGTGGATAGGTATTTCCTTGTTGTTGATGATGTTTGGGATATACAGACATGGAATAGAATCAAATTTGTACTTGTAGAGAATAATTGAGGAAGTAAAGTAATCACAACTACTCGTAAGTTTGATGTTGCTGAAGAAGCTGGTGAGGTTTACAAGCTAAAATCACTTTCCAATAATGACTCAATGAAACTATTCTATATAAGGATATTTGGTGCGGACCCAAAGTACATTGATGACCAACCAGATGACATTTCCAAAAAATTTCTAATGAAATGTGGTGGTATACCATTAGCAATCATCACAATGTCTAGTTTGTTGGTTGGGAAACAAAAGAATGAATGGTCTGAGGTCTACAACTCTATTGGTTTTGGATCTAAAGGCAACACGGAAGTTGAAGATACTATGACAATAATTTCATTTAGCTGGTATGATCTGCCTCCACATTTGAGGACATGCTTACTATATCTAAGTACATATCCAGAAGATTATTTGATCGAAAAGGATTATTTGATATGGAAGTGGATAGCTGAAGGATTTATCGGTGGGAAACAAGGAACAAGATTATTTGAGCTTGGAGAAAGATACTTCAACGATCTCATTAATAGACGCTTGATCTAGGCGGTGGAGGATGACTGTAACACCCTAAAATTTTGAAAAGGAGAAAAATAGGAAGAATATGATTTTTGTATATTTTTGTGAGCATGCAAATTTAGAATGATAATAATTTTTATAAATTTTAAATAAAATATAAGGGTAGAAATATGATTGAGCATTCATGCTGCTGCATTTGAAATTTTGTGTTGAGTGGTTTAAATCAAATCCAATTTGGATTTGAAAATTCTTTGAAATTTGGCTTTGAAAAGTTTGAAAAAGAAAAAGACAAAGGAATTTTTCTTCTTCGGGCCAAATCCTTCCGCAGCCTAGAGGTCGGCCTGCAGCGGCGGCCCACCCCTTCTTTCCCCCCGCGCCCGCCTCCGGTTTCCCTGGGCCGAGCCCACGCCGCGGCCTGCTGGCCCGTCATCGCGCGCGCCTGCGTCCCGCACCGAGCCGCTGACCACCGTTGACCTGCTGGTCCCACCTGTCAGCGACCGCCTCCCCTTTCCTTTCTTCTTCCTCCGGCTCAGCACCGCCTTCTCCTCCTTCTTCGATTCGGTGATCCGAATCCGCCGCAAATCTTCTCCCTTTCCATGTATACCGACGCCTACGGGCTATAAAACGGGACCCCCGCACTATTCCGCCCCCATCCCATCCCTTTGGAGCCGTCGTAGTCGCCTAGTTGCGCCACCGCAAGCACCACCACCGCCATAGCCGCCTTCGCGAGCTAGCTGCCGCTTTCCGGCCATCCTCCGGTCCTATCTTCGCGCGGGGTGAGCTCGCCGTGAGTTTCTCGATCTCCCGGTGTTCTCCTTTCATCGTTTGGTGGTCGGAACGGTGTTTTGGCCTTCTCCGATGATGGCACCGCCGTGGAAGCTCGCCGGCGGTCGGGAATCGGCCGGAGCGCCGCCGGCATCTCTTCTCTCTCTCCCCGATCCAATCTGGGTCGTTGATTTTGAATCCAACGGTTGTAATTAGAAGTTACCGGTTCGTTTGTAAATTTGTAAAAGAGACCCTGAGTTTTTAGTATATCAACCCGCAGTCCTAAAACGTAAAGCTCAGAGTACGCTTTGATCGGTTGAAAACGTATTTCATTTCGGTAAATGAAAAATATGTTTTCTGATATTTACAGTTTTGCCACTCAACTTGTTTTAGTCATAGAATCTCCGTTTTAACTCCGATTTGATCCATTCAAATTGCATTAGATTCATATTTACGAGCTCTACATGATGATAGAACTGTTCAGTAGGATTGAGTTAATTAATTTTTGAGTTTATACTAAAGTATTTATTTTTTTCTATAGGAAATCTTCGTAAATTCATAACTTCGTCATTTTAGCTCCGTTTTTTATGATCTTCGCGTTTGTGTGATCCTAGCGAGTTGTAGATTCATTTTAAAGACTTTTTATTTTGTTTTCTTACTGATGGTGTACTGTTCTAATTATAGTCTTGTTTGTTTATGCATGATTGCCTCTGGATGTGTGTTGTTGCTGTTGTTGATCGAGTATAGACAGTGAGCAATTCATTGGGGATCAAGAGCCTTTCTACGAGCAAGATCTTCAGGACCAGTTTGAGCAAGGCAAGTATAGCATGAGATTATCCTTGTTGTCCTATTCACATTATGCACATAATATCATTATGCATCTATTCCTTGTTAAGGATGACTTAGTGATTGATCCTACACCTTGATACCTATTACAATGCATTGAGTAGTATGGCTAGTGCTTGAACATGGACTATGATCATGTAAATTGATTAGAGGAATATGCAACAAACATTAAAAGATGATTTTGATTAATGTTTAAAGGGGATTAGAGCATGGGGGTTACTTTTGATGCTCTAATTACTCTCCACAAGGACTCATCTATAAGCGACAATCCAGGATTTACAGTACAACTGTGGGGGCTATATGGCTCTGGCTTTAGTCATATAGAAGGACCTTTTCTAGCTTGTTAGAGGTAACCTTTTTGGCGTAAGAATGGCTTGACGAATCGGGTATAGTGCGGCCTCTGTCCTTATGTGTATAGGCTGCGGGTTATTGTGCCATTTGAAAGGGGGGCTTTACATCTGTTTGCCGGGTGAATCTAATGGCCCTAACTTGTTAGACGAACCTTCGAAAGACTTCATAGTGTTTACCCTGCCTGCTCACCTTGGTAGTGTTTTGGGAGTAATTAACCCGGGCATATGGGTAACACGACTCACAGTGAAAGTGTACAACCTCTGCATAGTGTAAAACTATTATAACAGCCGTGCTCACGGTCACGAGTGGCCTTGGACCCTTATGGAATAGTTGATAATTGTTAATGGTTATGTTTTTGCTATTCATCAATCATTTCACATGGATCATATGTTTATTGTTTACATTGAGACATTTTGATGCTATTGATATGTTAAAATTATGCTAACTAAAAGCTACATGCTGATAAACCAATGTTATGCCTTTTTGAGCCTCATGAACCCCATGTTACACTTGTTGAGTACGAGATGTACTTACGCTTGTTTATTTTTCTTACTTGGATAAAAATCCTGGATGGGTAACAGATGGTGGTAATAGTGACTACTACGCCTACTTTCCTGAAGGTTACTAGACTTGCAGTCAACCAGTCAATGTACCTGTGACTGGAGCTACCACGAGAGTTTATTATTTTTACTTCCGTTACATTTGTATTAAGACTATGTGTTAAATATCGTGATGTAATAACATTTGTGATGATACTTCCGTTATAATTTGTGAACTTATGTGTGATTGATCTCTGGGCACACATAATGATATGCATTCCATTTGGTCGTTAAATGTGTGTGACAAATTGGTATCAGAGCTCTTGTTGACTGTAGGACGCAAGCCTAGCTAGAAATGGTCGATTAGCATCATCATTACACTATTTTTATGCTCACTATCTTGCGCTTGTTATTTGATAAATTTTTATGCTTCTTATGTCTCATTCTATTATGAAATTTTGTCTCTATTCTAACTTCATCTAAAAATTCTATAGATGGCCCATGACCGTAAGACTGCCAGCATCAGCTCTGGAGGATACTACCCACCTCGTGCCCTGCTTGCAACTGAAGAGCCACAAGAGCCAGAACCCCAGGAACAGGAGCAGGCCCTGAAGCACCAATCCAAGCACCAGCACCTCCCCAGGAAGAGCCCGAGCCTGAAAAAGATCCAGAGATCATCGAGATTGAAGATGATGAAGAGGAAGCTAATGGAGGTGGACAACCCCCATCTCCGCCACATCATGAAGCTCTTGGAGATATGCCATCTCCTCCAATGGGGTGGACTGTGAGGATCTACCGCAGGAATGGAGGGAATGCTGTCTCTCATCTTCGCCTTGTGGGGATGCTCACTGCTTACTTCGTTGATTGGCATCCAGCTGTGGAGTACGTCTGCTGGGAGTATACTCATCCACTGGAGGATACGTACTAGAAGGCGAGGGCAAGCATTTTTGCACATAAACAAGACAAGGGTGCGTATCAGCTGGACCGGATGTTCTCTCACGTGGGTCATCGAGCTACTATAGAGGATAGCATTGAAGATGCTGCTTTTGAAGCATGTATGGGTCTCCGCTATCTTCGCTTTAACCTTATGAAGCATGACATTCATCGCTACTTTCCTCGTGCACACCCCGACCTTGGATGGGCTATGACAGATCCAGTGCAGCTAGAGCCACTACCTCGGGTGATGGTGAACCTTGTCTATGATATGATGGATAGGAAGCTGCAGTTAGAAGAGATGGTAAAGGCACAAGAAAAGACTATCAAGAGGTGCCAGGCAACCATTGATGAACTCCGAGCAAACCAAGGCATGCCTAAGATTTATGAGACATTAGAGCATGAGCCACTTCCTTAGGAAGTAGGAGTCCTTTATGTAATAAGAACGTTCTTAGTAATGTCAGTTGAGTCAGTCGAGTCTGTCGTGTGGTTTGAACCTTGGTGTGCTAGTTGCTTTATTATTATTCTTATGTATGAGTTGAATCTTTGTTTGAGTGTTGGGACTTGTAGGCATGTCTACAAGTTCCATTTTTAAGAATAATAAGTTTAATAGTCAAGGGAATAATAGTTGGTTTTGGTATTATCACATTTCTGTCCTTGCTGTTTTTGGGAGCAGTCTGCAATGTTTCTGCTATAGTTTAAAAACGTTTTGTGCAATATTTATGAGATTTTTATGAGAGAAACTAGACTTAAGCATCTTTCAAATGCCACTGGAATTACCTTTTTTATCTAATCTGGTTCGAGAGATATAATTTTCACAAGTTAAAGTTTCTGCACAGTCTAGAATCTAGAACAGTTTCTGTTACGCCTTATTTTTGCATAGACTTAACGACAGAATCTGATCTTGAGTTCTGAATAGAAGTTGTGGATAATTTCATAAGCTTTCCAACCATATAAAGCACGCCTCTTTTGGACTTCTGTAACTCGAGATATGACTGAAATACTGAACTATCAATATTGCTACTCGTCCAGAAAACTTTCAGATCTCATTCTTTATCTTATAAGTGGTTGATAACATGGAATTCTTAAAGTTTGCATGTTTATGGGTGACAAATGGCCGGAAGAGGAAGAGGCAGGGGTCGTGGAAACATTCCCCCAAATCCACCACCATCACCGCCACCAACTATCGAGCAACTGTTGGTAGTGCAGACGCAGTTGATGCAACAACTGGTGCAGAATCAGCAGAATCAGCCAGTTGCTGGGGCTCAACCACGTGATAAGCGTGGTGAATTTTTGAAGGGTCGTCCCCTAGTGTTCACACATACTACTGATCCTTTGGAAGCCGATGATTGGCTTCGTGCTGTGGAGAAACAACTCAATATTGCACAATGTGATGACCGACAGAAGGTGTTGTTCGCTTCTGGACAACTTCAGGGAGAAGCTCAGGATTGGTGGGAGTCATATGAGTATGGTCGTCCCGCCAATGCTCCTGCAGTCACCTGGCAGGAGTTTAGAGAGAACTTCAAGGCTTACCATATACCTGAAGGGATGATAGAGTTGAAGGCGGAGGAATTCAGGAACCTGACCCAAGGGTCAATGTTTGTAGCTGGGTACCATGACAAGTTTGCTCAATTGTCACGATATGCTCCACATGAGGTGGCCAATGACAATGATAAGCAGCGTCGCTTCTTGAAGGGATTATATGATGGACTACAGTTGCAGTTGATGTCCAATACCTACCCTAACTTTCAAACGCTTGTGAACCGCGCTATCGTGGTGGATAACAAGCGCAAGGAAATGGATGCTAAGAGGAAAAGGTTACAGGGACAAGCCTCTGGTAGCAACACCCGTCCACGTACTGGCTTTCAGCAGAATAACTAGCAGAGGCCTCCTTCCAGACAGTGGAATCGTGGTCAGGCCCCTTTCCGTGGATAGTTCCCGCAACGTCCCCCATTCCAGCCGTAGAATAGCAACCAACGTCCTCCGCAGAAGAATGGGAATCAAGCACAGCGTCAGGGTCCTTCCAACAACACTCCCATGAAGACTAGTGCTCCCAATACTCCCAACAGGTGTTTCCGATGTGGGAAAGAAGGTCACCTGTCCTACAATTGCCCTGAGAAGCCCAACCAGCAGACTCCCCAGAGACAGAGCAGCCACCAGAAGCCAGCATCTAACTCTGGAAGGGTGAATCACTTGTCCTAGGAGACCGCAGTGGAGGAGCCAGAAGTTATGCTTGGTACGTTCGATGTCCACTCTACTCCCGCCACTGTTCTTTTTGAATCTGGAGCATCACATTCTTTCATATCACAATCATTTGTTAGAATACATAGAATCCATTTGTGTGCCATGAAGAACCCTATCTTAGTAAACTCACCTGGTGGAAGCATGCCAGCATCTTATCGCTGTCTTCCGATTAGTCTCAATTTAAGGGGGGTAGAGTTTACAGTTAGTCCTATAGTATTGAGAACAACTGCGATTGATCTTATATTGGGAATGGATTGGATGATGCAACAACAAGCAGAGATACAGTGCAAGGGTAAATTAGTTGTACTGACAACACCAAAGGGTGATAGAATCAAGGTTGAGGTAAAAGTGCAGAAACAGGAGACCGCTACAGTGAACCAGCTCAATGACGGTGCCAACCAGGAAGATCCAGTTGTGGAGGAGTTTCCCGATGTGTTCCCTGAGGAATTGCCAGGTATGCCACCAGACCGTGACATTGAATTTATTATTGAATTATTACCTAGAACTGCACCCATAGCTAAGCGTTCATATAGAATGGGAGTAAATGAATTAGAAGAACTTAAGAAACAAATTAAGGAGTTGCAGGATAAGGGTTTTATTCGTCCTAGTTCTTCACCGTGGGGAGCACCAGTGATTTTTGTGGATAAGAAAGATGGAACTCAGAGGATGTGTGTAGATTATCGGTCTCTCAATGAGGTTACTATCAAGAATAAGTACCCATTGCCTAGAATTGATGACCTGTTTGATCAGTTGAGAGGAGCTTGTGTATTCTCCAAGATTGATCTTCGCTCTGGATATCATCAATTAAAGATTCGTGCCAGGGATATATCAAAGACAGCTTTTACCACATGGTATGAGTTATATGAGTATACAGTGATGTCTTTTGGTTTGACTAATGCCCCTGCATACTTCATATACTTAATGAATAAGGTGTTCATGGAATATCTGGACAAGTTTGTAGTGGTATTCATTGATGATATTCTAGTATTTTCCAAGACTGAGGAAGAACATGCTGAACATTTGAGGTTGGTCTTGCAAAAGCTCAGAGAACACCAACTATATGCAAAAAGGAGTAAATGTGAGTTTTGGTTGAAGGAAGTTTCTTTTCTGGGTCACATTGTCTCAAATGGAGGAATATCAGTAGATCCTGGCAAGGTGAAGGATGTATTGAACTGGAAGCCACCCATCAATGTAGGTGAGATCCGTAGCTTTTTGGGATTGGCTGGCTATTATAGGAGATTTATAGAGGGGTTTTCAAAGCTTGCAAAACCAATGACTGCATTATTGGAGAAGAATACCAAGTTTGTGTGGTCCGAGAAGTGCTAGGCTAATTTTGAGGAATTAAAGAAAAGATTGACTACTGCACCCGTCTTAGTTTTGCCAGATCTGAATAAACCTTTCTCCATCTATTGTGATGCATCTCGATTGGGTTTGGGATGTGTTCTGATGCAAGAAGGTAGAGTTGTGGCATATGCATCGAGACAGTTGAGGAAGCATGAGTTGAATTACCCTACTCATGATTTGGAATTAGCTGCAGTGGTTCATGCATTAAAGATATGGAGACATTATTTGATTGGACACAAGAGTGATATATACACTGATCACAAGAGTCTAAAGTATATCTTCACTCAAACAGATCTGAACTTGAGGCAGCGTAGATGGTTGGAGTTGATAAAAGACTATTATCTAGAGGTGCATTATCACCTAGGAAAGGCCAACGTTGTTGCTGATGCTCTTAGTAGGAAAAGCTATGCAAATGAAATACAAGTAATGCCTATGCCAAAAGAATTGTATGCTGAATGCAAGCATCTGAACTTAGGGTTTACTACCAATGCGGTGGAATTAGTACTAGAGCCTACTTTGGAGCAAGAAATCCGCAAGGGTCAGCTGAAAGATGAAAAGTTGAGAGAGATAGCTGAAAACATAGCGAAGGATAAATATCCAGGATTTCGTAAGGATGATAATGGTACGCTATGGTTTGGAAAAAGGCTGTGTGTGCCTGAGGATAAGGATATCAGAAGTGCAATTCTGCGTGAAGCTCATGAGTTAGCTTATTCTATACATCCGAGGAGTACTAAGATGTATTTGGATCTGAAAGAGAAATATTGGTGGTATGGTTTAAAGAGAGACGTTGCTGAGTATGTTGCTTTGTGTGACACTTGTCAAAGGGTGAAAGTTGAACATCAGAGACCTGCAGGATTGTTACAGCCTATGCAGATACCCGAGTGGAAATGGGAAGAGGTTGGTATGGATTTTATAGTTGGGTTGCCACGGACTCAGAGAGGATATGATTCAATTTGGGTGATAGTGGATCGTCTGACTAAGGTTGCTCATTTTCTACCAGTGAGGACTACATATAGCAGTGCGAAGTTGGCAGAGTTGTATATGGAAAGAATAGTGAGTTTACATGGAGTTTCTAAGAAGATTGTGTCTGATCGAGGTACTCAGTTTACATCTCATTATTGGCAAAAGATACATGAATCATTGGGAACTAAACTAAACTTTAGTACAACTTATCATCCCCAGATAGATGGTCAAACAGAGAGAATTAATCAGATATTGGAAGATATGTTGAGAGCTTGTGCTTTACAATATGGTACTAGCTGGGATAAGAGCTTGCCTTATGCAGAGTTCTCTTATAATAATAGCTATCAAAAGAGTCTTCAGATGGCACCGTTTGAGGCTCTGTATGGACGAAAGTGTAGGACCCCGTTGTTCTGGAATCAGACAGGGGAGAGTCAAGTGTTTAGGCCTGATGTACTAAAGGATGCTGAGAAGAAAGTGAGAATGATTAGAGATAATCTAAAAATAGCACAGTCCCGACAGAAAAGTTATGCTGATACTCGTAGAAGAGAGTTGACTTTTGAGGTAGGGGATTATGTTTACTTGAAAGTGTCTCCCATGAGAAGTGTGAAGAGATTTAACATGAAAGGTAAATTGGCACCAAGATATATTGGACCTTTCAAGATTATAGAGAGACGTGGTGAAGTGGCATATCAATTGGAATTACCCAAGAGTTTGGCAGGTGTACATGATGTGTTCCATGTGTCTCAACTGAAGAAATGTTTGCGAGTACCAGAGGAACAGATTCCGTTAGAGGAGCTCACTGTTAAGGAGGATCTTACATATGAAGAGTTCCCGGTTAAAATTTTGGAGACTGCTGACAAAGTCACAAGAAGTCGAACAATCAAAATGTGTAAGGTACAGTGGAATCAGTATACAGCAGAAGAGGCTACTTGGGAGCGAGAAGAGGATCTGAGAAAAACCTAACCGCAATTGTTTGAGTAAGCATCGGTCGAATCTTGGGACGAGATTCATCTTAAGGGGGGTAGAATTGTAACACCCTAAAATTTTGAAAAGGAGAAAAATAGGAAGAATATGATTTTTGTATATTTTTGTGAGCATGCAAATTTAGAATGATAATAATTTTTATAAATTTTAAATAAAATATAAGGGTAGAAATATGATTGAGCATTCATGCTGCTGCATTTGAAATTTTGTGTTGAGTGGTTTAAATCAAATCCAATTTGGATTTGAAAATTCTTTGAAATTTGGCTTTGAAAAGTTTGAAAAAGAAAAAGAGAAAGGAATTTTTCTTCTTCGGGCCGAATCCTTCCGCAGCCCAGAGCTCGGCATGCAGCGGCGGCCCACCCCTTCTTTCCCCCCGCGCCCGCCTCCGGTTTCCCTGGGCCGAGCCCACGCCGCGGCCTGCTGGCCCGTCATCGTGCGCGCCTGCGTCCCGCACCGAGCCGCTGACTGCCGCTGACCTGCTGGTCCCACATGTCAGCGACCGCCTCCCCTTTCCTTTCTTCTTCCTCCGGCTCAGCACCGCCTTCTCCTCCTTCTTCGATTCGGTGATCCGAATCCGCCGCAAATCTTCTCCCTTTCCATGTATACCGACGCCTACGGGCTACAAAACGGGACCCCACACTATTCCGCCCCCATCCCGTCCCTTTGGAGCCGCTGTAGTCGCCTAGTTGCGCCACCGCAAGCACCACCGCCGCCATAGCCGCCTTCGCAAGCTAGCCGCCGCTTTTCGACCATCCTCTGGTCCTATCTTCGCGCGGGGTGAGTTCACCGTGAGTTTCTCGATCTCCCGGTGTTCTCCTTTCATCGTTTGGTGGTCGGAACGGTGTTTTGGCCTTCTCCGATGATGGCGCCACCGTGGAAGCTCACCGGCGGTCGGGAATCGGCCGGAGCGCCGCCGGCATCTCTTCTCTCTCTCCCCGATCCAATCTGGGTCGTTGATTTTGAATCCAATGGTTGTAATTAGAAGTTACCGGTTCGTTTGTAAATTTGTAAAAGAGACCCTGAGTTTGTAGTATATCAACCCACAGTCCTAAAACGTAAAGCTCAGAGTACGCTTTGATCGGTTGAAAACGTATTTCTTTTCGGTAAATGAAAAATATGTTTTCTGATATTTACAGTTTTACCACTCAACTTGTTTTAGTCGTAGAATCTCCGTTTTAACTCCGATTTGATCCATTCAAATTGCGTTAGATTCATATTTACGAGCTCTACATGATTATAGAACTGTTCAGTAGGATTGAGTTAATTAATTTTCGAGTTTATATTAAAGTATTTATTTTTTTCTATAGGAAATCTTCGTAAATTCATAAATTCGTCGTTTTAGCTCCGTTTTTCGTGATCTTCGCGTTTGTGTGATCCTAGCGAGTCGTAGATTCATTTTAAAGACTTTTTATTTTATTTTCTTACTGATGGTGTACTGTTCTAATTATAGTCTTGTTTGTTTATAAATGATTGCCTCTGGATGTGTGTTGTCGCTGTTGTTGATCGAGTATAGACGGTGAGCAATTCGTTGGGGATCAAGAGCCTTTCTACGAGCAAGATCTTCAGGACCAGTTTGAGCAAGGCAAGTATAGCTTGGGATTATTCTTGTTGTCCTACTCACATTATGCACATAATATCATTATGCATCTATTCCTTGTTAAGGATGACTTAGTGATTGATCCTACACCTTGATACCTATTACAATGCATTGAGTAGTATGGCTAGTGCTTGAACATGGACTATGATCATGTAAATTGATTAGAGGAATATGCAACAAACATTAAAAGATGATTTTGATTAATGTTTAAAGGGGATTAGAGCATGGGGGTTACTTTTGATGCTCTAATTACTCTCCATAAGGACTCATCTATAAGCGATAATCCGGGATTTACAGTACAACTGTGGGAGCTATATGGCTCTGGCTTTAGTCATATAGAAGGACCTTTTCTAGCTTGTTAGAGGTAACCTTTTTGGCGTAAGAATGACTTGACGAATCGGGTATAGTGCGGCCTCTGTCCTTATGTGTATAGGCTGCGGGTTATTGTGCCATTTGGAAGGGGGGCTTTACATATGTTTGCCGAGTGAATCTAATGGCCCTAACTTGTTAGACAAACCTTCGAAAGACTTCATAGTATTTACCCTGCCTGCTCACCTTGGTAGTATTTTGGGAGTAATTAACCCGGGCATATGGGTAACACAACTCACAGTGAAAGTGTACAACCTCTGCAGAGTGTAAAACTGTTATAACAGCCGTGCTCACGGTCACGAGTGGCCTTGGACCCTTATGGAATAGTTGATAATTGTTAATGGTTATGTTTTTGCTATTAATCAAACATTTCACATGGATCATATGTTTATTGTTTACATTGAGACATTTTGATGCTATTGATATGTTAAAATTATGCTAACTAAAAGCTACATGCTGATAAACCAATGTTATGCCTTTTTGAGCCTCATGAACCCCATGTTACACTTGTTGAGTACGAGATGTACTTACGCTTGTTTATTTTTCTTACTTGGATAAAAATCCCGGATGGGTAACAGATGGTGGTAAAAGTGACTACTACGCCTACTTCCCTGAAGATTACTAGACTTGCAGTCAACCAGTCAATGTACCTGTGACTGGAGCTACCACGAGAGTTTATTATTTTTACTTCCGCTACATTTGTGTTAAGACTATGTGTTAAATATCGTGATGTAATAACATTTGTGATGATACTTCCGTTATAATTTGTGAACTTATGTGTGATTGATCTCTGGGCACATATAAGGGTATGCATTCCATTTGGTCGTTAAATGGGTGTGACAATGACTGGGATGGAATAGTTTCAGGATGTCGTGTTCATGATATGGTTCTTGATCTGATGCGTAAGCTTTCATCTGAAGAAAACTTTATTGCTATATTAGGTGACCATGTTGAAGCAACACCTGCACCAGGCAGTGTCCGCCGGTTTGCCCACCAAAATAGAATAGCCGAACACATTAATTCTGAAGCATGGTTACTGGGATGCCAAAAGTGAGGTCATATACTGCATTCATGTATTCTATTGATAGCTGGGACCAGTTTTTTGAGATTTAAACTTTTGATTGTACTGGACTTAGTAGACTGCAACTTTAAGAAAGGTTGCCACCTTGAGCATCTTGGTGATTTACTTCACTTGAGATATCTTGGGATAACAGGTAAAGACAGTGAGGATCTTGAGCCCCCAAAACAAATAGGGAATCTAAAGTTACTGCAAAGACTTGCTGTGTACGGACCATTATTATAGCCAGCAAGCATTGTGCACCTAACACAGCTTCTCCGGCTATGTGCTAAATACAAGGTACCGGATGGGATTGGGAAGCTGGTTTACCTGGAGGAGCTAAGAATACTAAATGGTTGGAGTGATAAGCTCAAGATATTTTTGAAGGAGCTAGGTAGCCTGCGAGAACTGAGGGTGCTCAAATTTTCCACTGATGTTGTGGTGGATGAGAGCATGAAGAGAGATACAGCCATGTGGGAAACAACTTCTTCCCAACCTGTCCCACTTGTCACTATGTGTGATTACTATGGATGAGCAGGATCTAAAACAACTTGCTAGGTTGCCCGCACTCTGTTTTCTTAGACTGAAAACAAGGTCCACATTGACAACAAGTAATATTAACGCCGGTGATCGCTGCTTCTTCCATAAGTTGAGGCACTTCAAGACCAATCAAATGGTCCAGTTTGAGCAGCCCAATAAGGAGGACGCCAGCGTTTCATTGCATATATGGAATGCAAAAGATGCTATGCCCTTTGCCTCTAGAAAAAGAAATGACTCCAGAAAAGTTGTACCCTCTGGTCTGACGCCAAATCTTGAAATGATTGAGATTAATGTCCCTTTTCTGCCCTAAAAGATAACAACAGTGACTGTGGGAATATTGGCTTGGAGTACCCTTCGTGAACTCAGAGGGTGTATCTACTGTGAAGACGTGTCTGTTGCAGTGAGCGATGCTGCGGTTGCTGCACTGAGAAACGCATGCAACGTCCATCCCAACCATCCCACATTTCGTATGCGTGAATATAAATAAAATTAAGCAGGTACGATGAGAATTTTGCAGTTCCGATCAAGTTAATGTCTTTATTTGTTTATGTCTTGTTACAATTCTGTCTCCTTTTTGGCATATATATACACATTACGTACTCGCATGTCTCTACTCAATTAATTATTAGCTTCATCTGAATTTTCAGCTGGAAGACAATAATGTGTCTTAAAGAGATACGAATTTGAAGCTGCATGCCTACAGTGTACGTAAGTACTCTCTCCACCCTGTTCTGTCCTATCCTAGTGCTGATGGTGTCACTGTTGCTGCTCGTACGTGTCAGCCATTCGAGTTCTTCTGAGATTTTCGGACTTTCACAGATTTTGGAAATCTGTTAACCTAATTTCCATGAAACAAATAGCGTTATATGATTCCTGAGTGCTGACTATATAGAATGGTCTATATAGTCATTGCTGCTACAGCATCATCGCATTTCCAATAATCAAATACATGAATTCGGACATCTATGTTGATGTATGAATTACATTTTTGCTTTGAAAGGGCGAGTAGTATTTTAGCAATGATGAAACTACCAAACCTATTTTAGCAGGTGCTGATTTTTCAGTTGAATCCGTTTATACATTGGGCTTAAGTATAGTCATCGAACCGTGTGTACTACTCCTAGCGTAGGCACCAGCTCTGTTTCACGCCACCAGTCGAGACTCTGTTTTCCACTGTCCTGTCTTGGTATAGTATGTACTGTGGTGCCTCTATGGTTGGTTCCGTCATTTGATTTTGTACATAAATCACTTGTTTATAATCACTTCCATGATTATTCACTAGGAAGTAAGCATAATATCTGAAGAAGATTCAGTAGAATTATTGACAAACTTAATTCCTTTCGCAGATTCGCCTTCTGCTTGAACCCTGGCGCAGCTCAAATGGTGGTTGGCTTCAATGCGTGCGAGATTACATTTTATTTGAATATTCACTATATGGCCTAAAATCCTTATTTTAAAAAGTGCAAAAAGGAGAGTTAATGAAAGATATAAGAACAAAAGTTTCAACTTAACTTGAGGAGATGAAAAAAAAAATCAATATTTAGATTCATGGCTTCATAAGAATATATATGATGCAACAAGAGCCGCCATGATTAATGATAAGGTTTCAAAGTAATTGCATATTTAAAATATATAGAGGTGCCATGCAAAGAAAAATATGAACATGGATAAAAAAAATATAGAGATTAGGTCCTTGAAAGAATAGTAGTTAATAAGTTTATGATAATTAGATAAGACTGCAGAGTATCTACTATGTATATTATGTTAGAAAATAAACAAAGAGAAAAAAAATATAATTTAATATAAGTAATTCTTTATTAGTCCCTCTATTACAAATTATAAGACGTCTTGAGTTTTTCTAAATATATAGCTTTTGTTATACACTTACATGTACTGTCCAAATACCTAGTAAGAACAATATAGCTAGCCAAAAATCTTATAAGGAATTATTGAACAGTACTAATACTTATATCTCCTAAAATTCTAACCCGTACGAGAGCATGGGTTATCGAGATAAATAAAAAGATTATAAAGAGTAGCACTCTGCGAGCAAACATCTAGGTAGAGGCACCTAGCAGGTCTAGGGGCTAGAGTTTTTCGTAAATCAGCCGCTCCAGCTCCTTCATATTTGCAGCTTCCATGCACATGAGCACGCGGACGCCGCCGCTGGCGGCATCGTCTGCTGGTCCGTCGCTCATTAGGTACACATATCCGCCACGGATGGACTCCGCCCGCGACATCACCCCTGGCTTCCCCCATCCGAAATCTGCATCGTACATAGGCATGCCGAGCCAGCTGATAATCTGCAGGTCCGTCTCTAGCAAGGTGCCCTTCGCAGGCTGGCTGTCCACCTCGGCCATCTCACAGTAATCGACTGCAGACCGCACGAGCTCGTTGTTGTGAAACCGCAAGAACCGGCTGATGATCAACGCCAGCTCGTCGTCCCCAAGACTCTCCATCTGCTCCTCTGTGACAGACACCAAAGAAGACAAAGCAAAAGACACTTCTGAAGGGTTTGCCAAAGAACTTGAGCCATTACCTGAGACCAAAGGCATAGTCGGTGCAGAGGGATTCTTGAGCTTGGTTTGGGTCTGGTAGTCGATCTCGGTGGACTTGAGCTTGCTGAAAAGCTCATCCACGGTGAGGGTCTCATACCCCGAAGATTCAATGATGGCGGTCACTTTCACATCCCATACCTTCCGATCTAGGGCATATAGAAGCTTGAGTGCCCTCTCATGATCATCATAAGGTAATTGTGCCTTATTTGCTCGCATCTTGTTGACGATAGTCTGAAAGCGAGAAAACATGGCATCGATGCACTCGCCATCAAGCTGAGTGAAGTTCTCGTACTCCCTCTTGTACGTCTCGTAGAGTCTGGTTTTGACCTGTGCGGTCCCCTCGTGATAGCTCTGAAGCCTCACCCAGATCTCTCGAGCAGTAGTACAATCGGAGACTCTTTCGAACTCCTGAAGAGAAAGACTCGAGAAAAGAACTGCGCGAGCTCTGCTATTAGCGTTGTGTCGATCTCTTTGATCTTGCGTGACACGAGCACAGGGTTCAAGCACAACGTAAGTAGCATCCTCGCAAATCTCCCAAACAAGCCAATCAATCCCCTGGAGATGCGCGGACATGCGAATCTTCCAATAGGGATAATTTGTTCCATCGAAGAATGGTGGTTTGCCGGAACCACGCTCCACGTCGCCTTCGTGGATCACGGACCGATTAAGGTGGAATGATCCTTAACCGGCTCCGATACCAATTGAAGGACCGAAAACGGCGACCAGAGGGGGGGTGAATGGGAGCCGTAAAATTTCTCGCGAAATATTCGGCCGCTGTCCCAAATTCACCGCCAAACACGTGAAGCAACCAACGTGATGTTCATGGTCCAAATGATAGGGTGGATGTTCCCTAAGAACACATTGAGACACCACGAGGCTAACGTAAAAGACGGAACTCAAATCGGTGTTCAAACGTGCAAATCGCGGAACAAATAATGGGGCTAAAAAAAATCAAGGCTGAGCAGCAGCACACACAGGAAGAGAGAACTGACAGTAACAGGCAAGAAGCAGATCAGCACCCTCCAAAACGTAAGTAGTACTCAAGCAAAACAAGTTTAAAAAATTACTCTAATGATGAGCCATTAAATGCTTGGAGTAACTCACTTAGCAAGAAGAAAACTTCTGACCAATCAAACTCTGAAGGATGCTAGCACGGCTGCTGCACTAGTCACTCAAGAATATCTGCGAGCTGCTCTGCTTAGGGAAAAGCCTGAAGGGAAAATAAAACTTCGAAATGCTAGAAACCGAACTGAGGCTAAGAGAGGTAGCAGGCAGGATGAAGCACACGCACTGCTCAGGAGAAGAAATGGTCACGCACAAACTGGGTAAATATCCTGGAGCAAACACTCATGATGCTGAACCTGCAGAAGATGAACACTCGTAGGCCAGGAATGCTCACGGCCTTGAGACACAGAGATCAAGCAAACTAAAGCAGCTAGGTGCTACCTACACTGATCCAGAATGGCACCATGCTCAAACGTACAAACAAAGAAAACTGCAAGAACAAAGGAAAATGGAGAGAGGGAAAGCACTTGGTGCTGGTCAGCTAGCACCTGCAGAGAAGGGGATCGAACCTGATCCAAACACGAGCATCTGCAAACCGGGAGGAGCACGGGTCTGCTCGTGCTCAGGCACCAGAGACGGTCGGAGCAAGGAAGGACTACGGCGTGGGACAGGGACTGCACTGACCCACGCAGCCAAACATCTATGCTGCTGAACTCGTACGCAACAATCCGGACCGAAGATGAGCTGATGAACAGGGACACGACAAACACGAACAGAAAAGGGCGGCCACCAGAACGACGAAATCCAACCCAAAACAAAACTACTCGGCCCTAAAACTTGCACAGATCAAATTCACCGTACTACAAACCTATTCCCAAGAAATCATGCTCTGGGATTGACCCAAACTCCGGGAAAAACAGATCAAAGCTAAGCACGAAAATGGGGAAAAAAGAACAACACACAAAACGAAAATCACAGCTTCATTAGATGAATCCCGGAGGACACAAGGAGGATTTGGGCCTCCTTTCCCACTCCAAAACTCAGTGCAAACACTACTAAAAATTCAGCATAATTTGACCTCTCTCAAGAACTAAAGAAATGAAACCCTAGGTAGGGAGGGGGAAATGAGGAATGGGAGAGAGGTGAAGATGGCTTGGGGCTGCCATCCCCTATTTATCAGGGCTATTACACATTCTCCTAATTGCCCCTAGATACATAAGAGCTAAACCAATAAGCCCAAGGGCGTAGAGGTCCAACTCGGTCTTCATGTTGATCCGACGGCCACCGCGCCTCCTCACCGGTAGCTTCGCCTCGACGCGAACTCCCCGATGCCGCCACGTGCCGTCCGTTCCTCCTCGGAACCTCCGCCCGGGTTTTGAGGCCCAAACCCGTAAACCCGCCTCCGATGGTTTTGAGGCCCAAACCATCAAACCGCTCCGCGAGTAGCGTACTCCATACGCGTCCCCCGCCATCCGACGCGTGTCACCTCCACGGTCAACACGGTCACTCCCATGTCTTCTCGCGCTTGTCGATGTCCCAAGTGTCAGCCACCGCGGCTAGCCACCCGGCCTCCGGGTCCCTCGGTCAGCCTCACGTCCGTCCTTCACCCCTCTGGTCCATCGGCACGGCACGTCCTCCTTGACCTTCACCTCGCTGTCGGCTACCGCCTCCGTGCTCCACACCTGCACAACACAAGCCAAGAGACATGTCGCACACAAGGCTTTCGCCAAGGTAGGGTTAGTCACCACTCAACCTACTTCGTGGATCACATTGACAATCACTCATCACAAAAACGAACACACAAGGGTACTTGTCAACCTTGTGTTCGCACAGAGAGGAGCGCAGGGTGGAGTTGCAGGGTTTTGAGCTAGGAAAGAGCGGATAAAGAAGCTCACGTTGAGGCGCCGAGGAGGAAATTATTGGGGGACAGCGTCGAGTGGCACTACCGTGCAGGCTTTGGGCCGAGTATTAATTGCATGGCTGCAATGGGACAAGACCATTGCTTCAACCACATTATCGTTACCTTTGTTATTCTTGATACTAATCAGCATCATTGCCTTTATTCTATTCCTGATAATCAGCATCGTTGCCTTTATTCCGAGCTAAAGATGGTCAGGATGTTTGGGCTGCGTTTAGATGCAAATTTTTTTGCAAAACGGCACTGTAGCTCTTTTCGTTATTATTTGGCAAATATTGTCCAATCATGGTCTAATTAGACTTAAAAGATTCGTCTCGTCCATTTCATCTAAACTGTGTAATTAGTTTTATTTTTTATCTATATTTAATGCTTCATGCATGTGTTCAAAGATTCGATGTGACGGGTAATCTAAAAAATTTTGCAAAATTTTCTGGGAACTAAACAGGACCTTGGATCCTAGAACTAAACTTTAGTCCTGTCACATCCAAGAGGACTAAATATGAGTTAATTATAAAACTAAATGCATAAGCTATGACTAATTCACGAGACGAATCTATTAAGCCTAATTAATTCATGATTAGCACATGTTACTGTAGTATCTTCTGAATTTTTCGCTTTTTGGCCCTTTTTTGAAAGATTTTCACAGATATGCCAATGGCGTTATCCTTTCAAAATAGGCCCTGACCTTAGCGCCGGTGCCAATTGCTTTGGCTCCGAGGTTCAAGGTCATTTTCTGCATGTCGTTGACGTGGCTGCCTGCATGGCATGGACGAGGCATAAGCTCAGCGCCCTGTAGATCTTGGCGCCAAGCTCTAGAAAATCTATACTAGCCTAACCTAATTTCCATGAAACAAATAGCGTTATATGATTCCTGAGTGCTGACTATATAGAATGGTCTATATAGTCATTGCTGCTACAGCATCATCGCATTTCCAATAATCAAATACATGATTTCGGACATCTATGTTGATGTATGAATTACATTTTTACTTTGAAAGGGCGAGTAGTATTTTAGCAATGATGAAACTACCAAACCTATTTTTGCAGGTGCTGATTTTTCAGTTGAATCCGTTTATACATTGGGCATAACTATAGTCATCGAACCGTGTGTACTACTCCTAGCGTAGGCACGCCACCAGTCGAGACTCTGTTTTCCACTGTCCTGTCTTGGTATAATATGTACTGTGGTGCCTCGATGGTTGGTTCCGTCATTTGATTTTGTACATAAATCATTTGTTTATAATCACTTCCATGATTATTCACTAGGAAGTAAGCATAATATCTGAAGAAGATTCAGTAGAATTATTGACAAACTTAATTCCTTTCACTTGAACCTTTTTTTTCTCTCGATCAGGCCATTCACCCGTTTTTCATTAAGAGGAAGATAGTTCTTGTTACAAACATGCGCGATCACGTAAGCGAGAAGCCTTCGTGATACAACGCACACCACACCACCTAACTACTGGATTCACTTAGAAACAATTACATAAGAAAGTTTTGCGACCAAAACGGCAAGACCAAAGAGACCGTCTAGGCCTGCCACTTTGCGCCCAGGAAGAGGGCCTCCATGGCTTCCTGCGTCGTCGTCGACAAGGGAAGGGTGAAGGCGGTCTAGAATTCGTCAAAGGAAGCTTCATCAGGTAGCTCAGTCTCCACCTCGAGTCCTAGATGTTTCATCATCACCTTCCTTGCCTGAGCCTCTGGCTTCAGTTCCCTGTGCCTGCTCTTGGCGGCAAGCCTAGCACTCCTCTTGGGGACGATCTCCAAGTCGTCCAGCTCCCCTGCTCGGGCCCTGGCCGCCCGGGTTCACCTTAGCCGTGGAGGCGACAATAGGATAGGCAGCGTGAGCGGCTTGTTGAATGTAGCGATGAAGTCCTTGATCGACATTGTGGCCGTTGCGACAGGCGCACCGCCATCAACAGCCAGCATGGCTGAGCCGCCTCCGTTTGCATCTTCCTGGTAGCCGGGAAAGTCGACCTGGATTGGGGGTGGGGATCCTCCAACCTGTTCCGACTCAAAGAGTGAGGGCCTAGGTGAGGTCTAGGCCAAGCCGCATACGTCTAGGCCTGAGAGGCACTGGTCCACCGCCTGGGCCACCTCAGACACGGCCTGGCACGTGAAACCCACTTGAGGTGGCCTATCGGTCAGACAAGCCTCTACCTCAACCAGCATAGGATTGAAGACCCAACGCGGAACCTCCGAGCAACAGTCCACGGTAAGCTCAGGCTCGGGGTGCACCGCGCGTTGTTCGGTTAATCTTTATATTGAGGGGATTGGAGGGGATTAAGGGGATTTTGGTTTACGTCTTATTTAGATGCACCAATATGCACCTTAATCCATATGCATAACCTCAATCCACTCTAGCACATATGGATTGAGATAGATACGAATGCACCCTCAATCTACTCCAAAACATATAGATTGAGGCCTTGTTTGGATGTTATCGGATTCACCTTAATCCACCCCCAATCCACTCCAACACATGTGGATTGATGGGAATCCGAATATATCCAAACAAGGCCTAAGGTGGACACAAGTGCATCCAAACAAACCCTTATAGGTCATTTATTAATCCTCCTCAATCCGATTCTCTCCAATCCCCTCGCTTTGAGGACTAACCCTTACCAGGAATATTCACATCCTCTGTGGGTCGAGGTGGTAGAGCAGCAGTAGCCATTGATTAGATGTTTGTCAGCATGACAGTTGTGTCACTTGTGTGTACATGAGCAGCGAAGCTGCCCATCTGCGGTTTGCGCACTATATAATCCTGCACCCGGCCCAGCTCCTTGGCCTTGTTTCAGGCTCCCAAGAAACGAGGCAAGATGTGCTTCCGCTGGCACTCCGTGACGAGCTCGAGGGCACGGTTGAGGGAGACCGCCAGATCCTCCAGCGTATCACGCATCGCCTTGTTCTTCATCGTCTCCGTCTTCTCATCAAGCTCCTTGATGAGAGCGCTGACCCTGGCCATGAACGTCTGGATGTTACCGCACTCCTTCTCATTCTGCTTCACCGTCTCCACAGCCTCTTTGATCTTTAGCGCCAGATCCATGATCTTCGCCACGCTGCCCAATGCTATATCAGCTATCTTGTCCTGGCTCCGATGACGCGTTGGCAGCATTTTATTCTCCATGATGTACATCCAAAGAAAACACATTAAATGGCACTGGCTCGAAGCCTGGTCTCATGTGCCATCTTGTCCTGGCTCCGATGACGCGTTGGCAGCATTTTATTCTCCATGATGTCCATCCAAAGAAAACACATTAAATGGCACTGGCTCGAAGCCTGGTCTCATGTGAGCTGATGAGACGAGGAAACCATTCTCATCTTCTCTCCCTTTCATCATAACAATCAAAGTTAGGAGGAACTAACTCGCCTCTTCCTCCTAGCCGTCTCAGAGCAAGCAGACAAGCAGTGCCCTGCCGGCTTTCTGTTCGCTCAGTTAGCACGCCCAGGCCTCCTTTCCCATCAGATCCGAATATTAAGAGAGGCTCGATCTTCACGGTGGCTCGATCTTCACGGTATATAGAAGCAATATAACTCGTTAACCGAAGCAGGAATTACTGACACCAACCAAATTAAATATTAAGACATGGGAAAGGAGGCATGGGGGTGTTCAGACAAACCGAACCTGTGAACCTGTGTCTTCAGTTTTAAAAATAAAACTAAGGCCACTTGCTCTCATGTGTTCAGACAAAGAACGACCAAAATGAAGCAGATGTATCTGAAAGTTTTATTTTTTTTAAGGGGACTGTCTGAAAGTTTAAATGGAGGCTGCTTAACAGCACACTTCTCAGATACTACTATGGCGCATTCATGAGAAACACCCCATGTTAATTTTAGGAAACATAACATTAGTTATTATTTAATACTTCTGACAAATAAAAATTTAACACTTATATAGAAAAAACTCTACCTTTGGCACTTTTTAGATTTGTAATGGCGGTTTTCTGAACATTCAGTGTCAAGGGCCAGTGAAAATTAGTGTATTTCATTAGCGTCACTTAAAAACTGCCTGTGTAAATATTTACACAAACCACCAACGTAAATCGATTTCTAGAATTTTTGAATCGGTCACAAGATTAGCACAAAAAAAATCCAGGAGAGGTCCACCAGTCATAAGTCACACAAAATACATGCGCGTTTGGTTGTCGGAGATTGAACTAATACCTAAAACCTCATATGTTCCTTCCTTAACCACTATGCCTCAAAGTCAATTATGATTGAGTACCAGATATATTCCTTTTGTATTCACTAGGAAATATTGTAATGCATATTTCAGAGTCTCAAAAAATTCCAATGAATGCGGCGCGCTTTCGTTTGGTTTTGGGCACCCCTCCGTGCCCCTGTGTTCTTTGTTTCGGTGTTGTCTACCTCCTCTTAATGAAATACATGCTACAGTGCATGTTCGCCAAAAAAGAAAGTAATAGATCTCTTTGAGTACTACAAATTTCATTCACGTCATTTTTCCATGCGAGGTCATTTAAAAAATTGAAAAAAAAGAATTTCAAAATCATTGATCTTAAAGCATAATTTTTGGACAACAAGTGATTTTAAATGAAAAAGTAGGCAACTATGTGGCAGATCTATTGAAGTACTACATCTGTTGTTTACATCATTTCTACATCTCCGATAATTTGAAAAAAAGGATATTAAATTATTTGTACTAGCGCAAGGTTAAGAAAACAACTAATGTAAAGTCACCTTCAGTACAAATCATGTATTTACACTGGCTGTTACCTTAAACCTTACTGCCAGTGTAAATCTGATTTGTATTGGTGGTAGGCTTAAAAGAAGCACTAGTGTAAATATATGATTTGTACTGGAAATAACCTTAAAAAAAACATCTATAAAGATGTATTTACAATGGCGGTTTATAGCTATGGTCCCACAATTCCATTTTTACTGGCACCTATTCGTTAGGAACCGCTAGTGAAAAAAAAACCGCAAACATGAGGAAAAACCATTTCGTAGTAGTGTATATTACTTATATTAAATTGTATTTTTCCCTTTTTTTCCTTTTCTAACACTATATAGGCATAGTAGATATTTTCTAGTCTTTATCTAGTTGCGACACTAGAACACGCAATCACTGCCGGACCATCATTGCTAGTTATACTGGAGCAGGCAGTGATAAGTTTACCACTGCTAGGTTGTGACTTCAACCGGTAGTGATATCACAACCGGTAGTGATAGGTGGACTATCACTGCCGGTTCGTGGCTCCAACCGGCACTAACAGACATGGTACAATCATTGTCGGTTGAAGCTACAAACCGGCAGTGATAGGTCCACCTATCACTAGCGGTTCGTGGTCATGAAGCGATTGTGATAGCCTACTTTGCACAAAAGATTCATAATTGTTTTTATATGACATCAGGCTAAGATAAATTTCATATCAAAATTATAGATTTTAAAGAGATAAAAAACTTTGTAGTTGATAACTTTTTATTTTTAGATGGAGTTGAGCTGCCCAGCTCCACGAACAATTGAAAAAAAAACAATTCAGCAATGGAACCTAACGATATTGGTTTCAATGTTTCAATCTGCATTTTCAAACTCATCCTACACCGATGTTAATCAAATGTTTAATATGAAATAACATTCATCATGAGCAAAAAGAAGGAAGCAGGCACCTATATAAGGGAGTCCTTAATTTCATAAAAAAAGTTCTTTCAGTTAGCCATCTCTGAACTTGCAGTCTTGTTAGTATTAGATGCGTGGCAGAGTTAAAGATTTGAAGGTTGGAGGGCCAGGCACCAATTAACAGAAACGACCCATTACAGGCATTTTTTTTAAACTGCGTCTATAATTAGGTGTCTATAATTAAATATCAGTGCAAGAACATTAGGCTTAAAAGAGCCATAACAAAGCAAGATGCCAAATATGTTGCTTTTTAGCTTTGCAGATTCTCCACCTCCAAAAAGTGGCTTTTGCAAAAGCCTCTAAAATGCTTCTAACTTTTAAAGATGCCTTAGCTGCTAAGCACCAGGCCGGGTTAACCATTTGGTTATAAATATAAAAGTCTGTAGCCTGGGTGGGTTCTTTAATTTATCAGTCAGATAATTCTGCCACTTATGCCCCGCAAATATGAAATATGCAATAACATCACTTCTTCACAAGTCACAGCAGCAGATAGAGGAGCATCTGGTACAAGAGGATCGAGTGAAATTCAGTGGAGCTGCCGACAGGAGATGCTAAGGAAATTTGCGGCTGCCTGCTTTGTTCTCCCTGGGTAGAGGTGCAGAGAAAAAGAATTTGGCACTAGAGGTGAAGTAGAACAAAAGGCAACGGAGAGCTCTGCCTTTGTGCTGCTGCCTGCTTTATTCTCCCTGTCTCACCAATGCAAGGCCCAGGCGCATGTTCTTGCACTGATATGTAATTATAGACACCTAATTATAGACGCAGTTTAAAAAAAATGCCTGTAATGGGTCGTTTCTGTGAATTGGTGTCTGGCCCTCCAACCTTCAAATCTTTAACTCTGCCACGCATCTAATACTAACAAGACTGCAAGTTCAGAGATGGCTAACTGAAAGAACTTTTTTATGAAATTAAGCCCTCCCTTATATAGGTGCCTACTTCCTTCTTTTTGCTCATGATGAATGTTATTTCATATTAAACATTTGATTAACATCAGTGTAGGATGAGTTTGAAAATGCAGATTGAAACATTGAAACCAATTTCGTTAGGTTCCATTGCTGAATTGTTTTTTTTTTCAATTGTTCGTGGAGCTGGGCAGCTCAACTCCATCTAAAAATAAAAAGTTATTAACTACAAAGTTTTTTTATCTCTTTAAAATCTATAATTTTGATATGAAATTTATCTTAGCCTGATGTCATATAAAAACAATTATGAATCTTTTGTGCAAAGTAGGCTATCACAATTGCTTCATGACCACGAACCGCTAGTGATTGGTGGACCTATCACTGCCGGTTCGTAGCTTCAACCGACAATGATCGTACCATGTCTGTTAGTGCTGGTTGGAGCCACGAACCGGCAGTGATAGTACACCTATCACTGCCGGTTGTGATATCACTACCGGTTGAAGTCACAACCCAGCAGTGGTAAACTTATCACTGCCTGCTCCAGTGATGGTCCGGCAGTGATTGCGTGTTCTAGTGTAGTGTCACAACTAGATAAAGACTAGAAAATATCTACTATGCCTATATAGTGTTAGAAAAGGAAAAAAAGGGAAAAATACAATTTAATATAAGTAATATACACTACTACGAAATGGTTTTTCCTCATGTTTGCGGTTTTTTTCACTAGCGGTTCCTAACGAATAGGTGCCAGTAAAAATGGAATTGTGGGACCATAGCTATAAACCGCCAGTGTAAATACATCTTTATAGATGATTTTTTAAGGTTATTTCCAGTACAAATCATATATTTACACTAGTGCTTCTTTTAAGCCTACCACCAATACAAATCAGATTTACATTGGCAGTAAGGTTTAAGGTAAGAACCAGTGTAAATACATGATTTGTACTGAAGGTAACCTTACATTTGTTGTTTTCTTAACCTTGCGCTAGTACAAATAATTTAATATCCTTTTTTCAAATTATCGGAGATGTAGAAATGATGTAAACAACAGATGTAGTCTTCAATAGATCTGCAACATAGTTGCCTACTTTTTCATTTAAAATCACTTGTGGTCCAAAAATTATGCTTTAAGATCAATGATTTTGAAATTCTTTTTTTTCAATTTTTTAAATGACCTCGCATGGAAAAATGACGTGAATGAAATTTGTAGTACTCAAAGAGATCTATTACTTTCTCAAACTTCATTGGAATTTTTTGAGACTCTGAAATATGCATTACAATATTTCCTAGTGAATACAAAAGGAATATATCTGCTACTCAATCATAATTGACTTTGAGGCATAGTGGTTAAGGAAGGAACACATGAGGTTTTAGGTATTAGTTCAATCTCCGACAACCAAACGCGCATGTATTTTGTGTGACTTATGACTGGTGGACCTCTCCTGGATTTTTTTTGTGCTAATCTTGTGACCGATTCAAAAATTCTAGAAATCGATTTACATTGGTGGTTTGTGTAAATATTTATACAGGCAGTTTTTAAGTGACGCTAATGGAATACACTAATTTTCACTGGCCGTTGACACTGAATGTTCAGAAAACCGCCATTACAAATCTAAAAAGTGCCAAAGGTAGAGTTTTTTTTTCTATATAAGTGTTATATTTTTATTTGTCAGAAGTATTAAATAATAACTAATGTTATGTTTCCTAAAATTAACATGGGGTGTTTCTCATGAATGCGCCATAGTAGTATCTGAGAAGTGTGCTGTTAAGCAGCCTCCATTTAAACTTTCAGACAGTCCCCTTAAAAAAAATAAAACTTTCAGATACATTTGCTTCATTTTGGTCGTTCTTTGTCTGAACACATGAGAGCAAGTGGCCTTAGTTTTATTTTTAAAACTGAAGACACAGGTTCACAGGTTCGGTTTGTCTGAAGCTGAACACCCCCATGCCTCCTTTCCCATGTCTTAATATTTAATTTGGTTGGTGTCAGTAATTCCTGCTTCGGTTAACGAGTTATATTGCTTCTATATACCGTGAAGATCGAGCCTCCGTGAAGATCGAGCCTCTCTTAATGTTCGGATCTGATGGGAAAGGAGGCCTGGGCGTGCTAACTGAGCGAACAGAAAGCCGACGGGGCACTGCTTGTCTGCTTGCTCTGAGACAGCTAGGAGGAAGAGGCGAGTTAGTTCCTCCTAACTTTGATTGTTATGATGAAAGGGAGAGAAGATGAGAATGGTTTCCTCGTCTCATCAGCTCACATGAGACCAGGCTTCGAGCCAGTGCCATTTAATGTGTTTTCTTTGGATGGACATCATGGAGAATAAAATGCTGCCAACCAGTGGCGGACCTAGAATTTTATCTCAGGGTATGCCTAAAAAAATTTCTTATGCAATTCGGTAAAATCATACCATAATTCGGTAAAACCACATACATTAAATAACATATTAAGCCTTAAATTCAAACATTAATTCGGTAAAACCACATACATTAAATAACATATTAAGCCTTAAATCTGTCTTCTTTGCTTCGTGTTTCCGAAAAAGAGACGCAATGTCTCCACTTCTCTTCGTAATTTAACAATTCTGAAAAATTTGTGTAATGTAAGTACGACAACTAGCTAGGCACTATAGCAAAACTCACATGTGATGATAGAATAATGTTACTGTTAAAAAACCCACATGTCATCTTTAATGGATTGATGCTAGTGGACAGTGGTTGTCTGCACTGCTGAACGAAATCACCAACACGAAGTCACGACTCACTTACTGAAATACAAACAAATCACTCATAAATAAATAGATAAAATATAAGTAGTGAGTACACAAGTTTTTAGCAAATAAGAAGATCAATATGAGAATATCAAAATACCTGCAAGTATGGGCGTACGGCCGCCGTCGCCCGTCGGAGTCTCTTGTCTGGCTAGCCGGCGCCGCGCCAAAGACGCCCGACGCGATCGATCTGTGCGTCTTGGCTAGTCGTCGTCGGCCCGTCCCGCCTCGCGTCGTAGCTCCGAGCTCTGTCGATCGAAGCCGTAGTGCGTACTGTGTAGTCGAAGCCTAGTCGTGGCCACAGTCCGCAGAGGGCAGAGGCGCCGCCGACTGTCGTGCGGCCGTGGCCGGGCCGCAGAGGCGCAAACGAACACGCAACAGTCTCCTGGATGATAGATGCGACTTCTCCTTCCGTTGGACCGCGTGTAGATGCAGTTACGAGTCCGTGATTCGAGATTAAGGCCGCCGCTGTTATTCCGCGGTCCGCGTCCGCGTGCGGAAGGCAAACCGGATGAGATTGCTTCCTTTCCTTTTTTTTACGTAAAAAATTTCTATTATGTACAAATGACGGCTGGAGCCCAGGGTATGCCATGCCATAACCGGCATACCCTGTAGGTCCGCCCCTGCTGCCAACGCGTCATCGGAGGCAGGACAAGATGGCTGATATAGCATTGGGCAGCGTGGCGAAGATCATGGGTCTGGCACTAAAGATCAAAGAGGCAGTGGAGACGGTTAAGCAGAATGAGAAGGAGTGCGGTAACATCCAGACGTTCATGGCCAGGGTCAGCGCTCTCATCAAGGAGCTTGATGAGAAGACGGAGACGATGAAGAACAAGGCGATGCGTGATACGCTGGAGGATCTGGCGGTCTCCCTCAAACGTGCCCTCGAGCTCGTCACGCAGTGCAGCGGAAGCACATCTTGCTTCGTTTCTTGGGAGCCTGAAACAAGGCCATGGAGCTGGGCCGGGTGCAGGATTATATAGTGCGCAAACCGCAGATGGGCAGCTTCGCTGCTCATGTACACACAGGTGACACAAATGTCATGGTGACAAACATCTAATCAATGGCTACTGCTGCTCTACCACCTCCACCCACAGAGGATGTGAATATTCCTGGTAAGGGTTAGTCCTCAAAGCGAGGGGATTGGAGAGAATCGGATTGAGGAGGATTAATAAATGACCTATAAGGGTTTGTTTGGATGCACTTGTGTCCACCTTAGGCCTTGTTTGGATATATTCGGATTCCCATCAATCCACATGTGTTGGAGTGGATTGGGGGTGGATTAAGGTGAATCCGATAACATCCAAACAAGGCCTCAATCTATATGTTTTGGAGTAGATTGAGGGTGCATTCGTATCTATCTCAATCCATATGTGCTAGAGTGGATTGAGGTTATGCATATGGATTAAGGTGCATATTGGCGCATCTAAATAAGACGTAAACCAAAATCCCCTTAATCCCCTCCAATCCCCTCAATATAAAGATTAACCGAACAACGCGCAGTGCACCCCGAGCCTGAGCTTACCGTGGACTGTTGCTCGGAGGTTCCGCGTTGGGTCTTCAATCCTATGCTGGTTGAGGTAGAGGCTTGTCTGACCGATAGGCCACCTCAAGTGGGTTTCACGTGCCAGACCGTGTCTGAGGGGGCCCAGGCGGTGGACCAGTGCCTCTCAGGCCCAGACGTATGCGGCTTGGCCCAGACCTCACCTAGGCCCTCACTCTTTGAGTCGGAACAGGTTGGAGGATCCCCACCTCCAATCCAGGTCGACTTTCCCGGCTACCATGAAGATGCAAACGGAGGCGGCTCAGCCATGCTGGCTGTTGATGGCGGTGCGCCTGTCGCAACGGCCACAATGTCGATCAAGGACTTCATCGCTACATTCAACAAGCCGCTCACGCCGCCTATCCTATTGTCGCCTCCACGGCTAAGGTGAACCCGGGCGGCCAGGGCGCGAGCAGGGGAGCTGGACGACTTGGAGATCGTCCCCAAGAGGAGTGCTAGGCTTGCCGCCAAGAGCAGGCACAGGGAACTGAAGCCAGAGGCTCAGGCAAGGAAGGTGATGATGAAACATCTGGGACTCGAGGTGGAGACTGAGCTACCTGATGAAGCTTCCTTTGACGAATTCTAGACCGCCTTCACCCTACCCTTGTCGACGACGACGCAGGAAGCCATGGAGGCCCTCTTCCTGGGCGCGAAGTGGCAGGCCTAGACGGTCTCTTTGGTCTTGCCGTTTTGGTCGCAAAATTTTCTTATGTAATTGTTTCTAAGTGAATCCAGTAGTTAGGTGGTGTGGTGTGTGTTGTATCACGAAGGCTTCTCGCTTACGTGATCGCGCATGTTTGTAACAAGAACTATCTTCCTCTTAATGAAAAACGGGTGAATGGCAGAGAAAAAAAAGGTTCAAGTGAAAGGAATTAAGTTTGTCAATAATTCTACTGAATCTTCTTCAGATATTATGCTTACTTCCTAGTGAATAATCATGGAAGTGATTATAAACAAATGATTTATGTACAAAATCAAATGACGGAACCAACCATCGAGGCACCACAGTACATATTATACCAAGACAGGACAGTGGAAAACAGAGTCTCGACTGGTGGCGTGCCTACGCTAGGAGTAGTACACACGGTTCGATGACTATACTTATGCCCAATGTATAAACGGATTCAACTGAAAAATCAGCACCTGCTAAAATAGGTTTGGTAGTTTCATCATTGCTAAAATACTACTCGCCCTTTCAAAGTAAAAATGTAATTCATACATCAACATAGATGTCCGAATTCATGTATTTGATTATTGGAAATGCGATGATGCTGTAGCAGCAATGACTATATAGACCATTCTATATAGTCAGCACTCAGGAATCATATAACGCTATTTGTTTCATGGAAATTAGGTTAGGCTAGTATAGATTTTCTAGAGCTTGGCGCCAAGATCTACAGGGCGCTGAGCTCATGCCTCGTCCATGCCATGCAGGCAGCCACGTCAACGACATGCAGAAAATGACCTTGGACCTCGGAGCTAAAGCAATTGGCACCGGCGCTAAGGTCAGGGTCTATTTTGAAAGGATAACGCCATTGGCATATCTGTGAAAATCTTTCAAAAAAGGGCCAAAAAGCGAAAAATTCAGAAGATACTACAGTAACATGTGCTAATCATGAATTAATTAGGCTTAATAGATTCGTCTCGTGAATTAGTCATAGCTTATGCATTTAGTTTTATAATTAACTCATATTTAGTCCTCTTGGATGTGACAGGACTAAAGTTTAGTTCTAGGATCCAAGGTCCTGTTTAGTTCCCAGAAAATTTTGCAAAATTTTTCAGATTACCCGTCACATCGAATCTTTGAACACATGCATGAAACATTAAATATAGATAAAAAATAAAACTAATTACACAGTTCAGATGAAATAGACGAGACGAATCTTTTAAGTCTAATTAGACCATGATTGGATAATATTTGCCAAATAATAACGAAAAGAGCTACAGTGCCGTTTTGCAAAAAAAATTGCATCTAAACGCAGCCCAAACATCCTGACCATCTTTAGCTCGGAATAAAGGCAACGATGCTGATTATCAGGAATAGAATAAAGGCAATGATGCTGATTAGTATCAAGAATAACAAAGGTAACGATAATGTGGTTGAAGCAATGGTCTTGTCCCATTGCAGCCATGCAATTAATACTCGGCCCATAGCCTGCACGGTAGTGCCACTCGACGCTGTCCCCCAATAATTTCCTCCTCGGCGCCTCAACGTGAGCTTCTTTATCCGCTCTTTCCTAGCTCAAAACCCTGCAACTCCACCCTGCGCTCCTCTCTGCAGACCAGAACCCTCAAGCGTGCAGTAAGCCGTGTAGCTAGCCTTTAGTTTCCCATTGGTGTGATCTCGAGCCTAAACTCTTTGTCCCTTGCAGGTGCAGATATTAACAGCAATATCCGGTATTGATTGTGGCCAATAAGTGGGCGCCTGAGAAGAAATTGAGATGAACACCATGGATTCTGAGGTGCAGGTGGTAGAGTCGTCGTTTATAGTGCCGAACGAGCCGACACCGCGGGAGGGGCTCTGGCTCTCTCCCCTGGACCTCATTGTCGCCAACAGAGGCCACACCCCAACAGTCTACTTGTACAGCTACAACAACGTTGCCACCGCCGATGATTTCTTCGACGTGGCCAGGCTCAAGGAGGCTATGGCCAAGGCCTTGGTGGCCTTCTACCCCCTCGCTGGCCGCCTCGGCGTCGACAACGAGGGCAGGGCAGAGATCACCTGTAACGGTGAGGGTGCACTCTTTGTTGTCGCTCGGGCTGACTTCACCGTTGATGACATCAAGGATGGCTTCAAGCCGTCACCGGAGCTGAGGAGGCTGTTTGTTCCACGCATGGAGCCAGCATCCGTCATATTGGCCATACAGGTCTCCAATCCTTGCTTCTTACATGCTTTCTTTCATATCGGGCATCACTTGGTATATGCCTATTTGCATATGCGTGCTTAAAAACCGCATCTACATCTACTGCTACTGCTTGATATTGATAATACACTCGCACTTGTTCTAAACTATTCTCCTACTTTGTACTTGTACATATGACGTGTGTGTATACGCTTGCAGGTGACTTTTCTGAAGTGTGGAGGTGTAGTGTTAGGGACGGCTCTTCACCACATCGCCACCGACGCCTCAAGCGCGTTCCACTTCTTCCAGACGTGGTCGGCCATCTCCAAGTATGGCGACCGTGCTACCATGGAGCTCCCGTGCCACGACCGCACACTCCTCCGTGCACGGTCCCCGCCTACCGTCCACCCAGACGCCCAAACGAGGTTCTACCCAAAGCTCACCTTTTCCGACCCGTCAGGACCTCTTGCCTACCAAGTTTTCGGCATTTCCAAGGACCAAGTAGCCTCCCTAAAGAGCCTTTGTGGCGGCACAAGCACCTTCTGCGCCATGAGCGCCCTCGTGTGGCAGTGCACACTCATTGCACGCCAGCTTCCGCGCGATTCCGAAACATGCCTCACCTTCCCGGCCAACGCCCGGCGCAGAGTGAGGCCCCCTCTCCCGAACCGCTACTTCGGCAACGCGTTGGTCAGGCTGGGCGTCACTGGTGCAGTGCGGGATATTGCCTCGGAGGCTTTGGCATCCGTCGCCGGCCGCATCAAAGTCGCCATCGATCGGATGGACAACGAGCTCGTGCGGTCTGCAGTCGATTACTGTGAGATGGCCGAGGTGGACAGCCAGCCTGCGAAGGGCACCTTGCTAGAGACGGACCTGCAGATTATCAGCTGGCTCGGCATGCCTATGTACGATGCAGATTTCGGATGGGGGAAGCCAGGGGTGATGTCGCGGGCGGAGTCCATCCGTGGCGGATATGTGTACCTAATGAGCGACGGACCAGCAGACGATGCCGCCAGCGGCGGCGTCCGCGTGCTCATGTGCATGGAAGCTGCAAATATGAAGGAGCTGGAGCGGCTGATTTACGAAAAACTCTAGCCCCTAGACCTGCTAGGTGCCTCTACCTAGATGTTTGCTCGCAGAGTGCTACTCTTTATAATCTTTTTATTTATCTCGATAACCCATGCTCTCGTACGGGTTCGAATTTTAGGAGATATAAGTATTAGTACTGTTCAATAATTCCTTATAAGATTTTTGGCTTTTCTAGATATATTGTTCTTACTAGGTATTTGGACAGTACATGTAAGTGTATAACAAAAGCTATATATTTAGAAAAACTCAAGACGTCTTATAATTTGTAATAGAGGGACTAATAAATAATTACTTATATTAAATTATATTTTTTTTCTCTTTGTTTATTTTCTAACATAATATACATAGTAGATACTCTGCAGTCTTATCTAATTATCATAAACTTATTAACTACTATTCTTTCAAGGACCTAATCTCTATATTTTTTTTATCCATATTCATATTTTTCTTTGCATGGCACCTCTATATATTTTAAATATGCAATTACTTTGAAACCTTATCATTAATCATGGCGGCTCTTGTTGCATCATATATATTCTTATGAAGCCATGAATCTAAATATTGATTTTTTAAATTTTTTTCATCTCCTCAAGTTAAGTTGAAACTTTTGTTCTTATATCTTTCATTAACTCTCCTTTTTGCACTCTTTAAAAAAAGGATTTTAGGCCATATAGTGAATATTCAAATAAAATGTAATCTCGCACGCATTGAAGCCAACCACCATTTGAGCTGCGCCAGGGTTCAAGCAGAAGGGACGCAGCTATTAAATAGGGTGCGATCACTTACTTTTGCTTTTTAGCTTCCTCATCGTCTGGAGGCAAATGGCTACAGAACCCAAACACGGTCTCCCTCCATCTATCGTTGTCAACTACACCAGTCACAGCATTCCCACCAATCCGAAGGCAAAAGATAGTCTTCACATCCTACAGGGTGGTCATCTCACCGTAAGGAAGGTGGAACGTGTGGGTCTCAGACCTCCACCTATGAGGTTCAATGACAACAATAGAACAACTATCAGATACCTCAATTTCGTTATAAAAAGGTCAAATAGGAGCAAAGGCGCTGTCACCTGTCCACAGCTGCAGTGAGAAGTGCGGGGTTCAGGGGCGGAAGACCTCTGTTGACCACTCGAACAAGCTCGAGGAAGCCGGCACGCCGTATGTACGGCGCGTAACGCTCGTCCCACCTAAGCTGTCGATTGTGTGTGCGCGGCCTCAAAATCGGCAAGGACATGTCCATCGACCTGTCTTCCAGGTGAGCAGTTCGGTGGTCCTTGTCGTACTCCATCTCAAGGATGGGGAACAGCTAGTGCAGGGTCGGACCCGCCTTGCGATGATGAGGCATCCTGATTCAAAATGAAAAAGAAAGGGTTAGTGCAAACAATATGAATAATTCAATATTGAAATTAACATTTAAAGAAAATGAATAATACAATATGAAAAACAAGTACATATTCAAATTAACTTTACTAGCATGTCTCAAAAAACTACTATGTACGAACCTGTTGTCCTCAACTTCTATGCCTGCTAGCCTTGTGACCCAGTTGCTTGCAAACCGAGCATAGATTCTTGCCACGGGTCTCATTGAAGTCTCCCCCTCCGTACATGTCCTCGCCGTACCCTCTCATAGCGTCCATGTCCCCCTTGAGTTGCTTCTTCTTCCTCCTACCCTTCCCAAACTTCTGCAGGTCCGGATAGGGCACGTAATCAGGTCCATGATAAGAGGGCCACTGTGACGGGTTGTGGTACGGCTCGAAGCTCTTCTCCCAAATATGAAGGGTGTTAGAACGAAGATACAAGGGAGACATATATGGCAAAGTGGTGTAGTCATATCCGCGGATCCTGCAGGCCATGACCATGTGAGAGCAAGGGGCATGCATGATCTGAGGGATGTTTCAACTGCACTCAACTTTCTCTAGATCAACCCAATAGTTCCGTCCACCATAATGTTCATTGCCCATGTTTGTGCCACCCCTCCCTCGTACACTGAAGATATGCCTTAGAGGACCATATGGCTCGCTGATATGCTGCTGGACCATTTCTTCAACCTCCTTTAAATGTTCAGTTGCGGCCTTTCCAAATCGCCCATGCTCAGCTAGATTCTTGTGCGCAAGTTCTCACCTCTTGACAAAATATTCATTGCACTTTTGAAATGAGAACTCAACAATTCCAGACACTAGCAACGATCGAACTCCGGTGAACACACGGTTGAAAGACTCAAACGAGTTGGTGGTCATGATGTCGTACCTGAATCCACCCTCGTCATATGCTAATGCCCACTTAGTCTTCTGTTCCATCTGGTCCTCTAACCATGCCTTGCCCGCTTGGTTCAACATCTTCCCTAGTTCTCTCATTGTCTCCTTGAACTGATGCTCTGTACATACAAAACATAGAGCCTTTACCATATAACAAACCTCCTTCTTCCTTTGACACCGCCAGAAATTAGCGGTAAAATGACGCATGCACCATCTGTGCACTAGAACTGCTGAGGGCATAACATGAACCGGTACTGGCATGGGAACAAACGGTGTTGGCATGGCAACTCTACCTCCTTGGTCATCATCTGAATCCTTAGAATCACTGCTAACAACATCACCGATCATGTCCTCTTCCGCTTGCTCCTCTTCCCGTTCGAACTCACTCACATCGAAGTCATTGCTTATAGAACCTACTGGACCTGAATGAAACTGCTTGCATCAACTGACCGTCCAAATCCATGTTACCCTGAGTTCCTTCCCCTTCAGCCCAAATTCTTCTTCATCGCCTCCAACACCGTCATTGCACGAGCCATCATGAACATCCCCCAACCTGTACCCATTCTCCACAACCACCTCAAGCATGGCCACATTTGAATCTTGGAGGACCCTAATGTAGCAGGATCAGTGAGCAGGGTTGCACAAGGGCATCATGACATAGTGTGCCCTAGTCTTCCCACTGTCAAACCTCTCCTTCAGTGTGAAATCGCCACCAAACTTTGCATTCAAACGAACACAAAGGTCGTTGAAGCTAGGAGGTCCATCAAACCATTCCAATTCTTCTTCCATATCCTCAAATATACCATCTTCTTTCCTAACACTTCCTCTGTGAAAAACTCAGACACAACAATCCATCTACAAAAACATTTAAGCAAACTTCATCATGTCGTCCAAATCGCCGCACCTATACTAACTTTAACTATACTAACTAATCTAATACTAATACCGATAATAACTAACCTAAATAACTATACTAACTATTCTAAATAATTATACTAACTAACAATACTAGACTAAACTAACTATTGTACCTCCACTATGGAATCTATTATTAATACCTACAGTAACTAATATAATATTGAAACCTATGCTAACAATAATTATAATAATAATAACCAACTATAGACTAAATACTACACTAAATAATATAATTACATTGGTAACACTAAGTAATCTAAAATAAATTTTGAATCCTAAACCCTAACTAACCATAATGCAAATCACCCAACAAATGGATTAGGGATTACCTTTACTAACACGAGGAGTAGCAGTGGCCGACGCCCTGCAGCAATGGCAGCCGCCGCCGCGAGGAATTGAGGGAGAGCGGGAGGGAGGGAGAGGGCGGGCAGCTGAGGACGTCAGGGAGAGAGCAGTGAGGGAGGGAGAGGGAATGCGGGCGGCTGAGGTAGTCAGGGAGAGCGGGGAGGGCTATCAGGAGGGAGAGAGGAGGCCAGGGAGAGGCCGGCGGCAACCATGACCGGCGGAAACGGTGGTGGCCCTTCCAGGAAGAGGTGGCGGCGGCGGCGCGTCGAGAGAGCGAGGGGGTGGTGGCGGGATGCGAGTGACAGAGCGAGGGGGCAGACGAGTCGCTGTGTAGGCCTGTACTCGGGCCTGCCACGCCGTGGACAGTGGCGCGGCACTGCCGCGCCAAGATCTGCGGCGCGGCAGGACCGCCGCCACGTCAGCATCACTGCCCGGCCCCTGTGCCACGTCACTGCCCAGCCGCGCATGCTGCTGCGGCAGTGTTGATTTGCCGCGCTATGAGTCTAGGCGCGTCCAAAAGTGTTAGATTTGAAAATAAAAAATTTTCAGTGTCAAATTTGGATTTTGTTTTAAAAAATGTTAAAAATAAAAAAAACTCCAATATGATGAGTGCAAGAATAATCCTCATGTTTGTCCTTATCGTTGCTTCCCCGGGCAACCCGTCCTGGGGACAGCAGGGCGGAGCTGGTGGTACACTCAACAGTGTTGCTGTTGCAATGGACATGTTCAGCAGTGGCATCCGTAGGCACCCGCCGGTGATATTATCGGCGCGGGTGCAATTAGCATCGGGATAGGCAATAGCGCCAGTGGAGTTGGAAGCGGTAGCAGGGTGCCGCCGGCAGCGGGCTTGGTAGCTCGGGGTGCCGGCAACCTCGCTGCTGGTGGCAGGGGGAGCCGTGGTGCCGGCAGTGGGAGCCGCGTGGGCCCTAGAAATGAAACAGCGGAGAGCAGCTGAGGACCAAGCAGGTGCCTACTGTAATAATCACTGCACACGTCAGTACAACTGGAGTCGAGTAGGAGTATAATATCGGTACTGATCACCAACTTGTCCTTTCAACTGTAGAAGAAAAACGAACTATGGTCGCTACCTGCATGGCTACATGTGTATGCATACCATTGTCAATAAATGAATCCTTCTACAGTACTATCCCCTCAACCCCAAATGATAAGACGTTTGACTTTTTTTACCTAAAGTTTGATCACTCGTCTTGTTCAAAAAATTTGTGCAAACATAGTCAAATTTAAGTCATTATTGAAGAAATTTTATTAATAAACAAGCCACGACAAAAGAAGTAATATTTTACATAAATTTTTTAATAAGACGAGTGGTCAAACTTGGCGTCAAAATAGTTAAACGTCTTATAATTTGGATGGAGGAAGTATCTTATTCGGAAGTGTTAAGAGAAGCCTGCAATCCCCTCTTATACAGTCCAAAAATTTTCAAGTCATGGAAAAAAAACAAAAACAAAGTACGCAGTGATCTAATGGCTTGGATTAAACAAAAAAATTATTTCTAATAAATATAGTAATATTTAATTCAGAAGAAATCGGTACGTGGTGCTAATTTTCATTAATCGTTTTCTTTACAATATACTTTCCGATAAATTTCGTTAACCAAAAACATATTATAGATTTTTTGAACAATATATTTTTTTCTATTTATTGAAAAGCCTTGGGACCTCTTTGATGGGCCATATATATGTGGGCCGGTGCTTATGCTTTGTTACATGGAAAAAGTCTATTTTTTCCTCCCCCAACTTTTACGAAAGTCTGTTTTTCCTCCCTCAACTATAAAACCGGGCAAACCACCTCCCTCAACTTTTCAAACCGGGCAAACTCTAAAAGCGGTTTTGCTACAGTGAAGGTTGATTTTGCTACAGTGGCCATGGTTTTGTCTTTTTTTTATTTATTTCGGCTGAATTTTTGAAAAATCATAGTAAATCACAGAAAAATCATAAAATGGAAAATCCAATTTTGTTGCACTCCACATGAGTAGATCTACACAGTGAACATATAATATGGTATGCTTTGGTACAAAGTTTTTGCTATGAAGGTTTGGCCTTTTTCTTTTTTATTTATTTCGGCTAAATCTATGAAAAATCATAGTAAATTACAGAAAAATCATAAAATGAAAAATCTAATTTTGTTAGACTCCACGTGAGCATATCTACACAGTGAACATATAATATGGTATGCTTTGTTACATGAGCATATCCACATCAGCTAATTACGGGCTAATAAGGGCTAATGGACTCTAACCACAAATTAACTCTTACAAGTCCAGAATTAGCCCATATTTAGATGTTCTAATTGGTATCTCCAAAACATGGGCTAATTATTGGCTTTGGGATCCAAACACCCCTAAAGACAGCTGGAGGAGACACGTCCCATTTGGTATTGTTAATTAATTCAAGTAAAAAAATTCTAACAATTCAGGTCACTCGACGCCTATAAACGCGGCCATGCCCATGCGTGGTTTTTTCAGTGGATGTGAGAAAATCATCTCTGTCATGACATTCGCATCATTTTGTTTACTGATATGGATTTGCGGCTGTACTAGTAGGATGTGACCCATCTTTTGTTTTGGCAGGACGCGGTACTGGAGGAAGGTGTGGACAAAATGAAGGAGTTCTTTGATCTGACACGTGTTGAAGAAACTGAGCTAACGGAGGTAGCGAGGTACCTAAAGGTAGGGCTGCTGTGCAGAGAGTTCGATCCGGCAGACCGTCCGACCATGGCGGAAGTTCTCGACATGCTAAACGGCGAGAAAGAGGTGCTAGTGCCAGCCCGAAAGAACAAACAGTCAATAGACTCAAGATCAGCAGACTCGTGATATGATGAGATGAGACCCCAAATATATGTAGACGATGAATTTCCTTTTCCCGACACCGGTTTGAATTTTCTGCGTTTTTTTGCTTATATAAATAATAATACGGAGTACTTACTTATATCCGTCCAGTTTAAACTACGGGATATGTTTCCAGTTCTGTAATTGAGGGCAAACCCTTTAATTTTTTTTTTGAGCAGAGGGCAAACCCTTTAATTTGTAAGAACCAATATGAGCAAGGCCGCAAATGTGCCTGTGGTTCAGGCCGTGGGGGCCGACGTGGCCCACGGGCCGACCAGCACATTTGTTACTGGACTGTAGGCCCACGGGATGAAGACCGACACGAACACAACGGCTGTTTTGCACCTCCGTGTCTCATCTCGTCTCGTCTGCGTCTCTTCCATCGACTTCCCAGCTAACTAATCTGCTGCGCGATATATATTTCATGGTGCTGCACCTGGTTCCCTAGATCTGTTCCAGGTCAATTCCAATTCGGATGCAAATTCTCTGGTATTTTTCGTGTCCATTCACCTTGTTATATATTGGCATCTCTGCATATAGCTCCATCTGATTGAGACGAAGCCTCTGCATATGTAAACTGTAGAGAAAAGCTACTACTGTATTTCATTCTCCTATATTTGTATATATTATACAGCTCTCTAGAGTGTAAAAGCATAGGCAAAGAGCCTGTTTAGATGGTGAAAAAGTTTGGATAAAGTTTCTGTAGCACTTTTCGTTGTTATTTGGCAAAATTTATCCAATCATTGACTAACTAGGCTCAAAAGATTCGTCTCGACATTTAGAGAAAAACTGTGCAATTAGTTATTTTTTACCTACATTTAACGTTCCATGCATGCGTCCAAAGATTCGATATGACAGTTACTGTACAAACTTTTTTAGACCTTTTAAGCAACTAAACAGGCTCAAAGTAGAAAGCCCAGATGCCTGCTGGCCACAGTTAATAATCCTATATTATATGACATGTGTGTGTTCAGAACGACACAACCGGCCTTACATACATCAGAATAAGAATAAGGCGGCATGAGGAGGCAACACATAAAAGCCTGCTCAAACCACTATTGCAGTTGGGCACAGTAAGGGCGGCTTCCAGGGCACTGTAAGGGTGGCTAGCCTAGCTGCTCTTCCAGGCTGGCTCTTACGGGCGGCTGAGCAAACCACCCTTACAGTGGGTCTCTGTAAGGGCAGCCGCCCTTTCAGTGGGTCACTGTAAGGGCGGCTGCATCACCAGCCGCTCTTACAGTAGGTCACTCTAAGGGCGGCTGGTGATGCAGCCGCCCTTACAGTGGGTCACTATAAGGGCGGTTCAATCTATAACCGCCCCTACCGTGGATTTGCTAGAAAAAAATTTAAATTCGAATTTAAATCTGACCACATCATGTAATATATAATTCAAATTCAAATTCAAATTCAAATCTGACCACCATATATATATAAATATACATCCACAAACACACCAGCATGATATAAACCATCATTATAGTCCATGATTCAAAAGTTTCACAAGTCTAATTCACAAAGTCCATCATTACATAGCCAGAATTTACAAGTTCAAATAGTTCCACAAGTCCAAACCATTCAACGGCCTAGAGCGAGCCTGTGAGTCTCACGAAGGTGTTGGTACATTGGATTTCTACCTAAGTCGGAACTTGGATCATGGTAAACGCCTCTGGAAGAAATAATCTCATCAATGATGAAGCCGCAAAGGTCGCCGACGAGCCCCAAGAGTTCATCATCCTTGTATACATCCTTTGTCCTGTCTCTCTCTTCCTTCCACTACAAGAAACCAACTTTAGGTCTAGGATTTCATAAGATAAGCTAAGCTTTCATACTACGAGCGGAAAAAGTGTCAAACTAACCAGATTGGGGTGTCTCCTGTAGGCACTAGTGTTACTCATCATACAACATACGTAATATCCACAGTGTAGACTCCCAGGCCTCTGCTTGAGACACTATGTGTTTCGCATATGAAAATATTAAGTAATGCTATTGACAAACCACGTACTCGAGTGTACCGATATAAGTTACACGTACCGGACATAGAGTTTTGATAGCCAAATTCTCTTTCCTTTCTGGATGATGCCTTCCTTTATGATATTGGACATAGTGCCTGAATGCCCGGTTCGAATGATTTTAGCAAATCCAACTTGTTAGTATCCAAAAGTGAAGTTTACAAGTATATATATATACAAACATATATAAGCTAATGAGGATTATACGTCTTGACAATCGCTATGAAATCCATGTATGTCTCCGACGCATAATCTGCTGAGTCATAGACAACTGCCATGCTCAGCCCAACATTGACCCCTACAAGAATCCAGTGTTTCCTGCATGAATTTAATCATTAAAGAAACAAACAAGCTCTTTTACATTGAACTAAATATATCGAACAATGCTTTATTTCAGTATAGAATCAAACTTACCCGAAGTGGTATGGTAACCATATCATTTTGTTATCCTGGAGATTCTTAAGAAATTTGGCAATTCATGCCGCAACCTTAAGGCCTTCTTTGTACATCTTATCTTTTCGGATGGCCTCTTTCTCAATGATCTTTCTGGCAGCTAGTTCTTCGCAATCCATTTTACAGTCCTTGGGGTACTAGAATATTGATCCACATATCAACCAAGGGTCTATGTACCCGGCTCTTAGAGTTGGCACCTTCTTCACAATATGTGTTTGCATTCTACAAAACACGATGTGGTTAGTTACAATAAAATCTAATATTTCATTCATATCATATCGAGAGGGCAAGTACTTACAGACACCACACGTGAACTAGATTTATTTCCATCATTCCGAGGTGAAAAGCATTCCTGCATGTCCTCAAACTCAAACATTAGATGGCCAGCTGCGCCGCCAAATGTTCCTTCAGGGAGGACGACTTTTATCTCGTTTAGTCTCGTCGGATGAGCACGCAAGTACCAATCATGGAACTTTCTCATTCCAATTGGCATGCGCCGCATGATTCGGTTTGGTAGGAAGTTCTTGCCTCTTTCATATTTTTTCGAGACATCATTTGTTCAGTTGATCTCATCAACATTTGGATACTTCTTTACCTCTTGGTGGAGTTCGCTAGTGTTAGGCAGCTCAGAAGCACATGCGTAGACGTGTTTGACTTGGTTCTTAGGCTTGAACTAGTCATGAGCAAACTGCTTGGAAATCGTCGAGACGTCTTTCATCGGAGTAAACATTGGCCTTGTATGGTAGGGAATCTTCATCCGGGCCTCTGATTCATGCGCCCCCTCATCTCCTTTTTCAGAAGGCAGTCCTTGTTTGTATATCGGCCGTGTCTATTGAGAAGGCTCAGGTGGGTCATTAGGCCTTTACTCAGTTGGACAAGGATGCGGCATCTCATCATGCCCTTGCTCGATATGATGAGCTGGAGAACGTTGTGGCACCTCGTCATGCCCTTGCTCGATAAGATGAGCTGGAGAAGTTTGTGGCTTGTCAGTCACGTGCTCGCAGGAGTCGGGGAAGAATGTGGCATGTTAGGCATGTGGTCATCATGAGCCGGTGAATATGCCTCCCCGTCCTCAACAACTTGCTCCAGATGTACATTACTCGGAGTTGGCGAACAAACATTCAATACAATGTCCTTTTTGTGCCAGAGGATGAACTGCTTCATGACTTCTCCAAGATGACCAAGCCCCTCGGGAGTTGCATGTTCTATCTCCCATGTCATGAAGTTGGCCTTCACGGTATGCACCTCGACCCTAGTGTAGTCCTGCGGGATTGGGCGACTATGCCATTCGCCTCCCGGAGGATGTGCCACACCCATTGCCACCTCAACCATTACCAACTTGTTTCCCCTGCCCATGGGAACCAATAGGGTGCAACTAGTTGGCACCTGTATGCGATTGATGTCGGTTATGGTTGTAGTGGAACCTTGGCTACTGGGAACTTCCTGAGGACTGCAAACTATAGCCAGTTCTCCCATCGGCTCCATGAACATCCGTGTCTCTGTATTCACACCTTGCTCCGAAAAGCGCCTTCGCAACTAGAGCCTTCACAGTGAGCTTGAGATTGGCCTCTAGGTCTCTGCTATGTTTCTTGTACATGTTGCTATCCTTTGCGAATCCTTTCTTCCAGGTTACCAGCTTCCCTAGCCCCTAGTGTGGCCTGTGTGCTCAGGGTTGCCCAAGCCAACGCTCAACTCGTCCCTCTCTCTGGTAGGAGTGAATGTGCCCTTCTCTGTGTCTTCAACCAATTTTAGTATCTTTGATACTGCCTCTTCTATCTCTGTCTCAGCATACTTGAGGTCGGAGGAATCCACACTCCTTGCATATATCCATTGCTTCAAACATCGCTTCAAATTCTTCACTTTCTGTTTCTTTGGATCCCCAAAAACTTTGACCGCTTCGTCCAGCTTCCTAAACACGCCTTGCTTGGCGTGGTAGCCACCGAGGCCTAAGCGTGGGGGATGTTTGTTCTTCTTTGCCTGCTCCCTGTAACGGGCACTGAGGGTCAATGCTTTGGGTGAAGTCTTCTCAGCCATGAGCTACGCCCATTGATTATGAGTTATGTTGCCAAACACATGGAAGGGAGTTAGCCCCCGCTGGATAAACCTCTTGTTCAGATCCGTCCTCCAAAGTTGGAAGGCGTTTTCTATTATCTTGTAAGCATGTCACTTTACCAGTTCATGGGTCCCTGCCGGTAGCCTCAAAGTGTTCATCAGCCACTCATCCCATAGCTCTTGCTTTTTTGCCTCAGGTACGCCATGTTTGCCACTCCAAAAACAAATTGCTGGGTTCAACTGATCTCTTACTAATGCCCCGATCGCATTACTGAATTTGTTGATGTACTCCGGTGGCTCAAGGGTCTGCCCTTCTTCTCCGACGCGTGTTATCACGAAAGTTACCCCCTTCTTTGGATATTGGCTTATCCCTCACATCCTCTTTGGTTCGGAGCGGAGTCCATGGTTGTGCCTTGAGGCTATGGAGCAGAGGCCTCAATGTCAGTCTCTGTGGCAGTTGCCTCTACCCTCCTTTTCTCTACTACGTCTTGTTCGGCATAACGTGCCGGACGCCGACGTCGTCTTTTCAGAGGTCTAGCAGGGACCTGCATATACGACAGGTCACAAGCATTAACAAAGGTAATATAGCCAAAGCCAAAGCAAATTTTACAGGCTACAAAGGCTCCATCCCTACCTCCTCATTCGGGTCGAAATCCAGATCCAACTCGTCCTCCGTTGGCCACATTCTGGGTGGCTATGGGTGAGGATCCTCAGGACTTTCATATCCCGAGGATGAGCTCTCATCATCATCCTCCTCTCCTTCGCCTTCATTAGCCTTTCTTGCTCCCCCTCTGCTCCCCCTTCTGCTCCCCCTTCTACTCCCGCTTCTGCTCCACCTTCCCCTTGAGAAAGCAACACTGCTAGATCAATTTCTACCTCATCATCAAACTACTCCTGCGTAAGCTGTTCCGGTAGTTCTTGACCTCCATGGCTAGGCTGCTCAATATTTTTATGGGATCGGGTTGCACTGCCTGTTGTCCGTGTCATTTCGTGCTTTGTTCTAATAGATGTAAGGAATAAAGTGTGAATTAGATACAAGAAAAAGTAGTAGCAGTAGAAGTAGTAGTAGTACTACTACTAGTAGTAGTAGCAGTAGTAGTAATACTAGTAGTACAAGTAGAAGTAGTAGTATTCCAAGTAGTAGAGGCCTCAGAAACATGTCGATCATCATGTGACCATGAACTTGGAGCATAAAGATATCATAACAGAGAAGAAAGGAGAAGGTAATGTAAGGGCGGCTTGGGTAGGGGTCACCGGAGCGCTTACTCGTCGGAGAGCGTGGACGCCGAAGAGCACCGAGGCGAGCGCAGTCTGGGAGGGAGCCGACGATGGAGGCACGCCGCTGCGAGGTCAAACCCTAACGAGCTCGTGGCCGGCTTGGGGAGAGGTCAGGGTCAGTGAGGGAAGGAGGTAGGGGTCAGCGAGGGGTGAAGGCGGCGCCCCTAGCCAGGAGGGGAGGAGGGGGTGCCGGAGGTGGAGGAGGAGGCAGCGGAGGTGGAGGAGGCGGCTTGAGATTTTGGCAGCCTAACGGCGCCAAAGTCATGATTTCGCCTAATTACTTAGCCACAAACGCGGCCTCCTCTCCTTTTATTTGGGCCGGACCACAGTAAGGGCGGCTGAGGTTATTAACCGCCCTTACTGAAGATTTTTTTTGAAAATTTAAAAACCCAATCTGTTTATGTAAAATTAGATTTATATAATTATAATAAAATTCCAAAAATACATACATAAATTAAGAAACTCAATCTGTTTATGTAAACATTTTTTTACTTTTTATACAAATAAATGCATAGTTTATTATTTAAAAAATAAAAATATTTTAAAAAAAAATAAATTACAAAAATTTGAATTAAAATTTAGGATACTAAATGACCTCAAATTTAAATTATTTGAACATAAAAGTTGTTAAACTCATTAAGGTCTACATTTTCTATATTCAAAAGTTTTTCATCTGAGGTCATTTATGGTTTCAATTTACAAAGTTTGACCAAGTCAAATCTTGAATTTTAAAAAAAAGACGTTTTAATTCTAGTTTGTTGAGCTCTTCAAGATCTACATTTGTTGTAATTGTCAACTTTTCATTTAACAAAGTTTGAACTATTCAAATTTTGAATTTTGAAATTTTGACACCGCAAAACCAGTTTTTGGAACCCTAGATGGTATGAACTCAAAAAGTAATGAATACCAAGTTTGGTCCACTCGTCAAGATCTACATAAGTCATATAGATCATTTTTGCATTTGAGAAAGTGTTAGCAAAATGTAGTTCAAAATTTGCAAGTCTAGCATAAAGTTTCATAAAGTGTGTGTCACATTCAAGATTTTGTGACAAGTGTTTACTAAAACTTTCTCAAATGCAAAATGACTTATGTACTAAATGTAGATTTTGATGAGTATACAAGCTTGGTATCCAAAAATTTTGCAGTTGAGGTCATTTAGTGTCTCATTTGACAAAGTTTGACCAAGTCAAATCTTGAATTTTGAAACAATGTGACTAGTGTTTACTAACACTTTCTCAAATGTAAAAATGAACTATGTAACAAACATAGATCTTGATGAGTTATACAAACTTGGTATTCAAAAGTTTTTCATCTGAGGTCATTTAGGGTTTCAATTTACAAAGTTTGACCAAGTCAAATCTTGAATTTTTAAAAAAAGACGCTTTAAGTCCAGTTTTTAAAACTCTAAATGGCTTCAAATAGAAAAGTCATAAATACCAAGTTTGTTGAGCTCATCAAGATCTACATTTCTTGTTTTGATCAACTTTTCATTTGACAAATTTTGAATGGCTCAAATTTTGGATTTTTAAATTTTGAGAGCTCTAAACCAGTTTTCGAGACCCTAGATGGTCTCAACTAGAAAAGTCATGAATACCAAGTTTGACCAACTCATCAAGATCTACAATTGTTATATAGGCCATTTTTGCATTTGAGAAAGTGTCAGGAAAGTTTAGTTCTAAATTGACAAGTCTCATATAGTTTTATAAACCGTATGTGAGATTCATGATTTTGCGACTCGTGTTTTGTCACAGAACCTCCTAATTATGATGGCCCACAAGCACACGTCATTGTCATAATGACCTCTGACAGTCGTACTTATGTTCACCATAACTTAAAAGGCCTGCTTTCCTCCGAACAGGATCCAATCACAGGAGTATTGCAATATTACAACAGTTTATTCAAAATATTCAACAGAGTAAAGTAGCGGAAGTCTTACAATAACATAGATTACAAACCAGTTTTTCAAACTTCAAACCTTATGTAACATTATTACAAACCAGTAGTAGAGAAGTATCGGTAGTAACTTTATTACAACACACAAGCGAGATGCCTTGCCCAAAGGCCACACAATCTACTCGTCGTCACTGTCTTCAACCACGACGGTCATGCAACAAGGCTCGAAGCAGACTTGTTCATGAACCGCACCTGCAACAAGGGGTTAACAAACCCTGAGTACGAGAGTACTCAACAAGACTTACCCGACTAAGACAAAGACTCCAAGGGCATGCTAGCTTTAGGGAATCAAGGTACGGGTAATCAAGAATCAAATTTTCTTTTGCAGAAAAGCTTACTAAGGTAAGTCCTTATCTTCAACATTTTACTTTTACCATTGATGGTTCATTAACCAATTCTAGGTGATCCTAATCTAGATCAAAGTAATTATCATCAAAACCTTTCTCATTCTTTCTTTCAATTCCAGTTCTTAACTACGATGTTGGTGCAAGGCCAAGACTCCTTTCTCGTGGAGTAACGACGATTCGAACCGCTTCATTTACCCAGCTGGGGATTCCTAACCACACGACATATGTAGAACTGAATCTTGCATATATCAACTCTTACTCGGGTTTTCCCAAAACCAGAACGTGTCCATCGCCACCCGAGAGCACAGTACTCCTCGAACCCGGCCCGATTCTAGCCCCGAGGGTACACGTTACTCTCGCCATCTCTCCACTCCCAGTGCGAGGTTAGACGTTCTCGTAATGGACTAACCAAAGTAAGGCTTACCCGACATGGGCACATGGCTAGTACTAATAAAAACTCCATGACGCGAGGGCCAACAACGTACGGTCCTTAACTGATAAGGCGGAAACAATACAGTGGGACTCCTTTCCCAATGCATGTTAGCAGTGGCCAAACCACCCGCCCGATCTTACAAGTTCATTCACATATTCCAATATTCATTCGATATGCCGTCATGGCTATGTAAACATTCATTTAAAAGCTTAACTTCTAAGCATAGCGAAGCATACTAAGCATTTTCTGTAAATCAGGTATCAAGGTTGATATCACAATAATCAAGGATGATAATGCAGCAATTAGGTTATCACTCAACTCCTAATTACTTAATGCAGTCAACCATAATATAAATAATAAAACATTTGTAAAACTCAAGGTAGGGTTTAAATGCACCGGGGCTTGCCTTGCTCAAACACGACGACCGACTCAGACTCGAGGACTTCACCCCCTGGTCCGGAACCCACCGACGATCGCTCTTCTCCGGAAGCTTGATCGACGACTTCGGCTTCCTCGAAAGCGGAGACTACACGAATACATAACATGCTTTAACATGATGTTCGATGATAAACATGATGCTTGATGATAACATGCCACGGTTACGATTTGAGTACAACTTTTCTTCACGGTACAGTCGCAAACAGAAAACCTACTAACTAGAAGCGGCGATTCCAGCGATACCAGCTTTTAACCTAACAAGTTACTAACGAGCTCAATCATGAAATTAAGGTGCCAAAGATCACAAAAGGGTAGTGATCTAAGGACATCACTCAATCAAAAGGCACACAACACTTAAAGTTCTCAAATTAATATTTATTTTCTATTTAATAATTAGGGCATAATTAGAAGTTGATCAAATTTTACCTAATCAAGCTCAAACTTTTTCTATGGGTTAAGAATGAATTACAACAGTGTTATAATAAATTTCATAATTTTTGGATAAATAAATTAATTATTAAAATTACTGGAAGTTGCATTTAATCTTTAATGAAACTAATTAATTCTACTGCTCAAAGTATTCAAATTCATGATTTAACATTTTTCCTAGATAGTTTATACATTGAAAAGCTTACACAAAAATTTTCATGAATTTTGGAACTCTACACAATTTTTAATGAAATAAACAAATAATAACACTATTCATTTATTTGAAAAAGAAAAACAAAAACGAAATCGGGCTGATTTTTCTTTTTCCCCGCGGTCCGGCCCAACCAGACGGCCCGCTCACGCGCGCCCGCACGCGCGCTCGCACTCGCCCGAGCGGCCCAGCACCGCGGCCCAGCCCGCGCGCGCTCACTCTCCCGTTCTCTCTCACTGACAGGCCGACCCCACCTGTCATCACCTACCTCCGCTCTCTCGTTCTCTCCCGCGCGCTCACTCACCTTCGCGCGGTGGCCGGCCGGTGACCGGGGCTTCGGTCGACCAACTGAACCGACCGACACCAACTACACCTTCCCACGACTCCATTTTACTAATTTGCCCCACGGTTCGAGCTCCGGTGACACTTCACCGACGACGGTGGCGGCTCGGCAACTACGGTGACCGACGACTCGACGACACAAAGGTGCAAAGCTTAAACTATCTAGCCAGGGAGCATCAGGGGCGTACCACGATCACAGAGGCGTGATCGGTTGAAGTGGAGAGGCACTGGAGGCGGCTGGTCACGGTGGCGGGGCTCAACCGGGACGGCGGCGACCCGAGGTGGAAGACGATGGTTCCCCGGTGATCCTGAGCGGTAGCATCTACACCAAGAGGCGCAACAGGTTCGCAAGGTGATGGTGGAGCGATTGGCGAGATGGAGATGGATGCGGTGGAGCAGGGAGGGCGAATTTGGCCGGAGCAATGAGGACGGTGGCGGCGGCGATGATGAAACCGGACGGCGACAGTGGCGGTGTCGGTCCCTTTTATAGCGCTGTGAAGCAAGGAAGCAGCTAGAGAGCGCGAAGCGGTCCCTGTGGTCGCGATGGCAGGATGGAAGGTCGTGGAAGCGGCCAGCGCGACGTCGGCGGCTCGCCGGCGCCCATGCCGCGCGCTGCCGGTGTGTGATTCGCCGGTGCACTGTAGCTGTCCCCCCCAACTTTTGAAATTCCAAACTGTTTTCTCAAATTACTCTCAAAATCATGTAACAACTTGAAAAACTTCCAATCTATGAAATCTTCAGAATTTCAAGCTCTACAAGTTTTGTATTGAACACTTTTTCAAATTCTCACTGGATTTTGAAATTTGAATTTAAACTCAAAAGGGGACACATTTTTCAGATTTGGTAATTTAGAAATTACTTTTGATTTTACATTGAAACTTCAAAATCTCCAAACATCAAAGTTGTATATCTTGACCAGACCTACAACTTTGCTGTTCAAAACTTTTTCAAATTCTGCCTCCATTTTGAAATCTTAGTTTGGGGACAAAAATGAATTAAATTTGAAATTTGTTTATTTTCAAAATTGCTCCACATTTTACACTAAAACTTTGAAAACTCAAAACACCAAAGTTGTAGCCCTTGAAAAGTTCTACAAACTTGGTTTTGAACTTTTTTCCAAATTTTGCTTAGATTTTGAATTATTTCAAAAGGGGTAAAACAGGGTTTTGAAATTTAGGGTTTTCGGAGGAATTTTAAATCGAAATTTGTTGCTACTTTGATTGGTGATTACTTAGCGATCAAAACCTCACCCAAGGGCATCATTTGGACCAACATGACATGGTTGACCAAATGCCACTCTTGGTTGACCAATTAGCTTTTAAAAAATTCTTTTACATTTCTTCCCAGATTTGAATTTAAATTTGAATCGGAAAACTCGTGACAAGTTTTGGGACTCCAATTCAAACTCAAATTTGGAGCTTCACTTTAGATGTTGTACTTGAGCTCATACCCTACACTTGACACTAGTGTGCAACACAGTCGCACACCTCAAATTACGCAGGGCATGGACTAAGTATTTGCGGTGGCATTCGAAATTAGGGTTTTCGGGTTCGGAGCACACCACTGAGAAACACATTCAACCTAAATAAGTAAACTCGTTTTAGTTGATGCATAACAAGTTTAACCTGACAGGGATGCTTTGCAATGCATTATGATGACATGGCAGATTAATTAGCACTATAACACCCGGGGTGTTACAGCCCTTCCCCCTTAAAGAAATCTCGTCCCGAGATTTAAAGCCTTGAGTTAAGTAATGGAAAAGGAAACGTGTCAAGCAAACACGTCCAAGACTTGTCTACAAAACAGGTAGGGGTTTTCTGCATTATAAAGATTTTAAAAGGATAGGTTACAGTTTAAAGAAGAAATTGCAACCTAGATAGAAGCAAAGAACTCCGGGAAATTCTCCAACAGATAACCTTCCGATTCCCAGGTGGCTTCCTCTTCTGAATGTTGATCCCATTGTATCTTGTACCATTTAATTGTTCTACTCCGGGTAACACGATCTTTTCGATCCAAAACTCGGACAGGATATTCAGAATATGTCAAATCCGGTTCAAGTTCAACTCCCTCAACATCAACCACTTGATCAGGTACTTGCAGACACTTCTTCATTTGTGATACATGAAATACATTGTGCACGGCTGACAGTTGTTCAGGCAGCTTTAATCTATATGCCACCTTCCCACATTTTTCAATGATTTGAAAAGGACCAATATAACGTGGTGCGAGTTTGCCTTTGACTCCAAATCTATTAACTCCTTTCATGGGTGACACTTTCAGATAAACATAATCTCCCACTTTAAACATCAAGGGTCTACGTCTTTTATCTGCATAACTCTTCTGTCGAGACTGAGCAACTTTTAAATTCTTTTGTATCTGCCTAACCTTTTCTTCCGTTTTCTTCACCAGATCAACTCCATAAAACCATCTTTCTCCTGGTTCTGACCAGTTCAACGGAGTTCTGCACCTGCGGCCATACAATGCTTCAAACGGTGCCATTTTGATACTCTCTTGGTAACTGTTATTGTATGAGAATTCTGCTAACGGTAAACATTCATCCCATTGATCTTGATAGGTGAGAGCACAAGATCTTAACATATCTTCCAAAATTTGATTTACTCTTTCAGTCTGTCCCCCAGTTTGTGGATGATAGGCTGTGCTGTAAAGAAGTTTAGTACCTAATGACTTTTGAAACTGTCTCCAAAATTGCGAAACAAACTGAGTACCCCTGTCAGTAACAATTGTTTTGGGTATTCCATGTAAACTCATAATCCGAGCAACATATATTTCTGCATATCGAGATGCTCTATAGTCAACCTTCACAGGTACAAAGTGAGCTGACTTAGTCAAACGGTCCACAATGACCCAAATTGAATCAAAGCCTCTTGAGGTCTTGGGTAACCCAGTAATGAAATCCATACTGATATCTTCCCACTTCCAGGATGGAATGGGCAAGGGTTGTAACATTCCTGCCGACTTCAGGTGTACTGCCTTCACCTTACAACAAGTATCACATCTAGCAACATACTTAGCAATCTCAATTTTCATTTTGGTCCACCAGAATCTCTGTTTCAAATCTTGATACATCTTATTACTTCCTGGATGAATAGAAAACCTTGTACTATGTGCTTCATCAAGAATGAGCCGACGTAACTCTGGAACCTTTGGGACCACTAGCCGGTTCTTAAACCATAACACATCTGCCTCATCAATACTGAAATCTGTCTGTTGACCAGTTCTAACTTTTTCTTTGATGTGAGTGATTCCGGAATTTGTTCTCTGAGCAGATACAATCTGATCTTTGAGTGTTGATTCTACTGTGACACTAGCCAGCTGACCTTGTTGAATTATTTCAATATTCAACTTTTCCAATTCGTAACACAAACTGTAATCCATTGGCTTCACAGTCGTACAATTGCAATGATTCTTTCTACTGAGTGCATCAGCAACTACATTCGCTTTTCCAGGGTGATAGTGTACTTCTAAATCATAATCCTTTATCAACTCAAGCCACCTTCTTTGTCTCATATTCAATTCTGACTGAGTAAAGATATACTTTAAACTCTTGTGATCTGTATACATGTGGCAAGTATTACCTAACAAGTAATGACGCCATATTTTTAATGCATGAACCACAGCTGCTAATTCAAGATCATGTGTCGGATAATGTTCTTCATGGCGCTTCAACTGTCTTGAGGCATAAGCAATGACTCTGCCTTCCTGCATCAATACGCAACCAAGGCCAATACCCGAGGCATCACAGTAAACATCAAATGGCTTTTCTATATCTGGTTGTGCCAAAACTGGAGCAGTTGTCAATGACCTCTTTAAAATTCTAAAAGCTTTCTCACATTCGGTAGACCATATGAACTTAGTTTGATTCTTCAACAACTCTGTGATTGGCTTGGCTACCTTTGAAAAGTCAGGTATGAATCGACGGTAATAACCCGCCATTCCCAGAAAACTTCGGACTTCATGAACTGAGATTGGTGGCTTCCAATTCAGAATATCTTTCACCTTGCCAGGATCTACTGCTACTCCTTCGGCTGACAACACATGTCCTAAGAATTGCACTTCTTTTAACCAAAACTCACATTTACTGAACTTGGCATACAATTGATGATCTCTCAGACGAGTCAGAACAATTCTGAGATGCTCAACATGCTCTTCTTCACTTTTGGAGTATACTAGAATATCATCAATAAAGACAACCACAAACTTGTCAAGTTCTGGCATGAAAACTGAATTCATCAGATACATGAAATGTGCCGGTGCATTAGTGAGACCAAAAGACATAACTAGGTACTCATACAGTCCATATCTGGTGGTGAATGCAGTCTTTGGGATATCTTCAGGTCGAATCTTAATTTGATGGTATCCTGATCGAAGATCGATCTTTGAAAATACCTTTGCCACCGCAAGCTGATCAAAGAGCAGATCAATGCGAGGCAACGGATATTTATTCTTAATGGTTACTTCATTCAGCGGTCGATAGTCAACACACATCCTTAAAGTCTGATCTTTCTTCTTGACAAAAAGAGCTGGACATCCCCATGGTGAGGAACTGGGTCTGATAAAACCTTTGTCACGTAACTCTTGCAATTGATCCTTAAGTTCTGCTAATTCATTGGGTGGCATTCTGTAAGCTCTCCGGGATATTGGGGCAGTACCCGGTTTTAACTCAATCACAAACTCTACATCTCTGTCTGGTGGCAGACCTGGTAGATCATCTGGAAACACGTCTGGAAATTCACAGACTACCGGTATATCACAAATCTCCTGTACTGAAGTTGCACATACCCTTTCAACTGTTCTCTTTGGGATAGGAAGTTGGATAAGAAGATGAGATTTATTATCTGGCAGGTTCAACCTTATAGTTCTGTGCAGTGCATCTATAAGGGCTCCTCTTTGGTACATCCAATTCATACCCAGGATTACATCTATATCCTATTTCTGTAATATTATCATTGAGGTAGGGAATATATGCCCACCTAACTCTATAGGTACGTCATGTACCATCTCCTTAGTACACAGTCGTCCCCCGGGCGACTGGATAAAGAAATCTTCTTGTGCAGTCGGGACTTCTCTTCTGACGCAATAGCCACATTGACTATCTCATGGTAAGTAGCATTATAGCAGGTGACTAATGCTTCCTGGATTCTGGTATTCAAACCTCTCATGAAACAACTCTTCTTCTTTGCATCGGTATTCACATATTCAGCTGCATACTGGGGCAGATGATTGAATTTGCCCACATATTGTAGAACTATCTGGTTTCCTTGCTTCAGTGAGAGAAACTCCTCTAGCTTCATGGCCATGACACCATCTGGGATATAATGTGCTCTAAAGGCTTCACGAAACTCCTGCCAAGTGACACGGTGGCCAGCAGGCTGTGCGGCGACTAGATTCGCCCACCACGCCCCTGCGGCACCTCTGAGTTGTTGTGCTGCAAACACAGGCTTCTGGTGCTCTGTGCACTGTAAAAGTTCAAACTTCTGCTCCATAGTACGGAGCCAGTCATCCGCCTCTAGCGGCTCATCTGCCTTTGAGAACACTGGTGGACGGGTATCGGTGAAATCCACATAAGTGGTTTCCCCTCCATTGTTACGGCCTCGACGACCCTGATTCCCATTCTGATTCTGATTCTGAGCCAACAGGGTAGTGGCATTAACCAGTGCGGCAATAGCTTCTGCCAAGGTAGGTGGAAACGGTGGGGGATTCGGAGTATTGTCCCCTTCCTGGGAAGTTCCAGTACCGTCCATCTGTTGTACACAAACCATGTTTATTTTCATTGCTTTATTGAATTAAAAAGCAGTTAGCACAGAACTTGTATACACATACAAACTCATCTTACATTATTTCATTACAAACTGGCTTGCAAGCAAGAAACCACCCACTAAGGTTCTTAGAAAGCAGGAAAGACTACTATATTACACAACCATCCATGTCGGCCCTTCACTCCTCATCATCATCGCTGATCACGATCACTTCCTCCTCATTCTCTGGAGCACTTGCACCAGTGACATGACTTGCATCATCCCCACTTTCCATCATGGGTTCATCTTCTTCCGGATCTTCTTCATTGTCCTCTCCATCAGGAACAACCACGGCACCAACATCATCTTCTACTGCCTGGGGCTGATGATTGGGATTCATCAGATCATTTAGCCTATGAACTTCCTCATGCAGGACTGTGTTGTACTGCTCCAGGTGTGTCACATAAAGCTCCAACTCACGAACACGAGCCCTGGCTTCTGTCTCCTTTTCCAAAGACTCCTTCTGGAACTGTTTCCAAAAACGCATGTTGCGCTTCAGTCGCTCTACTTCTGATGTAAGCCTTGCAACCTCTGACTCCGAATCCGGGTTCGGATTACGGCTACTGCTTGCTCCATCAACTCTGGTGGCCAACTGATGACGCGGCACTCCTTGCGGACCCGTTTTCTTGCGAGGAGTCGTCTTCACACGTGCCATCCTAAAACAAGACAGAATTAGGACGATGAGAACAGATAGGGGGATCTGAAGGTTAGCATGAATAGGATTGAACCTTACTTAACCCAAACCACTTTAAAAGGGAAGGTAACTTAAGCAGGTTAATTAAACATGATGCATGCATCGTACTTACGATCTAACAGAAAGATTTAAGTAACACATGCAATCTTTATAACATAGGGCACTATACATGATACTTCACTACGAAGCTTTCAAATATGAGCTAAGGAAACTATAGAATGGATTAAGAGAAGCAAAAGCAGTTTGGACCCAAAATATCAGTATTAAATTTGTTGACCCAAATCATTTTGAAGTTTTACAAGGTAATACTACAATAACCCGAGTGATTATGCTCTGGTACCAGCTGTCACAGAACCTCCTAATTATGATGGCCCACAAGCACACGTCATTGTCATAATGACCTCTGACAGTCGTACTTATGTTCACCATAACTTAAAAGGCCTGCTTTCCTCCGAACAGGATCCAATCACAGGAGTATTGCAATATTACAACAGTTTATTCAAAATATTCAACAGAGTAAAGTAGCGGAAGTCTTACAATAACATAGATTACAAACCAGTTTTTCAAACTTCAAACCTTATGTAACATTATTACAAACTAGTAGTAGAGAAGTATCGGTAGTAACTTTATTACAACACACAAGCGAGATGCCTTGCCCAAAGGCCACACAATCTACTCGTCGTCACTGTCTTCAACCACGACGGTCATGCAACAAGGCTCAAAGCAGACTTGTTCATGAACCGCACCTGCAACAAGGGGTTAACAAACCCTGAGTACGAGAGTACTCAACAAGACTTACCCGACTAAGACAAAGACTCCAAGGGCATGCTAGCTTTAGGGAATCAAGGTACGGGTAATCAAGAATCAAATTTTCTTTTGCAGAAAAGCTTACTAAGGTAAGTCCTTATCTTCAACATTTTACTTTTACCATTGATGGTTCATTAACCAATTCTAGGTGATCCTAATCTAGATCAAAGTAATTATCATCAAAACCTTTCTCATTCTTTCTTTCAATTCCAGTTCTTAACTACGATGTTGGTGCAAGGCCAAGACTCCTTTCTCGTGGAGTAACGACGATTCGAACCGCTTCATTTACCCAGCTGGGGATTCCTAACCACACGACATATGTAGAACTGAATCTTGCATATATCAACTCTTACTCGGGTTTTCCCAAAACCAGAACGTGTCCATCGCCACCCGAGAGCACAGTACTCCTCGAACCCGGCCCGATTCTAGCCCCGAGGGTACACGTTACTCTCGCCATCTCTCCACTCCCAGTGCGAGGTTAGACGTTCTCGTAATGGACTAACCAAAGTAAGGCTTACCCGACATGGGCACATGGCTAGTACTAATAAAAACTCCATGACGCGAGGGCCAACAACGTACGGTCCTTAACTGATAAGGCGGAAACAATACAGTGGGACTCCTTTCCCAATGCATGTTAGCAGTGGCCAAACCACCCGCCCGATCTTACAAGTTCATTCACATATTCCAATATTCATTCGATATGCCGTCATGGCTATGTAAACATTCATTTAAAAGCTTAACTTCTAAGCATAGCGAAGCATACTAAGCATTTTCTGTAAATCAGGTATCAAGGTTGATATCACAATAATCAAGGATGATAATGCAGCAATTAGGTTATCACTCAACTCCTAATTACTTAATGCAGTCAACCATAATATAAATAATAAAACATTTGTAAAACTCAAGGTAGGGTTTAAATGCACCGGGGCTTGCCTTGCTCAAACACGACGACCGACTCAGACTCGAGGACTTCACCCCCTGGTCCGGAACCCACCGACGATCGCTCTTCTCCGGAAGCTTGATCGACGACTTCGGCTTCCTCGAAAGCGGAGACTACACGAATACATAACATGCTTTAACATGATGTTCGATGATAAACATGATGCTTGATGATAACATGCCACGGTTACGATTTGAGTACAACTTTTCTTCACGGTACAGTCGCAAACAGAAAACCTACTAACTAGAAGCGGCGATTCCAGCGATACCAGCTTTTAACCTAACAAGTTACTAACGAGCTCAATCATGAAATTAAGGTGCCAAAGATCACAAAAGGGTAGTGATCTAAGGACATCACTCAATCAAAAGGCACACAACACTTAAAGTTCTCAAATTAATATTTATTTTCTATTTAATAATTAGGGCATAATTAGAAGTTGATCAAATTTTACCTAATCAAGCTCAAACTTTTTCTATGGGTTAAGAATGAATTACAACAGTGTTATAATAAATTTCATAATTTTTGGATAAATAAATTAATTATTAAAATTACTGGAAGTTGCATTTAATCTTTAATGAAACTAATTAATTCTACTGCTCAAAGTATTCAAATTCATGATTTAACATTTTTCCTAGATAGTTTATACATTGAAAAGCTTACACAAAAATTTTCATGAATTTTGGAACTCTACACAATTTTTAATGAAATAAACAAATAATAACACTATTCATTTATTTGAAAAAGAAAAACAAAAACGAAATCGGGCTGATTTTTCTTTTTCCCCGCGGTCCGGCCCAACCAGACGGCCCGCTCACGCGCGCCCGCACGCGCGCTCGCACTCGCCCGAGCGGCCCAGCACCGCGGCCCAGCCCGCGCGCGCTCACTCTCCCGTTCTCTCTCACTGACAGGCCGACCCCACCTGTCATCACCTACCTCCGCTCTCTCGTTCTCTCCCGCGCGCTCACTCACCTTCGCGCGGTGGCCGGCCGGTGACCGGGGCTTCGGTCGACCAACTGAACCGACCGACACCAACTACACCTTCCCACGACTCCATTTTACTAATTTGCCCCACGGTTCGAGCTCCGGTGACACTTCACCGACGACGGTGGCGGCTCGGCAACTACGGTGACCGACGACTCGACGACACAAAGGTGCAAAGCTTAAACTATCTAGCCAGGGAGCATCAGGGGCGTACCACGATCACAGAGGCGTGATCGGTTGAAGTGGAGAGGCACTGGAGGCGGCTGGTCACGGTGGCGGGGCTCAACCGGGACGGCGGCGACCCGAGGTGGAAGACGATGGTTCCCCGGTGATCCTGAGCGGTAGCATCTACACCAAGAGGCGCAACAGGTTCGCAAGGTGATGGCGGAGCGATTGGCGAGATGGAGATGGATGCGGTGGAGCAGGGAGGGCGAATTTGGCCGGAGCAATGAGGACGGTGGCGGCGGCGATGATGAAACCGGACGGCGACAGTGGCGGTGTCGGTCCCTTTTATAGCGCTGTGAAGCAAGGAAGCAGCTAGAGAGCGCGAAGCGGTCCCTGTGGTCACGGTGGCAGGATGGAAGGTCGTGGAAGCGGCCAGCGCGACGTCGGTGGCTCGCCGGCGCCCATGCCGCGCGCTGCCGGTGTGTGATTCGCCGGTGCACTGTAGCTGTCCCCCCCCAACTTTTGAAATTCCAAACTGTTTTCTCAAATTACTCTCAAAATCATGTAACAACTTGAAAAACTTCCAATCTATGAAATCTTCAGAATTTCAAGCTCTACAAGTTTTGTATTGAACACTTTTTCAAATTCTCACTGGATTTTGAAATTTGAATTTAAACTCAAAAGGGGACACATTTTTCAGATTTGGTAATTTAGAAATTACTTTTGATTTTACATTGAAACTTCAAAATCTCCAAACATCAAAGTTGTATATCTTGACCAGACCTACAACTTTGCTGTTCAAAACTTTTTCAAATTCTGCCTCCATTTTGAAATCTTAGTTTGGGGACAAAAATGAATTAAATTTGAAATTTGTTTATTTTCAAAATTGCTCCACATTTTACACTAAAACTTTGAAAACTCAAAACACCAAAGTTGTAGCCCTTGAAAAGTTCTACAAACTTGGTTTTGAACTTTTTTCCAAATTTTGCTTAGATTTTGAATTATTTCAAAAGGGGTAAAACAGGGTTTTGAAATTTAGGGTTTTCGGAGGAATTTTAAATCGAAATTTGTTGCTACTTTGATTGGTGATTACTTAGCGATCAAAACCTCACCCAAGGGCATCATTTGGACCAACATGACATGGTTGACCAAATGCCACTCTTGGTTGACCAATTAGCTTTTAAAAAATTCTTTTACATTTCTTCCCAGATTTGAATTTAAATTTGAATCGGAAAACTCGTGACAAGTTTTGGGACTCCAATTCAAACTCAAATTTGGAGCTTCACTTTAGATGTTGTACTTGAGCTCATACCCTACACTTGACACTAGTGTGCAACACAGTCGCACACCTCAAATTACGCAGGGCATGGACTAAGTATTTGCGGTGGCATTCGAAATTAGGGTTTTCGGGTTCGGAGCACACCACTGAGAAACACATTCAACCTAAATAAGTAAACTCGTTTTAGTTGATGCATAACAAGTTTAACCTGACAGGGATGCTTTGCAATGCATTATGATGACATGACAGATTAATTAGCACTATAACACCCGGGGTGTTACATGTTTACTAACACTTTCTTAAATAGAAAAATGGCCTATATAACAATTGTAGATCTTTATGAGTTCTAACACCTTTGTAATCAAAAATTTTTCATCTGAGGTCATTTAGTGTCTCATTTGACAAAGTTTGCCCAAGTCAAATTTTGAATTTAAAAAAATGACACATTGACGCCAGTTTTTGAAGCTCTAAATTGTTTTAACTTGAAAAGTTATGAATACCAAGTTTGTCAAACAAATAAAGATCTACATTTCTTGTTTTGGTCAACTTTTTATTTGACAAATTTTGAATGGTTCAAATTTTGGATTTTTAAATTTTGAGAGCTCCAAACCATTTTTCGGGACCCTAGATGGTCTCAACTAGAAAAGTCATGAATACCAAGTTTGACCAACTCATCGAGGTCTACAATTGTTATATAGGCCATTTTTGCATTTGAGAAAGTGTCAGGAAAGTTTAGTTCTAAATTGACAAGTCTCTTATGTAGTTTCATAAATCGTATGTGAGATTCATGATTTTGCGACTCGTGTTTACTAACGCTTTCTTAAATGGAAAAATGGCCTATATAACAATTGTAGATCTTGATGAGTTCTAACACATTTGTATTCAAAAATTTTTCATCAAGGTCATTTAGTGTCTCCTTTGACCAAGGTAAATTTTGAATTTTAAAAAAATGACACATAAATAAACATAGTCTCACACACATACATAAACATATTCTTACACACATACATAAATATAGTCTCACACACATATATATAAATGTAGTCTCACACACATACATAAATGTAGTCTCGCAAACACACTTACACAAACTAGCTTGGCCCCGCTGAAACAACTTTCCCCTTGCCATGTTTTCGTTCCCATGGCAGTATGTCTTTGGGTAGGTTCCTTTCCACTGCACTGATCTTGTTACTGAAGTCTGTGAATAGCAGCATCTCAGCGTAGTCATTGTAAGCTCCAATATCGTCCACGCCATCAACTCTGATAATGTGTTGTTTCCCGGAGGCAACCACATGCTTAGTCTTCTTCTTCGGAGGGAGGTTACTTAGCGGGTCGGGCATATAGAAAACTTGTGCAACACGTGAAGCGAGCACCCAAGGGTCATCTTGGTAGCCTATATTTTGGAGGTCTATGACTCTCAACCTGATCTCATTGACTTGATGTTCCTTCATCCAGCGGCATCGAAACACGGCCACCTTTAGATTCCTTCCATAGTCAAGCTCCCATATAACTTCAATTATGCCAAAGAATGTGACCTTTCACCCGTGTCCGTCAACTGCATCTACTCTAACACTGCTGTTTTGGTTCACACTTTTACTATCCTTTGTGTGGGTATAGTATGTGTACCCATTGATGTCATAAGCATTCCAAGACGTCACTTGCCTCGATGGTCCCCTCGCTAATTTACTGATGGTAATAGAATCTTCACTTTCTCTAGGCAGTATGTCCTGGTCCTTCAACCAGGAAGTTAGGTGATGCCTGTGCTGTTTCATGACCCAATCATCTGAACGATCGTTCCTCTCCTTCATAATGAGAGCCATGTGTTCGTCAACATACAGTTGCATCAGTTTTGTGCTCTGCAAGACACAACAATGTGCCTAACTGACTTCTTCATATTTATAATCGATGAATGTTTTTCTACCACTCATGCCTTTCCCAGCCAACCTACCCTTGTGATGAGAATTGGAATTGCCAATCCCTCTCTGCACCTTCAGGTATTCTTGACAACACTCGACGACTTCTTTAGTACTGTAACCCTCTATCATGGATCCCTCTGGGTATGCTCGATTATGCACGTATCGACTTAGGACTAACATGAACCACTCGTAGGCCCACATTTCATGCAAGTAGCTTGGGCCCAGCACCTCTATCTGATGAATCAGGTGAATCATAAGATGTACCATTATATCAAAAAAAGTAGGAGGTAAACACATCTCGAATTGGTTCTGGGTCTCCACCATGAAATCATGTAGGTCACTTAGCTCTTGCCTGCGAAATGACTTCTGTGAGATCTTTGAAAAGAAGTAGCACATGCGGGTGATGGCCATCTTTAGGAACTCTGGCTTGATAGCCCTAATTGCAATTGGTAGGTACATTGTCAGCATCATATGACAATCGTGAGCCTTGCAGTAGTGAAACGACAGGTCCTTCATCGACACTAGCTTCTTTGGGTTCGCCGAAAACCCAGTGTGGACTTTGAGGTTATTCACGAATGTGCATAAACCTCTCCTTTCTTCTAATTCTAGGTTGTAGCAAGCTGCGGGCAGATTGTATTTTCCATTTTCCTGAAGTACTGGGTGAAGCTCTAGCATCACATTTAGCTGCTCCATGTCCCTTCGCGCTTTTAGACCATCCATTGACTTGGCTGTGTCCATCAAGGTACCAATGAGACTCTCGAAGACATTCTTGTGCACGTGCATAACATCAATGGCATGGGGGACCGCCAATTCTTGATAATAAGGCAGATATCGAAAGAAGATCGATTGTTTCTTAAAAGGTACGCCTTCGATAGGAGGTGTGCTTCTATCTCTGATCGTTCCATCTAGATTCTTTTTTCCATAGACAATCTTTATGATTTTCACCATTTTAAACACATGTTGTCCATTATGATGTCTCTCCAGAGGGGGGTCATCCTCTGGGATGTCACCATAGAATCTTAAATACAATTTGCCACGATACTTGTGACCCTTCTTTAAGAAGCGACGGTTCCTTATGTAAACAACCTTCTTAGATCCATCTAGCCACACCCATTTAGTATCATCCAAACAGACTAAGCATCCCGTCTTGTCTTTGATCTGTCCAGACAAGGCAAACAATGCGGGGTGATCGTTGATAGTCACAAAAAGTATTGCTCTTAATGTGAAGTCCTCTTGTCAGAATGCATCGTACATCGGCTCCCCAAACTTCCATAGTCTCTCGAATTCTTGCATCATAGGCTCGAGGAACACGTCTATATCAATGCCCAGTTATCGAGGGCCAGATATAAGAACAGTGAGAAAAAGATACTTTCTCTTCTGACACAACCACGTTGGGATGTTGTACATGGTCAGGATCACTAGCCAAGTGCTATGGTCGCTCATCCTCTCATTGAAGGGATTCATTCCATCGGTGCTCAAGGCGAACCGAACATTCCTTGGGTCTGAGCTAAATAGTTTATTGTTGTCATCGAAGTCTTTCCACTGACTACCATCGGCCGGGTGTGCAATCACATCGTCATCTACCTTGCAGTCGTCGTCCCACCATGTCATGAGCGCGGCTTCCTTAGGGTTCATGAAGATACGCCTCAAGCGGTCGGTCAATGGTAGGTACCACATTACCAAGGCCGAAACTCTTCTCTTCCTTGCATCGTTACCTAATGGAGTATCCTCTGAGGGTTTAGATTCTTGTACCGCCTTTTTTGTACCCTTCTTAGTCCTCTTATTCCCCGTGGAGGCTTCTCCTCCACTGTAAAGGTCATTGTCCTTTTATCGGCTGGCCCCGTAGCGAGGACATTTGTCTAGATCTTTGAACGTATCACCACGAAAAAGGATACAATAGTTGGGGCATGCATGGATTTTTTCAACACCCATTGTCAATGGATTTATAACCTTCTTCGCATGGTATGTGTTGGCGGGAACCAAGTTTGGTAGTGGCAGCACACGTGACAGGAGACTCAACAGACCATCGAAACTGCAGTCGGACCAACTGTACTGAGCCTTCAGCATGAGTAGCTCAAGCACAAAGTAGAGTAGTGTCCAGTGTGCTGGACAACCCTTGTCAACACCATACACAGTCTCCTTCGACGCTATTTTCACTCTCTCTAGATTTTGTAGACCTCTCTTTTATAGTAATATCTCTTGTCCAATGGCCCAAAGCATGTCCTCCAAATGGTCACCGTCATCTTTATTCCCCTCACGTGCTCCGGCATCAGCGCTGGCACCACTAGCATCATCAGCACATTGTTGATTGCCAAAGCCAGCACCTTGTTCATTGCCAGGGTCATAGCCCATGTCTTCATCAAACTCATTTGTGTATTGGTACAGAAGCACATCTTCTTCTTGTTGATTGTTATCGTCATCAACAACCACTGTTTCACCATGATGAATCCACACCGTGTAGTCTGGAACAAATCCTCGCATAACCAGGTGTGATTTGATGGTATCAACATCTGCAAATGCAATATGGTTCTTGCAATCTTTGCAGGGACAAATAATTGTATCCTTATTATATCTCAACATTGATGCATGCTTCTTTGCGGATTTAATAAATTTGTCCACCTCTTCATAGAAACCTTCATCGATCCTTGACCAACCATACATCCAAGTCTTTCTATACTCCATCGTTTAAAAAAACAACAAAAGAAAACACATGAAAGGAATCAAATTGATAAATAACTACTTGAGAATTAATTACAAAATGAAAAAAATCCTAGATGTAGAAATTGATCTACATGAAACATGTAACACCCCAGTGTTAAGCATGCATTTTTACACTTGCATTTTATGGGCATAAGCATGATTTATTCATACATGAGCATTAACACAAGAAACACTTGAAACATGCATTCGAAACATCTGAAACGTGTGACATGTGTTAATGAAACAATGCTTGTTATCTTATGTTGCATGATGTGTATGTTTTATAATTATGCTTGGTTAATATAAGTGGATGCTTTGTTGGTCACTAAATTCACCTAGACATGTTTAGGGTGCAAAATGAAATAAGTGAAATATTGCACTTATAACCTTTGCAACACAATGTTTCAAGTTTAGAGTGGAAATGTTTCAGTAGTACAAGTGGGATGTTTCACGTGATATATGATTGGACTTTGTAGTTTTAATAATGCGGTTGTGCACCTATGATTATAACAATACTTGATTCATGTTTAGGACATTAAATGACACCATATTCATGTAATAACTTTGGCTAATAAAGTTTTTAATTAATGACATGCTAACGATTGACCTAGAGGTGGCTTTGTTTTGTTTAAATTATAATTAAAAATATAAAAGGAATTTGGCTTGGAGTGTTATATATGAAATGTCCAGATTAAATATCTCTACAACTTTCATGTTTAGTCCAACTTTTGAAACTACTTGGAATGGCTCAAATTAGTGTTGTATGTGGTTGTTTGATTTCAAAAGAATTTAAAAGAGGCAGAAAGTGGAACAGGCTGGCATCCAGCCATTTCGGCCCAAGCAGGCGGCCTGCTCCACCCAACGCGCCTGCGCGCGCTGCGCCCTGGCCCGCGTCGCGCTCGCAGCCCAGCATCACCCCGCGCCGAGGCCCAGCTCGCCTTCGCCCCGCTCTCGCTCCACGCGCCTCGGCCCAGCCCGCTTCACTCGCACGCGTGCGGACGCGCCCCGCCTCCGTGCCTTGGCCGACCGTGGCAGGAGCCGTGCGCCGTGTGGCCGTTCGCCGTCGGCACGCGTCTGCCCAGACCCGCGACCCTCGCCTCTATGACCTGCCCGAGCGCGCCCCGCTCCCCCATCCACTCACCCTTTCGCTCCACCCGCTCTCGCCTCCTTCTCTCCCTTTTGGGAAGCCACAGCGGGAGCACCTCGCCGCCGCTCCCCGTCGCAGCCCCACCGGCGCCTTGAGCCGCTGGTGGACCACCTCCATCCGATTCCACGCTCTCCTTAGCATTGCGAAGCCATCGCGCCGCTTCCCGTGCTCTGCGGTGACCGGAGTCAGCGTCGCCACCGTACGACCCCGCCACTGCTCGCCGGCGTCCGCCGCTGCCACCGCAAGGGTGCAGCTCCGCCTCCATCTCTCCCACCCATGCGTCCGCCTCGTCATGGGGAGGAAATGTGTGTCGCTCGCCCCACTGGAGACCTCACCACCTGCGAGAAAACCGGCGGCGGAGCTCCTCCCCTGCCTCTGGTCACTGTCAAGTGGGGTCAAGGGCCCACTGTCAGCCTCATGGGATAAGCCTGGGTGCAGATCCATGTGACTCTAGCGTTAAGGCCCATTTTTGGATTTAAATGATTTTGGAAAATAATTTTTCAGAAAAAGAAGAAATGCTTGTGTAATTTATGTCTTGAGTTGTGGGTCTCCAAATCTGGTGAAACAAGTTTTGTTGTGTTCTAGTGATTAGATCTATCTGTTAAAAATGTGAAATAGCATTTTTGTGATACTATTATATAGAGTTTTATTTAATGAGTTAAATGCTTGTGATCTTTGGAAATGTGTAGTAAATAGAGTAGGGGTCAGAAAAATGTGAGACTTGATTTTCTTGATAGATCTTGAGGTGTAGAATCTGTGGTAAAATTTTGAGGTGCTATTATTATGGAATAATTTGTAGTTATTATTTAAATTGCTTTAATGCTGATTCTTGTGGCATTTTAGTAAATAAAAATATGCATAGATAAATCTTGAGAAAAATTGTGAGCTGCTCCTGTGCTATGAAGTAGCTAAGAAAAATAGTAAATCTGTGGTTTGACACTTTTTATAGTACAAAGTATTTTCATGCATACTCTGCCCTGCTATTTGTCATTTTTGTGTAGGTCATTATGCTTATAATTTTGGCATGGTATTTTTATGGTAGGGTCCAGAGAGCATGTTTAACCTGCTGTAATTTTTATAGAATTTTTGGAGCTCTGAAAATATGTGGCCTAGTTCTATGCATTTCAATAACTATAATTAAAATGAATTGTTACATGTGATGTAAATGCTTCATGGCACTTTTATGTACTTTTGTGTCATGAGTAACTTGCTGGTGTGTTTGGCCTGGTTCAACTTGAAATGCCATGTGGTCATTCATGTGTGCATGTATATTTGGGTATAAACTTGAATGGTGTAGGTGTGTATACCTTGTTAGTGAGCATGCATGTTTGCTTGTGAGTGCATGTAGCTCTGTGATGCTTGCTACAAAATGTTTAGTCCAAGTGAAACATGATGTTAGTACAGGTAATAAGTTGCTTTGCCATGTGTAACTATAATTACCTTGCTTAGTGGATAATTGTTGTTTTGGTGTATCTTTGAAGCACTAATAACCTGCCGGCATATCTTAGCTTATTACTTGTAATTGTAGTATGTGTTTATGTGTATGTTATATGCATAGGGTAGACTTGCCTTGTGTCGCTAGGTATACCTTGTTATTATGTATGCGTGCATGCCTACTTATAAATGAACGCAGATAGCTCTTTGATGCATGTGTACAAATGTTTAGAGAAACATGATGTTAGCTACATGTGATAAGTTGCTTGTCTTATGTTACTTGATCATGATGAGTCTGTGTTATAAGTACTAGAGAAGAAATATGCAACTAATCGGTCAAATAGAGTTAATTTGCTTATCACCTGAATGTAGCTATGTTTGTATGTATGCTCGCATTCACGTCATCATGTCATATGCAAGTCCTTTCAAGTACACTCCTTATCATCATGTACACTTATCGCACTTCCATGCATTCATACGTCTGCATTGTCGCATCTCATTTAGGTACGCTAGGTGCATGAGAAGCACGTGGTGTGGGATCGAACCCGGAGGTGGTGTTGGTGGACCATCCCGAAGATGGAAGGACTGGACACGTGCTAGGATCGGAGGTGTCGACAAGACGGCACAACTAACTGACTTGACTAGGTGTCAGATCCCAGGCAAGCCCCGGAGCATTCTAAGCCTCCTACTTTACAAAAGCAATTGAGTATATATATGTTATATATGTATTGTTGCATTAAGTTATAGGAGTTGATTGAAAACACTTGCTGCATATATATCCTTTACTTGTCCCGTAAATATGCCTGGAATCCTATTTTGGTTCAGGATCGAAAATATTGCTTAGCCCTACTTAGACCGGTAGCGATCGGTGATTTCCTGTCACCGGCAATTATAGGTGGTTACTGGGAAACTTTAGCTATGGAATGGATGATATCCTGAAAATAACCAAGTGTTGATGAATAATTGGAGACCGGACGGAATAAGTATTGGGAAACCAGACAGGGTTCTGGGGTGCTTGTAGTTTCCGTCTGTGTCGATTAAGGACCGACCGTTGTTGGCCCTCGGATCATGTTGAACGCATGCCTCACATTTAGCTGGCCGGATAAAGTACCTTCCGACCGCGAAGCTGGGAGATTATTCAGGCCGAGTGGATTGCCCGCAACGCACTGTACCGGAGCAGTAGTGGCAGGAAACGGGGGCGCGATGATAAGGCCAAAGAGCAGTCGGATGGCCCCCGGGTACAAGTGGTTCCTGGCAAGCTCGCGACTTTACCTGAATGGTTGACTCGGTGACCAACACCTCACTTTAGCGGGTGAGTGAGGTTTGTGTGAGGAATAAATCTCCAGCTGGATAGGAATTCGATTCGAATCGTCGTCGCTCCCGGTTATTGAGCACTTGACTCGAGTTACAGCATCGTAGTAATGATGATGGAACACGGATGGTTATGTGGATGATGTTGGACATGCTAAACCTGAAATGGTAACCTTTGATGTTAATGGTTAATCAAGTGATTGCTTTAGCATAGGTGCTTATATAGATTGAATAGGTTATAACAAAGATGATGCAAAAGGACTTAAATTAGTTATTCATGATAACTTATGCTTTTCCGCAAAGCAAGTCAAGCCAGTCCACTTATAAAGCCTTGCATACTCCTTGGTGTCATATTATTTCTGGTTTATGACGGGTAAGTCTAGCTGAGTACCTTCTCGTACTCAGGGTTTGTTCCCACCTGTTGCAGGTAGTAAGGCGTACTACTATGGTGACAAGTTGGATCTCTCTCCCACTTCGGGTGGTGAGTGGACCATGGGCAATGGTCCCTTCTTACATCGTACCTATTTGCTGTTGTTGGACATGACTATATGCTGGCACTGTAATTTAACTAAGTGTGTGTAAAAGGTGGTTTCAAGCTATTTCGCTTCTGCTACTTCTATTTTGAAGTGGGTTTTGCACTAAGTTTATGTTGCACTCCGATGTATTTGTGAACTTGTTGTAACATGTGGACTGTGGTTACTAAATCATGTACGGTCTTGGTTGTAAGCTTGAAAAAGTTAGAAACCCCTCGTGATTTCACGGACTACCGGGTTTATATGAGTTCGAGTATGTAAATTGAGCGTGAAATCGCTGATTTTGTACTTGAGCTCTTATAAATTGGGCGGTTCTGTTACAGCTGGTATCGGAGCAAGATTTAGTATACTACTGTTCACATGTGTATTTAAAACAAAAAGATTTTATTTTATCAAGCGGATTGCCAACATTATAGCCATATATAGGTGTTTAAAACCTATGATTTAAAACCTAAGAGTGTGCCAGTTGTCATATCCTTTATGCCCAGATAAGGACTCTAGGTGGCTTATATAAGTACTGACTTGGGGGTTTTTAAATTATGCATCTACGGCTGTGGCTAAGGTAAGAAGTGTGATAACTTGACCGCACTATGCTACCCTGTGGTCTAATGGTCTAGGTAGCCTTCATATATGAAATAGCCATATATGTTGATAGATTACTTTTATGCAACGTCGCACCTACGCCCAGGTAAGTGTGAGCTGTGAGAGCATGATCGGATACACTGCCGATCTAGGGGAGTGCTTATTGGTCACTGGATTAGTTACGTGTTGAACAACGTAACTATGAAGAGTGTCAACATGTGGGTGTTCCGTCCCTTGGGAGACGATGCCGTCATTAGGACGATGATTGGGTGTGGCCACCTTCGTATCCATTGGGGTGTATGCGGATTGTGTAGATTTACTGCTTTCTTTGTGTGATATATGGGGATTGTTGGGCTGAAATGAATCTTCTGCAGGTACGCTAACCGCGCAAAACGTGTAGCCCGACTAGTTTCGTATATATGAGAGATCGAATGTATGCCACCGTCTATATCGCTAGAACTTAAACTTTTTCATAAGTTTGGTGAGGACGAATAGGACGAGCATGCATCATGATCATTTTGCTCATGCATACATATGCTTCCCTTTGCTTTGTTCTTGCACACAAGTAACATGTTGCATATGTAAGGTTTGTGTTGTGATCATCCTGTAAGGTTCATGTCTCGAGCCAGGTCTTTAATGTGATCTCCCTATGTTATGATCTTGACATCTCCTCCTTGTCATGAATATTCTTGCTCCATCAACTCAACCTTGAGCGTCATTTTGGTTTCACTCTTGAACCCTTGCTCATTTCCTCTCTCTAGTACTTCAATGTTGTCAACGTTGGTCCTACATTGTTGCCTAATAGGACCAAATCTTCGATAATCTTGCATCTGATGATAACTTTGATGGGCACATGATGTCTTCATGTTGGTCTTGTGCCATTTTTTTGCCCTTGATCCATCACTTGCTCCCTCCTAAACCTTGTGAACATCATTGTTTGCTTAAATTCATATTGCATGCGATGTTTGTCCATGCAAGATCTACCTGTCATGTGAGATTTCACGTTGGTGGTAAGGTCTGTAATGGCATCTTGCTCCAAAACTAATGGTGCCGCGACGAAACCGAGAGCCTCTTATGGCGGCCGACACAAGGTTGGACTACTTGGCACGCGCAGGTATCGTGGTTTGTAGTCAAGATCTATTATGGAAATTCCACCAATGTGTTATTTTCTTGTGATTCCTCCCTTGTTCGTCTTTCCATATCTTATCAAAAGATCTTTAGTGGTCTGTTTGTAACGAAGATTCTTCTGGAATTGCCAGAAAGATGACTTTGGAAGAACAAGTTACTGACATCAACCTTAACAAACTACAAGAGATGGTAGACAAGTGACTTTGCTGACCGTTTCTATGAGTAATGCTACCTGCTGTTGGAAATGTGTCATCTATATTGGATCAAAAGGAGGCATACTATGCTCAGGAAAAAAAGTCAGATGAACAAGGATCCAGGAAGATTCATGCCCCCTCTCAGGCGTGAATCCCTTTCGGCTAACTTCGAGAACGATCATCGGCATCGACAACAACTGTGAATGCTTATTGCAAAAGTTGAAGCCTTGGAGCTTTTTAGTGTTGAGAGACAACTAATTTGTTAGTAATGAGAAGATCAATCTCTATCCAGGTAATGACTCCTAGGTGACCATGTCGGTTTTTGTGAAGTGCCTCAAACATGGTTGGAACGGCCTCAAATGTTGTGAGTTACTCCACCCTTTTTGGAGCACTCTAATCTGACAAGTTGGACTGAGGATTCGTTGCATAAAGCATGGGTTATGAGAAGAGGTTCCATTTGTCAGATTGCCGAAATTTTGGAACGGTGCAGTTTTGGTACAAGTATGGTTTGAGCAACCAACAGTGTCCGCTTGAGTTAAATTTTGGTCAACAATGGGAAGACTTATGGATTACACATCTACCAAATTTCGTGCATAATGGAGCACAAACTTAGCAGATACGAGCAGATTAACGGGAGGAACAGAATCTGCAATATATCTACTCACTCTCATTCTTTGTGTTGGAGGGCTATGCTTGTTGGAATATCAAGGTGAGTGAGTCAGAATTATTTTGCTGCAATGTGCGTTGACCCAACTTATTGTGTAACTACACCGTATGAGAAATGGTACTCAACCGACTTGGTAGCGTATCATTTCGTTAATGGTTACTGGGAAACTTTAGCTATGGAATGGATGATACCTGAAAATAACCAAGTGTTGATGAATAATTGGAGACCGGACGGAATAAGTATTGGGCAACCAGACAGGGTTCTGGGGTGCTTGTAGTTTCCGTCTGTGTCCATTAAGGACTGACCGTTGTTGGCCCTCGGGTCATGTTGAACGTATGCCTCACATTTAGCTGGCCAGATAAAGTACCTTCCTACCGCGAAGCTGGGAGATTATTCGGGCCGAGTGGATTGCCCGCAATGCACTGTACCGGAGCAGTAGTGGCAGGAAACGGGGGCACGATGATAAGGCCAAAGAGCAGTCGGACGGCCCCAGGGTTCAAGTGGTTCCTGGCAAGCTCGCGACTTTACCTGAATGGTTGACTCGGTGACCAACACCTCACTTTAGCGGGTGAGTGAGGTTTGTGTGAGGAATAAATCTCCAGCTGGATAGGAATTCGATTCGAATCGCCGTCGCTCCCGGTTAGTGAGCACTTGACTCGAGTTACAGCATCGTAGTAATGATGATGGAACACGGATGGTTATGTGGATGATGTTGGACATGCTAAACCTGAAATGGTAACCTTTGATGTTAATGGTTAATCAAGTGATTGCTTTAGCATAGGTGCTTACATAGATTGAATAGGTTATAACAAAGATGATGCAAAAGGACTTAAATTAGTTATTCATGATAACTTATGCTTTTCCGCAAAGCAAGTCAAGCCAGTCCACTTATAAAGCCTTGCATACTCTTTGGTGTCATATTATTTCTGATTTATGACGGGTAAGTCTAGCTGAGTACCTTCTCGTACTCAGGGTTTGTTCCCACCTGTTGCAGGTAGTAAGGCGTACTACTGTGGTGACAAGTTGGATCTCTCTCCCACTTCGGGTGGTGAGTGGACTATGGGCAATGGTCCCTTCTTACATCGTACCTATTTGTTGTTGTTGGACATGACTATGCGCTGGCACTGTAATTTAACTAAGTGTGTGTAAAAGGTGGTTTCAAGCTATTTCGCTTCCGCTACTTCTATTTTGAAGTGGGTTTTGCACTAAGTTTATGTTGCACTCCGATGTATTTGTGAACTTGTTGTAACATGTGGACTGTGGTTACTAAATCATGTACGGTCTTGGTTGTAAGCTTGAAAAAGTTGGAAACCCCTCGTGATTTCACGGACTACCGGGTTTATATGAGTTCGAGTATGTAAATTGAGCGTGAAATCGCTGATTTTGTACTTGAGCTCTTATAAATTGGGCGGTTCTGTTACAAAACACACATGAAAAATTAGGGTGCAATCTCCACTATAATCAAGCAAGAGCGACTAAATATAAAGGGTGTGAGCTCATTTCTGTAACTAATCTACACTAATAGCACCATGGAAGAGAGAGAAAGTAAAGCTCTAATTTACTTACTAATAAACCATTAACACTTCAATTAAAAGCTTGAAATAGAGCTAATTAATAATTAATAACTTAAGAACAATTATAAAAATCCATGGTATGGGATAATTAATTAATTGCCTATTAATACATATATAAATATTTATAAAGACAATATATATATCTAATGGTAAAAATATTTCAAAGAGAACAATTACCACCAATTATTATTTTACCCACTACCTTTCATACCAACCCCATTTCAATTTCATGAAACAAAAATTAAAAAAAAAATCCTAGATCTAGAAATAGATCTACATGAAACATACATGAAACTATGGTTTAATCTCCACTAAAATCAAGCAAGAGCCACTAAATAAAGGTTGTGAGCTCGTTTCTCTAGCTAATCCACACTAATAGCTTCAAAACTAGGGTCTATTACCTCCATACAAAGCTCAAGTTTGATGTTGCTGAACAAGCTGGTGAGGTTTACAAGCTAAAGCCACTTTCCTATGATGATTCCATGAAATTGTTCTATACAAGGATATTTGATGCATGCAGAAAGTATCTTGATAACCAACCAAATGAAGTTTCCCATAAAATTCTAAAGAAATGTGCTGGTGTACCATTAGCAATCATCACAATGGCTAGCTTGTTTGCTGGTAAACTAGAGTGCGAATGGTCTGAGGTCTACAACTCTATTGGTTTTGACACTAAAGATAATAAGGAAGCTGAAGATATTATGACAATACTTTAATTTAGATACTATGATCTACCTCCACATTTGAGGACATGCTTACTATATCTAAGTACATATCCAGAAGATTATTGGATCGAAAAGGATTGTTTGATATGGAAGTGGATAGCTGAAGGATTTATTAATGGAGATCAAGGAATAAGATTATTTGAGCTTGGAGAAAGATACTTCAATGATCTCATTAATAGAAGCTTGATCCAGGTGGAGGAGACATGGGTTGCCAGAGTATTAGGCTGTGGTGTTCATGATATGGTTCTTGACCTCATGCGTAAGCTTTCATCTGAAGAAAACTTTATTGCTATCTTAGGCGACAATGTTGAAGGAACAGCTGCACTAAGCAATGTTCGTCGGTTAGCCCACCAAAATAGAAAAGCCAAGCACATTAATTCTGAAGCAATGGTTACTGTGATGCCAAAAGTGAGGTCATATACTGCATCCGTGTGTTTCATTGATAGCCGGGGCCTGTTTTTGAGATTTAGACTTTTGCGCGTGTTGGACATAGTAGATTGCAACTTTAAGGAAGGTTGTCGCCTTGAGCATGTTGCTGATTTACTTCACTTGAGATATCTTGGGATAACATGTCAAGGCACATATGTTCCAGAGCTCCCAAAACAAATAGGGAATAATCTAAAGTTACTGCAAACAATTGATGTGTGGACAAGGTACCGGATGGGATTGGGAAGCTGGTTTACCTAGAGGAGCTAATAATAAGAAATGGTTGCAGTGATAAGCCAAAGAGATTTTTGAAGGAGTTAGGCAGCCTGAGAGAACTGAGGATGCTCATGTTCGGCATTTATGGGACAGACGGGAGCATGCAGAGTGATTTTGTGGAGTCTTTAAGAAATCTTCAAAAGATCCAGTATATACATGTGTACGGTTCAGGTTGGGCCGTGGATACAGCCATCTGGGAAGCAGCAGGCTTTTTGCTCCCACGACCTCTCCGTTATTTGGATTGGTCTTCTATTGAACTGTCTAAATTGCCGTCGTGCATTAATCCTTCACGTCTTCCCAACCTGTACCTCTTGAAGCTGCAGTTGACTACTATAGATGAGCAGGATCTGAAACTCCTGGCTAGGTTACCAGTGCTCTGTTATCTTGACCTGACAACAGAGTCCACAATAACAGCAGGTAATATAAACGCCGGTGATGGCTGCTTCTTCCAGAAGTTGAGGTACTTCCAGAATAGTGGAATGGTTCTGTTTGAGCAACCGAACGAGGAGGATGCTAGTATTTCATTGCATATGTGGAATGGAGATGATGCTATGCCTTTTGCGTCTAGAAAAAGAAATGACTCCAGAAAAGTTGTACCCTCCGGCGTGATGCCAAATCTTGAAGTGCTTCAGTTTGTTGTACCTTTGCGGGCCCTAAGAGATAACAACGGTGACTGTGGCAGTATTGGCTTGGAGTACCTGCCTTCCCTTCAGGAACTCAGAGGGTGGATCGACTGTGAAGACGTGCCTGTTGCGGAGAGCGATGCTGAGTTTGCTGCACTGAGAAACGCATGCAACGTCCATCCCAATCATCCCACGCTTCGTATGTATAAACAAAATTATTCAGGTACGATGAGAATTTTGTAGTTCCGAGCAAGTTATTATCTCTTTATTTGTTTCTGTCTTGTCACAATGCTGTCTCCTTTTTGCAATACATATATACAGCACTTGCTTGTCTCTACTCAATTAATTATTAGCTTTATCTGAATTTTCAGCGGGAAGACAATAATGTGTCTTAAGCAGATACGAATTGGGATCTGCATGCGTATAGTGTACGTAAATACTCTCTCCACCCTGTTCTGCCCTGTCCTTGCTGATGGTGTCACTGTTGCTACTGGTGCGTGTCAGCCATTCGAGTCCTTCCTACTTTTTCGGACTTCACATATTTTGAAAATCTGTTAGGCCCCCATATCCTTGAATTGAATTCATTTTAATAATCATAATTTAAATAAAAATTAATTAAGCTGATATGGTTTTATATGAATTATATTTATATATTATTTTTGACGGCAAGTATTTGTATATTATTGTTGGCTATATAAGACCGCAGGGGAGTCAGTTGAAGAGCGTGCTATAAGTTAAAAAATAGAAACATAGGATGATAATATATAGAATCAATTTCTAACTACCACCTTATGAATTTAAGACAGGCTCATATGAGACCTTTGGAAAATTGTGGAATATTAAATTCCAAGCTAAATAGCCTAATTCATTAAGTATATTTTAATTCCTCTACATGAAAGATCCAAATGGCCCCTTAACCTAATTTCGGTCAAACAAATGACATAGAATGGTGTAAGAGACATTGCTGCTACAGCACCATCGTATTTCCAATGAACAAATGCATGCATGGGGAGTTGGGGACACCTATGTTGTTGTAGGAATTACTCTCTCTCCCTCTTTCTCTCTCTTTTCTTTTCTTTTTTTTTTTGCTTCGGGAGGGCGACTATTATTTTAGCAACGATGAAACTGCCAAATGTATTTTAGCATGTACTGATCTTCAGTTGAATCCGTTTATACATCGGGCATAGGTAGAGTCATTGAACCGCGTGTAGGCACCAACTCTGTTTCTGCCCACCAGTCGAGACTCTGTTTTCCAGTCTTGTAGCTTGAGTATAGTAGGATGTGTTTAGTTGGTGAAAAGAAATTTTTTGAGTGTTATATCGGATGTTTTATGGGATGTCGGAAGGGGTATTCGGATACTAATAACAAAACTAATTACATAGCTCGCCTGGAAACCTGGAGACGAATTTATTAAGTCTAATTAAGCCATCATTAGCACATGTGTGTATTGTAGCACTTAAGGCTAATCATGGACTAATTAGATTTAAAAGATTCGTCTCGTGGTTTCTAACTAAACTGTGCAATTAGTTTTTTTTATCTGCATTTAGTACTCCATGCATGTGTCCAAACATTCGATGTGATGGGTGAACCAAAAATTTTTAGGACTAAAACAGGCCTATGTACCTCCGTGGCTGGTTCCTTCGTTTGATATGTACATATGTCACTTGTTTGATCTGTCACCTGTCAGTCTGTGACACATCCTTCTATGATTCTTCATTAGGAAATAAGCACTTTGATTATCTCATAATTTATGATTGTAAGCATAATATCTGAAGAAGATTCAGTAGAGTTATTGACAAACTTGCTTCCTCTTGCAGATAAGTTTTTCTGATCCAAGTTTCTGCATGCGAGACTACATCAGCCCATCACCACAAGTTTTCACTCGACTGTGAGGCAGACTGTGCCGACTCTTATGTTCACCCGAGCTATTTTCTGTTCCAATATGCTGTATTGAAGTTTCAGTGTACTCTGCTGCTATTAGAACCTGCAACATTTTTCTTCATTCTGAACTCTGGCTTGTATTATTATTTAGTTTCTGGACCTTTGTGTGGTCCTTACATTCTAATATGCTTGGAACGGATTTATGTTGTGCGAAAGTTTCAGTGTACTCTGCTGCTATTAGAACCTGCAACATCTTTCTTCATTCTGAACTCTGGCTAGTATTATTATTTAGTTTCTGGACCTTTGTGTGGTCCTTACATTCTAATATGCTTTGAACGGACCTTTGTGTGGTCCTTACATTTTTCTTCATTCTAATATTCTTCCCTCACTGACCCCGACCTCTCCCCAAGCCGGCCACGAGCTCGTTAGGGTTTGACCTCGCAGCGGCGTACCTCCGTCGCCGGCTTCCTCCCGGACTGCGCTCGCCTCGGTGCTCTTCGGCGTCCACGCTCTCTGACGAGTGCGCGCTCCGGTGACCCCTCCCCAAGCCGCCCTTACATTACCTTCTCCTTTCTTCTCTGTTATGATATCTTTATGCTCCAAGTTCATGGTCACATGATGATCGACATGTTTCTGAGACCTCTACTACTTGTACTACTACTACTTCTACTTGTACTACTAGTATTACTACTACTGCTGCTACTACTACTAGTAGTGCTACTACTACTTCTACTACTACTACTTTTTCCCGTATCTAATTCACACTTTATTCCTTGCATCTATTAGAACAAAGCACGAAATGATGCAGACAACAGACAGTGCAACCTGATCCCATAAAAAATAATGAGCAGCCTAGCCATGGAGGTCAAGAACTACCGGAACAGCTTACGCAGGAGCAGTTTGATGATGAGGTAGAAATTGATCTAGCAGTGTTGCTTTCTCAAGGGGAAGGTGGAGTAGAAGCAGGAGTAGAAGGGGGAGCAGAAGGGGGAGCAGAGGGGGGAGCAGGAAAGGCTAATGAAGGCGAAGGAGAAGAGGATGATGACGAGAGCTCATCCTCGGGATATGAAAGTCCTGAGGATCCTCACCCACAGCCACCCAGAATGAGGCCAACGGAGGACGAGTTGGATCTGGATTTCGATCCGAATGAGGAGGTAGGGATGGAGCCTTTGTAGCCTGTAAAATTTGCTTTGGCTTTGGCTATATTACCTTTGCTAATGCTTGTGACCTGTCGTATATGCAGGTCCCTGCTAGACCTCGAAAAGACGACGTCGGCGTCCGACACGTTATGCCGAACAAGACGTAGTAGAGAAAAGGAGGGTAGAGGCAACCGCCATAGAGACTGACATTGAGGCCTCTGCTCCACAGCCTCATGGCACAACCATGGACTCCGCTACCGAACCAAAGAGGATGTGAGGGGTTAGAAAGCTGAACCAATATCCAAAGAAGGGGGTAACTTTCGTGATAACACGTGTCGGAGAAGAAGGGCAGATCCTTGAGCCACCGGAGTACATTAGCAAATTCCATAATGCGATCGGGGCATCAGCAAATTCCGTAAGGAGACAATGAGAGAACTAGGGAAGATATTGAACCAAGCGGGCAAGGCATGGTTAGAGGACCAGATGGAATAGAAGACTAAGTGGGCATTGGCATATGACGAGGGTGGATTCAGGTATGGCATCATGACCACCAACTCGTTTGAGTCTTTTAACCGTGTGTTCACCGGAGTTCGATCGTTGCTAGTGTCTGGAATTGTTGAGTTCTCATTTCAAAAGTGCAACGAATATTTTTTCAAGAGGTGGGAACTTGCGCACAAGAATCTAGCTGAGCATGGGCGATTTGGAAAGGCCGCAACTAAACATTTGAAGGAGGCCGAAGAATTGGCCCAGCAGCATACCGGCGAGCTGTATGGACCTCTCAGGCATATCTTCAGTGTACGAGGAAGGGGTGGCACAAACATGGGCGAATTATTCATATTGTTTGCACTAACCCTTCCTTTTTCATTTTGAATCAAGATGCCTCATTGTCGCAAGGCGGGTCCGACCCTGCACTAGCTGTTCCCCATCCTTGAGATGGAGTATGATAAGGACCACCGAGCTGCTCACCTGGAAGACGGGTCGATGGACATGTCCATGCCGATTTTGAGGCCGCGCACACACAACCGACAGCTTAGGTGGGACGAGCGTTATGCGCCATACATACGGTGTGCCGGCTTCCTTGAGCTTGTTCGAGTGGTCAACAGAGGTCTTCCGCCCCTAAACCCTGCACTTCTCACTGCAGCTGTGGATAGGTGACAGTGCCTTTGCTCCTATTTGACCTTTTTATAACAAAATTGAGGTATCTGACAGTTGTTCTATTGTTGTCATTGAATCTCATAGGTGGAGGTCTGAGACCCACACGTTCCACCTTCCTTGCGGTGAGATGACCATCACCCTGCAGGATGTGAAGGCTATCTTTTGTCTTCAGATTGGTGGGAATGCTGTGACTGGTGTAGTTGAGAACGATAGATGGAGGGAGACCGTGTTTGGGTTCTGTAGCCATTTGCCTCCAGACGATGAGGAAGCTAAAAAGCAAAAGTAAGTAACCGCACCCTATTTAATAGCTGCATCCCTTTTGAAATCCATAGCCTCTCATTGTGTTTTATAAATTTCAGGAAAACTTCCGGTGTCACGTCGTTGTGGCTCATTGAGCGCTTCGAGAACCTACACCCAGTAGCTGGGGAGGCTCAGAGGTTCGCTCGAGTGTGGTTGTGGCACTTCCTTGGTTCTTTCCTGTTCCTCGACGTGTCGGGCAACACCATCAGCTGGATCTTTGTTGACATACGACACCGGGGGAGGGACTACATTGCGGGGTTTAGCTGGGACAGTGCGGTCCTTGCGTGGACGTATAGATAGCTATGTGTTGCTTGCCACCGCACCTTAGGGTTTGGTTCACTTGGTGGTTCCTCCTACCTCCTGCAGATCTAGATTTGGGAAAGGTGGCCTGTGGGGCCCCCTACCAGACGGTTTGCCTGTAAGTACTTCAATACAAAACTTAGTACAAAAGCATGGCATATGATGATATTACAAATGACTACTTCATTGTTGTGTACTATGCAGGTTTGGGAAGGCCAGGATACATTGCCTACTGCCCTATGGACTCGAAACGAAGCGGAGCAGGTCACAAGGAATGCGCAGCGCAAGTACCAGGAGTTCTCCAACTTGCTAGACGTCCTGACACAACACTAGGTCATGCTCATAGCAGTCATAAAAGTTTTGGGTCCTAGTATTTTCACAATCTCAAAAGCTAACTCAATTTTCAATTGTTTAGGTTTGTTCGTTCCTTGGGATTCTACCGAGCTATGGGGTACCTTACTCCCTGGTTTGGCAAGAGTCCGATGAGTTTCGGTGCGACATTCCACTGATTTTCTTCTAGTGGTGGAGATCCACTTGCCCATCAGGGTTTGCAGGCAGTTTGGCAGACGTACGGGCGTGCCACCACCTCTGTACTCCACAAACCAGAAGCTGCACAGGTGCATTTTCATTTTGAAACAACTGTACACTTGCGATGTGTGTGTGTTACAATTAAATATGGTTTTGTTGCATGGTGGACCGCAGGTTGAGGTACAGTGAGAAGGATTGGCGTGTGTCACACTACAAGTTCATCCAACAGTGGGAGACCAGGGAGAAGATGTCGGTCACTGCTGGTCTACCACACGACTAGCACGCCTTCTACGAGTACCTGCGGTGGCTTCTTAGGTCCGCCTGTACACATATCAAGCCACCCTACACGGGCGCGCAGTTGGCGATGACTCAGAGGACGACATCATTGCGGACGTGTACGACGAAGCAACTAGGGAGGAGACGTAGCCACAGAGAGCCCCACTTTAGGGATACGTGGTAAGATACTCGAATGGTCGTGTTTGGCCTCCATTTCGCATTCACTAAGTGTAACAACAAGGTGCAACCTTATTTCTGTATACAGGCCACACAATTGTCAAGGATGTCCAACGAAGCAGCGTTTCGACTGCACGAGTCTAGAAACATGGGGCCAGGTGTGCTTGAGACATTTGTGCATGTAAGAAACAACTTCTCAATCATGAATTTGTTTGTACAGTCTGAAAGGTTGTGCAAAATATCTTAACTGTAACACATGTGTATGCTGAAAATGAGCAAGAGTTTGAGGAAGCTAGCCCTGAAGTTGAGTTGCATGGACACTCCATGGGAGGTGCCCGATTACCCCTCGCATTCACGTGGCTCAGCTTTGGCCTCTTTGAGGACACTAGCGGCCTCTTCGGACCCCATGACAGGGTCCACTTCCACCGCGCGTACACCCCCACACCACCATGAGAAGCAACTGATGGATGACGAGGATGAGGAGGACGACGAGGAGGACGAAGAGGAGGACGACGAGGACACCCTAGGCTTCGGCATACACCACCACCAGAGGTACCCTTACCAGCAGAGCCCTTTGTAGCAAGGCCCTTCCCAGCAGGGCCCTTTCCAACACGACCCATACTAGTAGGGCCCTTTCTAGATGGGCCCTTTCCAACACGGCCCTTTCCAGCTGGGCCCTTTCCAGTAGCAACTGTACTAGCAGGGGCCATACCAGCACAAGATGGACCCTTACCACCAGCAAGAGATTGGCATGTCACAGCCGTTGGATGCCCCTTGGGAACCCAAGGCGACGAACAGGTAATAAGAAAGCTACTTTTTTAACTTACCTACCCAATGTAATCTAAGAATGCCACAGTTTGACATAAACATGTCTTATATACTTGTAGGGGACGAGCCATGTGCAGCACCCTGGCTGTCACCACCGTCATCGCGACCGCACCGACGTTGGGTACACCCCCAATGTGCTACCTACCAATCCGAAGAGACATAGGCGGCCGAGGGAGCCTTACACTCTAGGGACATAGGGTGTAGGTAAGCATAGCAAATGAGAACTTATGAGTTACTTATGTAAGCATTGCAAAGTACAGTGCATAAGTCACTTACCTTTTCATGCTATTGTAGGTACAGCTGGTCATGGCAGCAAGATAACTGAGCCCTTTTCATGCTATTTATGTATCGAACTTAATTAGTTCATGATCTTGTGCACTTGGTCCAACTTGTAATGGTGGTTGTCCTATATGTTTAGTATGTTAAATTCCATCTATGATGTATCGATGAACTTATGTATGGACCTTGTATGGTGGTTATTGTCCTCTATGTTAAGTGTTCCATTGACCTTGTATGTCGAACTTGAAGTGGTGGTCATTGTCGTCTTTGTTAAGTGTTCCATCCATTTATATCCTTCTAGTACTAATGATTTTCAATTTGTGCTGCTGAGTACCATTTGAGAGCACACAAATAGGTCATACGCGCTGCAAACAAGCCTCAGGCTGCCATGCCATGACCGGGGGCGCGACAGGCTTGACGTGCCATTGCTGGGGGCGCGGCAGCCCTGATGTGCCATGCACTATGGTGCGGTAGTCTTGGCGCGCCCCCAGCCATGACGCGGCAGGCAAGCGTGTTTCCAGCGCGTTCACCCCCTTGCTTCACATTCATCACTAACTGAGCAATAATTCTTTGTATGAGTCCTAAATGCCAAACAATGTATATAAGCATACTCTTAATATAAGCAAGGGGCCATGGCTACTATTTATCATACTTGTTCAACGACACAACTCAAATGAAATAAAACACATCATCAAACCGAGAAAGTTCTAGTACACTACAACATTGGTAAGTACTAAAGCATGGAACTAACCCTGCTCAACCAATTCTGTACCACAACTCTACCAATCCTCAGTCAGAAACATACTGAGTAAGCAACTCATCGTCCGAGTACCAATCCTTTACCACCACCTCGTTGTTGTGGCTAGGCTCACTTGCAATGCCCTGATCGGGCCGTCGACTATAGTAAGTGGCCTCCACTTCATCTGCAGCCTGAGAAAACAACGCGTCCTCCTCCGCCTCCGTCATGTGGCTAGGCTCACCCACGTTGGCCCGATCTGCCTTTCACTTGTAGTAAACGGCCTCTGCCTCATCTATGGCCTCTGCAACCTAAGAGAAAAAGGCATCCTCATCCTCCCTTGCCTGCAAGCCCGCCTCTGCAAGAGTGATGGCCTCGCTCAGTCTGCTAGTGTCATCGTCCTCCTTCCCCGCCTGCAAGCCCGCCTCCACTAGATGGATAAGATCGCTCAACCTGGCTGTGTCGTCGTCGTCCTCCTCCTCCAGCATAATCAGAGATTGAGCGGTGTGGCCTGTCTGCGTCTAATGCTCCAATAACTTGTTTTCGATGTACCGTGCACGGGAAACATCTGCGTCATATTCCCCAGTGCATCCAATCCCTTCACGTACAAAATGCAGCAAGTTAGCAACGTGATTATATTACATTTAGAAGAAGGCAGCTAAAATAACAAGGCTTGCAATGACTCACGGGCACATAATGCAACAATATTGTCGTTTAGTCCCTGCATCACTACTCTTTGCTCCTTCAATGCAGCCTTCCTTGCCCTCTCCTCCTCCATTCTCTCCTCTCTCTCCGCTAGGTGCTTGGCTTCCCAAACACTGAATGGGGTAGGAATATGGTTCCGTCTAGCATACTCACACATGTCCTTCTGCTTCTCAACGAAACTAGTGACATAATCAGGCCCATATCCCCTCGCCCGTGCCAGCATTTGCCTCTTCTCCATCTCCTAGACAAATTTATTTCTACCCTCGTAAGATTCCCAATTGCATTTCCATGTGCTCTGTTGAAACAAAAAAAATTAATCAAAATTTTACTCGAAAAAATGAAATACATTCCATGTTTTCCACTAAAATAACCAACCTCATCATAGTCAACCATATGGCTGCAATAGTGGCCAATGCCAAGCCCTGAAGGGACTAGCCCATAGTTGGATTCAACACCACATTTGCACATGACAGCAGGTGATCTGTAAATTACACTTTCTTTTTTCTTTTCCTTTTCCTTTTCCTTTTCCTTTTCCTTTTGCTTTGGTGGCTCTGGCCATTGATTCTTAGGACCATAGAGCCACTCCTTGAAACGACACCTTGGCATTGAAAACATCTAAAAAAGGTGACATTAGTACATGAAAACATATGTCTCGTTATTTCAACAGATACACGATGCACTTACTTCATGCTCGAGAGGACACACAAACTCCAATGTATTCTTAGGGTCTATCACAACTTGCTCTTCACAATGGCACAGAGGGGGCTCCTCCAGCCGCCTAACTACGGCTAAGTACTTCTCTTCCTTCATCATCAGAGGAGGGTTAGGCGGAGGTGGCACCCAACGCTTGAAGTGTTCACTCTTGTGATGAGTGGCCCAATCGTGGAAAAGGAGGTACCTTGGATCAAACTTATCTGCACCATCGATCCATTGAAAGAAAAAGCACCTCGTATGGCCCTACAAAAAAAAGATTAAAAAATTATTAGTACCCAAGTAACACTAAAGAACAATAAAAGATAATGCAAGATTTACTTACACAACAACTACTGCATGTGTAGAAGCAACGAGCCGCTGTGTCTGGATGTCTCGACTGAGACACGTCAGTCGGATGGCCACAGTCACAGTTAGGGACTGGGAGGTCAGGAGGAACCGGTGCATCTTTGCTAGACACGTTGGGGTATAATTCTCTAGGACGATCCTGGTTTTTCCAATACTCCTCCCGATACATGTCTTGTATCTAACAATATCAATCAAAAGAACCACTTGCATTACAACAAAAGAATATTCGAAACATTCTAAGCAACTAGTTAACCTTCAAATACACATATTCCCTCAAAACTAACTATACTAACTTTTCTTTTACTAACTATACTAACTAAACTTTAGTAACTACACCAACTAATCATTGAAACTAATTGTGCATGTTAACCCTAAGTAACAATGAATTCAAATCAATGAAGAAATACTTTGCCAATGATGGGAAGCTTGCGACTTAGCAAATGGCGACGAGGTGAAGGAGATGAGGTCGAAAAACAGTCGGCCAGATGGGAAGGACCAGGGGGTGTGGAGGTGCTTTGGCCGCCCGGTGGTGGGGAGGTGCCAAGGAGTGGGGATAGGGCATGACGGCAGCGGACAGAGGCGACGGGCGCAGGCAGGCATAGGAGGAGAGAAAGAATGGAGTTTCATTTCGCGCAGCGGAGGCCGCGGGCTGTATACGGTACTGCCGCGCCCTGATCTACGGCGCGGCAGGGCCGCCATGTCATCGCCTCTGCCACGTCATGCATGGCGCGGCTGTGTTGATTTGCCACGCCGTGACCCTAGGCACATCCAAAAGTGTTAGTTTTGAAAAAAATAGCTTTCGGTGTCAAATTTTAAAATAGTTTTAAAAAGTGTTAAAAATAAAAAAAAAATCTCATATTGTTGGTTGCTCTTTCCACTTGCTTGGGTAGCTCAGCGGTGACTCGTGCCATGGTTTCTCACTGGCGTGATCTCAGTTGTGGTGACTCGTGCCATGGTTTCTGGCAGGACTCATATGGCAACTTCTGAAAATTTAGCTTAGGATGTGTTTTCCTTAAAATATTATGTTCGAAGTTAAACCAATCTTTGATGAAGGTATCGAGAAATATTTCTTAAATATCTTATATGCAGGCATTCAGAACTTAAACTTTTGAACCACCAGTCTTCGCTGATCGTAAAGAATGAGAAAATTTTAGAGACAGTGCGTGCGTGGCGTGCATGGAATCGAGGTCGAGGATGTTGGCGTGAGGTGACTGTGAGGCGTGCAGTGCAGCCGCATGGATACATGAGCGGCGTCACGTGGACTTATGTGCTACCAGCGTAGGTACCGAGGCCCGCATATGTGGTTGTCTGCATGCAGCATGTCCGCATATACGCCTATCATTGGCATGTCCGCATGTCAGGCACTCCTTGCTGCGACGCCACACCAGGTGGTTGTTGGTACCCTTGTTACAAAGAAAAATGTTTTAATACCCATTAAACTAAACAAGAAAACAGATGGTAAACTATTTTGGAGCTTTCGATTTCTCAATACAGTAATCATTTCATCAGTTCAATTGAACAAAAGTTGGATCTTCAACTTTCATTAAGACTAAAAATGCCGTTGGCATGCCCTGTCTCCATACACCAAGCCCCGTTCTATTCGGTCTTCGGATTTGAGCTTTATTCTTCTCGCCGGAACGTTTCGATCCATGAAATTTTTGCGCATGGTTTGAACTATTGAAAATCTGATTTCACATGAAAAACTAATTTTGCACATGCACATTGGAAAAAGAACTTTAGATTTCACTTGAGCAGGCATGTGGCAAAAGTACGTGACAAAATGCTACTCACGGGAACAAAACTTTAGATGACATTTTCTGGATTTTTAAAGCTTTTTTAAAACGAATCAGGCAGGAGAGCTGCCGACTATATTAAAAACCAGATGAAGCCTAGACTGGGCAAATAAAAAAGGTACAACTTTGGTCGTTTGGATTGGGCCATCAACACGCTCCAAACTCAAACTCAAGAGGAGAAGAAAAAAACAACTCTGGCTGGTCAAATTAGGACGTCGACACGAGCCACACATGCCGAAAACTCAGCACAGACACACGCTGGACCACTTCCGAACCACCACAAGCCGGTCACCACAATGCAAGGCCAACAACCGAACGACAAAGCCATCTGGACGAAAGCGTCGTCATCACCACTTGCGTCGTCATTGCCGACGCTGCCCCACACCGAGACAACCCGCCTCTAAGTAGGGCTAACCACCGTAGTCTGCTGCAAGCCAAAGCTGCCTCCGGCGCTTGCCAAGCCGACCCATCCATCCAAGCGTGCACACCATAGTTTCCACGAACTAGCTGCCTCATCGAAGGTATAAGTGCCATATATGTCCTCCAGCTGCCAGTCAGAGCGCCTCCTTGCACCGAAAATAGCCGCCGTTGAGCTGGACCGCCCGCCGCCTCATCACGCAAGTCTTCTCGGCAACACAATCTGCTGGCCACCACCTCCCGCGTCGGCCTCATCACCAACTCCGTGGGCGCTTCCCACGCCGGCCTCCTTGCCATCTTCATGGTTGCAAGTAGCATATGGTCCCACCAGACCATTACCCTCCATTGCCAAGAAGGTGCGAAGCCCTCCAATCACTGTGTTTATGCCCTCCTTCCTCCACCGTGGGCACCAACAACATGAATCATCAACTAGGCCTCCACCTTCCACGCCACGATGCCGACTGCCACCACAGACTGACTGAGCATGAGCCTCCAAAACGACGCCTCCAAGGAGGGATGCGACGCACCGGTGCCGCCGTTGCCTGACCAGAGGTCAAGGTTTTCACCCAGGAAAGACATGACACAGAAAGAGGGGAGGACCGTTTGATGGACGCTTCTAGTAAGAGAATGGCACCTAGAGGCGTCTCCGTCACCGGCCCTAGAAGGACAAAGCTTTTGCCATGGCAACTCAACCCCGTGCACAACAATGCCCATGGCCTGTTCGTTGTGCCTACCACTGCCCCGTCAAGCCTGCCGTCTGCCATTGCACGCAGCTCGTGAGATGAGCTAGAAAACCGCGGCAGATGGAAGACCTTGCCACAGCAAAGGTGATGTGGCCGAGAGCATGGCCGCCATGCTCCAACAGCGTGGCCGAGAGCTAGATGAGCATGCATGCATAGGGGTGCAATCCATGTGCGCCGGACAGCCTAGCTGCAAGGCGGCCTCCATGCCTAGCCGGATTGCCGGCCATGCTGCCACCACCAAGCCTAGCCAGCCAGTCCCGAGCTAGCCGCTAGCGAGATCCGGCCTTCGGGCGACCGGATCCAGCAACCATGACTCCGGATCTGCCCTCCAACCTGCTGGTGTCCAGCCCCAAGCGCCGGCCAGGCCACCTCCGCACCACCACTCACTACCGGAATTCACTTCTTTGCCGAGCGCCGGAGGCTTTGCCGAGCGTTTTTTTTCGGGCGCTTAGCAAAGAAGGCTTTGCCGAGAGCCAAATAAAAAACACTCGGCAAAGCCTCTACACTCGGCAAAGAAGGCTTTGCCGAGCGTCCGATAAACGGCTCTCGGCAAAGAAGTTTCTTTGCCGAGAGCCAAAAAAACACTCGGCAAAGAAGGCTTTGCCGAGCGTTTGGCAAAGCAATTTTTCAAACCACATTTTGGTGCCCTAAACGAATTCAAATAAAAAAGTTTTCAACTACAAAGTTTCATAACTTTTCATGATCTACAAACTTTATATTGGTCATTTCTTTATTCAACAAAGTAATAATTACGTTGTTCACAAAATCTATATGTCTCTCATGTAGTTCCATGAAACTACAAGAGAGATATATAAGATTTGTGAACAATGTTAGCACCACAATTTCAGATGGAAAAACTTCCTAAATGAAGTTTGTAGATCTCGAAAGGTTATGAAACATTGTAGTTGACCATTTTTTAATTTGAATTCATCTTGTCATGGAAAACTACGTTTGAAATTCAAAATTTTAAAATTTTAAAATTCGAATTTTTCAAAAGACCTCGGATGGAAAAACTTCCTAAATGAAATTTGTAGATCTCAAAAAGTTATGAAACATTGTAGTTGACCACTTTTTCATTTGAATTCATCTTGTCATGCAAAACTACGTTTGAAATTCAAAATTTTAAAATTTGAATTTTTCAAAAGACCTCGGATGGAAAAAACTTTATATATGAAAAATGTAGTGCTCGAAAAGTTATGAAACTTTGTGTTTGACAACTTTTTGATTTGAATTCGTTTAGGGCCTCAAACAATCAATTTTCACTTGGTTTAGTATAATATTTGAGTAACTGAAACGGCATATAGACGCATGTCAGTGTGTAGTGCAGGTGGCAGAGGAGGTATCGCGTGAGGGAGAGGTCACGAGTTCGAATCCCGCCGACCGCATAGCCGCGAATTTTACGCGAAAAATGCCGCGACTTGCCCCGATTGAAAAAAAAAATTCCAGGTTTTTTTCGTATTTTTTTATTTCGCGCTTTGAGCGTCGGGCTCTCGGCAAAGGCTTTGCCGAGTGCCCGATAAACGGCTCTCGGCAAAAGCTTTGCTGCGCTCGGCAAAGGCTTTGCCGAGGGCCTTAGAGGCTTTGCCGAGAGCCTGGGGCCCTCGGCAAAGCAGCCGGCTCCGGTAGTGACTAGCCTGCAAGGACGCCCAAGCACAGGCCAGCCCGGACGAAACGCCATCGAGATCCGGCCACTGGGCGACTGGGTCTGACCGTGGCTCCGCTAGAATAGCCACCAGAGTAGAGGCCACCGCTATGTCGAAGAAACTCCGGGAGAGGGGCGCCATGGTGAGATAGGAATGGCAGAAAGCCTCGCCGCCGCCATCCTTGCGGCCACCGGCTTCTAGAGGCGCCCTCGGGCCACAGCGAGGTGGAGGGAACGACTGAGATGAGGGCTCCCTGGCGGCGTGAGCGGTGGTTCCGCCCAAGCCGCTCGAGAGGGGTGACGCATGGGACAAAGGCTCTTTGAAACCTATTTAGGAGTGAACAGATTAATCAAAACATAAACAAAGCATTCCGGAAAAGCATTATAATCTCAAAACTACAACAGCTACGAGTCGGATCACAAAAAAATGGATCGGGCTTGATTTTTAACATCTATTTGAAAAACTTACAAGATTTTTGGAGGTCCCTGGATCCTAGATACTACTCCCTCTGTCCTGTGATATAGTGCATTCTAGCATTCAAAATTTATCCTAAATTATAATGCATTTTAGAAGACAAAAACCAGTTTTACATTAAATACTTTCCATTTATCAATCAATCACCATTAATCACGTTGATGATAGCGTCTGATTAGGAAATAAAATAAGAGTACATGCATCTTTTATGTTCTCTCTTAGTTTGTCTTAAAATTCCTAGAATGTACTATATTACAGGACAGAGAGAGTACATAACAAAATATAGCTTATCCCAAAATGTATCGACTTTTTTTATTCCAAACTACAAAAGCTATATATGACACCGCTTTGAAACAAAATGTTTCCACCTTAATGTTTAGTATGTACATGTAAAAAGTGAAGGACTTTAGAGATCACTAGGTCATTCATTTTAGGTCGACAAGACAAGATATGGAGAGTGTGCAGGGGCGGACCCACTGGGTATGCCAGGTGGGCCATGGCATACCATGTGGGTCAGCCTTGTACTACTTAGCACTGGGTTATAATTATTAGATAAGAAAATCTGCAATAGACACTACCATTACATCTTGTTAGTCTGGTGGTAGGCCTCTTGCTCTTGTGACCAAATGGTCGCTAGTTCAATCCGCTGCAGCTGCATTTGTTGTTTTTATTTTCCATTTTTTGTTTTTATATTTTCTATTTTATGTTCCCTTTAAATATTAACTGTAGATAATAAATTTTTTTCTTTACTTTTCGTATTTTTATCTCATCTTGTTGTGTCCCCCCGTGAAACCTCAGTTGCAAGTAATATTAAATTTCTTATCTTTTATCTCCTCTCAATATTAATACTATACATGCATGATATTTCGTCCTTTATTTTCTAGTTTTTCTATCCCATGTTGTTGTGCCCCGTGAGATAATTTACCTCATCCCCTTTAGTTTTTCTATTTTTTTGTCCCCTCTTGTTGTGTCCCATGAGACCTTATGTGTCTTCTTTTATTTTTCCAATTTTTATACCCTCTAGGTATTATAATTATAAATAATATATTTCAACCTTTATATTTTACAAATTTTCATCCCATCTTGTTGTGTCCCGTGAGATACGCCATGAAATGGAATGGAAATCAGCAGCTATGCATGACATGGAAATTGGTAGCTATGTATAGTGTCATATCCACTTTACAAAGACACTGCACTCGACCACTAGTTGTGCATCAGGAAGATTAGGCAAATCAGTTGTTAGAGTGTGGTTCGCAGTTCGTCCAACATTAGTATTAGAAGATAACATATCATGTGAGTTTTTTTATGAAATTTAATTGATATGGTTTACTGAATTGAAAAGGGTTTTACCAAATTGCATAAAAAAACTTTGTACGGCATACCCTAAATTAAAATTCTAGGTCCATCACTGAGAGTGTGTTAAACCAACTGCAGCTAGCATGGCGTGACTCACCTTATATAGAGGAAAGTGTTCGCTGAAAGGACAACGTGTCCATTAAATCACACCAAAGCACGTGGTGTGAACGCAGTATTGATTCGTGCCATGGTCTCTCGCACGACTCTTTTGACATTTTCTGAAAATATAATTTACACTACCACTAAAACAATTTTCAGAGTAGAGCAAAATGGATTATGCGAGGCGAACACCATTAATCAAAATTTACAGAGACGGTTGTCTATGCCCACCTTTACAGAGAGAGTTGTTTATGCCCACCTCTATTAATCCAAAATAATAATAAACAAAAAAGCTGTCCATCGAGCTCATCGAGCCAGCCGAGCCACCGAGTGGCAGCAACAGCAGCACCCGCCACGTCCTCCACGCCACCGTCGTACATGACCATATGAGCTCCTGGGCCGTTGAGGTCACCATCGTCCATCTCGACGGCGGATCCCACACCGTCGTCAATAGATCCGGCAATGGCTGCCGCCCAAGAAGTTCCCGAGCCAAACGCCGCCACTAGAGGAGCTCCCGTGCAATCAAGGTCGCCGTCGTCTCCTTCTCGACAGCCATAATTTTTACCGGTTCCAGAACAAATGTATCGACCATAATTTTTAGTATCTCGGTAAAAAATTAAGGTGTTTAGAGATCACTAGGTTATTCATTTTGTATCAACAAGAAAAGATATGGAGTGTGCTAGACCAACTAGGGTGGCGTCACTCAGGGTATATACAGGAAATTGTTCGCAGAAACGATAGTGTGTCTATTAAATCACACCATGGCGTGACCGCAGTGGCGAGTCATGCCAATGGTCTCTCGCAGGACTCATAACGCCCTGAAAATTTAGTTTAGGATGTGTTTTCCTTAAAATATATTAGTATTTTGTGGGTTAACAAAATTCCTTCTCGTCAAAGATTTTGCGCCGTGACAGAGAGATGTGGTAGCCTTTTGCAAGCATGGCACGCTTTCCTGTACTTGCACTTGTTAAATATGAAGCCGATTTTAAATTTTGATGACAGGTATGGAGAAAATTTTCATAAATATTTGATGCAGGCTAGGCATTCAGAACTTAAACTATAGAAAGTGCAGTCTTTGGTCATCGTAAAGAATGACAACTTGCAACCACTCTTTACCGACCAGTCTTTGGTCATCGTAAAGAATGAGAAAATTTAGAGAAAGTGCGCGGCGTGCATGGAATCGAGGTCGAGGATGTTGGCATGAGGTGACAGTGAGGCGTGCAGCCGCATGGATGCATGCGCGGCATCACGTGGACGCATGTGCTACCAGAGCGGTTGGTATCGAGACCCATAGTTGCTTCCGGCTTAAATCTTCTATTACTGCATGCCTCCAACTAGACGCCTTGCCACCACCAACAACGAGAGTACTGCTATGAATCCACTGCACTCAGATCTGAACCAAGCAATAGAAGAAGCATGAGTGTGGTGACGGGGGCGCTGGGAAGCCTCGCCCCCAAGCTTCTTCAGCTGCTCCGCGATGAATACAAGCTCTAGAAGGGCGTGAAGAAGCAGGTGCAGTGGCTCCACAGCGAGCTGGTGAGCATGATATCTATGCCTTCCTCGGCGAGGTTGTGGATGTGCCATGGGATCGGCTCAACCCGCAAGCAAAGGTGTGTGCATGTGAGGTCAGGGAGGCATCCTACGGTATTGCAGGTGCTATTGAAGACATCAAGAATCATCTTGAGGAAGTAGCAGAAAGGTGTCAGAAGTACAAACTCGATGAGATTATGTGCAAGGCCCTCGCAGCAACGTCAACTATTGATCCCCGCCTTAAAGCTATGTACAAAGAAGTGACACAACTTATTGGTGTTGACAAGTCAAGGGACGAGCTCATATCCATGCCAAATCCATCCCAACCAGATGTTGTCTCCAATAAGAAGATGAAGAAGGTTTCAATTGTGGGAGTTGGAGGATTGGGTAAAACCACTCTTGCCAAAGTGGTGTACGACAAGCTTAAGTCGCAGTACGACTGCGGGGCTTTTGTTTCAATTGGTCGGGACCATGACTTGGTAAAAGTTTTCAACAATATCCTCTTTCATCTTGACGAGAAAAATCACAGGGAGATTCATAACAGTGGAAAAGGCATCGAGACTCCTTGTTCACCAACTCCGAGAATTCCTTGAAAAAAAAGGTACATAACAGACACCCAATTGTAAATTGTAATTAGCGCGTGCCTTTTAATTAGATGTTGTTGCTCCACATTTAGTCGATCCTGCTTGTTTGCAATATGCTGTTGGTTATACTAAAATTATTATCTTCACATCGTCTATGCCAGACTACTTCTTAGGATTGATTCCATGGTATCTGAAATAACAAGGAAAATACATTTATTTCGTGGTCTCTGAAATAACAACTTTTAGCTCATCTTTTAGAATGTCAAAAGAAGTATTTAGCAGTTCTAAGCATCATAGTTTAAGTAACTACTTAAACTTTTCTAGTGGTTAATAGCGCCTAAATTTTCTAAATATTTTCCTTCTCAAGCTAAATTTTTCAGGAAAGAAACAATGTTTTAAGGTCGCCTTGTGTTGGAACATGCCAAAAGCTGTAGGGTTACTTGATTTAATTGACCCTTCTATAATTAGTTCAAGAGCAAATTGTTAGTCTGAAAAATTCTGAAACATCAACATCGAGTTCGATGCCTGATCATATGTTTGATGTGACATGCCAACTTCTTTTAATGTTAGCAAAGCTTTTGCAGAAGGTGCAAACATTACTAACTCATGGTTCTTGCACTTTCATGTGGACAAGTATTTTATTGTTATTGATGATGTATGGGAGGTACGCACATGGGAAGCAATCCATCTAGCACTTGTTGAGAATAGTTGTGGAAGTAAAGTAATCACAACTACTCATAAGTTTGATGTTGCTGAACAAGCTGGTGAGGTTTACAAGCTAAATCCACTTTCATATGATGAATCCATGAAATTGCTCTATGCAAGGATATTTGGTGTAGACAGAAAGTACCTTGATAACCAACCAAATGAAGTTTCTGATAAAATTCTAAAGAAATGTGATGGTATACCATTAGCAATCATCACAATGGCTAGCTTGTTTGCTGGTAAACAAGAGTGCGAATGGTCTGAGGTCTACAGCTCTATTGGTTTTGACACTAAAGATAATAGGGAAGATGAAGATATTATGACAATACTTTCATTTAGCTACTATGATCTACCTCCACATTTGAGGACATGCTTACTATATCTAAGTATATATCCAGAAGATTATTCGATTGAAAAGGATTGTTTGATATGGAAGTGGATAGCTGAAGGATTTATTAATGGAGATCAAGGAATAATATCATTTGAGCTTGGAGAAAGATACTTCAATGATCTCATTAATAGAAGCTTGATCCAGGTAGAAGAGAAATGGGATGGCAGAGTGTCAGGCTGTCGTGTTCATGATATGGTTCTTGATCTGATGCGTAAGCTTTCATCTGAAGAAAACTTTATTGCTATATTAGGTGACAATGTTGAAGGAACACCTGCACTAAGCAATGTCCGTCGGTTAGCCCACGAAAAAAGAGTAGCCGAGCACATTAATTCTGAAGCAATGGTTACTGGGATGCCAAAAGTGAGGTCATATACTGCATTCATGTGTCCTATTGATAGCCGGGACCAGTTTTTGAGATTTAGACTTTTACGTGTGCTCGACATAGTAGGGTGCAACTTTAAGGAAGGTTGCAACCTTGAGCATCTTGGTGATTTACTTCACTTGAGGTATCTTGGGATAACAGGTGAAGGCAGTAAGTATCTTGAGCTCCCAAAACAAATAGGGAATCTAAAGTTACTGCAAACACTCGTTGTGGACGGAACGTTGCCAGCAAGCATTGTGCACTTAACAAATCTGGTCCGGCTATGTGCTTACAAGGAGGTACCACATGGGATTGGGAAGATGGTTTCCCTAGAGGAGCTAAGACTAATATATGGTTGCAGTGATAAGCCCAAGAGATTTTTGAAGGAGCTCGGCAGCCTGCGAGAGCTGAGGGTGCTCAAGTTCCCCATTACTTATGGGATGTACAATAGCATGCAGAGAGATTTTGTGGAGTCCCTAAGCAACCTGCAAAAGATCCAGTATATATATGTGCACGGTACACCTATTTGGCTCGTGGATACAGCAATGTGGGAAGCAGCAGGCTTGGTGCTCCCACGACCTCTTTGTTATTTGGGATTGCCTAGTATTGAGTTCTCTAAATTGCCGTCATGCATTAATCCCACATGTCTTCCCAAATCTGTCCCACATGGAGCTGTGGCTGGCTACTATGGATGAGGAGGATCTGAAACTCCTTGCTAGTTTACCGGCGCTCTGTTATCTAGACCTGGGAACATACTCCACAGTAACAGCAAGTATTAATGCCGGTGATGGCTGCTTCTTCCAGAAGTTGAGGTATTTCACGACCAATGGAATGGTCCAGTTTGAGCAACCGAACGAGGAGGACGCTAGAGTTTCAATGCATATATGGAATGGAGAAGATGCTATGCCCTTTGCCTCTAGGATGACGAATGGCTCCAGAAAAGTTGTACCCTCTGGCGTGATGCCAAATCTTGAAGTCCTTGAGTTTACTATCCCTTTGCGGGCCCTAAATGATAACAACATTGACTTTGGTAATATTGGCTTGGAATACCTGCCTTCCATTCGGGAACTCAAAGGGTGGATCAACTGTGAAGACGCGTCTGTTGCGGAGAGCGATGCTACGTTGGCTGCGCTGAGAAACGCATGCAAGCTGCATCCAAATAATGTGACGTTTCACATGTCTAAAATATGTGAGGTACGGTGCGTATTTTGTAGTTCCGATTAAGTTAATATCTCTTTATTTATTTCTGTTTCCTTTTTGGCATATATACATCATTTTGTTTGTCTTACTCAGTTAATGATCTGTTTAATCTGGATTTTCAACCAAAAGGCAAAGATGTCCACACAAGCCAAAGAAGATGAGAAGCAGCGGCAGGAGGAGGAGATGGCCTCGCAGACTGCTGATATTGATTTGGGCAAACTAAGCCCAGCAAGTTCTTAAACAGATCCAAATTTGGAACCAAAGCATAGCTGCATACACTGTACGTAATCTCTCCACCATGCCGTCTTCTGTCTTAGCAGGACGAATGATGATGGGGTTGCTGCTCTTGCAATTCAGCCATTCTAGTATTTGCATTGCGGACTTAAAGATTTTGAAAATCGGTTAACCTAATTTCCATTAAAACAAATAACTTTTGTGATTCCTGGCAATATAGAATAATCTAAGAAACATTGCTGTCACAGCACCATCGCCTTTCCACTAAGCAAATACATGCATGCCGACATATATGTTGATGTATGCATTACATTCACTATTACAAAAAAAGATTATGCAAGACATCAGCATTTTGACGTCCGTGGCGGGCACCCAATTTGCCCGCCGCGGTAAATAGATTAACCGAGACGGGCTCCCTTACGCGGCCGCCGCGATTAATCAACCTTTACCGCGGCGGCGGGTAACAAGAGCCCGCCGCGGTTAATACATTTACCGTGGCGGGCGAATTAAATCGCCTGCCTCGGATTAATCGTGGCGGACACCTTATGCCGTCCGCCGTGGTTAGTCGCCACCTGTACAAAACAGCAGCCGCCGCCCCTCTTCTTCCCCACGGGTCTTCTTCTTCCAACTTGTGGGGGAGGAGGCTTTGCCCTATAAATTGCCCAAATTTTTGAATCTAGTGTTTTGCTTTGAATTGAGGTGAAAAGAAGATGCCAAAAGGTACATAAAGGCTCCCTCATCCTCTCTCCTTCAATTCCTCTCTTTCTTCATAACTTGACTATGCATGTGCTCTAGATCTAGATCTAGATCCATTAATGGAGGTTGGAGAAGCTTGTATTTTTCGATATAGATTAACATCCTACTCTTGTTGCTTTTTCTTCTATAGCCTCTCTCATCCTCTCTCCTTCCTCTCTTTCTTCCAAAACTCTTGAATATCCATGCATGTGCGCGCTCGTTGTTTAGATATAGATCCATTAATGGAGGAGAGAGAAGCTTTGTGTTTTCTTAGGATGTAGATGTAGATCCTCATATAGCTTGTTTCTCTTTCCTTGTTGATGAGTTTGTTTTGCCCTAGGTTCGCAGGTATGCTGGATAGGTCCGAATGGATGTACCGGTTGGATCGAGTGAATGATCTTCGGTACCTGGCTGAAGTGAGGAAGTTTGTTGCTGCTGTGAGAACTCACCGTGAGAGTCTAAAGCGAACAACAACCATATGCCTGTGCTCTCACTGCAAGAACCTGAAAGGTCAAGCCGACGGCACGGTTCAATCTCATTTGATTCGGTATGGTTTCGTCAAGGACTACACGGTTTGGACTCTGCACGGGGAAAAAGCAGATGGGAGTGGCGGTGCATCTGGAGTGAGCTCGTCGACGACGACGATGACGGCAGCAGTAGCAGCAATGAATCAAGATCCTGTTCGAGCACCCGTCACATCATCGGTAGCTGCACCAGAGGTCAACGATGATTGTGCTCGTGATTACATCACGGTGGAGGATATAATTCAAGACATGGGCGATGACGGGGATGACGGTGTGAATGTCGAGGAGGCTACCGTGCAGGAAGCCGAGGATGTGCGACTGTTTGAGGATTTAGTGAACCACATCGATGAGGACGATGTTGTGTTTGGCTGCCCGAAGTGGTTGGAGAATTTTAGAGAAATGAAGAAGGCGTCATGTGATCCTCTGTATCAGGACGGTGGCAGTTGTCCGAAGGAGTGCACCACGCTCCGCTTCAACCTGCAGATGTTGATGCTGAAGGCTCGTCATGGGTGTTCTGACACTAGCTTCAATGAGCTGTTAAGTCTGCTTGCTACCACGTACCCAACGCCTAACAACGTGCCTGCCAACACGTATCGGGCGAAGAAGCTTATCCGGCCAGTGGCGATGAAACTTAGGAAGTTCGATGTCTGCCCTAACCACTACATCCTGTATCGAGGCAAGGAGTACGAGAACTTGACGAGCTGTCCGCGCTGTGGCTTTAGTCGGTACAATAGGAATGTTTGCTGTCGCGTGGATGCTGATGACGACGAAGCCTTGCTGGGCAGTTCGAAGAGGAAGAAGGGGGCAAAGAAGCCGAGCAATGCGATGAAGCAGATCTCCGCTCAGCAGGACGATGAAGAAGAGGGTTACGCGCATAGGAAAAGTCCTGCACTGTCCATGTGGTACCTGCCCGTGATCGATCGACTGTGTGCACTATTCGGAAACCCAGAGGATGCCAAGCTCATGTCATGGCATGCATCCGCGGACCGCACGAAAGATGATGGCAAGCTGCGGCACCCGTTCGATGGCAACCAGTGGAAGGAGTTCGACAAGGCCTTCCCGGAGTTTGGCAAGGAGCCTAGGAACGTTCGGTTTGCGTTGAGTACCAACGGGATGAACCCCTTCGGCGAGTTAATCAGCTCGCATAGCACCTGACCAGTCGTCCTCACTATCTACATCCTGCCTCCTCATCTATGTCAGAAGCGAAGGTACCTCATGTTGACTATGATTATTTCCGGACCGAGGCAGCCCGACAACGATATAGATGTGTTCCTGGAGCTGTTAATAGAGGACATGAAGATATTGTTTGACGTTGGCGTCACCATGGTGGATGCATCCATTAAGAAGAAGTTCACCCTAAAAGCCATCATCTTTGTCACCATCACCGATTACCCGGGTCTCTGTTCACTATCAGGGCAGATCAAAGGCAAGACCGGCTGCGTAGTTTGTATTGATGACACCTGCTACACTTACCTTCAAAGCTCCAAAAAGATGGTGTACATGAGGCACAGACGGTTTCTCGTCAGAAAGCACAAGTACAGGAAAAGTATTATGAATAAGTACTTCGACAATAAAGACGAGCCGCAGCTTGATGAATCGCCACAAGCAAGATGTGGGACAAAGGTGTATGAGATGGTTAAGGACATGGATCAGGTCAAATTTGGAAAGAAGAAGAAGGAAGAGGTGCCAGCAACGCAGACAAGGAAGCGAAAGCAGGACAGGATGGAGGAAGGATCGACCAATGTCCCCGTCGTTCCTTTCAAGAAGAAGTCAATTTTCTTCAAGTACCTATCGTACTAGAAAACACTTAATACACCACATGCCATCGACTGCATGCACCTTGAGAAGAATGTTTTCAAGAGCATGATCGGTGTTCTCCTGGACATAAAGGGAAAGACGACGGACGGCCTCAGGTCACGAATGGATCTTGTGAACCAGGGTATCATGTCAGATCTTCACCCAGGATCGGCACAGAATGGTAAAGTTGAGATCCCGAGTGCGGTCTACAACTTGACGAAAGACGAGAGGATGACTATCTGCAAGTTGATTAGGGGAATCAAGGTGCCGACCGGTTTCTCTTCCAACATCAAGAGCCTGGTTTCATGATGACTTATATATATATATATATATATATATATATATATATATATATATATATATATATATATATATATATATATATATATATATATGTATATATATATATATATGTGTGTGTGTGTGTTAAGTTTGGATGTGTATATGAATATGAATGTATTGGTTTCATCTGTGAAATCGGAATTTGTTGAAATCTGTCAAATTCAAATTAAAATGAATCTGCTGAATTTTTTTATTTTAAAAATATTAACCGAGGCGGGCCTCTTTATGTGCCCGCCGCGGTTAATGAGTTAACCGTGGTGAACTCTTAACGCTGCCCACCGTGGTTAATCAGCTAACCGCGGCGGGTGTCTTTTATCGCCCGCCGCGGTTAATAGATTAACCGCGGTGGACGGTATGCCCGCTTCGGTTATTCCACGATTAACCGTGGCCTTCCATTGGAGGTGGGCGCTTCTGACCGCCGTGCAAAATCAAAAACGCCCGCCGCGGAAATTCAATTATGTAGTAGTGATTTTTGCTTCGTGAGGACGAGTAGTATTTTAGCAATGATGAAGCTATAAAACATATTTTTAGCAGATGCTGATTTTTAAAACGCCCGCCGCGGAAAAGATTCAGTAGAATTATTGACGAACTTGCTTCCTCTCGCTGATTAGTTTTTCTGAACCAAGTTTCTGCTTGAACCGTGGTGCAGCTCAAATGGTGTTGGCTATAATGCTTCCAAGACTACATCAGCACATCGCCACATGCACTAGTTCACTTGTCTCTGAGCCAGACGGTTTCAGTTCTTATGTTCAGCCGAGCTATTTTCTATTCAAATATGCTGTATCAAAGTTCCAGTGTACTCTGCTGCTATTACAACCTGCAACATTTTTTCTTCATTCTGAACTCCTGGCTTGTATTATTTATTTAGTTTCTGGACCTTTCTGTGGTTCGTACATTCTAATAAGCTTGGGAGCGCATTTATGTTGTGCAAAAGTTTGGGACCTTTTTGTAGTGAGCTTTAGTCTCTTTCAGTATGCGTGAGTTGTATTGTTGCTGGTAACCCCAGTATGTGTGGGATGTAATGCTGCTGGTAACCCCAGCCAACTATGTACCTGTTGCTTTCTAAAAGCAGAGTTTAATCTCGTCTTTAAAAAAAGTTTCAGGAGGCTTTATGTGTTGCTTGCATTGCCTCACGGTGCCTTTTTGCATTGCCGCTGCCTGGTTTCCACAAGAGGCATTTTGCCCACTGGGATGCCGGATCCAGCCATGGAACCTGCAGATGTCACCGCTACAGAATTCTTTATTGGAGGCAGGCATTTTTTATTTATAGAGACAGGCATTACAAGCGCCTTCAATCAAAGCCCTCCATTCCTTCTCCATTAATCCCATTAACTGAGACGGGTGTCTTAAAATGCCCGTTTTCATTAATGTTCTCCAGAAAAGCTAAAAAACTAAAAAAATGATTACTTTGGAGAGTCAAACCCACAACCTACTGCTCAATACTACCATGTCTTTTACCACTGCACCACACACTCATTCATGTTTATAGATAATATGCTATCTTTTTATATCAATATTTTGTAATCTTATGTTGGATATTTTAGCTACTAAATGAACTCAAATGAAGAAACTTTTAACTACAAAGTTTTAAATCTTGTCAAGTACTATAACTTTGGTATATGATGTATCTTCATCAGAGATAGTTGAAAAATTCAAAAAATTGAATCTCAAAACATGTGAATTTCAAACATATATTTGAGACTCTAGATGACTTTAAATAAAAAACTTGTCAATATCAAACATGTAGATCAGGTCGGCCACTAGAACTTTGATATAAACTATGTGAACATTTGAGATCGTTTAGGAACTCTAAATTTTAAATTTCAAAATCTATAACCTTCGAACACATATTTGGGACTCCAAACATCTTCAAATTAAAAACTTTTTAACTACAAAGTTGTAAATTCTATTGAGAACTATAACTTTTATATAAACCATGTCAACATCCGAGATCGTTTGATAATTTTAAATTTCAAATTTCAAAATTAATGTACTTACAACAATATTTTGGGAACCTAAACATTTTCAATTCAAAAACTTTTCAACTACAAAGTTGTAGTATCTTCATCCGAGTTCATATGAAAAAGTTATGAATTCTTTTTTGTTGCAACAATTAACCGAGGCGAACATCTTAAGACGCCGGCCTTCGTAAAAATAGTCAATTAATGGAGGCGGACGTCTTAAGTTGCCCACCTCCGTTTACGGCGACTGCCTCCGTTAATCGAGCATTAACCGAGGCGGACTCCTTATACCGTCCACCTCCGTTAATGATTAACCGAGGTGGTCACTTGGCTCGCGGCCGGCCACCGATTAACGGAGGTGGGCAACCAGCCCGACCGCCTCCGTTAATAAAATCGCACCATCTTGCAAAATCATTTGTTTAGCACCGTAAGGTCCAAAACAAATCATTTTTAATTTAAAGTGGTATTTTCTCCGATATGGCTTAAACCTCTAGACACGTCGGCTGCTGAATGAAATTTGCACCTTCTTTGTTTTCCAGAACATGGAGGAGGGCTGCGTGCCATTGTATATTACAGAAGAAGATAAAACAGGAGGAAAACACCACTAAGTACACTGATTTTAAAGGTTAAAGACTCGTCGGTGCTAAAACAAAAATGGCCTTAACCATAACCTATACTGAAACAGAACATCGGCTAGGGCGGTCAAAAGAATTGGGAAAGACCAGAATTGCGTAAACAATATCATATCGTCGCCTCAATCAGATGGAGATGCCGATAACAAGGTGAAAAAGCTTAGAATGGACAAGAACAACGTCAGAGATTTTGCATCCGAGTTGACCTCGAACAGGTTACAGATCCAGGGAACTCTATGCAGCACGCCAGCACCAGAAAGTAGTAAATCCCACAAGCGCAGCCCAGTGAAATCTAATGCGTGATTCACCGTCTCCCCCGGTCCTGGTTGTCCTGGACATGGCTGCCCGTTGACTGGTCGCCATCCACAGCGAAACACCTCGGCCGCCCCAAAATAAGGGAAGAGAACGATGCGCAGAAGAGGCAAGTAGTTTTTTTTATATAAGCAAAAAACGCAGAAAATCCAAACTGGTGTCTAGAAAAGGAAATCCATCGTCTACATTTATTTGGGTTCTCATGATCTCATCTCATCATTCCCCTCCTGAGCTTGAGTCTATTGAGGGTTGTTCTTTCGGCCTGCCACCTCTTTCTCGCCGTTTAGCATGTCGAGAACTTCCGCCATGGTCAGACGGCGTCTCCGATCTAACTCTCTGCACAGCTGCCCTACCTTTAGGCACCTCGCTACCTCCGTTAGCTCAGTGTCTTCAACACGTGTCATATCAAAAAAAACTCCTTCATTTTGTCCACACCTTCCTCCAGTACCGCGTCCTGCCAAAACAAATGATGTGTCACATCCTACCAGTACAGTCGCAAATCCATATCAGTACAAGTGCCACACCAATTGATACTGGCAAAACAAAATGATGCCATTGCCATGACAGAAATTCGAATTTTTTCAAACGACCTCGCATTGAGAAATGACCAAAACAAAAATTATAGATCTCGAAAAGTTACGAAACTTTGTTGTTTACAACTTTTTTATTTAAAATCATTTACTGCTTCAAAATATTGTTTGAAATTCAGAGATTGTCGAAGAACTCCCATTTTTCTTTTTAATCTCTGGCTAAATCTTGTAACTAGTCTTTCTCCCTCGTACTAACTTTAAATTTGATGATTTTTTTCTAAAATTTTCTAAAATCATGCTCTATCAATTTATTGTGTTCTTACAGCTATTATTTTTGTCATCTTTTCATGTGACTTTGTTTTATCAATTGAAAATTTGAATTTCAAAAAACGACAACTTCAAACAACATTTTGAAGTAATAAATAATTTTAGCTAAAAAAATCATGAAAATAAAAGTTGTAAAACTTATTAAGATCTATAATTTTTATTTTGGTTATTTCTTCATCCGAAACCATATGAGAGATGTATAAAATATGTGAACAATGTTACTACACTTTGTTGGATGAACAAATGACCAAAATAAAAGTTGTAGATCTCGGAAAGCTATAAAACTTTGTTGTTGACAGCTTTTTCATTTGAATTCATTTTGTCAACGAAAACTACGTTTGAATTTTTTAAATTTGAAATTTGGATTTTTCAAATGACCTCGAATGGAGAAATAACCAAAATAAAAATTATAGGTCCCAAAAAGTAATACAACTTTGTAGGTGACAACTCTTTGATATGAAATCATCTTGTCAAGGGAAACTATATTTGAATTTTTAAAAATTTAAAATTTAAATTTTTAAACGATCTCGGATGGACAAACAGCAAAAACAAAAGTTGTAGATCTCGAAAAGTTATGCAACTTTGTAGTTGACAATTTTTTGATTTGAAATCATCTTGTCTAAGAAAACTACGTTTGAATTTCTTAAATTTGAAATTCAAAATTCTTCAAACGACCTCGGATGGAGAAATGATCAAAATCAACATTGTAGATCTCAAAAAGTTATAAAACTTTATAGTTAGCAATTTTTTCATTTGAATTCGTTTAAGATCTCAAACACTTAATTTAAGCTCGGATAAAGATAAAATAAGACGGAGGAATATCATGTATGGACACAAACAACCGATGGGTGGAGTGGTTAGGAGAGAGAGGTGTGAAGTTTGAGATCGTGGTTTTATTTTTTTTTCTGTTTTTAGCCTAAATTTGAGATTTCTGAAAAAAATGATTTGTAGAAACGATTCACATTTCAGCCACTCCTAAAAATATTTGACCGCCCCTATAGGGGCGATTGGCCAGCCGCCCCTAAAAATAACTGATTTGTACATACAGATGGGTAGGGGCGGCTGCCTCAACCGCCCATACAAACCGTCCTGGACCGCCCCTAAAAATGCCACGTGTGGTAGTGGGTGCTACCGTGCTAGGGCCGGCCGCTGTCATCGGATCTTGAAGTGGTGACGATCGCTCGGATCTTGAAGAGATCACCGAATCTCTCCGGGTGTACTGCGCCGGTGTGTTACGTGAGAGTGAGAGGATGGTGCTGGTCCGGGCGGCGGTCAGATTCGGGGGATGCCTCGGCGGCTGATGCAAGCATCGACGCGTGAAGGGAAATGAGAGAAAGGGATCGGATCAGGAGGTAGAGAGAAAGCGACCCGAGGGTAGTCGATACAATGTGTTTTTTTAATTTTAATGTAGGACCCACTTATAGATTACAGGATGGCTTAACATTGTGCGAGATTGAAACAACTATATTGTCGCGACATATGGGTCCTATCTATGGAAACCAGAGTCTAGATCAACATTGTTGGTAATAATCAAATCTGCAACCAGGCTATGTTTGAAAAAATAGCTACCCAAAAAATCAAATTAGCACTCGAGGCAAATTATCAGCAAAAACTGGAGAGAAAAAGGATCCATCTGCATTTTCAAAGTCATCCTACACAGATGTTAATCAAATGTTTTAGTATGAAATAACATTCATCATGAGCAAAAAGAAGGAAGTAGGCAGCTATATAAGGGAGGCCTTACCTTAGTTTCATAAAAAAAGTCTTTCGGTTAGTAAGATGCATGTCAGAGTTAAAGATTTGAAGGTTGGAGCGCCAGGCACCAATTAACAGAAACGACCCATTACAGGCATTTTGTTAAATTGCGTCTATAATTATAGAATTTTTACAATGGTTAGAGAGGTGATGGGAACCGATTTGTGTGTCTATGATCAGTGGGCCCAGAACATGAGAGGCGATAAGAACCGATGGGGAGGAAGGAGATGGGAACTGATTGGTGTGTCTATGGGGGGTGGGCCCTCATGCTTCCATCGCCTCCCATCGCCTCCGAAATTAAGTGGATTAGGACACCCAAATAGAGGAGTAGTAATTTCTTTTTCGTAGTTCTTTTTTTTAACAAAGGATAAAAAGGTAAATGCATAATTGCAAAAGGAATAGTATAGTTGGGATGAATAACTGAATTCATAAAGTTAGATAAACATTTTAGATTTAGGGTTCATGAGAGGCCCCTGATCCTCGCCCCGTCGCCCGTCCCGTGCCGTGGCCACCCGCCGCCGCAGCCCCTCCTGCTCCTCCCTCCTGGCCGCCGTCTTGCAGGAGGCGTCGCCCAGCCGCGCGTCGTCGCTGCCATAGCCCCTCCTGCAGCTCCCTCCCCGCCGTCGCTGCCGCCGTCTCGGGAGGGGAGGACGGGCGGCAGCGACCAAGGAGATGAAGTTTTGCTCTTCGACCCTGCTTATGAAACGTACGAGACATGCATTGAGCTAGCTCGTGGCATCCCTTTAAGATCATTTTTCTAGTTCAGAAATTCAAAGTTTTGTTTCGTTTTGTTCGTTAGCTTTTGATTGAAAGCTGACCCTTTCTATCCTAGGTTCCACAAGATAGTTACTACTTCAGAAAACTATCCAGCTGTGCTATCAAAGCTACAAAAGAAGGATTAAAGTTTAAATCTGATAATGGCTGTGAACTCATTCCTCTGAATCCACTTGAGGTACATTGTCTTCCCTTTTTATGGTCAAATATCGCCGTGAGGTCCTGGATGATGAATGAAGCTGTTTAACTTGATTAAATTTTGTAAGGCGTGACCTGTCTGCAGACATATTACTGTTCTTTTCCAATCTGGTTGCTACAATCAGCCGGTCCCTTCGTTATGCGTTAACTTGTTTCGTTCCATGGCTAATCTTAGTAGTTAGTTCATCCATGATTTTGACATTGTTGATTGCACAGGGTAGATGTTGTTCATGAGCCTCAAACCAATTGCAAATTGCCCCATGCTGCCTCATGTCATGTTTAATTTCCCTGCGAACTCCCTACTTTGTTTCAGATATATTTATCATCAATACTGAAACCTACATCGGAATCAGGCATTCTTTTCAACCCAATTTGCATGTTAACTACAACCACAGATGTTCATGTCCTCTTTAATTTCGTTGGAAATTTGGTATATTTATAGGATTTTTTTTAAAAAAAATTGATGTGTTCAAGTACTGCTTAGTCTGTAGCTAGGGTGTACTCTGTTGTAACTTCCTGTGCTGCTGCCGCACTTGATCTGCCGTGACTATCATCTACCCTGGTTATGGCTATAAATGGTACCCCCATCCCAGTAAAGTATAGAATATCTGCCGTTAAAATTATCTCATTTGTGTTGTGTCCAAACTGCATGTGACTGTTACTTAGTAGTCAGAGCAACAGTGTGGGCTGTCTGAGACCTGCAAAATTACTTGTTAGTTCTATCTAGCAGCCCATTTACTAGCTTTACTGTCATTTTTCAGTTTTTGGTTGGCATTATCTTCTCTCTTTATCAGCAGCTTTATCCTGAGTGCAAAAGGTTCAGTAGCTAGCATACTTGCTGATCACATTTCGATTGCTCTCAGTTATTTGCTTGCCTAGTACTGCCGTAGTGACATCATCAGAGATGATAGGTGGTCCTAGTAGCACAAGTTTTTCTGCAACCTAAAGTCCACACATAGAGAAATTGCCATGTGAATAGCTGCAGGTGATTTCTATTTTTTGTTGTTGCTGAGTGAGTATCGTTTCAGCTATATGACTAAGAGTCCCATGTGCTCTGGAAACAAAATGTCTATAATTAAATATGAGTGATGTGTTTAGTTTCCAGGTCTCTGATGTATAGTGTCTTTTTTCTACTATTTTGGCATAGTGGGATCCATATAAAATCCAGTAGCAACGAGGGAATTTAGTCTTGAATTACCTATTGTTTTCCTTGATTCTCCGTGAGTGGACACGGACATGGCCAATAAAGATTCTGCGTGCACGGACATGTGCCTCGGCCTTGCATTGGTGAGACAGGTAGAATAAAGCAGGCAGCAACACAAAGGCAATCTCCGTTGCCTTTTTTTGCACTTCACCTCTAGTGTGTCAATCTCTTTTCCTCGGCACCTCTATTGTTGTCTGGAAACATGCAGGCACAAATTTGCTTAGCATCTCCTGTCAGCAGCTCCACTGAATTTCGTTCGATCCTTTTGTACCAGCACCACAAATAATTTCACTTGTGAAAAAGGGATGTTGCACATTTCATATTTGCAGGACGCGTTCGAACAACTGCAAAAGCCAGAAAAGCATCCCCCAGTGGCTCACCCGGCCTGGTGCTTAGCAGCTAAGGCATCTTTAATAGTTAGAAGCTTTTTAGAGGCTTATCGCGAAACCAACTTCCTGGAGGTGGAGAATCTGCAAAGCTAAAAAGCCACACATTTGGCATATCCTGCTTTTTTATGGCTCTTATTTTTTGTACTTGGCAGAGGGTGATCCATGGCAAGGGATAGATGCTTGAGGAAGGGGCAGCTAGCTCATGTGAAATGAAAAGGAATATGGTAAGGCATGTCATGGCCCCACATGAGTAAGGGTAAAGTACTGATGTCATTGTGCGGTGCGTCGTGCAGCACCAGCCAAAGGGTTATGCAGAGGGCAACAGCCATTACGTTCTTTGCAAGTGAGGCTGTGCTTGCATCCACAACAAATCTTCTCCCACTGCATACCTTGCCACCACACTAACCAACTACCAAGCAAGCTAAGCATGAGTGTGGTGACGGGTGCACTGGGAATTCTCGCCCCCAAGCTTCTTCAACTCCTCCACGATGAATACAAGCTCCAGAAGGGCGTGAAGAAGCAGGTGAAGTGGCTCCACAGCGAGCTGGAGAGCATCTATGCCGTCCTTGGCGAGGTCGCGGATGTGCCATGGGATCGGCTCAACGGGCAAGTCAAGGTCTGGGCACGTGAGGTCAGGGAGGCATCCTATGACATGGAGGATGTCCACGACACCTACCTTGTGCTCGTCGACGGTGGTGAGCCTACTGATCCGAGCAGGCTCAAACGCACTATGAAGAAGTTGGGAAAGGTGTTCAGCAAGGCCAAGGCTCGCCGTGGTATTGCTCGTGACATCGAAGACATCAAGAAGAATCTTGAGGAGCTAGCTAAAAGGCGTCATGATTACAAGCTTGATGACAATATTTGCATGCCGCTCGCAACATCATCAACAATTGATCCTTGCATGAAAGCTATGTGCAAAAAAGTGACCCAACTTATTGGTGTTGACAAGTCAAGGGACGAGCTCATAGCTAAGCTGAATCCATCCCAACCAGATGATGTTGCGCCTGACAAGAAGATCACTAAGAAGGTTTCTATTGTAGGAGTTGGGGGACTGGGCAAAACCACTCTTGCCAAAGCGGCGTATGACAACCTAAAATCGCAGTATGACTGTGCGGCTTTCGTTTCAGTTGGACGGGATCTTGACTTGGTAAAACTTTTCAAGGACATCCTCTTTGATCTTGACAAGATAAAGTATGAGAACATTCATAGCACTAGAAGAGGTGTGGCACTCCTAATTCGTGAAGTCCAAGAATTCCTGGAGAACAAGAGGTACACATCAGCAACACAATTGCAAACTGTAATTACCAAGTGCCTTTTAAGATGTTCTTGCTCCACAATTAGTCGATACTACTAGTTTTCACTATGCTGTAGGTTATAGTAAAATATATTATCTTCATATCATCTATGCCAGATTGCTTCTTGAGATTCATTTTCTCCACTCCACACATATAAGAAGAAATGCATTTATTTAGTGGTCTCTAACGTAACTGCTTTTAGCTCGTCTTTTCGAACGCTGAAAGATATACATCACTCCCTGTATAAAAGGGCAATACACTATAATGTATTTATTAATTGACCATAGATTTTCAGAATATTTTCCTTCTGAAACTATAAATTTTTGGAGGAAAAACACAATTTTAGGGTCACGTGGTCAGCCTGTGTTGCAACATGCCCTCGCGTACGTATGTTCTTTATAATAATTGTGGCCATAAATATGTAGATTTTTCAAATAGCCTCTTTGAATTGGTGTGTAGTTTCCATAAGTATTCCAAAAGTTGTAGGGTTAATTTTTTGAATTGCCTCTTCTATAATTACCTACAGTGCCGATTGTTAGCCCGAAAGATTCTGAAACATCAACACATAGTTTCTTTTTACTAGCATGATCATGTGTTTGTGTCATGCTGAATTTTTTTAATCTTAGTAAATTTATTGCTTCTGCAGAAGCTCCAAACATTACTAACCAATGGTTCCCGCACTTTCATGTGGATAGGTATTTTATTGTTATTGATGATGTATGGGATGTGCCCACATGGGAGGCAATCAAACTTTCACTTGTTGAGAATAATTGTGGAAGTAAAGTAATCACAACTACTCGTAAGTTTGATGTTGCCAATGAAGCCGGTGACGTTTACAAGCTAAAACCACTTTCTGATGATGACTCCATGAAGTTACTCTATACAAGGATATTTGGTGCAGAGGGGAAGTACCATGATAACCAACCAGAAGATGTCATCAATAAAATTATAAAGAAATGTGGTGGTATACCATTAGCAATCATGACAATGGCTAGTTTGTTGGCTTGTAAACAAAAGTATGAATGGTCTGAGGTGTTGAACTCTATTGGTTTTGGATCCAAAGGCAATACGGAAGCCGAAGAGACTATGACAATACTTTCATTTAGCTACTATGATCTGCCTCCACATTTGAGGACATGCTTACTAATTACTATATCTAAGTACATATCCAGAAGACTATGTGATCAGCAAGGATTCATTGATATGGAAGTGGGTACCTGAAGGATTTATCAATGGGAAACAAGGTACAAGGTTATTTGAGCTTGGAGAAAGATACTTCAACGATCTCATTAATAGAAGCTTGATCCAGGTGGTGGATGACGACTGGGATGTTACAGTATCACGATGTTGTGTTCATGATATGGTTCTTGATCTGATGCGCAAGCTTTCATCTGAAGAAAACTTTATTGCTGTATTCGGTGACAATGTTGAAGGAACACCTGCACTAAGCAATGTCCGTCGGTTAACCCACAAAAATAGAATAGCCGCACACATTAATTCTGAAGCCATGGTTACTGGGATGCCAAAAGTGAGGTCATATACTGCATTCATGTGTTCTATTGATAGCTTTGAGCAGTTTTTGAGATTTAAACTTTTGCGCGTACTGGACATAGTAGACTGCAACTTTAAGGAAGGTTGCCAGCTTGAGCATCTTGGTGATTTACATCACTTGAGATATCTTGTGATAACAGGTAAACACAGTGTGGATCTTGAGCATACAAAACAAATAGGGAATCTAAAGTTACTGCAGACACTCGTTGTGTATGGAACGTTGCCAGCAAGCATTGTGCACTTAGCAGATCTGGTCTGGCTACGTGCTTACATGAAGGTACCGGATGGGATTGGGAAACTGGTTTCCTTGGAGGAGCTAAAAATAATATATGGTTGCAGTGATAAGCCCAAGAGATTTTTGAAAGAGCTAGGCCGCCTGCGAGAACTGAGGGTGCTCGAATTTTCCATTGGTGGGATGGACGAGAGCATGCAGAGAGATTTTGTGGAGTCTCTTTGCAATCTACGGAAGATCCAGTATATACGAGTGTACGGTTCTGTCTCAGAAGCAGATACAGCCATGTGGGAAGCAGCAGGCTTTATGCTCCCACGACCTCTCCGTTATTTGGAATGGCCTTTTATTAAATTGTCTAAATTGCCATCATGCATTAATCCCACACATCTTCCCAACCTGTCCCACTTGAAACTGTTGGTGACTAGTATGGATGAGGAGGATCTGAAACTCCTTGCTAGGTTACCGGCGCTCAGTTATCTATGCCTGCAAACAGAGTCCACAGTAACAGCAAGTAATATTAACGTTGATGGCTGCTTCTTCCAGAAGTTGAGGCACTTCGTAACCAATCAAATGGTCGAGTTTGAGCAGCCCAACAAGGAGGACGCTAGCATTTCATTGCATATATGGAATGGAGAAGATGCTATGCCCTTTGCCTCTAGAAAAAACAATGACTCCAGAAAAGTTGTACCCTCTGGCGTGATGCCAAATCTTGAAGTGCTTCGTTTTTATGTCCCTTTACGGGCCCTAAAAGATAAAAACGGTGATTGTGGGAATATTGGCTTGGAGTATCTGCCTTTCCTTCGGGAACTCTGGATCAGATGTGATGACGTGCCTGCTACGGAGAGGGATGCTGCGTTTGCTGCACTGAGAAACGCATGCAATGTGCATCCTAACCATCCTACGTTTGGTGTATGCGTGAATTTAATTAATCAGGTACGATGAGAATTTTGTAGTTCTGATCCAGTTAATATTTCTTTATTTATTTCTGTCTTGTTATAATCTGTCTTTTTTTTTGGCATATATATAGCACTTGCTTGTCTCTACTCAATTAATTATTAGCTTAATCCGAATTTTCAGCTGGAAGACGATATTGTGTCTTAAAGAGATACGAATGTGAATCTGCATGCCTACAGTGTACGTAAGTACTCTCTCCAACCTGTTCTGTCCTCTCCTATCGTAGCTGATGGTGTCACTATTGCCGCTCGTGCGTGTCATCCATTTGAGTGCTTCTGAGTTTTTCGGACTTCACAGGTTTTGAAAAATCTGTTAACCCAATTTCCATCAAACAAATAACATTATGATTCCTGAGTCCTGCCTACATAGAATGGTCCAAGAGACATTGCTGCTACAGCAACGTCGCATTTCCAATAAGCAAATACATGGATCCCGACATCTATGTCGATGTATGAGTTGCATTTTTTTTCTTCGCAAGGGCAAGTAGTATTTTTGCAATGATGGAACTACCAAAATGTATTTCGGCAGATACTGAGTTTCAGTTGAATCCATTATATATCGGGCATAGGTATAGTAGTAGTCATTGAACCGTGTGTACTATTGCTAGTGTATGCACCAACTCTGTTTCTGGCCACCAGTCGTCGACACTCTGTTTTCTTGTCTCGTACCTTGATATACGTACTGTGCTGCGTCGATGGTAAGTTCCTTCGGTCGATTTGTACATAAGTCACTTGTTTAATTAGTCTGTAACCTGTGACACATCCTTTTATGATTCTTCACGAGGAAATAAACACTTTGGTCATCTGATAATTTATGGTTGTAACCATATTATCTGCTAAAGATTAAGTAGAATCATTGATGAACTTGCTTCCTCTCGCAGATTAGCTTTTGTGATCCAAGTTACTGCTTCAACCGTGGTGCAGCTCAAATGGTGTTGGCTTCAACGCGTGCGAGACTTCATCAGGCCATCTTTCCTTGTGAGCCAGTCTGTGTCGGCTCTTATTTACGTTCACCCGAGCTATTTTCTTCGAATATGCTGTATCAAAGTTTCAGTGTACTCTGGTGCTGCTTAGAAGCTGCAACATTTTTCTCTATGCTTATATTCTATTTGAGTATGCTGTATGAAAGTCTCAACTGTACCGTTTCTTAGAACCTGCACTTTTTTTCTTCATGCTGAACTACTGGCTTGTATTATTATTAGTTTCTCCACTTTTTATGGTTCGTACATGCTAATAAGCATGGAACATATTTATGCTGCGCCAAGTTTGAGGAGGCTTATGTGTTGGCCTCATGGTGCCTTTTCCTTATTCTGATGTACTCCATGTATGTAAGGCTGTGTCGTTTCGAACACATACATGATATATACATCTGCTACATAATATAATTTGTTTGGAACATTATATTGCTAGTATGTTTTATTGCCCGAAATTTTTTGTAGTACTAGCATTAAGGTGGAGTCTGTGTGCAGCAGGAGATCGGAGACATGGACTATCCACGATTGAGTGCATCATGCCATAGTACTGGGAGTATTGCTCCTCATGAGCACCGCCGGAGAGGCCGCAACGGCCGAAGGACGAGATGCAGAGGTTGTTGCACTTGTGGGCGGTCATTTAAGTGTCACCAAATCAGTGCTATGATTGCGAAGTTCTGTTCGGCTGGCTGATTTTCGGCTCATGCTGATGCTGATACTGAGTGTAGCCCCCGAGCCTTTTGCTTTATTTTAGCATCAAGAGCCAGAAGGTCCTTTTTGCAATTATCTAAAACCTTTTGAAAAAATTTAAATGCATCCATCGAGGATAAATATCCCGCAGCCCTCGAGCCTAAAACCTACTGCTCGGAGTCGATTATAAGATTTTAAGACATTCTCAAGGTTGCGGCCGAGTAACCTCCCCGAAGCAATAACCATGAATTGCTTGTCGTTGAGTGGTTGACTGCTATGAATCACATGTGAATAGTAGAGAGAATCCTTATCCGTAGTACCAGCTCTGTCTTCACACTGCGTGGTATACTGTGTAGTCACATCGGCAATTAGAATCTTGTCCTTGCTATTGTAAAAGCAAAACTAACTACCCTTCGCCTAGCCGCAACATGTGAGACTGTCCTGCCGCGTCCAGCGAACTTTTTCCCAGCCGCCTATACAAAAATATATTCTTAGAGGTAGCTATTCAGTTGGGCCCAATGAAGGCCTCTATGCTGGCGGCTGGGAATACAGTAGTCTCTGCCCTGAAAGAACTTTGGTGACTACAAATTGTTGTTGTAGTAGTGTCACCTGCCTTCGCAATATCTGAATTAAAATCACTTGTCCTCATAACCATATGAATAAAATTATATTACTTTTCGCATATTGTAATACCTGAACTAAAATCACTAGCTCTTGGCAGTGATTAAAAACATAGGTTGAAAGTACCATTAAATTCATCGCAAACAAAATCATTCGCATATGGATAGGATAGGACCATAGTGTGTGATCCATAGAGCAGATCCCAGACAAATTCAGACATTCAGTCATGACGACGGAGTACAGGAGAGTCGCCTTGTCGTTGCCAAATCACGGTGGCCCCCTGATGAGGCCGCTGGACGAGCCTCCATTTTGTCTTTTGGTCATCGCTGCCTCGTTGCCTAAATATCAGTCACGGTTTATCATGCAGGAACAGAAGCTGAGAATTTTCACTGCAGCACATGCTTACATGAATCAATTATATCCTCCGTTTTCTCACCGTATAACATGTAGAGGCTAGGACGATGGATGCTCGCATACGTCTTCGAAGAATCAATTATATCCGTCGTTCTCTCACCCATGGAGAGGCTAGGACGACGGATGCTCGTGTACGTCTTGGAAGCCAGCGACGTGTGCACGGTGAGACTGGAGGAGCCATCATCCACCTGGGGCCTGCCCGATGTCGCGCCGCTGCCAGAGGTCGTCCATGCAACAGCCGTGCTGCTGCTGGACGAGACATCCACCCAGGGCCTGCCCATAGTGCACCCCATGGCCGACGCCGGAGAGGCCTAACGTGAAATCCAGATACAAGGATTATAAGAGAAAAAGATAGAAATGTAGGAACTAAATGAGATACTAAGAATTAAAGATGCGAGTGGTTTTAATGTGTTGTCCTTTTCTCACCAATTTAATTATAATGAACCGAGGAAAGAAAAATTGGTTATGGAAACATGCACGGCAGAAAATTGATGGTTTTACTTGGTTTGCCCTGCAGTAGAAATATTAGTGTGGTCACCTACTTTGTTTGTGTCGGCAGGGTGTATTTATTTATCGCTTGTTTATTAACATCAGAGAATCACAGCGCTTAACGGTATGTGTTTGATTTGAGGAATGAGTTAGTCCATTATTTACTCATTTCTCACTTTTTTGTTTAGTTTGTGGAATGAAATATGTTTGCTACATCATCACTTTATTCCTCACGAGCTAATGATTAAAACTGTTATGAGGAATAGTGTCATTCCACCAAATTTAAGAAATGGATTCATGATGGATCACCTTATTTAGAATGAGACGATTCCTCAAACCAATAAACCCTAATATTCCGCGTGCTGTGTGTCTGTCTAGACTCCATGATCCAACAGAATTCGTTACTAGCAAGGACGTAACAAAAGGTACCTTCTTATTGCTGCTTGTGTTTCCGGGTCCCATGGGTCGCTGCAGGTGGGATGACCGTATTGAAACTGCCACTGATGATGACTGCACCTCATCCACCAACTTGGAGAATGAACTCCTTGCCTACGCGTAACAAATGAAGCTCATGAATACACAACATCTCACATAAAACAAGCTTGGTTTCAACTCACTTGGATGCTAATTACTGAATTTAAGAAATACAACCATAAACTTGCATTATACTCTCATGATCTTTCAGGTGCGATTCCAGTTCTAGCTCAGCTTATACTTCTGCCAACTATCATATAAAAAATAGTTAAATGCACCACAGGCCCCTGAACTTGTAAGCGTATGTCATATAGGCCTCTGAACTTTGAAAATGCATTTCTGGCCCCCTAATCTTGTCACGTAGTGCACCGTAGGCCCCTGAACTTCGAAAATGCATTTCTAGCCCCCTAAACTTGTCATGTGGTGCACCGCAGGCCCCTGAACAGTAGCATGCACGCCGGCACAGTAGCATGCACGTCGGCCAAGTAGCATCCTCATGGCTTGCAGCCACGCAGGTCTCACCAAGCATGGCCTAAGGTACTACGACCTCATGATGACATAGTACGGTGTCCCCGTGCGGATGGAGCACTACGGGTGCGTGGTCGACCTGGTCGGCTGTGTTGGGTGCCTAGACGAGGCGATGCACGTGGTGGAGACGATGCCCATTCGACCAAATGAAGTGGTGCTCGGGGCACTCCTCACGGGCTGCCAGATGCATGGCGACCTGGACATGGCCGACCAGCTGATGCAGCACCTCTTCGAGCTAGACCCCAGGGGCGATGCCAAGACATTTGTTGAACGAAGCAAAACATGATGAACTGCTTATTAATTGCTCTTTATGCACTGGACTGAGGTGGCCGTGGCAGTGGCGTCGCGGACGCTGAAGTCCACTAGCGAGCACACGAGCATGACGATTTTGGGGCTGGTGTGGTGCCCAAAGACGATGGAGGAGGTGTTCATGGTCACCTCCACCACCCCTGTGAAGCTGAACTCCCCTCCAGAGGTGTCGGCGATGTACTTTAGCACGCTTGTGCCGTTGAACGTCACTACTCTGGATATCTTGTGGGAGGTCTGCGGCTTCGCTTGGGAATCGAAGCTGCGCAGCAGATGGAGCACGTCAATCTCCATCCCTACCGTCATGCTGGTGCTGCTGCCAGCGCGGAAGGTGACATTGATGCTCCTACAGTAGATGCTGCCACGGCCGCCCTGGATGTCCAAGCTCAGAGCGACTTCGAGGCTCAGAGCGTCCACCGGGGTGTACACCGTCCAAGTCAGTGGCCGCCCGTAGGTCCCGAAGTCATCGTCGGTGCCGCCGGGACGGAAACACGGATGAGTGAGCGCCGTTGAATACGGCCCACCATGACCTCCAATGCAACTTCCTCACGGCCCTCCGCATGGGTATATGGCTTTGGGAGTGACGGTCATCTCGGTGTCGACATAGGTAGTCTTGTTCCACAGATCGCTGGTGCTGATGTGGCCCTGGACGACGGAGACGCTGACGTCTTTCGGGTGGACGCCGACAGCGATCACCATGACGATGACCACGACGGAGAGCATGTGGTGGAGACGATGCCCATTCGACCAAATGAGGACCGGCGTAGTACCTCAGGCCATGCTCGGTGAGACCAGTGTGGCTGCAAGCCGTGAGGACGCTACTTGGCCAACGTGCATGCTACTGTGCTGACGTACATGCTACTGTTCAGGGGCCTGCGGTACACCACGTGACAAGTTTAGGGGCTAAAAATGTATTTTCAAAGTTTAGGGGCCTGCGGTGCATCGTGTGACAAGTTTAGCGGGCCAAAAATGGATTTTGAAAGTTCAGGGCCTATATGACACACGCTTACAAGTTCAGAGCCTGTGGTGCATTTAACTCTATAAAAAAAGCATGTATATGATGTTGAAATAAGTTCAAATTCAAACTCTAATATATAATTTGTTGTTGGTTATCTCAGTAGTAGTTGTTTAGTTGTTTTCTATGGTATCATTGTTTGCCTATTCTAAATCTTCTTCTTTATTAATATAATCATCAACTCTAGAAAAATATAATCTTGCTATTACTATTACTAATACTAGCCTCAATATCAATACTATAAAATAAATAAATATCTCATAAATTCTAAAAAAGAAGAAACATCTAGCCATCAATATTGTAAAATATAATCATCATTGGCATAATTGCCATTGGGTGTGTTATATTTTCTTTATGCTAGATGTTTAATGCTAGATCTAGAGCTGCCTCTAAAGATAGAAGCATTTCTAGAGACGGATGAAAATAACAGCCGCATCTATAAATACATTTCTAAAGGCTTGGTTTGGATTAATTTGTAGGAGACACCTCTATTCAAAAAAGCTCTGGAAATCATTTCTGTAATAGTGTCTCTAAAGCCAAAGCATAAACATCAGATCGATTAACTACTTGACTAGTTTTACGAATTCACCTAGGGATTACATATATATATACTTGATCCTCAATAAAATACTTAATTATCCATATATATGCTTAATTATATCCACATAGAGCACTCAATTTTTAGTATATGATTATTTTTCTATCTTCACTAATTTCATATTTTCATGTCGTTGATCAATTCCTAACATTTGTGTGCTTGCTTGTAGAGGAAAACACAATTGAATAGAAGAAGGGGAAATTAACGAATGGTGGGCTAAACCAGCAACGTTAAATCAGGATCCGACGCCATAAAGATTTTATTGGGTGTCGTGGCCAGCCTCTGTGCCCGCGGAGCCTATGTGAATTGTAGATGTTATTAATTGGAGCATGAGGCATCCTTTTATGTAAACCAGATTTACTATAATGACAATGATCGTGCTCAAACAACAAACTATGATCGACAATGGTTAATATGTATATGTTAATCATATGGAATATGTTTCGCAAAAAAAAATGGAATACCTTCTGGCGACCTTGTCCAGCCACACCTTTTATTGAAGCAGACTTGTTTGTTGAGCCTATCGTAGGACCAAGTGATACATGTAGCGTTAATTTGGAGGAGCAGAGTAGTATAAAACAAGTGCTGATGACATGGAACTAGGTTGAAAGCTGGCCATGGCATGGCAACCTAGCCAGGAATGCATCAAAGAGCGAATGAATTTATGATAAAAAAAAGATATAAGATACATGCATCCTTCTTTATTTTTATTTCTCTTGGATACTGGAAAGATCTCCAATATGCACAATTTTGGACATCAACTGTTCTAAATTTTTGTCAGTAATAAAACTTATGGAGAATACCAATATTGGCATGTACTTTTTTTTATGGCAAACCATAAAAGTTCTCTTCAAAATCAAAATAATGACACGAATTTGGTTAAAAAGGAACTTTAAGCTGGCTACCTGAGAATGGTAGAGTATCATGGAACAAAGAAGAGTTTGATCTTACCATCTAAATATAAGGAAGAAAGTGATGTGCAACGATCCACTGGTACGTTGTTTTTCTCAATGCTAGTTTTTACCGAGCTACAATATCAATGCAATGAAATCAATTAAATGCATTGTTAGGATATGAATATAGAGAAGTGAAACTAAGTGCATTTTATCATGGTGTCATATCCATTGGTGTACTATATTAAAATAGAGATATAGAAAAAAATTGTAAGATCCATCGTATCATATTATTGTCATTATTTGGTTAGCTTGGTCACTCAAGTGAATATAGTGTTTGTCTACATATGAGAGTGAATCACAAATATGAGCATAGTTTCCTTGTATTGGATATATGTCTTACAGAAGCTGTATCTGTTGGTTGATACTTCTTTCGCCTCTCTCTTTTTCTCTTCGGTCTATAGTTTGAATCTAATAAATTGTTAAAAACATTCATGGCAACAATTTAATATTCACAGTAGAAATAGCTTAAATTAAAGGTTAAGTCATCTGCACTTATAGCTAAAAAGTTTTTATAAAAGTAGGAAAAGGAGGCGTGTAGTATATGGACAGTCCCTTTTGCAGGACACGTGAGCATACTAATAATAATACACTAAAATAGATTAAAAGAGGTATTTAGTTTGGATTGAGTATTGGTACTAAGCTCCAGGGCAACAGGCCAATACTCCCTTGGTACAGGGAAGAGGGATACAAAGTATTTAATCATTAATTTAATTGCCATACAATATATACTATATATTTCTAAAAAATGAATACGCTTTTAGGGGCACTTTGAACAAAATCTATTGATGCAAGTTCTGTACCCTAAACATGCATATAATAATTTGAATGGTTGCTGGTTAAAATTTGTAGTTATTTGTTTTCTTTCAGTTGATTCAAGTTAGACTTATTATTTATGTACGATGGAGTAGATATGTTACCTGCGGTAGGTCTGCACCGATTCCTCCACCTGGAATAAAAAGAAATTACTCCGTAGAAGAAAAAACAAAATAATTGATGGGCTAAGGTTTCTATTTTCATTTGTTAGGATGCTAACTAATCAAAATGATGATGTCTTATCGGAATTATTGAAGATGGAAGTTTCATGGACAAGAAATTATATCTACACATCAACCAAGACACAGAAAGAAAAGTGATAAATAAATGATAGGAGAGAGAGAGGACAGATGATTAGACAACAGAATTTTTTTTTAAAGAAACCATATGCATTGAGACTACAGTTCTGCACAATGATCGTGCTCAAACAACAAAACTATGATCGACAATGGTTAATATGTATATGTTAACCATATGGAATATGTTTCGCAAAAAAAAAATGGAATACCTTCTGGCGACCTTGTCCAGCCACACCTTTTATTGAAGCAGACTTGTTTGTTGAGCCTATCGTAGGACCAAGTGATACATGTAGCGTTAATTTGGAGGAGCAGAGTAGTATAAAACAAGTGCTGATGACATGGAACTAGGTTGAAAGCTGGCCATGGCATGGCAACCTAGCCAGGAATGCATCAAAGAGCGAATGAATTTATGATAAAAAAAAAAGATATAAGATACATGCATCCTTCTTTTTTTTATTTCTCTTGGATACTGGAAAGATCTCCAATATGCACAATTTTGGACATCAACTGTTCTAAATTTTTGTCAGTAATAAAACTTATGGAGAATACCAATATTGGCATGTACTTTTTTTTATGGCAAACCATAAAAGTTCTCTTCAAAATCAAAATAATGACACGAATTTGGTTAAAAAGGAACTTTAAGCTGGCTACCTGAGAATGGTAGAGTATCATGGAACAAAGAAGAGTTTGATCTTACCATCTAAATATAAGGAAGAAAGTGATGCGCAACGATCCACTGGTACGTTGTTTTTCTCAATGCTAGTTTTTACCGAGCTACAATATCAATGCAATGAAATCAATTAAATGCATTGTTAGGATATGAATATAGAGAAGTGAAACTAAGTGCATTTTATCATGGTGTCATATCCATTGGTGTACTATATTAAAATAGAGATATAGAAAAAAATTGTAAGATGCATCGTTGTAATACCCGAGAATGCACGATAAATATGGATTTCTTTAATTTGGATTAAGTAATTTATCTATGGAAGGTTGACCGGCTTTTTAAGAGAGGCCGGAAATTTAATTTTTGATCCGTCTTGCTCGGATGGATTATCGGACACTACCTATGCGTAGAGCTCGCCGAATGCATTTTGATCGAGTACACATATGTAGTAATCAGATTTTAAATCACAGTTATATTCATTGCTTTGTGAAAGAATAAGAAAAAAAGAAAATAAAGGCTACAGTAACCAAGTGAAAAGGTGCATTATGTGACTTCCTGTTGTCGTGGCTGACTTTGCATCTGTAGCGTGACCGCCCGTTTGTTTGGTTGGCGCAAGGGACAAGGAAAAACATGCGTGCTACAGTTACTCGTGGCTACAGTACAGGCCCAACTTAAGTCCTGGCCCATAGCGTGACGTTCTCTTACTCGGCTCTGATCTGCTCGTGGTTCCTGGTGCTGCCGCCTCTTCACATCACGCAAAAGGCAGGATAAAGGGAGAGACGGGAGAGGAGGAAAGGAGAAGAGACCTAGGTCTTGCTACCATCACCTACGTGCCCCGATCTTCTCGGAAACTGATCGGAACAGCAAGACGATCGTAGCGGCAAGGATCACGGCGAGGTGGAGAAGAGGAAAACACGGAGTGGATCGCTAGGGGTTTCTTCATTGTGCTGGCCGTGGTTGCCCTAGGTGAGATTCCAAATTCTAACCCACTTGTTTGGATGAAGTTTTGCGGATCCTAACATCTCATTAGAAAGGATTTAGTTGGAGTAGTTCCTGAAATTCCTGAATTTGATCTCAGTCAAGTTTAGAAATCCCGTCAGATTATGCAGTTTCTGTTTATCGCTGTTTTAGGGCATCTTAGTGGCCTTAATAAATTTTGGCACTGTGGACAAAGTTGTAGAGGACTTCGTCATCTTTCTTTTGAAGCCAAGAGCACGTTCATAGCCTCTGTATTATGGAAGATATGATAGTTTGAAGTAGACTGCTTTTCAGTGATGAGATTCTGGACAGTTTTAGATCTAATCTATTTTCGGTCCTCTTACTTGAGTAATTTGAACTTAAGATCTAAATGAAAGTTTTAGGTATTTTCTTTATCTTTCCAGATTGTTGTAGAACACGTTTTTTGGACGAGTATGTACCCAGTTATGAATTTTATAAGGTTGCTGTACTGTTTTGACTGTCAGAAATGTTCAGTTAACTTAAGATAGTATCTTGGAGACCGCTAATGCCAAATCTTATAGTACCAAAGTTTTAGATAAAGAAATTTTCTATCATCTGGTAGATTAAGGGAATTTATTATTGTATGGTTGTTTGTCTATGAAAAAGAGAAGGGACAGTGCTGCTGTCACGATCAGTAGTGAGACGGTAGATTCTTAAACGGCAGGGTTGGGACACTTTATTGTGTAATTTGTTGTTGATTTTATATGTATGATGGTGTTGGTGCTGAGGTTTGCTTGTGATCAGGTGGTGTACCTTCGGATTGTGCTTAGCTCACTTTTGATCTTCGGTGAAGGCAAGTAAACATGGCGCTATGGTCCACATGCTTTGGCTTTGTTGTTTGAATTGCCTCTACTAAATTTCAGTATCTCACACTAACCATATAATCTGAAGTTTGAAGTTATTTGCTTTTCTTTGATGTATATTATTTCTTATCTTGTGGTATTACTTTTGAATTACGAAGTATATGATGTGCATACATTACAACATTTGCACTTTTTCCTTGATATGCATAAGAAGAAACCGTAGCCAAATTGGTGCGGTAAGTACAGGTACAGCAACGCACGTTGATGAGCAATGTGGTTGCAGCAACGCATATTGATGAGCATTGTGGTTGCAGCCCTCACTCCCTCTCCTTGGGAGGTGTGGGTAGAAGTGAAGTCATGCATTGCATTGCATCATTTGCATGCATCATCTGCATTGCACACTTTTGCATTGCACTTGGAATTATATTTGTATTACTATAAAGCAGTTGATGTCTCTATTAGTATGCTATTTAAACCTAATGCTTAATCTACTATGATTTGAATAACATGGTTGAAGCAGTTTGCTTGCTGAGGTTTTCCATAAACCTCACACGCTTGTTCCCCATCTCAGGTACTTGAGCTTCGAGGATGTTTGGCGGGATGGGAGTAGCTTGCACACATGGTGTACACTTCAAACAATCATATGTAACAGGCTAGTTGGTTGTAGAGTCATTTTGTATGTTGTAACAAACATCTGAGGTTTGTTGGTTAGGTTTGAGAAGATGTCTTTTCTTTGTCATCGTAGGAGACTTAATTTAATGCTTACTCTAGATGACGTGTTTTTGCTTCCGTGTACTCTGTTGTCATAGTGTAGTATCGTAATTCTCCAAAGGATTGTTGTTTTCTGCTGGGGTGTTACAGTTGGTAATCGGAGCCTAGGTTATAGGTTCTAGGCTTAAGTTTTTGTCCTAAAATGTTGATGCACTTTACAAATTTGACACACTTGCACTTATACGATGGGAGTTGGGTTTCTTTACATGTGTCTTTTACTTGCTTGTTTTGCTTGTATATAAATGGCTATTATGTTTGTCTGTGGTATAACCTTTTTGTGGTTGCGCTCTTAGCAGTTGTAGTTTTCTTTTCTGAGTAGTAGAAGCTTTGTTGTTGTTTTGGTCTATAGGACCTAAGATGTTTGGAATCCTATAGAGTAAGTTTTGTCTGGATTTGCAGAGGGGTTGTGTGGAGGGCCCCCACAATGCCCTCTTTGTTTTGCTAAGTGAGGTTGACCGAGTGTTAGGTTGACCCAACTATTTATATTCAAAGAAAATGGTTAAATGATGGATGGATTGGATACCATGCCATGCATTGTAACTATTTTCTCTTGATATATCAAATAGGTTGGTCATTGAGTGCCTTGACCTATAGATTGGAGTGGTGACGTTTCAGCCTGACCTTAGTCTGGTGTAGTTTGTGTTTGCACAATTCAAAGTCCATGTTAGTTGTGATCATCAAGATGCGGTGAGAATAGACTCTAGTGGAGTTTCATGAGGTTTCAATGCTTACAAGCATGGTACTAAGGAGTATGTTATGGTTTTTCCTAAGCCTTAGTGTTGAGCTTAGTGTTGTGCTTTGTGGTAGTTTGGATGCCAAAACATGACTTTGAAATTGAAGAGTCTTTGTAGTCTTGTTTATTCTAGTGTCCTTAATGGTTGTGATAAGGATCTAAGTGGCTTTGAATTATCCTAGCATAGTAGTCAAGATGATGTAGTGGAAGGAGTGCAAGAAATGTTCTTCTGACCCCCAAGTTGAATGACATATTCTATAATATGGTGCAAGTGACCAATTTCTGAGGATCATGGATTATAGTTGTTCTGGTCTGGTGCCTATAAGGACAAGTCATTTTGGAGGTTGTTTCATGGTGCTTCATCATGCTTCTTTGGTGAACATGTCATGAATGGCATAATGCTGGTTTCTTCAGAAATATGATGTTACGATGCAATATAGCCCTTAGTTATTGGTGTGGCATGGACTTCCTTGAAGGTATATAACAATTGTACTAAGATGTGACGTAGTGAATGTTTGAGTCTATAAAGATAGTGGTTGTTGACCTAGTGGTTCTTGTCCCTTGAATGATGCTCAGATCAAAGGAAGGTCTAAGAATTATAGTTTTGATGTTGGAGGAATTGTTATGGCATCCCTTCAGTGGTTCTTCGTGGGATATAAGGCCCTTTTATTTTCTATCCCATTTGTTCTCATGAATTGAGTGGATCTAAGAAAGTGAAGCTAGATCTTATTTGGAAGTTCCAGGTTGTAGTGGAGGTATAAGTAGTTGTTCTAGGATCTTTGATGAGAAGAAGATTAAATCAAGGCTTCATAGTAAGTAGGTTGTTTGGATCGAAGTTTTGTTATGAGACTGACTACACTGGCTAAGTGAAGTGTCTTTGGCATGATTGCTACACCATAGAAGTTGTTTCCATGTTGATGTGGGCTCATGTGGTTAGATCAGGAAAGAATATTATTGACTAGTGTCATCCCATTAGATCCATATGTCATTTCCTTAGTAAGTTATGTTTTGCTAGTCGTGAAGGCGGTCTAATATCTTTATAGACCATCAAAGTCGCAAGTATATATTTACTTACGAGCTAAAATTGAGGTAGCGAAGATGGCTAGAGTTCGTTAAGGATTATAATTTGACTATTGAGTATCATCCTAGAAAGACAAAAGTTGTTGCAGATGCTCTTATTTATGGATGAAATCGTATTAGTTTCAGATGTATGGCGGTGGTCCTGTGTTATGTCCCATTTCTCATTTTCTATCCCATCTTTCTCTGCGATCTTAGAACCTCGAATCATTTTGGAATTAATATCTATCTCATATACTGATCAGAAATCCAATTTTTTAGTATTCGGATTTGGATATGGTCGGATATTGAATGTTCAAATTCAGATACAGACTATACATACAAGGTTTGGCCTTTTTGAGATGGGCGGATATCAAGAAATATAATTCCATTTTCATCCCTGGTCTTAGTAGAACAGGTGATCCTAAAGCATGCATGGCATTGATTGGTGACTTGGACAGCATGGATTTTTTCCCTTGCTATGCTGGTTTTGCATGCGAGGAGACCCATGTGGATAGGTGAGTGGCTCAGTTGTAAGATTGTTTACTCTAGGCTATTCACAAGCGCGTTGAGGTAGGTCAACCCATTTTATTATGGAGGTTGATGGCTCTATTTATTTCAGAGGTTGTCTATGTGTTCCATAGAAAGCTGAGGTGAAGATGGATGTATTGAGGACTCCATACACGGTACATCCAGTTGAGACTAAGATGTATTGAGATTTGAAGCAGAGTTTTTGGTGGAAGTGAATGAAAGTTGATAATGCTAAGTATGTTGCTTCATGTGGTATTTGTCATAAGGTGAAGGTTGAGCATCAGAGGCCTATTGGGTTGCTAATGCAAACAAAGATCCCTAAGTAGAAATTGGAGAATATTACAACAGACTTTGTAGTTGGTTTGCCTCGCTCGCCTAGACACGAAGATGCTATTCGGGTTGTCATTGATAGGCTTACCAAAGTGGCTCCTTTCCAATCAAGATGACTAATTCAGTTGTAGATTTGGTTCGGTTATTTGTCAAGGAGATTGTGAGGTTGCATGGTGTGCCCAAGTATATTGTGTCAAATCGAGACTCTAAGTTTGTGTCTAATTTTTGGAGAAGTCTACATAGTGCTTTGGGCACGAAACTTGATATGAGTACTGCTTTCCATCCTCAAATAGATGGTTAGCCTGAGCGTACTATTCAGACCTTAGAGGATATGTTGTGTGCCTATGTGCTTTTATGGAAGGGAAGTTGGGAAGATCACTTCCATTTGGTAGAGTTTGCTTACAACAATAGTTACCAAGTTAGTATTTGGATGGAACCATACAAAGCGTTGTACTGGCGCAGATGTATTTCTCCACTTTGTAGGGATGTCATTGGTGAGCGATCTTTAATTGGTCTAGATTGGGTACAACCAACTCATGATAATGTACATGATATTCGGAAAAAAAAAACTTGTTGATTGCTCAAAGTCCATAGAAGAGCTATGTAGATGTTAGATGGAGGGCTTTGGAGTTTGTAGTGGGAGATGAGATGTTCTTGAAGGTTTCACCCATGAAAGGCACTGTCTAGTTTGTACCAAAGGGAAGCTTAGCCCGCGGTATAGTGGGCCTTATGTGATTATCACTAGAGTTGGCACTTTGGCATATCGGTTGCAGTTGTGGAGTCTATGGTAGGAGTAAACTCAATGTTGAGAAAATACACGAAAGACCCTGAGTCGATGATTGAAGTTGAACCAGTGATCATAAATCAAGACATGACTATGAAATGTCAGCTGGTGAGCATGTGATGTGCAACTAGACTATCAAATATGTTAAGGTTTTATGGACAAATCAGACACAACAAGAAGCCAAATGGGAGTCGAAGGATCATATGCGCAACGAGTATCTAGAGCTCTTCGAATCTTGTGGTGTTTTTTTCTAAGCAAGTGGTTCTATTCTCGTTTTGTTAATAGTTTCTCTTGGATGAATTCGGGGACGAATTCCCTAAAGGAGGGGAGAATGTAATACCCGAGAATGCACGATAAATATGGATTTCTTTAATTTGGATTAAGTAATTTATCTATGGAAGGTTGACCGGCTTTTTAAGAGAGGCCGGAAATTTAATTTTTGATCCGTGTTGCTCGGATGGATTATCGGACACTACCTATGCGTAGAGCTCGCCGAATGCATTTTGATCGAGTACACATATGTAGTAATCAGATTTTAAATCACAGTTATATTCATTGCTTTGTGAAAGAAAAAGAAAAAAAGAAAATAAAGGCTACAGTAACCAAGTGAAAAGGTGCATTATGTGACTTCCTGTTGTCGTGGCTGACTTTGCCTCTGTAGCGTGACCGCCCGTTTGTTTGGCTGGCGCAAGGGACAAGGAAAAACAGGCGTGCTACAGTTACTCGCAGCTACAGTACAGGCCCAACTTAAGTCCTGGCCCATAGCGTGACGTTCTCTTACTCGGCTCTGATCTGCTCGTGGTTCCTGGTGCTGCCGCCTCTTCACATCACGCAAAAGGCAGGATAAATGGAGAGAAGGGAGAGGAGGAAAGGAGAGGAGACCTAGGGCTTGCTACCATCACCTACGTGCCCCGATCTTCTCGGAAACTGATCGGAACAGCAAGACGATCGTAGCGGCAAGGATCACGGCGAGGTGGAGAAGAGGAAAACACGGAGTGGATCGCTAGGGGTTTCTTCATTGTGCTGGCCGTGGTTGCCCTAGGTGAGATTCCAAATTCTAACCCACTTGTTTGGATGAAGTTTTGCGGATCCTAACATCTCATTAGAAAGGATTTAGTTGGAGTAGTTCCTGAAATTCCTGAATTTGATCTCAGTCAAGTTTAGAAATCCCGTCAGATTATGCAGTTTCTGTTTATCACTGTTTTAGGGCATCTTAGTGGCCTTAATAAATTTTGGCACTGTGGACAAAGTTGTAGAGGACTTCGTCATCTTTCTTTTGAAGCCAAGAGCACGTTCATAGCCTCTGTATTTTGGGAGATATGATAGTTTGAAGCAGACTGCTTTTCAGTGATGAGATTCTGGACAGTTTTAGATCTAATCTATTTTCGGTCCTCTTACTTGAGTAATTTGAACTTAAGATCTAAATGAAAGTTTTAGGGATTTTCTTTATCTTTCCAGATTGTTGTAGAACACGTTTTTTGGACGAGTATGTACCCAGTTATGAATTTTATAAGGTTGCTGTACTGTTTTGACTGTCAGAAATGTTCAGTTAACTTAAGATGATGATTATGGTATCTTGGAGACCTCTAATGCCAAATCTTATAGTACCGAAGTTTTAGATAGAGAAATTTTCTATCATCTGGTAGATTAAGGGAAATTATTATTGTATGGTTGTTTGTCTATGAAAAAGAGAAGGGACAGTGCTGCTGTCACGATCAGTAGTGAGACGGTAGATACTTAAACGGCAGGGTTGGGACACTTTATTGTGTAATTTGTTGTTGATTTTATATGTATGATGGTGTTGGTGCTGAGGTTTGCTTGTGATCAGGTGGTGTACCTTCGGATTGTGCTTAGCTCACTTTTGATCTTCGGTGAAGGCAAGTAAACGTGGCGTTGTGGTCCACATGCTTTGGCTTTGTTGTTTGAATTGCCTCCACTAAATTTCAGTATCTCACACTAACCATATAATCTGAAGTTTGAAGTTATTTGCTTTTCTTTGATGTATATTATTTCTTATCTTGTGGTATTACTTTTGAATTACGAAGTATATGATGTGCATACATTACAACATTTGCACTTTTTCCTTGATATGCATAAGAAACCGTAGCCAAATTGGTGCGGTAAGTACCGGTACAGCAACGCACGTTGATGAGCAATGTGGTTGCAGCAACGCACATTGATGAGCATTGTGGTTGCAGCCCTCACTCCCTCTCCTTGGGATGTGTGGGTAGAAGTGAAGTCATGCATTGCATTGCATCATTTGCAAGCATCATCTGCATTGCACACTTTTGCATTGCACTTGGAATTATATTTGTATTACTATAAAGCAGTTGATGTCTCTATTAGTATGCTATTTAAACCTAATGCTTAATCTACTGTGATTTGAATAACATGGTTGAAGCAGTTTGCTTGCTGAGGTTTTCCATAAACCTCACACGCTTGTTCCCCATCTCAGGTACTTGAGCTTCGAGGATGTTTGGCGGGATGGGAGTAGCTTGCACACATGGTGTACACTTCAAACAATCATATGTAACAGGCTAGTTGGTTGTAGAGTCGTTTTGTATGTTGTAACAAACATCTGAGGTTTGTTGGTTAGGTTTGAGAAGTTGTCTTTTCTTTGTCATCGTAGGAGACTTAATTTAATGCTTACTCTAGATGACGTGTTTTTGCTTCCGTGTACTCCGTTGTCATAGTGTAGTATCGTAATTCTCCAAAGGATTGTTGTTTTCTGCTGGGGTGTTACAATCGTATCATATTATTGTCATTATTTGGTTAGCTTGGTCACTCAAGTGAATATAGTGTTTGTCTACATATGAGAGTGAATCACAAATATGAGCATAGTTTCCTTGTATTGGATATATGTCTTACAGAAGCTGTATCTGTTGGTTGATACTTCTTTCGCCTCTCTTTTTCTCTTCGGTCTATAGTTTGAATCTAATAAATTGTTAAAAACATTCATGGCAACAATTTAATATTCACGGTAGAAATAGCTTAAATTAAAGGTTAAGTCATCTGCACTTATAGCTAAAAAGTTTTTATAAAAGTAGGAAAAGGAGGCGTGTAGTATATGGACAGTCCCTTTTGCAGGACACGTGAGCATACTAATAATAATACACTAAAATAGATTAAAAGAGGTATTTAGTTTGGATTGAGTATTGGTACTAAGCTCCAGGGCAACAGGCCAATACTCCCTTGGTACAGGGAAGAGGGATACAAAGTATTTAATCATTAATTTAATTGCCTTACAATATATATTATATATTTCTAAAAAATGAATACGCTTTTAGGGGCACTTTGAACAAAATCTATTGATGCAAGTTCTGTACCCTAAACATGCATATAATAATTTGAATGGTTGCTGGTTAAAATTTGTAGTTATTTGTTTTCTTTCAGTTGATTCAAGTTAGACTTATTATTTATGTACGATGGAGTATGTTACCTGCGGTAGGTCTGCACCGATTCCTCCACCTGGAATAAAAAGAAATTACTCCGTAGAAGAAAAAAACAAAATAATTGATGGGCTAAGGTTTCTATTTTCATTTGTTAGGATGCTAACTAATCAAAATGACGATGCCTTATCGGAATTATTGTAGATGGAAGTTTCATGGACAAGAAATTATATCTACACGTCAACCAAGACACAGAAAGAAAAGTGATAAATAAATGATAGGAGAGAGAGAGGACAGATGATTAGACAACAGAATTTTTTTTAAAGAAACCATATGCATTGAGACTACAGTTCTGCACGTGGTGTCACGTGGTTTCTGGGTTGAAACTCACCTGAAGTGACGACGATACCTCTGGTGGCAGATGAACACGGGGAAGAGTATCAACTATTTGTTTGGAAAGGCTGACCATCTTTGAGCTGCTAGAGGCGTCCCTGGCACGGACAGTGTTAACAAGGTCCTTGACGTCGGCATGGAGAGCATCATCACTTCGATTCGTTTTGGCCGTCACTGAGAAATGGCACACGACGGTGGCAAGGATCGCCACCATCATGTTGCTCAATATATCATCCGAAACTCGGCGCAGCTCCTTGGCGATGTCATCGGCCTTGATGATACTCATCAGGTCATTCAGGTAGCCTTTCTTGGGCTGGCAGGCCACGACGATATCACGATGGCCGTGCTCCAGGGCCTCCTTTAGACCCATGAACGCGCCACTCATCATAGGATGCTTGTCACCCTCCACGATGTAGGTCGTCCGGTTCAGCTGCTGCAGCAGGCACTTGGCGATTTCAGACACTCTGAAGATGAGCTGGCGCAACCTGCAGTAGTCCTCTTCGTTGTGGCGAAACGTCTCCACAAGTACCGTGATCTTCATCCCCAAGCCACAGATGGTCTGGAGGATGCTTAGCAGATCAACCATGTCTACGACGCGCGCGTGCGGCCTAGCTCTCCTCTGGACAAGTGCAGTGGTCTCTGTAGATGAAATGAGAACAAATTAACGCCCAGACCGAACCTACCAATCGAATTGGAGTGGAGATGATCGTTTAATTCGTTCCTTGGAGAAATCAAAACTTAGATTGCATCATCGTCGATCCCAGGCATATACAACAATAACAATCAATCGACAAACATTTACTAATTGACTAGATAAGTACTGGTAGTACCAAAAATAAGCAGAATCGATCGACCGAACCAACCCATCGATCAGGAACAATCAACGAATTAAGATTGATTTAATAATTGGAGTGATATATAGCACGCACAAACAAGAAAGATGACTGACCGTGCGACTGACCTTGTAGCTAATCAATCGATGGATCGATCTCCTCCGATCCCTCCCCTCCAAGCTATCGAGAATGGCGATGGCAGAAGCTGTGTGCTCTCGCTTCACTTCCTTCCTCAATTTTCTATGTTTTCTGTTAAAAAAAGGGAGTGGGTGGGTGGAGTGGGTGGGGGGCGGACGGAGGAGAGTGCGTGGAAGGAAGCGGAGCAGCTTGCTTGCAGATATTTTCTTCTCTCCTCGTCACCCACACTGGCCACCCGAGCCTAGGGTTGAAAGTGGCATGGACAATTCTCTCCTCCCAATCTGAATTTTAAGATACAGAGAAGTCTTTTTGATATCGGTGTGGTGTAGGAGTAGGATATGGATCCGCAAAATTCAGCGGATATGGACTCTTATACTATTACTAATTAGAGGCCCCAATAGAGAAACCACATTAATTCTCACCATACATGCTAAAAAAAAGATTAATTCTAAAAATTCTCACAACAATCAAAAACATTTAGCCTTTAATTTGGTACACTCTAATCATCATCACTGATAATAACCATCAGATCTATGGTAATTTATATAAAAAAAAATTGCCCATGCCTCTACCATTATTAAAAATATATAAAGTGACCCCTAATTTTACATCTAAGTTACCCAGCTCTATCATTACGAAAGATAATTCAAAATAACCTCTATATATTGTATATAAATAAATGACCCACGTCTTCAATCGCCAGGTCATGTATTTGTCTCACGCGACAAAGTGCCAGCCAAACGCTCCTAATATATTCAATGATGATATTGATGGCGCCTCAGCATGATCCACCGAGACACGAGTAACAATATGTAGGTTTGTGAATGTGAAGATATAGCTTTTGTTTCGTCTAGGACAAATGGTTCCTTGGTAGTATTTGTCCTAGGAAGATAGCTAGCATGGGTGCTTCGCTCTGCCTCCTACCCTTGCTAGGGAGTAGCGTGGAGGAGGCCGAGGGTGACCCATAGGACAAGGGAAGACTATGGTAGCGAAGGTAGTTGTGGCGTGGAAAGGATCGCAGACAACAATAAAGTAAGGAGTAAATAGCTATTAATTTGTCATTTATCACAGTAGTACCTAACGAGTATTTATTGGGCACACCCGAGGGCACGGTAAAGTTATATTTGGCCCTAGGGGGGCCAGGGATCCTCTTACAAGCATATGAGGGCATTCGCCTAGGGGGACCATCATCCTCCATTACTTAGGGATAGCGCTTCTGGGATGGTCGCGCGGGTTCCATCAGCCTCGCAGGCTCCGCGGGGGATCGTTCAACCTACAAGGGGAAAGAGACGAGGCACCCCTCGCTGGGGGCATTGGTGAAGAGGACTATGGCAGCCTTGATGAGGTGACCGGAGGACTGAATCTGTGCTGACTGCTTTCTTGGAATTTAGGAAAGAAAAGGTGATCAAGGGTCTAGTCCTAGTCGATACTACAACGGGTGGCACGCCAAGGGCGTCTCGCTAAGAGTATGGTCAATAATAGAGCCAAGTGCTTAGCTATAAGCTAAGTCATAAGAGCCAAGCTATACAATAGTTGTCTCCTATTTGGCTTTAGAAAAGTTTTTTATTATTTTATGGTACCATATCTTACTTTCTCTTTTCTATTCCTCCTCACATACATTTTTGTTTGGGCCCATAGATGTCTATGGTTCCGTACCCAGCTTGTTGCTTGCATGAGAGCCAAGCTCTCTTATCTTTCTTTTCCTTTCTTCTTCACATCAGTAAAAATGCTGACTAGCTTGGCTATAAGCCCATTATTATACCTGCTCTAATAGTAGCCCCTCGGGGATTTGGACCAGCTTGGTGGCAACGAAGCAGGGCAATATCCATACCGGCAAGCGAAACTCGAGCCAGAAGGCCGACCCTTGACCCGAGCGACACCCTAGCTACCTTCGGCCACCGGCGCTAGGCCCAAGATGCTTGTTTAATTTAGGCGTGGTTTTTGAGAAATTTGTTAAGGTTATGTTTGGAGGGGTTCCCGTGTGAATGTGTGGATAAGGCCACATTTCCACGTGGATTGAGAGGTTGTTTCCCTATTTTTGCGCTCGCCTCGCGTCCGCGGGGCGGGAGGGGCTGGGGCCTCTATAAACGCGTGGTTGTTCGCATTTGCTTCCCACCTTGCTTATTTTCTCCTATCGTTTACTTCTGCTGTTGCATTCTTTCGCAAAGGTTTTTAAAGGTGCAAGGGTTGTGCTTGTCCAGCGAGGGAGTGTTGGATCGAGCTTCTTGCGAGGGTGACAGTGCGCTAACATTGTAACACCCAAAAATTCTAAACTTTAGGAATAATGAATTTCAAATAAGTTAGATAACAATTAAGGGCAAATTAAAATTTTAAAAACTATTTGGTGATGCATTCATGCTGTTGCATTTATTTTATTTTGTGGTGTGGTTATATTTGTTTTATTTTAATTGATTCGGTTTTGGAAAATATATATATAGAAGTGAATAAATGAAGAAAAGAAAGAAGAAAAAAATATATAAAACAACTTACTTTCTCCCTGGCGGCCTGGAAGCCCAACCGAACCGGCCCGCTTTCTCTCCCTCTTCCTTTGGGCCGTCGGTCCGAGCCTGCTTCTCCACGCTCGCGACCGCGTGGGCCGGCCCAGAGCCGCGGCAGCCGCGCCCTCTCCCTCCTTGCTTCGTTGACCACTGGACCCCACTTGTCGGTCTCGTCTTCTTCATCATGTTCGTGACCGAGCCGGACTTTGCCGCCACCGATCCTTGCCAAATTAACCGGGATCTCCTAACCGAACACGACGCGGTGGAGCTATAAAAGTGAAGCCGTGACCCTCCTCTTTCCGTTTTTCCTCTAAACTGCGAGTTCCACCACGTGAAATCGAGTTCTAGGGTTTGAGGTTGTTGAAGGTCGGCGGTTGAACGGTTGGGGAGTTTCGGGTGGATTGGAGGTCAATTTCTTCGCTTGGGTGAGTTTGTCATCTTCTCCTCTCCCTCCGAATGCTCTTCTTTTGAGTTTTGTGCTTTGTATCACGGGATTGGAGCTCACCGTGGCTGACAATGGCGCCGCCGTTCATCCCCGAGCCGTGTGAAAGGTCTTGATGGCTAGAGGGGGGTGAATAGCCTATTAAAATTTTCTACAAAGACAAGCTAAACAAGTTTATCAATAAAACAAATAGCGAGATACGAGTTTTGCTTAGCCTACGGGGTGTTTGCAAGCCACCTAACCAATTCACAATTCTAGTGTATTTGCACTCAACCGCACAAGTCAAACCGAAAAGGAAACTACAACTAGCAAGCTACACAAATAAGCTACTCTAGCAAAGATAACTCGCTAGCAAAGATAACTAAGAAATTAATACAAGAGAGAGATAGGAGGGTATCACCGAGGGGCGAAGAATTGAGCCAACCAATCAATATAATCAAGAGATGAATACCAAGATAACCGAACACCGGGATCAATCAATCACAATATGAAAGTGATGACATGAAGATTTATCCCGAGGTTCACGTGCTTGCCGGCACGCTAGTCCCCGTTGTGTCCCTCTTCACCACGTGGTTCGGTGGCTAATCGGTCACACACCGAGCCTCTCAAAAGGCGCCACAAGAACCTACCAAATGGCAAAAGGTTGCAATGACACGAAGCAATTTACTAATGTTGCCTTTGGCGCTTCGCCGAGGTAGGCACAAACCCCTCACAATCACCGGAGGTGGCCAAGAACAAACACCAACTCTTGCCAACGCCTCCAAGCTGCTCCAAGCCGTCTAGGTGGCGGCAACCACCAAGAGAAACAAGAATCCCGCAGCAAATCAACCACCAAGTGCCAACTAGATGCTATCTCACAATGCAAATGCACTTGGATCACTCAATCTCACTTCGAATATGCAAAGAAGCAAGAGAGATGAGTGGGAGGGGAGTTGCTTAGCTCAAAGTGCTCACAAGTATGTCAAAATGTTCGAGAGAATGAGCCTTGAGCTGGCCAACGAGTATTTATAGACGTACCCCTTCGAATATAGCCGTTAGAAACTTAAACAGCCGAAATCGGGCTGACCGGACGCACTGGTCCAACTGACCGGACGCGCCGGTCGTCCAATGGCTAACTCGTGAAGTACTGACCGGACGCGCTGGTCCAAACGACCGGACGCGCTGGTCGCCCAACGGCTAACTGTGAAGCAACGACCGGACGCGCTGGTCCGACTGACCGGACGCGCCGGGAACGACCGGACGCGCTGGTCCCGTGAAGGACCGGACGCGCTGGTCGCCTGAGCAGCGCTCAACGAAATAGTGACCGGACGCGCTGAAGAAAATGACCGGACGCGACAGTGACAGCGTCCGGTTAGAGTCCAGTAAGCTCCTTGAACGACCGGACGCGTCCGATCATCAGTGACCGAACACGCCTCGCGTCCGATCATCGAACTGAAAAACACGCAGACACTGAACACTGACTGGACGCGTCCGGTCATGCAAGGACCGCGTCCGGTTCAGCGTCCGGTCACCTCTGTGACCTCCGTTCGCCTCCGTTTCTTTTCCGAACTTCCGGCATAGTGGAAAATAATCGTTTCAACTTCTCGAAAACGCCTGAATCCCGCCTCGCAAGCTCGGCGGGAGGGAGAGAGGAACCAAACCCTCTCTACCGCTCAAACTCCACCGCCGTCGCAAACGTGCTAACATCACCAAGTGATCTCGTCATGTGTGAGTGTGTTAGCATTTTCACAATCATTTTTCGAGGCGATATTAGTTCTATCCAAATGCATATGATCATGAAATGCACATCTAGAGGCACTTAGGAGTTCAATAGCCGCGTCATTCCCCTCTTTATAGTACGGCTATCTATCCTATAATGTAACCACACCCACTAGGTATCTTGGTTACTAAAACACAACCCTTAAGCATATACCTTTGCCTTGATCACGTAGGGTTGCGTCCAAATCCAAGTGTGGCCATCATGATCACCATGTCCATCTTGCCACCAACCTTGGAATGTACTAATCCTCATATGCTACATACAACTTAGGCATAGGATTAGTACTTAGGCATTGTCACTAATTACCAACACCAAACATAGGACTTTCAATCTCCCCCTTGTTGGTAATTGGTGACAAACCTTTCACAAAGATGTTATGATAAAATTTTGATTGAACCCATGTCACATTGTCCAAGTATATTACCATGTGTAAGAATTATGGACATGTGATCATGAATTCAAATTGATAGCAATGGCTCCCCCTACATGTATGCTATATGTTTGGATTTTGGAAGCATACATGTTAGATAGGAAAGATTAGGAGCATTCTCTACCAATAGGTGCTAAGTGTTTTAGATTATAGACCTTTGAAGCGTGATACCATCGGAGTAGCGATAAACACCATCTTAGCATCTTGTGTAGTTAGATTCCACTTGGAAAAGCACAAACATAACTAGAAACCTCGTGAGATCAACATTATAAGCAAGGCTCTAGTACCATTTTGAAAAACATGAAGCAAGAAAAATCTAACTACTTCCTATTCATACTAGTACCTCAATGCATCATTCAAATTATACTAGCAAGACACCACACAAGCAAAGTATCGGAGAAAACGAAATGCATAAATATGCATCATACATATGAAGTGCACATGGAAATGCAACATTCATGCTTAAGAGCTTGCTCCCCCTACTTGTGTGCTCAAAATTTTAGTTGATCCCCTTCTTTTATCGATTCTCCCCCTTTGTGCTTCTTCCTCTTTGAGTTCTATCTTTGTGAACAACAATTTCTCCCCCTTTGGCACCAATTGACCACAAGGAGCAAACTTTAGATAGATTATTATGTTGAAATATGGGGTGAGGATCAAGTCTATGATTCAACCTAGATTGCTTGCATAAATAAAATACTTCGGTTTGATCCAAGGGCAAGCTTCTTCACACCTCACTAGAAGGGTTATCATGCACCATGTTGAAGCAAATATTTAGACAAGTTTTCTAGATTAAACACTTAGGATCACAAGCTACTTAAACAAGTTATATGCTACCACTAGATCATACAAGTCATGGAAACAATAGTGACACCATATAAACTTCAAATTCATTTAATTTTCATGAATGATCCTAGAACATAAGAAATCATGACTAGATGCACTAAACATGTCCTTAGTATAGAATGTATGACATGTCAACCAATTGTACCTTGGGGCTCGAAGGAGAGGCATGTCATATCACAGGAGTGCATCAACTCATGTTGGAGAAATCAAGTATGTTCAACTCATTCTTTAGCTTGTAAAATCTCTTCTCATCAAGTGGCTTGGTGAATAGATCGGCTAATTGATCTTCGGTGCCCACACTCTCAATAGCAATGTCACCCTTTTGTTGATGATCTCTAATAAAGTGATGGCGAACATCAATATGCTTTGTTCTTTGATGTTGAACCGGATTGTTGGTTAGCTTCACGGCACTTTCATTGTCTTATAGCAATGGCACATTCTTGAAATTGATTCCAAAATCCTTCAATGTTGCCTTCATCCACAAGATTTGTGCACAACAACTACCTGCGGCGATGTATTCGGCCTCGGCGGTAGATAGTGCAATACTATTTTGCTTCTTGGATGACCATGAGACAAGTGATCTTCCCAACAATTGACAAGTCCCTGAGGTGCTCTTTCTCTCAACTTTGTCACCGGCATAGTCGGAATCCGAATAACCAACTAGCTCAAAACTTGCACCTTTGGGATACCACAATCCAATATCTTGTGTATGCTTTAAGTACCTCAATATTCTCTTTGTTGCCTTCAAATGACTTTCTCTTGGTGAGGCTTGAAATCTTGCACACATACATACACTAAACATCACATCGGGCCTTGATGCCGTCATATAGAGTAGGCTACCAATCATTGATCTATATAGCTTTTGATCCACCATGTTGCCACTCTTGTCACTATCCAAACTTCCACTAGTGCCCATTGGGGTTGTAATACTCTTTGCATCTTCCATTCCAAACTTCTTGAGCATATCTTTGATGTACTTGGTTTGGCTTACAAATGTTCCTTCCTTCATTTGTTTGATTTGAAGTCCAAGAAAGAAACTAAGTTCACCAATCATTGACATTTCAAATTCCTTTGCCATCATTTTCCCAAACTCATCACAATAATCTAGTTTGGTTGAACCGAATATGATATCATCAACATATATTTGCAATACAAATAAATCTTTCCCAATCTTCTTGGTGAATAGTGTTGTATCAACTTTGCCCATGACAAATCCTTTGGATAGCAAGAAGTCCCTCAATCTTTCATACCATGCTCTAGGTGCTTGCTTTAATCCATACAAAGCCTTCCTTAACTTGTATACATGATTGGGTTTCTTGTCATCTTCAAAACCGGGAGGTTGCTCCACATACACCTCCTCTTGAATGTACCCATTGAGAAATGCACTCTTTACATCCATTTGATATAGCTTGATATTGTGAGCACAAGCATAGGCAAGTAAGATCCTAATTGCTTCCAATCTTGCAACCGGGGCATAAGTTTCACCAAAGTCAAGACCCTCTATTTGTGTGTAACCTTGAGCCACTAGTCTTGCTTTGTTCCTTACTACTATCCCATCTTGATCTTGCTTGTTGCGAAAGACCCATCTTGTTCCAATGACATTGTGATCCTTAGGCCTTTCAACTAGTTCCCATACTTCATTTCTCTTGAAGTTGTTGAGCTCTTCATGCATTGCATTTACCCAATCCGGATCTCTCAATGCTTTATCAATGTCCTTGGGTTCTTCCATTGACACAAAAGAAGAGTGAGCACAAAATGATGTCAATCTTGATCTAGTTTGAACTCCTCTTTGTATGTCACCAATGATGAAATCCAATGGATGGTCTCTTGCAATGTTAGTTGGTTGAAGCACTTGGACTTGATTGCTTGGATGTTGATGTTGATCATGAATTGGAGATGATGAACTAGCCACTTGTTGATCTTGTTGCACTTGAGATGATGTACTAGCTTGATTTTGCATTAGAGAACCACTAGCTTGTGTAATTGGACTTTGGAGCACTTGATCTTTGTTATCATCCACATGAATTACTTGTTTTGGTCTAATATCACCAATATCCATCTCTTTCATAGCATTACTCAATTGAGTTCCTCTCACATCATCCAAGTTATCTTCTTCATCTTGAGAGCCATTTGTTTCATCAAATTCAACGTCATGCACTTCTTCAAGTTGACCACTAGCCAAATTCCAAACTCTATAAGCTTTGCTAGTAGTTGAGTAACCAAGTAAGAATCCTTCATCACATTTCTTCTCAAACTTGCTCAATCTAGTGCCCTTCTTCAAGATGTAGCATTTGCAACCAAATACCCGAAAGTATGCAATGTTGGGCTTTCTTCTATTTAAGATTTCATATGGTGTCTTCTCTAGAAACTTGTGGCAATAGAGGCGGTTGCTATAGAAGCAAGCCGTGTTGATTACTTCGGCCAAAATGAATGACTCACATTATACTCATTCAACATTGATCTTGCCATATCAATTAAGGTTCTATTTTTCCTCTCAACTAGGCCATTTGATTGAGGTGTATACTTGGCCGAGAATTGATGTTTGATTCCAAGCTCTTCACATAGCTCGTCAACTCTTGTGTTTCTAAACTCACTTCCATTGTCACTTCTTACTTTCTTGATTGTGGTCTCAAACTCATTTTGCACTCTCTTGATGAACTTCTTGAATATGTCAAATACATCACTCTTGTCCACAAGAAAGAATACCCATGTATATCTAGTGAAATCATCCACAATCACAAAGCCATACTTGTTGCCACCAATGCTTGTGTATGTAGTTGGCCCAAATAGATCCATGTGCAACAACTCAAATGCCTTGGAAGTACTCATAATGCTCTTCAATGGATGAGTGTTGCCTACTTGCTTTTCGGCTTGACATGCACTACATAGCTTATCCTTTTCAAATGTGACATCCTTCAAGCCTCTAACTAAGTCATGCTTCACTAACTTGTTCAATTGCTTCATGCCAACATGACCTAGTCTTCTATGCCATAACCAACACATACTTGATTTGGTGAGAAAGCATGTTGAAAGTTGAGTGTCACTAGCATTGAAATCAACCAAGTATAGATTCTCATATCTAAAGCCTTTGAAGATCAAGTTAGAGCCATCAACACTAACTATCTCCACATCATCAACACCAAATATGCACTTGAAACCGAGATCACACAATTGAGCAACCGAGAGAAGATTGAAGTTCAACTTTTCAACTAAGAGCACATTGGAAATGCTATGATCATTAGAGATTGCAATCCTTCCAAGAGCCTTTACATCACCCTTGCTATTGTCACCAAATGTGATACTATCAATGCCACTATTATTTGATTTGAGAGAGTTGAACATTCTTGAATCACCGGTCATATGTTGAGAGCACCCACTATCAAGCACCCAATGCCTTCCTTCGGCCTTGTAATTAACCTACAAAACAATTTAATGTTTCTTAGGTACCCATACTTGCTTGGGTCCTTGGAGGTTAGTCACTAAGCTCTTTGGTACCCAAATGGCCTTCTTCTTTGGGCCCACAATTGGTTTACCAACAAACCTAGCATGCACACCTTTCTCACCCTTGGTAAGTACATAACAAGAATCAAAAGGAATGTAAGTTACATTAGCATTTTTCTTGTTCTTGTTCATTTTATTGCAATTAATCTCTAGATGCCCAACTTGCTTGCATCTATTGCAATAACGACCATTGCCCTTCACAAAGCGAGACTTTGGAGTAGCAAAGGCCGCCTTGCCCTTCTTGGGAGTATAGCCCAATCCTTCTTTGTTAAGAGAGAACCTTTGGCTACCCAAGCATTTTAGCAAGCGGGCATCCCCACCATAGGCGTTGCCTAATGCGCGGGTGAGATCATCCACCTCTCTCTTGAGAGTCTCAACCACAAGTGATGAATCACTAGTAGTAGAGGTAGAGTTGGTTGTGGTGGATGATGATGAGCTACATGAAGCATTAGTAGGACTAACAAATAAAGAATCATCAATAATATCACATGTTAGTCCAATATCACAAGTGACAATCACTTGCTCCTCCTTAGCTTCCTTCATGAGCTTCTCCAACTTAAGGTCCTTTTCCTTGATGAGCTCAAGTAGAGTGGAGTGGGCTTCCTTAAGCCTAGTGTGAGCAATTTCAAGATCCTCGTGGTCTTCCTTTAGACACTCACGAGAAGCCTCTAGCTCATCAAAGGATTTCCTAAGAGCTTTGAGCTCTTGTTCAATTCCTTTGCACTCCTTACTCTTTTTGAGAGCAACAAGCTCCTCCATCAAGGCATCATTTTCATTGCTCTTGGCAATGAGCTCTTGTTCCAAGATTTTATATTTCTTGGTTGTCCTCTTGTAGCCCTTGCTCATTTGATCTATTATGCCTAATAGATCATCCTTGGAGTAGTCCTCATCCTCCTCATCATCACTCCTACAATCATCACTAGCACAAGAATCATCATCACTATCATCATATTTTACCTTTGTAGGCTTGGCCATAAGGCATGTTGATGAAGTGTCGAAGATGGATGGCTTGTTGGAGAGGGCGATGTTTGCAATGGCTCGCCGAGTGATCCTCTCATCATCACTAGAGCTTTCATCATCATCACTATCGAAGTTGTCACTATCCCAAGTGACTACATAACCACCACCCTTCTTCTTCTTGTTGAAAGTGAAGCTCTTCTTTGCTTTCTTATCATTCTCTTTCTTATCCTTCTTGTTCTTCTTGAGCTTCAAGTCCCCATTATGAAATCTCTTAACTTCATAGGGGCAATCCGCCACTATGTGATCGGGGCTATTGCAATTGTAGCAAAGGGTCTTTGCCTTTATAGTGTCTCTCCTCTTCCTTGCCCCATATCCTTTCTTCTTCATGAACCTTCCCATCTTGTGCACAAGGAGGGCCATGGTCTCATCATCGAATGGATCATCATCATCACTTTCTACCTTGCTCTTGCCCTTAGAGGATGAAGCCTTGAATGCAATGGGCTTCTCTTGCTTGACCTTGGTCTCCTTCTTCTCTTCTACCTCATCTTCATCATCATTGTATTGGGCATCGGTCATTATATCTCCAAGCACATTGGTTGGTTTGACCTTGTCCAATCCCTCTCTAAAGATCATTCTTCTCAAGGTGGCAAACTTCTTAGGTAAGCACATCAAGAACTTATGTGAGAAGTCCTTGTCCTCAACCTTCTCCCCAAGCCCCTTGAGATCATTGACAATGACTTGGAGCCTATAGAACATCTCCGGGATGGATTCATCATCCTTCATCTTGAATGTGGAGAACTTGTCCTTGAGCATATATAGTTTGGCACTTTTTACCGTTGAAGTACCTTCATATGTTTCTTCAAGCCTTATCCAAAGCTCATTTGCCTTTTCAAGATCTTTGATTTGCTCAAATACTTTATCATCAATGGCACGATAGATTGTGTCAAGTGCCGCCGTATTGCATTGTTTGTTGATGCGGTCATTGGGAGTGAGGTTTTCCTCATCAAGAATGACGTATCCTTCTTTGATCACATCCCAAACCTTCTCATGTATATTGCCTAGATATTGCTTCATCTTCCTTTTCCAATGATCAAAGGAAAAGACGCCATCAAAGAATGGAGGCTTGCCATTAACATGATTGAACATAACTTGAGCCATCTTACACCGAGGTTGTTAAGCCTTACAAACGGTGACCACGGCTCTGATACCACTTGAAAGGTCTTGATGGCTAGAGGGGGGTGAATAGCCTATTAAAATTTTCTACAAAGACAAGCTAAACAAGTTTATCAATAAAACAAATAGCGAGATGCTAGTTTTGCTTAGCCTACGGGGTGTTTGCAAGCCACCTAACCAATTCACAATTCTAGTGTATTTGCACTCAACCGCACAAGTCAAACCGAGAAGGAAACTACAACTAGCAAGCTACACAAATAAGCTACTGTAGCAAAGATAACTCGCTAGCAAAGATAACTAAGAAATTAATACAAGAGAGAGATAGGAGGGTATCACCGAGGGGCGAAGAATTGAGCCAACCAATCAATATAATCAAGAGATGAATACCAAGATAACCGAACACCGGGATCAATCAATCACAATATGAAAGTGATGACATGAAGATTTATCCCGAGGTTCACGTGCTTGCCGGCACGCTAGTCCCCGTTGTGTCCCTCTTCACCACGTGGTTCGGTGGCTAATCGGTCACACACCGAGCCTCTCAAAAGGCGCCACAAGAACCTACCAAATGGCAAAAGGTTGCAATGACACGAAGCAATTTACTAATGTTGCCTTTGGCGCTTCGCCGAGGTAGGCACAAACCCCTCACAATCACCGGAGGTGGCCAAGAACAAACACCAACTCTTGCCAACGCCTCCAAGCTGCTCCAAGCCGTCTAGGTGGCGGCAACCACCAAGAGAAACAAGAATCCCGCAGCAAATCAACCACCAAGTGCCAACTAGATGCTATCTCACAATGCAAATGCACTTGGATCACTCAATCTCACTTCGAATATGCAAAGAAGCAAGAGAGATGAGTGGGAGGGGAGTTGCTTAGCTCAAAGTGCTCACAAGTATGTCAAAATGTTCGAGAGAATGAGCCTTGAGCTGGCCAACGAGTATTTATAGACGTACCCCTTCGAATATAGCCGTTAGAAACTTAAACAGCCGAAATCGGGCTGACCGGACGCGCTGGTCCAACTGACCGGACGCGCCGGTCGCCCAACGGCTAACTCGTGAAGTACTGACCGGACGCGCTGGTCGCCCAACGGCTAACTGTGAAGCAACGACCGGACGCGCTGGTCCGACTGACCGGACGCGCCGGGAACGACCGGACGCGCTGGTCCCGTGAAGGACCGGACGCGCTGGTCGCCTGAGCAGCGCTCAACGAAATAGTGACCGGACGCGCTGAAGAAAATGACCGGACGCGACAGTGACAGCGTCCGGTTAGAGTCCAGTAAGCTCCTTGAACGACCGGACGCGTCCGATCATCAGTGACCGGACGCGCCTCGCGTCCGATCATCGAACTGAAAAACACGCAGACACTGAACACTGACCGGACGCGTCCGGTCATGCAAGGACCGCGTCCGGTTCAGCGTCCGGTCACCTCTGTGACCTCCGTTCGCCTCCGTTTCTTTTCCGAACTTCCGGCGTAGTGGAAAATAATCGTTTCAACTTCTCGAAAACGCCTGAATCCCGCCTCGCAAGCTCGGCGGGAGGGAGAGAGGAACCAAACCCTCTCTACCGCTCAAACTCCACCGCCGTCGCAAACGTGCAAACATCACCAAGTGATCTCGTCATGTGTGAGTGTGTTAGCATTTTCACAATCATTTTTCGAGGCGATATTAGTTCTATCCAAATGCATATGATCATGAAATGCACATCTAGAGGCACTTAGGAGTTCAATAGCCGCGTCATTCCCCTCTTTATAGTACGGCTATCTATCCTATAATGTAACCACACCCACTAGGTGTCTTGGTTACTAAAACACAACCCTTAAGCATATACCTTTGCCTTGATCACGTAGGGTTGCGTCCAAATCCAAGTGTGGCCATCATGATCACCATGTCCATCTTGCCACCAACCTTGGAATGTACTAATCCTCATATGCTACATACAACTTAGGCATAGGATTAGTACTTAGGCATTATCACTAATTACCAACACCAAACATAGGACTTTCACCGTGTTCTCTCACCGGGTCGTCGTAGCGCTACTAAACCGCATAGATGAGTTCGAGTTTACTTCCTCTTTCGATTTGTGTTGGTGGCGGGGCGAGTTGTGGTCGGAAAAGGTGGGGCTGAAGCTCTCCGGCGAGTTCATGGCGGCGGCCATGGTGGCCACCGGCCGGAGTTGATGTAGATGGCCGGTTCTCTCTCCCTCTCTCTCTTGGATTGAACGGTAGCCGTTCGTTCTCTGATCAACGGCCAAGATTAGAAGATACCCCTTCGCGGGGTAATCTTTCTAAAGAGTCCCTGGGTTTTTGGGTTATAGAACCTGCCGTCCATAGCGTATAGTTGGAAATACGTTTTCGTGTTTTGAAAGCGTATTTTTTTCTGGTTTATTCAAAAATACGTTTTCAGGAAATTACAGTTTTGCCACTAGAATTGTTTTGGTCATAAAAACTTCGTTTTAACTCCGATTTGATCCGTTCAAGTTGCATTAGGTTCGTATTTGCGAGCTCTACATGTTAGTGTAGTTGTACAGTTAGTTTTGATAATTTATTTTTCGAGTTTATAATTAAGTATTTATTTATCTATAGGAAATCTTAGAAAATTCATAACTTTCACGTTTTAACTCCGAATTTGGTGATCTTTGCGTCTGTGTGATCGTAGTAATGTGTAGAAGAGTTTTATAAACTTTTATTACTGTTTTGTTATTGTTGGTGTACTATTCTAATTATGTCTATTTGTTTGCTTAGTGTATGGTTGCTCGGATGATTGTGTGTTGATGCTTGATGATCGAGTATAGACGGTGAGCAGTTTCTTGACGATCAAGAGTATTATTTTGAGCCAGACCAGCAGTATCATCAGGAAAGCTTTGATTAAGGCAAGTATAACATGGGACCATCCTTGTTGTCCTATTCACTGAAATTATTATACATATGCATGTGTCTTCCTTGACAACCATAGAGATTATAACTTAGCTATTGATATCTTGTTTCCTTGTCACCTATGGGTTATGCATTTGGGTAGCTACTGCTAGCGCTTAATTATGAACAATGATCTTGTAATTTGACTAATGGATTATGCAATCAACCAATTAAGATGATGTTATTTCTGTTGAAAGGGGGCTAGAGCATGTGGGTTATTTTGATGCTCTAGTTACTCTCCGTAAGGACTTACCTGTAAGTGATAACCAGGACATACAGTACAGCTGTGAGGGCTATATGGCTCTGGCTCTAGTTGTTCAAGAGACTTTTTCTAGCTTGTTAGAGGTTACCTTAAATGGCGTAAGAATGGCTTGCCACGTTGGGTGTAGTGCGAGCCCCTGGCCTAGTGTGTATAGGCTGCGGTTGTTGTGCCACCAGGAAGGGGGGTTCTACATCTACCTTGCAAACCCATGCATTTGGAAATCATGACTCACAGTGAAAGTGTACACCTCTGCGCAGAGTTAAAAACTGGTATACTAGCCGTGCTCACGGATACGAGTGGCCTTGGGGATTCTTACAGAATAGTTGATCACCATTGTTATATCATGCTTAATTATTGTTGATTATTATTATGCTCATGTTAATGCTATTCATTATCCTTATTACAATTGATCATTGATTCATTAATGGGATTTGGATTACCTTGATGCTACTCAATTGCTAATTATATGATGATTAAAAGCTAAACGCAGTTAAACAGTGTCTAGCCTTTTTGAGCCTCATGAACCCTGTGTTATATTTGTTGAGTTCAACATGGACTCACTCTTGCTATTTCCCCAACACTCTAGTGTGTAATAAGATGCTACTCGGAAAAAGGACAAAGGTGTAATGGAGTTTCCAGAAGACTAGTAAAAGTGCTAGGCATATGTTACCCCCAGTCAGCCGTCCCTGAGAAGAATGGAGCCCGAAGTTTAGTCACCGTTCCGCGATACTCTGATGTAAGTGTTAATATAGCTATGTATACGTTATATAATAACATTGTTTCTGATACTTTTTCATTCTGGCATATGTGTGGACTTCCTGGGCACACATATGATTAGCCTGGTTTTGTTCTTTAGAAAACCAGGTGTGACAGAGTGGTATCAGAGCAGTGTTGACTGTAGGACGTATGCCAAGTAGCACTGGACGTATTCTAAAACTTATTTTACGATAAAACTATTTTGTCATCCCTTGACTCATTGATTTTGACTATTCCTCTCCCTTGTCCTGTTGTAACCCCTCCTTGATAGCTTCCTTTGACCTATTATCTCTTACTCCCTTGAATTTTGTTGTATGTTGTTTTTACTAAAAGTTTTCTGATCTTACCTGGTTCAAAGATTCGATGGCTTTTCATCATCCATATTTTTTCTTAGGATGACCACCATTGTTGAAGAAGCACGTGTAGTACCGATGATGTGATGTGTGCTTGTTTTGCTTGATGTGTTGCTTGTGTGTTGTTCTTGTTCTCGTGTTTCAAAGGTAGGCCCGGAAGGTATAAGTCTTGAGAAGTAGCTCGATCTATGTTAAGTGGGGTAGTGACATCTTGTATCTTACTTATCTTTCAATCGATCCTAATTCATGCCATTTTCTCTTACACCGTTCCTGTCTACCCTTGGTTGTCATGCTACCTTATTAATCTCATCTTAATGGATGATCAACACATGAAGGACTTATCATTAGCAGGAAGCTTTAGAGAAAGTGTTGCCTTCAATGACATCGTCAGGTGAAACAAGATCTTTGTTAAGTGGGGTAGCATCTGCTATCAACAACAGCAAGTCCGAAATATCTCAAGCGACGAGGCATGAGGAGGCATGAAGAACTAAAGATCAAACTTTATCTTTCTTGTCATCTTTTGGCTATCCTCAATCCATGTCTTATATCTCATCAACACAAAGCAAAGAAGCATGAAGACTTGAAGATTAGTGTTATCTATCTCTCTAGTGTCTTTGAATCTCGTTTCTACCTTATCCTGTTTTTTTATAGCAGTCTGTCTTCCTTAGCTTATATCTCTATTTTTGGATGCCCAAAAATCATGGATAAATTCTGGACAATAGTAGACTTCAATATCTTTCTCTGACCGTAAGAACCACCCTGATATCTATTATGGTTTGGGATTTATGAAAATCACAAGGCGACGCATCTGTGCTGTCAGCAATCTGGAATAGTTTCTGTTGTGCACAGTTTTCGACTACCTTAACTGCAGAATCTGGAGAAGAATTCTATAAGGAAGTTATAGTAAATTTGATAAGCTTTCCAACGGTATAAGCTACAATATCATTGGATTCGTAGAACTCGAGATATAACTGTATTTCTGCACTGTCATTTTTCTGCTCGCGAGGAAGTGCAGGTTACTTGTTCTTGCATATGCTCATGAGTCTCTTTGACATGATAGAAGGACACGATAGTAGTTATCACTCAGAAACAAATGCAAGTTATCCTTCGGTGTTCTCTAGTTGATCTCTTCTTAAGGGGAGTTGTCAAGCTAAAAGACGACACAAGATGGAGGTTTTATATATTCTATTTCGTCACCTGGAAGCATCAGCTAGCTACATGGTTGTAAAGTCACTATCGAGCGCAGGTATTCATTCTCAGAGTGGTAATCTGTTGGAACCATTTATAAGGATCGTAAGGGTCTAAAGGAGACATTTATAAAGTTGGTTATGAGCTTGTGGCATCATCATTGCATAAGAGTTGCTGAAGGAAAAAAGAACTTAAGGAGCAAGCTTATAAGGAGATTGACCAATTAAGGGCGGAGTTAGGTCGTCCCCAAGATTTATTAGAAGCTTAACTAGGAAATAGGAAAAATCCCTATGTAATAGGAACGATAGTAGTTGCGAGTCAATTTTAAGTTTGGATTGTTTTAAGAGTCAGTTTGTGGTGTGAACAATTGTGTGATTGATGGATTGTTATTATGATAATGTGTGATTTGGATCTTTGTAATGTGTGCTGGAGTTTTGTAGACAGGCCTACAAGTTCCATGGTTAAGAATATTAAGTTTGATCAAAATATATTAGTTGGTTATGAGGTGAACATAGTTCTGTCCTTTGCTGATTTTTAGGTCAGTCTGGGATGTTTAAGAAATAACTTAAAATCCATTAATGGGAAATTTAAGAAATTATACTGGGAATAATTAGACTTCTATATCTTTCCAACCCCGCAAGAATCACTCTAATATCTATTAAGAACTAAGAGATATATCTATTTCAAGTTGGGGTTACTGCACAGTCTGGAATTCTGAAACAGTTTCGGTTAAGTTCAGTTTTTGGCCAATTATTTGACAGATTCAGAAAAAGTGTTGTGAATAAAAGTTGTAGATAATTTTGTAAGCTTTCCAACCATGTAAAGATCATCTGAATTGGACGTCTGTAGCTCGAGATATAATAGTTTTACTGAGTTACTGAAATTGGAATTTGCACAGAGAAATCAGATTTTGCTTATCTATTGAATTGGAAACCACCTATTGATGTTAGCGAGATTCGTAGTTTCTTGGGATTAGCTGGATATTACAGATGGTTCATTGAAGGGTTTTCTAAACTTGCTAAACCTATGACATCTCTATTAGAGAAGAATGCCAAGTTTGTGTGGTCAGATAAATGTCAAGCTAGTTTTGAGGAATTGAAGAAGAGGTTGACTACAGCGCCTGTTTTGGTTTTGCCAGATTTGAGTAAGAAGTTTTCTATTTATTGTGATATTTCTCGTCAAGGTTTGGGATGTGTTCTTATGCAAGAAGGCAGAGTTGTGGCTTATACATCTAGGCAGTTGAGAAAGCATGAGTTGAATTATCCTACACATGATTTGGAGTTAGCAGCTGTGGTTCATGCTTTAAAGATTTAGAGACATTATTTGATTGGACATAAGAGTGATATATACACTGATCATAAGAGTTTGAAGTATATTTTCACTCAGTCAGACCTGAATTTGAGGCAACGCAGATGGTTAGAGTTGATTAAGGATTATGATATTGAGATACACTATCATCCTGGTAAGGCTAATAAAGTAGCTGATGCTCTTAGTAGGAAAAGTTATGCCAATGAGATACGGACGCTGTCTATGACTAGTGAGTTATGTGCTGAATTTGAATATTTGAATTTAGGAATTGTTACTAATACAATGGAATTAGTGATAGAGCCTACTTTAGAGTAAGAAATTTACAAGGGTCAGTTGAAGGATGAGAAACTGAAGAAGATAGCAGAAGATATAGTGATTGGTAAGTCACCAGGGTTTTTGAATGGATGATAATGAGATTTTGTGGTTTGGAAAGAGGCTGTGTGTATCTGAGGATCAAGCTGTTCGACAGGCAATTCTTAGCGAAGCTCATGAGTCAGCTTATTCTATTCATCCTGGTAGTACTAAGATGTATTTGGATCTGAAACAGAAATATTGGTGGGTTGGATTAAAGCGAGATGTGGCTGAGTATGTGGCATTGTGTGACACTTGTCAGAGGGTGAAAGCAGAGCATCAGAGACCTGCTGGATTGTGCAACCAATGAAGATTCCTGAATGGAAGTGGGAGGAAGTTGGTATGGACTTTATAGTAGGGTTACCGCGTACTCAGAGAGGTTATGATTCTATTTGGGTGATAGTGGATCGGTTAACCAAAGTTGCTCATTTTATACCAGTTAAGACTACTTACCATGGACCAAAATTGGTAGAGTTGTATATGGAGAGGATAGTATGTTTGCATGGAGTTCCAAAGAAGATTGTATCTGATCGAGGATCGCAGTTTACGTCGCATTTTTGGAAAGCTGTGCATGAATCATTGGGAACAAAATTGAATTTTAGTACGGCATATCATCCACAGACAGATGGACAGACTGAAAGGACCAACCAGGTATTAGAGGATATGTTGAGAGCTTGTGCATTGCAATATGGAACTAGTTGGGATAAGAGTTTGCCTTATGCAGAATTCTCTTATAATAATAGTTATCAACAGAGTCTTAAGATGGCACCGTTTGAAGCTTTGTATGGACATAAGTGTAGAACTCCATTGTTTTGGTATCAGACAGGTGAATCTCAGGTGTTTGGTACAGATGTTCTTAGAAACGCAGAAGATCAAGTGCGAGTGATTCGTGAGAATTTGAGAGTAGCACAGTCTCGTCAGAAGAGTTATGCTGATAATAGGAGAAGAGATCTAGTTTTTAGGTAGGTGATTATGTCTATTTGAAGGTGTCACTTATGAGAAGTGTGAAGAGGTTTAACATGAAAGGCAAATTAGCACCAAGGTATGTTGGACCATTTAAAGTTATTACTAGACGTGGAGAAGTTGCTTATCAATTAGAGTTGCCTGAAAATTTATCTGGAGTGCATGATGTGTTTCATGTTCACAACTTAAGAAGTGTTTGCGGGTGCCTGAGGAGCAGATACCTTTAGATGAATTGACTGTTATGGAGGATCTTACATATGAAGAGTTTCCGATCAAGATTTTAGAGACTGCTGAGAGAGTTACTCGAAGTCGGATTATTAAGATGTACAAAGTACAGTGGAATCGATATTCAGAGGCAGAGGCAATTTGGGAAAGAGAGGATGAATTAAGGAAATCATATCCGCAATTGTTTGAGTAAGCAGTTCAATCTCGAGGACGAGATTCTTTTAAGGGGGTAGAATTTGTAACACCCAAAAATTCTAAACTTTAGGAATAATGAATTTCAAATAAGTTAGATAACAATTAAGGGCAAATTAAAATTTTAAAAACTATTTGGTGATGCATTCATGCTGTTGCATTTATTTTATTTTATGGTGTGGTTATATTTGTTTTATTTTAATTGATTCGGTTTTGGAAAATATATATATAGAAGTGAATAAATGAAGAAAAGAAAGAAGAAAAAATATATAAAACAACTTACTTTCTCCCTGGCGGCCTGGAAGCCCAACCGAACCGGCCCGCTTTCTCTCCCTCTTCCTTTGGGCCGTCGGTCCGAGCCTGCTTCTCCACGCTCGCGACCGCGTGGGCCGGCCCAGAGCCGCGGCAGCCGCGCCCTCTCCCTCCTTGCTTCGCTGACCACTGGACCCCACTTGTCGGTCTCGTCTTCTTCATCATGTTCGTGACCGAGCCGGACTTTGCCGCCACCGATCCTTGCCAAATTAACCGGGATCTCCAAACCGAACACGACGCGGTGGAGCTATAAAAGTGAAGCCGTGACCCTCCTCTTTCCGTTTTTCCTCTAAACTGCGAGTTCCACCACGTGAAATCGAGTTCTAGGGTTTGAGGTTGTTGAAGGTCGGCGGTTGAACGGTTGGGGAGTTTCGGGTGGATTGGAGGTCAATTTCTTCGCTTGGGTGAGTTTGTCATCTTCTCCTCTCCCTCCCAATGCTCTTCTTTTGAGTTTTGTGCTTTGTATCGCGGGATTGGAGCTCACCGTGGCCGACAATGGCGCCGCCGTTCATCCCCGAGCCGTGTTCTCTCACCGGGTCGTCGTAGCGCTACTAAACCGCATAGATGAGTTCGAGTTTACTTCCTCTTTCGATTTGTGTTGGTGGCGGGGCGAGTTGTGGTCGGAAAAGGTGGGGCTAAAGCTCTCCGGCGAGTTCATGGCGGCGGCCATGGTGGCCACTGGCCGGAGTTGATGTAGATGGCCGGTTCTCTCTCCCTCTCTCTTTTGGATTGAACGGTAGCCGTTCGTTCTCTGATCAACGACCAAGATTAGAAGATACCCCTTCGCGGGGTAATCTTTCTAAAGAGTCCCTGGGTTTTTGGGTTATAGAACCTGCCGTCCATAGCGTATAGTTGGAAATACGTTTTCGTGTTTTGAAAGCGTATTTTCTTCTGGTTTATTCAAAAATACGTTTTCAGGAAATTACAGTTTTGCCACTAGAATTGTTTTGGTCATAAAAACTTCGTTTTAACTCCGATTTGATCCGTTCAAGTTGCGTTAGGTTCGTATTTGCGAGCTCTACATGTTAGTGTAGTTGTACAGTTAGTTTTGATAATTTATTTTTCGAGTTTATAATTAAGTATTTATTTATCTATAGGAAATCTTAGAAAATTCATAACTTTCACGTTTTAACTCCGAATTTGGTGATCTTTGCGTCTGTGTGATCGTAGTAACGTGTAGAAGAGTTTTATAAACTTTTATTACTGTTTTGTTATTGTTGGTGTACTGTTCTAATTATGTCTATTTGTTTGCTTAGTGTATGGTTGCTCGGATGATTGTGTGTTGATGCTTGATGATCGAGTATAGACGGTGAGCAGTTTCTTGACGATCAAGAGTATTATTTTGAGCCAGACCAGCAGTATCATCAGGAAAGCTTTGATTAAGGCAAGTATAACATGGGACCATCCTTGTTGTCCTATTCACTGAAATTATTATACATATGCATGTGTCTTCCTTGACAACCATAGAGATTATAACTTAGCTATTGATATCTTGTTTCCTTGTCACCTATGGGTTATGCATTTGGGTAGCTACTGCTAGCGCTTAATTATGAACAATGATCTTGTAATTTGACTAATGGATTATGCAATCAACCAATTAAGATGATGTTATTTCTGTTGAAAGGGGGCTAGAGCATGTGGGTTATTTTGATGCTCTAGTTACTCTCCGTAAGGACTTACCTGTAAGTGATAACCGGGACATACAGTACAGCTGTGAGGGCTATATGGCTCTGGCTCTAGTTGTTCAAGAGACTTTTTCTAGCTTGTTAGAGGTTACCTTAAATGGCGTAAGAATGGCTTGCCACGTTGGGTGTAGTGCGAGCCCCTGGCCTAGTGTGTATAGGCTGCGGTTGTTGTGCCACCAGGAAGGGGGGTTCTACATCTGCCTGCCGAGTGAATCTAATGGCCCTAACTTGTTAGACGAACTTTTGAATGCCTTTATATGGTCTCTGATGTTTTGGGCCTTGCAAACCCATGCATTTGGAAATCATGACTCACAGTGAAAGTGTACACCTCTGCGTAGAGTTAAAAACTGGTATACTAGCCGTGCTCACGGATACGAGCGGCCTTGGGGATTCTTACAGAATAGTTGATCACCATTGTTATATCATGCTTAATTATTGTTGATTATTATTATGCTCATGTTAATGCTATTCATTATCCTTATTACAATTGATCATTGATTCATTAATGGGATTTGGATTACCTTGATGCTACTCAATTGCTAATTATATGATGATTAAAAGCTAAACGCAGTTAAACAGTGTCTAGCCTTTTTGAGCCTCATGAACCCTGTGTTATATTTGTTGAGTTCGACATGGACTCACTCTTGCTATTTCCCCAACACTCTAGTGTGTAATAAGATGCTACTCGGAAAAAGGACAAAGGTGTAATGGAGTTTCCAGAAGACTAGTAGAAGTGCTAGGCATATGTTACCCCCAGTCAGCCGTCCCTGAGAAGAATGGAGCCCGAAGTTTAGTCACCGTTCCGCGATACTCTGATGTAAGTGTTAATATAGCTATGTATACGTTATATAATAACATTGTTTCTGATACTTTTTCATTCTGGCATATATGTGGACTTCCTGGGCACACATATGATTAGCCTAGTTTTGTTCTTTAGAAAACCGGGTGTGACAAACGTTTTCGTCGAAGATATATATACTCTAATTTGAGTTACGAGCAGTATGCATATGGGTTGCCTTTCTTGCTGTAAGATGATTATTGGTGCTTTGTTCTGTGTGTCTTGGTAGGTTAAGAATGGCTCGTATGAAGTAGACTGCTCGTCCGATCGAGGGTGCCAAAGGGATGGTCGTGAGCCCGTGACGAGGTGGTTCCATGGCGACGCCAGGCGCAGGGTCGCGGTGGGTGTGGCCGTGTCTGTGCGATGCGGGTTCTTGGCCCAGAGGCCGCCACGCTAGAAAGGCGGCACCTTGCCTTATGTTGTTGTGCTGGTGACCATGCGCGGCAGCCATGGCAAGGTGTGCGGCCGACGGGAACAAGGCTAGAGCAGAGCAGCCGACGTGGATGGCCGGAACAGGCAGGCAATGTGGCAACGCAAAAGGCGGTCCTTGGGGCTCACCGAGGGCTTGGGGACGGTGGGGCTGTGGTGGCTTCTTGTGTTCTCGCGCGGTGCCGACGGTGCTATGTCAGTGCAGGCGGAGCTCTATGGCGGCGTCGTGGTGCCACGACCCGCACAAGGTCTCGGCTAGGAGAGTTGAGAATAGAGGGAGACACAGAGGAAGTGGCGGCGGTTGAAAGGGAAAGATGGGGAGGCGAGGCCGGCTGAGGGGAGATTTTATAGCCCGCAGGCTAGGGTTTGCGGGGGCAGGTGTGGTGCTCCGGCATCCGTGCCGTCAATGGGACGACAGAAAAGCAGCAGCACCGAAGGGAAAGAAGAGAGCGGCTCCCGGCCAGAGCAAGACGGAGACGGTTACGCGATGGAAAAGGGAATGGAGGGCGTCGGGCGTGAGACGGGGATGCAGCTCCCCATCCGGTCTACTAGCAAGTGGGCCGCTGGCAGATGGTGGGGCCCACGCTCACGGCGACCCAGCGGAAATGGTGGCTTTGTCTTCTGGCATCCACGTGCGTGCGATGCACATGAGAGGCCGAAAAGGGAAGCTAGGCTTCGCTGGTTCTGGGCCAGAAGCGGAGGGAGGTAGGCGCGCGCAGGCCTGCTGGTTTGAGGAGGGAGTTGGGCTGGGCCTTAGGCCAGGAGAAGGAGGGCTGGCCGGTCCAGATTTCGGTCAGGGCTGGGAAAAAGGCTTTTCCTATTTTGGACAAGGGTTTATGGAGGAGGCTACCTCCAAGCACAAACAAGAACCAAATCACGCATGCACCTATACTGCAACTTATTTGTAATCTCTCTTTCAAGAAGATGAGAGAGGATTAGGGTTTTTGTTTTAGAAATAATCAAAAAGACGTGTGTGTGGGTTGCACGTTGCAGCTCGAATTCAACCAAAGTTTTAATTTTTCTTAAAAACATTTTATTTGAAAACATCTCTCGCCACGTTGGTGATCAGTCTTCGCAACAAGCAGTTCATTGTAAAATGGTTTGAAGTTCGGATTTTGAAATTAGGGCTAGAAGGGAAAACATTTTACTTAAGTTTGAACTAACATTTACATGCAACACACATTCAAGCAAAAACTTTTAAAAAGTTGGGATTTTTATGCTACACAAAATTCTCAAGATGTTATACTTGGTCAATGCTGCAGTCAGTTTTGATGGAATCAGTCGTGACTGCCATGCAGGCACAGCTCAAAAGGTGGGAGGTGGCGAGGGGTTCTTCAAGCCATCCTCCCTAGAAGGTTCAGGTTGTGAGGCAAGTGTCCTATCGCCCTACTGGGAACTGGCAGCAACAACAACAGCGCCAATAGCCCAACAGGCAAAACCAGGGTAATCAGCACCAGCAGCAGCAGCCACATGTGGAATTTGACATCTGCAAGGGTCCTTCACCCAATACTTGCTGTAATTGTGGAGAGGATGGGCATTATTCTCGTGACTGCCCGAAGAACATGAAGGGTGTTGACGGTAGTTAACAACCATCAAGAACCATCAACATAACTTGTATAAATGCATGAAAATGATCACCAACATAGGATTAGGGGTTTTAACTGACAAATTCCACGAGTTTTGGTGAATCTATGTTTTCGCAGGGATTAATCAGAAATTAAGCAAGGTGGACCCAAGACGTCAGGTTTATTTACATATTCCGCACGGGCACCAGTTTCAGAAAGTTCCAGAGGACACTAGAGGGCACCCCACCGAAGTAGAGAGTCGAGGGTGATAGGTGGGGCTGGCCGGCCCAGGAGGCCACCTGTCAGTCTCCCCCTTCTACGTCGGTTCCTCCACCGCCTTAGGGTTTGCATCTCAGTCGTCGCTCAAGGTCAGTTTGATCCGAGGGTTGTGGTTCAACGCTCCGGGCTATATATACCAGCCCTGCCCCCCAGGCCATATCATCAGGTCATAAGTCAAGAGAGGACCAGAAATTAGGGTTTCCAGAGAGAAGAATAGATCTCCAAGTCTTCAAGTTCTAGTATAGACTAGCCAACTAGATTTAAGTAGAGTTTAGGCGATTGCTCAGGATTCCGGATTCGCCGTCTGGAGACCGGTAATGCCATTGTATCTCTTTATTTTGACTTTGTGCTGCTTCAATATTATGTTTCTTTTTATTATGTTTTTAGTTTGCTCTAATTGTATATTTGATATAGTCATGATTGATAATGAGTTTATGCATAAGATCGCAAAGCGCTTAGCTCCGTACTCGAGTGAGTTAAGTGGTCGACATAATGTAAGCGTGGTGCTTATATGTTGTTTACCTGTGGATGCACCCTACATTCCGGGCCATGTGGTAGATCATAGGTGTGACATTCCTGTTGAGTCTTTTGTCTCCCACTCCCCGTTTGTAGGACAAGTAGAAGAACCTGGTTGCAAAGGAAGTGTTGCTCTGTTCTTGATCTTCCTTAGTAATGTTCTTTATGTGTAGAGTTAATTATGCTATAGATGAAAGTATATATACTTGAGTGTACAAAAGACTTAAGTAAATAAGGAATGACTTAGAAATTCTATCTCTTAATTAATCTCCTGCCTAGCCTTACTACATTTATGAGTATCTATTTCTATCTCTGGATTATCATTATCAATACCTCACATTATCATTATATATCATTTGACTTACCCCTGTTAGAGTATGTGCTAAGTCATAGGTTTCTATCATAAGCATTCATATTTGTCAATATTTCAATCGATGGATGGATCTCCTTCGATCCTCCTTGCTATCGACCCTGACCCTCGCCTGCCCTCCAAAGATATAGAATTGGAGATTCAATTTTCAATGTTTTTCTGTTAATTAAACAGGGGTGGGTGGGTGGGGGACAGACGGAGGGAAGTGCGTAGAAGGAAGCAAAGTAGCTTCTTTGACATTCGTTGCGGTCGACGTGGTTGGCGTGCTATAGGGGCTCATCGTGGGGGCCGCCAGGGTCGAGGGGATGGACGGGGAAGCCGGCACTCTCCTAGGTTCGCTGAGGGGCCTCGGCTTGGTGGCAGGCTATGGTCGCGCCCTCGGCTTCTTGTGTTCTCGAGGTGCTGACGGTGCTAGGTCGGTGCGCGCAGAAGGGCTTGGCGGAGAGAGTTGAGAAGCGAGGGAGACACAAAGGAATTGATTTGACGATGTTACTTGGACGTTAAGTCTTTATCCTTCCATCGGAAGCTACCGTACCAACAGCTACGCATGCTACGCGCGCCTGAGTGCCACGTCGGGGATACCGGGTCAGTGTGCTGGGCCAGGAGAGGCCGCCGACGATGACCATATTGACGTCGATGCTCCAATACCAGAAGCCGTCAAGCACCAGCATGCCGTGTTCATCATCGGAAATGAGTTGGCAGAGAGCGCGTAGGTATCGATTTCGACGAGAACAAGAGTGTTCTACTAAGAATCAAGTTTGTCTTAAAACAACAAGGTGTTTAGGATAGATTGGGTAGAAAGGAACTTTATGGTAAGGGTACTAGATCAACGAAGGGTCTACTATGATTGTTCACTTCGGAGCTCTGTTTCGGTCAAGCACCACAGAAGATAACTTGTGTTGTTATAGCTTTGGGCCCTATGCTTCAAAGTCCCCTTGGGTACAGATTCTTGCAGCTCTAGCTCCATCTGACACGCCTCTTTAGTACACTGTTCACTGAATCTATTATTCTCTCTCCATTCTTTCCCTCTCGCTGACACAAGCGGAGCATCCGGAGCCAGTTTCCTAGCTTCCTTTCTGCATGCTACAGTGCGGTACAGTAAAGGAGCTGGAGCTTCTAGGAGCCTGGCCAAACGGCGCCTAAGAACTTGTCCGAACACGTGGTGGACTATAGAGACTAGATGCGGCTGTCACCACCCACTAGCTACCACACATCCGAGGAAGCAAGCCGACTCTTACAATATTGATTACTACTCCAATCTAGGTACCAAAAGTAGACTAGAGCATTCAGATAAAGAACAATGTACCAGCAAACAACTAAGCCATATGTTCTATGGTCATAAGTGAGTGTGTAGTGGTATTTATAGATCTCAGATAAAAAAGTGACCAAAATAAAAGTTGTAGATCTCAAAAAGTTACCCAATTTTGTAGTTGACAACTTTTTCATTTGAAATCATCCATCTAACGAAAATTACATTTGATTTCTAAAATTTAAAATTCAAATTTTTGAATCGGCCTCGGATGGAGAAATGCCCAAATAAAAGTTGTAGATCTCGAAAAGTTATGCAACTTTGTAGTTGATAACTTTTTCATTTGAAATCATCTATCCATGGAAAATTACGGTTGAATTTTCTAACATTTGATATTCAAATTCTTTAAATGACCTCAGATAGAGAAATGACCAAAACCAAAATTATAGACCTCAAAAAGTTGTAAACCTTTGTAGTTGACAACTTTTTTATTTGAATTCATTTAAAATCTCAAATATTCATTTTAAAACCAGAGTGACATAAAATGGGGAGGACAAATATACCAAGTGGACACAAGTGTCTTAAAGGTGGAGTGTTTAGGGGACAAACATGTGAAGCAGGCACTAATGCGCGCCCTCATATTATTTTATTAGTATTGTGATCCAGCCAATTATCTAATCAATAATCATTATCTAAATTCCCTCTCTAATTTTAGATAATAAATTAAACAGAAAGACCATAGTTTTTCAAGCCGATTGGTTCAAGCACTAATTGTATTGAAACCATTAGAAGCTGATTATCAAAATCATTGCATTGAAACTCGTTATTTTGTCCATTGCCCCCATACTGAAATCCTGGCGATGTGTAGTAAGCGATTATTTCGGTAGTATAGGCGATGTGTCTATCAACAACCAAACTCATATGTTGACTTCATTAATTTTAAGATTGGTTAGTCCAATATTTCAGAGGTACTCAAAGGGGATAGGGTGTGTTAACGTGCATTCATAGTGGTTAAGTGTGCATGCATATAAGCGAGCGTCTGTGTCTATACATCTCCGTGATTGAAGGCCTATCTTTTTAATGACCACGCCGTAAAACATGTGTAATAGTAGGGGTGGGTATTCCTTTTAGCAAATACAATATTATTGTCATGGATCGATAGAATACTTATTAACTGATGTAAGATGTTTGTACTCTTTTATAATTTGAAGGATTTTGTTGTTTTCTACAAAAGTCTCATGAGGTGAACAATAACTTGGAAGCTAAGAAGAGTTTTCGACAAGATAAAATTTGTTTAAGACGCCGTGACAAGGAGCTGTTGGTTTGTCAAGGTCATAAACATATTTTAACTTCACCATCTAGTGTCCTCGTGGGCCTCTGTACTTTAGAATTGTGCAACTTGCTTTCATCAATAGTTGAGACAAAGCACTTGAAAACAAATCTGTAACAATGTTTCATTTGCACACGGGACCAACAACCCCATCTGCTTGAGACCTGGAGCAATTAGGTGTTGTATATGTATGAAAATGAGAGAAGAAAATAGCCCACAAGAAGCTAGGATATTTCCATTAACAATAATCTCATAAATTTGGACCGTCTGTGCTCATTAAACATACGTACATAAACAAAATGATGTTTAGTTTGTCTAAGATCGATACGGCTTTGCTCGCTGCAATATTTGCTACCATTTTTTTTACGAATCTGGAGGGGGCGAAGCCCCAGTTTGCGTACTGTTTTGACATACAGATAATAATAACAAGGACATGAAGACACATTTGGGAACCAATTTCATGCGTGTCAACTTTAGGCTATGATGTATGTTCAGGCGGCAGAGTTTTTTTTTTAGGAAGGAGGGGTTGTCCGCTACTGAACTTTATTAAAATTTTAAAGAAAGTACAAAATCTGAGTAGTACAAATCAGGAAACAAAGAAAATAAACAAGATGTGCGAAATTTTAATAAATGTGTTCCATCTTAGTTGCAAAATCATAATTTTTAACACACTTGTACAAGGTCAATTTGTTTTCACGACCGGAGAATATAGCTCATTTTTCATTAAGATGAGGAGTGAATTACACAACACAGCTATGAGAGAACCCTTGTAGCACAGGTTACAATGAGTGACCTAGAATAAACATAGGAACAAGAAAAAGATGTGCAGCGAGGACGCAAGCGGTGCTACTTGCACAGGATGGGTTTTCAATCTACTCAGCCTCTCATGTTACTTAAGTTATTGTGATATTATAATATCCACCAGAGTGCTGAGGCCATTGATTGATTCTCACAACTACCCTCATATAATAGCTATCTCATCCGAGCAAACGGCTTCCTCGGTTTGTCGTGTCGACCGAAAGAATCGATACAGGCCATCACTTGCTTTCTACAAACTTGAAGGATGAAGCTAGAGGTGAGAAGAAAGACAAAAGATTTATTAAGTGGTATCTGCTGTCACTGCGAGCTTGCCTCGTGTAATTTGTAACACCCAAAAATTTCAACAAATAGAATTAGTGGGTTTAAAATAATTTAGATAATAATTAATGGGGAATTAGGATTTAAAAATTTTAGGAAGAATATTTGGTGATGCATTCATGCTGTTGCATTTATTCTATTTTGTGGTGTGGAATTTATTTTAATTGTTTTGAAACTTTAAATCTTTTTAAATAGCTTGAAAACAAACAAATAAAGAAAAGAAAGAAAAGAAAAAAAATAAGACAAACTCACCTTTTCGGCCTGGCGGCCCAGCTAAGCCGAGCCCAAGCTTTTCTTCTTGGCGCGCGTGGGCCGGCCCAGGAGCTGCGGCAGCCGCGCCCTCTCCCTTCCTTGCTTCGCTGACGACTGGACCCCGCTTGTCAGACTTACCTTCTTCCTCCCTCAATCGTAACCGAGCCGGTCACGATTTCCACCGCCGCCTAGAAATCAAATCCGCGAAGTAGGGGATATCTTCCCAAATTGGTCACGTTATCCTCTATTTAAGCTAGAGCCGAGTTGTTCCGGTCGGTTTTAGATCAAAAAGAGACCTAGCCCTATTGTTTGAGCTTTAACCGCCGCCGCAAAAGCTAGAGGCCGCTATGGGGGGGAATTCGGCGGCCACCTTGGTTTTTAGCCACTGTAAGTTGTTCTACCGGTTTTAGCTTGCTTTTGTGAACTTAATTGTGCTCCCAATTTTGACGTTAAGGGCTTGTTGTGTCTTTACCGTGTTTAGGGGATCGGGCGTCCGCCCTTTGAAGCCATCCGATCAACCTAAGTCGCCCTTGCCCTCGTTTCCGCGTTAGGTGAGGTCGCATGAAGCTTCTCTTTCGATTGGTACTATCCGCATGACTTTTAGTGAGGTCTAGATCGAGTTTTGGCATCTCCGCGCGAGCCGCCGGCCATGGCGCCACCATGGGGAGGGGGAAACACGGCGGTAGCGCCGCCGGCTTTCCCTGGAATGAATGAGAGTCGTCCATCTTGAGATCTGCGGTTGATAATAGAAGATACCCTTTCGGGGGTAGATTTCATAAAGAGTCCATGTATTTTTATGAATTAGAACCCGCCGTCCCTTGGCGTAAACCCCGAAACGTGTTTTCGTGTTTTGAAAGCGTATTCTCTCCCGGTAAATCAAAAATACGTTTTCGAATATTTACAGTTTTGCCACTAAACTTGTTTTGGTCATAAAATCTTTGTTTTAACTCCGATTTAATCCGTTCAAGTTGCGTTAGGTTCGTATTTGCGAGCTCTACATGTTAGTATAGTTGTACAGTAAGTTTTGGGAAAATTAATTTTCGAGTTTATATTTAAGTAATTATTTATCTCTAGGAAATCTTAGAAAATTCATAACTTTCACGTTTTAACTCTGAATTTGGTGATCTTTACGTTTGTGTGATCGTAGGAACGTGTAGAAGAGTTTTATAAACCTTTATTACTGTTTTGTTACTGTTGGTGTACTGTTCTAATTATATCTCTTTGTTTGCTTCGTGTATGTTTCATTGGTTGCATGTATGTTGTTGATTGATGATCGAGTATAGAAGGTGAGCAGTTTCTGGATGATCAGGAGTATTACTTTGAGCCAGATCAGCAGTATCCTCTGGAGAGCTTTGATCAAGACAAGTATAACATGGGACTATCCTTGTTACCTATTCACAATAATCAAATTCATACGCATGTGTCCACTTTGATAACCCTAGAGATTATAACATAGTGATTGTTATCCTGATTCCTTGACAACCTTGGGGTATGCATTGGGTAGCTGTTGCTAGTGCTTAACTATGAACATTGATCTTGTAATTTGGTTAATGAAATAAACAACCAACTCTTAAGATGATTAAAATCCTGTTAAAGGGTGCTAGAGCACTATGTTGTTTTATGATGCTCTAGTTACTCTCCACAATGACTTTTGTACGTGATCATCCAGGACATACAGTACAGCTGTGGGAGCTATATGGCTCTGGCTTTAGTTGCTCAAGAGACCTTTTCTAGCTTGTTAGTGGTTACCTTAAATGGCGTAAGAACGGCTTGCCCTGTTCTTAGTGTGTATAGGCTGCGAGTTGTGTGCCACTGGGAAGGGGGGTTCTACATCTGCCTGCCGAGTGAATCTAATGGCCCTAACTTGTTAGACAAACTTTTGAATGGCTTTATATGGTTCTCCGGTGTTTGGGTGTGATCTCCCCACGCATTTGGAAATCATGACTCACAGTGAAAGTGTACACCTCTGCGCAGAGTTAAAAAACTGGTATACTAACCGTGCCCACGGATACGGGCGGCCTTGGAACATCTACAGATAGATGATCATAATTGTTATATCATACTTAATTATTGTTGTTATTATTATGCTCATGTTAATGTTATTCATTATCCTTATTACAATTGATCATTGATTCATTAATGGGAAGTGGATTACCTTGATGCTACTCAATTGCTAATTATATGATAAATAAAAGCTAAACGCAGTTAAACAGTGTCTAGCCTTTTGTGTCTCATGAACCCTGTGTTGTACTTGTTGAGTTTGACATGGACTCACCCTTGCTATTTCCACCATAACAGATGAAGATTATGAGGAAGATTATCATAATGAGTACTAGTCTTGGTGTCAACCAGTCAACCGTGTCCCTGTGTTTGGAGTTTCCCCTGGAGATCTACTATTAGACATTATTATTTATCGTTCAAGACTATGTGTTAAATACTTATTCTCTATGTAATAAGCACTGTGATGATACTATGTAATTTGTCTACTTGTGTGTGCGATCATATCCTGGGGCGCACATGAGTTTTTTATGCATCCTATTTTTATCCTTAAAAATGGGTGTGACATAATTCAAACTGTCTACTGCTTCTATTTAATGGTTATGGTTATGATTCTTATGACCAGAAAGGTAGAAACGTTTTTCCACGGATCTTGTTTCCTCATCTGACACGGATAGAATTTGTGCAGGCTAATCCGAGGGTGTTTTTTACAGTGTCCCAGCACCCTAGATATGGCCGATATTGCTAGTGAACTTTTTTAGTTGTAGTGAACTGAGGACATGGCTTAGCTAGTTAGGTTCCTTGTGATGAAGTAAGTGCACCCGGGTTAAAATCCTTGACATGATATTGTTGCTCACATTTTCGTGACTTTATTATAGAAGTGAACAACACTATTCTTTTAGTGGTAGGTGACATGTCCGTCGACAGCGGGATATATTCCATGATTTACCGGTACTATTATTTTAGTAGTACGCGATGTGTCTATCGACAACAAGATTCATATGGTGATTTCATCAATCCTGAGATCCGTTGGCCCAAATTTTCTTTTGAGGAAAACTGTTTTTCCATTAATTTTTACTCATAGGCTGTGTTGACGTGGATTCCTACGGGTTGAGTGTGCATACATGTAGGTGAGTGTTTGTGTCTATACATCTCTCATGATTCAAGGTCTACATTTTTTATGACCACACCAGCCGTCAAACTTGTGTAATGGTAGGGGTGGGTATTCTTTTTAGAAAATAGAATATTATTGCTGATCGATGGTTTGAGTACTTATTGACTGATGCAAGATGTTAGTACTATTTTAGAATTTGTAGGGCTTAGTTGTTTTCTACAAATAAAAGTCTCATGAGGTGAGCATTAACGTGTCGTAACGCGACAAGGAGCTGTTGTTTTGTCATGGTCAAGAACACTAGTGGCCCGGTCATCCCGTGTATGTAGTTTACAATTGTGCAACATGCTTAGATGATTAGTTGAGTCAAATTACGGGCTTGAAAATAAATATGTATAATTATGTCAACCACCACATCTGCTTGGAGACCTGGAGTAATAAGGGGATGTATGTGTGTGAAATTGAGAAAAGAAAATATCCACAACAAGCTTGGACATTTCCATTAACCATCTCATAATTGTGGACCATCAGTGCTGATTAAACGTAGGTACCTAGAAAAAATGATAGTTGCTTTGTCTAAGATCGATGCGGCTTTGCTCGCCACAATGTTTGCTTCTCCATCCATCCCAAATTTTACGACATTTTGGCTTTTCTTAATACATAGCTTTTGCTATGCACTATATCTAGATACATAGTAAAAACAATGTATCTAGGAAAACTAAAACGTTTTATAATTTGAAATAAAGAAAAGCCAAAATGTCTTGTAATTTGTAACGGAGGGAGTACTGTTTTGACATACAGATAATAATAACATGGACATAAGACCATTTAGGAAACAATTTCATGCTTTTCAACTTTAGGCTATATGCTGTGTGTGTTCAGGGGCAGAGTTAGAATTGTTCAAATAAGACGTGCGAATCACCACTATACTGGTTTTCAGAGACGGACAAAAGAAGTTTCTAGAGACAAGCGTGGATACTGCCTGTGGCAAAACACCACTGTAAATTAACCTTTCCACACGCAGGTTGATTTGCCCCTCTCTGGAAATGATTTACAAAATTGAAAAAAAAAATCAGCAGCCAACCAAGCCCAGTGAGTCTGTTGTCGAAACCCACTTAGCCCATCATTGAGATTGGGGTCGTGGAGCTGGGCACTCCAACCATGCAGACACCCTAGTCAGGTCTGTCCTTGACCACACGGCGCTGTCACCTGACTCAATGAAGAACAAGGCCTTCACACTGGATCCGGGGGCAAACACATGGAAGAAAGACGCATCAAGGGTGGAGGCTAGAGAAGGGGTAGAGCTCACCATTGTGGATGTGACCATCCTCGGTGCTCCAGCTCACCGGATCTGGCCATAGGAAGCCGGTGTCGGATGAGGTCGGTGGATCCTAGTCCCTTGCGAGGACCCTATCATGGCCGCGGCTCGAAATCCTGCCGCAGCCGCAAGAGATCCTGCGATCGCTGTTGGATATAGGTAAACGAGTTAAGGTGGGCCTTAGGATGGACACTGGGCTGGGCTCAATTAACAGAGGTGGGCCAGATAAGGAGTCCGCCTTTGAAAAGACCTCTTAAGAGGTCTGCCTCAACAACCGCCTCGCTCCGATGTCGTTTTCCCCGGCGATCTCATCCTCTCCGCGATTTTCATCGACAGCTCACCGGAGCACGTGGAACAGCTGAGACTGCCGGAGATATTTTGGCCACGAACCGCCTTTGTGCCTTGTCGTCTTGTCGACGGCCGCCGAGATATTTCTGTTAGACTTCTTTCCTCTTAGGTTCATTAGATCGGGATACAAGATTCATGTTCAGTGATTACAATGTGTATCAATAGTCCTAGTACATCGTCTACTACAGGATGAAAAGGCAGTAGTGGAGTATGAGACGCAGACCATCGAACGCCGTAGTTGTCTCAGCGGCCGGGGTGGAGGAAGCGCCGGCCGGGATCTCGTTCGCCGGTGGAGCCATCTGCGCGTCGGCAGCGACGGTCGATGGAGAGGGGAAACTCTGTGCAGTGAAGACAGTGGCGCAGCGAAGATGGTGGCGGCTTCCCGTCACTGGTTGCGCCCCTTCTCAGATCGGGATCGGGAAATGTCGGTGGGGAGTGGCGGCTCAGGTTAACCTCCTGTCGAGAGCCTGCCGGCCCCCACCTTTATTTATAGCGCAGTGTGACTGGGGCCCACCAACCATGTAGGGTTGGGCGCTCCCGATCAGAGCGCGAGAACAAGGCCCAAAAGGCCGTTGGGCCTAACTGGTGGGAGATCAAACCTAACATTCTCCCCCTTGATCTCTCATCATTTTCTTCGTTCTTTAATTTCATACTCAAAACTTTCAATTCATATTTTTCTTACTTCTATCCTATTCCTTTACAGATTAGTGCGTAGAGCTGTCTCATCGTCATAGCGGTTAGTGCCGTTAGACTAACAGCCACACCACCCCTCTCCGTATTGGAATGAAATTCTTTTTGGGCCATTCATATGTTCGGGAATCATAGGCTTTTCCTTAAACCCATGCCGGCTACATGTTCTCTGAACACGTTGGGTGGTAAGCCCTTTGTGAGCGGATCCGTGAGCATTTTATCAGTACTTATATGCTCAGGATTTATTATATGATCCCAAACTTTATCTTTCACAACATAATACTTTTATGTCAATGTGTTTGGCATCACCACTTAACCTATTGTTGTGAGCATATTGTACCGCTGGATTGTTATCACAATACAATCTCAGTGGTTTATTGATATTATCAATCACTTTCAATCCGAGTATGAATTTCTTCAGCCAATTCACCTTTCCCGTTGCCTCATAGCATGCTACAAACTCGGCATACATCGTCGAGAATGTAGTTACAGTTTGTTTGGAGTTTTTCCACGATATAGCCCCTCCTGCGAGAGTAAATATATATCCTGATGTGGATTTTCTTTCTTCTTCCGCATAATCGGAATCTGAATACTCCTCTATCTGCAAGGAATCAGATCTTCTATATGTTAACATGAGGCCTTTCGTACCCTGCAAATAACGCAGGACTTTCTTCACTAATTTCCAATGTTTAATTCCTGGATTCTTTTGATATCTGCCAAGTAACCCGGTAACAAAAGCTAAGTCAGGACGTGTATACACTTGAGCATATTGTAAACTTCCAACAGCTGAAGCATACGGTACCGCTTTCATTCAGTCAATTTCATATTAGTTCTTGGGACACTGATGTTCCTCAAATCTATCACCCTTGACTATAGGAGCAGGTGAAGGACTGCATGTATGCATACTAAATTTCTTCAGGACCTTTTCTATGTATGCCTTTTGCGATAATCCTAGAACCCCTTTCTTCTGTCTTGGTGAATCTCTATTCCCAGAACAAACGATGCCTTACCGAGATCTTTCATATCAAAGTTTGAGGACAAGAATTTCTTTGTTTCCATTAGTGGATTGATATCACTACTAGCTAGCAAGATATCATCCACATACAAAATTAGGAATATGTACTTTCCATTCTTGAACTTTGCGTAAACGCAATTGTCCTCAACATTTTCCTTAAACCCAAAACCTTTTATCATTATATAAAACTTCAAATACCACTGTCTTGAAGCTTGCTTCAATCCGTAGATTGATTTCTTTAGGCGGCATCCCATATTTCCTTTTCCTTTTACGACAAAACCTTTTGGTTGTGCCATATAAACATTTTCTTCCAAATCTCCATTAAGGAATGTCGTCCTTACATTCATTTGATGTAACTCTAAATCATAGTGTCTATAAGTGCTATTATAATTCTGAAGGAATCTTTACATGAGATTAGAGAAAATTTCTCATTGTAATCAATCCATTCTCTTTGCGTAAAGTCTTTCGCCATAAGTCGCGCATTAAATCTTTCTACATTCCCTTGGGAGTCATATTTTGTTTTGTAGATCCATTTACAACCTACTGTTTTGGCTCCTTTAGGAATAATTTCTAAGTCCCAAACTTTATTGGTACTCATTGATTTCATTTCATCTTCCATGGCCGTAAGCCACTTTGATGAGTGGTTGCTTCTCATGGCTTCTTCAAATGAGGTGGGATCATCCCCCGTCTGAAATTTTTCTATTTCATAAACTTCATAGTCATCAATAATAGATGATCTTCTTATTCTTTGAGACCTTCTAGGTGCCTCTGGCACTTGTTCCACATTGGGCTGTTGTTGTTCTTCCTCATGTGCGACATTTGGTTCTATAGGTTCCTCAAGAATAGGCACCTCAAGGACAGGTTCCTCATGTTCATTCATTGTCGCCATGGGAGAACTTGCAACAGGTGTTGGCACTACAGTGTCCTACACTATCGGCGCAATAGCACAGGTAGTGTGAAGAATGGCTCTTCAACCATCGGAGTGGGTACATGTACTCGCTTCTCCTGTATGCTTATTTCTCATACTACCATGCCCCCCTGATCATGTTATCCTCCAAGAACACAGCGTGTCTTGTTTCTACAATCTTCGTATGCCTGTCAGGACAATAGAAGCGATATCCTTTTGATCTTTTTGGATAGCCAATAAAATGGCAGCTGACTGTCTTGGAGTCTAACTTTCCTATGTTTGCGTTAAACACTTTTGCCTTAGCTGGACAGCCCCACACACGCAAATGGTTAAGTAAGGGTTTGCTTCCTGTCCACAATTCATACAGTGTTTTAGGCACCGATTTGCTTGGTATTAGATTAATTATGTGAATGGCGGTTTTCAGTGTCTCCATCCATAAACTAATCGGTAATGTGGAGTAACTTATCATGCTTCTTACCATATCCACTAAGGTACGATTACGTCTTTCAGCCACTCCATTCTGCTGAGGCTCCCTCGGTGTGGAGTACTGAGCGACTATGCTATTTTCCTGTAGAAACTTTGCAAACGGTCTAGGAATTTGGCCATATGGGGTATGTCGCCCATAGTATTCTCCACCTTGGTCTAATCGTACTATCTTTATTTTCTTATTGTGCTGATTTTCAACCTCAGCTTTAAATATTTTGAATTTATCCAATGCTTCTTGAAACAGTACTTGCATTGATCTTTTTTAGCTCCACCATAGGAGTTGTTCTGCTGATTCTCAGAATCCTGAGGTTTCTTTCTCTGTGAATTGGAGGAAGAGGACTTTTCCTTATCTCACTTGGGTTTTTCCCTTATGGTTTAGAATTCTTGCCATTAAAGTTCTTTCTTTTGTTATCCTTCACAAGATGAGCGGATTCACCCTGTGAGGACTTTATCATCTCCTCTTCTTGAGCACACAATGAGATAAGCCCTTTTGTGCCCCATCTTTCATGCTGCATAAAAGTCAAAACTGTACCAAATTTGAACAACGAGTTTGAAATAATGTGGAAAGACATCACAAAAAATGAGAGAAAAAACAAAAAAAAAAAAATCTTCCCCGAGTGCTAACATTTGGCACTCGGGGAAGAGGCTCGTTCCCGAGAGCTAAAACGGCGGCACTCGGGGAAGATTTTTTTTTTAAAAAAAAAGAAAAGTGGCTGGCCCAACCATATCCCGTCGGTGAGCCACCGTCAGGGCCCGCTGCCGCGCAAGATTGGGACGCGCTGCAAAAACTAGGGTCGCGCGCGTTGCAGCGCTCCGTTGGTCCACGGGACAGAGTAACAGACAGAGCAAGGCGCGGCACCCTGGCGAAATTATTTCGCGGGACACGTCATTCGTTCCATCCACTCACCCGTTACCCTCCTGGCTTCCTCCACTTCCCCCAAATCCTTTCGTCTTCCCTGTTCGCCATTGAAGTCGCCCAGATGCAGCCACCATCGCCGCCGTTCTCCATCCCAAGCACCAGCCACCTGCGCCGCCGGTCCTCCGCCGCCCACCGCCCCCACCTGCGCCGCCCGTCACCACCAGACGCCAGTGCAGTCGCCACCTCCAGCCTCCGCAGGACCGCCGCCGCCACCACAGGCCCGCCGGCCGCCGCCCCCAGCCCCAACCAACAGATCCCCCAACCCCAGCCATTAGCCCCTCCACGCCCAGTCACCAGGCCCTCCACCACCCCCAGTCACTTTCGCTTCAGTGGCCAGCACAATCCTCCTGCTCCCTCTACGCACTCACCTCTTTTTCCCAAACGATACAACCAAAGTTTTCAAATCTGCAAGCTTTTCCAGTGGTTGCTGCTGTCGTCGGCCACCCGAAGTGAGTAAGATGTTGTATGCCCCTATATTCAAGTGTGAATGGGGGATCTTTCTTGTTTTTGTCTGAAGGAAATTCTCGTGTTCAGTCTAAATGATTTGGGGGAGTTTTAATTTCGTGACCACATACACCATCGACTTTGTCACTACATGTGCAAGCTTCCCTCCTGAAGGCCTCAAAGTATTGGCCGGTTAGTTCTGCCTCCCTTTGTTTTGTGTTGTACTGTATGACCATTGCATATGATTTAGACATATAGTTCAGTCGCAGCAGCACTGCATTGATACTTTAGTTCATAATGTTGTGTCTGTTTTAACTATTGTTCTGATCACAAATTGTTCATCTGCATGTGAGAATTTTTTTAAAAATTCCGTCACAACATTGCAGATCTGATTACACTCAGTGCCAATCTGGTTGGTCACGTTCGGGATATAGGCTGTTGTGTGTTCCAATGGTAAGATATTGACACCATGTAGTTTGAAGTTTTTTAGGGGCAAATTCCCATCATATTGTCAATCTCATTTTAGAATTGGATGTGGTATGTAATGTGCAGTCAACATGAATTCTTTATTTCTCCAAGAGCACATGATTGTGTTCCTACATGCATTTCTTTCTACTACCTGTAGTTAACCACTTTATAGCTTTTCTGAAATCCTTGGTTGAATTTTTAGAGCTGCACATGAATGATTGTTCCATTATATATCCTGATATCGGCTGCAGTAGTAAGTTCCATGCATAAAAGTTGGCAAGTGTTAGCTAGAACAGCACTGAAAAAATATTTGGTTAGATAAGATTTGGGAGGCTAGCATGTTGTTTACATATTTATTTGCATGGATCTTAATTCATTGTTTACACATGTCTTTAGGACCATTTTAGTGTTTTGCACAACACTATATATAGGCTTTAGAGTTTCAGGAGTATTGTTATTTCAAGTTCCATACTAATCTGGGTTTGAAAACTGCTTTTTGGTGTACATTTCTTGTTAAGTATGCACAACTAATATCATTCATATTATATTTGTATTTGAATTGGAATAAAAAAGATTCTACTTCTGCACTTTACCAAAGTACTTAATGAGAATTTGAGCTTCACTGATTGATGCAGTACGTCCTTTAATCACCGAAGAGATAAGAGAGTGGGGCAAGTGATGTCTCCAATAGTATTGAGATGAGAGTCAGGTGCCCAAAGAAAAGATGAGGATTATTATGTGGTAACTGGTGAGTACTGCAAGTACTTTGTGGAAGCAACAACCAAATATCAATATATATTAATCTAATCTGTAACTCACCTTCCATGAGTACGTCCAGTTGGATTACTTAGCTGCAAGTTGTTGGTCCTTCTGGTCAATAGGTTCTGCATGTTTTAAATTTATCTTCCCTGATGTCCTAGTACAAATCATATAAGAAACAAACATTCTCTGTATGTCCTAGATTCAACGCATGTTTTTTATCTCATATATCTTGCTTGAAAGTTGTATACCAATATTTTTTATCATGTGCTGCAGACTCTGATGTGACATGAGCAGTAAATTTCTAAGAGGTAAATTGATCTAGTTCTCTATTGTTGTTGCCATTTTTTTCTGCCTACAAAACTGAGTTTCCATTTATCAGTGAGCATTTATTTTGTTGCAGATGACACGGGCACCTTGTTTGGAGGTTCAGGCGGCAACAGCTGAGACGCGACACCTAAGCGACAGGCTGCTGGCGGCAGAAGGCGCCACACTGCTAGTACTCCTACGGCCCTGCCATCTCCATCCACCTTTCCATGATCAGGAACCTTCAAAATTACAGATCCTGTATTGGGCAGTAGTGGTATTGGTGCTTCTGAAGTAGTTGCTAGTCACATTATTCTTAGAAAACAAATCTGCACAATCATTCTTAGATTGCATATCTGCATTATCTCAACATATATTGGGCATGTGGTGCAGCACCAGTGGAAAATTTTGGTTACCTTTCCTCACTTAGTTTCTGGCAATCCACCATATATGGACTGTTTTAGTGTTTTACACAACTAGGCTTTAGTGTTTTATTAGGAGTATGCTTCTTTCCAATTCCATCTTTTTTTACTTTGTGCAACACTGCAAATCAAGAACTGAGTTACAAAAGTGTTTATTGTACAGTTCTCTAAGTATGCACTATATTATCATTTAGCAAGTTATATCATGGAATGCAGTCCTGACTTATCAAAATGTTTGTTTGCGATCAATGCTCCAAAAATAGCCGACATGTTGGTACTTATTTCTTGTAGGTCATTGCAGATAAAAAAACAGAGATACCACTTGTCATGGGCATGGTAAGATTAGTCTGTGCACTTCATTTTTGCTATAGTTGACCTGTATATCATCATATTATTTTGGGGTAATTTATTTATCCTTCAATAAAGTGCTAGAACATTCAATCACTTGGCAAAATAAAGTCAGCAGAACCAAGTTGCATGCTGTTCTTTTCTATTGAGATTTAATCATCAGTTAGGAAAACAAGCTTCATCCAATGATAGATAGCTGGTTATTTGTTCTTAAGTTATTGCACAACAATTAGCAGATGTCATCTTTCAGCAACTGAATGTTCGGATTAGTAGGAGGTGCTAGAGCACCACAATAATCAGTGTTCAATTGTTAGGATTAATAATCAGTGTTCACAGTCGCTGTGAGCCGCCTGCGGAGTCGTTTTTATGTATTGAACTTGTGAACTTGGAATAGTGTGTATTTTTGAACGTGTGGTTTGTAATATATTGTAGATTTCGGACAAATTTGGTCATTTGTGATATATAAATGTGGTTTGTGATATATTTCTGTTGATTTGTGGTTTGTGATATATATATATGCTTTGTTGTTTACATGGAAAAGCAAAAAACAAAAAAAAAATTTAGAGGTGGCTTCCCCGAGTGCATGGGCTGCGGCACTCGGGGAAGAGGGTTTTTTAAAAAAAAGACAAATTTCTTCTCCGAGTGCTTGGGCTGCGGCACTCAGGGAAGAGGGTTTTTTTTAAAGAAAAGACAAAAATCTTTCCCGAGTGTTGTACTTGGGGAAGAAAAACACTCGGGGAAGAAAATAATAATAAAAAAAGAAAACGGCGTCGGCGTCGGCCGACGGCGTCAAATCTTCCCCGAGTGCCAGCACGGCTCTCGGCGAAGTCTTACCTGAGTGTACGATTTTCGGCACTCGGGGAAGGTGCCTTTCCCGTTAGAGGATTAGCCGGATGCTCTTCCCCGAGTGTTGCACTCGGGGAAGGCTTCCCCGAGTGCAACAGGGCCTTCCCCGAGTGCAGCTGGCACTCGGGGAAGCCACTGGCTGCTGTAGTGTCTATCCCAAAATAAATCAGTTTCAGAAAATGACACCAGATAAGTATATAGTAAAAATATATTTCATGATGTATATAGTAATACTAAATTAGTGTCTTAAATATTGATGCACTTTTCTATAACTTTGGCTAAACTTAGTGACAATTCTAGAAGCTAACTTAGTAACAATACTAACTTAATTTTATTATAACTTCAAAATCATAAAATTATAAGATAATACTCCTCGGCTATAGAAAAATGATTGGCATAGCAGTCCTAATTTGTTAGAGAAGATTTCTTTGCAACAGGATAGTAGAAGGGAACAATAGTAGAATAATTGGAGGATAATATATTTCGTAAGTTTTATGGTGCAAGACGATGATCCCCCTAGTTTTACCATTGATGTGTTATCAAATGCTGTAACTAATCTCAATCAATAAAGCCCGCGATTTTTCAAAAAGGTTGCCCGGTAGTATAGCCATCCTCCACCATCTAGAAGGTTTGTCGCTTGTTCTTTAGTTGCATTATTGTTTTCCTCATGGGACACTAATATATGTACTCCACCCATCGTGCCAGCAACTTTCCTTTTAATTGAAATCATGCATCTTCAAAGATCTGCCATGACAGCCACTTTCTGGATAGTCTGCATTTGAATCCAAACATTTAATATCTAACCGTATCTTAATCCGAATACTGAAAATCAAATTTCTGATATGTATATGAGATAAATATCAATATTCAAATGATCCGTATCCGGTTCTATGATCCGAAAAAATATAGGATATAATATGAAATATGGGAAATAATGCAGGATCACTGGTATCCGTCTGTACCGATCTGGTTTCATCCTTAGTCTTAGCCGCCAGCACAACATATAAAAATTCAAAATGAAGTTGCATTTCGTCCTTACGCTATTACCACTCCTAGTGTGTGTGTATATATATATATATATATATATATATATATATATATATATATATATATATATATATATATATATATATTTAGCCACGGTCGCCACCATCATGTCCAAGGGGCATAAACAGAAAGATCGAGCACACGCAATTAAAGTAGGTATAGCCACAATGGAGAAGGTGCTCGTGGCCGTGGGCGTGGTGGTGGTGTCCGTCATCCTCTCCAAGTTCATCAAGTGTTTGCTCGTCACCAAGCCAAAAAAGCTTAAGCTGCCCCCAGGGCCATGGACGCTGCCGTTGATAGGCAGCTTGCACCACCTCATCAGCAACCCATTGCAGCACCGGGCAATGCGCGACCTCGCGCAGAAGCACGGACCGCTCATGATGCTCTGGCTGGGCGAGTTGCCCACGGTGGTGGTGTCGTCGCCGGAGGCTGCGCAGGCGATCACCAAGACGCATGACATCACGTTCGCTGAACGTCACAACAGCACCGACCGTCACAGGAACACCACCGTCGACATACTCAGCCTCAACGGCGTGGGCCTGCTGTTCGGGAGCTACGGCGAGCGGTGGCGCCAGCTCCGCAAGCTCTGCATGCAACAGCTGATGAGCACCGCCCACGTGCACTCGTTCCAGCCCATCCGTGAGGAGGAGGTGGCACGGTTCATGCAGAGCCTCGCCACGTCCGCCGCCGCCGGCACCGTGGTCGACCTGTCCAAGATGATCTCTAGCTTCGTCAACGACACCTTCGTCAGGGAGTCCATCGGCAGCCGGTGCAAGTATCAGGACGAGTACCTGGATGCCTTGGACACTGCGATCGGGATGGTCAGGGAACTGAGCCTCGCTAACATCTTCCCGTCATCTAGGGTGCTGCAGAATCTTAGCACGGCGCCACGCAGGGCGATGGCGTGCCGCGACCGGATGACGCGGATCATTGAGCAGATCATCCGCGAGACGAAGGAAGCCATGGACCTGGGTGACAAGGCTTCAAACGAGAGCTTGATCTTGGTCCTGCTGAGGCTGCAGAAAGAGGCCAGCTTGCCCATCGAGCTCACCGACGACGTCATCATGGCGCTCATGCTTGTAAGTCGTGCGCGTTCCCAATTTCCCATCACTGGGCCTTAATTGCTTCTCCTCCAACGTCTTATTCTCTTGATTATCATCTGTTGCCGCCGGTGCATATATGTGAAAGGATCAAGATGCCCAAGAGGGTGGTGAATTGGGCTTTTCTAAAAATTAAATGCAAGAAATAAATCCTACAAGCCGGAATTCACCCCTAGTGTCTACTTGTGTTCCTAGAGAGTCTACCGATACAAAGTTTTGCACCCTAGTTTCCAATCCTAGTCTAGCATGGCAAGTCTAGAAATGTAAACAAGCAATGAAAGTAAATACGAGAATGTAAATGCTTGAATGTAAAGGGGCAAGGAACACGGCGATGTTTTTCCGAGGTATCGGAGAGTCGCCACTCCCCACTAGTCCTCGTTGGAGCACCCGCGCAAGGGTGTAGTTCCCCCTTGATCCGCGCAAGGATCAAGTGCTCTCTACGGGTTGATTCTTCGACACTACGTCACGGTGAATCACCCACAACCGCTCACAAGATGAGTTGGGTCATCCACAAGCTCCGCCGGATGATCACCGAACTCCAATCACCACCAAGCCGTCTAGGTGATGGCGATCACCAAGAGTAACAAGCTAGAACTCTCACTTGACCACTACGAGCCCAAATGAGAAAGTGGATGCACACTTGCTACTCTCTAATCGTTAGTGAGGAACTCTTAAGCTTTGATTCTCAAATCTCTATCCTCACTAGTGCTCTTGCACTCCCTTGCACTCCAAAGGTGTTTATCAGCTGATCAAATGAGCAAGAGACCTCTAAAAGAGGTGGTGGGGATGTATTTATACACCCCACAGACAAAACGAACCGTTACCTGCTGACTCAGCAAAACACGAGCTGACCGGACGCGCCGGTTGAACTGACCGGACGCGCCGGTCGCTCGTAACGGTCGAAATCCGAAAAACAACTGAGTGACCGGACGCACCGGTCAGAGGTGACCGGACGCGTCCGATCGTGCAGGGAGCATACTGTACTCGCACCGGACGCGCGACCGCGTCCGATCGGTGATGACCGGACGCGTCCGGTCGTCTCTGGACCTTACTGGACTGTGACCGGACGCGCCGATCACACCCAGGTCGCGTCCGATCGGGTGTTTCCCTCAAGTGACACGTGTTGACTTCTGACCACCACGTCCGGTCCTCGCGAGGACCGCGTCCGGTCGTCAGAGCTGAAACCCTAGCCGCGGAACTGAACTGACCGGACGCGTCCAGTCATGCCGAGGACCGCGTCCGGTCATGGGAAAACGACCCGAAACTCTCCGAAACGCGTCACAACTTGAACCAAGTTGCTTCCAACTGAACTTTGAGCTATTTTAGAGCTGCCTAGCGCCAAGTTTAACAAGTGTGCACCACACCTAAACATAGGACTCGCCTAGGTCAAGCTACCCGCTCATGCCCCCCTTAATAGTACGGCAAAAAGAGAAAAACGAAGATCCTAACGACTATTCCAAATGTCTCTCAACACCTCGACATCCGGAACTAACCGTCCTTAATCTTGACGTCACTCTTTTGAAAACCGAAACGATTTCCATCAAGGGGCATGAATACCATGGTGCCCAAAGCAGTTAAAACCTCCATGACCTAACTTACCAAAGTTTCTGCAAAACACACGTTAGTCATGGTAATAAAGCGTTGTCATCAATTGCCGAAACCAAACCTCAGGGCCTAGATGCTTTCAATCTCCCCCTTTTTGGTGATTGATGACAACACTAAGATATAAAAGATTTGAGTTGAGGTTTTCGAGCATGCATGGTTCACATAAGCAAAAAGCAATAAGCACAAGGGGTTAGGAATTGCTTATGTGCCCCAAGCCAAAAGAGTGTACTCAAGAGATAAGACAAAGAACGATAGTACACAAACAGATATAGCTCATAAGAAATCGGAGTAAGGCACGGAAGCACAACCTTAGAGCTATAATTAAAAACGGTGACAAGCGCTAACACTGTGACTGGATAAAACATTAAGGCTCAAGGTTTATCACACGACGACATGTCACACGAATGCAATGACTGAAAAGTAAACATGATGTATGAATGTAGCACACAAGAAAAACGAAAACCCTCTCTCAAAAACTCCCCCTGAAACTACTCTCTCTCCCCCTTTGGCATCAAGCGCCAAAAAACTAATCTAAGGATCTGACGGGGGGACAGACGGAGTCGTGCCGGGTGCCGAGGTGCGCGGAGTAATCACGAAGTGTAGAGAATCTCCCTCGGAATCTGAGCTATCTGGCTGACCCTCTGAAGAAGCATGTGGCTGTGTAACTGTCTAGGTCTGAACGACAGGAATAGGTACTGTCGTAGTAGCAATAAGAGGATCCGTCTGAGTGACCTGAGCCTATAGCGAGCCAATAGCAGGAGGATCTGTCGAGGCAACTGACAAAGGTAGAGTCTCTGTAGTACCGGTCCCTGTCACTGGAGGAATAGCTGCCTCTGAAGCTGACAACCCTGAAGAAGTAGCAAAGGTAGTGTGCGAGGGCGTCGGCTGACCAGTCAACTCGCTGTAGGTAGCACTGAAATCACCGAAGGGTGTGCCTGTTAGGAGGTGAGGGCGAGGCTGGTCTGAAGGTGTAAACCCCGTGTGAATAGGCGTGAAGCTCGGGGACTGGAATGACTGGGGAACCTGCTGCTGTGGGGATGTGAACTGGAAACCCGGCTGTCCCTGACTCGATGGATCACTGGATTGTAAAGCAGAAGTCAGGACAGAAGCAGGCGGAGGAACCCCAACAGTGACTAGGTGGCGCAGGAGATCCAAGTACTGCTGCTGACTAGCTGCACTCTGTCGCTGAATCTCGTACTGCTGTCGCTGCATTTCAACCTGCTGCCTCTGGATCTCAAGCTGCTGACGCTGAAACTCGTCCTGACGAGCCTGAATCTGTGCAAGTGCTGCAGCTGTGTCCTGAGCCTGTCGCTGTATTTGCTGTTGCTGCTGCTCCTGTGCCTGGGTCAACCTCTCAAGTATTGCCACCATGGCTGGGTCTGTGCGGGAGGCTGAACCAGAGCCACCGGCCTCGTGGTCGTGAGACCGAGGAGACCGGTACCTGGGGATGGGCTGGTAGTCCTCATCAGTGCTGTCAGATGTCACATCCTCAGGAAGATCAGCAGGCTGAGCGTCAAGATCGGCAAGCTCTGCCTCTGCAAGCTCATCAACTGTGGCGTCCTGCTCAGCTGCTGTCTCAGGAACCTCAGGTCGCACACGCTGTCCTGGCACTGGGGCCTGATCTCTAGTGACTGAAGCCCAAAGCTGACGGATATCATACTCAGGGAAAGCAGTAGTCGTATCTGATATCTCAGCTCGGATCTCTGCTGGTAACTGGATGGATGATCTAATGATGAAGCAGATCCAGTGTGCATAGGGCAGCTGACGATTACCCTTGAAGCCCTCAGCTATGGTGTCCTCCATCTCACTAAGTATGAGATCCCAAATGTCAAACTGTGTCTGTGAGAGGAGGTGGTGAACAACCCATAGCTGCATCCGAGTCAGTCCCTCTCTGTAGCCAAGTCTGGGAAGTAGAGTGCGTCTGACTATAGCATCCAGAACTCTGGCAAGTGGTGTCAAACTGGCAGGCGTGCGACGAGACCCTTCGCCAAAAGGCTCACGGAAGCAGGGTCGAACCAAGTCTGTAGGTGGCACTGCACCGCCATGAGGGCGTCTCGGTGGAGGAGTCTGACCAAAACACAGCTGATGTATCTTCGTGTTGGAAGCTGGGAGTCTGAGAATCTCCCGCACTCTGGTGCTGTAGAGACGGTGATTGCGGCCTCGGAATGCAAAGTGAATGAAATCATGGGCAGGATCAATCCATAGTGAAGCATAGAACTCTCTGACCCATGTGCCGCAGTATGCACCTGTCCGTCCAAGAAGATCTGACAAGCCTGGCAGAAAGGACAGGTGCGGACGTAGCTGCTCTCCCACAACCTCAACTAGTGACTCAAGTCGACAGACCCTCTGTGGTCGGAAAGCAATACCGCTGTCAACTAGAGCCCTGTAGAAATCCTCCTGAAGTGGGGTATAGAAGCCTTCTGAAGCTCTGGGATCCCTCACAGGCGGAAACCACCGACTGACCTCCACGAACCTCAACCCCTGCACCTGTCGTGCTGTAGCACCCCTCAAGTCAAAGTGCTCGACCGGGGGTGAACCTCTAGCTCTGGGTGGAGGACGTGCTCCACGACGCTGGCCCTCTGGCCTAGGGGTCACCTGAGTACGTGCGCGTGTGGAGCGGCGACGTGGTGGAGACTGAGCTGGCTGCTCCTCTGTGCCCTCTGTAGCCTCTGGAGCCTCTGGAGCCTCTGTGGCCTCTGGATGTGGATCAACTGACATACCCTCTGTAGCTCCAGTATCCTCAGTACCCTCAGTGGCCTCTGTGCCGAGCTGTCGACCTTCTAGATGAAAGCGACGCTCACCTATACGTATGCCACTGCTCCTGCCACCTCTCTCTGCCTGCTCTGCTCATCTGCCACGGCCTGAGCAATCTCTGCCTCTGTAAGTGTCTTCTTCTTCTTTCTGGCCATGACCTTGATACGCTTCCCACGTGCAATCTCAGACCGACGAGGAGGACTGTCGTCCCCGTCACCAGGAGCACCACCGGCGTTCTTGCAACGCACCATGCTGACAAACTGACCGAAAACCTCTGAAAGATGGTGAACTGTCACTCGAGAGGCTTGGCCTCAATCCGTATCCGCAGGCTTGGCCTCGGATTCAGCAAACTGATCTCACCCGACACACGGACAGACTCGCTGCAACGACGGAATAGAGAGATCTACTATAAGCATATATATGACTAAAAGGTACGAAACCCTAGAGATAGCAAGCATATGTGATATGATGTGAATCGAGACGTGAAGCTACCTCGGATCGACGAGACGACGGTGACAAGATGAGATGACCTAGATCGCGAGATTCCCCGAAATCGCCGGACGATCTCTGATTTGCCGAAACATGATGCAATTAGGATTAAAAGAAAGAATTACGGCAAACCCTAGCGAGGAGGTCAAGGTGACGCGAAACAACCTTGCGAAGAAAACGACGCGCGACAAAACCTCGACGACGAACGATCGAACGACGTTACGTGAACCCTAGGGTTAGGGTTAGGGCAACTCGACGAAGATCGATCGGAGGCGAGCGTGAGGCAGTCCACTGCCGGAGATGTTGCTGGCAAGCAAGGAGCGCGGCTCACCGGCGGCAAGGTCGCGTGCGGGCGGCGGTGGCGTGGTGGCGAGCGGGCGGCGGTGGCGCGGTGGCGAGCGGGCGGCGGTGGCGCGTGCGGGCGGCTGGCGTGGGCAGGCACGGGCAGGGCTGGCGCGGGGCAGGAGACACGGCTGAGGCGCGGCGGCGGCTGCGGCGGAGGTGCGGCGGAGGCTGCGACGGAGGTGATGGCACAGCGGCGGCGGAAAAAGCTCGGGCTGAGGAAGAAACACGGCCGAGGTCGAAACGGTATATGAAGGGTCAGATCCGCTCGACGCGTGATGACCGGACGCGGTGGTCGTTATGACCGGACGCGGTGGTGCAGCGTCCGGTCACACTCCAGTAAGCTCCTGGAGTGACCGGACGCGTCCGGTGAGGACTGACCAGACGCGGTCAGAGTCCGGTCGAGGGGAGCTCGGGAAATCGTCGCGAATGACCGGACGCGGTGGTGATAACCGGGACCGGACGCGGTGGTCAACAGAGGCGCGTCCGGTGCAGCGTCCGGTCACTAGATCTGGAGTTGGTCTTCTGGATGACCGGACGCGCTGGTGGACGCCGGGACCGGACGCGGTGGTGAAGCATCACTGCGTCCGGTGCAGCGTCCGGTCCAGCGTCCGGTCACTGTTCTTCGCCCTTCTTCATTCCGAACTACGACGCAACTTCTCCCAATCAGGTTCCAATTCAAGAAGACATAAATAAACACCAATTGGAACACGATATGAGTGACCTCACTCAAACCCTCAAATTTTTTAAAATAGATTGCCTTAGGCTAGTATTATTTTTAATAAAATAGGCAATAAACACCCAAGGAGCAACGTATGGCCATGCAATAGAGTCTTTGAACCTTTAGGAGCGTCAAAATGCTCTCTCTATCCATGGACGAACACAGAGGTTGCTCAAAGCTTAACCGAAAAGAAACGACAAGGACAACAACCATGCATATGCAATGCAATACAAGAAGGTAAAACTAGAATGCTTGTCAAGTTTGATCCACGGTTAGGCTTTTTCACTCCTCCAAAGAAGGGTTATCGTAACCGTGTTAGCCAAGCCCTAAAGACATTGCGATAAACATGGCATATTATACAATGCAATGCAAGGGACAACACACGCTCATTTTTTAAAGTTGCTAGAATCAAGCACATTGAGTTCACTTCTTAACCTACAAAAGGTTGCCTCATCCAAAGGTTTAGTGAAGATATCCGCTAATTGATTTTCACTTCTTACACCTTCTAGTGATATGTCATTTTTAGCAACGTGATCTCTTAGAAAGTGATGGCGGATATCAATGTGCTTGGTGCGAGAGTGTTGTACCGGATTGTTAGCAATTTTAACGGCACTTTCATTATCACATAACAGTGGCACCTTTTTAAGAACAATTTCATAGTCTAGGAGGGTTTGTTTCATATATAAGATTTGTGCACAACAAGCCCCCGTGGCAATGTATTCCGCCTCGGCGGTGGACAAAGCCACACTATTTTGCTTTTTAGATGACCAAGATACTAAGGATCTTCCAAGCAAATGGCACCCTCCGGATGTGCTTTTTCTATCAATTTTGCAACCGGCATAGTCCGAATCGGAATAGCCAACTAGTTGGAATCTAGCTCCTTTGGGATACCAAAGACCAATGCTTGGGGTGAGCTTAAGATATCTTAGAATTCTTTTTACGGCACTTAGGTGAGGTTCTTTAGGGCACGCTTGAAAGCGGGCACACATGCACACACTAAACATGATATCGGGCCTAGATGCGGTAAGGTACAACAAGCTACCAATCATAGAACGGTAGAGAGTTTGATCAACCGGTTTACCTCCCTCATCTAGGTCGAGATGTCCATTTGATGGCATTGGGGTCTTGATTGGTTTGCATTCTTCCATCTTGAATCTTTTGAGAAGATCCTTGGTATACTTTTCTTGAGAGATGAAAATCCCTTCTCTCATTTGCTTTACTTGAAATCCAAGGAAGAATGTGAGCTCACCAATCATTGACATCTCGAACTCCTTCGACATCAATTCACCAAATTCCTTGCAATAATCTTCATTTGTTGATCCGAAGATGATATCATCAACATATACTTGACAAATAAAGATCTCCCCATTAAACTTCTTGGTGAATAGTGTGGTGTCGACCTTCCCAATGGTGAAGTCCTTCTCAATGAGGAAGTCCCAGAGGCGCTCATACCACGCTCTAGGGGCTTGCTTGAGCCCATATAACGCCTTGGACAACCTATAAACATGATTAGGATATCTAGGGTCTTCAAACCCGGGAGGTTGATTAACATAGACTAGTTCATTTATAAAGCCATTTAAGAATGCACTTTTCACATCCATTTGATATAGTTTCATATCATGATGTGATGCATATGCAAGGAGGATACGAATGGCTTCAAGTCTTGCAACGGGTGCAAAGGTCTCTCCAAAATCAAGACCTTCAACTTGAGAGAACCCCTTTGCAACTAGTCTTGCCTTGTTCCTCACCACTATGCCTTGGTCATCTTGCTTGTTTCGGAACACCCACTTGGTTCCAATGACTCTTGCACCTTTGGGATGCTCTTCAAGTGTCCATACTTGATTGTGGGTGAAGTTGTTCAATTCTTCATGCATTGCATTCACCCAATCCGGATCTTAAAGAGCTTCTTCTACATTCTTAGGTTCAACGCAAGAGACAAAAGAGTGATGTTCAACAAAAGAAGCTAGCTTTTGGGATCGAGTCATTACTCCCTTTGTAGGACTCCCTATGATGAGATCTTGTGGATGTGCTTGAAGTAGTGGTGAGTTTCTTCTATCAACCACTTGAGGAGGTGGATGGGGAGCATCAACATCTTGAGCTTGTGCCTCGGCTTGTTCATGAGAGACATAAGTGTCTTTATTTTCAACTCTCTCATTCTTGTCATCATCTTGAGGCACACGTGATAATGATGGTGGATCAACAATTTGTACATCATCATCATCATCATCATCTTTTGGCTTGATGTCTCCCACCGGCATGTTCTTCATGGCCTCCCTCAAGGGTTCATCACCTACATCATCACAATTCTCAATTGCTCCTTGGGAGCCGTTAGATTCATCAAATTCCACATCATATGTTTCTTCAACCAAACCGGTGGCATGGTTAAATACTCTATATGCTTTGGACTTTGATGAGTAACCAACAAGAAAACCAATATCACAACGTCTTTGAAACTTCCCTAGGTGTTGACGCTTCTTGTAGATGTAACATTTGCAACCAAACACCCGGAAGAAAGAGACGTCCGGCTTCTTCCCATTAAGCAACTCATAGGGGGTCTTGCCAAGAAACTTTTGTAGGAAGAGGCGATTTGAAGCATAGCATGCGGTGTTGATTGCCTCGGCCCACAACTTCTCCGGAGTGTTGTACTCATCTAGCATTGTTCTTGCAAGGGTGATCAAAGTTCGGTTCTTTCTCTCAACTACACCATTTTGTTGAGGAGTGTAGGTTGAAGAGACCTCATGCTTGATTCCAATTTCATCACAATAAGCTTCAATGTTGGTGTTGTCAAACTCTTTGCCATTATCACTTCTAATCTTCTTTATCTTGACTTCAAATTCATTTTGAGCTCTCTTTGCAAACTTCTTGAAGCAATTTGCCACTTCGGATTTGTCATGAAGGAAGAAAGTCCATGTATACCTTGAGTAGTCATCCACTATCACAAGATAATAGAGATTACCACCCAAGCTCTTGTATGTTGTAGGCCCAAACAAATCCATGTGTAGAAGTTCTAGCACTCTTGAAGTTGACATGAAAGCTTTGGTTGGATGAGTGTTGTTTGCCAGCTTGACATGCACTACAAGGTTTGTCCTTTTCAAACTTCACATCCTTCAATCCTCTCACTAGTTCTTTCTTCAATAGCTTGTTGAGAGTGTTCATTCCAACATGAGCAAGCCTCCTATGCCAAAGCCAACCAAGTGAGGTCTTGGTGAACAAACATGTCATCAAATTTGCATCTTCGGAGGTGAAGTCAACAAGATAAAGATTGTTGTATCTAAAGCCTTTGAATATCACTTGCTTGTCATCTATCTTTGAAACTTCCACTTCATTTGGTGTGAACAAGCATTGGAAGCCAAGGTCACAAAGTTGCCCAACGAATAACAAGTTGAAACTCAAAGAAGCAACATAGAGCACATTTGAGAGTGAGTGATCATGTGATATTGCAATCTTGCCTATACCCTTGACTTTGCTCTTTGAATTATCCCCAAATGTGATCTTCTCTTGACATATTCCATTCTCTTCAATGGTGGTGAACATACGAGGATCACCGGTCATATGTTGAGTGCAACCACTATCAATAACCCAATGAGATCCACCGGTCTTGTAGTTCACCTACACACAAGAGATCAAGCTTTTTGTTTAGGGACCCAAACTTGAGAGGGGCCCTTGATTTTCTCCACTAGTGACTTGGCAACCCATATTTTCTTTGGCCTATTCTTGTTTGGGGGACCCAAAAACATGACTTTCATCTTTCCATTTGAATCTTTTCTTAGCATATAATGAGCATTGAAAGTGAAAGGTCTAGCATGCTTGGGCAAGGGTTGTGGTGGTGGAGTTTTGCATTCATGAGCAAAGTGACCTTCTTGACCACACTCAACACATCTCTTTGGCTTGGGCTTTGACTTGCTTTGTTGTTGTTGAGCTTTTGCTTTCTTCTCTTGATTTGCCAAGTACCCAATACCACTTCTATCCATCTTCATTACGGTGTTCATGAGGAGCTCACTTTGCAAATGTTGGCCTCTTGTGAACTTGCTTAGGCCGGTCTTGAGATGCTCTTTTTCTTGTTTGAGCTTTTTGTTTTCTTCAATGAGTGACTCATTTGTTGGTTGCTTCTCAAGAGCCATCAAACCTTTTAGCTTCTTGTTCTCATTTGCAAGCTTCTCATTCTCACTCTTAATCTTGGCATAATCATCATGGTTGCTTGACTCAACCACACTCTTGCCTTTGCTACTAGAACCTTGCTCAATGCTTTCAATGATCAAGTCATCATATGATGTAGCTATATCACACTTAACAACATGGTTAGTAGCATCATGTGTCTCAAGAGCAAGTTCATTAGCAACCACAAGACTATCATAGTCAATTTTTAATGTGGTGTATTTGTCCTTTAGAGAATTATGTCTAGTGATAAGCTCATCATGCTTCTTCTCAAGTTTATCATGTTGATCTTTAAGCTATTTATAAGAGGTTTTGAGCTCCTTGAGAGTGGAAGACATCACTTCATTTTGAACTCTAAGCTCACCACTAGTCTTTTGAATATTTTCAAGCTTGGATGAGAGTGATTCATTTTCATTTTGAAGATCATCATTTTCACTTCTAGTCTTTCTTATGATTTTAGTGTATTTGTTTAGCAATTTTACAAGTTCATCATAAGAAGGTGAGTCATATTCATCATCACTATCACTATCATCATCATCATCACTGTCATGGTTTTGTACCTTTCGTTCACCCTTGGCCATAAGGCATAGGTGAGTTGTGGACGATGATGGTGAAGGAGGCGGTGAAGGTGGTGATGAAGATGTTGGTGAAGATGATGGCCCCATCACAAATGCGGCAACCTTCTCTTTCTCATCATCGCTCTCATCTTCGGAGGACTCACAAGATGATTCAATGTCGGTGAGCCAATCACCAACAATGTATGCCTTTCCTCCCTTCTTCTTCTTGTGGAACTCCTTCTTCTTGACATCCTTCTTCTTGTATGGTTTGTTCTTCTTCTTCTCTTCTTCTTCATCACTTGAATCATTTTTCTTGCCCTTGTTCTTGTTCTTGTACTTGTCTTTTGGTGGTCTAGGGCATTGATGAGCTAGGTGGCCAAGTTCACCACAATTGTAGCAATCCATCTCCGAGATTGGCTTTCTCTTGCTACTTGTGAAGAATTTCTTCTTCTTGCCATCGAACTTGATGCCACTCTTGTTGAGCTTCTTTAGCATCTTGGTGGTCTTTCTCACCATGAGTGCAAGTGATTCATCATCAACATCACTTTCACTTGAGCTTTCTTGCACCATCATGGCTTGGCCCTTCTTCTTCTTCTTGTCATGACTAGCTTTGAAGGCCAAGTCTTTCTTCTTGGAAGATGATGAGCCCTCTTCCGGAGTGATATGCATGTACATCTCATGAGCATTGATTTTCCCTAAAACTTGAGTCGGTGTTGCGGTGGAAAGATCACTTTGGTGAAGCACGGTGACAATGTGTCCATACTTCTCAACGGGAAGCACACTCAAGATCTTCCTTGCAACATCCGATTGGCTCATTTTGGTGAGCCCAAGAGCATTGAGGTCCTCTACAAGAATATTCAAGCGAGTGTACATGTCATTAGCACTTTCTTTGGGAAGCATCTCAAAAGAATTAATTTTCTTTAAAGCTATGTGATAGCGTTCCTCACGCTCACTCTTAGTTCCCTCATGGAGAGCACAAAGATTTTCCCACAATTCATGAGCGTTCTTTGCATTACGCACGTGATTGAAGATATCTTTGCCTAAGCCCCGGTAGAGTGCATTTTTGGCCTTTGCATTCCACCGGTCGTACTTCTCCTCGTCACCACTTGGGTTAGCGGGATCCCTTATGGGGGGAAGCCCTTCGGTTGCGGCTCTAAGGCACCCAACATCTATGGCTTCGAGGTACGCCTCCATACGAATTTTCCAATATGGAAAATCGTCTCCCTCAAAAGTGGGAGGTGGTCCTTCCCCATTAGACATCTTGCTCTAGGCGGTAAAGCCTAAAAATAGAGCAACACGGCTCCGATACCAATTGAAAGGATCAATATGCCCAAGAGAGGGGGTGAATTGGGCTTTTCTAAAAATTAAATGCAAGAAATAAATCCTACAAGCCGGAATTCACCCCTAGTGTCTACTTGTGTTCCTAGAGAGTCTACCGATACAAAGTTTTGCACCCTAGTTTCCAATCCTAGTCTAGCATGGCAAGTCTAGGAATGTAAACAAGCAATGAAAGTAAATATGAGAATGTAAATGCTTGAATGTAAAGGGGCAAGGAACACGGCGATATTTTTCCGAGGTATCGGAGAGTCGCCACTCCCCACTAGTCCTCGTTGGAGCACCCGCGCAAGGGTGTAGCTCCCCCTTGATCCGCGCAAGGATCAAGTGCTCTCTACGGGTTGATTCTTCGACACTCCGTCACGGTGAATCACCCACAACCGCTCACAAGATGAGTTGGGTCATCCACAAGCTCCGCCGGATGATCACCGAACTCCCAATCACCACCAAGCCGTCTAGGTGATGGCGATCACCAAGAGTAACAAGCTAGAACTCTCACTTGACCACTACGAGCCCAAATGAGAAAGTGGATGCACACTTGCTACTCTCTAATCGTTAGTGAGGAACTCTCAAGCTTTGATTCTCAAATCTCTATCCTCACTAGTGCTCTTGCACTCCCTTGCACTCCAAAGGTGTTTATCAGCTGATCAAATGAGCAAGAGACCTCTAAAAGAGGTGGTGGGGATGTATTTATACACCCCACAGACAAAACGAACCGTTACCTGCTGACTCAGCAAAACACGAGCTGACCGGACGCGCCGGTTGAACTGACCGGACGCGCCGGTCGCTCGTAACGGTCGAAATCCGAAAAACAACTGAGTGACCGGACGTACCGGTCAGAGGTGACCGGACGCGTCCGATCGTGCAGGGAGCATACTGTACTCGCACCGGACGCGCGACCGCGTCCGATCGGTGATGACCGGACGCGTCCGGTCGTCTCTGGACCTTACTGGACTGTGACCGGACGCGCCGATCACACCCAGGTCGCGTCCGATCGGGTGTTTCCCTCAAGTGACACGTGTTGACTTCTGACCACCGCGTCCGGTCCTCGCGAGGACCGCGTCCGGTCGTCAGAGCTGAAACCCTAGCCGCGGAACTGAACTGACCGGACGCGTCCGGTCATGCCGAGGACCGCGTCCGGTCATGGGAAAACGACCCGAAACTCTCCGAAACGCGTCACAACTTGAACCAAGTTGCTTTCAACTGAACTTTGAGCTATTCTAGAGCTGCCTAGCGCCAAGTTTAACAAGTGTGCACCACACCTAAACATAGGACTCGCCTAGGTCAAGCTACCCGCTCATGCCCCCCTTAATAGTACGGCAAAAAGAGAAAAACGAAGATCCTAACGACTATTCCAAATGTCTCTCAACACCTCGACATCCGGAACTAACCGTCCTTAATCTTGACGTCACTCTTTTGAAAACCGAAACGATTTCCATCAAGGGGCATGAATACCATGGTGCCCAAAGCAGTTAAAACCTCCATGACCTAACTTACCAAAGTTTCTGCAAAACACACGTTAGTCATGGTAATAAAGTGTTGTCATCAATTGCCGAAACCAAACCTCAGGGCCTAGATGCTTTCAATATGTATTCATTTGTTCTACTGCTAGGAATTGTTTGCCGCGGGCAGCGACACCTCGTCGACCACGCTGACCTGGTGCATGACAGAGCTAATCCGGTATCCGGCTAGGCCGAGGTCCGGGAGGCCTTCAAGGGGAAGACCACCACCATCACCGAGGACGATCTTGCCAGGGCAAACCTTAGCTACCTCAAGTGTGTGGTGAAGGAAGCTCTCAGGCTGCACTGCCCGTCGCCGTTCCTCCAACGCAGATGCCGTGAGACATGCCAGGTCATGGGATACGACATTCCTAAGGGCACAACGGTGTTCGTCAACGTTTGGGCCATTTGCAGGGACTCCAAGTACTGGGAAGATGCTGAGGATTTCAAGCCAGAGCGGTTCGAGAACACCAACCGAGACTACAGAGGGACAGACTATGAGTTTCTCCCGTTCGGGTCTGGCCGCCGAGTGTGCCCGGGACTAAACCTCGGATTGGCCAACATGGAGCTTGCACTGGCGAGTCTTGTGTACCACTTCGATTGGAAGCTACCGAGCGGAGTGGAGCCTAAGGATGTCGACGTTTGGGAGGCTCCAGGAGTGATTGCGAAGAAAAACACAGGCCTGCTTTTGCACCCTGTCACCTGCTTATCTGCTCCGGTTAATGCCTAATTAACGCCAACGGAATATATACGCTGCAGGAAACAGTATTACGTGCTTTATTAATGATATTGGGATATAAATGTGGCGCGTGGACTATGTAGTATCTATCGTCTCTATTCTAAAATAAAATATACAAGCGAGCATCCTTGTATACCTAAAAATCCCTATATTTCACAACACGGGAAGTCAATCCAGTCAAGGCTTGTAATACAAGGGGATACCAACTTTGTGGGTGATCCTTGTGAGACTAGTCATGTAAGGAAGGGGTTGGTCGTGGTAAGTTAGGCTTACCGGGACCTTTTGTTGTATCTTTCTCTTTTTAAAGAAAAACATGCTTAGCACGGTCACGGAATAAAATCCAGTCAGTTTGAGCACGTTTGTTATTATGAACACTCTTTGGTTTTCTACTCCCATATTTTCCTGTAAGGGTTATATATTGTATTAAAAAAATTGCTATTTTTTTAGCCCTTTTTTTGTGATTTCTGGAAATTGATTTTGTAGAGGTTGCTCAATATCCAGCCGTCCCTACAAATCGTCAGCCGCCCCTACAAATCGATTTGTAGTGGCGGCTGGCCAACCGCCCCTACAAACCGGGCATTTGTAGCCACGGTTGCTTAGAGGCGGTTGGCTAAACCGCCCCTACAAATTGTTAGTGGCGTAGTGGAGGTAGCTGCAGGGTTGCGGCAATGTGGACGGCCATACACTTGTTGGTCGTGCACAGGGACGGACACGAAGACAACCATGATGGAAGCAGCAGCCATGGCAGATTGGAGGACACCCAGGCGCACCTGGAGGTAGGGTGCTTCGTCTTGCACTGCGGGTGGAACTCAAAACGGTGGAGGCCGTGGCATCCGGCGTGCCAATCGGTCGTGTTCCGCATTCATCTGATCAGCCAACGAATGCATACTTGGTCGAGGAAGAGTGGGAGGTTGGCATCAGAGACGAGCGAAACAGCGATGGTGTGGTAACAGGGACAGAGCTGGCAAGGCGCATTGAGTTAGTCATGGGTGATGGTGCAAAGGCATTGGCGATAAGGGAAGGGATAAAGGGGTTGAAAGAGAGAGCACAAGCATCAGCAAGCAAAGGCGGGTCTGTGGAGAGAAACCTCCGTGACTTTATCAAAACGTTCCAAGCTCCTAATGAGTCATGACACATTTTGCATGAGACGAGGTGTCTTGTCGAAATCAGTACAAATAAAGCCATAGTAGAGAATCTAACTGAACTGTAGTTCCTTTCGTGGCAACAACTTCTTTTGGTGTTGGGCGGTCACCACAACTTGAATGAAAGCAAATTAGCTGGATCAGAAGATAGATCTCCCTTGATCTCTATGCGTTAATTAATTACTTCTAGTAATAACTCTCTATGTCAGTAGCAAACTAGCACATGGAATTATGATAATTATTATCTCTTTATTAATTTAAGCTATCCATGTAAGTCATTATCCACGTCAGCAGCTCACTATCCACGTGTGGCAGCACTCAATTATGTTTGGGTTTGCAGCATAGCAGAGCATCGGTCCGGCTGTTTCCTTTTTTTAATTTGGTCCACCTGTCAGTCTCCAACCGTGGTTGGATTGTTGCATCGGGGGCATCCAGGGGTGGCTTTCTATTGGAACCACGAGCTCGATAGAATCGCGAGCAACAAGAGTTTTTAGACTACCCACACACGTCATCCTCTAAATACATCCTCTATCCGTCCTAGTCATCAAGATTCTTTCCTCTATACATATTTCTTCCGCACCTATCATCATCTATATCTTATACTCTATATCAACTACCAACAGTGAGACCCACATGTTTGTAAATAAATTTTATCTAAATATATTCATATGAGAACTTGTTTTGAAAGATTTATTTAAACAAATTTAATGGTGCAATCGGAATTTAATTTGGTATTTTGGTTTGTGAGTTAGAACATTTTTTAGGCAGTTGAAAATGTGGGGCTGCCACCGATTCCATGCACGCGCTGTCTTTTTTTTTATCCGACCAATGGCCATGCGCACTGCGTTCGCTCGTGATCCCTGCACCATCCTTTAGTGCTCGTGGTGGGTCCGCCATACTTTAGTGTGTCTCCGCCATCGCGCCAGAAATAGAGGATAAGAGCCCTTCCGCTAGCATAGCGTATCGGATAGCGCACGACGCTGCAGGCATTTTTACGCCATATGCGTACTTCAGGACCGGATACAGGGTGCCGGTGCAGACTGTCTTACAAGCTCTAGAAATGGAGAAGATGCCACTGCACACGAAGTGTTCCCTCAGCATAAAGCGAGTGTCCCTGATCATCACACTGCATGACGCCAAGTCCAGTGAAGTACGTTGACTGTAGAGCTTGTTGTAGTTCAGTGAAGTTGACTGTAGAGCTTGCTATAGGACTGATGAGTCTACCTCCACCTGTATCCGTGAGATGCCATAGTCGGTAGCTAACGATAGTCAAACACATAGGTATGCTAAGTCCTCGGGAAAGAGGAAGCCGATCCATGAATCCCCTGACTGATCTCACAGATTGTCCGAGAGCTCGGCAGTTATACCCATCGTATACGCTCACGCGCACCCTCTGGAAGGAGTCGGGGAGAGCTCAAGCATGCCCGTGCCCACCGCTCGGGGCTCGGGGGTTCACCGAGGCCCTAGACTGCCGAGCGACGGTAGTTTGAGCCTCACTCCAACCCATCGCACACCCGTGCCAGTGCTCGAGTAACGAACTGACGTCCTGAGCCACGGGTAACCTGCCAGGCATCCGAGGCCTGAAGTATGGAGATGTCATGTCGTCTGCCTGTTCAATGGACGCGAGGCCCTCTCAGCCACTCCTTCAGCTGGGTCACACAACCGACATGACACAACAGGACAAAGGACTTCACCAGCTCTAGGAGCAAAGGGCTCTAAGGCCCACTCGTTAGCCCCTCCATGCGGGGGCCCATACAAGCCAAGGAAGCCTCGAGAAGGTTCACCCGGGGGAGGCCGTACCGTAGTAGATAGCTCTTGATGATCAAGTGCTAGAACAGCGGCAGCGACGTCAGGAGGCAATTGCGGCTCTGTTGACACCTCCCTACACGACAAGGCGAGGTCCATCCATGCCGCGGCAGAGGACTAATGCACCCGGTGCATAGACCATAGACTAGAACTCAAACCCACTTGTACACCTGCCCTCCTCGAAATATAAGGGGAGGAACGACTCCTGTAGAAGGGGGACGATTCCCAAGAGAACTAGAGAACCTTAGCTAGAGAAGGTCGGTTTCCTACTCGCTGAGGGAGAACACCGACGAACACTAGGATAGCACCAAGCAATCCCCTACCAAACTCTTCTTATTTCCACCATTGTAATCTCCTGATTGGCCATTCCTAACACGAAGATCACAGTACTGCTGGACGTAGGGCCCAGAAGCCCGAACCAGGATAAATCGATGTGTCTCTTTCGTGTTTTGAGAGTCCGAGCCACTTGAGACCCACACATTGACTTTCAATGGACAAGCACGATGCTCGTTACTGTTGGCCTATCTTAACGCAATCACCACGTAAGGAGGTTTTAAGTCCTTTGTAGGTAACGACACTTAGAAATGCCAGTTGGTAATCCTTAACACCATTACTAAGATTGAATTAATCTTAGCAACGCCACCAAGAAACACCAACTATGATAGTTTTGAACGATCACAGAACAAATCCGCAAGCGCACGGAATTATCATTGTAGCATTTCACCCGGAAGTATTCAGGGTATCGTTATTTATATTTTCCCAAAGGAAGGCACGGTGTTAATAGTCTAGCATGGATATGAACGTGATAACATGACTGTATATCAGACCAATACTCAATGCAGGGGTAAGTCATGGTAAGTTTTAAGATAGTGTGACACACATTCGGGCCAACCTCAAGGATAAAAGGAAAACAAAGAATAAAAGAATATTCCTAAGCGAAGCAGGCATGTTCTAAAATAGCCATACAAAGAATAGTGAGTGATCATACATATACATGATTAAGAGTTAGAGCTAGGCATGAGATGAATCGGGAGGCCACCGAGTACTGGTCTGCCAACATCCTCATGTGATGATTTAGACTCCTACACCCCAGACTAACATGAGGGATTACAAGGGACGGATAGGGCTGTCACTACCTGCCGCCTACCCCTCAACTAGAGTAAGGGAATGTATCCGCCTACTCCCTCGTACCTGAGCACCATGCATGTTTACAAAGGAACTACCCACATCCCCCTTAGACTCTGACCCTACGGATCGACAAGCATAGGACATGGGCACACCCGAAGGCACGACGAACCATCACCTCAACTTAGCTCTAATTCTCATCATATATATAGTATGAAAGGTTAAGCATAAAGTTAAACATGTCAAGACCATAACATACAAACTATATGCTAGTTCATATATCATGATTATAACATGTATACAACTATACTCTAGTTCATATGCATTGCTATATAAAAGATATGAGAACTTGAATATGGAAGAACTCTTCATAGTATTGATCACACCAAGTAGCTCTTTCTTCTAAGGAGACAAGCTCTCCAAGTAGCTTTGCCTTGCTCTCAAAATACTACTAAAAGCTAAGAAATACTAAGTGAAGTGGTAGTGAGGTAGTGCTCCAAATGTTATGTGTGTTGTGGAGAGCACCCTAGTACTTTTATAGTGAAGTCATGACGGTTTGGCTCATGTAAATATGGAAACCTCAGTGAACCGCCTCCACACACCGCCATACAACCACCATAGGAGATTGGGCCTGGGCCACGCCGCCTGGGGTGCGGCCGCACCCTGGCTGGCTCGCCTGGACACCGCCTCTGGCCGGTAGGCTGGTGGCTGGACCTGAGCCCCCTGCGGTGGTGCTTGGCCCAGGTGTTTGCACGAAGGTGAGCTTCTCCAATTCTTTTGATTGTGCACTTTTGAAAATACGCCTTCAGCATTGCGCTTTCTTTCTTTGTTTTGTGTATTTTCACTTGTTTTCGGGTATGTGTCCTGCAAAATATGTTTCTCTAAAAATAAGTGGAACAAGGTCAAAGTATATGCATATGTGTCAAAGTTTGTTTATTTCTCCTGTTTTTGGACTATAATAGGCAGTTCTAAATATGCAATAGTGACCGTCAACAAATCCCCCAAGCCTAATCTTTGCTCGTCCCGAGCAAATAGCTAAGTACTTGGTTGTTGAGCAGGAGTTGCTACAAGTGCCATGCCTATAATAAAGCATTCCTTCGCAATTTAAATAAGTTGGCATTTTATCCACCCTTTTTCCTTGATCCCTGTGGGGCGTATAACTTTTCCAAATTCTTGGGTGGTTGCAAGATAGAACGGTTATAACAGAATCACCAATCATTCATTCTTTGATTAACCATCTATCCGGAGGTTTTATAATTTTTTTTGCAAAGAAATGTAAGTTCCTCAAATGATTCTCTCGATCGCTCAATGTGTATGATACCTCACCAAAGACATTTGAATTTTTGCCTTCTTTTCATACCCTACCACTAAGGCTTTGAGTGGAGTTTTGGGTAGGTATGAAAGTGGGCACACTTGCATCACATATATTGCTAAGTCAAAGACCGGACCACAAGGAGATGCAAGTCATACACTTTGATCAAGACATGTAAGTGTGTGGAAATTTTTTTATGATATTCCTAATTCTAAATATTTTTGGTACTCCTTGGATCATGATTCTCTCTCTTTTTGGATGAATGCCTTTATTTGAAAGTATGGGCTATCTTATTTCTTTCTTTTCTTTTCTCTCTTTTTTCGGGCGCGCATCTAAGTACCCATTGTTTTATTATTCGGACACTTTTGTGTCCATTTTTTTCTCATGCCCCTTAGCATGGATTTTTCTCTCTTTTTTAACATAGCCCATAACTTTCTTTTTGGCATATGAAACTATGAGAGAGATATCATGATAAAGTGAATGAAGTATTATTTTGGTGGATGGGAAATGCATGTTGTGTGTAACTCTCGGTGTAAGAGTTAGTAGTTTATTTGTGGGTGTACGTGTGTCTTGATCATAGGTGCATGACAAGAATCTCAACACGGATCACAATAATTTGACAAAGCTCAATGCTCAAACAAGTAGTATGACTAAGGTTTTGAATTTGAATATCATGTCATATGGTCTTGGTAGGTATTCATAATCATTGAGGAACTTTTGATTTTAGCATTTTTGAAAATGAAATCTCCGGATGTCAAGTTTCTCTTAGAACAAAGTCATAGCAAATTCTATTTGTACCATATCATAACTTGCAACAACTTAGAAAAGGAGCATGCTTTTGCAAACCCACAAGTTTTCAAGTTTTTAGGATGATACATTTTCAGCCAATAAACTTAAATCTTGGGGAATAGTAAGTTAAAACCTAGGCACAGATGAATTATAGACAGAACAACTATTTATTATTTTAATATAGGAGAAAGTAAACATTCCTTGAACACATATGAGAGTGAAATTAATATTTTTGGTATTTTGACATTTTTTTTGTATTTTCACATTTTTATATTTTTTAGATGCTAAATAAATAAGTGCGGAAAATAAAATGTGGAAATTAAAGTGAGAAAATTAAGATACAAGTTACCTCTGCGGGGTCCTCCCCCAAGCTAGCTCTTGGCCTAGGGTCTGGAGTTTGCTTGGTGAAGTTTTCGACGAAGGTATATTATTTTTATACTTTTATATGGTTTTTACTTTTATTTTAACCATGTCTATACTCAGTACTTTTTGGTTCAATGGTCAAACTAGACATCATGTTTAATCTGATCAAGGTAGACTACTCAACCTAAGCACCATGCTCAATTTGAAGAGTCTATGAAAGCATTGTCGTCAACGAAGGTCATACCCAAACCAAAGCATACTTGCATAGATCATGGGAAGATAACAAACATTTTATTAAAGGTAAAATTTTTTATGTCTTGGTTTTATCATTCAAAAGTTTACACTTAACAGTTTTGGAACAATGATTAAACGTGTCATTTAATCAAGGTAGGCAATTTAACCTAAGCTCCATGCTTAATTTAAAAAGTCTATGAAGATATGATTGTATACAAAACCATGCTTTAAACAAAAACATGCTTTGTGCAAAACTTTGAAGATAGACCAAGATTTTTACATAAGTATTTATTTTTAGCAGAATTTTGAAAAATTTAAATTTTGAATTTTTAACTTTTTTAGAGATGACTACCGATTTACCTTCTGCAAGAGCTCAATGTTTATAGTCTGTTGGCAAGACTTCCAAAGGCTCAATGTTTATAGTCCGTTGCCAAGACTTCCATACACTATCCTGTTTTATTCCATAACAAGAGGATGAAAACAAACAGAGTTAGCCTGCATAAGCAATGGCTACCATACATGCATATCATCATGTACATGTCCAACTAGATTCTTTTAACCAATTCCTTCCCCGGCAATGGCGCTAGAAATGCTTGTTGGTGTTTCTTAACACAATCACCATGTAAGGAGGTTTTAAGTCCTTTCTAGGTAATGACGCTTAGAAACGCCAGTTGGTAATCCTTGAGTTAATCTTAGCAACGCCGCCAAGAAACACCAACTACGGTAGTTCTGAACGATCACAGAACGAATCCGCAAGCGCACGGAATTATCGTTGTAGCATTTCACCTGGAAGTATTCAGGGTATCGTTATTTATATTTTTCCAAGGAGAGCATGGTGTTAATAGTCTAGCATGGATATAAATGTGATAACATGATTGTATACCAGACCAATACTCAATGCAGGGGTAAGTCATGGTAAGTTTTGAGATAGTGTGACATACATTCGGGCCAACCTCAACGATAAAAGGAAAAGAAAGAATAAAAGAATATTCCTAAGTAGAACAGGCATGTTATAAAATAGCCATGCAAAGAATAGTGAGTGATCATACAAATACATGATTAAGAGTTAGAGCTAGGCATGAGATGGATCGGGAGGCCACCGAGTACTGGTCTGTCAGCATCCTCATGTGACGATGTAGACTCCTACACCCTAGACTAACGTGGGGGATTACAAGGGACAGAAAGGGCTATCACCACCTGCCGTCTACCACTCAACCGGAGCAAGAGAAATGTATCTGCCTGCTCCCTCAAACCTGAGCACCACACCCGTTTACAAAGGAACTACCCACATCCCCCTCGGTCTCTAACCCTACAGATCGACAAGCATAAGACATGGGTACACCCGAAGGCACGACAAACCACCATCTCAACTTAGCTCTAACTCTTATCATAAATATAGTATGAAAGGTTAAGCATAAAGTTAAACATGTCAAGATCATAACATATAAACTATATGCTAGTTCATATATTGTAATTATAACATGTATACAACTATACTCTAGTTCATATGCATTGCTATATAAAAGATATGAGAACTTGAATATGGAAGAACTCTTCATAGTATTGATCACACCAAGTAGCTCTTTCTTCCAAGGAGACAAGCTCTCCAAGTAGCTTTGCCTTGCTCTCAAAATACTACTGAAAGCTAAGAAATACTAAGTGAAGTGGTAGTGAGGTAGTGCTCTAAGTGTTGTGTGTGTTGTGGAGAGCACCCTAGCCCTTCTTTTATAGTGGAGTCATGACGGTTTGGCTTGGGTAAATATGGAATCCTCAATGAACCGCCTCCACACACACCGCCATACAACTGCCAGAGGAGACTAGGCCCGGGCCACGCACCCTGGCTAGCTCACCTGGCCACCGCCTCTGGTCTGTGGGTTTGTGGCTAGGCCTAGGCCCCTCCTGCGGTGGTGCTTGGCCCAGGTGTTTGCACGAAGGTGGGCTTCTCCAATTCTTTTGATTGCGCACTTTTGAAAATATGCCTTCAGCATTGCGCTTTCTTATTTTATTTTGTGTATTTTCACTTGTTTCCAGGTATGTGTCCTGCAAAACATGTTTCTCCAAAAAAAAAGTGGAACAAGGTCAAAGTATATGCATATGTGTCAAAATTTGTTTATTTCTCCTGTTTTTAGACTATAATTGGTGGTTCTAAAAATACAATAGTGACCGCCAACAGTTCCGAACCAACAATAGCTGGCACGCCAGGTAGGGGAGTGCGTCATTGGAGGAGGCCACCGGGTACTCTCCCATGAGAGACTTCCACCAGAAGGAGTGTGTCTCTGATGCCGACAAGAAAAAGATCCATCCTCTACTCCATACGATAGTGGCTCTAAAGGAGGCAGGCCCTACTGCTGTGGGCATAGTCGCCAGCTTTTTGAGGCGGCAGATCCAACCCTTGCAGCAATTAGGCCATTTGTACGATGTTCTTTCATCACCCTGGGCTTAGCTGCCATCTACTAGACCATTTGGCGAATTAGAAATTTGGTGTGCTTTGGAACAAAAGGATTAAATCGCCTACTGAGATCATTTGTATGATGTGTTCTTTTATCACTTATTGGGTAGGTCTTCATAAATCTGAGTTTGAGGCACAGGTTATTCAAGACGCTCAAGACGCGGAAACTATCAAGACGATGGCTCTATTCTTTCACAGGAAGGATCTGGAGATGCACGTGCAAGACGAGAGGCAAATGGTTCTTTTTGTTGGTTAAGTTTGGTCACACAAATGATTTGGAGACGTAGATGCAAGGCGAGAAGCAGTTGGTTCCTTTTGTTGATCAAAGGCTAGTTTTCTTTGGAGTTCCAGTCTTTGCGTGCTGTGGTGGCCTTGGGCCATGTATTTGGGCTCTATTTTGTATGATGTTCTTAGACATTTTGCTTAGTTGGCTCATGTTTGGTTCGTGATGGCTGACCCCTGAGTGATCAACATCGAGGAACCATTTTCTTGTGGAGTCTTTAATTTCTGCTTGATCGTATCATACTGAACGTTGTAGTTTTGTTACAATTGTAATGAAATTCAGTTATGACTTGTGTGAAAAAAGTAACCGGATCCATGAAACTTGTGGACTTCTTTGATCTGTCCTCACACTACTACGGAAAAGGTCTAGTCCTACCCATTCTTGTAAGGCATGGTCCAGTCCTACCCACAAGGGCAAGGCAGTACGTGGCATGGGGCTCCTCCACACCCACCAGGAAAGAGGGCCGACAGAGAGATTTGATGCCTCTAGTAGGGGCCCTACTAGAGCTTGTTTTTTTTCTCGGACCCTCAAATTTTGTTTCGAGGGCTTAAGGGGGTGTTTGGTTTCCCACCACGCGTTGCCACGCCTCACTTGTGGCGCGCTATGCATGCAAAAGCTGATGTTTGGTACAGCATGTAGGTGTGGCAGCCCACAACTTTTATTTTGCTAGTGTAAAACCAAACCACGTCACTGGTGTGGCAGCCGTTTCTAACGCCACAGAGTGTGGCGACGACACAGCGTGCATGGCTGGTGCTAGCTGGGAACCAAACACCCCCCAAGTAGGGGCTTTGCTAGAGTTTTTTTAACACCCTTATCATTAGGAATCTTTGCACAAGGCCCAATGCTTGGAGTTCCGCTTGCGAGGAACCAAACACACCCTTAGATATCAAATCCATATGTATTCGTTCGATCCCATCTACAGATCAGATCTATCTGCATTCGAGTCTTGATATTCAATGTCTAACACCAAAATAAATATATCTAATACTTAAATCATACTCCCTTTGTCCTATAATATAAGGGGCCAGAGTTTAAAATTTATACCAAAATAGAAGGTACTTTAATCATGAACCTCCTCCCTCCTCTATCTTTTTTGGCAAGAAATATTGAGATTCCTTTTAAACTTAGTTTCACCCAAAACAAACAACATTGTTTTTTTAGAGAAAAACAAACAACATTAATTAAGAAAAGTAATAACTGAACTATTTTATCCTAACTAGTGAGGGACAAGGTGATCTGTTGTGAGACTTCTCATTTTGTCTGAAAGTCACTTGGATCCTTTGTATTGAGCGAGTACATGTGTAATATCATCGACATCATTCGTATCTTGTCGGAGATAATTGATATCATCCGTATTGGAATACGGATTTGAAAAAGGTATCTCAACTTGTATCCAAATCTATATTGAATATGTTGTGCCCAGAAGAGGGTGGTTATGCTACTACGTGCCGTATGGAGGGCTGATGTGCAAAAAAGCCAGCGTCCAAAGTGTGTCACAACTCACATCACAACGGAGATGAAGCAGGTGCAATCGAAAGAGGATTGTTGACCTTCTTGCCATATTCAGGTACTGCCGCGAGGATGAAAAGGCGTCTTCAGATATTTGTTAGGCACCCACAAGATAGTTATTTCATCACACCTATCAAGATATTTGTATACTAGTAGAAACTTGCCATTTTTAATTATATATGCAGTTAAGCACATGTGCAACTGCAAGGAGAGTGCTTGTACGTAATACTTATTGACGCTTGTCACTATCTCTTCATTCACGGGATCTATGCATGCACCCATGTGTGTAAGTTACACTGTAGAGTGAGTGCAAAAGATTGGAACATAGGAGTATGCTGCAACAAGTCAACAATTATATCCTAAATTGTACTTTAGTCATCAGTCATGACTTGTTTGCTAAAATAGTTTCCATGTCAGAGGAGGGCGAAACAGCGATGGTGTGGTAACAGGGACAGAGCTGGCAAGGTGCATTGAGTTAGTCATGAGTGATGGAGCAAGAGCATTGGCGATAAGGGAAAGGACAAATGGCTTGAAAGAGATGGCGCAAGCAGCAGCCAGTACATGCGGGTCTGTGGGGAGAAACCTCCGTGACTTCGTCAAAACATTCCAAGCTCCTGATGCTCCACTCAAGCTGAAGTTCTACCATAGCTCAAGCTTACATTGAGTAGCCTACTATAAAAATTTCAGCACAATTGGAGCACAGGAGCTGCAGTTATGAATTAAACACAGAAACACATAGATCTACAGACAGAAAAATTTAACACAAAAGCATGTCATATTATATATATATTGCATAGATCTACTCATCTAGAGTCTAACAAAACTTGATTATCCATTTTATGATATTTCTTTGATTTTATACAAATTTTCAATGTTTGAGCCAGTTTATGAAATAAAACAAAAAAGAGCACGTGGCGCACATGAGCGGCCACATAGGTAACAGAGTCCTATGTGGCTAGCTTTTGATGGTGGCTAAGATGTAGACAAAGTTCATGGACTCAGATGATCGAAAAAAATTCATGGACCCAGGTGAGAAGAGGAAAAGTTGTAACATGAGAAATCAATCATTGTAACATCTCAGTCTGCTTTGCTGCAACATGGAAAATCAGCAAAATGTAACATCCAACAACCAACTAATGCAACATCAAAATAAAGGAGATGCAACATCTCTAATCAACATAACAAAATGATTGCTTACTACAGCACCAAGAAATCAACACTTGCATAATGCAACACCAAACAAGCTAGCTTGTTGCAGCAACATGAGAAACTAAACAATCATGTGACGCAACATGCTAGTTTTGTTGCAGCAACATGAGAGATCATCTACTGAAACATCAAAATTTTTATCGAAACATGAGAAATCTCCTGACGCAACATAAAAAAACAAATGCAACATCCTAAAACCATATGTTGAGCGATAGTGGCCCTAGATCCAAGGAGTGTGCAGATCTGGGCATTGTCTTCCTAAAGCAACACTGCAATCGTATAAGGTTACTAGTCCGGTTTACAAAACATCGACAGTTGGCACGCCAGGTAGGGGATAGTCGTGCACTCTCATTTGTTGAGAAGGAAGCGATGGCTCCTCGCACTGCCTGTGGACTCGTTGGTGGGCCCTCGGTGGCCACATCTGCCGCAAAAACTGCGAGTTCATCAGTATCAAAGGGCCAACATCAGTGACCGCCCGTGGCTACGACCCAAACCTCTGCCATAGAAATCCAGGACATATAGCCCGCAGCGGACACATTGTCAGAACTGCCTTCGGTGGCAGCATCCTGGAGGTCACCTACCCAGGGGGCCAGTACCCTCGCTCACCACCAGCCACGGCCAGGCCTCCCATTTGGGAAACTAGAGGTCCACGGCTTGCAACGAACTCGCCCAGGCAATGGCCTCAACCGGCCATATCCTTTTGGGAAACCACACAGTTAACCGCACCGAAGGGCCGACACCCGCGTCCGCCCTCAGTTGCGACCCAGACCTCTGTCCCGTAGGTCTAAATCCCATGGTCCATGGTGGACACACTCTCGGAACTACCCTTGGGGGCTGCATCCTAGAGTGCACCCACGTGAGGGGCCTAGTGCCCTCTCCCGTTACTGGCCATGGCCGAGACCCCACCTGTGAAACCAGACGGCCATGGCTCACGGCGATCTCACCCAAGGAATGGCCCACAGTGGCCACATCCTTTTTGGGAACCATGAGATCGCCTGAACCGACGGGGCAATGCCCATCATCCGCTCATACCCTGTCCAGACTTGCTGCATGGCAGAACTACACACTACGATAGAATCATGCCCCGGGCAACGTCACCACCAGCGAAACGCAATGAACCAGGGCACGCACGAACGATGAAACTACCCGCCACCACACGGCATCGCCATTAGTGGTCAAGCGGCTAACCAGCATTGTGCCACACATGATCAAGCTCGGGACCAGGATCCATTCCTACATAGCAGGCAAGCCATACGACATGACTCCGTGGGCCACCACCTGTTGCACAGAGGCACATGCATCCGAGGAAGTGGGCTTCCTGAGCGCACCGCGCGCTGCGACAAGTGGACCGGACCGTGCTGTGTTCGAAGCCAGCCCCCGCAGCAACAGGTCACAACAGCACCATGTTAGGAGCGGCGACCGCACACAAAGCCAAAGACGCGGTGACAGCGATGTCGTCACGCCAGGAGGACTCAGGCAACAGTATGTACGAGCCCTCCTGGCTGGAAGCTACAACAAGCCGGACACGAAGAGGCCATTCTCGGGGGCTCGCGAGCCCATCCAGGATATCGAGCCAGCAAGGAAAGGCCCAAGGCTGCTCGAGGGGTCGATCCTCGCCAGCTATGACCACTCAGAGTGGCAGAGAAGCGACCTCATCGGTTTGCGGCCAGGGACCATGACAGCTCCAGCGCAATCAAGCGCTCGGGGGCTTGGAGCGCCTCGAGCAGCAACTCCGCCGCAAACATATGCTTGGGGGCTCAACGCGCACCGAGTTACGACAACTAGATCCGCAACGGCTTCTGACACATCAGTCAGTAACGTTATCTCTGGCTCTAGCCGCTCTACCCAAACACGTCCACTCACACGTATAGGTGCACCATTACCTTCATAAAACTGCGACCAACCCATAGAGCGAGCTATGGAACAGTGTGCCCACAACCTCGCCTTGAAACTGCTTAGGTTCCCGAGCAACCCGATCTGACTCGCGCTAGCAGCCGGACATGACCCGCTCGCGGAGGCCGCACATGAGAACGCACATGCGTGCTCCATGACGTAGCACTGCTTGTCACTGTCCCAACGACCTCTTCCCGAATGCCTTGCAACTGCTCCCAGCGCCACGATGAGCCGGCAACCCACATCTCGACCTCTCGTTCAGGTTGCCCCGACCGACCCAATGGACCAGCTCCTAGGCGAGGTCAGCCACCTACGCACGAGCCTGAGAGGAAACGGGAAACCTGTTTGTTCGGGTCTAGAGGAGTGAAGGGAAAGAGAACTGACGTCGACCTCTCGCTTTCTTCTCGCATCGTGCATGTTTTTTCTGAGAAGCATGCCCCGACCGGCAGAGTGCCCTGACCCCAATGATCGGGGTCATGGCCCTCGGCCCGCAAAGCGACCAAGCGATTGACAACCCAGGGCAGCTACCTACTCTAGGTATGACGTCCCTGGGAACCAGGAGACGATGACGAAGGCCACGATGGACACTGTGTTGCACTGGACAACTAATGAACCGCCATCGAGGCTACAGTGCCACCACGGCTAGCATGGTAGCGCCACATCACACCCTGCCGCAACATGGCTAGAAGACCATGATGATAGCCATGACCAGACGTGCACCAGAAGACGGCGTAGTTTACAAGCCAAGTTAGCTAGTCCCTCCGTCAGGCTCTCGACCCTTCGATTGGGAGAACCTCCTCTTTGTACAAGCCCTACCGCGAACTCTATATAAGGGCAGCTAGGGTACCCATCTCGGGACGACTCACATCCTCTACCATTTCATTCATTCACCATTGTAGTAGGGCTCCTGGTGCTTCTCTTCAGGCAGCCCTTCGCCTAGCATAGGTCCTTCCATCTCTTCCACCTTTCTTGCACCCCGTATTGTAAGAACTTCAGAGCATTCAAGCGAGGAACACTCACTCGATCATCTCTGAGACTGGACGTAGAGCTTTGGTCTAAACCAGTATAAATCCTCGTGTCAATTGGATGCTACAATCGTCTTCCTAGAGCAGCGCGACAATCGTATAAGTTTTCTAGTCTCCGGCTTGTCTGTCTTCTTCTATAATCAAATTCCTGCTAAGATCCTCTTCTTCTACTCCAAATCATTCCTTTGAGTTCATCATCCATCAATCTATGTATCAAAACTTCCTGGGAATTTTTCCAGCTTACTCTCGACCTTTTTCCTCACTTTTTTGGGAGCATAATCTAATTTTTAGATGCTCCAATATATCTTTTCATGAGCTCCAAATACTTTATTTAGTTTCCTCATGTTCCAAAATGTCTCAGAGAATTTCTCTCAAATTTTCGGAGCTTTCGGAGTATTTTTCACGACTTAAATATCAATTCTGGACTTTTCTAGAATTATTTTATTTAAGAAATTATTTAATTCTCAAAAGAATAAATATCTCGTTTTTTCACCGACCTTAAACCCTACAACTATATATATGTGCCAGCGTAGCTCTCGATGCGCTGGTTCAGAAGTATGACCCTTTTTTGCGAGCAGCCACCCGTAGCCTCCCAGATCTATCGCCGAAGTTTCAAAACCCTAAAGCTCCGACAAACTTCCGGCCAACCTTCGGCGAGCGTTTTTGGTCATCTCTGGCGTTCCCTATGGAAACCGTCCCCACCCTGAGGTTCGTATCGGTCTCCTCTACGCCTTCATGCCTTCCTTTTTACGAATCAGTGCTCGTTCATCGTTTCCCTAACCCTTCTTTCTTCTTTTCCGGCGAACCTCCATGGCTGCTCCTTCTTCTCCAGTTCCAGCCAACTCGGCCTTGGCCGCGCCACCCCGGGCTGGGCACTGCCATGGCGCGTGCCCACCCACGCACCTGCGCGCGCCCCCTTCCCGTCGCGCGAGCAGCCGCCGCGGCCGCCGCCGGCCCTCGTGCAGCTGCGGCCGCCCGTGAGGGTTGTGCTCCCCGCGCTTCTAGGCGGGCCCCAGGCTCAGTGCCGCGCCGCTGCCGGCCAGCGCCCAGTGCCCCTCTGTCGGCCATCCCTGAGCTCCTCCGCGCGAGCAGCAGCTGCCTCCATGGCCATGGCCCATGTTCTGTACGTACAGATATCCCAAGGTAGAAGATGCAGTTAATTACGGTTTTGTCATCGATCGTATAATCCCAGCCATTTAATCGTTTGATGTCCGTTTTGAGTAGTTCTTGTTGCATTAGATTCGTGTTGATGCGCTCTATGCAGTAGTGCTAATGTTTTTCATGTCACATGCTTTCCTATATATAGTTTAATATTAAATGGATTAATATGTTTATAATTAGCTTTATAATTAATAGCAATATAGGTTTTATATCTCAGTGATTATACTAACATGTTAATTTAGTTAATTGTTAACTTGAATATGTTTTTAATTGTACTTAGTGTAAACACATGCTGCATGCCATTAGATGCTCTCACATGTTACTTTGTTTTGGAAGTTAAAGTATAATCGGTATATAAAGGACATTGACATTTTTGTAATTAAAAACATGACTAGATTTAGCTCGGTCTTTCAATTAAAATATATATTGAATAATCTGAATTAATATATTTTTTAAAATCAACTAAGCATGTAGACTTTTCTTTTATAATATAAATTCCCGGTCGTCTCTTTTCAATCGTAGCTCCGTTCTTGGTGTTTCTTGTGATCTTGTGACCGTAGCAATTAGCTCTCTTTTAGTATGTTGTTTTATCTCGTGTGGTGTATTGTTCTTAGTTTTCCTTATTTTGTTTGCTTGTATGTATGTTTGTCCTTGCTTGGTGTTGCTACGAGTAGAAGAGAACCACACGTATGAGTTGGAAACTAGAAGCTGAGTGCCATAAGCTACAAATTAGAAGATGATGTTTGAAGATTTTCTAAGCAAGTTGCTTTAGGTGTAAAGAAAGTATAAGGCAAGTATAATATAAGGCTTTCCTTGACACCTATTCACCATTAATGCCACTGCATCCATGTATGTGTCTAACTTGATGCACCCTTAAGGATTTTATCCTAGCACATTGTTATCTTGATGCTTGACACCTATGTGTTTTATGCATATGGGTAGTTTTGCTAGTCGCTCTACTTAATGATGAAACTCCATAATATTGGCTAATGGCATATGCAATGATGTTTAAAATGTGTTTTTAAATAACATGGAATCCCTAAGGACTTATCTGTGAGCAAAATCTAGGACTTACAGTATAACCATGAGTGTTATATGGCTCTAGCTTTAGTCAAGTATGAGGACCTTTTCTAGCTTGTTAGTGGTTACCTGAAAGGGCGCAAAAGGGGCTTGCCGAGTCGGGTATAGTGCGGCCTCTGTCCTTATATGTATAGCTTGCTCACAATGTGCCATCTGGAAGAGGAGCTCTACATCTGCTTGCCGATTGGAAACTTAGCGGCTTTGGTAGTGGGTCAAGAGGCTGATCACCTCGGGCGAAAGGGTAAATCAAAGCTTATGGTGAAAGTGTACAACCTCTAGAGAGTGTAAAATTGACGGAATATTTGGTTCTTATTGTTATTCTATGATGTTGATGCTCATGTTTTAATCATTATTGTTTTATTGCCATTACTTATGATTACGTAGGAATTGGAGCTTAAGCATAACTTAGCAACTCAGGCTTTAAATGTTAAAACTTGGTCTACTAAAAATGCCTACTGTAGTTCAACAGTGTCTAGCCTTTTGAGCATTCATTCGCCCATATTATATTTGCTGAGTACGGCATATGCTCACTCTTGCTATTTCCCCCACACCCCAGTCTCTAGTCAAAGCTGCTCAGAAGAATGATGAAGACATGGAGGAGTACCTAGAAGACTGACAGAAGTGCTAGGTGTATGTTTACCCCCAGTCAACCGTCCCTGTGAATTTTGGAGGCTTCACTTGAAGATTAGAATGTATATTTCTGCTACCCTGATAAAATACTTTGTCTGTACGTAATATTATTGTTCATTATAATAAAGTATTGTCTCTTTATACTATTGTAATTTGGCGCTATACGTGTGATTTGACTTCCTGGGCACACACACAGTTAATACTCAATTTTATTTTTAAAACTGGGTATGACACTGGTACCGACAAGAATCCGTCCCATGGGTAGATATGTGAGGCTGTTAGGCCGTTCGGGCTCAGCCACGTTGCGTTCGGAGATTGAAGCCGTCCGGACAGCCTAATCCTATCAATTATGTTTTCACTTGCGTGTGTTGTGATACTGTGTAATCTTATAATTAAAAAAACAAAAAAAAACAACTTTAAACCCTCAACTTTTGCGATTTCCGTCAATCATCTTTGGTCCGAGCCATTCTCATCTTATATCTTCGGCTAGCAAGAAATTCGGTATAGAAGATTATTGTATTTGAATTACAAATAAAGAAGCTGTTGGAGGATATTTTTATCAGAATCTCTATTCCTATTAATTATGAAGGATATAGTCTTTTGGAGTTGCTCTAATTTTTAGTAGGAGGTCATTTGGATCTCTCTATTAATAAGCGGTTGGATAGTGAGTTCAACGTATATATGAAATGAACTATTAGCACCTATTAAATGTCAAATAGATACTAGAACTAATAGTTAGCCGATAATAGTGTGTAGGCCGCATGCACTTGGGAGCTTGCATTTTAACCCAAAAAAAACAACTTTAAATCCTCAACTTTTCTCGCAGTCTGATTTTAGTCAACCTTACGGTCTGAGCCCTCCCTTGCTCCCTCTCCTTCCCACATGCATATTTCCTTGGTAGCTCTTTATTTTTCTTTTTCCGGAGGCCCAATACTAACCATGCAATTCAACCTGGGCATTCGGTTCTAACCGAACCGATCCGCGGATCCTGAACAAGTTCGGTTCCGAGAGAATAGGGACCGATCGGTTCTTTTCAAAAGTGAGAACCGAGGAATTTCAGTTTCGGTTATTTCAGTTCGGTTCTGGTTATAACCGAATTAACCTAGTGTATCTCAACACACGTTCACAAAATCAAAAAAAAAGAAAAAAAAATCATCTGTGCCTCATCCGCGTGTGCTGCTCCAGCTCGTCCCTGCGTCCGGTGCCTGGGGAAGGAGGTGGAGGTCAGAGCTTACGTGGGGATCTGTCGCTTCAGACATGCGTGTGTTGGGGATGCTGGCCACCGCGCCGCCAGTCCACGGCTCTGCCCTTCGTGCTGTCGCGACCTTCCGCGCGCCGCTGACTGCGCCTCCACGTGCAATGGCGGCGGGGGTTGGCTCGGGGGCTCTGGGCGCCGCAGCCTGCAGTGCCGGAGGGTGGGGTTGGAGCAGGGGCGGGGTGGGGCGTTGTGGTGCTGCCGCTGCAGCTGGGTACCGTGGTGCATGGGGAAGCCAGGAAGGTCGGAAGGAGAAGGAGCAGGGGCAGCGGCTGAGGAGCAGAAGTGCTCGGGCGGCGGGTGGAAGAGCAGAAGAAGCTAGGGTTCTGAATGAGGAGGAATATGTATAGTTCCAGTTGGTATTGGGCTGGGCTGTAATGTTTCTTACTTGGGCCTTCTTGTGCTTACTCGGTTCTTCGGTTATTTCAGTTAACCGATCCCAGGAACCGAATTTGATCTGTTAGTTCCGTTCCTAGGAACTGAGAACAGAACAGCTAACTGAAATTTCCGGTTCTGGTTCTTTCGGTTTCGGTTCCGGTTCTTTCGGTTTGGTTTTTAGTTCTCGGTTATTTTTATTGCCCAGGTTTACCATGCATGACGGGTGGGAGGCCATGTTTGAGCGAAAAATCTACATTTATTAAACTAAAAAAACATAATTTACAAACCAAATATCTAAATTAAATTATGATTGCACTATTTTATTTTGATTGCACTATTTTATATCTTACAATAAAAACATAAACAAGACGTCACTCAAATATATTTTTGAGTTAAAGACTGTCGGTGATATGGACTCATGATACCTCACCACCGGTATATCATCTCAATACAGAACAGGATGGGAATACAACAGAGATGAGGCCCGCCAGAATCAGGGTACGTCGTTAGACGTGGTGGACAAAAAACGTACAAGGAAGATTTGGACGCTGACTCCTACGGAGATACGATGATAGATTATTCTATTATGCTTTCCATGCATGTCACCGACTACGAAAAATATATGTAAACCGATCGGATCTCTTGTAACCCTACCCCCAGACTATATTAATGACAGAAGTTTGTGAAATTTAAGTAAACAATAACTCTAATAACAATATTCTCAAAGATGGTTAGAGTCTACCGAATCAACAGACTGATATCCTTTTCTAGTGTCTTGTGAGGATTAATATAGAGGCTCTAAAAAACCCATTGATTATTAGTGATATTAAGGTTAAGGTATTGTACATGTTCACAACACACACACAATTGTTTAGTTAGCCGATGGGATGTGATTCTCCCACGTAAAAGAGAGGTGAGTGATTCTTGTCTGATCTCCATCATAATGTGTTTTTGCTATTTGGAGAGTAGAAATGGTTATCATTGAGAAACTGCTCAAGGAGACCCTTAGTTTATCTTTTTGCTAGGTATGTTTTTTTCGAAAATCTAGCAGGAGCACTGCCTCTCAATTAAGCAAGGAAAGAAATTTATATGTACATGAAGGTCCGGAAGACCGGAAAGCCCCACCGGGCGCACACAAAAAAAAAAGAAGACATCCAGCACATCCCCCGCAGGGGTTAAACAGAGAATGGCTAAGTCAGCTTGTTAAGGACCCTAGAGCGCGTATCTATGTCCTCCTTGGCTTTGAGGGCCACTTGTCGAGCATCCATAGTTGTGCCTTAGAAAATCCTTCTGTTTCTTTCCTTCCAAATGTTCCACGTCATGTAAATCACCACCCCATTGAAGTGTCGTCATCGCTCCCTTGGGACTTTGGGTGCCGCTTTTTCCCACCATGCTTTTATTTCTGTTGGTTGGATCTGAGGCTGGAGTCTGTATCAAAGTGCTCCCATGGCAACACAAGGCTCCAGACCTCTATAGCAAAAGGGCATAGCAGGCAGAGGTGAAGGCCGGATTCCAATGGCCCATTGCACATGACGCGGTGATCTTGATGAGGCCAATTTATTAGTTGCAAATTATCTGCCGTGAGGATTTTGTTCTGGATAAGGATCCATGCAAAGAACTTGCATTTATTTTCTGTGTGCACTTTCCAAATAAGGTTTGGACAGAATTTTCTGAAGCTCCCCTGGAACTGAATTTGGTAAGCCGAGCGAGTCGAGTATTTTCCATCAGGCGTCCATTTCCAGGCAATGGAGTCTTGGACTCCCAACTACAGCTAAATGTTCTGTAATCTGATCCATGGGGATACAAATTCCTCCACATGGGTGGCCATTGTGATCCTACCCCGAAGTGCCCGAATCCAGGCATGGTCGTGGAGTTCTTACTGTACAGACCTGTTCTTCCTTCTAACCAACTCAAAGAGGTGTGGCGCTAGGATCCAAGGAGCTTGCTAGGTATGTTTGAATCGACATCTAAATTTTAGTAGCTACTCCCTCCGTCCTAGAACAGATGACGTTACGGGATGCGTGCTGGTCAAACTTTCTCAACTTTGACTAGATTTGTAGAAAATACGTGCAACATTTATATCTCTAAATAAATTTATTATGATAGTATATTCAACGATCTATCTCATGATATTAATTATGTATTATAAATGTTATTATTCTTTTATATATAATTGATCAAAATTTTAAAAAGTTGACTTCTCGGGAAGCGAAAATGACTTCTATTTTGGCACAAAGGGAGTAACTACTAATTGGGTGGATCGAAACAAGACTTCATTAACACCTTTTAACAGTCACTTGAGTGAAAGTTCGTGCATGAGTTGTGCCCTGCGTACAAACTCATAAGTTTATCTCTTTAGCTCTATCTGACTCGTTCGGCCTTCCTCGTCCAATTGGTAATCGTGACAGGAATCATGGTTTCGGATAATAAAAGGGGCCGCTTCGTCTTTCTGTGGAACCAACGTTTCAGTGATGTTAACATTCCCCAACCAACACAGTCTGATTCCTCTGTGTGATCAGGAACAGGAAGGCTGACGCCTCAACAACTTCTCTGTACCAACACCGATGCCGGTACCACCGTATTAGGTATTACTACTATGGTGTCCAAGCGGGCACGTTGTCATCAGACAATGAGAACCTGAACTTGGGATACCATATAAAAATAATAATAGAATTGGTTTAGTTGTCGATTTATAGATTGAGCCTCATGGACTATTTATGTAGGAGTGAGATTTAAGGACAAGAATGCTCTCCGAGAGATAAGCAAGGTTATCATGGGATTACAATCAATCCTAAACTAACCTATCCGGGATTGACAAATATACTCTAAATATACTTAGCTGAAGTATGACTGTATGAGGTGTTCTCTTCTTCAGTCGTCCGACTCTGCACTTGCATAGGTTGTGCTGCTTGCTGTTTCACTGGTATTTGCTGATCCTCCCGATAATACTATCCCTGATGTATCTTGCTGCAGGAGGCCCAGGGGCAGGTAAGGTCATAGCCTCACATTTCAGCATCAAGAGAACATCTGCCATGGTGGGCCTGTCTGCCCAATTCTGTTGAACACACAGCAGTGCTATCTGAATGCATCGAAGTATAGAGTTTATTTGGGGCTCATCGTGCAGTGATGCATCTATCAGCTCCATTGCCCTTCCGGAAGACCATAAAAGTTATCATCTCAAATGAAAACAAAAATCTAGCAGTCTAAATAAATGTAACTATTAAAATGGGAAGGATATAAAATGGAAATGAAAAGTAAACTGAGGCGTATTCTAACGAAGGAAGGGTGTTTTCACTGTAGCATTACTAAGAGATACTCCCTCCATTCCAAGTTATAAGTCACTCCAACCTTCTTGGAGAGTCAAAGCACCTTAAGTTTGACCAAAATTATAGCGAGAATTATAAGATTTATGACATCAAATACATATACTATAAAAATATAATTAATGAAGAATTTAATGATACTTATTTGGTGTCATAAATGTTATTATTTTATTATATAAGTTTGGTCAACTTGAGATACTTGGACTCTCTAAGAAAGTTGGAATGACCTATAAAGCACTACTGCTCACTAAGGTTACAATCTTACATATATCAAGTGTATACTTACATAAACAGTCAACGGCGGTCTTGTGGTGAGGGTTGCTATCATAGCATGCTGTGCAGTGATTATCTCGAGAAAAGTGACACCGAAGACATACACATCGCTCTTGATTGAGATAATGCTTGTGCGCATAAATTCGGGGTCCATGTAACCACTACAAGACCAAAAACTTTATGTGCATTAGACGTGCTCTTATATTGTCCTTGCTAGCTTCATGGTCAACAAGAGCATTAGAAGTACACTTACTAAGTCCCGGTTAGTCTAGTCTGTTGCTCATCTTCATCTGAACTTAAGACTACAGACATTCCGAAATCACCAATCCTAGGGGTCATATCCCAATCCAAGAGAATATTCATTGTGTAGAAGAGTGAGACTCTATGTATTGGATTAATGATAGAGGGTGAACCCCCAGGGTACATATAGGCACAGAGTGCCAACCCTAACCCTAATGGGCCTTGCCCTACATGGGCCGGCCTGGGCTGGAGGCCCACACACACACACTCCAACATCCCCCCGCAGTCACAACGGGGGCGCACACACGATGAGACTGGAGACAAACAAAGCCGAAGTGATGACATCCCCCCGCAGTCGCAACCGTGTCGCGGACGTTGTGGCTGGAGCGAAGAAGTGGAGGATAGCCCTCTTTGTGCCGAAGTAGCCGAGGTCGAGGTCGTCATGGTCGTAGCCGAGGTAGAAGTTGCCGAGTCGAGGTGGCAGCGAAGACGGTCGAAGACGTAGTCGCAACACCGAGCTGTCATGGCCGCGGAACGATGAGCCGAGCCATGCGGCGTTAGGGGCGCCAGGCGATGGCAGCGCACCCGGATACCTCGGAGACCGCGCTCAGAGCAGGGGTGGCGGAGAAGTCGAGGTCCGCGCTCAGATCAGGGGTGGCGGAGGGGGAGAAGTGGGGTGGCGGCTTTCCTGCCCGCCCTCGTAGAAGTTCCGCGCTCAGAGCAGGGGTGGCGGGGAGGGGGGCGTTGTCCGCGGTAGACGGCGAAGGGCGTGGACTCCGGACGGAGAGCTTGCTTGACGACGACCGGCGGCGGGTGGCACAACCGCCTGGAAAGGCGGCAGCACCGGCGGGAAGGCAGACCACGAGCGGCGCCGCTGCAGCCTGGAGGGCGCAGCAGCAGCCTCGTCCTCGGTGGTGTCAATGAAGACGACGAAACGGCAGGGCGACACAAAGGAAACAAAAAGATACATAGCAGCAGCAGCGGTGGTGGTGGTGGCGGAGAGGAGGCGGCGGATCCGCGTCGGGCGGAGCCTCTGCGCTCGCGCTGGCGTCGACGCCGGCCCCCCCAGAGCAGGGGAGGGCGGATCCACGCCGGGAGGTGGCAGGGCGGGGAGGAGGTGGTGGATCCGCGCCGGCCAGAGGCAGGGAGGGGAGGAAGCGGCGGCGGATGTCATCGGCGGCGGGGACGGGGCGGTGGATCCGCGCCGGGATGCGCCCTGGCCGCCCGCGCCGGCCCCCGCAGCCGAGGCCGGAGTGGCGGCGGCGCTGGAGGCGCGCGGATCCGCGCCGGCGGCGGCAGTGCGGGGAGGAGACGGCGGATCCGCGCCGGGCGGAGCCTCTGCGCTCGCGCTGGCGTCGACGCCGGCCCCCCCAGAGCAGGGGAGGGCGGATCCACGCCGGGAGGTGGCAGGGCGGGGAGGAGGTGGTGGATCCGCGCCGGCCAGAGGCAGGGAGGGGAGGAAGCGGCGGCGGATGTCATCGGCGGCGGGGACGGGGCGGTGGATCCGCGGCGCGCAGAAGGCGTAGCCCACCCGCGACTGGAGCGCGGCCAGCGGGCGGCGGATCCGCGCCGGAGGCAGAGCGGCGGCGGCGGGGCGGGGGCGGTCCTCTGCTGCTTGCTGCTCCTGCTGGACTCCTTGACGCGACTACGGGCGCGGATCGAAGGGGATCGACGCCGAACCAAGGGCGCTGCCCCCGGTGGAGAGGAAGCTCTCCCCGGGGGCGCGCTGGAGGCCGGGAAGAGGTGGCGGCTGGCTCAGGGAGGAAGAGGAAACCGGCTTGATACCATGTAGAAGAGTGAGACTCTATGTATTGGATTAATCATAGAGGGTGAACCCCAGGGTACATATAGGCACAGAGTGCCAACCCTAACCCTAATGGGCCTTGCCCTACATGGGCCGGCCTGGGCTGGAGGCCCACACACACACACTCCAACATACCCCCGCAGTCACAACGGGGGCGCACACACGATGAGACTGGAGACAAACAAAGCCGAAGCGATGACATGTAGAAGAGTGAGACTCTATGTATTGGATTAATGATAGAGGGTGAACCCCCAGGGTACATATAGGCACAGAGTGCCAACCCTAACCCTAATGGGCCTTGCCCTACATGGGCCGGCCTGGGCTGGAGGCCCACACACACACACTCCAACATACCCCCGCAGTCACAACGGGGGCGCACACACGATGAGACTGGAGACAAACAAAGCCGAAGCGATGACATCCCCCCGCAGTCGCAACCGTGTCGCGGACGTTGTGGCTGGAGCGAAGAAGTGGAGGATAGCCCTCTTTGTGCCGAAGTAGCCGAGGTCGAGGTCGTCATGGTCGTAGCCGAGGTAGAAGTTGCCGAGTCGAGGTGGCAGCGAAGACGGTCGAAGACGTAGTCGCAACACCGAGCTGTCATGGCCGCGGAACGATGAGCCGAGCCATGCGGCGTTAGGGGCGCCAGGCGATGGCAGCGCACCCGGATACCTCGGAGACCGCGCTCAGAGCAGGGGTGGCGGAGAAGTCGAGGTCCGCGCTCAGATCAGGGGTGGCGGAGGGGGAGAAGTGGGGTGGCGGCTTTCCTGCCCGCCCTCGTAGAAGTTCCGCGCTCAGAGCAGGGGTGGCGGGGAGGGGGGCGTTGTCCGCGGTAGACGGCGAAGGGCGTGGACTCCGGACGGAGAGCTTGCTTGACGACGACCGGCGGCGGGTGGCACAACCGCCTGGAAAGGCGGCAGCACCGGCGGGAAGGCAGACCACGAGCGGCGCCGCTGCAGCCTGGAGGGCGCAGCAGCAGCCTCGTCCTCGGTGGTGTCAATGAAGACGACGAAACGGCAGGGCGACACAAAGGAAACAAAAAGATACATAGCAGCAGCAGCGGTGGTGGTGGTGGCGGAGAGGAGGCGGCGGATCCGCGTCGGGCGGAGCCTCTGCGCTCGCGCTGGCGTCGACGCCGGCCCCCCCAGAGCAGGGGAGGGCGGATCCACGCCGGGAGGTGGCAGGGCGGGGAGGAGGTGGTGGATCCGCGCCGGCCAGAGGCAGGGAGGGGAGGAAGCGGCGGTGGATGTCATCGGCGGCGGGGACGGGGCGGTGGATCCGCGCCGGGATGCGCCCTGGCCGCCCGCGCCGGCCCCCGCAGCCGAGGCCGGAGTGGCGGCGGCGCTGGAGGCGCGCGGATCCGCGCCGGCGGCGGCAGTGCGGGGAGGAGACGGCGGATCCGCGCCGGGCGGAGCCTCTGCGCTCGCGCTGGCGTCGACGCCGGCCCCCCCAGAGCAGGGGAGGGCGGATCCACGCCGGGAGGTGGCAGGGCGGGGAGGAGGTGGTGGATCCGCGCCGGCCAGAGGCAGGGAGGGGAGGAAGCGGCGGCGGATGTCATCGGCGGCGGGGACGGGGCGGTGGATCCGCGGCGCGCAGAAGGCGTAGCCCACCCGCGACTGGAGCGCGGCCAGCGGGCGGCGGATCCGCGCCGGAGGCAGAGCGGCGGCGGCGGGGCGGGGGCGGTCCTCTGCTGCTTGCTGCTCCTGCTGGACTCCTTGACGCGACTACGGGCGCGGATCGAAGGGGATCGACGCCGAACCAAGGGCGCTGCCCCCGGTGGAGAGGAAGCTCTCCCCGGGGGCGCGCTGGAGGCCGGGAAGAGGTGGCGGCTGGCTCAGGGAGGAAGAGGAAACCGGCTTGATACCATGTAGAAGAGTGAGACTCTATGTATTGGATTAATGATAGAGGGTGAACCCCCAGGGTACATATAGGCACAGAGTGCCAACCCTAACCCTAATGGGCCTTGCCCTACATGGGCCGGCCTGGGCTGGAGGCCCACACACACACACTCCAACACATTGGTTTTAGATCCCCATGAATTACTCGTAGTCGGGAGTGTTGATGTAGATAACAAGCACCCTGGACAATACCTTCAACTATTCTAAATTGTATAGACCAGTCAAGCGAGACACCAGCTCTCAGCTCTGCAACAATGAAAGCACTTTAAAAGGGCAAATTAAGAAAACAAATGTGAAAGAATTGCAACTCAAGGAAATCACTGGTGCAAGTTGTACCATGAATTATGTAGTGTAAATTTCCTCTTGCCATATATTCATAGACTAAAATTCGATTGTCCCCTTCAATGCAGCATCCCAGAAGTTTAACTATATTTGCATGCTGGAGTCTTGAGATAATATAAACCTCATTTTCAAACTCAGGTGTGCCCTAACTGGAATGTTTATTTAGGGTTTTTACTGCAACACAAACCCCACTTGGCAATATGCCCTGAGGAGGAAAACAAGTACATATATGATTAACCAATGAAGATCATGTATATGAAGCATTTGTACAAAAAGATTTAACTTAAACAGATATTGCATAATAAAAATGAAAAAGGACAATGAAAAAACAATAATAAGCGGCAAACAACTAAGTGGCTAGGAAAACAGCAAAGATAACTTTGAGTGGTCTCTCAAACAGTATAGGTTGGTGTGAAATGATTTTATCGCTGCTCTCTACAAACATAACGAAGACGCTATGATGAAATGCATGTTACTTTCTTTTTTTAGGACAACAGTAGGAAGGGGCTTTTATATATTAGTAATTAATGAAAATAACTGTGCAAAGGTCTTCACTTCAAAACAGGAAGTACAATGATCACAAAATAAGACCAAAGAGTAATAAGATACGACTCAATCTTGGAACAGAATTGAACTGAGTATGTTTTGCTCTGAAACCAAACTAGGAAATGAGGCAGAAACTTATAATGAGGCGTTCTCTCCTTCAGAAAAAAAAACATGTCTATCACAAGCATTCTTTTTTGTCAGTGCCTAAAATGTAAATACTCAATAATTGAGTGTGTATATTGTATAAATAATACAACGGCCCCTCTGCAGAGATGCAACTGCCGAGCATGTCCTTATCATACGAAGATTATCTCTATGGTATCTCTAAACGCATATCCATATTTATAGGGTTTATTAAAGAAATCTAGTGCCAAGACTATAAATAATGTGAATCTGTTTTCATACTAGAAAAAACATGCTAAAAAGAATTGCATGAAGGAACAAAGAATTTTATAAATAGGCTCCTCTGTGACTAAAAGCGTTTGACAAATAATTTTCTTCAGCTAAGTAGCACCTCTGCAGTCCAGAACTCATCAGTTACATCTATATAAAATTAGTAAACCCTACCCCGTTGTTTTCAAATTCAGCTTCTATTCTATTTACTACTCTTCATTTTGTGATCAGCATGGTCTCTATTATACAACGTTGACTACCATTCTGTTTCCAGTCCCATGCTAGCAAAGAAGAAACACAATGATTTGTTTTTTGTTTGTCTGGTCTAGGGTCGTTCTCTTCTGATTTTTTGAGTTTTAGTTTTTTAGTTAAGCTAGTGTGGAGTGCATGTACTTCCGGGCACATGTTTTGTGTGGGTTTGTTAGGGTTTCTTTAACCCTGTTCAACTTCTTCTTAATACAATGATACGCAGCTCCCCTGCGTGTTTGGAAAAAAGAATATAGAATTACATCTATTAACTAGATTGGAGCCCCGCGCTTCGCGCGGGCATGGGAGGGAAAACCGATTTGCTGACGGGGCGATCTGCAGAAAGGATCTGGTACTGTTCACGGGTTGCGTTGTAGACGGATCCAGTACTGTTCATGAGATCTGTACTGTAGACGCTGGGTATGGATCCGGTACTTTCACAGGATCCGTCTATATAGATAAGTCTGCTAATGTAATTCACATGTGGCTATCATTTTGTTAAGCTTCATAGTTTGAGTAATCAAAGTCATTAGCATCTTGTTTCTAAGAGGAATATTGTTGAATTCATTAGCATCCAAAACAAATATTGGCTATACAAAGACAGTAGGAATTTTCCGTCATATTGTTACAAGGCAATCAAATATTTGAAACAGTAGGTATTGAGAAAAAGTTACTCATTTAAGTCAATGTTCTTATACCTGAATTTAAAAAAGAAAGAATTTTTTAATAAGAAGAAACAACAATCATGTGCTAAGTTTAAAGAATGGCTTCAAAAGAAGGGTAGGTTGGGGTGGCACCAATTGAGGAGAAATTGATTCAACATCGGTTGAGATGGTTTGGACATGTCCAACGGAGGCCTCCTGCGGCGCCGGTGCGTAGTGGAGTTCTAAAGCGGGCCGATAATGTAAAGAGCGGTAGAGGTCGACCTAAACTAACTTGGGACGAGTCCGTTAAGAGAGATCTTAAGGAGTGGAATATCTCCAAGGATTTAGCTATGGACAGGAGCGCTTGGAGATTGGCAATCAACGTGCCTGAACCGTGATCTCTTTTGTCTTGTGCCCTTTATGTCTCTTTATGTGTCTCCTGTTTCTCGTCTCTTTTGGGTTTCATCTCTAGCCTACCCCAATTTGCTTGGGACAAAAGGCTATGTTGTTGTTGTTGTTGTTGATTAGTTTTCCCTTAAATTCAATTCTCCTAATAGGTGTCCTAGGAGAGAACTGTGTGCAGCGCAATTAGTCTTGTACTAAGTGGCCTAGGGGAGTTGGCTCTGCCTCTCCTTTGGTTTTTTTTCTTTACTAAATGAAATGACACATAGTTTTCCTACGTTGTTTGAGAAAAAATATACGGTGGACTGACTCAGGTGCAATTATACATATTTCCAATTTTCCTACAGGTAATGCCAAACCATAAGAAAGAGGGGACCGAAGTCTAAAGATGAAAGCGCTGATGGAAATAAAGTTGAGTCCAATATATTGGAGCTTTACATTAGATTCAGCAAGTAGCTTCGGTCTTAGTTTGATGATGTCTTCTTATTGTTTTGCTAAGTTGTTAAGATAAAAATATATTATGTTCCTAAAGTAGTATAAATCTTGAAGATATGCATGATTAGTTTCTTGTACCAGTGATTCAAGAAAACTTTTAACGTCTCATCTTGTGCCACAAGTTTGTATAACTCTGTTTAAACTAGTACAATTTCTATTGAAGATTCTAATGAGTCAATTAAGGAACCACAATAGGAAAATGTACCAACTAATAATTAGTTGATTTTAGGCACAATTAAAGAGCCTCGACTGTTACGCAATCCGTTGTGACTACTAATTAACCTATAAGAAGATAACCACTGGCGAAAATATCAGATGAAACTTAGCTGAGAGTATTGAGTCTATTAACTTAAGTCTATAAGCATAAATAAAGAATGGGCATTAATAGAAATCCTAATGGAATAAAAAAAAGTAGGATATAAATAGGTCTATAACTCTTAATGGACAATATTGAAAGATTAAGGCTAAGCTCATAGCTCACTATGGTTTAGAAATTCATTATATGAACAAATATTCTATACTAGAAATAAAGGTGGAAAGGGTTTATTATCCTAGAGGATAGTGGGTTATCATTTATTAGTAAGTACTAAAAAGATGTGGCGCATAAGATTAGAGTTTGTTATCATTCAAATTTGATCTTGGTAAATCCTTTTTAAGTTATGGGCGTTGATATATACCAAGACAGGACCAATTGAGTATTGTGTCCGTCACAAAAGGCATACTGGTTGTTAGTACTTCTTTTGTTTTCCGTTGTACCCCCTTTAGGTCTGTTGCTTACCTAGTCTAATTAGTACTTCTTTTGTTTTCCGTTGTACCCCCTTTAGGTCTGTTGCTTACCTAGTCTAGGCCCTATTTATATAATTGGCAGTTCTCCTGCTCGATATGTTTCAAAAAAAAACATAAAAGGCATACTGAGGGGGTGTTTGGATTTCAGCCACATCTCGACATGCCAACGGTTGTGGTCCGCCACAGTTTCCCACGCTGGTGCTTGGTTGACGCAAAAGCTTACGCTGCCACAAAAGCTTCGGACTCAGTTCCTGCCACAGATTGTCGCGTTCGATTTCTCCACCACAGCTGTGGCAGTGCCACAACTCGCCCGAACTGAATCATGGCAGGGTGTGGCGTATAACCAAACAGGCCCTGAGTATATGCTTATAAGTGATATAATACGAATAAGTGTAATGTCACACTTGTTCCATTTGCATAATCGAAACAAATTTAATTTATCCTAATATCCTAATCAGTTCAAAATGAAGACATTCCATATGCTTTGGCTATCATAATAAGTTGTATGGATGCTCAAAGTCTATGCTTGTCTTGACTTGGCATTTACAAATCGGGATACTTGGTAAAACTTTTTTTTCTCACATACGCAGGAGAACTACATATCATTGCATTAAGAATACTTGGCAAAACATCAATTTAATCTAGAGAAGATCGACTAGAAAGGTGCTATAGATTCTTGTGATGTTGAAAGGGAATGAAATGTCATCAAACTCACCAGATATCCTATCGATTCTCCTATACCTTAAAACTAGCATTTTAGGAGATGGAGGCGCTGCAGCAGATCTCCTATCTCATCTCTGATACCATTTTTAAGAGGTCTCCTAAAAACAACCTCCTTTCTCCTAAATAAAGGAGACTACTTATCCCATACCCTAAACAAACATAGAGACAAGTTTTAGGTAATCTAGAGCAATGCTCTCCTATATTCTAAATTCATTTTTAAGGGACTATACAAAAATAAATTATAGGAGATGCAATATAAGAGATCTCGTGGAGTTGCTCTAAGGCTTACCGGTCATCCCATTTAGAAGTGCATAAATCAATATGGGTTTTAATGATCCTGGGTACAGGCCATATCATCAACTCCTAATAAGTAAACAAGCGTTCTAACTATGTATTGCAGGGAACTATGGATAATAGGGGTCCTAGTAGCAAAAAATGCTACTAACTACGCATTGACTTGAACATAAGTTAATGCGAGCAGTACATTACCCTCATCAAGGATATGTACAGGGATGCGGTGACGTATGTTCGAACATATAATGGCAACACCAGTGACTTTTAAATTAAAATAGGACTACATCATGGGTCAGCATTGAGCCCTTATTTATTTGCTTTGGTGATGGATGAGGTCACAAGGGACATACAAGGTGATATCCCTTGGTGTATGCTCTTTGCTAATGATGTGGTGCTAGTTGACGACAATAGGACAGGGGTTAATAGGAAGTCAGAACTATGGAGGCACACATTAGAGTCGAAAGGGTTCAGACTTAGTAGAACCAAGACCAAGTACGTGATGTGTGATTTCAGCGCGACTAGGCATGAGGAGGGAGACGTTAGCCTCGATGGGTAAGTGGTGGCCAAGAAGGATACTTTTCGGTATTTAGGATCGATGCTACAAAAGGATTGCGACATTGATGAAGATGTTAGGCATAGAATTTCAGCCGGTTGGTTGAAATGGCGTCAAGCTTGTGGCGTCCTCTGTGACAAAAGGGTGCCTCAGAAGCTGAAAGGTAAGTTTTATAGGACGACGATTCGTCCGGCGATGTTATACGGTGCTGAGTGTTGGCCTACAAAAAGGCGACATGTCTAGCAATTGAGTGTAGCAGAGATGCGTATGTTGCGTTGGTTTTGTGGACACACAAGGAGAGATAGAGTCCAGAACGACGATATCCGGGATAGGGTTGGGGTAGCACCAATTGAGGAGAAATTGATTCAACATCGGTTGAGATGGTTTGGACATGTCCCAGGAGGTCTCTCGAGGTGCCAGTGCGTAATGGGGTTCTAAAGCGGGCAAATAATGTAAAGAGCGGTAGAGGTCGACCTAAACTGACTTGGGACGAGTCCATTAAGAGAGACCTTAAAGAGTGGAATATCTCCAAGGATTTAGCTATGAACAGGAGCGCTTGGAGACTGGCAATCAAAGTGCCTGAACCGTGACCTCTATCTGTCTTGTGCCTTTTATGTGTCTCCCTGTTTCTCGTCTCTCTTGAGTTTCATCTCTAGCCTACCCGAACTTGCTTGGGACAAAAGGCTATGTTGTTGTTGTTGTATAAAGTTGTCATATGTTTGATCAAGTGGGAAAATGTTGTAATATGATCTCAGCCAACAACTATGTCCAATGACAAGGCACATGAGTTTAGGTCCACGAATAAGTGCCTATAATCTGTTTAAATTAGTTCACCATGATTAGCTACAACCCAATGGCATCTAGGAATCAACCCCAGTTCCACAAAGCCTATAAATAAGAGGTGGCTTAACCTAAATATGATTAGCATGCCAATCTACATCTACAACCGGTCAATTAGGGCTCTGGAAGGTTCGGAAGCTTGATTTCACATCAAGGGTAGGAGGTCATGCCTTGGAGGACAAATCTACACTGGAACATCAACAGAGAGTTCTAAAGTGTGGTGAAGACCATTACACCTACATCAGCATCTGCTACAAAGGCACTAATGGCATTCAAAAGTATTTAAGCCTCTAATTTCCACACTGAGTATATGTTAGTGGTTATGTTTAGGCTAAGCAAGATCTTGATCATGCCAAGACCATTTTAACATCTTCAACATGAATATATAAGAAAAGTAAGATACCTTGTAAACATTACCAAAACCACCACTTCCAATTATATTGTTAGATGAGAAATTATTTGTAGATATAGCCAGCTCGGAAAACTTGAAAGCCGTAAGCCCTCCTGGAAAAGAACCAGCAAGAAACATTGCTCAGTACATTTCTTTCTTCTCACCTGGTAATGCAGCATCCCCTTTGGCGGATGGGGTTTGCAACCTTGTTTCACTGAGAGAGCCAGTGGCAAAAAGGAAATTCAAAGTGTCAGTAACAATTAAGATTCAAAACCAGTGGTACATGTTTGCATAGTACAAGTAGGGAATGCCTTTCTATTATTTGCATTGTAGAAGTACATGATAACTGTGGTTTAATTTTTACTTCAAAAGATGCATGACAATTATGATTGATGCAATTTAGTGATAAGTGCTTCATGTTTCTTGCATGCTACCTGCTTGTTCATGACCAAGGAGCCTCTGGAGGTATTCAAGCGTCGTTGTCTCCCTTCGAGCCCAATGAAAAGGCCACCTAAACCGATGCCTCATATTTGGCAACACTTCAGCATTGTCATAGCCTACAACTATGATACATAGATGCTAGCGAGAAATAGCACATAAAAATGAAATAATTAAATTTTCACTGTGAAAGGAAATAACACATAACAATATAATTTGGAGGTTGACCTGGGAATTTAGAGTATATGGTTTTACTTTCTAGATCTGTCATGCTCATAAGCATCGTTAAAGGAAATACTATTTGTTTGTTGTTCTTCCAACACAGATGGCTCAGTTACTGCTGTAACTCCTACTGGTTCAATGCCATGGTAATCAGAGGCACTTCCATGGGTCCTGAAACTGTCATGCTATTAAACACTAAAAGCTTATAAATTTTCATGAAAATAAAATAATTTGGCAAATTGTTTTCTGGGACACGTCTATTACAGTTATCAAGGTATAGAAACAACGATGTGTGATCTGTAACATGTTTCTACAGCTGTCCTCTAATCTTTCACAAGTCATAACTAATCGTTAGTTAACTTAACAGTTAAGTTTAACAAGAATCTAGTTCCCATAAGACAAAGAATAGGGGCATTTGCCAAATTGCCACTGTTTTTTTTTTTGCAATAATACCAAACAAAAGGCATTTCTGTTGGCATGTTTGCAAATTTTTAGGGGCAAGATTGCAGTAACAATTAAAGTTGGCAAATTTACAATTACCCTAAATTCTTCCCAATCCAACAGACACCATCTTACTAAAGCAGATACGAAATGTACGGTACACATTGGTTACTAGACAAGTAAATGAATGACATTTACATTGCTTAAAGAAACTTCCTCTTACTATGCCAACACATCAAGCAATGTAAAATGTAGGGACAAATGTGGGATATGATCACAAAATAAAGGAGAAAACTTGGTATTGTGGACACTGTACCGGGAGCCAGGGTTGACATGGCTCCCAGATGACTCCGGCGCCTCTTCTGAAGCCTGAAATGACAAAGCATCTTAGGATTTTAGAATAATTGACAATATAGAAGAACCAGGAGTTGGCTGTAATTATGTGAATGAATGATGACAATGTGAGGTAGGATAAATAAAACATTTATTTGTTCTAGCTTCAAGCAAAAATGCATTTTGTTCAGGTTGGATCCTTAAACATTCAAGTAGACCTGTTGACGCAAATTAGACAAGAAGTATGTAAAAATTCATATATGGTCATATTCCTGTGCATATTAATTGATTTAAATAAAATGTAACACTCCTATGCTTAGTTTTGCCTCAATTTACTAAGGACCAAATTTCATGCTAACTCTGTTGAGGGACACCTAATGCTTCAATCTGAGGCAAACAACCCCAAACATCTCATCTGCTGCTTGAAATGGCAACCTGAATCTCATGAGGAATATGATGACAAACAAATCCCAACTTGACTCCTATCAGTTTTTCAAACTTTTAATAGAATCCCTTCAGTATAAGCATTCACATTAATGAAACACAGAGATTCCATTGAAGTATTTTCATAGTATAGTATAAGACCTACAGTGGGCATGTACAGCAGTACAAGGAAGTGGTCCTTGAGTCAAGGACTCACCAGCTTCAACAAGAGAAAGTCCTAAAACCGCAGGAACAATAGTGCAGACACTAAGTTATGATACAACTACTTCAACATTTATACCTGTGGTTGGGAAGGATGTGCACGGCTGTAAAGTCTAGTTATGAACTCTCTTGTGTCGATGTGGCTGACCAAAGGGTAGAGCCGGAGATATGAATCGATTCTATCTCGAATGTCACGGAACTTCTGAGCTTGAATTCCTTCCATGAGGAAGCGATACATGGTGTTGCTCTGCTGGCAGGACACGACTAGCGTGTACGCCTGCCGAAGTGTGTCTTCTAATCCATCCAGCGGTCTCCGGATCTCTGGGCGCTGCATCGTCTCTGACTGCTGAAGCATTTGTAGGAGATCTCCGATCATCATGACATGGTGCATAAGGTGTTGGCACTCCTCCCTGTTCCGGCGAACAGTTTGCACTGCCTGGACAATCATGGTGATGAGGCCACCAGCGTCGACTCCAGCCAGCTGTGCGACGGTGGCAGCCTGGCTGAGACCGTTCCATAGTGCCATCGATCATGTACTCAGTGCTGCCTCCTCTATGCACCTGTGGACAAGATAAAAGCTGATGCACGATGAGAAACAGTAGTGTGGAGATGAAACTCTTAACCTTTTTGCAACTTTTTTACCTTTATATTACGTGGTCGCCGTGCTTGTAGAGAAGAGATGAAGCTACGATTCCTAAATATTGTTTTCCTCAATCAGACAGGATACAAACTGAACAGTCTACGGTATACTGCAAACAACGCTGAGAACTTACAAGCTAGAGCAGACCACCGGCTGAAGAAGTTTGGGCACTCGTATAGTATCCGTTTTAGCCCGATCCCCAACAGGCCGACAAATCATTGTAAAGGCAGCCACCAGGGAAACCGCGTTGATCGAAACTTCGCAGAAGATGATCGATCCGATCCCGACCAAATAAAAGGTAGGGTACATCCACCGCGTGGCGTCCGTTGACCCCCAAGTCCACTAGTTTCAATTTCAGTTAAATAAATTCAGAAATGAGGGATGGGTCGGGTCAGGTTAGGTTGGGCCAAAATACCGAAGCCTTCTGCTCGGCCCTCCACGCCGCTGCCGTCGTTCCGGCTGCCGCCATCGCTCCTCCGCGCCGCTGACGGGATCTGGTGGGGCTGAGTTGGCACTTTGGTCATAGCCTGAGCCCTGAGGGGCGCGGCACTGGAGGAGACAGGAGAGGGAGGGGTTGCCGTTCGGGTGCCGGGGGCGAGCTAGGCCTAGGGCGCAGGCTCAGCCGCAGGGCCGACGGGCGGCTGCTCGACGTTGGCAACGGCTTGGCCTGGGGGGTGGAGGTGGAGGGGCTGGCAGCTGCTTGGGAGTTGGGAGAGAAGGGGAATGGGGCCGCCGTGCACGAGTCAACGAGTGGAGACGTGAGAGGTGGTACTGGAGTTCGTGGGCCACTAACCCAGGCTGCTATTGCTTATTGGGCCGTGACTCTATGTAGGCCGCACTTGGGAAAAACTTGGGATCTTCCATTTTTATTACCAAAAAAACATTTTCTTGAGAATAATAAAAACAACTTTAAACCCTCGTCCGAGCCCTCATTCGGCCCCTCTCCTTCCCACATGCATGTTTCCTCGGCTCTTTCTTTTTTTCTCTCTCTTTCTCGAGGCCTAAATACTTTTTTAATCTCTGTCACATCGTATGTTTGATACCGATTAGGAGTATTAAATATAGATTAATTATAAAACTAATTGCACTGATGTAGGCTAATTTGCGAGACGAATTTATTAAGCCTAATTAGTCTATGATTAGACAATGTTGTGCTACAGTAATCATGTACTAATGATGGGCTAATTAGGTTTAATAGATTTGTCTCGTGAGTTAGTCACGTCTTCTACAAGTAGTTTTATTATTAACTCATGTTTAGTCCTCCTAATTAGCATTCGAATATCCAAATTAGTTTCATTGTGTTTAAGATGTTTAACGATACTTTTATGTTGTTCGTTCACGTAGTACGATTTCTGCTAAGTTCGTCGTTCCTGACTAGATTGCCAAGATTGGCCACGCAAGGCAGCATGAGCCAGCTTCGCACGTGCAAGCTACTGTTCTGCGTCTGGTCCGTGCGGGCCCAGCAGGATCTCGGTCGGCACACTTTTATGTTCTTGGCCTTGTTTAGATCGCGAGAAATTAGAATTTTTCTAACTGTAGCACTTTCATCTGTATTTGATAATTAGTGTCTAATCATGGATTATAATTAGACTCAAAAGATTCGTCTCGTAATTTATAACTAAACTGTGCAATTAATTATTTTTTATCTATATTTAATGTTTCATGCATGCGTGCAAAGATCGATCTGACGGAGAAAAAGTGAAAAAAAAATCAACTCAATCGAAACAAGGCCCTTGTGTGTCTGACTGACTCCGCAACCACATTTCCCTTGGCCGAATCTTTTGTTTCCCAAACAAATCCAGACAAATGATCCCAAGCGGACGAATCGGCCGGCCAAAGCACGAGCTGGCCTGTCGGCTGTCGCCTCGTGCGCCGGCGAAGCTTTGTTGGACCTCATGGCCGCCATCCACTCTCACACTGGTATGCACAGTCACTCTAGGCACAAAACTCGATACCCGAACTCCGAACCCGAAATACCTAGATCCGAATCCGAAGTACCCGAACCCGCACTACCCGATCTCTTGTTCGGATAGTAAATCTTATTACCTGAATTTATATCGGGTAATTCGGGTAGTTACACCCGGTACCCAAAAAAATCCGAATAGAAATACGTATCAGGCTGCCAACGATTAAGTGTAGTAGCAAACTAGTCCAATTTCCCGTGGCCCTCCTCGGCTTTGCTTCCCAATTAACTCACCTCTTTACTTCTGTCTTCGTCTCCTTGACTCCCCGAGACTCCGAGTTCCCGTGTGAAGCACAAGCACTGTTGTGATGGCAGGCAGCAGGCTTGAACTTTGCTCTTGTATCTTGTCAGTAGAAATAAAGTAGTCAGTACCTCAGTACGTGTGTCGTGGTCTGCACCAGCGGTTAAAAACTTGAATGCGTCGTTTATCTGTTATGTTAATGAGTTATCATCTATTCTGTGCAAAATTCTACGATGTTATCACTTTTACTATGATTTTATATATTTCGGGTATATTAGGTATACCCGAACCCGAACCCGAATTCGTGGGTACCCGAACTTGCGGGTAGTGATTTTTTGAGCTGTTATTGGGTAACGATTCTCATTACCCGAACTTTTGAAAACCCAAACTTTGCGAGTTACCCGAACGCCCAGAGTGATGCACAGTTGCAGCTTCCGAACAAACGCACGTTCCGTTTTTTTTTTAGCAGAAAAGGCACGTTCTGGTTACCACGTGGGCCGCGACTCTGCACTCGCGGATTTCTGGAGTGGGCTTAAAGGGCTAAGGTTAAGATGAAAATCTCAGTTCTCAGTTTCTGGTTGGGCCAAACCGAATCAAGGACTAGCCCATGTTAGCTGGAGGAACTAGTAGGGCCAGCAGGAATCCTATGGGCTTGGGACTGGACTGCTTAACTAGGCCACTTATCATATGCTTTCCCACATATTTGCTCCATCTTTTTTTTTTTTGAACGGCACCACCTTGGCGCAGCCTTCTTTGGAGGCCTGGTGCGGGACAGGGGTTCCAACCCCCACGGGCCGGCTCCTCCCATGGAGTCCTAACTGCTGGGCTATGTGCCATTCCGCATATTTGCTCCATTCTTAAAAAAATGAAATCTCACGAAATGAAGCGACGTCAGTCAAGATAAACACTCAAAAAGAAACAGTACATCGAGTTCCAAAAAAAACAGTACACCAGAGCACACCCTGCAAGTCACATCAAAACAGGATATGGAGCAGGGTTCTCCACTACGATGCCCTCTAAAATGAGGTAAGCGACATCTGCAGATGCCGCCATCGATCAGAGATCGATCAGAGAACCTAGGTTTTTTAACTGCAATCCTGTTGGGGTCTGGATACCTCATGACAAGGCCTACAACAAGGAGTCTGGCCACAAAGGTGTCACCAATGCCAACATGGCAGAAAGCCGAACAGAGCTTCGAAATTCTCGTACCCCGAAACCCGCACCTTGTCCATGCAATGGCAACGAACCCACCAACGCCACCGCACGTCGTCATCCACCGCTTGTTGTTCATTTATCTACTTCTCTATTAGTATATGCTCTCGACAAATTTCTTATCAGTTGTCCATCAAAAAAAGAATTGAAATCTCACTTTCGAGACAATCCCAAATTTAATTAGATCTATAAGATAGAATTAATATTTGTATCTTTAAATAAATTTATTATAAAAACATATTCCATGGATTAATCTAATGGTATTTACTACACTTCATAAATATTAATATTTTTATATACACTAGCCAACATGTCCATGTATTGCGATGTACAATTTGTTGTATGGTGCTCGTGCCAATGGTAATATCATAATATGCTAGCTGTTTTGTTAGATTTAATTGGGCTTGGCTCAACCTTAAATCAAATATGCTCCAAGGCCGATAGTAAATGCTAGTGCAATAAAGGATTAATTCCATATGGAAAATTGATAAGACATTGACCCTATTTGTTTCTACTTATAATCGATTCAATTATATGACTTTACCACGAGGATGTTCTAATTTTAATTCTTGATTATGGATATGCTGGTTCAAAGTTCTAAAGTGGTGGTCAGAAAAAACAGCAATAATCGAAGCCTTTGGTGGGATTCTCATTTTTTCGACACTAATCTGATTATGAGTAGCACCAGCAACAAACATTGTTGTGTGCATCTATTGTGAGTTTAAGAAAGGTGAAGGCGAACCACGTGTCCACACGCACCATGGTGCAAAATGGGCTTAGGATGGCTAGGCCATGACATGAGTCAGATGCGGTGCCAATGAAGGTTTTGCAGTTCCAAACTCAAAAGCGAGAAGGACGATAGTGAGTGACGACGGATCGAGGAACAGAAAAGGAGTGAGGGACAGAGTGATGGGGAGAGTGAGAGATGGAATAAAGATATTTTTGGTCTTTAATATTAGGTATATAAGATATATATCGATATAGCTTAGATAGTATAGATATAAATAGATACAGATTATATATAGATTTGTTATATATTTTCTCTATTAGATATAGGTATTAATATAAGATTAGGTAGTACAGATATATATAAATATAGTTTATGTATAGATTTGTTATGTATCTATATTTATATCTATATCTAATAGAGAAAATACATAAAAAGATTTGTTAATTAATTCCTAACGAAAAGATCAAGGTAAACAAAAAAGGCCTTTTAATTCTTTGACAAAAACTAAGATAATTATCTTATTAATTACGGAGTAGATGAGGAAAAAGAGACCGGTCCCTTTTTCCCTTACGCAGACGAGGATTGTCCCAGGGCAACGACCGAGGAGGTCTCGCTCTCGTATGTTGCTTTTTCAAGCTGTTAATGAGATATACTTACTCCTCTCTATATATGGATGATTGCTAATTTGCTTGAGAGCAACTAACCAGTCGCTGTAGCTGAAGGTTCGTGATCTTGCTGATAACTCACGCACGCATACCACACAACGCCCTGTCGCTCTCCCATCCTCCTAAGACTATACAGATGATGTGGATTATTGGAGGAACATCCTTCTTTCTCGATCCCCCCCCCCCCCCCCCAATCTTTTATTTTACTAGCTATATTATATGGGGCATGCATGGTGCAGTGCACATTGCCATGCCTAGGTCAAAGCACATGCATGCACTCCATGCAGAGTCTGATGATGCAATCAGATACTTTTTCAATCCACCGCACTGACACTGCAACGAACTCTATTTCTCTCTCTACAGGACCGAAAGTACGAAACCGTATCCAACGCAGGATTGTTTCCTGGAAGGGAAAAAGAGAGGGATTCCTGTGGTTACCTCTACCTATTTTGGTACGAAGTGTTGTAAATCATACATGCTCTATCATGGAAGGAAAGAAGAAGGAGGAATCCTAATCCTAGTCCGTTTGTATGTGGGCTTTTACCAAAACTCTTAGGACTTGGCAGGACAATATATACGTGGGAGCTATATATTGTAATTACGAATATTTAGAGCAATAAAGAATAGTCTCCTTATATCTTGTGTCTATGTGTTCTACTTTCATCTACTATATTGATTATGAGAGATGGAGAGGGAAATGTCCTAACCGCTGGCAACATGTTTTATAACACGTTATCAGCACGGCAAGCTCTACGTCGACATCGTCGTTGAAGCCGCCGCTGATCTTTGACGTCGACGTTCATATCGGCATCCCTGCTGCGACTACTTCGACAATGTCGATATCCCGACGTTGTTAGCGGAACGGATCTGCTACCTCTACCTGCAACTAATCTGTGCTGCATCGACATAGGCCGTCATCGTCAAGCAGACAATGTCAAACGCCCTACGCGGTATGTATCTACTAACCACTGCCCTACGCGGCATGTGAGATAGATCAAATTGACATCCTATATTAGGTATGAAAGAATTGCATCTTGCAGATTGTTTTTGTCCCCATTATTGAACGGGGCTAATATGTACATGAAAGTTCATACGCATCTGATACGTACATGCTCATTAGCTATACGTCAATCACATACGTACATGTTTTAGGGCTTGCATGCCATCCGAACTCGTAGTGCAAACTCGAAATCGTTCCTGCAGGAACTACCAGGAACCACGCCCACACGCTGTTGCACAGCAAAGCTGAGGCTACACGATCTGCAATCGGAGCCGTCTAATCGTATTTTGCGTTGATTTTGTCTTTGACATGTAAGTCATTGAATCCGGCATTAGTTGCAGATTTGATTCTACGTGCATGCAAACTATCATCGATTAGTAAGGCTGCTCCTGTCGGCCGAGATCTTGACCACGAAAGCAAAAATTGAATCGAGTTGAATTCGAATTGATCCACACCCAATTGTCACCCACGAGTAGAAACAGGCAAGAAGCCAAATATTGTGTTTTAACACGACACCCAGCCCGCACACCGTGTCCTACCGTGGTCTGCGTCGGTGGCCTAGCCATGCGTACCGCGTGTGGCCCGCACGCCACCACGTGACAGCAATTTGCATGCTGCTGCTCTCTCGCTCGGAGTCTCGGACAACATGGGTACCAAGCTGCTACCGTCGTGTCCTCTGTTGCCTGCATGCCACAGAGCCTGTCAGGGGTCATACACAATCCGGCCTGAATGCCGCTTACTCGTCCATCCGTACATGGTTTGTTCCTCCTAGTCTTGAAGGGCTTTGCATTACTGAAAGCAACGACACGAAGTTGTACTGAGTACTAACTAGTAAATTGATCCCGTTGATCATATACAGTTGTTAGATCAGACAAACAGTAGATTGATTTAGGAACCTGTAGTTTCCAACATGCCAATCTACTATGTATTCTTGTCTCTGTCTGGCCTTGGAAATTTTGTAACCTGCAGTTTCAACATGCATGACGAATTGTTAATCTGATGCTAGCATGCAGCTCATCATCGTGACTAATCAGCAAGCTTGCAGGCAGCTACATGTACACAAGTTGAATTTTCTGGAAGAAAATTATTTCAACAATAAATCCTTCTATTTGTATACATTTATAGTATCTTATTTGTATTAGTGTATATGTATCATGTGTTGATAATTTTTTAATGCTCTTTTGAATGCATTTATTTTATCACACATTATGAATTATATACCATGTAATTGTAAGAATAAAATCTTGAATGATTACACTAGAAATATGGTATAAGATATATGGGCTCTCCAAATCCTGCAGACCTTAGACTTGTTGTTATACCCGGTTTTAAGGACAAAACCAGACATAAACTATATGTGAAATAAAGTAGTCAAATCTCACATATAGTCGTAGATAAGTGTAATATCAAGAGACAAATGCTTAATAAGCATAACGCAATAGTATAAGATATAACCTTAGAGAGCAACACAGCGGAAAGACAACTCCGAACACCGGGTGTAGACTTTACTCCAGGAACAAACTGACTGGTTGATCACAAGCCTAACAATTACAGAATCTAGCAATTTGGTACCCTTCCTGAGATGTGGGGGAAATAGCAAGGGTGAGTCCATGTCGAACTCAACAAGCATAACATGGGGTTCATGAGACTCAAGAGGCATGACACGGGTTTAACTGCATGTGGCTTTTAGTTGGCAAAGTTTTAGTATATGAGTAGCATCAAGTTGACTTTAATCCCAGAATCAACATATGATCAGGTAATATAAAGAATGAATAGCAAAAACATAAGCATATTACAGTTCAATAGTGATCATCTATTCTGTAAGGGTCCAAGGCCGCTCGTGACCGTGAGCACGGCTGATATACTAGTTTTACACTCTGCAGAGGTTGTACACTTTCACTGTGAGTCGTCATCCCCGTAAGCCCGAGGTTTGCAAGGCCTCAATGGGCAGACAGGTTTCACTATGAAGTCTTTCCAAGGTTCGTCTAACAAGTTAGGGCCACTAGGTTTCGTGGCCTGCAAATGTAGAGCTCCCCTTCCGTATGGCACAATAACGCGCAGCCTATACACATAAGGACAGAAGCCGCACTACACCCAACCCGGAACACACCCCTTTTGTGCCAATGAAGGTAACCACTAACAACGTAGAAAAGGTCCTCTTATATGACTAAAGCCAGAGCCATGTAGCCCTCACAGCTGTACTGTAAGTCCCGGATGTTCGCTTACAGATAAGTCCTTATGAAGAGAAACTAGAGTACCAAAAGATAGCCCAATGTTCTAGCCCTCTTTAATTATGTTACTAAAAAGTCATCTTTTAATGTTATTGCATATTCCATTAGTCAGATTACAAGATCATAGTTTATGTTGAGCACTAGCAATAGCTACCCAATGCAAAACCATAGGCGACAAGGTACAAGATCAATTTCTAAGGCATCCTTAACAAGACGACACATGCATAGTGATTTAAGTGCTTTAAAAGTGATTAGGTAACAAGGATGATCCTATGCTATACTTACCTTAAACTTAGATCTTTCTTCAAGTCCAACTCTTCTGAATCTCCAATGAATTGCTTCTTGATCAGTACGTAAATCTCACCGACTGAACTCGATAACAGGTAACATCATACAAGCATCCGAGCAATCATACACGAAGCAAATAATAGAACTAAATTAGAACAACACACTAATCATATAAAACAAGTGAAGAGGTTTGAAAACTAATCGACGAATTGCTATGAACACAAAGACGCGAGAAACACGCTAATCGGAGCTACAATTCGAAGGAAACGACTACTGAGACCTTTTTTATTATATTAAAGAAAAGACTATATATACTTTAAATTGAGCAAAAACATGTAAAGATTAATTCAAAAGCTGGCTTAAACTACTCATGCTTAGTTTATGAACAATACCCTATAATTTAATCAAGTTAAACTTTATTATTACAAAAGAAATAATAAACATGTAAAAGCATTTAACTAAATTATATATGACATAAGCAAATTATAATTTAGAAATACATTTATGTTCATTAGTAATTAATCACATTAATATTTATGTATTTAGCACCAAAGTATAAATATACATTATTGCTTTTATATATACAAAACTAGTGTCATGCAAATTAACCAAGTTAATATTAACATTTTAATTATAGACACATGTCATGATATAAATTAAATATGACTGCTAGCATGTGGATTGTATCGACATGAAGTTAACACGGCAAGAACGAACTGAACCGGAGTCAAAACAAGGAACCGGTGGAGATTGACTCTTGATTATGTGTGGTGTATTTCTATTGTATTTCGGGATTTGTTTTGCTAAAGAAAAACGGCCATAAAACACATCATGACCTCATATGACATCATCAAGCTAGCAGTTGGATTAAAGCAGGGCAAACCTTGCATGGGTCACGGTTGGCTCAGGATGGTTACATGTACATGTGTATTTTCATAGTATTTCTAGATTTGTTTTTCTGAAAGAAAACGACAATAATGCATGTATGACGCGATGATGAGGTCATCAAGCTAGAAGATCAAAACTAGAAATTGAATAGGGACGCTCGGTGCACGGCTGGTAACACCACGCAGGTACGGTGGCGTGCACCTCACCTGAGCAACTCAAGAAAATACCTAGGGCTCCGGTTGACCAAAAGGAGAGCAGAGCACTGGAGAGCGACGGCGAGCTCACAAGACACTGTACGCGAACGGGGATGGACCGAAGACGGCACCGGGCTTGATGGAGCGGCAGCGACTTTCCTGGGTGCAGAGCTCGGCAGCAGGCTCACGATGACAAAAAGGCAGCGAGCAAATTTCCACACGGGAGCAGCAGCTTGATTAATCCTCCGCTTGGGACAGCACACACAGCTTGATTAATCCACACGGCTTTTGAAGGCGGACACCACTTCGACTTGAACTCGGCGTCCAGAACTCAACTCTAGATCGACGCAGCACGGCCAATCCAACTCTGCCTTGGACTCGAAGTAAAGTCGCCGTATCACGGCAACCAGATTGATTCAAAACGGCGGCGGACCGTGCTTCTCTCCGACAATATCCAAAACGGGAGAGCGACATTGTGCTAGGGAAAAGCTAGGGCACCGCAGCCACGGGTAGAAGCGAATCAAAGGCGGCCAGGCAGGGTTCCGCGAGCTTGGTGGTTGCGCTGCAAGTTCTGGCGAGGCGGCGGCTGTGCTTAGGGTTTGTGGGCGCTCTTGCCGTCTTGCGGCTCGAGACGAGGGCGGCGCTGCGAGCTTGGTGCGAGGCGAGAAGAAGAGAGAAAATTCTATAATTTACTACATGAGGGATTTCTCAAAGGACTTCCTTTACGGTAGTTTTGGTGTGCTTTGCCTATGAGGTTGATATATATATATATATATATATATATATATATATATATATATATATATATATATATATATATATATATATATATATATATATATATATAGATAGAGAGAGAGAGGAAAACTCCCTACCCCACGTCAACTAGCAATACGGTACTAATTGATGTTGCACCCTCCACCTCTACCAACGGGCCTAATTAATCATTAAAACCCATTAGGAAATAAATGTATGAGCATTTAAGATTATTGCACACGTGCTTTGGTGGAAAATTAAATATTTATTATTTTCGGAATTAATTAATTTTATGGATAAAATAATTCTAGAAAAATCTAGAATTATTATTTAAGCCACGAAAAATACTCCGAAAGCTCTACAAATTCGGGGAAAATTCTCAGAGACATTATGGAACGTGGGGAACCCAAATAAATTACTTGGAGCTCATGATAAGATAATTTGGACTATCTAAGAATAAGATTATGCTCACAGACAAGTAGAAACAATGTACATAAAAAGCCGAAAAAATTCCTGAGAAGTTTGTAGAGGTTGATTGACGGACGAGAAACTGAAAGGAGTGATTTGGGTTACAACGAAAATATTTGAGGAAGCTCTCAACGAAAACTTGAGGTGAGAAACAAGGAATTCGATTGTAGAAAAATAATATATGTATATCGGAGAAGGAAAATCGACCTAAACACATTTTGAAAGAACAACTTGAATTCATTTTGATCTTTGGTCAAAATCAAGCAATACAAAAACACAAATGCATCAGCATGTATGCACAACAATGTTGCTACATCATATGATGAATTTTAATTCAATAAAAATTTTGTTTTACTATATTTCATGAGCACAAAACATTCATAATTAAATCATTTTAGCTCTATTTCTAAAGAAGCAAATTTTAGGGTGTTACACTCGTCACCTTTGAAAACCTCATATTTGTTTTTCCTAGCATATTGAATTTTGGACACTACTGCACAACGGGGCTTTAGTCCCGGTCCAAAAGGACCTCTAGTCCCAAGGTTTCGGGACTAAATGTCCGACCTTTAGTCATGGTTCTCAGGCCCGGGACTAAAGGAAGACCTTTAGTCACGGTTGATAATACCAATCAGGACTAAAGGTGCTGTCAGGCATCGATATGACGCAGCACCTTTTAGTCCCGGTTGGTATTACCAACCGGGACTAAATGTTCTTTTTTTTCCTTTTTCTTTCTAATTCATTATTGATTTTGGTTTTCAGTTATATTGTTTTTCAATTTATTCTTCGCTGCTATTATCCGTATACGTTGCACCTATACGAGTATATATATATATATATATATATATATATATATATATATATATATATATATATATATATATATATATATATATATATATATATATATATATATATATATTATAGAGCTATACATATACGTACATACACATTACATTTACAATAATATACAAGTAATCAACTGTTCGGTCGCCGGTTAATGAGTTACATAAATGTTTGCCCGTCACTCAAAGCTCATACAAATATCCGTTCTTGTTTGGACTCTTCAAATTCAATATAGGGTTGTGGTGGAAGTCGCCGTCTTTCGGGATGACATGATCGTTTATGAAACCTACGATCGTCTCCTGGATTGCGACGAGTATTGTGTGCTTGAACACTTGTTCTTTCAGTTCCCACTCCTTCCATTTGCATTAATTAAAGGAAAAGATATTAATATACATAAGATTTATTTAGTTTCAATAAATAAATAAGATATGAATTTACTGTATACACATGTTACTTACTTTTAGCATCTCTTTAGTAAGTGTAAATTTGCTACACCGCATGTACTCGCAAACGTAATATCCACATAAATTGGTTCCGTACGGTTGTTTGGACACCCACTTATGTAGAATAGGATGGGGGAGTGGCACTTTCAAATCTGTACGATATCTTTGTTGTAGCCAAGCCCAAGCCCTGCCCAATAAGTCAGTCATTGATTAGGTATAGCATAGTAAATTGAAGGAGCAGGCAACGATAATTAACGAATTATAGAACTTACCTCTGGATCATGTCTATCATGTCTTGGTACATTGCCAACTCTTTTCTTATTGAGTCCCACGCATTTATAGTTTGTTCCTTGATCTTAATCTCAATAAGTATCCAGTGATCCCTGCATTTGTTTATAGAGTCAACTTATATATATATATATATATATATATATATATATATATATATATATATATATTAATGTTGGATTGACTAAGACATGATATAACACAACACTTTACCCCATATTGTAAGGGAAGAGTATCAACTCCTTATGCCTTTGGTTATAAAAGAACCTCTGGAGGTTTTTCTCTATTTCCTTGATCTTCAGATTGAATGGATCTTTAGTCTTTGTGTCCTTGTACACGACATACGGATCGATAAAACCAATTCGATCGTATTGTTTTAATCTGAGTTCTCTTATCATATGTCTGCACATCGTGAGCATAGTTATTACGAATACGTCCATATACTAGATTGGGATTATTGATTAAAAGAAAGAATCAATTACAGACAGTAGCAGCTTATGAGAGATTTGTCAAGAGCATCCATGTCACACCCATTTTTAAGGACAAAAATAGGATGCATAAAAGACTCATGTGCGCCCTAGAAAACAGTCGCACACATAAGTTGACAAATTACAAAGTATCATCACAGTGCTTATTACATAACGAATAAGTATTTAAGACATAGTCTTGAACGATAGGTAATAATAACTAATAGTAATTCTTCAACGGAAACTCCACACAGGGACACGGTTGACTGGTTGACACCAAGACTAGTACTCATTCCGATAATCTTCCTCTATATCTTCATCTGTTATGGTGGAAATAGCCAGGGTGAGTCCATGTCGAACTCAACAAATATAACACAGGGTTCATGAGGCTCAAAAAGGCTAGATATTGTTTAACTGCGTTTAGCTTTTAATCATATATTAGTAATTGAGTAGCATCAAGATAAACCACTTCCCATTAAAGAACCAATGATCAATTGTAATAAGGATAATGAATAGCATTAACATGAGCAAATAATAATCAACAACAATTTAGCATGATATAACAGTTATGATCAACTATTCCATAAGAATCCACAAGGCCGCTCGTATCCGTGAGCACGGCTAGTATACCAGTTTTTAACTCTGCGCAGAGGTGTACACTTTCACTGTGAGTCATGATTTCCAAATGAGTGGGGAGATCAAGCCCAAACACCCGAGAACCATATAAAGCCACTCAAAAGTTCGTCTAACAAGTTAGGGCCATTAGATTCACTCGGCAGGCATATGTATAACCCCCCTTCCCTGTGGCACAACAACCGCAACCTATACACACTAGGCCAGGGGCTCGCACTACACCCAATGTGGCAAGCCATTCTTACGCCATTTAAGGTAACCTCTAACAAGCTAGAAAAGGTCTCTTGAACAACTAAAGCCAGAGCCATATAGCCCTCACAGCTGTACTGTATATCCCGATTATCACTTACAGATAAGTCTTTATGGAGAGAAACCAGAGCATCAAGATAATACACATGCTCTAGCCCCCTTTTAACAGTAATAAAATCATCTTAATAGTTGATTGCTTAATCCATTAATCAAATTACAAGATCATTGTTCTTAGTTTAAGCACTAGCAGTAGCTACCCATATGCATTCCCAAGGTTGACAAGGAATCAAGATAACAATCACTAAGTTATAATCTCTAAGGTTGTCAAGGTAAGCACATACATATGTATGACAATTCAATGTATAGGTAACAAGGATAGTCCTGTGTTATACTTGCCTTGATCAAAATTCTCCGGGTGATACTGCTGACTTGGCTCAAAGTAATACTCCGAATCGTCCAGATACTGCTCACCTTCTATACTCGATCATCAATCAACAACACACATGCATCCAATCAAACAAACACGAAGCAAACAAAGAGATACAATTAGAACAGTACACCAACAGTAGCAAAACAGTAATAAAAGTTTATAAAACTCGTCTACACGTTTCTACGATCACACAGACGCAAAGATCACCAAATTCAGAGTTAAAACGTGAAGTTATGAATTTTCTAAGATTTCCTATAGATAAATAAATACTTAATTATAAACTCGAAAAATAAATTATCAAAACTAACTGTACAACTACACTAACATGTAGAGCTCGCAGATACGAACCTAACGCAATTTGAACGGATCAAATCGGAGTTAAAACGAAGATTTTATGACCAAAACAGTTCTAGTGGCAAAACTGTAAATACCTGAAAACGTATTTTTGAATAAACCGGAAGAAAATACGCTTCCAAAACGCGAAAACGCATTTTCTGACATACGCTATGGACCGCGGGTTGATTTCTAACAAATACAGGGGTTCTTTAGAAAAACTACCCGCGAAGGGGTAAGTTCTAATCTCAGCCGTTGATCTGAAATCGGACGGCTCGTGTTCATCATCAAGTCTATAGTGCTCATACCGGTCACCCTCTTCATGTCCGGCCGGCGGCCCCCCATGGCCGGCGGGCTCCATCTCGCCGGAGATGGCGGCTCTCCCCATCTAGACCACCGTTTGACCCGAAACTTGATCCAAACGGTAGAGAAGCTCCGTGCGAACTCAACTAAGCGGTAAATACTAGCTACGGTAGATTGAGCAAGGCACGCGACAAGAGGAGGGCGGCGGCGCCATTACCGACTCGTCGGTGATCTTCAAAAGCTCGATTCGAAGCCTCTCCAACCAAAAGAAAAGCATGAGAAGATAGAGGAGAAGAGTGCGGACTCACCAATGCAATGAAATTGGCTTCAAATCCACCCGAGAGCTCTACCCGCGATCAACCGAAACCTCCAACAACCTCAAACCCTAAACCTCGTTTTCTTGCGGTAGAATTCACGGTTTAGATGAAAAACGGGAACTAGAAGACCTATGCGAACTATTTATAGCTTCAAGTTGCCGTGTTCGGGTAAGATTTCCCGGAAATCACGAGAAGGACGGTCGGTGGTACTCCGGTTCGGAGTCCAGCTCGAACACGGGAGGAGGAAGACGACCGACAACCGGGCCCCACCGGTCAGCGACCAAGAAGAGAGGGAAGGCGCGACTGCTGGCTCGGGCTGCTCGTCTGCTGGGCCGGCCCACGCGGTCGCAGGCGCGGAGGAAAGCAGGCCGATTCGACGGGCCTTCGGCCACCAGGCGGAAGGTAAGTTGTTTCTTTTTTTTATTTTTCTTTCTTTTCTTTATTTGCTTATTTAGCAAACTATTCCAAATAAAATTTTTCAAGCCAAATCAAAATAAAATAAAATAAAACCACTTCTCAAAATAAATAAATGCAACAGCATGAATGCAACACCAAAAATTCTTTTTAAAATTTTAATTCCCTTTCTCTAAATTATTTAAAATTTATTACTCCTAAAATTTGGGTGTTACAATCCATACAGAGAAGCTGGTGTACTTTACTAAATGACCTTCTTCAGCGCTAATGCGGATCATGTTCAACAATATTTCTTCGTCTTCTCTCGGATCGGCCATTCCTGCAAAAATATTTAGGGTTTAGGGTTTATAGTTTAGGGTTTACAGTTTAGGGTTTAGGGTTTAGGGTTTACAGTTTAGGGTTTAGACATTACTAAGCATAAGAGATCGACATACACATATTAGTGGGATATCATCTGGATATAAGTGTAGATCGAGGTAATCATGCAGCAATGGTATCGACCAACTCCTACTAACTTAATACATCTAATAACAAGTAAGTATATCACAAGTTGTATTTCTTAATTAAAATAGATAATTTTAACTCATGGAAAAACTATTTAAATTTCAGGTTTAATAGTTTTCCTAGATATTACACATCATAGAGAGTCTACATAAAATTTTTTATAATTTTATTACACTCCTAAAATCTTGTGCAAAAATAATATATATATATAGGCCAACGATGTTGCCACGACAAAGGGCCGGGATCCATAATGTTGCCGCGAGAGGAGCAGAGGACAAACCTGCAGACGTGGACGCGCAGGGGCGAAGCTACGTTAGAGGTTGTGGGTGTCCAGGCACCCACAAAATTTTGAAAAACCACTATCGTGAACAAATTTTCACCATGGTTGCGCATTAATTTTTCACACCTATAAGAGAAAGGCACCCCTTCTAGTTTGCTCTAGCTTCGCCACTGTGGACGCAGACGATGACGAGGGCGACGCGCGGCGGTTCTCGGGATGGCGCTCGGGGCGGCGCGCGGCGGTGCTCGGGAGGCGGTGCTCTGGAGACGGCGGCGGTTTGTGTCTGCGCGCGGGTTGGGAGGAGGAGGAAGAAGGCCGGGCCTTTATAGGCCAGGGACCTTTAGTCCCAGGTCTGGCCACTGCCCGGGACTAAAAGGGCCTTGGCCAGACCCGGGACTAAAGGTCCTTCCACCAAATTCTGGCGCCTGTTTAGGCGCCAGAATTTGGTGAATTTTATTTTTCCACCTTTTTTTCCTTTCATCTTTCTAAATGCATAGTAAATTAAATATTTATCATAAATATTTTCAAAAATACACATTAGTTTATTTTGACTCTATTGTGCATTACAAAAATTGTAAACACTATTTTTTTCAAATATTTCATATTATCCAAAATAAATATTATTTATAATGAATATTGTGTTAATGCAAAATTATAATGGCAATTAAAATATATAAAATTGTTGGCTTTCGACATAAATTTATTTTTGGGTCATTTGGACGTTAAAATTTTGTTTCTTCAATAATAATTATCCAAATGCGCGAAATTAATTGTCTAAATTTGAAAATTTAAAATTTTCAGAGATACACGTCGGTTTTTGAAACCCTGGATGGTCTTGAATGGAAAACTCATGAATGCAAAGTTTGTTCCACTCATCAAGACATACATTTGGTCTAATGGTCAACTTTTCATTTGTAAAAGTTTGAACCACTCAATTTTGAATTTTGAAAGAATTCATAGCCAAACGCCGGTTTTCGAAACCCTGGATGGTCTCGACTGGAAAAGTCATGAATACCAATATTGTTCCACTCATCAAGATCTACATTTCATACATAGATCATTTTTACATTTGACAAAGTGTTGGCAAAGTGTAGTTAAAAATCCACAATTCCCACATATAGTTTCATATAGTTTGCGTGAGATTCAAGATTTGGTGAGTATTGTTTATTTAAACTTTTTCAAATAGAAAAAATAGTCTATATAAAAAGTTTGCATCTCGATGATCTCTAACAACTTGGTATTCCAAAGTTTTTCATTTCAAGTCATTTAGTCTGTCATTTGACCAAGTCTGACCAAAACCCGTCTTCGATTTTAAAAACATGTGCCTAGGAATTGCTAAAATTTATCCAGATGAAAATATGGTCCATGTATAAAATGTAGATCTTGATGAGCTATAACAACTTGGTATTCAAAAGTTTTTCATTTGAAGTCATCAAATAGGTCATTTGACCAAGTTTGACCAAAGTCAAAACGTTAGTTTTTTAGAAACACACTTTGACCAAACCCTGGATGGTCTCGAATGGAAAACTCATGAATACAAAGTTTGTTCCACTCATCAAGTCCTACATTTGTCTAATGGTCAACTTTTCATTTGTAAAAGTTTGAACCACTATATTTTGAATTTTGAAAGAATTCATAGCCAAACGCCGGTTTTCGGAACCTTGGATGGTCTCAAGTGGAAAAGTTATGAATACCAATATTGTTCCACTCATCAAGATCTACATTTCATACATATACCATTTTTGCATTTGACAAAGTGTTGGCAAAGTGTAGTTGAAAATCCATAATTCCCATATATAGTTTCATATAGTTTGCGTGAGATTCAAGATTTGGTGAGTATTGTTTATTTAAACTTTTTCAAACATAAAAATAGTCTATATAAAAAGTTTGGATCTTGATGAGCTCTAACAACTTGGTATTCTAAAGTTTTTTATTTCAAGTCATTTAGTCTGTCATTTGACCAACTCTGACCAAAAACCCGTATTCGATTTTGAAAACATGTGCCTGTGACTTGCTAAAATTTATCCAGATGAAAATATGGTCCATGTATCAAATGTAGATCTTGATGAGCTCTAACAACTCGGTATTCAAAAATTTTTCATTTGAAGTCATCAAATAGGTCATTTGACCAAGTTTGACCAAAGTTAAAACATTGGTTTTTAGAAACACACACTTTGACCGAACCCTAGATGGTCTCGAATGGAAAACTCATGAATACAAAGTTTGTTCCACTCATCAAGACCTACATTTGGTATAATGGTCAACTTTTCATTTGTAAAAGGTTTAACCACTCAATTTTGAATTTTGAAAGAATTCATAGCCAAACGTTGGTTTTCGGAACCCTGGATGGTCTCGACTGGAAAAGTCATGAATACCAATATTGTTCCACTCATCAAGATATACATTTCATACATAGACCATTTTTGCATTTGACAAAGTGTTAGCAAAGTGTAGTTGAAAATCTATAATTCCCACGTATAGTTTATATAGTTTGTGTGAGATTCAAGATTTGGTGAGTATTGTTTATTTAAACTTTTTCAAATAGAAAAAATGGTCTATATAAAACGTTTGGATCTTGATGAGCTCTAACAACTTGGTATTCCAAAGTTTTTTATTTCAAGTCATTTAGTCTGTCAAGTCTGACCAAAACCCGTCTTCGATTTTAAAAGCATGTGCCTCGGACTTACTAAAATTTATTCAGATGAAAATATGGTCCATGTATCAAATGTAGATCTTGATGAGCTCTAACAACTTAGTATTCAAAAGTTTTTCATTTGAAGTCATCAAATAGGTCATTTGACCAAGTTTGACCAAAGTCAAAACATTGGTTTTTAGAAACACACACTTTAACCGAACCCTAAATGGTCTCGAATGGAAAACTCATTAATACAAAGTTTGTTCTACTCATCAAAACCTACATTTGGTCTAATGGTCAACTTTTCATTTGTAAAAGTTTGAACCACTCAATTTTGAATTTTGAAAGAATTCATAGCCAAACACCGGTTTTCGGAACGCTGGATAGTCTCGACTGGAAAAGTCATGAATACCAATATTGTTCCACTCATCAAGATCTACATTTCATATATAGACCATTTTTGTATTTGACAAAGTGTTGGCAAAGTGTAGTTAAAAATCTATAATTCCCACATATAGCAAAGTTTGAATCACTCAAATTTGAATTTTCAACACATAATGTTACAATTATATTACACAAGATGTCAAATACACATTATTAATTTGAGTTCATTACCTATATCAAGCGGGCACAGTGGTAAACTTTTTATTGACGTAATGCCCTTAGTTATGATTATTCCGTAACCATGGAGTGTCCTCAGCAGCGAGCAGGATACTTGGATCTTTGGCCACACAGAAGGGTGGGAGTGAATACTTCTTGAGCTACCAAATTCTTTCAAATTCATACACATGGCACATGGGCAGCACATAAAACCATCCCGCTTATTTTCCTCTACCCCTCTGCATAATTCTCACACGCCCTCAATGAACTCGTTGGAGCAGCGATCGGCATTGTACATCCAATGGCGTGTCATTATCTGCATTATATGGCATCACATAATTAAAAGCTCAGCATGAGAAAAGAGCGCGGCACAACCTTGTCTAATTAAGTTCAAAATTTTATAAGTGGTTCATCATTTCATAAAATTAATTTGTGGACGTTAATAAAAAGATAGCAAAATCATAAAATTTGTATTTTTCTATTAAAAGGTGTAATTTTATCTCTAAATAAAATTAATTTAAAGAATTTTAAAGTTAAAATAAATTTGTTTCAAAATTACAAAGAATCAACATTATTTAATATTTTAAAATGAGAACTTGAACAAATTAAAGTAAAAAGTGTCCTAAAAAGTCTATAATAGAACTAAACATTATATGTGTATACTACTTTCTAGGTACTATAATTAGCATCGTTCATAAAAAATTAAACATGAAAAATGTGATTGGAGCTAGCAATATGAAATAAAATAGCCATATACAACATGGATTTACATATGGTGCTGCTAAAACATAGGAGGATGAAGCTAGCAACCTTTCAAACAAATCGACGACGGCGTAGAAGCGTTTGAAGTGGATTGATCGCCGGAAATGAGACAAACAAGAACAATGGAAGAACAAGCAACAAGAACATGAACAAGGAAGGGCTCGGGCAGGGAGGAAGAAGAGAGAGGTTCAATTTATAGGGGAAGGTTTTAATCTCGGTTGGTAATACCAACCGGGACTAAAGCCCTGCCTTTAGTCCCAGTCGGTGCCACGGACCGGGACAAAAGCTTTAACCCCGGTCTATGGCACCGACCGGGACTAAAGGCAGGGCTTTAGGGTCCCTCCCGACAGCGCCTGACAACAGAGCCGTTAGCGAGGGACCTTTAGTCCCGGTTGGTAACACCAACCGGAACTAAAGGTCTATTTAGTCCCGGTCGCCGAAATCGCCGAAACTAAAGGCATTTTGGGCGATCGACGAAAGGTCAGTTGTGTAGTAGTGGAATAAACAAATGCTTGGTATTAATTTTGAAAATTTGCATATACCATAATCCTGAAAAATGCTAGGATGCTCCTAAGAGTATTTTTGCATAACCATCCACTATCTTTTTGCACCTTGCTACTTGTTTACATGTAGTAAACTTATACGCACATGATCCAATTTATATTAATATACATGCCTTAAAGAAAGAAGAAATATCCTAGAATTACTCTGAATAGTATTATTTGTCATGGTCATTATTAAATCCATGTAGGATATTTTGTTACCATTGAAGTGTAGTGTATTTAGGATATATATATTTCCTTATTACTCTCTAGAATGAGTATATGGCCGAGAGAAATAACAAATGTATCGTGGGACTCACTGCATGAGAAAAATCCTAAATTATGATTACAGAATATCATACTCTATTGAAAGTTGAATTTTTAAGCTTGTATGTCTATAGATTGAGGTAAAATGCTACTCTATAAATAATAGCTTGAAGCTTTGTATTAAATGTCTAGAAGACAAGATGGTAAATAAGATTTTATCAATAAATGTTCTTGAAGAAATGTCTCTTGTGTATAGAATATCAAGAGCAATGTAATACACGAAGTATTTGAATTTGTCATCAGAAATTACTCAAATAGAAATTGAGTTAGAATTTTTAGACAGTTTTATAAATCAGGATATTGTTAGCATGTATATGTTACATTTCTTGAAGGCTTGTGACGGTATATCATAACTTTTGAAAAAGCATGAAGCTACTGTCTATCATGTATTGAATGGGCTGAATTATAGTAAAAATTGAGTTAATAGATAAAATAGAGAACACCCCAGAGTTTATAGGAATGATGAACATTCTTTATTGCACTTTATGTATTCTAGCTCACTGCATATAATGTATACTAACCTCTGTATTTAAATATGTGCGTGAATATTTCCTGTAAAATTTTATCATAACGCATACTGCTACTGGACGACACCGCCCGCATGCGGCTCATCTCCCGGCTATTGCTCGCCCGCACACAAGCTACAACAGGGCTGCACGCAAGATCCTGCTCGCCCGCATGCTGAGTATTTTGTACTTACACGAACACCGCGGCTCACCTCTCGCCTGCGCTGCTGGAAGATGCACCGCCGTTGCTGAACGGAGCGAGAACAAGTAGAGAAAGAGGGATAGTACGCCTGGAAGGATCTTCTAAGCCAAGTGTAACAGAACCGTCCAAATTATAAGAGCACAAGTAAAAAAACAATCACCGAAATGATCAAATTCTCGCACTTGAGCCCATATAACTCCGGTAGTCCAATGAAATCACGAGGGATTTCAAACCAACCAACATACAAGCCAAGATCGTAGTGATTCAACATAACAAGTCACATGTTACATCTATTTCACAAGTAATTCAATTTACATCGGAGTTCAACATAGTTATTACAACTTAAGTTCAAAAGTAGCGGAAGCAAAGTAATTTAAAACTAACATAAATCTTATTTCAAATACATGCCAGTACCACAGTCGACTTCCAACAAAAGCATTAGAGATAAGGTAGCTCAGAAGGATCATGCCCATGATCACACTCCGCCTCTATGGCAGGAGCCAACCAACTCTTGCAGTCGCCGTGATACATCACAACCTGCAACAAGTGGGGATAAAACCCTGAGTACGACAAAGTACTCAGCTAGACTTACCCGTCAGAAACCAGAAATAAGGTGACACCAAGGATTATGCAAGGCTGATATGAAGTGGGGCTAGCTTGACAACATTTTGCATAAAAGCTTAATATAGATGATCAATCATTAATGCTTAAGCATCAAGTTAATTATCATTAACCTATCATCTATATTAGAACCTGTACTAGAGCACTCACTTTATTAGGAGCAAACAATATTAACCATAGCAGGTATAAATTGAGGCAACCTTTTCATCATGATCCAATTAACCATCCGTTCAATTTAATTGAATCTACGTTGCCGCTGCTCAAGTCAAGTGCTCACTAACCGGGAGCGACGGCGATTCGAATCGAATTCCTATCCAGCTGGAGGGGTATTTCTAACACTCACCGCGCAGGCCCCTGCTAGGGTCGCACAAGCCACCTTTTCATATGATTCAGGAATCGCGGGTCCGAATGATGTCGCGACCCTAAGGGCGACACTCTGCCAGGTGATAGGGACTCTAACCCCCCTTGGTCTCACGCCAATGTCCCCAAGCACATCCTTTCTCTCCTCCAAGAAGCAACCTACCATTCGATTCCCGGCCTGAACCACATTACTCGGCTTCGCGGTCGGAACGGCTTATCCGGCCAACTAAGTGTTAGACTGCGTTCAACATGACTAAAGGACGTATAGCGAATCGGTCCTTAAACGACTCAGACGGGGATAGATCCACACCCAAGACCTCCATGCCTTGTCGCTTCACTATCATCATCCCGCCCGGTCTCATTTCATTTTATTAACACATGGTTCCATTCCACGATAGCAAATATAGCCAACCGTGCCATATATGAATATCCCTATATCTCGCAGGTGACAGGAAATCACCTGACTTCTACCGCTTAAAGCAGGGCTAAGCATCTACTCGATCCTAGTCTATGTAGGATTCAAGGATTCATATATCTGGACAAGGAATGATATAATGCAGCAAGAGTTTCCAACCAACTCCTATCACTTAATGCAACAATACTTATAACATATATAGAATTAATTGCTTTGAAGATAGGAGGCTTATAATGCTCCGGGGCTTGCCTGGGATCCGACTCAAGTTAGAGTATGTCAGATGAATCTCGCTGAGTACATCCATCTTCGGGATAGTTCCACCAAACACCGTCTTCGGGTTTGGCTCCAACGCCATTTACTTCACACGTTTCTGCTAGCGTACCTATATGAGATGCAAGATGCAAGTGCACGAATACATGGAAGTATAATAGACAATGCACCATATTCAGCAAACAAGACAAATACCAAATTACACTCCACATGCATAGACACTTCATGTTGCTTAAATAAACATCACCCAACCTAATATAAAAGATGACAAGCATATTAGGCATGGCACCCAAGGTTTCACAAGATCTCAGGTGTAAGAACTTAACTACCCTCAAAGGCATAAGTCACACTTAATAATATACAAGCAAACAACTATAATTGGAATTTATCCCTTTTCTGGACAAGCAACAGTAGCTTCATAATTCAATCATATCTGGAGTTTTATAAATCCAAATGACTTGAAAGAAGACATTATGGAAAGCTTATGAAATTCTCTACATTTAATTTATAATCATAACAGCATGATTCATAAGTTAAACAAGTCAAAAATACAAAGTTCCAGAATCTGTTCCTGACAACAGAGAGCAAGCAATTCTGTACCCTAACTTTAAACAGCTATAACTCCTAAACCACCTGGCCAAATACCACCAAATTTTAACAGCAGCTATATATATAAATTATCTACAACTTTTGTATAAACAAGTTTCACAACAAAGCACATTATCATGAAGAACTTTGCCAAGTTTCCAGATCTGTCCAGAAACCACATTTGCAAGAAATAATTATTAACTTATGTTGCAAACATATAATTGAATAAGACCAACTTTACCAACATTTCACACATGACTAATGAACACCAGAAAACTTAGTGTCCGTTTCTAAATAAATTCTTTTAATGCCTTTTCTTAATTTATTTAAATAATTAGGTGGAATTATGAACACATATCAAAAGTACATAATAAATTCTACCAAAATCACAGAGGCCTACCCATGCTCCCAAAAGTCTACTATCCAAATTTGAAACCATTTGGACCTGTATAACAACCTCTATGAAAAAGACAAATGGCTATAGCAATAAATCATGTGAGAGCAAGTTAATTCCAAAACTCCATATTTTCTGTGAACACAAGGCCATATTATGAATCAATATGATAGAGAAACATCATACTAAGGTAATGGAACAACATTTTCTATTTTATCATTTATATATTATTTATAAGCTATTTATCAAGCTATAAACAAGTTAAATCAATAACTTGAGCATACAGTAAGCAATGACCAAGAAATTTATACCACAATACACCCATAGCATGACAAGCCTACCATAAAAATTTCACATCAATTGGAGCAACACAACTCAAGATATAAAGTAACAATTAATAAAATGTAGTTTTCCTTATTTATCACGGTCAAATCACAATCTTAAGAAAACAGTGAACAAATAGTGTGTTTAATATTTTTCCTAGCAAGTACATGTCATTACTAAATTAACAAAACAAGAATCACTATTTTTGGATGTCTAAAACTCCAGATCTTGCTCTGGTTAGGTTTAAAGGCATTTTTAGAGCATTTTTAAAACTTAATAAATACATTAGAAAATACCTACAAACATGTAACATATTATGACTGCACTGCATAGATCTCTTCACAAGGTTTCCAAAAAGTCCACATTTGCTATTTTTGGAATTACCTAGCTTGAGATATGAATTTTAGAAGATTTACATGAACTGGAAATTCAAAAATCAGAATTAAAACCACCCTTAACCGCATCTGCTAGGCGCACCCGAAAACATACCCAAACAGCCACCGCCTTAACTGACATGCGGGCCTACTGCCCGGTTGGACCCACATGTCACTCACACAGAGGAAGACACAGAGAGAGGGAACCGCCCCCTTCCTCTGGACGCCGGGAAAGCAGAGGGAAGTCGCCGGAGCTCGCTGCTCCGGGCGATGAGGGCCTCACCGGCGTCGCGGAAGCGGCGGGGAAGGACCGCGGTGCTCGAGCGCACCCGCAGGTGGCCTTGCCACAGCCTGGGGTGGCTCGTGACCGCCTGACCACGGTGACCGACGGTGCTGCCGCGGCGGCTCCGTCGCTGGAGCTTGCCGGCGGCCAACGGGGCCGAGGAAGGGGTGCTTCGCGGGCGGTGCGACGAGGTCAGGGTGGTGCTAAGCACGGTTGAGGACAAGGAGGCTCGGGGTTGGAGGAACACCGGTGCCATGGAGCTCGGCCATGGCGACCATGTCGATGGCGGCGCTCGGTGAGCAACAGCCGGATGAAGGCAGCGACAACGGCTCCTATCGAGCGTGTACAAGGCGTAAGGGGAGTTTCCAGGGCCGGTGACGGCTTGGCTTGGCCGCAACGCGTGAAGCCATGGGGGTGCCGAATGGCCCTGCCCGCGGTGGCCATGGCTGCGGCGCTTGCTCTCGCGCACCCAGAGCGGAGAAGAGGCGAGAGAGAAGTGGAGAGGCGCTCGGTTGCAGCTCGGGCTTTACCAACACGAGAGGGAACGAGGACGCGCGACAATGCAGTGGGGACGCGGCACGAGCATGACTGCCACGCCACGGAGCACGCGTCGGCCGTCTTGGCATTCTGCCGAACACGTGTCAGGTTACAACATGGGCCGGTTGGACGACGATTTGAGCTAGATACTGGTCGAATTGGACCTTGGGCCAAGAACCAAAGTTGTTGCCCACGTAACCCTCTACAATATCTATTTAGGGTTCATGACCATTAGTGCTCTGGATTAGGAGATAACTAAGTGCCAAAATGACATTGTCAAAGCATTCCAAGCGATTAACAAAACTCCAATTTGCTAGGCGAAAAGTAGTCGAACAAGTGCCATTTTTGGGCATTATCCTCTCCACAATATACTCTTCAACTTTTGTATTTGGACAAACTTGAGTTGCTTAGCAATTTTTGGAGAACGCGTGATGCCAACGTCGACGACACCGAAATCAGGGATTAAAATGGCTAAGTGCTGAAATCAGCCCTAAAACTGACTTGTGGGCCCTGTTTGAGCATGTTACACACATTTTCATGACTCGACTCTTAAACAAAGTTTGTTCCTTATAAAATTCTCTACAACTTTGTCAAAGGGTGCATAGTCATGCAAAGCTTCTAGGTCACACTTTTGAAATGGTCAAACCAAAGGGCTCCAGGGTCCATACATGGTCAACCACCAATTAGAAGCATATTTAGGCAAAATGTTCAACATGAACATTGTTCCATTAAGTGTCCTAAGTGTAGTTAAGGTCTTGTAGAGTTCATCTAGAGTCATTTGGACAAGTTTGCAAGGTTTGGCTGATGATCTACAATTCCATTCACTTAATGATGCAAGTTCCAATAGGAATGGAACTTATCATTTCATGTGACTTTTTGCTTCCAAACTCCATGAAACTTTTCCAGGGCTTCATATAGATAGTTACTGATGTGAGACATGTGAAGATACTTTGATAACAACACCCAAGCATATATCTTAAAAATGGCCTATATGCAAAGAAGGGTGCAGCATCCAAATTTAGATTAGGGTTTATTTCCATAGGTTTGGCTTTGGCATCGTCATCTCCACTAATTTATCATGTTTGAGCTTAAACCCACCACTTAATTGGTGATAAACACCTAGGGTGTTACAGCCCTCCCCCCTTAAAAGAATCGCGTCCCGAGATTCAGAATGGAAGACCTTTTAGGGAAGAGAGGCACGTTATCTAGTTCTCAACATCTGCTATAGCATTCAGCTACAAAGCTTCAACATCGGTGAACACTTTGGTCAAAGGCACTTTCTGATACCTACTCTTTATGGTAAAATTTGTCTGAAGAATTTCCTTCATTGACTTCCATGAAGCATTGTTACTTTAGGAGGAATCCAAGATAGCACGTACTGCATTCTTAGTGTACGAAGATCCTTTGGTCCATGAGTGAACCACTCACAAGTATCTGATTCTTTAGTGAACACAGCATAGTCCGTATGAACTTTACATTAGACCAAAATAATCAGAAGTATACTCGTTAAAATGACTCTATGTTCACAAAGTTTGAAAAGCAGTCCTCTACCAAAATGGCTTGAGCACAACCTTCCAAAAGGGTGAGATCATAGACGACAAATATACTCTGAGGCTATAGGATACTGACTAACCAATAGACAAGGTCTATGTTGGTCATAAATGTTCATTCATTTAGACCCAACTAATGGAAAACTACTTGAGGTTCCATGTGTGCAGTTCTCTTTCTTTGATGACAACACTGTATTATCTGAGTTTGTCGAGGGGTCAGTGAATGTGATAGCTGATTCTATCGGCTCCATTTTTCAGCCAAATGTTAGCTAAGAAGATTCTCTTATCCAAATGCAACAGTTATCCGGGTGGAATCAGATGTAAGCTCTTGGTAAAAACATGTATAAGGTACCAAAGTATGTCATCATTGGAAAATAATTCCCAAAGAAAGATGTAACGAGGCCTTAAGAACAACAAAAGTTGTAATATTTACTAAACCACGGGAAGTAGTCTACCACCAAGCGATTGAGTAAAATTTTCCTTGGTGACTTAGTTGCACAGTAAGTTGAGTTGACTTGCAGCGTAGCAACTTTGCCAGGCCAACCTTTCACCTAGAGGCTTCCTTTTTAGGATCAAACAGCAGCTCTTAGATGGGAAATCTGTTGTTTAACACTTTTCAAATTGCTTTTGATACGTGATGGTATACATTGATTTGCAGAGACCAAGGCTGCTCGTACATTGTTGATACGAGAACGCAAAAGCAAACGAAAGAGTGTAAACTAGTATCTGTGGGACCTCAAAAGGGCCATCCAACAGTAGATCTCGACCATTAATTTACATACCAATCCGAGTATGCACACGCTTTGAACTTGCGGGTTACTTTTGCAAGGCAAAACGCATACTTTCTCTACTTCTTCACTTTAATTGATAGAACACTTTGCACTATCTGTGTGATTGTCCAAGATGAAATTGACTTGGTCACAATGGCTCTAAAATATAGAATATCACTCAAGTTGTGGCTAGTTGATCAACTTCTTGTTAGTTATCGCTCTATAAGACATAGCCTTCATAGCTACCAAAGAGTCATTACCTAGCTGGAGATTAACCTTCCTATTGGTAACTAATCAGTTGTATCTCAACACTAAAAAGTTCCAAATCTTCATTCTTGACCACAATAATCGTGGTTGACGCAGAACGAAGGGTTGCCATCGAGGTTAGCAGATAAGGAGTCACACCAGAGATGATTGATTTCGATTGTATGGTCATTATGCACACAAGATTGAGACTTGGATAGCTTCGGTCATATGCACAATGCGTCAATCGATTCTCATCCCATAGATAACTTGTCCAACATTAAATGTTGTGTGTCCTATTTATCCAACACAGATGAGATACTTTGCTCACTAGATGACGTTTGTCCATACTGGGACAACTAAGTAGAGTCACATGTCTACCACTTCTTGCGGTCTGTTAATGTTTATGTCAGTGACCGGTTCTTCAAAGGTTATCTTCTTAGCAACTTCAGAAGGAAACTCCACTACTTTCGGTCTAAGATATGGATTTTACGATACGATATGGAGAGATAACCAAGGAAGAGTTCACATGAGAATAACACGTTGATGTTGTTCCGCAATGGATCATGACTAGAAACCACGATACCAGCGCGTGCCGAGCAGCACAACCTTGTGTCGGCCGCCCACAGGAGGCTCTCGGTTTCGTCGCGGCACCGTTAGTTGCTACTCATAACACCATTAACGATCACACCACCAAGGTGAAATTTCAAGTGACACAATTTGGGTGGTAAAAACAAGCATTATACAAGGGAGGGATAGCAAGCAAAGGTAGTCACCAGGTTTGGAATTAACCAGGAGGTGATTCGAAGATCAAAACATAGCACAAGAGAACATAGCTCTATTGCCGAAGGTGACTAAGCACGAGATTTTTACTTGATTCCACTCACGCCTAGCATTGATGAAAGTTAACTTGGTGGGTCAGTCGATAAGGGTCTTCACAAAAAGGGTTGGAAAACATCCACGGCTTATACAAACATATAGGAGAACTCAACTTTGGGCTTTTAGTCAAGCAAAGGCATGGATACAAACATTCAAGGACTAACCACTAAGTCTACAGGCTTAGGCTCCTAAGAGAGAAAACATAATTGAAGACAACAACCATATATTAAGTATGTGAACTTTGTTCTAGGATAAAGCTATGTGACCCTCGTATGCTCACCGAGGACAAACGAGGTAACAACTATGGCCTACCTAGATAGCAAGCATACATACAACATCACAATCTAGCAGTCATTTGAGAAAATTCAAATGAATGATTTAAGCAACCAATACAAGGCACAAGGCTCACCCAAAACAAGCATTTATCTTAAGCATGAACTAACTACCAGTTTAGCTCTAAACAAACACTAGCTAAGGGAGCCAACTTAGCATGTGCACAGAATCTGGACAGCAACACAGTAGTTACTTGTTTCAACCATAACTAAGGTTGTAGACCTCCCACAAAGGTGATCCTAGACTTTCTAGAAAGATTAGGAAGATGACTACACTTTAGTTATTCATACCAAAAGCAAATTCATAGATTAACATGACCAAAATTACTAATGTTTCAGATCTGTACCAATATGGACAGAAACTGACAAGAGCTTCAAAAATGCATAACTGGAGTTCTAGGAACACAACAAGGCTGAGCCTGAACTTTATGTAAAGTTTATTAAGTTGTCTATAACTTTCTTATTATCATATTAAGATGATTCTATGGCTAACAAGGCCAAACAAGACAAAGAAGACATCTCTGCCCAGATGTGGACAGATTCTGTCATTCCACTTAGCAAGCTCATAACTAGAAATTTCGACCACCAAAATTAGTGCTATAGGACACTTTGGAAAGCTTAGAAAAAGTACTACACTTCTTCTATTATCTCCAAGACATGAGTCCATAAGCTCATAGGTCAAACAAATCAAACATTCAGATTTGTTCTGAACATGAGCAGATTCTGACAACAAACTTCTAAAATCTATAACTCCCAAAACATAAGACCTAGTGTCATAAAATTTTTATGACAAGATAGATAAGTAAGTTAGCTACAACTTTGGTATTCTCTATAACCATAGAAAACACCATTATGACCACGAAAGCATCACTACAACAGAAACAGTTCTAGCATCCAACGTTTAATAAGTAAAACAAAGCTTGCTTTTGTTCTACTTAAAAGAGAGCACACCAACATGTTATTCTAGTAGCTCTAAATTTTGTTACCTTAGACCAGCACTAATATAATTCATTCATGAGAATCCACAATTATTTCAGTGAGGTCTAAAGCATTGGCAAACGCTTGGGTGAACAACATATCCACCACTTGGCTAAGCTAGAGGATATCTCTAAGTTCAAGCATGTAGCCACACTTATTTCTAGTAAGGCAAAGCACACATTTTTCTCAAGCAACATGGAACAAGGCATTTTTGTTTTACTTCACTCAAGAAAGATAGTATAACACATTGATCACAAGTTACACACTATAGAACAAGGGTGAGAAGAGTATAGCCATGCATAAAGCAACAATCATGAACATGCATGCTCGTCCTATTCGTCCTCACAAGATTGCCAACCTAAGGTGGCGATCACGTTCTATGTTGGTGGCATAACACGCACTCTCTCGATATATAGCTAGTCGTCAGCTACATTCGACTTACGCATTTGTGGTTAGCGTACCTGCAGAAAAGTTTCATTGCAGCCCAATATTCCCCAATAAAGCACATAATGAAAGCAGAGAAGTAAAATTCTAAGTACTCCCATGTACATATACCCCCGTATATATACATGTAGCACCAAAACTACCCGAATCATTCGATCACCCACAATTAAGTACATTCATATATACATGTGTGTGACATGTAAATAATCCAGTAACCAAAACTAGCTCTCCCCTAGACCGAGGGTTGGACGGTCATGCTCTCACAACTCACACTTACCTGAGCGTAGGTGCGACGTTGCATAAAAGTAAACTAGCGACATATATGGCTATTTCATATATGAAGGCTACCTCTAATCTGACACACCGGGTAGCATAGTGTGGGAGAGTCATCACACATACATACCTTGGCCTGGGCGTAGATGCATAAATGAAAAACCCCCCAAGTTAGTACTTATATAAGCCACCTAATAATCCTTATATGGGCATAATGAAATTGACCACTGGCATACTTAGATTTAGAATTCAGTTTTCACAAACCTATATATAGCTATAAGTTGATAAAACTGATTTTATAAAATAAAACCTTTGTTTTAAATACACATACGACATGTTTAATGTTGAATCTTGCTCCGATACCAGCTGTAACAGAACCGTCCAAATTATAAGAGAACAAGTACAAAAACAATCACCGAAATGATCAAATTCTCACACTTGAGCCCATATAACTCCGGTAGTCCAATGAAATCACGAGGGATTTCAAACCAACCAACATACAAGCCAAGATTGTAGTGATTCAACATAACAAGTCACATGTTACATCCATTTCACAAGTAATTCAATTTACATCGGAGTTCAACATAGTTATTACAACTTAAGTTCAAAAGTAGTGGAAGCAAAGTAATTTAAAACTAACATAAATCTTATTTCAAATACATGCCAGTACCACGGTCGACTTCCAACAAAAGCATTAGAGATAAGGTAGCTCAGAAGGATCATGCCCATGATCACACTCCGCCTCTATGGCAGGAGCCAACCAACTCTTGCAGTCGCCGTGATACATCACAACCTGCAACAAGTGGGGATAAAACCCTGAGTACGACAAAGTACTCAGCTAGACTTACCCGTCAGAAACCAAAAATAAGGTGACACCAAGGATTATGCAAGGCTGATATGAAGTGGGGCTAGCTTGACAACATTTTGCATAAAAGCTTAATATAGATGATCAATCATTAATGCTTAAGCATCAAGTTAATTATCATTAACCTATCATCTATATTAGAACCTGTACTAGAGCACTCACTTTATTAGGAGCAAACAATATTAACCATAGCAGGTATAAATTGAGGCAACCTTTTCATCGTGATCCAATTAACCATCCGTTCAATTTAATTGAATCTACGTTGCCGCTGCTCAAGTCAAGTGCTCACTAACCGGGAGCGACGGCGATTCGAATCGAATTCCTATCCAGCTGGAGGGGTATTTCTAACACTCACCGCGCAGGCCCCTGCCAGGGTCGTACAAGCCACCTTTTCATATGATTCAGGAATCGCGGGTCCGAATGATGTCGCGACCCCAAGGGCGACACTCTGCCAGGTGATAGGGACTCTAACCCCCCCTTGGTCTCACGCCAATGTCCCCAAGCACATCCTTTCTCTCCTCCAAGAAGCAACCTACCATTCGATTCCCGGCCTGAACCACATTACTCGGCTTCGCGGTCGGAACGGCTTATCCGGCCAACTAAGTGTCACACTCCAATTAAAGGACAATATATAGTGCATACATCTTATGTGCGCCCCAGGAATAGTCGCACACATAAGCCAACAAATTAACAAAAGTATCATCACCATGTACATACATAACGTTATTACATCATGTAGTTCTTACATAACAAGCGGAAAAGTAAATAGCAACTCTCAGGCGTAGTGTCTGATCCACAGGGAAGGACGACTGGTTGACCCAAACCTAGAAATCTTCCGGAAAGTCCTCGTAGAAACTGTCATCTGTTACCCATCCGGGGTTTTTATCCAAAAACAATATAGCAACAAGTGTGAGTACATTTGTACTCCGCAAGTATAGTATGAGGATTCATGAGGCTCAAAAAGGATAGACACGGTTGACTGCAGTTAGCACTTTTAGTAGATCAACATTTCATTATTAATCATTATTAAGTTATGCTCAAGCTCCCATTTAACCCACATGATCCACTACTAGAATTAAGAAGAGAAAGCGACAGTGTGATCTCATCATCATCATCATAGTTCATCCACATATCAAGTAACCATTTATTCTGTGAGTTTTCCGGGCCGCTCGTGTCCGTGAGCACGGCTGTTATAACAGTTTTAACACTCTGCAGAGGTTGTGCATCTTTACCCGTGAGTCGTGTTACCCGTATGCCCGGGGCCCGTCGACCCCCTAACACTTCCAAGGTGAGCAGGCAGGGTACACTATGAAGCCTTCCATAGGCCTCTTCTAACAAGTTAGGGCCGCTAGGTTTCCTCGGCAGGCAGATATAGAGAACCCCCCTTTCGATGGCACAATTCCCGCAGGCTATACACATCTGAACAGAGGCAGTTCTATACCCAACGTGGCAAGCCCCTCTTGCACCCTTTCGGGTAACCTCTAACAAGTTAGAAAAGATCCTACTACTGAGCTAAAGTCAGAGCCATTTAACTCCCACGGTTGCACTGTAAGTCCCAGCTTTTGCCCTACAGATAAGTCCTTACGGAGAGTTTAGGGCAACATGATCAACATCATTTGCACCATCACCCTATAGTTCCACCATTATCATCATGTTTATCCGTTGGTTCCATTAGTCATAGTGTAGATCATGTTTAATTAGAGCACTAGCATTCTACCCATATGCAAATAATCCTCATAGGAATCAAGGTACAAGTCATCAATTTGCTAGGAAATCCTTATAGTCGAGCAATATTAGACACATGCATAATGAGTATGTTATATAATGAATAGGACAACAAGGTAGGCCCATGCTATACTTGCCTTGGTTCACGAACTGCTGCTGGTCCTGCTGCTCCTCGCACGCGTCCGGATTTCCGACGTACTCCTCACCGTCTGAACTCGAACGACACGAAGTACAACACGCAATTCGGAGCAGACATACAAGCAAAACATGGCTACTATTAGAACAGTACACCAACAATAAATAAATCTGAATAAAATGTTTACCAAAATCATCTACGTCTCGCTACGATCACATTGACGCGAATTGCACAAAAAACGGAGCTACAACACAAAAGTTACGCGCTAAGCAAGGTTCCAAAACTAGCTACTAAACTAGTCTTAATCGAGAAACTTAAAAGCTTCTAACAGGTCCATCAGTAGCACTAATGCGTAGATTACGAAATTACAAAACTAACGCAAGTTGAACGGGTCGAATCGGAGCTAAAACGACGATTTTATACACGTTTTACTGCAGTGGCAATTCTGTAAATAGATCAAACTATTTTCGGATTTAAAATAAATCAAAATTCGGATTTATTCAAATGGCCGAGGACTGCGGGTTCAAATTCACGAAAGTAGGGGGTCTCTTTAGCAAAAAGACCCGCGAAGGGGTATTGGCCATTTCTGGCCGTTGATCAAGTGATGGACGGTTAAGAAAGAAAGGGGGGAGAAGAGAGAGGTGGGCCGCCGGATTTAGGGGAGGAGACGGCGGCGCCACCATGGCCGGCGACTGCAAGCTCGCCGGTGCGCTTGGAACTCGACCTACGGCCAACGGTTTCGAAAAGTGAGGGCACCGGGACGATGTGGGGGAGACGGCGAACTCGCCCCGGAACAAAACACAGCCACGGGATGGCTCGCGCGGCATGCCCGCCATGGCCGACGATGGAGAGCTCATCGGAGCAGGGAAATCGGGCGCTACAGAGTCCCGTTCTCCAAACAAAATATATGGGGAGAATGCGGAGTGGATAGGGATTCCGTTTTCGTCACAAGTGCGGCCGGGGAAAAGCCCGAGGGGCGCCCGCCATGGACGGCGGCGAGAAGCTCGTCGGAGCTCGCGGACATGGCCCTAGAGGCCACCATTCGGGAAAATGAAGGCATGGGGAGAAGGAGGGAAGCGAGGCGAAGCTCACCGAGCAGATAAACGGAGTCGAGGCAGCCCGGGGACGATGACCGACGCGGTGGGGCGGTCGGCGCTCCGGTGTTCGTGCGATGCTGCGGTTGTTGCCTTGCGAGTGCGAGTGAGGAGAAACTGGAGAAGGGAAGGTGCAGGCGGGGTCGCGCTCCCCTTAAGAAGGCCGGGCGCAGGGGCAGAGACGCTCCCACGCGCGGAGATCGTGGGCGCGGCGGTTGCGGCTTCGTCCGAAACAGAGGCGACTGGAGGTTGAGGAAGGCGCCGACAAGCGGGCCCGGGCGGTCAGCCGCAGCGGGAGACTGGGAGAGAGCGGCAGCAGCGGTTGCGGCTTGGCTGGGCCGGCCCAAGAGAAGGGCGCGGGGCGGGGCGAACGGGCCAAGGAGGAAACGGCTAGCAGGCCGAAAGCGGGGAAGGGTGAAGGAGGGAAAAGAATTTGTTTTCCTTTTTCAAATTTAATTTTTCAAATCACATTTCCAAATGATTTTCAAATCCTTTCAAAAATTTATCAAAACCACTCATCACAAAAATACTTGTGCAACAGCATGCATGCATGAACATTTTCTAACCTTATGATCGATTTTAATTTCCCAAAAATTTATTATTCCCTAAATTTGAATGCACAACAAGTACATAATTAAATCAAATTTATCTATTTTTAAATAGTACAAAAATTTAGGGTGTCACAATTCTACCCCCTTAAGAGAATCTCGTCCTCGAGATTGGATGATGCTTACTCAAAAAGCTGTGGATAAGACTTTCTCAGATCTTCTTCTCTTTCCCACGTAGACTCATCTTCTGAATAACGATTCCATTGCACTCTGCACATCTTTATAGTGCGGCTCCTGGTAACTCTTTCTGCAGTTTCAAGAATCTTTACCGGATACTCCTCATACGTAAGATCTTCTTTAACAGTAAGCTCCTCCAAGGGAATCTGCTCCTCTGGTACCCGCAAACACTTTTTCAACTGTGAAACATGAAACACATCATGCACACCTGATAAACTTTCTGGCAATTCCAATTGATAAGCCACTTCTCCATGTCTCTCTAGAATCTTGAAAGGTCCCACATATCTCGGTGCTAACTTGCCCTTCATATTGAATCTTCTCACATTTCTCATTGGTGACACTTTCAAATACACATAGTCACCTTCTTTGAAACTCAACTCTCTCCTTCGGATATCAGCATAGCTCTTCTGTCTAGACTGTGCTACTCTCAAATTATCCCTGATCATCCTCACTTGTTCCTCTGCACTGCGTAGGACATCAGGTCCAAACACTTGGGTTTCACCTGTCTGATTCCAGAATAGAGGTGTTCTACACTTTCGTCCATATAAAGCTTCGAATGGCGCCATCTTGAGACTTTTCTGGTGACTGTTGTTATATGAAAACTCAGCATATGACAAACTCCTATCCCAACTAGTACCATACTGTAAAGCACAAGCTCTCAACATGTCTTCCAATATTTGATTGGTTCTTTCGGTCTGCCCATCAGTTTAGGGATGATATGCCGAACTGAAATTTAACTTGGTTCCCAAAGCACTGTGTACCTTACGCCAAAAATGTGACGTAAACTGAGTTCCTCGGTCAGATACGATCTTCTTTGGAACCCCATGTAGACATATTATTTTCTCCATATACAACTCCGCTAGCTTTGCACCACTATAAGTGGTTTTGACTGGCAAGAAGTGGGCTACCTTAGTAAGTCGATCTACTATTACCCAGATCGAATCATATCCTTGTTGAGTGCGGGGCAATCCAGTAATGAAGTCCATACCAACTTCTTCCCATTTCCACTCTGGTATTTTCATTGGTTGCAACAATCCTGCAGGCCTTTGGTGCTCAGCCTTCACCCTTTGACAAGTATCACATATGGCCACATACTCAGCCACATCCCGTTTCAAACCATACCACCAATACTTCTCTTTGAGGTCCAAGTACATCTTGGTGCTTCCAGGGTGTATAGAATAAGCAGAATCATGTGCCTCTCGCAGAATCATATCACGGATAGCTTTCACTTCGGGTACACATATTCTTTTTCCAAACCATAGAGTACCATTCTCATCCAGCCGGAAACCTGGTGCCTTTCCAACCACTACCTGCTCAGCAATCTCCTTTAATTTCTCATCCTCCAACTGACCTGTACGTATCTCTTGCTCCAATGTAGGTTCTATAGCCAATTCTACTACATTATTGACAAAACCCAAGTTGAGATGTTCTATTTCAGCTCGCAACTCTGCTGGTATAAATGTCAACTGAAGTCCGTTGGCATAGCTCTTCCGGCTAAGTGCATCGGCAACAACATTTGCCTTTCCAGGATGATAATGCACTTCCAGATCATAATCTTTAATCAATTCCAGCCAACGACGTTGCCTTAAATTCAACTCGGACTAAGTAAAAATGTATTTTAAACTCTTGTGGTCAGTGTAGATGTCACACTTATGTCCGATCAAATAATGCCTCCAAATTTTCAGAGCATGGACAACTGCGGCTAATTCCAAGTCATGGGTTGGGTAATTCAATTCATGCTTTCTCAACTGCCTGGATGCATAGGCCACAACCTTTCCTTCTTGCATAAGCACACACCCAAGGCCTAGGCGAGATGCATCACAATAAATAGAGAAGCTCTTACTTAAATCAGGTAGGGTCAACACTGGGGCTGTTGTCAACCTTTTCTTTAGCTCCTCAAAGTTAGCCTGTCATTTGTCTGACCAAACAAATTTGGCATTCTTCTCTAATAGGGCTGTCATAGGCTTGGCTAGCTTAGAGAACCCTTCAATAAACCTTCTATAGTATCCAGCCAAACCCAAAAAGCTACGGATTTCACTAGCATTGACTGGGGCTTTCCAATTCAACACATCTTGCACTTTACTGGGATCTACGGCTATTCCACCGTTAGAGACCACGTGTCCCAGAAAAGATACTTCTTTCAGCCAGAACTCACACTTGCTCCTTTTTGCATACAATTTATGTTCCCTGAGTTTTTGTAAGACTAACCTTAAGTGTTTAGCATGTTCCTCTTCATTCTTGGAGAATATTAGGATATCATCTATGAATACCACTACAAACTTATCCAAGTACTCCATGAATACTTTGTTCATTAGATACATAAAGTATGTAGGTGCATTTGTCAGTCCAAAAGACATCACTGTGTACTCATAAAGGCCATATCTGGTAGTAAATGCTGTCTTGGGTATGTCAGATGCACGAATTTTTAGTTGATGATATCCAGAACGGAGGTCAATTTTTGAGAACACACAAGCACCTTTCAGCTGATCAAATAAATCATCAATCCTAGGGAGTGGGTACTTGTTTTTGATTGTGACTTCATTAAGGGACCTATAGTCGACACACATCCTTCGTGTGCCATCTTTCTTATCCACAAATATAACAGGTGCTCCCCAAGGTGAAGAACTAGGACGAATAAAACCTTTCTCTTGCAATTCTTTAATTTGTTTCTTTAGTTCTTCTAATTCATTTACCCCCATTCTATATGGTCTCTTAGCTATGGGTGCAGTCCCAGGTAAAAGCTCGATAAGGAATTCGATGTCGCGATCGGGTGGCATACCTGGCAATTCATCGGGGAACACGTCCGGGAATTCATCCACCACCTGGTTCTCCTGGTTAGCAACATCGCTCAGCTGATTGACGGTGGCGGTAGGTTGAGCTTGCACTTCCACTTCGACACAAATTCTATCACCACTTGGAGATGTCACAACCACAGATTTCTCCTGACATTGTATCACTGTCCTATGTTGCTTCATCCAATCCATTCCCAGGATGAGGTCAATTCCAGCGGTTCTCAGAACAATTGGATTTACCTTGAAAGCTACCTCCCTTAAGAAAATATTAGTAGAAGGGCTCCAATAATTTGCGGGCATGCTACCCCCTGGTGAATTTACTAGCATGGGATCCTTCATGGCACACAGGGGTATGCTATGCATTCTAACAAAAGCTTGGGATATGAAAGAATGCGAGGCACCGGAATCAAAAAGTACGGTAGCGGAGATGGAGTTGACGCTAAACGTACCCAGCATAACCTCAGGCGCCTCCTGAGCTGATTCCGACGACACATGATTCACCTTGCCAGTGAACGGAGGTCGAGCGTTGGGTCTCTGGTTGTTCTGCTGGTTCTGCGGGGCCTGCCGGTTCTGCTTCTTTGGGCACTGGTACGAATAGTGTCCCACCTCTCCACAGTTGTAACAGGCATTGGGGTTGCCTGGGGTGCCACTCTTGATTGGGGCATTGTTGGGCACTCCCTGACGTGGTGCTTGGTTGCTAGCTGGCTGTTGCTGGGGGCGCTGCTGACTCTGATCACCCAACTGCGGTGGGTACTGGGGGCGCTGCTGGTACTGGTTCCTCTGGGGGTACTGGCCTTTGTTCCATTGGTTGGGTGGCCCTTGGTTCCTCTGCGGAAAACCCTGCTGCGGGAAAGCTCGCGGGCGAGTGTTGCTACCCGACGCCTGTCCCTGGAGCTTCCTCTTCTTGAGGTCCATTTCCTTACGCTTGTTATCAATTACAATGGCACGGTCCACCAACTCTTGGAAACTGGCATATTTGTTGGACATCAGTTGCAGCTGGAGTCCATCATACAACCCCTTCAGAAAACGGCGTTGTTTGTCAGAATCCCTAGCCACTTCAGCCGGGGCATAACGCGACAATTGTGCAAACTTGTCGCGGTATTCCGCCACAGACATGGACCCTTGCTTGAGAGCCCGGAACTCCTCTTGCTTCAGTTCAATAAGTCCCTCAGGGATGTGATAGGACCTAAAGCTCTCCGTGAACTCTTTTCATGTGATCTCTGGAGCATTCTCTGGACGTCCATACTGGAATGACTCCCACCAATCCTGAGCAGCTCCTTGGAGTTGGCCTAAGGCGTACAAGACTTTCTCCAAGTCGTTGCACTGTGCAATGTTTAGCTGCTTTTCCACAGCTCTCAGCCAGTCATCCGCCTCCATAGGTTCAGAGGCATGTGTGAACACAGGTGGGCGTCCTTTCAGAAACTCACCACGCTTGTCACGGACCTGCACAGGTGGGGGTGCTCCTGCGGGTTGCTCACCGAGACGGTCCATCACTGTCTGCATGAGCTGCGCTTGCATGGCCATCAGCTGCTCAATGGTCACCGACGGTGGCGGAGGTGGATCCACCAAAGCTCCGTGTCCACGACCATGGCCACGGCCTCTGCCACGTCCTCCTCTGGCGGCCATCTGTTTCCAATCAAATGTGCAAACTTTTAGAGATCTCCCAAAAATTTATAAATTATTTACAAAAGGTAAATAACATAACTGAAAATTTCTGGACGAGTGTCTACAACAGCAGACCAAAAACTGGAGTGTAACTCAAGTTCCAGAAATCTAAAATATGCGTGGCATACATCGTTGGAAAGCTTAAAGAGTCTGCTACAACTTTTGTATAGAACTTTTTCACTGATACGGACGGCAACATCATCAAAAACTGAGCTAAACAATTTCTGTTCTAGGTTACAGACTGCACAAACTTGCCAGGTTGTAGCAGGCATATCTCTCAAACCAGAATTGATAATGAGGTGATTCCAGTGGGAAATGAAAGGTACACAAGTCTAGTTCTTTCCACAAAAATTTCATAATTTTTTGGACGTAGAGATTTAGAGATATGAGACAAACATTGCAGACTGCTCTGAGAAACAGCACAACAGTAAAGCAGAATTTTAAACCCCAACTAAGTTAAACAAACACTAACTTAAGGTTTTGATAAAAAGAACATGTGGACAAGCCCACACTGTTCCTGCAATCACACAAACTCCAAATCATTCAAGTTCATCATCACAACCAACAAGACCATTAAAAGTTCACAACACACACATAAACTTGACACGACTTTCGATCTAGAACGCATTCATTATGACGGGGCTGCAAGTATCTAAGGAGCGCGATCCACCATGGTGAACACCCTGGCCTTCTTCTTGTAAATGGTAGGCTGTCCTAGCTGAACGGCCATCTCATCTATCTGGTTCTGAAGGCGCTTTTCAGATTTTTGCGCTGCACGAAGCTCTTCCCTGAGTGCTTCGTTGACCTCCTGCATGGCGCTGAGGTGCCTCACTGTGGTGTCCAAGGTGGGATCAGAAGCTGGAGGAGCCAACACTGCCCATGTCTTCTCCCTTGAGTCGTAGCGTGGAAGATACCGGTAGCGATCATTCTGCATGTCCTCAAAACGCCGACCATGGTAATGCAGGTACGCCGCCTGCGCAGCATCTTCCATGCTGTCATAGGCACTGGCACGCCTGGCTCGGTGGCTATGGGTGGTCACAACATCCTGAGATTGGTCGGTGTTGTTCCAGGCGGTAATGATCACATTGGTCTTCCAGTACGTCGCCTCCACTGGATGTGTGTGCTCCGCACAGTAGTACTTCACAGAGGCAGCAAACTCTGGATAGTACTCAGCTAGCATGGTGGTGAGGAGGTTGTGGTAATGGGCATCTTCGGGAGCTTCCTTAAACTTGTTCCTGGTGGTCCAGCCTATCTCTTCTGGCTCCTCTGATGCAGCTGGGGTGGGCACTGGTGTTGGTGCAGAAGCGGCCTGGGAAGCTGGTGGAGGTGTAGCAGCGGGGACTGGCGCATCCACAGGTGGGATGGGTGCAGCCACGGGGGTCGAAGCGGGTCCATCAGATGCAGCAGCTGAAAATGCCTCCTCCTCCATGGGTTCCTCCTCTTCCTCGTCAGTGATGTGGACGACCTCTGGCTCCACTGGTAGTACTGCTGGTGGTGCTGGTGGAGCAGGTGCTGCTGGAACAAACTGGGCGACGTAGGCAGCGGCACTGAGGCGAGGCATCTCTAGTTTTGATATAAAATATTATCAGAGTCAATATTTTATGCAATAGAATAAGAAATAGAGCATCAAATTTTAATAAAATATCAAGATGGAGATAGTAGCACGTAAATAAATAAAGTCAAACTCCTAGAAACGACCATTTCTATCTAGGTTTGCGTCCTACAGTCGACACAGCTCTGATACCAATTTGTCACACTCCAATTAAAGGACAATATAGAGTGCATACATCTTATGTGCGCCCCAGGAATAGTCGCACACATAAGCCGACAAATTAACAAAAGTATCATCACCATGTACATACATAACGTTATTACATCACGTAGTTCTTACAAAACAAGCGGAAAAGTAAATAGCAACTCTCAGGCGTAGTGTCTGATCCACAGGGAAGGACGACTGGTTGACCCAAACCTAGAAATCTTCCGGAAAGTCCTCGTAGAAACTGTCATCTGTTACCCATCCGGGATTTTTATCCAAAAACAATATAGCAACAAGTGTGAGTACATTTGTACTCCGCAAGTATAGTATGAGGATTCATGAGGCTCAAAAAGGATAGACACGGTTGACTGCAGTTAGCACTTTTAGTAGATCAACATTTCATTATTAATCATTATTAAGTTATGCTCAAGCTCCCATTTAACCCACATGATCCACTACTAGAATTAAGAAGAGAAAGCGACAGTGTGATCTCATCATCATCATCATAGTTCATCCACATATCAAGTAACCATTTATTCTGTGAGTTTTCCGGGCCGCTCGTGTCCGTGAGCACGGCTGTTATAACAGTTTTAACACTCTGCAGAGGTTGTGCATCTTTACCCGTGAGTCGTGTTACCCGTATGCCCGGGGCCCGTCGACCCCCTAACACTTCCAAGGTGAGCAGGCAGGGTACACTATGAAGCCTTCCATAGGCCTCTTCTAACAAGTTAGGGCCGCTAGGTTTCCTCGGCAGGCAGATATAGAGAACCCCCCTTTCGATGGCACAATTCCCGCAGGCTATACACATCTGAACAGAGGCAATTCTATACCCAACGTGGCAAGCCCCTCTTGCGCCCTTTCGGGTAACCTCTAACAAGTTAGAAAAGATCCTACTACTGAGCTAAAGTCAGAGCCATTTAACTCCCACGGTTGCACTGTAAGTCCCAGCTTTTGCCCTACAGATAAGTCCTTACGGAGAGTTTAGGGCAACATGATCAACATCATTTGCACCATCACCCTATAGTTCCACCATTATCATCATGTTTATCCGTTGGTTCCATTAGTCATAGTGTAGATCATGTTTAATTAGAGCACTAGCATTCTACCCATATGCAAATAATCCTCATAGGAATCAAGGTACAAGTCATCAATTTGCTAGGAAATCCTTATAGTCGAGCAATATTAGACACATGCATAATGAGTATGTTATATAATGAATAGGACAACAAGGTAGGCCCATGCTATACTTGCCTTGGTTCACGAACTGCTGCTGGTCCTGCTGCTCCTCGCACGCGTCCGGATTTCCGACGTACTCCTCACCGTCTGAACTCGAACGACACGAAGTACAACACGCAATTCAGAGCAGACATACAAGCAAAACATGGCTACTATTAGAACAGTACACCAACAATAAATAAATCTGAATAAAATGTTTACCAAAATCATCTACGTCTCGCTACGATCACATTGACGCGAATTGCACGAAAAACGGAGCTACAACGCAAAAGTTACGCGCTAAGCAAGGTTCCAAAACTAGCTACTAAACTAGTCTTAATCGAGAAACTTAAAAGCTTCTAACAGGTCCATCAGTAGCACTAATGCGTAGATTACGAAATTACAAAACTAACGCAAGTTGAACGGGTCGAATCGGAGCTAAAACGACGATTTTATACACGTTTTACTGCAGTGGCAATTCTGTAAATAGATCAAACTATTTTCGGATTTAAAATAAATCAAAATTCGGATTTATTCAAATGGCCGAGGACTGCGGGTTCAAATTCACGAAAGTAGGGGGTCTCTTTAGCAAAAAGACCCGCGAAGGGGTATTGGCCATTTTCTGGCCGTTGATCAAGTGATGGACGGTTAAGAAAGAAAGGGGGGGAGAAGAGAGAGGCCGGCCGCCGGATTTAGGGGAGGAGACGGCGGCGCCACCATGGCCGGCGACTGCAAGCTCGCCGGTGCGCTTGGAACTCGACCTACGGCCCACGGTTTCGAAAAGTGAGGGCACCGGGACGATGTGGGGGAGACGGCGAACTCGCCCCGGAACAAAACACAGCCACGGGATGGCCCGCGCGGCATGCCCGCCATGGCCGACGGTGGAGAGCTCATCGGAGCAGGGAAATCGGGCGCTACAGAGTCCCATTCTCCAAACAAAATATACGGGGAGAATGCGGAGGGGATAGGGATTCCGTTTTCGTCACAAGTGCGGCCGGGGAAAAGCCCGAGGGGCGCCCGCCATGGACGGCGGCGAGAAGCTCGTCGGAGCTCGCGGACATGGCCCTAGAGGCCACCATTCGGGAAAATGAAGGCATGGGGAGAAGGAGGGAAGCGAGGCGAAGCTCACCGAGCGGATAAATGGAGTCGAGGCAGCCCGGGGACGATGACCGACGCGGTGGGGCGGTCGGCGCTCCGGTGTTCGTGCGATGCTGCGGTTGTTGCCTTGCGAGTGCGAGTGAGGAGAAACTGGAGAAGGGAAGGTGCAGGCGGGGTCGCGCTCCCCTTAAGAAGGCCGGGCGCGGGGGCAGAGACGCTCCCACGCGCGGAGATCGTGGGCGCGGCGGTTGCGGCTTCGTCCGAAACAGAGGCGACTGGAGGTTGAGGAAGGCGCCGACAAGCGGGCCCGGGCGGTCAGCCGCAGCGGGAGACTGGGAGAGAGCGGCAGCAGCGGTTGCGGCTTGGCTGGGCCGGCCCAAGAGAAGGGCGCGGGGCGGGGCGAACGGGCCAAGGAGGAAACGGCTAGCAGGCCGAAAGCGGGGAAGGGTGAAGGAGGGAAAAGAATTTGTTTTCCTTTTTCAAATTTAATTTTTCAAATCACATTTCCAAATGATTTTCAAATCCTTTCAAAAATTTATCAAAACCACTCATCACAAAAATACTTGTGCAACAGCATGCATGCATGAACATTTTCTAACCTTATGATCGATTTTAATTTCCCAAAAATTTATTATTCCCTAAATTTGAATGCACAACAAGTACATAATTAAATCAAATTTATCTATTTTTAAATAGTACAAAAATTTAGGGTGTCACACTAAGTGTTAGACTGCGTTCAACATGACTCAAGGACGTACAACGAATCGGTCCTTAAACGACTCAGACGGGGATAGATCCACACCCAAGACCTCCATGCCTTGTCGCTTAACTATCATCATCCCGCCCGGTCTCATTTCATTTTATTAACACATGGTTCCATTCCACGATAGCAAATATAGCCAACCGTGCCATATATGAATATCCCTATATCTCGCAGGTGACAGGAAATCACCTGACTTCTACCGCTTAAAGCAGGGCTAAGCATCTACTCGATCCTAGTCTATGTAGGATTCAAGGATTCATATATCTAGACAAGGAATGATATAATGCAGCAAGAGTTTCCAACCAACTTCTATCACTTAATGCAACAATACTTATAACATATATAGAATTAATTGCTTTGAAGATAGGAGGCTTATAATGCTCCGGGGCTTGCCTGGGATCCGACTCAAGTTAGAGTATGTCAGATGAATCTCACTGAGTACATCCATCTTCGGGATAGTTCCACCAAACACCGTCTTCGGGTTTGGCTCCAACGCCATTTACTTCACACGTTTCTGCTAGCGTACCTATATGAGATGCAAGATGCAAGTGCACGAATACATGGAAGTATAATAGACAATGCACCACATTCAGTAAACAAGACAAATACCAAATTACACTCCACATGCATAGACACTTCATGTTGCTTAAATAAACATCACCCAACCTAATATAAAAGATGACAAGCATATTAGGCATGGCACCCAAGGTTTCACAAGATCTCAGGTGCAAGAACTTAACTACCCTCAAAGGCATAAGTCACACTTAATAATATACAAGCAAACAACTATAATTGGAATTTATCCCTTTTCTAGACAAGCAACAGTAGCTTCATAATTCAATCATATCTGGAGTTTTATAAATCCAAATGACTTGAAAGAAGACATTATGGAAAGCTTATGAAATTCTCTACATTTAATTTATAATCATAACAGCATGATTCATAAGTTAAACAAGTCAAAAATACAAAGTTCCAGAATCTGTTCCTGACAACAGAGAGCAAGCAATTCTGTACCCTAACTTTAAACAGCTATAACTCCTAAACCACCTGGCCAAATACCACCAAATTTTAACAGCAGCTATATATATAAATTATCTACAACTTTTGTATAAACAAGTTTCACAACAAAGCACATTATCATGAAGAACTTTGCCAAGTTTCCAGATCTGTCCAGAAACCACATTTGCAAGAAATAATTATTAACTTATGTTGCAAACATATAATTGAATAAGACCAACTTTACCAACATTTCACACATGACTAATGAACACCAGAAAACTTAGTGTCCGTTTCTAAATAAATTCTTTTAATGCCTTTTCTTAATTTATTTAAATAATTAGGTGGAATTATGAACACATATCAAAAGTACATAATAAATTCTACCAAAATCACAGAGGCCTACCCATGCTCCCAAAAGTCTACTATCCAAATTTGAAACCATTTGGACCTGTATAACAACCTCTATGAAAAAGACAAATGACTATAGCAATAAATCATGTGAGAGCAAGTTAATTCCAAAACTCCATATTTTCTGTGAACACAAGGCCATATTATGAATCAATATGATAGAGAAACATCATACTAAGGTAATGGAACAACATTTTCTATTTTATCATTTATATATTATTTATAAGCTATTTATCAAGCTATAAACAAGTTAAATCAATAACTTGAGCATACAGTAAGCAATGACCAAGAAATTTATACCACAGTACACCCATAGCATAACAAGCCTACCATAAAAGTTTCACATCAATTGGAGCAACACAACTCAAGATATAAAGTAACAATTAATAAAATGTAGTTTTCCTTATTTATCACGGTCAAATCACAATCTTAAGAAAACAGTGAACAAATAGTGTGTTTAATATTTTTCCTAGCAAGTACATGTCATTACAAAATTAACAAAACAAGAATCACTATTTTTGGATGTCTAAAACTCCAGATCTTGCTCTGGTTAGGTTTAAAGGCATTTTTAGAGCATTTTTAAAACTTAATAAATACATTAGAAAATACCTACAAACATATAACATATTATGACTGCACTGCATAGATCTCTTCACAAGGTTTCCAAAAAGTCCACATTTGCTATTTTTGGAATTACCTAGCTTGAGATATGAATTTTAGAAGATTTACATGAACTGGAAATTCAAAAATCAGAATTAAAACCACCCTTAACCGCATCTGCTAGGCGCACCCGAAAACATACCCAAACAGCCACCGCCTTAACTGACATGCGGGCCTACTGCCCGGTTGGACCCACATGTCACTCACACAGAGGAAGACAGAGAGAGAGGGAACCGCCCCCTTCCTCTGGACGCCGGGAAAGCAGAGGGAAGTCGCCGGAGCTCGCTGCTCCGGGCGATGAGGGCCTCACCGGCGTCGCGGAAGCGGCGGGGAAGGACCGCGGTGCTCGGGCGCACCCACAGGTGGCCTTGCCACAGCCTGGGGTGGCTCGTGACCGCCTGACCACGGTGACCGGCGGTGCTGCCGCGGCGGCTCCGTCGCTGGAGCTTGCCGGCGGCCAACGGGGCTGAGGAAGGGGTGCTTCGCGGGCGGTGCGACGAGGTCAGGGTGGTGCTAAGCACGGTTGAGGACAAGGAGGCTCGGGGTTGGAGGAACACCGGTGGCCATGGAGCTCGGCCATGGCGACCATGTCGATGGTGGCGCTCGGTGAGCAACAGCCGGATGAAGGTAGCGACAACGGCTCCTATCGAGCGTGTACAAGGTGTAAGGGGAGTTTCCAGGGCCGGTGACGGCTTGGCTTGGCCGCAACGCGTGAAGCCATGGGGGTGCCGAATGGCCCTGCCCGCGGTGGCCATGGCTGCGGCGCTTGCTCTCGCGCACCCAGAGCGGAGAAGAGGCGAGAGAGAAGTGGAGAGGCGCTCTGTTGCAGCTCGGGCTTTACCAACACGAGAGGGAACGAGGACGCGCGGCAATGCAGTGGGGATGCGGCACGGGCATGACCGCCACACCATGGAGCACGCGTCGGCCGTCTTGGCATTCTGCCGAACACGTGTCGGGTTACAACGTGGGCCGGTTGGACGACGATTTGAGCTAGATACTGGTCGAACTGGACCTTGGGCCAAGAACCAAAGTTGTTGCCCACGTAACCCTCTACAATATCTATTTAGGGTTCATGACCATTAGTGCTCTGGATTAGGAGATAACTAAGTGCCAAAATGACATTGTCAAAGCATTCCAAGCGATTAACAAAACTCCAATTTGCTAGGCGAAAAGTAGTCGAACAAGTGCCATTTTCGGGCATTATCCTCTCCACAATATACTCTTCAACTTTTGTATTTGGACAAACTTGAGTTGCTTAGCAATTTTTGGAGAACGCGTGATGCCAACGTCGACGACACCGAAATCAGGGATTAAAATGGCTAAGTGCTGAAATCAGCCCTAAAACTGACTTGTGGGCCCTGTTTGAGCATGTTACACACATTTTCATGACTCGACTCTTAAACAAAGTTTGTTCCTTATAAAATTCTCTACAACTTTGTCAAAGGGTGCATAGTCATGCAAAGCTTCTAGGTCACACTTTTGAAATGGTCAAACCAAAGGGCTCCAGGGTCCATACATGGTCAACCACCAATTAGAAGCATATTTAGGCAAAATGTTCAACATGAACATTGTTCCATTAAGTGTCCTAAGTGTAGTTAAGGTCTTGTAGAGTTCATCTAGAGTCATTTGGACAAGTTTGCAAGGTTTGGCTGATGATCTACAATTACATTCACTTAATGATGCAAGTTCCAATAGGAATGGAACTTATCATTTCATGTAACTTCTTGCTTCCAAACTCCATGAAACTTTTCCAGGGCTTCATATAGATAGTTACTGATGTGAGACATGTGAAGATACTTTGATAACAACACCCAAGCATATATCTTAAAAATGGCCTATATGCAAAGAAGGGTGCAGCATCCAAATTTAGATTAGGGTTTATTTCCATAGGTTTGGCTTTGGCATCGTCATCTCCACTAATTTATCATGTTTGAGCTTAAACCCACCACTTAATTGGTGATAAACACCTAGGGTGTTACACCAAGTAGTACTGCTAGTGCTTGCACGGAGATTCTTTTGGAAAAGAATATGAATATTACATTTTACAATCTCTGAAAATTATAATTTGCATTAATTTATTACTGTTTTGAATGATTACAGTAATTTAAATATGAGTTCTCTGATTTTAAAATCCCTCTACGAGACTCATATTCCATTTTTATATAGAAAGTTAATTCCTGAAGATGCTATACATAAATTTAAATTATTTTAAGCTCATCCTAGGGGATATCTTTTGAAGTATGCTATTAAAGATCTAATATTGGCATTAGGGGGAGAGAGAGCCTATGTTGAATGCTAAATATTATTTTCATAGAAGGAAAATGATCTTAAGAGAAAAATATTCCTTAAAGCTTGAAACAGGAATAGTATCATGCACTAAATTAAACAATAGTTTGACTAATGCTCTTGTAAAACATAAAGCGGAGCATATGCCAGATATTTTTGAAAATGAGAGGAATAACTTGAAGTTATAAACTAAAAATTGTGTTTACTAGTAGCAAACTAAAAATTGTATACTACCAAGCTAAAATCTATGGGGACACCTGTAGATTCTAGTTTAATATATACTTGTCAAATGAAAGAAGAACAAACTCCTCCATTTTCATGAAGATAACACCTCATGAAGAAGGTTATACACCTCATGAAGAGGATCATCATGAAAATGAAATCCAACACATTAAGCACGCGCATCATAGTGTTGGGTATGCAGAACAATAAATTATCTCTTGTTTGAGAAATAACAAAGAAATAGGATAATCTCACATTATGAGAATATTGGGAGAAAATAATAGTTGTCGACAACACTACCTCTATAATTGCAAATGTTTCTCTTATAAGAACCCGGATCCGAAAAATAAAGTCCATGGCAAAATCGTCTGTAGCGATTATATCGGGTCAATGAAGGAAGCAATTGAGGTTGAATCTCCTACTAAGAAGAAATAAATGTTCTGCTATGTCTCTGGCAAATGAAATGAATGAATATGAAATATACAATTAGTAAGTGGATTCTAAAGATCCGTATAGTTCTTGAAGAATAGAAATCGCAAAAAATAAAAATTAAATCTCATACTAAGTATTAAGAAGTCTAAGATAGAATATATATTCCTGTGTAAATATCGAAGTCTCAAGAAGAGCATGTCCTATAAGGAAAAGAGTCATTGAATGACTTTATAGTGAATACCACTATCTCATTGTGTATATCTTACAAATAATCTCTCATATAGTAGAGAATATATCTCATAGAAGAGAAATGTTATTCACTAAGAATGAGAACATCCATGAAGGATTTAATCCATGAAGGACTTACCAGTTGATTCTTAAAGAAAAATATCATTAATCCCTGAAGTGAATGTAGACCCGAGAGAAAGAAAATGAGGAATCATACAAACACTCAGAAAGTATATATTGTAAAACTAGCAATGAAGTGTTGATATCCTCTAAATACCATAAAAGGTATGGCAATTGAATTATCCCCTAAATGCCAATACAAGACTGGATTTATTTAGTGGTGCAATCAAAATCCTGAAGATTTATAGAGAATATATTTTGGAAATCCACTAAGAAAGAATTATAAGTATTCAAAGTCTAGTATAAATTTGATGCATTATCTTGAAGATATTGAATATTATAATTTATTTACCCCTATAATCCTTTGAAAGGATTTATTATCCCGAAGAATAAATTTTATTTGTTTTGCACAACTAATAAGTGGTCATTTATGCATGAAGCATATTGCTCTTATTACTCATATTATAATTCGTACAAGAATTGTGAGCCAATGCTTTGAAAGGTATAGTATTGTGGTACTGTATACCATTATTAAGCACACATTTATGAAACTGTGGTTTGAACAATGAAGTTCAAAGGATGACTTTATAAGGGGGAGCAATTTGATTGAATCTACCTTGAAGGTAATTAAAACCACTAGAATTACAAAGATCAAGTAGATCATATTTACTAAAACATTGAAGTTTATGCATAGATCATGAAGATCATTATTTATTCATGAAGAATAAAATATCCTGAAGAATATATGACTAAGAAGGTTAAATGTTGTACTCTTTTTCTATGTGAGTTTTTACTCGAAGGTTTCTCACACAAGGTTTTTAATGAGACAACATGTGCAATTCAATTAACGAATGCGATGTACTCTTTTCTCCAAGAACCGTTTTTCTCACTGGGTTTTCGGATGGAGTTTTTAACGAGGCATGTGCATATCGTGGTAATCGCCCAAGGGGGAGTGTTGTAAAATATACAGACTCTATCCTAGAAGGAAAGAAGAAGGAGGAATCCTAATCCTAGTTCGTTTGTATGTGGGCTCTTACCAAAACTCTTAGGACTTGACATGACTATATATACGTGGGAGCTATATGTTGTAATTACGAATATTTAGAGGAATAAAGAATAGTCTTGCTACATCTTGTGTCTATATGTTCTACTTTCATCTACTATATTGATTATGAGAGACGAAGAGGGAAAGGTCCTAACCGCTGGCAACATATTTTATAACACAAAGTTCACACGGGAACGGTGATATCACATATATATTTTAAATTTAACTGTACTATACATAAACTATATAAGAACTCCAAAAACAAAGATTAAAGGCAAAGCTAGAGCAAATTAGAGGGAGGTGTACTTAGCTTGTGGGTGCATAAACATCTTCCATGGGGGTGCATATATAGTGAAATTTTAGATATAATCACTGTTTTTATAATTTTTAGGGGTGCATTCACTACTACAAAAAAATATTTATCGCGACCTTTTCAAAACCTCCTCTGAGGCGGACAGGAATGTAAACCGCCTCGATTAATGCCTGACATTAACCGAGGCAGTCGCTTTTTATTAACCGAGGCGGTTACAAGAAACCGCCTCGCAAAATCCATTAACGGAGGCGGTTATTATAAAAGAGTTTGCCTCCAGAAATAGCCCTATTAACCAAGGCGGACCACTTATAAGGCCTGCCTCAGTTAATACTGGTCAAGGCCCATTACAATGAGAAAAGCCCAACCAGCCCGATACACTCCCTCACTATATATAGGTTTTCAACACTCACTTCCTCTCCCACCTCCCTGAATCCGCCGCACCCTGACCCTGACCCAGCGCCTCCCTTCACGGCGGTGCACAGCGCCCGACTCCCTTCACTCCCTTCACAGCGGCGCCCTCCCCTCCCCTCGCAGCACTCCTTCCCCTCCCTTCCCTCACCGGCAGTGCCCCACCTCTCTCCTCTCTCCTCTCCCCTCCTCTCCCCTCCCCTCTTGGCGCTCCTCCCCTTCCCTGCCTTCTCCGTCAAGGGTGCTGCGGCCTGGGGGAGCGGCCTCTCCGGCGGGCGCGGGTCAGGCTCCTCCAGCGGCATGTGCGGCGAGGTGAGGCAGGGTGGCGCCGCGGTGTGCGCGGTGAGGCGAGGTGGGGCGGCGCTGGCGCGTGCACGGCGCGCGAGGCGAGGCGGGGAAGTGCCCACTCCCGCGCCTGGCGGCGGCTTCGCGCGGGGCCCGGTCCTCCTCCAGCAGCAGCGGTGCCCACTCCCTTCCTCTCCGGCGAGCGGCCCTCCTCCAACGTGCGGGGCCTGGCCCTCCTCCAGCAGCGGCGGCGCCCACTCCCCGATCCGGCAGCTGGCACCCGGATCCAATGACCTAGTGCCCGGATCCGGCGGCGGGTGCCCGGATCCGGTGGCTGCTGCCTAGATCCGGCTATAGGCTCCGATGGCGCGTCGATCCAACGAGCGGCGGCAACGCGTGGATGGGCTCACTGGGCTTATCCACGGGATTTCACTTTTTTTTAATTTGATTAACCGAGGCGAGCATTTAACCGCCTCGGAAAATGTCCTATTAGCGGTGACCTTTGGTCCGAGGCGGTTGTGAAAATCGCCTCGGTAAATCGATTTTGCCCGCCTCGCAAAAGTCTTTTGTAGTAGTGATTTGCACCCCCTAATTTACATGTAGCTTCGCCCTAGATTGAACTCACTTGAGCTGTCCACCACTTGCCACTTGGTACGTGAAGATAAGGTTGAAAATGGTATTGATATTTCATGGTATCAAGTTCGAATTCGTTTAGGGTGTGTATGACTGGAGCATGGAATTGCATTGTGTATTCTGGATGAGGGGAGAGGAAGTAGACGAGTGGAATCGTATTTTTGGATAAAATGTTTGGTGAGGTCGCATAAGCGAAAGAAAAAAAACTGAGATGTTATTTGGGATGCAGTCTATAGTTCAACCTGCATCCGCCGGGCCTTCGTCGACAGTGAAGGCCGCCAATTTGGTCACATACGAGCGAATGTAGGATGTCCCTATATTTTGCACCAACGGAGCAAACACATGTGAGGAACCTAAGAGCAATTTTAGCTCTAGCCCTTAAATCAGAGCATCTACTTTTGATTAGAGGGCTCCCCGCATTTTTAGGACCTAATTCTTTGTGCTCCCCCTCTCTCTGCATGCAGAGCCGGATGATGCAATCATAAACTTCTTCAATCCACCGCACTGACACTGCAACGAACTCTGTTTCTCTCTCCACATGACCGGACGTACGAAACCGAACCCAACGCAGGATTGTTTCTAGGAAGGCAAATTCTGTGGTTACCTAGTGTACCTATTTCTGTACAAAGTTCACATGGGGACAGTGACAAGACCTATATATTTTAAAATTTAACTGTACTATACATAAACTATATAAGAAAAAAAACAGAGAGACTGAACTCACTCGAGCTGTCCACCCCTTGCCACTTGGTACGTGAAGATAGGGTTGGAAATGGTACCTATTTCACGGTATCAAGTTCAAATACGTTTAGGGTGTGGTTGGTATATTCTGGATGAGGAGAAAGCAGACCGAGTGACAGAAAGAAAAAAAACCGAAATGTTATTTGGGATGCAATCTATAGTACAACGTGCATCTGTAGGGCCTGCCTCGGCAGTGAAGGCCGCCAATTTGGTCACGTACGAGCGAATATAGGATGTCCCTATATTTTGCACCAACAGAGCTAGGCTCGCACAACACATGTGAGGAACCTAAGAGTAATTTTAGCTCAAGCCCTCAAATCAGAGCCTCTACTTTTGATTTGAGGGTTTCCCTCATTTTTAGGAACTAATTCTTTGCATCTACTCTAGTAAGAGCCCTCAAATCCCTTTTGATAGATACCGACACAAGGGCTCTGCTTGTCATTCTCTACGCTCTATCAACTAGCTATACATGTGGAGAAGAGGCAGGAGTACAAGATCCGCTCGTCGGGGCTTGCCTTGTGATTCGCTGGAAGAGACAGAGGCGCTCGCGACTCATGCGAAGAGGCGCGGGGAAGAGGTGGAGGCGCCCATAACTCGCGGCAAGCGGCGGACGCGTGAGGATGCACTCGGCGGAGGAGGGTGCGAAGTGCGACACCCATGGGAGGAAGATCGTCATCAAAAGTAGCCGCACACTGGGAGGGAGTGCCCACCGAAATTGGGTGGAGGAGGGGCGTTGCGATGGTGGTTGTCGCTATGGGGTGTCGAGATGGTGGCTGACGGCATGAGATAGTGTTGTGGGACAAGAGGAAGGTCGACGGTGAGGAAGCGTTGCTCCCGCACGACGCGAGGGACGGACCCGTATAGGCGCGGGCTTTCAACGACCCCAATAGTAAAGCAGGGGCTCCCTCCAAACCCTCAAGGAATGAGGGCCCAGGGAGATATTTGAGGGGGGCCCTCCAATTTGAGGGCTCTAGTAGGGGGCTTGCTATGAGCTCATTTTTTTTTGCTCCGACCCTTAAATTTGGTTTTGATGACTCTAGTAGGGGGCCTACTGGAGTTGTTCTAATATCCTTCTCTTTAGAAATCTACACACGGTCCAATGCAAGGATCAGATCGCCGTGCGGGGAACCAAATATGCCCTTAGAGATCAAATCCATGTGTACTCATTCGGTTCACGTTGAGATATTAGACCTATCTGTATTTGAGTATTGATATTCAATGTCTAATACCAAATTAAATCTATTTGATACTTATTAGATCATAGTCCCTGTCCTATAATATAAAGGATTTAGAGTTCAAATTTTTTACCAAAATATAAGGTATTTTAATCATTAACCTCCTCTCTCCTCTTTCTTTTTTGGCAAGAAATGCTGAGATTCCTTTTATACTTAGTATCGCCCAAAACAAACAACATTAATTTTTTTTGATAGAATAACAAACAACATTAATTAAGGAAATTAACAACTGAACTACTCCTATCCTAATTATTTTTTTCGACGAAAGAATAACTATATTAGATAATAGCTAGTTACATCAACACATTACAAGCACTATGGAATAACTGATTTTCATCTAAATTGTACTCACGCCGTAAAAAGCTCCAGATCTCAAAAACCAAACCTATTTAACGCTTCGTATGGATGACCACACAGGCAAACACTTGGCAACAGGCCTGAGAATAGATGTCTAATGAACAGCGGCCAACATCCCTGCAAACGGAGTTGAGAAACTTCTTCTTTCCTATATCTTCCATCTCAGAGGACTCATTTTATCCCATTGGATCATCCTTTGTATTACAACAGGAGGGATAACACATATAATATCGACGTCATTCATATCTTGTCGTAGATAGATGACACCATCCATATTGGAATAGGGATTTGAAAAAGGTATCTCTACTTGTAACACTATCTATATATAGGATATGTTTGTACCCACTAGAGGGTGGTTATGCTACTATGTGTCGTATGGAGGGCTGGTGTGCAAAAAAGCCCGTATCTAAAGCTGTGTCACAGCTCACACCACAAACGAAGATGAAGCAAGTGCAATCGAGAGGATCGTTGACCTTGCCATATTCAGGTACTGCCGCGAGGATGAAAAGACATCTTCAGATATTTGTTAGGCACCCACAAGATAGTTTTTTTTTATTTCACACCTATCAAGACATTTGTATTCTTGTAGAAACTTGCCATTTTTAATTATATATGCAGTTATTATGCACTTGTGCAGCTGCAAAGAGAGTGCTTGTACGTAATGTCATCTCTTCATCAGGGGATCTATGCATACACCCATCTCCATGTGTGAGTTACACTGTAGGAGTGAGTGCAAATGATTGGAACATAGGAGTACTCTGCAACAGTTATTTCCTAAAATGTACTTCTTAGTCATGACTTGTCTGCTAAAATAGATTCCATGTTAAATTGAATCTACCAAAAAACTATAAATTTCTCTTTTTTTCTCGGTTATAGGCATAAACCATTTTTCTGCTTTTAAAGTGACTTAGATCTTACTTATGTTTAAGTCACTCTACCTTTTTATGGGTAGTAAACTTTTTAGGGTAACAAAAAAAATTGACGTCAGTAGAAAAAGGCCCTAGAGAAAAAGGTTCCAGCTTAATAAGAATGTTATAGAGGAAACATGCATGTCATTTATCCCGATAGAATAAAAACAAAATTATCATATAAATAAAATTGTTATATCTGAAGGTTGACGGGTCTATACACAAGGGTGCAAAAAGTATCTTGTGCGTAAGCAGGACCAAGATAACTTGTAAGGAGACATGCCCATTTTTATTATAAAATTACTTCAATGGAATGACCATATTTGATAATAGAATAATCAACATTTTGTGTATTGAACGGTTTTATTTACTATTGTATTTATAAAATATTGAATTTGTTGTACTAAGAAAACATCTTTTTATGACAAGTAGAATCTATCAAAAAACTGCAGACTCAAGCTTACTTCAAAGAGGTTGCTTAATTAATGGTTTTAGGGAATGGAAGTAAGCAACTAATCTCGAAAAAACATATTGAAGGGCCCAAGATGTCACTTTGAGGTGGGTGAATAGGTGTTCTTTGAAAATTCAAGCACAAAATTGTAACAGATTAGTAATATTTTTTTTGCTGATTATCTACTCATTGCATGGATTACCCACACTTCTATGGATATTCAAGCGGATTTTCCTCACTTTTATGGATAATCAAACTATCCACACTTTGGCATATAGTCAAGCAGATTACCCACACTTTTATGGATATTCAACAAGTACACAATAAACACGAGTGTAAATTACGCCTAGTGAATTCTAGCTGAAACCAACCTTAGAGACGTGGTTCTTTATATTACAATTAGCAATTCCACAAACACACATAACCATGTAAATCGAGTAGAATGAAGAAATCCCATTGCTCTTGATCATCTCTTTCATATTGCTTCTAGCTTGATCAATATCAATGCATTTTCAAAATCCCTTTGTCTATGCGAGCAAGATATCTTTGATACCAAACCATATGAATTTCATATTGCCTCATTTGTCACTTGTATTTTGTTGCATTGCCATCTCTTCAATTATGCACTAACGACTCATCCTTCAATGTTGATCAGCAATACCAATGAACATCAACTTTTTTCATTCATGCAAACAAGCCACCATTGGGTCTAATTAAGAGCCATTGTAACCTTGTCTCTTTTGCCTTTTCTGTTTGCTCCCTCTTTCTTCAATTTGAGAAATGACAAGGGTTTGATACTATTATTTGCAGTGAAACATATCCAAGGCACGGCAAAACTCATTAGTCTTTTAATTGCTCTGCCATTCAACCACCAAACCCTACTAGGAGGTGTAGATGCACTTTCATTACCTCAAGATCAAGTAGAGATCGTCCATTTTATGTGTCTTATGGAGTTGATTATATTGGTTGGCTGTAGGTAAAGATCTTTCCATTACCACATACTACATAAAGTTTGTTTGTCAACAGGTGCCACTTGGAGGTCGTTCTATTGGCAAGTGCCAAGTATAGATCAATCCATTGGCAAGTGACTTATGTAGTTTTGTTCTGTCTGCGGATCTCATGTGAGGATCATTTTGTCTCTACATGCTATACAGGCTGTCTTACAGTAAGTGTTGCTTGGAGATCGATCTGTCATTCATTGTCCTAGGTGATTGGACGCGTAGATATTCTTGTATTGTTAAGTGTCATGCAATGATTTATCCTATTGTCGAGTGACATAAAGTTTGTTTGATTAGTAAGATCTAGCTGTCTATTGACAAGTGCCATGTGGAGATCATCATTCTACTGGTAGGTGGTGGGTGGATCTCACTCCGCTGGTTAGCGCCATGTTAAACATTCGTGGTTTGATAAGTGCCACATGGAGATCATGCATTTGGTAGGCACCGTGGCTAGAGACCTATCGATTACCAATATATGCAATACAACACTTTGAAGGTTGGTTCGTTGTAGATACCTTTTATAGCTGTATCCAATTAAAAATTGAAATCAAAGGATATGTGATTTTGAAAAGCTTAGAGATAGATTCGTGACAGCTAGTTTCAATTAAAAAACTAAAATCTAATGGAAGACGTTTCTAAAATCCCAAAGATACGATCATATCTTAACTATGGGGCTTAATCACGAAGCTATTCAAATTTATACGCAAACTTATGTCCATCCGTTCCAAATCCTCGAGATACGTTATTTTTACTATGTATCTAGACATATTGTATAGCTAAGTGCATAGCAAAATCTACGAATGTAGAAAAACCAAACATCTTGAAATTTGAAACGGAGGGAGTAACTAAATATGCATCCTAGTTATATATTATATATTCATAATAACAAATTATAGTAACAACGGTACAAATCACATATCACCTCAGCAGCAGGAAAAAGAAATCTGAAAAATCTTAAAGATCTTTCCATTAGTACGCACTACATAAAGTTTGTTTGTCGGCATATGCCACTTAGAGGTCGTTCTATTGGCAAGTGCCATGTATACATCAATCCATTGGCAAGTGACGTGTGAAGTTTTGTTCTGCCTGCAGATCTCATGCGAGGATCAATTTGTCTCTACATGTTATATATGTTGTCTTACAGGAAGTGTTGCTTGGAGATCGATATGTCATTCACTATCCTAGGTGACTGGACGCGTAGATATTCTTGTATTGTTAGGTGTCATGCAATGATTTATCCCGTAGGAGAGCGACATATAGAGTTTGTTCGATTAGTAAGATCTAGCTGTCTATTGATAAGTGCTGTGTGGAGATCATCGTTCTATTGGTAGGTGGTGCATGGATTTCACTCTACTAGTTAGCGCCGTGTTGAGCATTCGTGGTTTGATAAGTAAGTGCCACATGGAAATCATGCATTTGGTAGGTGCGCGTGGCTAGAGGTCTATTGGTTAGCAGTATGTGAAATACAACACTTTGGCGGCTGGTTCACTGTAAATACCCTTTTACAGCTGTATCCAATTAAAAACTGAAATCAAAAGATAGGTGATTTTGAAAGCCTAGAGATAGATTCGTGATAGCTGGATTCAATTAAAAAATTAAAATCTAATGGAAGACGTTTCTAAAATCCCAACGATACGATCATATCTTAACTACGAGACTTAATCACTAAGCTATTCAAATTTATACGCAAACTTATATACTCCCTCCATCTCAAATCATCTGGATACATTTTTTTACTATGTATCTAGATATATTGTATACATAACAAAATTTACGAATTTAGAGAAGTCAAAACATCTCGTAAATACGCATCCTAGTTATTTATTCCATAATAATGAATAATAAATTATATTATGGTAACAACGGCACAGTCTCATATATCACCACGGCATCAACAACAACAAGAAATCTGAAAAATCTTATAAGAGGCCCCTCCTCTCCCCTCCTCTCGTTGACACCAAAAAAACTTAACAAAACCATTTCCGGAGGACGAAAAAAAAACCCAAAAGCCGAAAGAACTCCTCTCGCTCGAGGGGTGGAAAAGAAGCGGAAGGGGAAACGAGACGAGAAGAAACCCTCGCCTCCGGCACACGCCATGGTGGAGACTCGCCGGAGCTCCGCCGCCGCGGCCGCCGGGAAGCGCCCGTCCCCGTCGCCGTCCTCTTCGTCCGTACCTCCCCCGAAGCGGCCCAAGGTGAGAGCGCCGCCCCCCGCGGATCGAAGAATCTCGCGTCGCCGCCTCCCGATTTGACCTGTCGGCTAACCGATCTGAACCTTGCCCCTGACCAGGCGGAGTCCCCGGGGTCACCGACGGCGTCCGCGCCCGGGAGGGCCGAGGAGGATTCCGTGGCGGGAGCGGCACCCGCGAGGAGCACCGGCTCGGCCGAGGACGCGGCGGCGGCGGCACAGAAAGGTGGGCGGCTTTCGGGATCCTAGGGTTTGGTGGGGGCGGGTTTGGAATCGAGTTCATGGGGGTTTTGACGCGTTGGTGCAGATCAAGGAGCGGATAAGCCTTCTTCCGCCGCGGCCGAGAGTTCGAAGAGGAGGAAGGAGCCGGAGCAACAGCAACCGGCAGCGCCATGGGCGAAGCTGCTCTCGCAGTGCTCACAGGTGTGGTGACCTGACGGCAACCCGCCAGCAGCCGATTATTGGATAATCTTGGTGTATATGCTGTAGGAATCGAAGTTAAAGATGGCAATTTTTATGGTGGGCTTTGTAAAGATTCAATTTTTAAGACGTTATGGGTGAAATTTTGGTCTTCGGATAGCATCTTGCTGTTTGGCTAGATTATTTAGCACAGAATATTACTAGTCTTGCTGTTTAGAGCTTGGTTCTGAGTACAGCTAGGCAGCGTTCTAAAAGGTGCTTTCGGGAGGGAAAGGGGGTAACAGTCTGCTTACTAGGTTGGGCATATTAACTTCCGTATATACTGTTTACTTGTGCTCTTTCAGTCAGCATATTCTCATTAGAAACAGGGGCCAAGCAATACTAATTCCTGTAGTATTTGTTATGCCTAGGCTTTTGATTGCAGGAATTTGCAATTCACGGTACCAGATTGCCTGGTTTGATGCTTAGTTCCATTTAGGGCCTAATTTTAGCTGTTTAACGGGCATCTGATTTGGGATACATTGATATTTCTTTTTTCTGTTCTGTAGCTTGTAGGGAACTTGTCCAACATAGCCGCGACCTGTTTTCACTACACGTTCATATGTTCAAGGTTTTGTCATCAGTTAATAAATAGTCACATGTATTGTAGACATGTATATTTAAGGTTACCTAGCAGGCTAAATCCGATCTGTTTGAAGTCATTGTTGTTTTTCTTTGTTGACATGTCTTTCTGTAATGTTGATATCCTGAACTTTTAGAAATCAGTATCTACTTGACGGGATGCATCTTTTGAATTCCTTTGCAATCACAACTGGATCTATTGGTGCTACTTTAACTATTTAGTAGTTGGTCAAGGCCTCACATTCAAAGTAGCCTGTAGCCTGTAGGTCAATCTTTGTTGGTTGTTTTTGTTAGCATATATGTTTGTCTGTAGACGTTTATGATTTCAGTTCATAATGATGTAGAACAATGCATAAAACATTCTGTTTGTAAATACTGATAGAATACATATTTATACTACAGACTCCTCACCATCCCATCAGTGTGGCTCAGTTTTCTGTTGGTCAAAGCAAAAGCTGTAATTTGTGGCTGAAAGACCAACCTGTTAGCAAAGTGCTTTGCAAGCTGCGGCGCCTTGAGGTATGTTCTTGTTTTTATGGTTCATATTCATTCTGTGGAGTGCATGAACATTCTCAAGTGTTAGTCTGCAAGTATTTTATTGGCTTTGATGTTTAATTTTCAGCAAGGAGTTCCATGTGAGTTAGAAGTTCTAGGGAAGAAGGGTATGGTCCAATTAAATGGAAGGCCCATAAGTCCAGGCACAAAAGTTCCCCTTACAGGAGGGGATGAAGTCATATTCAGTTCATGCGGAAAGCATGCTTATGTATCCTTTTATCATTTCTGGTTCATTCAGTCATACATTTTTTCTTCAGTTACATCTCTTTCTTCATGACTGTAGTATGCACTTTGAGGATGGAGAAATGTCATATATGTTGCCTGTTTTTCCTTTACTGACTTATAGATTTTTCAGCATCCTTTGAATGACAAAGTTCCTAAAATGGTGCCATCATCTGCTGTTAGCCTTCTAGAACCTCCTGTTGCTAGCGTAAAGCGCATCCGTACAGATAAGAGAGCAGGAGACACTTCAGCTGTTGCTGGTACAGAGATGTTGGCATCTACATCTAATCAGCCGAAGGATGTAGCAGCAGTACCTCCCGCGGCAGCCGGAGAGAACAGCCAAAGAGTAGTGCGGCCAATGGCATCATCTGCTCCTGATAAATCAAAAGGGCATGCTGTGAGCCCTGATAAGGAATTTGAGAATGGGGAAAATGCTAATGAGGTAAATTCTAACATTGAAGACTCTCCAATGGATGTCGCTGCAGCCCCCATATCTCCTGATGATGCTGCGAACGATACCTGTCAACAAAATGGCTTTGGGCCTGATACTCATCTTGGTGCGGAAATCGGTAAGATTGCAACCTATAAGATAAGGCCAGTTCTGAGGATGATTACAGGATCAACTATATCCGAGTTCGATTTGACTGGTGATCTTTTTAAAGCTCTTGAAGATCAGAGGGATCTCATCAGGGATCTTAACGCTTCAACCAGTGTGCCTCCAAGTAGATGTCAAGCCTTTAAGGATGGGATGAAACAAGGAATTATTAATCCAAGTGATATTGATGTTACCTTTGAGAATTTTCCTTATTATCTCAGGTGATATGCTTTGGATTTATGTTCCTTTGCTGCTTTGACATTATTCTGTTTATGCAAGATTCTTATCATGCTGTCTATTTGAAGTTTTGCATATGCATCTGTTATTTATATGCTACATTATAAAAATCTGAGGCAACTTGTCTATTCTTCTTTGGTTAGTTTTGAGGTTGCCAACAATGGTGTATGCTTAGTTCTTAGATTATACTATTATAGAAATTGGTTGGTTGAGTTTTTCTTAAAGCCATGTAAGGGCTGTGTGCAGACCAACCTTGGGATGCAGCATGCTATTTCTTTTTAGTCGTCACATGTCCATATCTTTGTATTTATTGGTTCTCATCTCATGCAGTGAGAATACAAAGAATGTGCTCTTATCATGTGCATTCATACACTTGGAAAAGAAGGAATTCATCAAGCAGTTTGCTGAGATTTCATCAATAAATCAGCGAATTTTGTTATCTGGTCCAGCAGGTACTTTGCCTCTGTTTGGAGACCTGTACTTCCTTTGTTGTTTACCTTTTCCCATTGATTTAAACTGTAGTCACTAGGTCTTGAGTTATGGCAGTTGCCATACTTTTCTCGAATAATGCTAGTGACCATACTTGTTTGATAATTATCCCAGTGCTTGTGCTCTTGTATTCCTCTGATTTTTCTGTGGTGATGCATTTAGGTTCCGAGATTTATCAGGAAACATTGGTAAAGGCACTTGCCAAACATTTTGGTGCTAGACTCCTTGTCGTTGATTCACTTTTGCTGCCTGGGGTAAGCACATTTAGAAGCTAAGAAACCTTGAATCATTGCATGTTCCATTACCATTTTCCTATTCTGAACAAGAAATCCATGTAGGCACCTTCCAAGGATCCAGAATCCCAGAAAGATGTTGGGAAGGCTGATAAATCAGGGGATAAAGCAACTGCCGAGAAGTTTGCAATATATCAGAAGCATCGTTCTTCGTTGGCAGACACTGTTCACTTCAGGAGGCCAGCTGCACCAACTTCCAGTGTGAATGCTGATATTGTGGGAACATCCACTCTGCATTCTGCATCTCTACCGAAACAGGAATCGTCAACAGCTACATCGAAGAGCTATACTTTCAGAGAAGGTTTGTTAGCTATTCTTTATTACTTAATGTATTGAGTTATATTTTTCTCAAAACATGATTTTGCCTCCACATCTTCTGTAGGTGATAGGGTGCGTTATGTGGGTCCAGCTCAGCCAGCGTCTTTGTCACAAAGGTACATTGATTGCAAATATTATTCCTGTCTTCAGATGTGTCCAATGCTTGTTCCTTAGGCTTCTACATTATTATCATCGGAATTTTGTTCCAGTAGGCAATGCATGCTTTAGTACTGCAAGGAAGTTTGTCATTAGTGGTATTAGAGTTTCAGGGAAAGATACTCTGTGCCTTAAATTTTGTATAAAATGGATATTTAATGACCTTTGTCATTCTATTGGTATGAGTTCTGCCGAGAGATATTTTATGGTCTTATATAGTCTTTGTGGTATGAACTATTGCGCTACAAACTGATATCAATTAACATTTGCACAACATCTTATCTTGTCCTCTGGATTCAATCTTGGTGTTACAAGTTGGAGGTGGGTTTTCCCGCATCCCACTATAACTTTTCCTTTTATCAAGCTGAACTCGGCAAAAAGCCAATCCAAGCGGGACCATCTGTTGCTTGGGCTGCCCATATATTGACAGACTAAGATTGAATTTGTGAAATACTGTTCGCCCAAACGATTGTTTAGCCTGTTTACAAACCGTTTAAAAGATATATGGTGGTACACCGTTTCCGTTTAATTGGTTGATAACTGGAATATGAGACTTCTCATAGGGAACCCAGTTATGAGCTTGCTTTTGTACTTACAATCCTGGAAAATGAGATATTCTTTCTCCTGATGACATTATTTTTTTTCTTGCAACCATATTCATTCAATACATACGTTTATTCTTATAAATTGTTTGATTGATCTCCAGGGGACCAAGTTATGGTTATCGAGGCAGAGTGATGCTTGCTTTTGAAGATAATGGATCCTCAAAAATTGGAGTCCGATTTGACAAGCAGATCCCTGATGGTAATGATCTTGGCGGTTTGTGTGAGGAAGATCATGGCTTCTTCTGCTCTGGTTAGCTCAAACTTCCAAATCCCCTTTGGCAGTTATTTGAACTCTTTATTTGTTGCTGAGGATGCATTATTTCCACAGCTGAATTACTGCGCCCAGACTTTTCTGCTGGTGAAGAAGTTGAGAGGCTAGCTATGACCGAGTTAATAGAGGTACTGCTGCTTTTTAGGACAAGGAATCCTGTTGAATATGAAGTTAGCACTCTGTATAATAGTATGATTTTCATTTCCTGTCAGGTCATTTCAGAAGAGAACAAAGCTGGACCTCTGATAGTGTTACTTAAGGATGTAGAGAAATCATTCACTGGAGTTACAGAGTCACTTTCATCTTTGAGGAGCAAGCTTGAATTGCTTCCATCTGGTGTTCTTGTTATAGGATCCCACACCCAGATGGACAGCCGCAAAGAGAAGGTACATGCATTATTCCTGATAAACTAGACAAATTTGGATTGTGGGGGTTTCAAGTTCTGATGCTATTTTGGCATATTGGTTCCTGCATTCATTTTGTAAATGAACAAGGCCGAGTTATTTTTTCTACCTTGCATTGCTGTGATTTTTCACTTCCCACACCAGGGGTTTTTTGTTGGCATATCCTGTTAACCCTTCTTTAATTTTTATCAGTTACGGAGTTACCTCTCTTCAATTCTAGCAAAAGTTTACTAAGATGGTGAAGTGATCTTTCTTGCAGGCGCATCCTGGAGGTTTTCTTTTCACAAAGTTTGCCAGTAGCAGCCAGACACTTTTTGACCTTTTCCCGGTAAATTTTCGTTGTCTTACTCTTTATTCTTCTTGAAGCTTTTTATATGTACATACATGGCTAAATTTGGTAGTCTGATGAACCATGATATTGATTTTATCTCCCTGATTTGCATTGTTTTAATTTAATATGATTTTTATTAAAAATGCAGGATAGCTTTGGTAGCAGGTTGCATGAAAGAAGCAAGGAAAGTCCAAAGGCAATGAAACATCTAAATAAACTTTTCCCAAACAAAATTTCGATCCAGCTTCCGCAGGTGATTATATCTCTTGCTACACTCATTTAGTTGTTATTAAGTATATTTTCTGATCTGAAGAATTAAATTTGCAGGATGAAGCTCTACTTACAGATTGGAAGCAGCAGTTGGATCGTGATGTTGAAACACTTAAAGCCAAATCAAATATTGGTAGTATTCGCACGGTAAGCTGCAGAATAGGAGTCAACATTATACTTGTCCCTTGGTACTTAATATTTCCCACTGTCAACTGTATCTTTCTTTAAACTGAAGGACCTGTGATGCCTGTCATGGGTGCATTATTCTCAAATGACCATTTACATGTGTTTGATAGTATTTCTTCTGTTTGATACTTTGTAGCCTGTTTCTGTATGAATGCATATTTTCACCATTTATATGATTATGCAATTATTTTATGTCTACATATGCTTTTGCTGTTGGTAAAGCGATGAAGGATGAAGGGAGGTAAAGCGATGGGCCCTGATGGTATCCCCATTGAGGTGTGGAGATACCTAGGCGCCAGAGCGATAGTATGGTTAACTAAACTTTTTAACCTTATTTTTCGGTCTAACAAGATGCCTGAAGAATGGAGGAGAAGTATATTAGTACCTATCTTCAAGAACAAGGGAGATGTTCAAAGTTGTACTAACTACCGTGGGATTAAGTTGATGAGCCATACAATGAAGCTCTGGGAGAGGGTTATCGAGCATCGCCTAAGGAGAGTGACACATGTGACCCAAAATCAGTTTGGGTTCATGCCTGGTAGGTCGACCATGGAGGCGATTTTCTTATTACGACAATTGCATGGTCTTTATTGACCTCGAGAAGGCATATGACAAAGTACCGAGAAATGTCATGTGGTGGGCCTTGGAAAAGCACAAAGTCCCAACTAAGTACGTTACCCTCATCAAGGATATGTACAGGGATGTGGTGACGTTTGTCCGAACATGTGATGGCGACACCAGTGACTTTCCAATTAAAATAGGACTGCATCAGGGGTCAGCTTTGAGCCCTTATTTATTTGCTTTGGTGATGGATGAGGTCACAAGGGACATACAAGGTGATATCCCTTGGTGTATGCTCTTTGCTGATGATGTGGTGCTAGTTGACGACAGTAGGGCGGGGGTTAATAGGAAGTTAGAACTATGGAGGCACACGTTAGAGTCGAAAGGGTTCAGACTTAGTAGGACTAAGACCGAGTACATGAGGTGCGATTTTAGCGCGACTAGGCACGAGGAGGGAGACGTTAGCCTCGATGGGCAAGTGGTGGCCAAGAAGGATACTTTTCGGTATTTAGGGTCGATGCTACAAAAGGATGGAGACATTGATGAAGATGTTAGGCATAGAATTTCAGCCGGCTGGCTAAAATGGCGTCAAGCTTCTGGCGTTCTCTGTGACAAAAGGGTGCCTCAGAAGCTGAAAGGTAAGTTCTATAGGACGGCGATTCGTCCGGCGATGTTATACGGTGCTGAGTGTTGGCCTACAAAAAGGCGACATGTCCAGCAATTGAGTGTAGCAGAGATGCGTATGTTGCGTTGGTGTTGTGGGCACACAAGGAGGGATAGAGTCCGGAACGACGATATTCGGTATAGGGTTGGGGTGGCACCAATTGAGGAGAAATTGATTCAACATCGGTTGAGATGGTTTGGACATGTCCAATGGAGGCCTCCTGAGGCGCCGGTGCGTAGTGGAGTTCTAAAGCGGCCCGATAATGTAAAGAGCGATAGAGGTCGACCTAAATTAACTTGGGACGAGTCCGTTAAGAGAGATCTTAAGGAGTGGAATATCTCCAAGGATTTAGCTATGAACAGGAGCGCTTGGAGATTGGCAATCAACGTGCCTGAACCGTGACATCTTTTTGTCTTGTGCCATTTATGTCCCTTTATGTGTCTCCCTGTTTCTCGTCTCTTTTGGGTTTCATCTCTAGCCTACCCCAACTTGCTTGGGACAAAAGGCTATGTTGTTGTTGTTGTTGTTGTATGCTTTTGCTGTTAATATGGTTGAAAGCATCAAATATCCTCATAGAAGTACCTTTTTGATGTAGCCATTTAACCAAAATGTCTGGCATTGGGCCTTTCATGGTTACTTTAAGCTTTACTTTCCGTGGTTACTTATGAATCAGACCATTATATGATTCTTCAGTTTCTCTGTAATGCAGTTTCTGAGCCGCAATGGAATTGAATGCAATGATCTTGAAGAATTATTCATCAAAGACCAATCACTGAGTAATGAAAGTAAGTACTTTTGTTTTGGTTTATTCACATTTCATCTAAAGAATTTCAATTTAAACTTTGCTCCTACCTTTCTTAGATGTGGACAAGATTGTTGGGTACGCAGTGAGTTATCACCTTAAGCACAATAAAATTGAAACGTCCAACTCCAAGGATGCTAAACTTGTACTCACAAGTGAAAGGTAAAAAAGTTTTTTCTTATTGAAAACTATTTGTCCTATGTATCCTTTCAAATCAATTCTCAGTGGATTTTTGAATCATTTACTTGACAGCCTTAAGCATGGGCTCAACATGCTGCAAAGCATACAAAGTGATAACAAGAGCTCCAAAAAATCACTGAAGGTACACTCTTCCACTTATTGCCATGCTTTCTGGTGATTCCTCAACTTAGTTGCTGAACACTATACTTATAAATCTTTTTTCTCAGGATGTTGTCACAGAGAATGAGTTTGAGAAAAGGCTTTTGGCGGATGTTATACCACCTAATGATATTGGAGTTACCTTTGATGATATTGGAGCCTTGGAGAATGTAAAGGACACGTTGAAGGAGTTGGTGATGCTCCCTTTACAAAGACCTGAATTGTTCTGCAAAGGGCACTTAACAAAGGTAGCATCATAATGCCTAATTATGCTTGAAATCGCTTACATGGGGTGTCAGAGTGTTCTTTCCAACTGTAGGGTAGCCCATGTGGTTGATATTTTTTCAAGCATTGAATCCACGATCTAAGAACCATTTTTAATACATTTTGCTTTGAACTGAGCTAAGATACAGTCATGCCTTTTTGCCATTTCATAGTATTGCTTGAATATTTGTGAAATAATTTGCATGAATGCCATAAAATCTCCAAGGAGCATTAGTTTTCTTTGGTCTTCTAGAGTTATCTGAATACACTAGTCCTCTAGTTAATTTGGCAGTGTTGTTTCTATAAGGTTTTTCATCTTTCTAAAGAGCGGGAAAATACTTGGGGAGACTAAGATCTCAGCTTATGGATTAGTTGGTTTCTAGCCTGGTGGAAATGTCACGAGCTGACTCTTTACATGAACTCTTGGCTTCCAGTGATTCCTTGCCTCTTTATTTATATACTGTATTTAATAATGTGTTATTACTTAGTATATTAGTTAATCTTAGATATTTTGGAGTTTTAAAACTTCATTTGTAGATTATCTTGATTTACTATGGTCATGATCTTATAACTGCCTCCTCAATTCATTCTTTGCAGCCTTGCAAGGGGATATTGCTTTTCGGACCTCCTGGCACTGGGAAAACTATGCTTGCCAAAGCAGTAGCAACTGAAGCAGGTGCTAATTTCATCAATATATCAATGTCGAGCATTACATCGAAGGTATTATTTCACCTAATGGGCAACTGATGAGGTTCACTAGTGTCTCAAGGCTAACCAGTGGTTCATTTACTTTCAGTGGTTTGGTGAAGGAGAGAAGTATGTAAAGGCTGTTTTCTCACTAGCAAGTAAAATAGCCCCCAGTGTTATATTTATTGATGAGGTATGCAAGCGCACAAGTTTACGTTAGTAAACCACTATCGGTACAGTGTATACCAACTGTTTTGACTTTCTGCAGGTCGATAGTATGCTAGGAAGGAGAGAAAATCCAGGGGAGCATGAAGCGATGCGCAAGATGAAGAATGAATTTATGGTAAATTGGGATGGGTTGCGCACTAAAGATAAGGAGCGTGTGCTTGTTCTTGGTGCTACAAATAGACCGTTTGATCTGGACGAGGCTGTGATTAGGAGGTTCCCCCGCAGGTGAATATTGTTCCATTCAATGGGGCGGGATTACCCAGTTGGGTAACTGTAGTTTTGTTCAGTGGGCCATGATTATCTAATTGTTGCTGTTGGGTAGCAATAGTTTTGTTTGCTTGGGTGGGATTATCAAATTGCTGTTGGTTCCATATTTATCACCATTTTACTCAATTGTTTCAGGTTAATGGTAAACTTACCTGATGCATCAAATAGAGAGAAAATTCTGAAAGTAATTTTGGCAAAAGAAGAGCTGGGACCAGATGTTGATCTGGACTCACTTGCCAATATGACTGATGGTTATTCAGGAAGCGACCTTAAGGTATGTTTGCTTTTTATGCATGCAATTGCTAGAAACCCTTTGCATGGTTTTCACTGAGTTCGTGCTTTCAGAATCTGTGTGTGACTGCAGCGCATTATCCCATTCGAGAAATTCTGGAGAAGGAAAAGAAGGTACACAATGTTGTCTCTGCTTTTGATTGCTCTGTTTGCACTTGGCAGTACGATTATCCTTTTCAGCAGGGAGCAGTGATGTGTGAATTATGCATTTTACTGTTGAATCATGAATTGCATTGTGTGCAGGAGAAGAATTTGGCTAAAACAGAAGGTAGGCCAGATCCTGCATTGTATGGAAGCGAGGACATCCGCCCTCTTAGCATAGATGACTTCAAATCTGCCCATGAGCAGGTGTGAACACCAAATTTGCCTCCATTTCATATTTCCTTCTGGCCTTCTACAACCTACATTCGTGTTTCTAGAGCAGCAACCTACTACGACCGACATTCTTGTATCTAGAGCAGCATCCTAACCTCTTTTTATTCACTGCAGGTTTGTGCGAGCGTTTCGTCTGATTCAGCAAACATGAACGAGCTTCTTCAATGGAATGACCTGTATGGTGAAGGTGGGTCAAGGAAGAAGAAAGCGCTGAGCTACTTCATGTGATGGCGAGAGCATAAAATCCGAAGGATAACAACCGTGCCATGAAATCAGAAGGATCACACAGTTGTGCCATACTGTACAGCCGCCATAGTACACCCCCATGGCATTGGCGTCTGCGCGACTTGGCCGGCCCCAAATCCAGTCGGGTTTTTCCTCCTCCCCCCAGTAGCTGTGGCCGGCCAGCTGTCGTCCCCTCCGCCTGGTGTAATTAAAACTGTGTACCTGAGTCGAGTTGTTTACCAGCTGTTTGAGGTTCCAGAGTTGAGATTTAAATTAAAATGGCGCCATTGCCCTCCAACCTCCCTTTCTTCCTCCCCTAAGTTAACATTGTTGCGGCCATGGTCCCTGGACTCTGGCTATAGGTCTTTGTGTACCCCTGTACATGCGAAATGAAGGGATATGAAATAAGAACATCTTCATCCTGTTGTTGACAGTATGGTACAGAAATTTTTTCATAGTTGACTGGCGATGAATTGGATCGGTGCCAACATAAGAATTATGGAAGGGTGCCTTTCCTGCTGCCGAAATTTGTGTGTATGTCGAGTGGATTGGGTATTGTGAGATGAATGGCATGACAGCACAAGAATTTTTATGCGTCTCCTGTTGTCTTACCGTCATTTTTGTCTATTTACCGATTTACTTTATTATTACAACAAAATACGAGGCAGACTGGCAGAGCTTGATTTTCCGTTAACTTGTGGTTCACTTGAATGATGCACCTCTGTTTTGTTGCACTCATAATGCAAGGGTTGCGACTATTTCATTGGTAATATTGTTTATCTCCGTCTTTGAATAATGCGAACTGACTAAGGGTTACGCCGTTAATTTAAGAGATCGTGTGGTTGAGCTCCGATGGCTGTCAAATTAATTATTTGCCTGTAGAATGCGGGAAGGTCAGCTGCATGCTGTGCTTAATTACTTGCCAAACCGTGTTTTAGGGCGTGTTAGAACCAAAACCGCTAGAACTGGGTGGTCCGTCCCATCCCACATCTAACCAAACACTATGGCACAGTACTTCCCGGTTTTACCGAAAGCAAGAAAGCCTCTCCGGCGTGGCTCTGCGGCTTGGCTGGCGACGCCGGCCTGCTCCGACGCGACGCGGGATCGGGGAGCCGGAGGCGGCTGGTGGACCGGGTGAACTTGGCTGCTTGGGGGATTGGCCAAATCGCTCAGCACCTCGCCGTGTGCTTAGGAAGACGACGAGGTAGGGTGGACACCCACCAGCTGTTCGACGTTTTGGGTCACCGGGAGATACAGGTTGCAGGTGCGTATGGCTGAGCTTTGTCTTCTTGTTTAGTTTCCGGTGAGTGTGTGGGCTTGGAGTTGGGACTCCTTCGGAGCTCTGTTGCGTAGCTCAGCGAGCTCTGTAGGAGCATACACTCGTTGTTCTGTGGGTGTTTTGCATAGTTTCCTTGCTGGTAATGTGGTGAGTGCCTGGAGTTGGAGCATTGTATTTGTAGGTGCTCAGCTCTTTGGTCTTTGCTTAAGTTCTTTTGCCCCATGAGGCCTTGTTCGGTTGTTGGGGGTTTTGTTCCCCACAGAGGTCCAATCCTCGCAGGGTTAGAGTGGACCCCTGTCTCACACTCTTGATCCCTGTTGGGTTGAAAACCTCTTGCCACTTAATCCCCTCACCTATTTTATCTATTCGGCTACACAGGGTTTGCAGGGGTTTGGTTATACAAGGTTTGTTGGGGTTTTAGAGCAGCAAACAGAGATTAGAACAGGTGCCATTGACATGGATAGACTGATAAATTACAGCATGACAAATGAAAACTAGCATTCTACAGGGTACCTCAAAACAAGATTAAACACATTATTAAGCTCTCAAAGCACTCAGGTACATTTAAACCAATGAACTAGCTTGGCTTAGTTACAACATGGAAAGTAAATATCAGCATCTTGAGTCCACATGTGTCCTCGCTGAGATCCAAAAGTTTTGCTTAGTTTCACAATTCAAATTGTAAAAGATCTACATATTCTAATGCTGAGACATTGATGATTCAGGAATTGAGAAAATGCAGAGAGAAGGAAAAGGAGTGTCACAATAACTTGAAAAATAGATGCATCACTGTTTAACAACTTTCTCAAGTGCTAAGGCCTTTCAGGTGCATTAGCACAGGAAAGATCATTGAGTATTACCACAGACCCAATTTCAGTTTCACAAGTTTAACCATCAATTAGTATTTCCAAAAATAGGTCATACCAAGCATCAGCATTTATCCAAGGTAGAAAGATTTGAAAATCTAGCGGTTATCAATCAAGAAAAATCGAATCACAGAGATATGAAAATTCATAGGTTATCAATTCCACATTTCTTATGCTATCATGTGCACGAGTAAATATCATAGGACAACTGTACTGTCCAAACAGAAATAGACAACAGATTATAGCACCTAACATGGCCTCCTGAAAGTTAACATATTGCACAATAGGAAACATAACAGCAAATGGAAGACAAGACATAAATCACCAAAATTTTAACATGAATGATGCCCAAATAAGCAGTTGTTGTTTGCCCATATACACAACCATACAAGGTTACCAAGATACGGCATGTAGTTGCTACTTCATTTCAAATAAAATGTTAGCAGGCAGCCTGTAAAACTGAATAGAAGCTAAATGCATGATGAAGGGAGAGAACATGGTATCAACAGCAGTAGCAAGATGAAGGACCATGATGCACATCGAAGATGGACCTTGTGTATTATATAGGCTCACAAATCATAGAGAATAACATAATGGTAACATATAGGCTATAAAGCTAAGAACAAATGAAAGACAACATATCCAACCTTTCTGCTTAACAATTGCCATTTCTTAGTGTCATGAACGCCATTTTTGACATGCTGTTGCCCTTCTTGTTGGCCATGAACAAAAAGCTAAACAGGTCTAAAAGTCCATTAGGTAATAATGCCAGTTGGGCTGCTTCGTCGTTGTGCAAGACTGGATAAATTCCACACCAACGAAGGCGTGGGTTTCTTCCCAGGCCAGGGTGAGGGGAAAAGACCGGGATAGACAGGGTTACAAACCATTGCAACGCGTCAAACAAGATGGGCTGGGATTACTACCAGGTGAGGTGACCCCCGTGGGTTGGGCCCCATTCTTGGCCGACCATAGGCTAATCGAACATGTCCTGAAGGGGGAGGTTTGCTCTGGGGATCAGCTAAGTGATGATTGGAAGACGGTGTTGTCTCGGCGACACTCTGCACCATATCTCCTAACGACGTCTGATCCGCTAGATGCCATGAGACATTCGAAGGGAGGGTCAAGGTTCTGGTTGATCGAGGGGGAGAGTGATGAGGACAGTGATGTTGAGGCTGCTAGTCAGTGCTCCACTAGGTCTGAAAATGATTTCATTAGAGATGCGTTACAGGTTGATTTCTCGGTCGATGAACTGATCAGGGCCGAGGAATGCCTATCTGAGAATGTCCCCTCGCTAGCTTTTGGTTCTGTTGACAGGGGTTCGGGTCATGCCCCTCACCCTCACCCATTGGCTTCGAGAATCAAAGAAGCGGTGGCAGACTTGCGTCTGGCCTAAAGGCCCAAGTCTTGGAAGCAGAAACGACTTACAATTTGAAATGGAGGGAATACTATCTAATCTTGGATCAAATGATGATTCGTACACTCCGCATGCATACATAGGCACATACACGATGGAACCAACTGTAGATTGCATACAGTAATAATTGAATTTAATTAACAACTGAAATGTCTCACTTATTACATGGAACCATACTGGATGGTTAATTCTGTGGAAAGCGCACATACACATCTGGATCAAAGAGCACACAGGGACAGCCATATGCCCTGCATCCTCAATGAAAACACTGTTAATTATATACTCAAGACACGCAAGCAACATGCTGTGCACATCCAGAGGAAAGTCACACACAATACAACAACTGAAGGGAAATCCAAACTGATACATGAGCATATTTAGGCACAGCATAGCTGTTATGCTCAAGCATTCATGCATACATGCAGTCAGATGGCACAGCTGATGCATGCACGAAGGTAAAGCCACACAAGAATTGCAGTTGCAGACACACCGCTTGTAACAGGCACACACACACACACACAAGCTACTAATCATAAAAATTACGAGGTGGATGCATGCATGGATAGAAGCAGAATGGGAACCTTTACGGCTGAACCTGCTTCTTTTTCAAGATCCAGGAGATAGGCGAACACCTTGTGTCGTCTTCATCTTCTAGTTCGCTGTCTTCTGCTTGGTTCTGTTGCTCCAGCTTCTTGTGTATAAGAAAAGGTTTATTATGATGTGTCTCGATGTCTTTTCTCACCTTATGAGGGACAAGGTCACCACTGAACTCGAGCTCCTTGAGTTTCAGAAGGTTCTCGATGCCCGAGAGATACTCAATCTTACTATAGGACCAGATGAGCTTCTTTAAAATAGGAGCAGATTTCTCAGTGAAGCTAACTTTGGTGATGTTAGAGCACTTGATAACAAGAATCTTGAGCTTTGGGAACTGCTTTTTGTAGAAGATAAGCTCACTTTCATCACAGGACTTCTCCAAGAGCTCTAGACAGATAAGTTTTGGTTTGGTAGCGAGGCTATGTAGATCGCTTTGCTTGAGTAAGGTCTCATAAAGAGTCACCTTAGTAATTTGATTGGCTTGCTCAAATAATGAGAGGAGCTTCTTGTTATGCTTCAACTCGATCTCCTCCAATTTAGTGAGCTTGTCAACCCCACAAAGAACACTTATGTCGGTGCAGGACAAGGTGATCTTCTCAAGCTCAGGAAGTGATCCTTCTTCAAATATGATTTCAGACATGTTGGGTCCCTCAACAGTGAAGTATTTAAGATGTTCGAATTCATTCTTCTTGAAGGTGAATGCCCTGGTCTTGGTGTTTATGTCAATAGCTTCTCCAACTTCATCAAATGGTGACGAACAGATTAGTTCATTGTCCTTCAACTTGAACTCCGTCAATTTCGGAAGACGGCCAACCCCACAAAGAGACCTTATCTTGGTAGAGGACAAGACGATCTTCTCTAGCTCAGGAGCTGCTCCATCTTCAAAGGTGATGCCAGTCATGTTGTGGCCCTCAACAAGTAAGTATTTAAGATGTTGGAATTCATTATTCTTGAAGGTGTACTTGTGCTGAGTGTTGTATGCCTCATGCCGGAGCTTGACACATTGTAAGTTAGGCAACTCAGCAATGTCATTTAGATCGTCTTGCTCCATGGAAGTTCTGCTCAGATTTACCTTCTCAAGTTCATTGGTTCCTTTGACCAACAATGGGACAAGATTCCTCTTTTGTGTGGCCGTTCCACTAATGCTTAGGCTCTCAAGACTCTTGGGAGGTTGAATCAAGCGTTTGTACAGTTTCTCCGATAGTAGCTCCTCAATGGGCTGAGTGCCTCCACCTTTGGTTTCTGTTATAGTGATTGAAATAGACTGGAGGCGCTCTTTTAGGTCACTGGCAACTCGAAGGAAATTTTTGAGATGAGCTTCCTTGTCGTCAATAACCACACCGAGCTTCCTCAGCCTCCATAGCTTTCTAATTTCTTTTATCTCATCTCCATGCCGTGAAGCCTTTACATTTGACAGTACTTCCATGTTTTCCATTTTCTCGATCTTGCAAGGGATCCGGACACTGGTGAATAATGAATCAATGGGTACACCCCTCATGTCAGGACTCCTGCTTGTGCTTGGATCAGCATGGCCAGCTAGCAGACGCCTAAGTTTTAGGAGTAGTACATCTCTTGTTTCATGCTCAGGCACCTTGGTTTGCCATATATCCAATACCTCAAGCTCGTGGAGGTTGTTGATTTCACTGGGCAGATGGGTAATGTTTGTTCCCCTTAGGCTCAGATACTTGAGAAGTAATATTTTGCTGCAGATATCCTTGAGGTAGTGACGGTCCCTATTCAACCAATGACAGTCTTCTAGGTCTAGCAACTTGAGCAATGGGAGTTGAGGTGAATATTTAAGGAGCTTTCTGACAAACTTGTTGATGTTACTAGAGGCACGGAGTCGGAGACCACTGAAGATGGAGAAGTGGCGAGCCCATTGCTTTGACAGGCGTGCATCCAAAATGTGCTCTTTATAGGCGATCTTGGTAATACACCCATGGACTTCAACACCTACCACACAGCTCTTGACCTTTCCTGCAGCACCGATAACTTTTGGCAAGACAAGCCACCGGTTGATGAGATTGTCAAAGCATCGGTCAGCATGACGCGCTGCAGTGTGCCAGTCTTCCTTAGTTATCAGCCCTTCTGTAACCCATCGCCCTACTATAGTTGACCGCTGGATGTTGTAACCTTGAGGGAAGATGGCTAGGTACAACAGGCAGGACTTGTGTTCTCTGGGCAGGTCATTATAGGAGAACTTGAACATCTTCTTGGCATTAGTGGCCCATGATTTCCTGGAATCTTGCAGGTCCTCACACAGCTTGTGCAGTTCTCCAGTGCTTCTGTTGGGATTAGAGTACAAAACATGTGCAAACATCTTCATGCAGAACTCATGTGGATCACACTTGCCCAGGATGTTGAGGATGATCTTGGGAATGTAATCATCATCACTGTTCACCCGCTGCCCTATGAATTGGAGCACAGCATCATAATAACGACCAACAAGGGAGTAGGTTATAGGCTCCCCAGGTGGGTAGCAAAATTTTTTGGTCCTCTCTCTGTCCTTCGTGGTGGTCATGATCACAACACCAGCGACGCAATCCACCAACAGGTTCAAAGCATTTTGGATTTCCTCCCATCTTGATATGTAGTTTTTTTTGCTATCATTGAGGACAATTAGGGCCCTTCTACCTTGCAAATTTCCCTTAATCTTGTTCACTATCCGTTTGACCAGCAGCTGCTTTGCAATGTTCCTCTCAATTTTGTCCAACAGTTTCTCAACAGTCACAAGGGTGCCTTCTTGGTTGTTTTGGTGATGGCCCAGTATAATTATATTCTCTGAGGTTAGTTTGCTTGTTGGTTTGTCTTGCTCCTGGGCGTCCTGGGCCTCCTTGTTGCTTTTCTTGGTTGGGTATAACGCCTCCTGCAGGATGCCTTGATATTGGACATGATCCAGCCACAGCCAGTTCTGGGTGCTTTCTTTTTCCATACGATTTTTAAGCTTCGCTGCGATTTTCTCAATTATTTTTTTCTTGTCCCCTTCTAACGTACTCCTAGCTTGGTTCAATGTGTAGTCTAGGTATGTTTGCTCATGACTTCGTGCCTCGAGCTGCAGCAAAGCCATAAGGAGTACACCTGTGGTTCCAATGAATTTTTTAGCCTCCTTGCTCAAATGCTCCGCCTTCATTTCTTGAATCTTTATCTTGATTTGTTCAATCTTATTGCTAATCTTCATATTCTCGATGTCGACCTTCATTTTCCTTATGGTTTTCATCATCTCATAATGCACTTTGCTTCTTTCTTGGTAGGCTTGCCAACGTCTGTAGTCTTCATCTTGGTAGGCTTGGTTTTCATCGTCGTTCTCTTCCTCCTCCTTGTTCTCGTCCTTGTCCTCTTCATCTTCCTCCATCTCCATGTCCTCATCCTCCCCCTCATCTTCCTCCTCGTCCTCCTCCTCCTCCTCCTCCTCCTCCTCATCATCATCATCATCATCACCACCACCACCACCTCTGCCGTCATCAACATCACCATTACCTTGCCCTCCCTCCTTGGCTTGATCTATGGCTTCTTGGGATTGCGTTTTGCCATGCTCAAGCTCCCGCAGGATGTAGTAAAGAATCATGGTTGCAGCAACTGAAAAGAGAAGTGAACCCTGTGGAGTTTGACCAAGATCCTGTGCTCGAAATGAGCTCCAACCGTTGCCCATGTATCATCAACAACATTTTGTGCGTCCCTTTTATCCGGTATCACGATGGCGATGGACGGCATTGCTGATCTCTCTTTAGTTTTGGGTCTCTCACTAGTTTTGGGTTGCTTCATGATCTTGAGCCAGTCGGCTAGCTTATCTGCACAGTAATCCTCTAGAGCGTGAGGCTCCAGAGCTCTTCGACGGGGATCAGAACTGTCGGCCACCACTGCTGCTGCTTGAATATGAACACTGTCGTCATCATTGTCGTCTTCCTCATCTGCTGCGGCAAGAAGCAAGGCAGCTGCTTGAGTTGATGGGTCTGATCCAGAGTGCCCTGCCACCGCCGCCTTCCCTGGGATCTCTACGCCGTACCTGATAATAGGGTTCACTTTATCAATAGCAATAAAATACCGGAGGTCACTGATAAATGGGTGTATTATTAGATTAGATACTATCAGAAAATTTCTTGTTAAAGTACATAAACAAAAAAATGTAGCTCTATTTCTCTAGAAAATTGCATGAGTTGTTGCTAAAGCATTCAACATTAAGAACTAGCACATAATATTGATATAAGAGAATATCACACTTTCATGTAGGTGGTCTAGTAAAATAGGAATACGGTGGTAAATATATTTTAGCGGATCTCAGCAATAATAAACGGGATTATAGCTATGTATTATCGGAATTTTATCTCTGATAAATTTTTCTCTGACCTGAACCGTCGCTCGCCAACATCGCGTGCCCTCTCCTTGAGCTCGCGAAGCCGGATGGCCGCCCTGTGCTGTGCGATGATCCTATGCAGCAACCAGGAAGCCCACCAGAGATAGCGCCAGCGGCCGCCCCTGGCACGGTACACCGCTGGGTCACCTCGCTGGAGGTAGAGGTCGATGCAGTTGCGGCAGTCGTAGGCCAGGTCACGGACCTGCCTCATCCACGTGCGCACCTGCTCGTCGTGGCCGCCGACGGGCGGCGCCGTCCTGGCCAGGTGCTCCAGGAAGCTGTGCATGCTCTCCATTTCCTCGATGAATTCCACGTCGATCCCGACGCGGCTCAGGAGCAGTGCCTCGTTTCGGAGGAGGTCCAGCAGAGAGCTCACAGCGCCCGACGCAAGCTCAGCCATGGCAGCGGCTGCTGGCTGCTGCTACAGCACCGCCGCGTGCGTCTCGTCTCCCTTTCCTCCTCCGTACGTGGTGGGAACGATAGCTATGCTTCGTTTCTTCAAGACCAGTGCTTGCTCCGCTAGCTTTTTTTTTTCTATTTCAAGAAGCAATGCTGCACGCTATTACAACGCTTCTGTTTGGCCTAGCTTCAATGCCCAACGAACGTACGGGTTCTTCCCTTTTCCTGTACTCATTTGGTTGAGCCAGCATGCCACTGATTCTTTGAGTGTTCCTTTACATTACTCCTTCCATCCTGCTAAAGATTCTACGTATATTTTAAAACCTTGTTTGCTGAGTTGATGATAGACATTAATGGCAGGTATACGTGTGATAGCAGCTAACAAATGAGTACGGGGAGGGGAGTAAGAGCATATATCCAACAGTCTAACAATACCCCATCTGTCTCCTTAAAACTGTCATATTGAGGTTAACTATGCTTTTTTTTTTGCTCTAGCTGTTCTTGGCCAATACCTCTCCCTCTTTTCTTTGTGGGCACTAATATTTTTCTCATCTCCACTTAAATAAAGGGAAAGTTAAACCTTCCCTGCATATGGGGCTCACCTCAACTATCACTTTTTTTTCCTACACACTTGTGAGACCCACCTTTCATATGGTTACTGGGGAGATATATAGAAACTCCTTAAATATTCATAAAAATAATATTTGCCTACCCCGATACATACATATTGGGATAAATTATTGGGAGACTGGTGTAGAACTGTAGATGCTCTAAATTCACCTTGAATCCCTTATAATTGGGAAAAAAGTTCAAATGATTCGTTGCCTTATGTTTGAGGCTATACCCCAGTCCCTTTACTTTTTTGTTTACCCTTTAGCTGCTTTAAGAAGGGCAGGCCTGGTGCAGTTGGTGAGTGCTAGCTCGCCGAGTCACCAGGTCCTGGGTTCGAAGGCGTCTCTCTGCAGAATTTCTCTGGGGGTAAGACTTTGCTTCGGTTATTTCCTTCCCCAGACCCCACTCGTGTGGGAGCCTCTGGCACTGGGTCTGCCCTTTAGCTGCTTTAACTTGCTCGTCTTTGCGTTCTCGCATATGCTTAGAGTCTGTCTGACAAAACACAATCAATGAAGTTAAAGCATAAAGTGCGTGTGCAGGAAAATGAACAGATGTAGATTGGTGGGCAAAACTTTGCCTTGCAAATAATGGCTCTTCCTTCATCTATCGACCCTTTTTTGGTTAAAAAAAGCAAGAAATAAACCACACCTGAAAGCAAAGCACGGAATAAAGAAAGAGGGAGTACAACCTTCTGTCCCGTTTCGAACAACGTAACTGGCATACATGAAAAAGATGCTAGATTCAGATTAGGCATCTCTATGACTCTATCCCTCCTCCATCCTCTTTCATTTATTATTTGATCTAGTATATGTATATGGCAGATCTCTGTCGTCTCTGCCATGAAGAAAACGATCAAATAGAGCTAAGGTAGAGTCTAGGTATTTGTAAACTCTCTTTATTCCACACATATATCCGGTTTCAAGTTATAGGATTATTTTACTGTTGGTGATACGGACCTGCACCTTGCCTCTAGTTGATCGGAGATTGTACGTATGTGAAGTGGCTGGACGGTGTTTGAGGGCTGCGGCACGGCGGCGGGGCGCCGTGGTCGCTGGAGAGGAGATGCGAGGAAGACAGGCGGCGGCTAGGGTAATCCCGGCTCCCGAGGGAAGCCGAGCAAATAGATTACTCTTGCTTGATTTGTCCACGGGAATTACAATTCCTATATATAGCGAATTGCTCTACTAATTTATGGAAATAAATAATTAAAGATAAATATGGGCTTTTAGCCCCTAACTCCTGCGCCAAGCTAGCTTCTGCACCTGGCTTAGCCACTAATGGGCCGCCGGCGCCTTTGATACTGGGCGCCGGTCATAACATCTCTCCCCCCGTCGACAAACAGCTCGTCCTCGAGCTGGACTTCAGGGTAGAGGGCTTTGAAATCATCGAGAGGTTCCCATGTGGCAGCATCATCCGGAAGGCCGTGCCACTGGACCAACAGCTTCCAATGGCCACGGCGCAGCTGAGCGCGCAGAATCTTCTCCGGGGCAGGTAGCAGGCGCCCCTCGGAGACGGGTGGCACCACCGCCGTCGTCGCAGGAGGATCACCACGCCACTTCTTGAGCAGCCCGACGTGGAAGACATCATGGAGGCGGGCAGTCACGGGCAGCTGTAGACGATATGCCACCGTTCCAATGCGTTCCAGCACGCGAAACGGGCCGGCGTAGCGAGGGCGAAGCTTGCCCTTGGCCGGCGTCGCAAGCGTGTGGGTAGGGCGGTGAAGAAGTCGGAGCAGCACCCAATCACCCACTGCGAAGTCCACAGCCCGGTGATGCTCGTCGTAGCGCTCCTTGGCGTGTTGCTGCGCCTGGAGGAGGCGCTCCCGGACCTCGACCAGGAATGCGTCGCGGTCCCGGAGCATGACATCGACATCCGCCGTCTCAGCCGCCCCCTCCTTATGGGGCAAAAGAGGAGGCGGCGGGCGGCCGTAAACAACCTCGAAAGGAGTCGCCCGAAGCGCCGTGTGGTACGATGTGTTGTAGCAGTACTCCGCCCATGGTAGCCAGTCGACCCATGAGCGCGGGCGGTCGCCGGTCGCACAACGCAAGTACATGGCGATCACCTTGTTGACGACCTCGGATTGGCCATCCGTCTGAGGGTGAAAGGCCGTGCTGAGCCGCAGCTGAACACCTGCAAGGCGAAACAAATCCCTCCACAAGTGGCTGGTGAAAACCGGATCACGGTCGCTGACGATGGAGGTGGGAAAGCCATGAAGCCGAACGATCCCCTCGAAGAAGGCGCGAGCCACCGACGCGGCCGTGTAGGGGTGGCTGAGGGCGATGAAGTGTGCGTACTTGGAGAAGCGATCCACCACCGTCAGAATCACTGACTTGCCATGGACCTTGGGAAGGGCGTCGATAAAATCCATGGAAATGTCGGCCCACACTTGGGAAGGCACATCCAAGGGCTGCAGGAGACCAGCCGGCTGTGTCATGGGCGTTTTGTTGCGTTGACACACAGCACACGTGCGGACGAAGTCGTGCACAAGCCGGCGGTCACCGGGGATGTAGAAGTCACTACGCAGCCGCACGAGGGTCTTCTGGACGCCCTCATGCCCCGTGGTGTGCGCCAGGGACACGACCTGGTGGCGCAAATCCTGCAGGTCGGGAACGTAGACGCGTTTGCCATGGAGGAGGAAATCATCTGCAGCGGCCCAGGGTGCCTCCAACGTCCCCGCTGCATGCTGCTGTAGGAGGACGCGTGCGACCGAGTCCTCCCGGGTGGCCGCCCGGATGTCGTCGTAGAGGGCGAAGGACGGCCCGGACAAGGTGAGCGCTGCCACCATGTCCTCATCACGGCGGGACAGCGCATCAGCCACCAAGTTGAGGCGGCCGGGGCGGTATTCCACCGCGAAGTCGAACCCGAGCAGCTTGCTAACCCACTGATGTTGCGGAACAGTGGAAAGCCGCTGGTCAAGCAGGAACTTCAAGCTGTAGTGGTCGGTGCGGACGACGAAGCGGCGCCCCCACAAGTACGGTCGCCAGTGCCGGACCGCCTGCACCAGCCCGATCAGCTCGCGCTCGTAGGCCGCCAGCTTGACATGACGCGCGACGAAGGGCCTGCTGAAGAACGCCAGGGGGCCCGACCCCTGGTGGAGGACGGCGCCGAAACCCTCACCAGAGGCATCGCAGTCGACGACGAACTCGCGAGTGAAATCCGACATCTGCAAAACAGGGGCGGAGGACAAGGCCCTCTTGAGGGCGTCGAAAGCCTCCGCCGCCTCTGGAGTCCAGGCGAACGCCTCCTTGCGCAGGAGACGCGTGAGTGGCGCTGCGATGGAACCGAAATCTCGGATGAACTTGCGGTAGTAACCCGCAAGCCCGAGGAAACCGCGGACGCCTCGGGGTGAACGCGGCGTCGGCCACGAGGCGACCGCAGCCACCTTGTCGCTGTCCATAGCGACGCCATCGGCGGAGATGACGTGCCCGAGGTAGTCGACGGAGAGCGCCCCAAAAGAGCACTTGGACCTCTTGAGGTAGAGGTCGTGAGCCCTCAAAGCGGAGAAAACGAGGCCGATGTGCTGGAGGTGCTCGGACCACGAGGAGCTGTAGATCAAGATGTCATCAAAGAAAACCAGCACGAACCTGCGAAGAAAGGGCCGGAGAACGTCGTTCATCAAGGCTTGGAAAGTTACCGGGGCATTGGACAGCCCAAACGGCATCACCAAGAACTCGAAGTGGCCGTGGTGGGTGCGGAAAGCGGTCTTCTCGATGTCCGCCGGGTGCATGCGCACTTGGTGATAACCCGATCGGAGGTCGAGCTTGGTGAAGAAGCGTGCCCCGCGGAGCTCGTCGAGGAGCTCGTCGACCACCGGGATCGGGAACTTGTCCTTGGACGTCTTGTCGTTGAGCGCGCGGTAGTCAATGCAGAAACGCCACGACCCATCCGATTTCTTGACGAGGAGCACAGGGGCAGAGAAGGGCGACGTGCTTGGCCGAATAATGCCTTGCTCCAACATGGCGGCGCATTGCCGCTCCAGTTCGTCCTTCTGGAGCTGCGGGTACCGGTAGGGCCGCACCGCCACCGGTGCGGTCCCGGGTAGGAGGTGGATGCGGTGGTCGTAGACGCGCACGGGCGGAAGGCCACGCGGCTCGTCGAAGATGGCCGCGTGCTGCTGTAGAAGCTGGTCCAGCAGCGGCCGCTGCTGGTCAGTCGCGGTCGCAGGCAGGCGCTGCTGGTGTGTCGAGGCCCCCGGGGCGCCCACGCACTGCCACGTGATGCGTTGTGTGCCTCACTGAAAGGAGACGGTGAGGCCATCGAAGTCCCACAGGAGGGGCCCCAAGGCCCCCAGGAAGTCGACGCCGATGATGAAGTCGAAGCAGCCGAGGGCGAGGCCCACACATGTGATCGGGAAGGACTGGCCGCTGATGATGACGGGCACGTCGTGGGTGATCCCCTCGCACGGCAAACGCTCTCCGTTCGCGACGGTGACACGGAGGTTGTCGCCGCCACGCGGAACAAGCCCCAGGCGTCGCATGACCGCACCCTGGATAAAGGTGTGGGTGGAACCAGTGTCCAGCAGGGCAAGGAGATGTTCCCCGTGAATAATGACGGGCAGCAGCATGGTGTGGTAGGTGCGGATCCCTGCAAGAGCGTACACGGAGACAACCAAGGCATTAGCAGTAGCTCCCTCTGGTGGTGCCGCGGAGTCGTCGGCAGCGGCGTCCGCGGCGTCCTCCGCCGCGGTGAATACGTCGTTGTCGATGTAATCAGAGGACTCCAGGTAGAAGACACGTGGGCAAATGTGTCCGCGCACGTACTGCTCATCGCAGTTGTAACAGAGCCCCTGGCGGCGGCGCTCGAGCATCTCCGCCGGTGTCAAGCGACGGAAGGAGCGGGCAGGTGTAGCGGGGCCGGTCGGGGGCGGCGCAGGAGGAGGGGGCGCACCGGCTGGAGGCCCTCCCCCAGCGGCTGGGCGAGACGACGAAACCGGCCGCTGGGGAGGGCGGGCACCACGCTGTGCTGGTGCTGCGAGGGCCGTGGCCTTGCGCTCGAAGGTGCGCGCCAGGTACATGGCCGTCTGGAGGTCGCCGGGGTCGTGCATCTCTACGTCCACGCGGATGTGATCAGGCAGGCCGCCCACGAAGAGTTCCGCCTTCTGGCGGGTGGAGATGTCTCGTGCGTGAGCCAGGACCGCCTGAAAACGGCCTGCAAACTCCTCCACCGTGGAGTGGAAAGGTAGCCGGCCGAGCTCCGCCAGGCGAGTGCCGCGAATGGGCGGACCGAAGCGAAGGCGACAAAGGTCCTTGAACCTGTCCCACGGCGGCATACCCTCGTCCTGCTCGAGGGCGTAGTACCACGTTTGAGCCGCTCCAGTGAGGTGGTAAGATGCCATCCAGGTACGCTGCGACGCGGGAGTGAACTGGCCCCGGAAGAATTGCTCACAATGCGTGAGCCAGTTCAGCGGATCGACGGAGCCGTCGTATGTCGTGAACTCGATCTTGTGGAACTTTGGCGGCCCGTTGCCCTGCGCAGAAGCAAGAGCACCGCCCCCTTGGCCGCCCTCGTTGAAGCCTGGGGCGCTGGTGGCTGTGGGCACGACATTGCTGCCGTGGAAGAGGGTGCCATCCATCTCGCCGAAGAGGGTACTCGACGCCACCGGAGCTCCCTGATCGGGAACGTGCGTCAGGGGCGGAGTCATCGTGTAGGCGGGGCCGGAGTGGCCCAGCGCCCATGCAGGAATCTGAGACGGCGACGGCGGAAAACGGAGGAGGTGGAGTGGAACGCCGGTCGATGGCAGTGGCGGTGAGGTCGCTGGTCCAGCGTCGGTGGGCATCCCGTAGGGGTACGAGGTCGGAGCCACAGGATGGGGCGGCGGCAGGGCCGGCTGATGCGGGGGAACGCCGAACTGTTGCGGCGTCGGGTTGAGGAAGTTGAGGACGGACTGCATCGTTAGCCGCATCTCGTCCATGCCGTGGCTAAGGTCGACGATGGCCCCCGCCATCTGCTCCGGTGTGAAGATGGCGCGCGGCGCTGCCGGGGCGCCCAACGGCAGGGAGGGGTTGGGCACCAGCGCTGATGTGGACGCAGGCGCCTGGAGCGGCGCGGTGGTGTCGGCCGGGTCTGGCGCAACGAACGGCGGCACCGTGGAGGTGGGCAGAGGAATCGACATGGCTGATACCAGGTTGATACGGACCTGCACCTTGCCTCTAGTTGATCGGAGATTGTACGTATGTGAAGTGGCTGGACGGTGTTTGAGGGCTGCGGCACGGCGGCGGGGCGCCGTGGTCGCTGGAGAGGAGATGCGAGGAAGACAGGCGGCGGCTAGGGTAATCCCGGCTCCCAAGGGAAGCCGAGCAAATAGATTACTCTTGCTTGATTTGTCCACGGGAATTACAATTCCTATATATAGCGAATTGCTCAACTAATTTATGGAAATAAATAATTAAAGATAAATATGGGCTTTTAGCCCCTAACTCCTGCGCCAAGCTAGCTTCTGCACCTGGCTTAGCCACTAATGGGCCGCCGGCGCCTTTGATACTGGGCGCCGGTCATAACAGTTGGCGTTTCCTGTTAGTTCACATGGCTTACAAACTACACTACCTCGATCCAAAAAGAATACAATTCTAAGTTTGGAACAAGTTATGGAGTTATGGTGATATCAATCTAGTATTTTTTAATCCTGTGAGTCGTTCAATATAATTTGGTCGTTGGAGATGGAGACGGAGACGGTGGCGCCGGCTCTACCCGACGACTCGCTGTTGTCCTCGGCCGTCTCCTGGCGTGCAGCCTCGCGACATCACGTGGCGTCTGCAAGTCGTGGCGCAATCTCATTGTCGACCGCTAGCTGCTACTTCGTTTCCTCCTCCCCCACTCGGTGCGCGGCCTCTTCATCAACTACCTGAGCTACCCCAAGAAGTCGTGGACACTGCAATGGCCTCGTCCTCGTCCGGGAGAGCGGCGAGGAGGTGCTGCACGTGTGCAATCCAACCACGCGGTGGTCGGCGAGCCCTGCCATCGTGGCCTCGTGGCCCCGTCTGCCACTTCAGTGCCTGGGACTGGGGTCTCCTTGTGTTCCTCGTGTTCGACCCTTTTTGTCGCCAGAATACAAGGTGCTGTTGTCGCCTCTAGAGACATGGAGGGAGCAGATGGAAAACGACAACGCATGCCGCCTGATGGAGTGGCCGCCGTTGGCATGAATTTTCATCAAGCACCGGGAGGAGAGCACCGTGTAGGAGAGCTCTCCACGACGCCCCATCCCGACTTAGCCTAGCTTCCTCCACCGCCGCCAAGGCCCTAAAGCCGTCCGCCGCTGTCTCCACTGCCTGGCCAGCCTACCCCCCCTCCCCCCCGCCCCGAGCTCCTTCTCTTCTAAGCCCACCGGAGTCGGGGAAGAAGGGGGTGGAGTGGGCCACCAGAACCCTAGCCGCCACCAGAGCTGGGAAGAAGAGGGCGGAAGTGGGCGACGGAGTGCGAATCGGATGGCCGGGGATTGGGTGGGCGTGAATCGAAAGCTCGGACGCGTCGAATGATGGAAACGAGCGATTTCAGGCGACTGTGCTCGAGTGATTTTCTTTTTTATATTGTTTTTAGCCTTCAACTCAACTAGCGATTTAGTTATCCCGTTGGGGAAACCCTAAATGTTTGTTGTTTAGCAATCCTATAGTATTCTATAATTCACCAGTGCCACCACATCTTAAAAGGCTAGTTGGGTCTTGTTGGTGGAGAGATGTCATGAGTTTATCCATGGAATTCAGGGGCCTTGCCTCCTGCAATTTTGGTGATGGAACATCTGTGAGTTTTTGGGATGACACTTGGGACTTGGACCTTCCCCAGTTATTCTCCTTTGCTAAGAATCCAAATATATCAGTGGCCGGCTTCCTATCAAGAGACATCGAAACTAATTTTCTTCTGCCTTTGTCCATTGAAGCTTCTATGCAGCTAACTGAGTTGGATGGGAGGATTTTAGAGATCCATACAAATGAGCATGCGCAAGGAAAAGATCACTGGACCTATCTGTGGGGTGCTAACTTTACCTGCAAGCAAGCATATTTGGCTATTCAAGGTGCCATGCCAAAGCAAATACAGTTCACCTGGCTTTGGAAGAGCAGTTGTAGGGGCAAGCATAAATTCTTTTTCTGGCTTCTTCTCTTGGACAGCTGTAACAAGAAACTTGCTCAAGAGAAAGCATTTCACTTTGCCTTCTTATAATTGTGTTCTTTGCCAATGTAATGTGGAAGAGACAGTGGAGCACTTATTCTTTGAATGTCCTTTCTCTGTGAGTGGTGTTGGCGACTACTGAATATTCAATGGCCTACGAACATGCCTCCTTTGGATCATTTGGCTATAGCCAAAGTCTCTTTTGGATCACCAATTTTCTTGGAGATTGTCATTGTGGCTGCCTGGTGCATTTGGCTTATGAGGAACAGTATTATTTTTTATGGCAAGTCTCCCTCACTTGGGCATTGGAAGCTTAGTCTTCGCGAGGAGCTTTCTCTTTGTTTGCTTCGTTGTAGGTCCACTAAGAAATCTCTTCTTAGGGACTGGGCAAAGTCTTTTGTATAGTTATCTTTCTTTTGTTTTTTGTACAGACTTATATATCTACAAAATGAGTTCAGTAGGGATATTCCCCTCCTGGTTTTCTCAAAAAAAAAAAACTTAGGTTTAGAAGTTGACCGCTACCCAAAGGTTTATTTAGTCCATTCACAACATTGCCAATGGTCTATTTTAGTAGTAAATATGTGATTAGTCTATTAATAATTTTTCTATTAAAATGTTTTACAAATAAAAAAAATCTATATTAGCACCGGAAGGACATGAAATCTTCAAGGTCGCCCATACAGAAAGACAAGCGGATGGGGCAAAAATTAACGGTGCTGATGTAAAAACATGGCTTGGAGCGAGGTGCGCCATTAGTCATTGTATACATGTCGGATTGAAAAGTGTAGCGTTGAAGGATAGTTAGCCCACGTATGCACATAGAAGCCTTTTTTCATCAAACTAGTTAAGTGCCCGTGCGTTGCTATGAGAGCTAAAATTAGAACAAGGCAATACAACTAACGAGCTTTTACATGTTAAGTATTTTTATCTGTTGAATGCCAAGCAAACTACTCAGTGAATTTTACAATTAACGAGCTTTTACATGATCTATGACGGTACACAATACAGTCGTACAATATATTTATTTCTTTTACACTACAAATGTCAAAATTACAAACCAATATCAATCCTGTAAAAGAGCAAACTGTGAGGGTAACTTTTTGACTCATATTATCAAAAGACATACCAACCTGCACATCCTATCACCCTTAAGCACTTTGCCCCATCCTACTACTTCATCTTCTGTTTACCAGAGCAAGGCCAAGGTCCCATAGTTGTGGTCTCCAGTATCCCCATAGTTGTGGTCTCCAGTATCCTTCAGGTTTTCCTGAATCAGTTCCCTTTCTTGTAGTCTGGCCAAATGGAGGATGACACATAATCACAAGAAAAAATGAAATGAAATAAATTATCTAAATGGAAAAGCATCGCAGCTTCTTGGAAAAGATCAATAATAACCTAAATAAAATATGAAGAAAATATGGAATATCAAAAAAAAATTTGAATCCCCAAAACTAAAAAATCTGGAGAAAACAGGAGCCTGGAGTTGGTTTGGGAAGCAAATCTCTAGAAGCATTCAACAAGCAAAGAAACCAGATGGGATGTAAATCACATAATCCACGCCTCCTACACATTATCCCACCTACCAAACCCATCCATCAACATGCAATTCCCCAGTGAAGACAAACTGCGAACACCGGTAAGGCCTTGTTTGGATGCGCATGTATTCATCTCAATCCACATGTGTTGAAGTGGAATTAAACTAAGTTCCATTCCAATCCACTCCAACACAGTGAATACACATGCATCCAAGCAAGTCCTAAAGATGGATCTCTGAAACATCCAGGCATGCAACATAAATCAAGAGGACAATTGTGCAGTTAACAATCACGGTATGTGAATAGGATGCAGAGATCCCATCAGTTCTCGGAAGCAGGAGAAGGCATACCAGGTGGAGCTTTCATGCCTATGAAGATCGGCAAAAGTGAGCGGCAGTGGCAGTGCCAATATCCAGCAGGATGCCCACATTCTCCATAGCTCCATCTTCTTTCTGAACCCATCCTGTGCTCTCTCCCAGAACAAAAGCAATGCACAAATTAAATGCATCCAATTCAAGCATTCAAACAATGACTCGAAAAGATCGGCTATAGGGTAATAAATAATAAATACCTCTTTCAGAACTCGTAAGGATACAAGCGACTAAAAACAATGCCACCGTTAGAACCAAAATTGCTCCTATATAAACATCACAGAAGCCAAGAACAGAGAACGTCGTCACACTTGCCTCTGCCACCTCTCTACCTCCACTGTGGCCGCTGAAGCTATTGCTATTTGCTACAGAAAACAACTCGATCTATTAGGATTGCTTTGCTACTTAGTGTGAATAGTGTTTAGATAAAGCCCTCTACCTTTTCTAGGAAATAAATTACATAGTTTTAACATCTATTATCCTTTTCATCTCTTCACAAAGCCACTGGTGAGTTGTCAATTCGCATTAAATAAGTTTGTTGCCAATCTGGTCATTTGTATACAAAAATAAACAAAGTATATATACATGAAACTTGAAGTGTGGAGTATTTCAGTACTTGCAATCTCAATGGGAAGAGCCGCTAGCATCAGTTAGTAGCAGCAGTGAATTACTTCATCTGAACAGAAGAAGAAGCATTAGCTATAATTACAGGCCTGAAAAATAGGTTTGCCGGCTAAAGACTTCATCATATATTAGCATCAGACTTTGATAGAGGGTTATTAGATCATAGTGGGATTAAGATGGTTCAATCATCATATATCAAATAGTGTTGCATGCACCGGAGAGAGAAGCAACAGAAAAACAAATAATTGCACATTTGCACCTTATTACAGTCGCATGAATCAGCTCCCTAATAGAGAAAGCTGGGCTCCTACAGTTCACAATTGGTAAAAGCTACTCAGAACTGACAGTCAATTTGCATGCTTCCAGAATTTAAATATAACATATATCCCTAAATCCATAACCAAATAATAAGCAACACATGTACCACAGAGGTCATTGATCTTGTTTGATATCTCCTTTGTCTCCTTGTCGACCTTCTTCATGCTGGTCGAGTATGGTCCAAGCCCCTATTAGACAACAAGACATCGCAATTGTTATGGTTAGCAATGTCCTGCCAAATCAACGCATCGGTAACAAGCAGTGCATCTGGAGAAACATAAGAAGTCAACACAGAGCTTAATTCCCCGCATCAACCCAAATCAAGTACAATCGCTAGGCCGTGAAAAGTAAATCATCCGCGGCAATCAGTCAATAGTTTGTGGGGAAGGTAATAGGAACCAAAAATCCATCTAGCACTGAAGAAGGGACCAATCGGGCCGGGCACTCACGTAGGTCTTGAGGAGTGCGATTGTCATCCTGGAGCAGCCATGGATTCTTTTTGTCCATGATCTCGTCTTCAGGCTCCGGCACCATGGTCCACTGTGCTGCCGAATCCAGGTCCATCCACATGTGGCTCCCGCAATTGCATCGAAGCAACACATCAGTTCGCTATCCAGATCGGAGACCGGGTGGCGCTTCGAATTCCAGGCCTCTAGGGTTCATGATATACTTGTATGATTGTCGGCAGGAGCAGGTTGGTGGGGCTGCCGAGCTGGCCAGGGCGGAGGGGGCGGCGGGCGGTGGAGGAGGCCGGGGTGACGAACGGTGCAGCCGTGTGGGACTGCAGGAGGGCCAGGTCCCATCTGCGGCGGCGGTGGCGTAGAGCCGGTAGAAGCAGGGCATCGACGACGGGGGCAGTCGTGGCTCTGCCAGTTGTGGCGAGCAGCTAGCGAGGGCGACGATGGGAAGCGGCGGCTGAGGACGATGGGGAGGGGAGCTGCGGAGCCGGGCACCCAATGAGCCTGGGCAGCGGTTGCTGCGGGGAAGACGAGGGGGCAGAGATGGCAACGGGTACCCGAAACCCGAGTACCCAACGGATATTACCCGATAAAGAGGCCGGTATGGGATGAATTTTCTACCCGTGGGTACGTTATTGGGCAAAATCCTATACCCATCGGGTATGACGGGTACGGGTGCGGGTGTATACTACCCATACCCGCATACCCGCGGGTAAGACATACCCGCAAAAATAACTAGCCAACCTCAGTTATTTTAGCGCATATAAGTCATGAATTTGGCCCATTGAGACATCCAATATATTTCTAGTAGATTGCCTTTGTTGTAATGATGCTAATAATGTTTGTTAGCATGTTTGTAACTTGTTGGAAGCTTAGAATGATTTATTTTTGCATGTGACTATTTGATATTTTTAGATAATTTTCGGGTATGCTATCGGGTACGGGTTACCCGTCGGGTACGGGTATGGAACTATTTCTTTACCCGCATGTGGGTACGGGTAACCCGACGGGTAAAATTTTGCGGGTGCGGGTACGGGTGGACACTACTCGTCGGGTATGTACCCGTTGCCATCTTGAGGGGGGGGGGGGGGGGGGGGGCGGACACATGGAGAGGCCTGGAGCGACGCGGTCCTTTTCACGAGGGGGAAGACGGTTTGTCTCGCGATTAGGAGCGAAGCGAAGCGATTAGCACTAAACAGACGATGACATTTGGGTCTTTTTAGGAGTAAAGATAAGTCCACTGTTTCTCTTGTCCAGTGATGGAACATTTAATTCTATATGCATGTTTTCTTTTATCGTTCAGAATGTGATCTGAACTGACAATCTGAAGGACGTACTCGATCAAAAGTGTAAGCTGGGAATAGACAATTGACAGAGCTATATCAATTACATAGAAATTAGAAATATCATGGATGATACTATCACCATGTGTAAGTAGTAGTACACAAGTGTGATCAAGAACATGATGGTGATGCTTGTTCTATGAAATGTTCAGCTGCAGGCGTGCGCTCACCTGCGATGACGCAGGTCATGACATGGCGTATATACACAAATGAATCATACAGACCGTAACTCCACTCAGCTGGTTTTAAATATGCCTAGAAACTGATCCTTTGAGGTGCTCAAGTGATAGGCCACTACTACATTTAGGGTCTCCAAGAAGATAATCTCCTTGTATGGATTAAATCCAACAAAGTCGAAAGTTTCAGGGTACACGTAGTGTTCCTCGTCATCATTCTCCTCCCCGTCTGCATTGCTGCAAATAATGTCGTCATCATCCGAGCTCCAGTCAAGTTTCCTCACGTCCTTTCTGTATTTGTAATAATCATCCAAGATCCAAGGACCATCACGCTGTATTTGCTGATAGCAGCCGTCTACCACCACGCCTCACCAGTCATTGGGCCGGAGGACGCGATCATGCTTCAATATCCATTCGGATCCTACTGTCGGATCGTGCTGCTGCGACTCATGATCGTTGAGCATCCAGACTCGAAGTTGGCGCCTGTTAATAGCCACAAAGTATACCTCGCCTTCTGATCTTCCCAGAAAAGATTGCACGTTCTTGTAGCACTCTGAACGGTCTACGGGTGATTTTACTACATGGTAGGAGTACTCACCAGTTGACAAGGATAGCCTGCAAAAATTGACCACCCACGTTTAATTTCATGCATTAACCTCTAGCTACTATCTAATAAGTAAGTATTACTAATAATAATCAGATTATTCAACGATTGCACATTCTTGTAAAGCTGTTTGTAAAAGATCCGTTTGGTATAGAGCAGTTTCAAACAACTCAGTGAAGCTACTGAAGAAACTAATAGGGCCATAGTAATGAAGTGAACAAGCATTATCAATAAACTTGTTTACCTCGAGACAAATTCACCATGGCAATGAACATATAGCGCTCCTTGCCGATGGACAGCATAGCGCCACCGGGGATTGACAACGGGAGAGTAGCCCAAAGAATCCATCCGCAGGTCGGCGATGATCCCGCCGCATCACCTTCGCGGACAAAAACCCTTTCTCGCCACCGCCCGCTCCTCGACGAGAACACGTGCCACGTCCACCGGGACGGAGGCCACTCCATATCGCCGGCGGGGTGCGCGGGCGCATCGTCCTGCCGCTGCTCCTCCTTCGGCACTAGCTCGAGGGGAGCCACGAGAACCTGGTAGTGCCGCGACGCGGCGGGGCTGAACGCGAGGAACGCCCGTCGCCGCCCGCGCGGACGGCCAGCTGGGGCAGGCGCACCGATGACATGGAACTTGACCCAATTAAACTTGAATCTATGTCAAGTGGGTGTAAATTCGCGATGGTCTGCCAATATGCCACTGTTGCGAGACAATGTAAATATCCTGCAAATGGTAGAAGAGGCTACTGCACTTGCACTTTAAGTGGGCATATAACTAAAATGATGGAGCATGGCTAGACAATTGAGCTCCAATTGATCAGACCATTGGCAATTTACTGTTGTAAAAGAAGCTTTCTGAACAATGCCAATTAATAATACAAAGGACACTCCAAAAAAAGTATTATGTGATTCAAAGGCTTTCAACCACATTGCAACATCACTGTGTGATTCACCATTCACGTCCAATTGTCAAGCACAAGCACACATTATATAGCTCTGACTGATGGAAGTGCACTTAAATTGAAGTATTGACTCTTGAGTGCTGAACTAAATAATCTCAAAGCTATGCTGCAGGATTGCAGCTGCACACACTGTTCACTAGCTAGTAGGATCATATCTCATACCAAAGTCAGTTAGTGGACTAGGAATAATATAACAATTAAAGACCCACACCTGTTACAACTTACAGATGGATTTTCAACAGATGGTCAGTCTCCTTTGCCACTAAGAAATAAACCAATCTTTGAGCAAACAACAACACAAAATAAAAGCACCCGGAACATCATTCCACTATGATTTGTATGTTAGCTAAAAATCCTACTTGACAACACCAAATTAATCAACAAATAGTCAAGGAAATTATATGCCTAAGATCTACAAAATTACTCACCTAGATATTGAATCATAAATCGAAATAGTCATCTTCCTCTATTTTAGTTCAAATTAGAATATCAAACAAATATGAGCCCACACCTGATACCTGCATCAAATCCGGGGACAGCAGTGAGGATAAAGGCGAAGAGAAGGAGGCAACCGAGCACCACGACGAGCAGGAATGTGACCGTGCCAGTACCACCCCTCCCCTCCCCTCCCCTTCTCTGCTGGGCAGTGGTGGCACCTTTTGTGGCGCGACGCGCATCTTCATCAAGTCGATGATGCCATTGCTGCTGAAGATGGTGATGATGCACATGCTCGGCAACATTGGCATTCACATCCTCTCTTTCTCCCTCCCCCGTCGACAGGAGCTCGGTTCGGCAGCCTAGGGTTTCAGTGACAGTGAAGGAGATGAAGGGTGTCGGAGACCAGGGATATATGGAGATGGGGATGGATTTTGGTGTGCATGTACCGGCAGCAGGATCTGCCTAGGTCGAGTCGAGAACACACCCCTATACAATGGTTCTCCTGCCGGTGATTGCGTCTCAGAGCATGGGCCCTTGTTGTTGCCTCGCGAGACGAGTGCACACCCTGTTCCTTCATTCATTGTTGTGCACGGGGATAGTTTTTGGACGACGTTATTGCGCGATGGGTCGTGCACTTCCCAAAACCCCCCGCCGCCTCCGTCCACTGGCTACCTTGCCGTTGGCTACGCCGCCCACCTCCCACGCCACCCCTCGACCCCGCCCTCCTCCTCATCCACGCCTCCGCTGTCACCCACCTCCCCACTGTGGAAAGCTTCTGCCATGGGTGCCCCTGCCCCAACCTAGCCCAGCCGCCTCCGCCGGACTAGGACCCTAACATCACCCTCCCACCATCCCCACCACCTGGCCAACTTGCCTCCCCCAAATCCTCCTTCTAAGTCGGTCGGAGTTGGAGAAGAAGACAGGGTAGAGGCCAAAGAGGGAGGTCGGCACGGGTGCGGGAGCGGGTCGCGCCGTCGCAGAGTTTGTGATAGTTTTTTCAAAATTTACTCGACGTAGATGGCTCCAAGACTCGCGTTGTATGTGTCTAAAACGTCTTGTGGTACGCCTGGACAATCTGGACTGTTATGGCGAGGCGGTCCTAAAATTTGGAGCCGCACTCTGGGCTGCTGCCCCCAACTCAGGCCATGGATCCACTCCTGGTTAGGGCAAGATTAAAAAAAATACATTGAGTGAAATGCGTTGTGGGTCCTTAAACTTTTCACACATTCTCATCTAGGTCCATAGTCTTTTTTTGCTTCTGAGTCCATGAACTATGACTGGGTCCTAGCCACCATCAAATCGAGGCCATTAAGGCCACGCCCGCCTACGTGGCATGGCCACCGTGGACGCCACAATGGCAGCCTATAGCACATGCTAGCCAGGTGATAAATGTAGTCATGAACTATGACCTGGCTTGCCCATGCTTGTCTGCCACTGTGGCATCCAAGGTGGCAGTGCCACATAGACAGGCGCGGCCTTGGTGGCCTGGTTTGGATGGCGGCTGGGACCCAGCCAGAGTTCATGGGCCCAGTTGAGCAAACAAAAAGTCTACGGACCTTGAAGAGAATGTGGAAAAAGTTTAAGGACCCACATCGCATTTCACTCAAAAATATTTTTTTCATAGTTTCATGAGTTCAATACACATACAACATATTTACACCATCTCCTCTTAATGAGAAGCATGCTACGACATGAATGCAAAAGAATCCCATGCCTCCATCATTGCCGATGGGAATTGATGTTTTTGGAAACACTTCGCACGACATGTCCAAAGAAATTTGGAAAATGTTTCATATCTGCATAAGATACAGTTTAAGGTATATAATAATTTGTCTAAACTGTATAATTGGCTTTAGGCCTAGGGATGCAAATGGGTTAGACTATCGCACATTGTGCATAAACCTATATATCGGTGACCCGCTTGCAGCATTCCTCTGTGGTCTGTGGCATATTTCTAGCAACCTTTGCCAGAGGTTACTGGTAGTTATCTTTTTGTGCGCTTAATTCTTCCTGAGTAGTCCGCATATGGAGACGACGCCTCGATAAGAACAACACTGAAATTCACCGTATCGATCACTTTACCAGCTGGCTCTTCATTGAAGATGTCCACCTATATTCGTAGCTACAAGACTCCCATGTACCCTGGTGCTTTTTACGCAGAACTCGTCCATGCACTGATGACCCGGGAGTGCCTTGTCCGGTGCTTGCAACGATATGGTAATACTGCAGTTGGACCGTGGTGGAACGGTACTTTCATTTGCCTCTATGCAGTACTGACGAAGACTGGTGGTCGAGATTCTGAAGGCAAAGTGATCATCTGTATCATTGGTCAGCCCAACGGAGCATGATATCTGCTTGTTAAGCTTGAAGGGTGGATGGATTTCGAGTGGCTCAACTCCCAGCATTTCCTCCAACTCCAGGCATTCAGTGCCATCGCTTATTTTCGCGTCACTACAGTCCATTTTGTTGAGACAACTGATTATCTCGCATATGTTTGGCCTATCTGTTGGGTTTATCTGCTTAGCTACTTGCTTGTACCCTAATTGTGCATCCTTTGCTGTTTTATTCCACCGATGCTTCCATCTTCTATGTACCTGCCATTATTCACGGATAAATGTGATTTAGAATTGATTCTAGAACCTACGAGTTACTTAGTCCATTTGAATGTATGTAGTAGGAGTATTTAGTTCGTCTTTATGATACAAAATTACTTTATTAACATGTCTTTTACGTGATACAAAATCATAAGCATAATTTGAGAAAAAATACTTTATTATTTGAGAAAATGCAAATAATATGCATGAGAATTAGGTAAAGAATATAAATGTAATACCCTGATTTAAAAAAAAAGTACATGTTGACCGGTAGCATAAAGATTGGAGGAAAAATTGATTTTCTGAGCCAATAGTCGTATGGAAGATCAGAGACCATGGATGCGTAGAGATCGACGAGATGAATCCGTTTGACTACTAACATGTTTCGTTTGTATGTCGGATGAATTTAGGAGTCGTTAAATTTGGACTCTTGGATATGACTTATAGGGTTACTATTCGGTAAAAAAAAAAAATAGACCGATCCTATTCCCTGCCCATCCGACTCCTTTTCACCATCAGCGCCGCCTCCGCTGTTCGCCCAACATCGTCCGCAGGCCGCCGCTTCGTCGGGCGCAAGCTTCTTCTCCATCTTGGCTGTTGCCGGCTCTTCTTCAACTAGACGTAAGCCTGCTGCTGCCGCTAGTTTTTCTTTTAACCAGCCACGGTTGTGATCCTGCTGTTCTCTTTGTAATGTGAAGCCCTAATTCCCATGACATGCTGCACGGAGGGGAATTAGTGCAATCTGGTGCTGCTGATACTTAATCGCTGCAACGTGGTGCTATGCTGCTGCATGCAGTTGACTGGAATCATCAGAGGGGTGGCAGGAAAAGGGTAGAAATTTGGTAGAACCGCAGAAGATAAGGAAGGAGAAGGGGAAGGCCTAGGGCCAGGTGAAGCTCACCAAATTTTCTGAGCAAATTGGTGATCGTCTCCTAAGGTAATCCAAAAATAGATTCCAGATGTTTAAATTTTCCAGTAAAGTTTATAGGAGAACAACTGGATTGATTTGAGTTCGGAGTATGCACGAACTGAGCTGAGAATCGGTCGAATTTCTGGGAATAATCAGTGTGGAATTTCAATGTCGTGCTGAAACAAAAGTTGTAGCAATCATTCTTATCTTTCCAACGGCGCTGGTTTCACTCAAATCTGATTAATGGGTTAGGAATTATGGCCAAAACGGTGCTGCTGTCCTGTCCGGCCAGAATCTTCATATGCAGAGTCGTTCAACAATTTTTTTTGACCTATTTAGAACCAGAATTTCCTCTGGACACTTCAACGAAAGTTGTAGGATTTTTTTTGCAGATTTCTTGGATGTATTTATTCGCCCCTTTTAGTTAAGCCAATTGAGTGTTATGATTAAAATAGTGGGAATTCAGAAACTTAGCAGTTTTTCAAGAAAATATGAGAGCTAGCGATTTAGAGTTTGAGTGGTTAATTGAAGCTATTATAAAATAGGTTTGTGGTTATCCAGGTCTACTTCTTAAGTTAGCTTTGTTCATCAGGTTTTGGAGGTGCCAATGCCGAGCGTGTGACGCCGGATCCTCGCCGAGGTTAAGGCAAGTGCATGATGACCCATTGTGTGGGATTGTGCCTATTGCGTGAATTGTCAATTGATTCAATTGTTTCATGTGTTATGTTCGTGTTCCATGTGATTCAAGTTCATGTGTTCCTTTACATTCCATTCATGTTCTGGTAGACCCGGATGTGCGATTTGGATTTTATATTCAAGTTCATGTTTCAAGTTTCCATTTACATTCAATTCCGGTGCCGGTTTATCCAGAAGTGCAATTTGGTTCTTATGTTCAGGTTCTGTGAGTAAGTGCTAGCCCCACTTGCTCGGCTTTACCAGTAAATGCTAAGGAGGATTCAGGTGTTGTCCGTTTCAGATGGAAACTACTATTTATTTGGTGTTCCAATAATTCGTTTATGCATTCTTCGTGTGATAATTGTTCTTCCGGTTCTGAATGTACTTGCTGAGTGTTTTTACCCACCCTTGTGTTTATTTGGTTTTTAGGTACCAAACGATCGTGACATGCATGTGAATAATTGGGAGTAGCACCTTCATGAGCACAAACACTTAGTTCCATATACCTCATCCTCTAGGTCTAAATTTTTGCCAATATAAGTTTAATTAATGGTTGCTTAAATGTTTGTTTGTTTGAGATGATGATGGTAATTGGGTTGGTCCTTCTATCTTATTCTGGGTTGGGATGAGATGCTTATGACTTTACTTATCAATCTATATATCTATGATGTGTTATTTGCTGGCCCTAGATGTCCCGTTTTTAGGGGAAGTTTTGCTGATTGTTTTTATAACTTTCTGTCTTAGTAGAAAATAGGTGTAGATTGGTAGCCCCCGTGGTGTTTCTTGCTGGGGCGTTACATTTTGTACTCAGAGCCAGGTTAGGTTAGTAAGAAAAGATTAAAATTTTGACATAGATTAAATAACTTAAAAAAATTGACACACTTTTGCACTATAGGATGGATTCCGTGGGTTGCGTTGCATTTATGAGTCCGCTAATTGTTTTCTTGTATTTCTGAACTTGATATGATAAATGTTATTGGTTCCATCGTTACCTTGTCTTCTAGGTCAAGATTGTGCCCTAAGATGGGATTGCTCATGTACATACCATGACCTTTGCCATAATATATAGTGTTGTGTATTGGCACGTCTTTGCTCTAAGAGGCTTCTAGTGTCATGTTCCTAGCAGGAATGTTTAGTTTTTGTCTCATTTGTTTCTAGCAAACATTATCTATCCACAAGTTATCTTGGAAGGTTGGAAGGTCTATGTTTGAAAGTTAGTGACACAATTTGTTGGATTTCTATGGTACTTGTCGAACCTCATACCTCATGAAGAACTAATTAGGAAATAAAGGATATTTGAATATTGGTATTGGATTTTAATAATCAGACAAGGGAGTGAACTTGAGTTTGTGATTATGGAATACTAGAGAATGTTTCTGGACATGTGGGAGATGAAGATTTGATGACTTCAACCATAGTTGGGTTCCTTAGTGTCTAATCATGGAATCATTGTGTGCAACATTTCATCTTTCCTAGTGTACATGTTATGGAGCTAACATTTTGATGGTTCAACTTCATATTCCTAGCTTTAGCCTAGTTGACTATTGTTCAAGCAATGAGGCCTAGCTCACTAATTATATCCCTTTGTGAAGTAAAGACCAAGACATGGAGTTTTGTTATGACTTTTGCCTTCTCTTGGAATTCAATATATTACCTCATCTCTAACCTTTAACCCATTATCCTTTAGAGTAATAGAAATAGCTAATGGATGCTTGTTGTAGAGTGGTGCAATGTTTTAACCAATGTCCATGTGGTTTCTCTTATTGGTTTTATATGTATCAAAGTCACTACTGCATTTTTAAAATAAAAAAGATCCAATACCCACCTATTTTTCAAATCTATAATACAATGAAATGCAACTCTCCTGCGTTTTTTAAAAAAATGTATCAAAGTAACTATATCAAGTATGAGTGGATTATGTTAGATCTATTTATTCCAATGTGGAGTGTGATTAATATGTGAAGTGGATGGCCTGATCAACCATACCATTGGTTCATATTATTCACACCAACCACATCGAAGTAATGGGTCCAAACATTTCCCTTTATATGTTCCTCATGAATTCTTCACTATTTTGTGCAAAGAAAGAGAGTGAGCGGTATTAGAACATGTGTGGTGCCTGAGGCTTCATTTCGTAGTTTGAAGCTTCTCTTGCTAGTATATGCCAATAAAAATTACAGTACGATTTTTGTTAATAATGTCTTTTCATGGATAAAATTTTGTAATCCTCATCGAGGTGAGTGTACCATGGTCCATAAATCTTATAGCCTAGGTTTGGAGAATGGTTAGGATCAACTATTGAATGGGAACTTGTGCTATGCCATTATCTGTATTTCGCAAGATTGGATTTCTCCAGACTGTAGCTAAGAAGACATATTTGAGTCATTAGATCAAGTATGACACGTTGTCTATCTAATAATGCTCCTTATTCTCTTTTGTGGATGCCAAGTTTAGTTCCTAGTCATCTTTCTCTGAAGAGTGCATCTCTCTTGACTTTGTTGGAAGTCACTTGTGAGTGAAGAAATTCCCTGATGTTTTCCAGAGCTAGTTCCAAGAACGTTTGCTAACTGTGAGGTACCATTACATATTGATCTTGTACATGGTAGGCTGGTACTAGACCAGTTTTGTCTTTCTTTTTAAAGAGTTGAGGAACAATCAGTTGATCTAGTGTCCAAGATGTCGATCAAGTGTACTGTCCAGCCATGGAAATCTCTTAGTAAGAAGAAGGGGGAAGTTGGTGCATGAATGTGGATTGCTATGGATTGAATGCATTGAGTATCAAGAATATCCACTGCCAGGTACCTTTGACATGTTTGATTATCCGAAAGGTGCTAGGGTGTTCCAAGATTGATCTACAATCGGGTTAGAATCAGATTCTGGTAGAGGAGGATATTGAGAAGAAAACATTTGTGACCATGTATGGGCATTATGAATTTAGAGTCATGTCTTTTGGATTGACCAATGCACCTCCTTTCTTTATAGAGACAATGGACAACATACTATGTAAATGTCATCAATTTGTGGTGTTTCTTGCTGGGGCGTTTTAATAAACCCCGAGATATTGTATCATACCAAAAATAACACAATGGACTAAATGCATCAAAGACAAATGGGAGTTACTAGTGGATACTAGAGATCAAGGAAGCTGACAATATTTTGGATCCTTTTGTGACGCCAGTTGCTATTAATTAGATATCTCTAACAATATACATAGTGCATTAGTGCTGCTCTAACTCAAGGTTCATCAAGATTGACAGTGGGTTTCCGTTGTGGGCTTGGGGCAGGCGGCCCTTTTTTGTGTTTTTTTGACGCCAAGGGTGTGGAGGTGCACGTCACCTTTATTATTCTCTAGTTAACAAAGGCTGAAGCCAAGAGGTGGGCAGGCACCCTAACTCTAGTAATCGATTTTTCCCACCCCTAATAATATTTGTTGTAGTAGTGGCTTAGCAATCAATATAAGTGAAATGCAAAACTGTCACACATATTGCACATAGTATGCTCATAATTTTGAAATGAGAAAAGTGTGGGATTTCACAAGACGTCCATACCATAAGTTATTTCCAATAATATTTAGTCATTTTGCTAATATTTTAAGATGCAAAAACGACCTGTATTTCTAGACTCAGGCTTTTGATACGGGGCCTATGTTAATGAGCAAAAAAAGTAGCCTTTTAACATTTAACCGTCTCAAAAAAATTAAAATCTATTTTACTAGAATTTTATGATGTGAACGCAAGTTTCATCGTCTGGCTTTCGATGTTGCTCAACATTAGTGATGTCACATATTTAATGGCTCAGGAGAGTACAAGTCTGAGTACAACATACAAATCCGGAGGTAGAGAGTTGCCATCGCGGCAGCGCATCGGCTCTTCGTGGCAGGTCTAGGGGAACTTCCATTGCAGGTGGCATATCGTCTCCCCCGGTGCAGAGATGACAGCTGCGGATGCATGAGAACAACGGCGTTGGGGGACAGGAGGATGTAGTAGGCAGTCCCAAGTAGGCACAAGTGCCCAGCACCCACTATGCCAGAAAAGCATATTAGTGACATGTCTAGACAGTTATTAGTGATGTGGAAAAAACGCGTCACTTATTTTGCGTCTCTGATGTGAACATATCAGCGACGCATAAAAACGCGTCACTGATGACCTTCAGCGGCGATGCGTTCAACCAAGAAGCGTCAATAATAACCTTTAGCGGCAACGCGTTCAGCCAAGACGCGTCACTAATAATCTTCAGTGGCGACGCGTTCAGCCAAGACGCGTCACTAATGACCTTTAGCGGCGATGCGTCTAGGCAAAGCATGTTACTAATGTGGATCTCAGCAGCAACGTGCCTTGGCTAAACGCGTCACTAATGACAATTTAAAAAAAAAGAAAAATCTCTACCATGCTCCTTTATGCATTACACATATTTCATCCATTTCAGCAATCAAATTCTTTACAAACTTCAGATACATTTACAAAGCATTTCATCCATTTCAACATCAAATTGTTTCCAAACTTCAGATACATCTACAAAGCATCTACTCGAGGAGCTGCAGACTAGATGATTTCTTAAGTCTATGAGGCCGGTGGCAGACCATGCAACACCTTAAAAAATGGCACTGTTGTAGAACTTTAATAGAAGACCAAGCCGTACCAGCAAAGGCATTGTTGAAGTCATGACCGAGGAAGTCACTTCTGTGTTTGTGTAGCAGCAACTTTCCAAAATCTTGTAGCTAGTGCCTTGAGGTCTCTACCAGCTCTCTGCAGGTACAAGCAAGACACCAAAAAGAGTTCACATTCATCAGCACTTACCAAATAGCAATGAACCGAAGTGACTTTTAACATGAAATAAACTAGTTGAAGCGTGCTAGCTAGGACGACATCACAACAGTTCCTGACCTTCGATATACACACTTCAAATAAAGACATGTATTGTAATAATGATATAGATGTTAGTGTTTTATATTTTGGTTACCCTTTGAAGTGGCTTATGCCTTGCTGCACAGGCGTGGCATTCTGCTACTAATTGAAAAAAAAAGAACTTTTAGGTCCAAGATTCTGCTACTGAAATGCAAGGACTTCAGAGATCATAGAACGTAAAGAGTATTGGCTCAACAGTGCTTAACTATAGACTTCAGACTTCAGTGCTTAACACAAGCACATTCAATGGTACCACTTTTCTATATATACACAAAAACAATGGATCATGGAACACAAACAGTATTGGCAAAAGTGCATAAGAAATGCTCTATGGTTTTTCTAGTTTAATTAACATTTCAACTAGTAAGTATTTGGATCCTAAGACAATCTTTCTGAACAGACCCTGAGAGCTGTGTGTCAAAAACCTATGAGCAGCTTCAACAAAAGTTACTAGAGTCCTCGAAATCTTTAGATTGAATAGTACAAGGTTAAGCACTGACCACCATATCCGATGTTATGCTGCCAGCATCCTTTGCCCGAGTCCCATCAGCCTACCATTACCTGCAAAGTTAAGACAAACATACACAAAAATTTCAAACAAAAAATGTGAATGAGAACTGATGGTCCTAGTACTTGCAGCTAACATTTTTCAGCCTGAGACAAGCTAACTCTGTCCACATATAAGTATGTACAGAGTAGTAAGCTCCAGGCAAGGAAAAAAATTATCAAGTGACATCTCATAGCAAATTTGAATTCGCCAAAAGTACAAGCTATCAGTAGTATCCATGTAGGTCAATTTTGCTCCTCCATATTAACATAACACAAATCACACCAGCAGGAAGCATGCTTGTACTGACAATCACAACTGAGTACTTTCAGAGTAATCCTGGCATGAGCATTTGGCACTAAAGCAGTAGATCCAAATACACATTACTACAAGTGATTTGATTTTGGAGCAAGGGAGCTTTCTGAGTTACGCCAAATCCACAGCCCCCACTACTATAGACACCCCCCCCCCCAACCAGCAACCACCCAAAAATGAATGCATGATCACTAAATCCTGGCAGATTATCCTACTATAAACACAAAAATAAACAGTGGCACATGTATCTCCAGTCTGAACAGGGAAATACAAAAATGTGAATCAGGAAAGTGAAACAAACACAGAGCAACGAATTTGTATCCGGTTCTGTGATAAGCAGAGCTTCAGCAACATAGTGCCACTGCCACAGCCACACATAATAAATTAACTAATATAGAGCTTCACCAACAAATTTGTATCTGGTTCTATGAAATCACTTATTATATGATTTGACACTGAATTGGGAAAAATAGCAGGATAGCACTTAGTCAAGTGTTTGCACTACATCTCTCCATTTAATACTTCTGTAAATTGATTGATGAATGAATAGATCGATGAAGATATTCACCTGAACAATGATTTGGTTTCCTCGTTTTCCAACAGGCATGGATGATCACAAAGAGCAAGAACCTGAAAGGTACCATGTAAATATCCAAGAAACAAAGGTGGAAAATGTAGGTAAAATAAACGCGTACCTCCTTGACGAATTCACAGGCTGCTGGCCAAGAGATTGAGGATTTCCAATGTTGCGGTAGATGATCTGCAAGGGTAAAATAAAATTGGAGATCTACATAATTTTTTAAAATGAAGGAAAGATACAGCTATTTTTAGATCAACAGTTAGGTACCACATCAAAAGGAAGAGACACAGACAAATGCAGAGTGCCAGAGTCCAGTCCTCAAATTATAATTTATCACAACAAACTATAGCAAGCAGTTAGTAACACCACGACCAGTAGCCTAGCGCAACATATTGGGAAATAGGGACAGGTCAAAACAATAAACAGAAAACTAATAATCCTGCAGCATGGGAAGAACTGTGACAATTGACAAGCACCAAAGACGAAATAAGATTTGACAAGAAAATTAAGGCTACTAATCCCAGTCTCCCATCACTCTGACAGTGCTCACAAAAAAGCAAGCTTCCACTACTCAATACCGAAGGAGAACGGATAATATAGGACAACAACCAGACTTTTAGCTACTGGTTTGTACATCTCTAGGAGTTAGGGAGAAGCTGCTGCCTGATCACCTATTTGCGCTTAGCTTCAGATCAGTAACTTCTGTAATGTAATGATTTTTTTTCGAATAGTAATCTGTCTAACTAGCCTGTACAGGAAAAAGAAGCTAGCAGCTCCCTCACAAGTCATCAAACAGGATAAGGATGCATTCAGAAGCCAAGGCATACCATTTATTTTCGAAGGTACATATGTTCCCTTGCCCTTCTTGTCTCCACCAATCTCAATATGCTTGCACCTCTGTGACACAGATCCAGGAAAGATTGAGACATACATGATTCAACAGCATGTTTAGCATAGAAGTGAGACAGTACCTTGATCAGGAGCTGTAAGTAGTGCTTGCAGCTCTGGCACTGCAGCTTCAGCACAATCTCAACATTTGTCATATCGCAAACTGTGCAGCCAACAGGCATTTAGAATTCGCAGTTATTTTCAGACATTCATGCTGGCAGAACAGATTAATCGTACGATCACATAGATATGCTGCATTACCTTCTTCTGGAATGCAGGCTTGGTCTGACCATTATATCCTTATCCATCTTGTACTGAGTCACCTTTTGCACAGTGTGCTTCCTGCACTCCTTGTTCTTGCAGTAGGTCTTCTTGGTCTTAGGAACATTCACCTGTATAACATGTGAAACAAATAGCACAGGTTAAAACAGCATTTCCTATCCTTAGCAACTGAAGATCAAACCATACGCAAGTTCTCCATATGGCTGTATAAACAAGTTCAATATAAGTTGAGGAAGGAAATTCAAAACTCAAATCTTGAGAATAATCAGATCTCAAAGATTCATGCCACCATAGGACCCCACAAAAGCATTAAGGATTTGAACAAATAATCAGATTACAAATCCTATTATGCCTCAAGCAGAATAGAAAGATTTATTAAAAAAATACCATGATCAGCTACAAGGTACACTAAGCACAGCTGGGCCTTTTGTTTTAGGCTAACAAGTGGGCTTTGCATAAGGGAAATAATAACAGTCTCCCTATTGGCATATTTTTAGCAAACTATATACACATACAGAGAAGAATAAAGTAACATAGAGACTAAGAAAGACACTAACCTGTCAGGTAGTCCGTTCAGATAGTCCTGAACAGGCCAAACTCCCAAGAACTCACTGCACAAGCCAAGATAAAAGAAAAAAAATATAAGTTGTGAGAGTCTACAATAATTAAGAAACATTGAACTGAGATGTGTGCTACTGCCTACTGGCACCTATCAGCCAAACATTAAAATGAAATCATCCACATAGACCATATAAGGTAAGTGCTAACTAGCTATAGCACGAAGCATTTCCTTTTTCATTTCAGGAAGCTGTTTTAACTAGTGCCTCTTTGTGCTTTTCCTTTTTTACTACACTTATCATGCATTCATGCTTATGCCATGAATCACAGGACAAACTAATGGACATACATTGTGGGAAGAGATCAAGAGAACATGGAAACAACTGAGTTGTTGCTTCTCAGAACTGATAATGAATACACCACATAAGTGATGATTAATTGGCAACGTAGAAAGCTTTCAGTGATCTTAATTAGTTCCTGTAATAAGAGGCTAAGAGGAGCATTACATAAGTGTAACACCCTAAAATTTGCTCTTTTCAAAATAGATGCAAAGTAATTTAATTTTGTATACTAGTGTTCATGAAAACATAGAAAAATAATATTTTTCACTAAAATAAAATTTATCATAGGGTTTAGCAACATTGTGTGTATACATGCCGGTGCATATGATTTGATGTGATGTTTGCTTATTGTTCCTTTGTGTGTTGAGAGTGAATAAAATCTTTAAAATGCATTTAGTAGGACGATCTTCCTTCTCTAGCAAGCCTTTATCGTTTTCTGCAATCAAATTCCTTGTTTCTTAGCTCAAGTTTTCATTTGGAGCCTCTCAAAATATTTTCTTTGTAACCCAAATCACTCCTTTTAATTCCTCGTCCGTCAATCAACCTCTACAAACTTCTCGGGAATTTTTCTGACTTTTTCTGTAGCTTGTTTCTACTTGTCTGTGAGCATAATCTAATTTTTAGATGCTCCAAAATATCTTATCATGAGCTCCAAATACTTTATTTGGGTTCCTCATGTTCCATAATGTCTCTACGAATTTTTTCTGAATTTTCGGAGCTTTCGAAGTATTTTTCGCTGCTTAAATAACAATTCTGGACTTTTCTGGAATTATTTTATCCATGAAAATAATTAATTCTGAAAATAATAAATCTCTCGTTTTCCCCAACGCTCAAAGGCCATGTGTAATAATCCTAATAAATCTCAAAGGCTCATACATTTATTTACTAATGGGCTTAAATGATTACTTAGGCCTATTAGCGGAAGTGGATGGTGCAACGTCAATTAGCATCATATCGCTAGTTGACGTGGAGGTGAAGAGTTTTCCTCCCTATATATACGTACCTATCCCTTGGGCAAAGCACACCAAAACTACCGTAAGAGGAGCCTCTAGTTTGAGAAATCTCTGGTGTAGTAAATTAGATTTTTCTCATCCTTCTCTCGCCGTCGCCGTCGCCGTCGCCGCCGCGCTGCCCAGCCCGGCGCTGCGCCGCTGCCGGTCGGTCAACAGGCCCCGCGGCCAAGGCCGTCCTCGACTTTCCCCTCCGCGAGCAACAACAGCCTCCTATGACTATCGCTGTTCTATACGTTCTATTGGTGATGACGATCAAGGTTGAAGATGAGGTATTTACGAGTTCGCCACCGGTCATTAAATAATCATAGTTTATTCATTTTAATTCCGTTTCAGTTTGTTATAGTTGCGTTAGTTTCATGTCATTGAGATCTATGTAGTAGAGTTATTAGTTTTCATATCACATATTTATGAATTTATTTTATTAAAATATTAATTGTGCCTATAATTAACTAATCGCTGATTAATTAAAGTCGATTTAGGTTTTTGATTTCGATTCGATTGCGCGAGTTTCATCACGATGTGTGTTACGTGTTAGCAATGATATTTAACATGTCTCGTATCTTGGAAATTTATAAGTTAAATATTAATTTGATTAAGGATTATACAATAACTTTTAATTAAAAGCAATTTAAGTTCTAATTCTGTTTTGCACCATTTAAGTTGCGTTTGGTTCGTGCTGACGTGAACTATATGTTAGGGGCAATGTTTTTCATGTGATATGTTTTTCCATATATAGCTAAATATTAAATTGATTAGTATATTTGCACACTAGTTTGGAATTAAAAGCAATATAGGTGCTTAACCTTGATAATTTATACCTAAAAGTTAATATGATTAATTGTTAACTTAAAAAGTGTTTATAGAATATAATTTGATTAACTGAATAGGATACATATGTGATAAGTACGAGTAGATGCAGTCACATGCTTAATTCCTTTGCGAAGGTAAAGTTTAATTGTTATGTGATAACATTTATAAATAATACATGATTAGCTTTAACTCGACTTTTAAAACTAAATATGTTGTGATTAATCTAAATCAATATTGCTCATATAGTTTTTCTTAGCTAATCTAAAACAAGCTCGTAGTTGTTTCCTTTGTAATATAAAAACTCTCGATAGTATTATTGTTTAGCATGTTTTAATTTATGCGTTCAAATAAAATATTAATCTATATGCAATTAGTTTTCCAATTAAGAGCAATATAGGTTTTATACTTTCCTATTTTATAAATGTTATTAACATAATTTATTCCAACGTTAATGTGTTTCTAAATTATAACGTGATTAGTTTAAATACGAGTCCTAAATAAATTCGTTAGATGTTTTCAAACAATTACTATCCCTTCACAAATAAAGTTTAATCGGCTTAAACAATATTTAATGTTTATAAATAAAACATGACTAACTTGGTTTTTTCAACTACAATATAATATGACTAACATGATTAATGATATTTACACTGTTTTGCCTAGTTAAAATCAAAAGTCTATAATTTTCTTTTTACCATATAAAGCGAATCTCCCGCTAGTCGTTTCTTTTGCACCGCAGCTCCGATTAGCGTGCTTTTCTGCGTCTGTGTGTTCGTAGGAACGTATAGAACATCTTTAAAACCTTTTTACTTGTTGTTTCACTTGTTTGGTGTACTGTTCTAATTATTATTCATTATTTGCTTCGTGTATGATTGCTCGATGCATGTGTGGTGATTTATTGATCAAGTCCAGTAGGTGAGGTTTATGTGGTGATTAAGAAGCTGTTCTCTAAAGACTAGAAGCTGAGAATTGGAAGCAGAGGATTGGAAGTTGGATACTAAAGGCTTTTGAGCGTATTGCTTTAGGGGAAAAGCAAGTTAAGGCAAGTATAGCATAAGATCATCCTTGTTTTCTATTCACCTTTAATATACTTAATTCATGTGAATGTGTCTACCTTGTTACCCCTAAGGATATCCTAGCTTTTGTATCTTGTACCTTGACACCGATAGAACATTGCATTGGGTAGTATTTATGCTAGTGCTCAAGATAAATAACCATGATCTGTAACTTGACTATTGATATATGCAATAAACATTTAAAAGATGCTTTATGAAAACATGGCTCAAGAGGGATAGAGCATATTGAGTTGTTTTTATGGTGCTCTAGTTTCTTTTCATAAGGACTTATCTGTAAGCGAACATCCGGTACTTATAGTACAACTGTGAGGGCTATATGGCTCTGGCTTTAGTCAAGTATGAGGACATTTTCTAGCTTGTTAGTGGTAACCTTTATGGCGTAAGAAGGGCTTGACGAATCGGGTATAGTGCGGCCTCTGTCCTTATATGTATAGGCTGTGCGTCATTGTGCCATTTGGAAGAGGGGCTCTACATCTGTTTGCCGAGTGAATCTAATGGCCCTAACTTGTTAGACGAACCTTTGAAAGACTTCATAGTGAACCCTGCCGACCTTCCTTGGAAGTGGGTCAAGAGATTAGCTACCTCGGGCGAAAGGGTAAATCATGACTCATAGTGAAAGTGTACAACCTCTGCAGAGTGTAAAACTGTTATAACAGTCGTGCTCACGGTCACGAGTGGCCTTAGACCCTTACAGAATAAATGATGAATACTAATGATAATGATAATATTGATGATATTGATGTTCATTAATGATTATTATTTCTTGCTATACGTTATTCACATTTACATGATCATGAGATTATTTGGGCTTATGGTAAACTTTTTGCTACTCAATTGCTAAAAGATGACTCACTAAAAGCTAATCGCAGTAAACCAGTGTCAACTTTTGAGCCTCATGAACCCCATGATATATTTGTTGAGTTCGACGTGGACTCACTCTTGCTATTTTCCCTACATATCAGGAAGGGTACCAGACTGCTAGATTCTGGAATTTTTAGGCTTGTGATCAACCAGTCAGTTTGTTTCTGGAGTAAAGTCTACACCCGGTGTTAGGAGTTATCTTTCTGCTAGGTTGCTCTCTAAGGTATATTTTATACTATTGTGTTATGTATATTAAGCATTTAACTCTTGATATTACACTTATCTGTGGCTATATGTGAGATTTGACTCCTTTATTTCACATATAGTGTATGTCTGGTTTTGTCCTTAAAACCGGGTGTGACATAGTGGTATCAGAGCAATGCTGACTGTAGAACGCAAGCCTAGTAGAAACTGGTCGTTATAAGGTCTATGAGTTGCCACTAAAATCCTTGTTCTATAGACCTTGGTATTTTTTCCTATACTATATCCTTACCTTGTTATTCATCTCCACCTTGTTGCTTATTTAAAAAAATCTTATGCTCATCCTATTCCTTGATGTGATATTCTTTTAGAATCTCATCTTGCCACCTTCTTGCGATATTGAAAGAAGAGCTTTAGGAATCTTTACCTTTAATATGAAGATAACGATAGCATTGTAAGTTGAGTCAATGTTGAGTTGTGCTCCTATATTGCCTTGTTCGATTGTCATTATGCATATGTTTGTTTTAGATCTTTGTAATGATTGCAATGAATTTGTGGATCCCACAATTCATTTAGATATAGGCTTAAGACATAAAGATTAATGAATAGATAGTAGGGGTGGTTTTTCTCATCTCTGTAGTTTACTATTTTTCTCAACGGTCTGTGTACATCATGAGATATCTCAAAGTATAGAAGTCCAAAGATCATGAGAATTTTGTAAGAACAACTATGCTTCTTTGTATTTCATTTGGCACCGGAATCACCCTGATAGCTATTATGGTTTGGGAGTTATGAAAATCACAAGTTGATGCAACTGCGCTGCCTGAACCCTGGAACAGTTTCTGTTGGGCACTGTATTCGACTACCTTAACTACAGAATATGGGAAAGTGTTCTATACAACAGTTGCTGAGGATTTCATAAGCTTTTCAACCATGTAAGGCGTGTTATCATATAAATTTTGGAACTCGAGATATAACTGTTGCAAGATGCCGCATCTGCGCTGCCAGACTTTCTGGACAGATTTCATGTCTCACTCTGAAACCATATTTTAAAATCGGAATCTAGGGAGGTGATCAATAACAACATTGTAGAGAATTTGATAAGCTTTCAAACGGTATAGGCCATAACTGCATAGGATTAACGGAATCGGAGTTAGAGCTGTTTTACTAAGCTGTTGTTCTTCATCTCGTGAGGAAATTTCAGATTACTTGTTTATAACCTTGCTTATGAGTTTCATTGGGATGTCAGCACACCTTTATGCTAGTTAACTCATCTAGAAGGAGGTGCAAGCTACCCTTTTGAGTCCCCTAGTTCATCTCATCTTAAGGGGGTAGCCGAGTTAAAGAAGTTGTAAGTTGTTCAAACATTCCAGCACTTCACTTGAAAGAATTGGTTGTTCCCACGGTGGAGAAGTCACTATCGAGTGCAGACATCTTTTCTCAGGATTGATGACTAGTTGGATCGTCTACAAGGAGCTCGGGTAATCGTCAAGACGGGTCTTGGTCTTCGCTCTGATCTATCATGAATTGGGAGTCCAATCTTATTCAAGATAAGTTGGCATCGATACTAGACATCTACAATTGATTCCACGAAGATTGAGAGGATGTCGTGTCACACCCAAAATTTTCTATTTTGGGTTGTGCGGGAAAAACACTAAATAAAATAAATGATTTCAATATCTGAATAAGTTTATTAGATAAGTTAAGTTGTTGCTAATTTAAATATAGAAAATTGTGGTTTTAAACTTTTTCATATTAATTTGATAGTGTGGTGTTTGTGTGATGTTTGTCTTTGGTGTTGGTGAGTGCTATTATTTTCAAAATACCGTAGGACGACGTTTACTTCTCATCGGAAAACTTTTTGGTATTTTCTGGATCCAAAATTCTAATTTCCGTGAGCTTAATCTTTTTCCTTGATCTCTTCATCCATCTTTTCATAAGCTCCAAATACTTTATTTGGGTTCCTTATGTTCCATAATGTCTCTAGAAAATTCCCTCGAATTTTCGGAGCTTTCGGAGTATTTTTCGCGGCTTAAATAATAATTCTGGACTTTTCTAGAATTATTTTATCCACGAAATTAATTAATTCCGAAAATAATAAATATCTTATTTTCCATCAAAGCTTGTGTGCAATAATCCTAAATGTCTATTCATTTATTTACTAATGGGCTTTAATAATTAATTAGGCCTATTAGTAAAGATGGACGGTGCAACATCAAATTAGTACCATATTGCTAGTTGACGTGAAGGTGGAGAGTCTTCCTCCCTATATATATGTCCGGCCTGCCTGCTAGCCCTGTTTTCCGCCGCTGTTGTCGCCGCCGCCGCTATTGCCGCCGCCGCCGCTGTTGCCGCCGCTGTCGCCGCCCGCCGCCTGGACTCGTCTCGCCCGCGGCCGACCGCTTCGTTGCCTGCTCGCTCATCAGCATCTACAGCCGAACGGGCCACTTGGCTCGCGACGCGCGCAAGGTGTTCGACGAGATGGAGGCTCCCGCGGACCTGGCCTCTTGCAACGCCCTGCTCGACGCGCTGTGCCACGCTGGGGACCTGGACGCGGCGGGGGACTTCTTTGAGCGGATGGCGGCGAGGGACGCCGTGTCGTGGACCACGCTCGTGTCTGGGCTGTCGCGGGGCGGACGCCACCGGTGCGCTCTCGAGGTGTTCAGGGGATTTTTGCTGGGTAACCTGGGGCGACGGCTCGAGGAAGCCACGTTGGTCAGTGTGTTCTCGGCCTGTGCCAACCTTGATGGCGGCAGGAGCTTGCGTGACCTGGGCGGAGTGAGCCGATTGAGGCGCCTCTTGGCTGCGCTTGTTGGCCGCCGCTAGGTTACTGCAGGCAGCGGATTCTGAGCTCTTACTCCATGGCACCCTCGTCTGCGGAGTCTGACTCGGCGATGTCCTCCAGCGGCCGCCTCCTCGTGCTCTACGCGTCACAAACTGGGAACGCCATGGACGCCGCAGAGCGTGTCGGCCGCGAGGCAGAACGTGGCGGCTGCCCGGTCGTCGACGTGCTCTCCATGGACAGCTTCGATCCCAGTCGCTTGCCTAGCGAGCGGTTCGTGGTCTTTGTCGTGTCCACCATGGAGCAGGGCGATCCCCCGGATTCCATGAAGGGGTTTTGGAGGTACCTGCTTCGGAAGGATCTGGACAGACAATGGCTCGAGGGGATCCATCATGCAGTGTTTGGACTCGGGGATTCAGGCTACCAGAAGTACAATCGCGTTTACTACTGCAGTTTGCTGCAAAGAAGTTTGATAGAAGGCTTTTACATCTTGGTGCAGAACCGGTCCTAGAGATAGGTCTGGGAGAATATCTGTCCGCAACATCCAATTTCTTGTAAGCACTTTGGTCTATCCACCTTCTATCGTTTACTGTTTTCACATCTAAATTCCGTTGTAGTTCAATCTGGTTGCGCTGCGCTAGTAGTGTCATGATTTGCATGTTAGTGTCGACGTTTTTCGTGTTACATATTTTTCTGTATATAGTTGAATGTTAACTTGATTAATTAGCGTACAACTAGTTTTACCATTAAAAATCAAATAGATTTTATACTCCAGTGTTTTATATACAAATATTAGTATAGTTAATTGCTCACATAAATGTTTTCTTTTAATTTTAACTTTATCAGGTAAACACGTTGCATTTGTGGTAAATTCTACTTAGATGCTCTTCCATGTTTATTCTTTCGCAAAGTAAAGTTTAAATAGCTTAAGTAATATGAGATAAGTTTATCAAATAAAATATGATTTATGGCCGTTTTTCTTTAGTAAAACAAATCCCGAAATATGATAGAAATACGTATATACATACTATCTTGATTAGGCCATATCTTCTCCGTTTTGACTCCGATTTGACCCGTTCAAATTGTGTTAGGTTCATATTTGCGAGCTCTACATGTTAGTGTAGCTGTACAGTAGGTTTAGAAAATTTAATTTTCGAGTTTATATTAAAGTAATTATTTATCTATAGGAAATCTTAGAAAATTCATAACTTTCACGTTTTAAATCCGAATTTCGTGATCTTTACGTCTGTGTGATCGTAGCAACATGTAGAATAGTTTTGTAAGCTTTCCTAAATGTTTTTCTACTGTTGGTGTACTGTTCTAATTGTATCTTTTGTTTGCTTCGTGTATGTTTGCTCGGAATGTTTGTATGTTGATGCTTGGTGATCGAATTTAGACGGTGAGCAGTACTACGACGATTAGGAGTATTATTTTGAGCCGGACCAGCAGTATCTATCGGAGAACTTTGATCAAGGCAAGTATAACATGGGACTATCCTTGTTACCTATTCACTGAAATTATCATACATATGCATGTGTCTTCCTTGACAACCATAGAGATTATAACTTAGCTATTGATATCTTGTTTCCTTGTCACCTATGGGTTGTGCATTTGGGTAGCTATTGCTAGTGCTTAATTATGAACAATGATCTTGTAATTTGATTAATGGATTAAGCAATCAACCATTAAGATGATTTTATTATTGTTAAAAAGGGGGCTAGAGCAAGGGGTTATATTGTTGCTCTGGTTTCTCTCCATAAGGACTTATCTGTACGTGATCATCCGGGACATACAGTACAGCTGTGAGGGCTATATGGCTCTGGCTTTAGTTGCTTAAAGGACCTTTTCTAGCTTGTTAGCGGTTACCTTAAATGGCGTAAGAATGGCTTGACACGTTGGGTGTAGTGCGAGCCCCTGGCCTAGTGTGTATAGGCTGCGGTTGTTGTGCCACAGGGAAGGGGGGTTCTATATCTGCCTGCCGAGTGAATCTAATGGCCCTAACTTGTTAGACGAACCTTTAAGTGGCTTTATATAATTTCCGGTGTTTTGGGAATGGCCTCCCCATGCATTTGGAAGTTATGACTCACAGTGAAAGTGTACACCTCTGCGCAGAGTTTAAAAACTGGTATACTAGCCGTGCTCACGGATACGAGCGGCCTTGGAACATTTACAGATAGATGATCACCATTGTTATCTCATGTTTTATTTACTGTTGATTATTATTATGCTCATGTTAATGCTATTCATTATCCTTATTACAATTGATCATTGATTCATTAATGGGAATTGGAATACCTTGATGCTACTCAATTGCTAATAATATAATGAATAAAAGCTAAATGCAGTCAAACAGTGTCTAGCCTTTTGAGCCTCATGAACCCTGTGTTATATTTGTTGAGTTCGACATGGACTCACTCTTGCTATTTCCCCAACACTCCAGTGTGTAGTAAGATGCTACTCGGAAGAAGGACAAAGGTGTAGTGGAGTTTCCAGAAGACTAGTAGAGGTGCTAGGCATATGTTACCCCCAGTCAGCCGTCCCTGAGAAGAATGGAGCCTGAAGTTTAGTCACCGTTCCGCGATACTCTGATGTAAGTGTTAATATAGCTATGTATACGTTATATAATAACATTGTTTATGATACTTTTTCATTCTGGCATATGTGTGGACTTCCTGGGCACACATATGATTAGCCTGGTTTTGTTCTTTAGAAAACCGGGTGTGACAGAGTGGTATCAGAGCGGTGTTGACTGTAGGACGTATGCCAAGTAGCACCGGACGTATTCTAAAACTTATTTTACTATAAAACTATTTTGTCATTCCTTGACTCATTGATTTTGACTATTTCCTCTTCCTTGTCCTGTTGTATCCTCCCCTTGATAGCTTCCTTTGAGCTATTTCTGCCTATCCCATTGATTTTTGTTTTGTTGTTGTTAAAAAAAAAAGTTTTCTGATCTTACCTGGTTCAAAGATTCGATGGCATTTCATCATCCATACTTTTCTATAGGATGACCACCATTGTTGAACAAGCACGTGTAGTATCGATGATGTGATGTGTGTTTGTTTTGCTTGATGTGTTGCTTGTGTGTTATCCTTGTTCTCATATTTCAAAGGTGGATCGGAAGGTATAAGTCTTGAGGAGTAGCTCGATCCATGTTAAGAGGGGTAGGTTTTACGTAATACTCCGCATGCTGATTTCTATAGCAGTCTGCAATGTTTCTGTTATATCTCATGATATGGACATGAGAAATTTATGAAATTTTACTGGGAATAACTAGACTTCTGTATCTTTCCAAACCCATTGGATTTACCTTTTTACCTATTTTGAGCTAAGAGATATATCTGTTCCAAGTTGGGGTCACTGCGCAGTCTAGAATCCTAAAACAGTTTCGGTTAAGTTCAGTTTTTGACTAACTTATGGACAGAATCTGGAAAAGTGTTGTGAATAAAAGTTGTAGATAATTTTATAAGCTTTCCAATCATGTAAAGATCACTTCCTTTGGATCTTTGTAGCTCGAGTTATGCCAGATTTACTGAACTGCTAAAATTGGAATTCGCCCAGAAATTTTCTGCATTACTTCCTTATCTTGTATAAGTGAATATATCATTGGATATCTTTGAATCTCATTGATTTGCCTTGGAATCTTACATTAGAGATGATTATGGTTATCTAGTATAAAAGGAGATGCAAGTTACTTTGGTGTCCCCTAGTTTCTTTTTCTTAAGGGGGTAGCAAAGTTGTGAGTGTTGCAAGATGAATGTTTCGTATGTCCTAGAGCTTCACTTGGAAGAAGTGGTTAGCTTTATGATTGGAAGTTTACTCAAGTGCTAGTGTTGTTTGCTTGGGATCAGTGCTTTGTTGGATCGTTTACAAGAAGCTCGGGTATTCGTCAGGACTAGTCTTCACTTCAAGCTATCATCAGTTGGGAGTTCAACATTCAATTCAACATACTCTATACAAGTTAGCATAGACGACATAGGAAGGAGATGTTGAAAGTCTATAGTTAGTTTCATGAAAACTTAGATGACATCACCCCCATATCAAGTATGTTTAGTAAGTTTTAAGTGAAGGACTTATCATTAGCAGCAAGCCTTAAAGAAAGTGTTGCCTTCAATGACATTGTCAGGTGGAACAAAATCTTTGTTAAGTGGGGTAGTGTCCGTTACCATCATCAATCTCAAGCGACGAGGTACCAAGAACTGAAGATCAAACCTTATCTTTCTTGTCATCTTTTGGCTATCATCGATCCATGTCTTATATCTCATCAACACAAATCAAAGAAGCATGAAGACTTGAAGATTAGTGTTATCTATCTCTCTAGTCTCTCTGAATCTCATTTGTATCTTATCCTGTCCTTTTAGAGCAGTCTGTCTTCCGTAGCTTATATCTCTATTTTTGGATGCCCAAAAATCGTGGATAAATTCTGGACAATAGTAGACTTCAATATTTTTCTCTGACCATAAGAACCGTCCTGATAGCTACTATGGTTTGGGAGTTATGAAAATCACAAGGCGGTGCATCTGTGCTGTCAGTAATCTGGAGTAGTTTCTGTTGTACACAGTTTTCGACTACCTTAACTGCAGAATTTGGAGAAGTGTTCTATAAGGAAGTTGTAGTAAATTTGATAAGCTTTCCAACGGTATAAGCTACGACATCATTGGATTCGTAGAACTTGAGTTATAACTGTATTTCTGCTCTGCCATTTTTCTGCTCGCGAGGAAGTGCAAATTACTTGTTCTTGCATATGCTCATGAGTCTCTTTGAGATGGTAGAAGGACATGATGGTAGTCATCACTCAGAAACAAATGCAAGCTATCCATTGGTGTTCTCCAGTTGATCTCTTAAGAGGGGTTGCCGAACTAAAGACGATACAAGATGGAGGTTTTATACGTTCTATTTTCGTCATCTGGAAGCATCAGCTATCTACATGGTTGCAAAGTCATTATCGAGCGCAAGTATCTTTTCTCAGAGTGGTAACCTGTTAGAACCATCTACAAGGATCGTAAGGATCTAAAGGAGATATTTACAAAGTTGGATTTGAGCTTGTGGCATCATCATCATTAGATAAGAATTGATCAGAGAAGAGTGAAGACTTGCAGATCAATTTTATCCTTCTCCCTAGTCTCTTCAAATCTCGGGACGAGATTCCTGTTAAGTGGGGTAGAATTGTCACACCCAAAATTTTCTATTTTGGGTTGTGCGGGAAAAACACTAAATAAAATAAATGATTTCAATATCTGAATAAGTTTATTAGATAAGTTAAGTTGTTGCTAATTTAAATATAGAAAATTGTGGTTTTAAACTTTTTCATATTAATTTGATAGTGTGGTGTTTGTGTGATGTTTGTCTTTGGTGTTGGTGAGTGCTATTATTTTCAAAATACCGTAGGACGACGTTTACTTCTCATCGGAAAACTTTTTGGTATTTTCTGGATCCAAAATTCTAATTTCCGTGAGCTTAATCTTTTTCCTTGATCTCTTCATCCATCTTTTCATAAGCTCCAAATACTTTATTTGGGTTCCTTATGTTCCATAATGTCTCTAGAAAATTCCCTCGAATTTTCGGAGCTTTCGGAGTATTTTTCGCGGCTTAAATAATAATTCTGGACTTTTCTAGAATTATTTTATCCACGAAATTAATTAATTCCGAAAATAATAAATATCTTATTTTCCATCAAAGCTTGTGTGCAATAATCCTAAATGTCTATTCATTTATTTACTAATGGGCTTTAATAATTAATTAGGCCTATTAGTAAAGATGGACGGTGCAACATCAAATTAGTACCATATTGCTAGTTGACGTGAAGGTGGAGAGTCTTCCTCCCTATATATATGTCCGGCCTGCCTGCTAGCCCTGTTTTCCGCCGCTGTTGTCGCCGCCGCCGCTATTGCCGCCGCCGCCGCTGTTGCCGCCGCTGTCGCCGCCCGCCGCCTGGACTCGTCTCGCCCGCGGCCGACCGCTTCGTTGCCTGCTCGCTCATCAGCATCTACAGCCGAACGGGCCACCTGGCTCGCGACGCGCGCAAGGTGTTCGACGAGATGGAGGCTCCCGCGGACCTGGCCTCTTGCAACGCCCTGCTCGACGCGCTGTGCCACGCTGGGGACCTGGACGCGGCGGGGGACTTCTTTGAGCGGATGGCGGCGAGGGACGCCGTGTCGTGGACCACGCTCGTGTCTGGGCTGTCGCGGGGCGGACGCCACCGGTGCGCTCTCGAGGTGTTCAGGGGATTTTTGCTGGGTAACCTGGGGCGACGGCTCGAGGAAGCCACGTTGGTCAGTGTGTTCTCGGCCTGTGCCAACCTTGATGGCGGCAGGAGCTTGCGTGACCTGGGCGGAGTGAGCCGATTGAGGCGCCTCTTGGCTGCGCTTGTTGGCCGCCGCTAGGTTACTGCAGGCAGCGGATTCTGAGCTCTTACTCCATGGCACCCTCGTCTGCGGAGTCTGACTCGGCGATGTCCTCCAGCGGCCGCCTCCTCGTGCTCTACGCGTCACAAACTGGGAACGCCATGGACGCCGCAGAGCGTGTCGGCCGCGAGGCAGAACGTGGCGGCTGCCCGGTCGTCGACGTGCTCTCCATGGACAGCTTCGATCCCAGTCGCTTGCCTAGCGAGCGGTTCGTGGTCTTTGTCGTGTCCACCATGGAGCAGGGCGATCCCCCGGATTCCATGAAGGGGTTTTGGAGGTACCTGCTTCGGAAGGATCTGGACAGACAATGGCTCGAGGGGATCCATCATGCAGTGTTTGGACTCGGGGATTCAGGCTACCAGAAGTACAATCGCGTTTACTACTGCAGTTTGCTGCAAAGAAGTTTGATAGAAGGCTTTTACATCTTGGTGCAGAACCGGTCCTAGAGATAGGTCTGGGAGAATATCTGTCCGCAACATCCAATTTCTTGTAAGCACTTTGGTCTATCCACCTTCTATCGTTTACTGTTTTCACATCTAAATTCCGTTGTAGTTCAATCTGGTTGCGCTGCGCTAGTAGTGTCATGATTTGCATGTTAGTGTCGACGTTTTTCGTGTTACATATTTTTCTGTATATAGTTGAATGTTAACTTGATTAATTAGCGTACAACTAGTTTTACCATTAAAAATCAAATAGATTTTATACTCCAGTGTTTTATATACAAATATTAGTATAGTTAATTGCTCACATAAATGTTTTCTTTTAATTTTAACTTTATCAGGTAAACACGTTGCATTTGTGGTAAATTCTACTTAGATGCTCTTCCATGTTTATTCTTTCGCAAAGTAAAGTTTAAATAGCTTAAGTAATATGAGATAAGTTTATCAAATAAAATATGATTTATGGCCGTTTTTCTTTAGTAAAACAAATCCCGAAATATGATAGAAATACGTATATACATACTATCTTGATTAGGCCATATCTTCTCCGTTTTGACTCCGATTTGACCCGTTCAAATTGTGTTAGGTTCATATTTGCGAGCTCTACATGTTAGTGTAGCTGTACAGTAGGTTTAGAAAATTTAATTTTCGAGTTTATATTAAAGTAATTATTTATCTATAGGAAATCTTAGAAAATTCATAACTTTCACGTTTTAAATCCGAATTTCGTGATCTTTACGTCTGTGTGATCGTAGCAACGTGTAGAATAGTTTTGTAAGCTTTCCTAAATGTTTTTCTACTGTTGGTGTACTGTTCTAATTGTATCTTTTGTTTGCTTCGTGTATGTTTGCTCGGAATGTTTGTATGTTGATGCTTGGTGATCGAATTTAGACGGTGAGCAGTACTACGACGATTAGGAGTATTATTTTGAGCCGGACCAGCAGTATCTATCGGAGAACTTTGATCAAGGCAAGTATAACATGGGACTATCCTTGTTACCTATTCACTGAAATTATCATACATATGCATGTGTCTTCCTTGACAACCATAGAGATTATAACTTAGCTATTGATATCTTGTTTCCTTGTCACCTATGGGTTGTGCATTTGGGTAGCTATTGCTAGTGCTTAATTATGAACAATGATCTTGTAATTTGATTAATGGATTAAGCAATCAACCATTAAGATGATTTTATTATTGTTAAAAAGGGGGCTAGAGCAAGGGGTTATATTGTTGCTCTGGTTTCTCTCCATAAGGACTTATCTGTACGTGATCATCCGGGACATACAGTACAGCTGTGAGGGCTATATGGCTCTGGCTTTAGTTGCTTAAAGGACCTTTTCTAGCTTGTTAGCGGTTACCTTAAATGGCGTAAGAATGGCTTGACACGTTGGGTGTAGTGCGAGCCCCTGGCCTAGTGTGTATAGGCTGCGGTTGTTGTGCCACAGGGAAGGGGGGTTCTATATCTGCCTGCCGAGTGAATCTAATGGCCCTAACTTGTTAGACGAACCTTTAAGTGGCTTTATATAATTTCCGGTGTTTTGGGAATGGCCTCCCCATGCATTTGGAAGTTATGACTCACAGTGAAAGTGTACACCTCTGCGCAGAGTTTAAAAACTGGTATACTAGCCGTGCTCACGGATACGAGCGGCCTTGGAACATTTACAGATAGATGATCACCATTGTTATCTCATGTTTTATTTACTGTTGATTATTATTATGCTCATGTTAATGCTATTCATTATCCTTATTACAATTGATCATTGATTCATTAATGGGAATTGGAATACCTTGATGCTACTCAATTGCTAATAATATAATGAATAAAAGCTAAATGCAGTCAAACAGTGTCTAGCCTTTTGAGCCTCATGAACCCTGTGTTATATTTGTTGAGTTCGACATGGACTCACTCTTGCTATTTCCCCAACACTCCAGTGTGTAGTAAGATGCTACTCGGAAGAAGGACAAAGGTGTAGTGGAGTTTCCAGAAGACTAGTAGAGGTGCTAGGCATATGTTACCCCCAGTCAGCCGTCCCTGAGAAGAATGGAGCCTGAAGTTTAGTCACCGTTCCGCGATACTCTGATGTAAGTGTTAATATAGCTATGTATACGTTATATAATAACATTGTTTATGATACTTTTTCATTCTGGCATATGTGTGGACTTCCTGGGCACACATATGATTAGCCTGGTTTTGTTCTTTAGAAAACCGGGTGTGACATGTCGATATTATGACTAGTTTAGCAAGTGAGCTATGAGAGAAGGAAGTCCTCTATTTGGATAGTTATCTCTAGTGGTGAAGAAGAGCTCAAGAAAGTTGGTGATGGGGAATTCACCTAGGGATGTAAGAGTGACTCAGTGTTTCTTTTAAAAATGATGACATTTAGTTAGAAGTTGAAGGAAGGTTTATCCAAGACTCTCAAGATATTGCTACTAGAGAAGATATTAAGTATCTTTGGACTCGTAAACCTCAGAAAAATTATAAAGGCATTGAAGAAGTAAAATTTATGAGTTAAATTTGTCAGATCAAGACAAGAGTGTCCCATCTATCGTGATGCACCATGTCAAGGTGAGGGATGTGTCCTTATGCAAGAAGGAAAATGTGATGGCTTGAGCATTAGGGATGCATGGGAAACATGAGTTGAACTACCTGACACAAGGAAGTGGAGATATCAGTTTATGCTCTGAAGGTTTTGGAGATATTATCCTATTGGACACAAGTGTGGTATTTATACGGTTTATAAGAGTGACACCTACATGGATTGTAATAATATAAAGGACATCATTACTAGGTTGGGGTTGAGCTAGTGACATTGTCAATGGAACGAAAATTGATTATATATGACCTCAAAAAGTGCTATCACTGGGAGGAGCAAAAGTCGTTGCCGATGTCTTTAACAAAGGAGAGTTTTGCTAGAAGATTCAGATGACACCATGGACTAAGAGTTGTGTTTAAGAGTTGGGCAACCTAACCTGAGTATAGACTCCAATGTTGTGGATTTGGCAATATGGACTATTAAGGATAACCTAAAGTGATTCGTCAGAAGAGGATATATATTAGCACATGAAGAATAGATTAGGCTTTCCAGTTGGAGATTGTGCGTCTCAAGCTGGCCCTTATGAGAAGTACTAGGAGTTGCGATATGAAGGATAAGTTCGCAGTTTGAAACATTGGTTTATTTATGGTTCTTAACATGAAAATAGAAGTGGCTTAATAAATAGGGCTACCTTAAGGTTTGTTCGGAGTCCCTATCAACATCTTGGAAATGGTTGAGCGAGTTACTTGGAGAAAGGTTATTAGAGTGTGCAAAGTAAAGCGGAATCCCTATCAAGAGGATGGAACTACTCGAGGAAGAGAAGAAGATTCAATGGCGAAGTAGCCCTATCTCTTTGATCACCATCTTCCAAATCTCGAGGACGAGATTCATCTTAAGGGGTAGAATTGTAACACCCTAAAATTTACTGTTTTCAAAATAGATGCAAAGTAATTTAATTTTGTATACTAGTGTTCATGAAAACATAGAAAAATAATATTTTTCACTAAAATAAAATTTATCATAGGGTTTAGCAACATTGTGTGTATACATGCCGGTGCATATGATTTGATGTGATGTTTGCTTATTGTTCCTTTGTGTGTTGAGAGTGAATAAAATCTTTAAAATATATTTAGTAGGACGATCTTCCTTCTCTAACAAGCCTTTATCGTTTTCTGTAATCAAATTCCTTGTTTCTTAGCTCAAGTTTTCATTTGGAGCCTCTCAAAATATTTTCTTTGTAACCCAAATCACTCCTTTCAATTCCTCGTCCGTCAATCAACCTCTACAAACTTCTCAGGAATTTTTCTAACTTTTTCTGTAGCTTGTTTTCACTTGTCTGTGAGCATAATCTAATTTTTTGATGCTCCAAAATATCTTATCATGAGCTCCAAATACTTTATTTGGGTTCCTCATGTTCCATAATGTCTCTAGGAATTTTTTTCTGAATTTTCGGAGCTTTCGAAGTATTTTTCGCGGCTTAAATAATAATTCTGGACTTTTCTGGAATTATTTTGTCCATGAAAATAATTAATTCCAAAAATAATAAATCTCTCGTTTTCCCCAACGCTCAAAGCCCATGTGTAATAATCCTAATAAATCTCAAAGGCTATATATTTATTTATTAATGGGCTTAAATGATTACTTAGGCCTATTAGCGAAAGTGGATGATGCAACGTCAATTAGCACCATATCGCTAGTTGACGTGGAGGTGGAGAGTTTTTCTCCTTATATATACATACCTATCCCTTGGGCAAAGCACATCAAAACTACCGTAAAAGAAGCCCCTAGTTTGGAAAATCTCTGGAGTAGTAAATTAGATTTTTCTCATCCTTCTCTCGCTGTCGCCGCCGCACTGCCCAGCCCGGCGCTGTGCCGCCGCCGGTCGGTCAGCAGGCCCCGCGGCTAAGGCCATCCACGACTTTCCCATCTCTGAGCAACAGCAACCTCCTATGGCTATCGCTGTTCTATACGTTCTATTGGTGATGACGATCAAGGTTGAAGATGAGGTATTTACGAGTTCGCCACCGGTCATTAAATAATCATAGTTTATTTATTTTAATTCCGTTTCAGTTTGTTATAGTTGTGTTAGTTTCATGTCATTGAGATCTATGTAGTAGAGTTATTAGTTTTCATATCACATATTTATGAATTTATTTTATTAAAATATTAATTGTGCCTATAATTAACTAATCGCTGATTAATTAAAGTCGATTTAGGTTTTTGATTTCGATTCAATTGCGCGAGTTTCATCACGACGTGTGTTACGTGTTAGCAATGATATTTAACATGTCTCATATCTTGGAAATTTATAAGTTAAATATTAATTTGATTAAGGATTATACAATAACTTTTAATTAAAAACAATTTAAGTTCTAATTCTGTTTTGCACCATTTAAGTTGCGTTTGGTTCGTGCTGACGTGAACTATATGTTAGGGGCAATATTTTTCATGTGATATGTTTTTCCATATATAGCTAAATATTAAATTGATTAGTATATTTGCACACTAGTTTGGAATTAAAAGCAATATAGGTGCTTAACCTTGATAATTTATACCTAAAAGTTAATATGATTAATTGTTAACTTAAAAATGTTTCTAGAATATAATTTGATTAGCTGAACAGGATACATATGTGATAAGTACGAGTAGATGCAGTCACATGCTTAATTCCTTTGCGAAGGTAAAGTTTAATTGTTATGTGATAACATTTATAAATAATACATGATTAGCTTTAACTCGACTTTTAAAACTAAATATGTTGTGATTAATCTAAATCAATATTGCTCATATAGTTTTTCTTAGCTAATCTAAAACAAGCTTGTAGTTGTTTCCTTTGTAATATAAAAACTCTCGATAGTATTATTGTTTAGCATGTTTTAATTTATGTGTTCAAATAAAATATTAATCTATATGTAATTAGTTTTCCAATTAAGAGCAATATAGGTTTTATACTTTCCTATTTTATAAATGTTATTAACATAATTTATTCCAATGTTAATGTGTTTCTAAATTATAACGTGATTAGTTTAAATACGAGTCCTAAATAAATTCGTTAGATGTTTTCAAACAATTACTATCCCTTCGCAAATAAAGTTTAATTGGCTTAAATAGTATTTAATGTTTATAAATAAAACATGACTAACTTGGTTTTTCAACTACAATATAATATGACTAACATGATTAATGATATTTACACTGTTTTGCCTAGTTAAAATCAAAAGCCTATAGTTTTCTTTTTACCATATAAAGCGAATCTCCTGCTAGTCGTTTCTTTTGCACCGCAGCTCCGATTAACATGCTTTCCGCGTCTGTGTGTTCGTAGGAACGTATAGAACATCTTTAAAAACCTTTTTACTTGTTGTTTCACTTGTTTGGTGTACTGTTCTAATTATTATTAATTGTTTGCTTCGTGTATGATTGCTCGATGCATGTGTGGTGATTTATTGATCAAGTCCAGTAGGTGAGGTTTATGTGGTGATTAAGAAGCTGTTCTCTAAAGACTAGAAGCTGAGAATTGGAAGCAGAGGATTGGAAGTTGGATACTAAAGGCTTTTGAGCGTATTGCTTTGGAGGAAAAGCAAGTTAAGGCAAGTATAGCATGAGATCATCCTTGTTTTCTATTCACCTTTAATATACTTAATTCATGTGCATGTGTCTACCTTGTTATCCCTAAGGATATCCTAGCTTTTGTATCTTGTATCTTGATACCGGTAGAACATTGCATTGGGTAGTATTTATGCTAGTGCTCAAGATAAATAATCATGATCTATAACTTGACTAATGGTATATGTAATAAACATTTAAAAGATTCTTTATGAAAACATGGCTCAAGAGGGCTAGAACATATTGGGTTGTTTTTATGGTGCTCTAGTTTCTCTCCATAAGTACTTATCTGTAAGCGAACATCCGGGACTTACAGTACAACTGTGAGGGCTATATGGCTCTGGCTTTAGTCAAGTATGAAGACCTTTTCTAGCTTATTAGTGGTAACCTTTATGGCGTAAGAAGGGCTTGACGAATCGGGTATAGTGCGACCTCTGTCCTTATGTGTATAGGCTGTGCGTCATTGTGCCATTTGGAAGGGGGACTCTACATCTGTTTGCCAAGTGAATCTAATGGCCCTAACTTGTTAGACGAACCTTTGAAAGACTTCATAGTGAACCCTGCCGACCTTCCTTGGAAGTGGGTCAAGAGATTAGCTACCTCGGGCGAAAGGGTAAATCACGACTCACAGTGAAAGTGTACAACCTCTGCAGAGTGTAAAACTGTTATAACAGCCGTGCTCACGGTCACGAGTGGCCTTGGACCCTTACAGAATAAATGATGAACTCTAATGATAATGATAATACTGATGATATTGATGCTTATTAATGATTATTGTTTCTTGCTATACGTTATTCACATTTACATGATCATGAGATTATTTGGGCTTATATTAAACTTGTTGCTACTCAATTGCTAAAAGATGACTCACTAAAAGCTAATCGCAGTAAACCAGTGTCAACTTTTGAACCTCATGAACCCCATGATATATTTGTTGAGTTCGACATGGACTCATTCTTGCTATTTTCCCCACATATCAGGAAGGGTACCAGACTGCTAGATTCTTGAATTTTTAGGCTTGTGATCAACCAGTCAGTTTGTTCCTGGAGTGAAGTCTACACCCGGTGTTAGGAGTTGTCTTCCGCTAGATTGCTCTCTAAGGAATATTTTATACTATTATGTTATGTATATTAAGCATTTATCTCTTAATATTATACTTATCTGCGGCTATATGTGAGATTTGACTCCTTTATTTCACATATAGTGTGTGTCTGCTTTTGTCCTTAAAACCGGGTGTGACATATTGGTATTAGAGCAATGCTGACTGTAGAACGCAAGCCTAGTAGAAACTGGTCGTTATAAGGTCTAAGAGTTGCCACTAAAATCCTTTTTTTCTATAGAGTACATCATACAATTATCTGCAGTAGAATACTCAAGAACACGAACGCCAGTCCAGCGAGCCTGTAATAGAAGGAATTAATGAAGAAAACTTTGTGTAAATGGAAAACAGAAGTTAGAAAAGATTGAGGATAATGTACTAACACTGTAAAGAAAAACATCAACGGTAAGTGAACTGCAGCATCCATCACAAAGGTATGGAGGGCAAGCAGACAAGTAATAGATAAACAGAATCAGTAAAAGAACCTCAAACTCATGAAGCGATTTGAAGAAGAAAGGTAGCTGTTACTCTGATACGAGTTTATCTAAGCATTAAATTCTAAAAATAAGCTCGGACAAAAATTTAACTTGTCAAAACAGAAGGTGAATCATGACGGAAATACTGAGTTAACTGCCTGCATTTCATGAAGAGTTTGCACAAATCCGATTCCCAAACTGCTGGCAAAACAAGCTATAGATTTTCAACGAACGCGACTAATCAAACAAACCTAATGAAAGGCGTAAATCAGATATCCATCCATAATCCATAATCCATCCATTCAAGCACATTCATTAGATATCCATAACCCTAGATCAGACTTGGTGGCACATTAACACTAGACCCCCAAATCAGATATCCATAATCCATAATCAATCCATTCAAGAGCATTCATCATATATCCATAACCCTAGATCAGACTTGGGGCCACATTAATCCTAGATCCCTAAATCAGATATCCTTAATTCCTCCATTCAAGTCCATTCATCAGAAGCAGGAAGTAGCACAATGGCTTACCACAGTGGTCTATGCCCAATTCGAGAACTGCTGCAGGTGGAGGAGCACGACACCATCGGGAATTGCACAAATCCAGGCACATGGCCAAGGGCCAACCCGGTGTCATGCCTGACGCTACTGAATGAAGGAGACGGTGTTGAAGAGAAGGCGTAGTTATCTATTTACGTTTTCCATTATATGTATGACTTGTGGGCCCTTGAGGCCAGTGGCTGTAATGGGGCACATAAGTGCTGAGACCTATACCTGGTTCAACAATCAGACAATTCGATAATAGAACTCACCAAGGCTAAGGGGTTAACCTCACCGATGTCCTCGTATCCTATATCTGCTTTCGTGCTCACATCGGCGGCGGCTAGCCGGCGGCCAAGGGTGTGACAAGTGGTATCGGTGACGACGAATCCTCGGCGTGGGTGACACACATTCTCCGCTCTTCGTTGACGCAAGTTATCCAAGCTCCGACGACAACACCGCGACGGATCCAGTGGTCCCGCGCGTCTACCCCACCAAAACCAACAAAGTTCCATCGATCCGGCCACCCAGCTTCAACCCGCTACTCCAGTGAGTGTTTCGAGCCTTGGATTGTAAACCCCAATGGCAGGTTGATCTCGCACCTTGGCCAAGTGCGAAGCGCACAGGGATCCCATAGGTCCGTGCTGCGGTTAATCTGATTCAACATGATCTGAGAGAGAGGGCATCGTCATCTTCCAGCACTGCATGCGGAGCAGATCTGGTTCGATTTCGTCCACAATCGCCTTCATTGACACCTGCGGCTTACCTGTTCGACTGGGGGACTACACCAACAAACTCAGGTTTAGAGGTAGGAACAACAGTGAGCATACCCAATCCTGCTCTTTTTCCTCTATTAGCATGTTTGAATGAACAATGAGGGTCGCCGGGCATTTGTCCTTGCATAAAATTCCATAGTTGCTTTGTTCAAATTGGTGCGGTGGCATTGGCCGAGGAGTGTCCGTGAACTTGGATTGCAAGATAGGTGTTCTCGTGTAAAACTCCTCGGTTTCGCCAGTCTCCCAGGCGGCGGTGTCAAGGTCAAACAATATTCGGGGGAGGAGCAATCCAAACCTGTTGTTTGTTCACTTCAATGTTCTGGTTTTTCCACACTAGTCATCACGGCTCCACCTAAACCATTGAAGCAGACTCAAATTCTGCTAGATACCATGTCCAAGAGCGCTGATGATGAGAAAAATCGTTGGGATAGGTCATGGAGCAGTTTGATCTCTTATTTTCTAGAGTCAATGATATTGGAGAAGTGCAACAGCAGCTGAAAACGCGAATGGACATTCGTGGAGCAGCAATGGATCACTACTCGGCTGAACAGCATATGATCGCCCAACATGTTAAAGCTAATGGTGCAGCAGTAGCTCAACTCACCATGAGACAGTTTGATCATGAGGACAGGTCTGACGGGGATGAATCAGTTTCAATGATCTTTGAAGAACAGGATCACTTTCAGAATGTCTTTGCTAAGGACAAGGAACCTCGCAAGCCTGAATCTTCCAAGATTAGGAAACCACCACCCAAAACCGAGAGAAAAGACTCCTTACCACGCCAGACTATGCCCAAGATGCAGTTTCCTACTTTTGATGAAACCAACCCCAAAATTTGGAAGGATAAGTGCAAAGCTTACTTTGATCTCTATCAGCTTCCATAGGGTATGTGGATAACTGTAGCTACACTGCATTTTGAAGGCAATGCAGCTAAATGGTTTTTGGCTTATAAGCAGAACCATACATTTAGAAATTGGACAGCATTTTGTTCAGTGGTAGAAGAAGAATTTGGTGCAGATGATTTTAGATCCGCTATGAATGATCTCCAAGAACTCAAACAAACTAGAACAGTTGAGGAATACACTTCTCAGTTTCAAGCTTTGCAGTTTGACATTACAATGCACAATCCTCATTATGATGACATGTTCTTCACACCAAAGTATGTCATGGGACTGAAAGAAGAGATAAGAGGCACAGTAGAGGCTCAGTTACCTGCCACAGTTCAAAAAGCCTCAATCATAGCAAGGATCCAGCAAGGGGTTTTGGAGAGAAGCAAATCAAAATACTCCAGAACTGCCAACCATACCAAACCATATGTTCCACCCAAAAATGATAACAAACCACCCCAACACCAAAGTACTCTCTAGAGAGACAGACCACTCAGAGACTATAGGAAGGCCAATGGTCCCTGTTTTAATTGTGGGGAGAAGTTTGTACCAGGCCATTTGGAAGTCTGCACCCAGAGGAACAAGCCCCAAGCTAATGCAATAGTACTGAATGATCTGGACAGAGAACTCTCTGATGATGTTCTGAATCAATTAGCAGCCGAGGATAGTTTGCATGAGGAATTCTGCCAACTCTCCCTCAATGCTATCTCCAGCTCTGATCACACAAATTGTATCAAGCTGAAGATTAGAGTTCAAGACAAAGTCATGCTAATTTTGATAGACAGTGGCAGTTCACCTAGCTTTGTTAGCTCCCATTTTGCTGACATTGCCAACTTACCTACAGTCCCAATGCCACCAAAAAGAGTCAAATTAGCCAATGGGGAATGGATTGTAACAGATAAGATGGTTTCTCCACTATATTGGTATTGTCAGGGCCAAACTCTCTGCTCTGATATGGTAGTGTTGGATATGCATCCATATGATGCTATTTTGGGGTTTGATTGGTTGCAAGCCCACATCCCCGTGCAATGTGACTAGGAAAACAAGACACTGGAATTCTCAGAAGCTGGCAAGGCAGTCAAACTACAAGGTCTCCAGGATCCACCATTGCAGCTTACACCAATCTCAGCAACCAAGGTATATAACTCCACTAAAGGGAATGATGTATGGGCATTTGTGCTAGTAGATCATGTGCCTGATGACATTACCCACACCATTGCTGAACCACAACCACCACCAGCAGCCCATACACCACCTCCTCAAAACATATAGTGATGTGTTTCAAGACCCCAAAACCCTACCACCCTAGAGGACATATGACCATGCTATTCCACTAATTCCTGGATCCATTCATATCAACTCTAAACATTTCATTGTAGATTATACACCAATTTATGACGCTCTACCAATCACTACAGACTTTGAAGCAACTGCAACCATGCTAGAAGCTGTCATTGGTTGCCGACTGGTGAAGAAAGGTAATTCAGCGATTCCACAGGTCAAGGTGAAATGGACTGGTATTCCTTCTACAGCTACAACCTAGGAAGACTACTTTGTCGTGACGCAGCGCTTCCCTGACGCTCCAGCTTAGGGACAAGCTGCATCTCAAGCGGGGGGAGATGTCACGCCTACTGAATGAAAGAGATGGTGTTGAAGAGAAGGCATAGTTATCTATTTACATTTTCCTTTATATGTATGACTTGTGGGCCCTTGAGGCCAGTAGCTGTAATGGAGCACTTAAGTGTCGAGACCTGTACCTGGTTCAACAATCAGACAATTCGATAATAGAACTCGCCAAGGCTGAGGGGTTAACGTCGCCGGCGGCCTCGTATCCTATATCTGCTTTCGTGATCACATCGCCGGCGGCTAGCCGGTGGCCAAGGGTGTGACACCCGGCCTGGGGCGCACACAGCTAGGGGGCATAGCTACCGACACAACCAGCGGCCTGTCACGGCAAAGGGGCCGGCGGCTGCCAAGCCTCGCCAGAGAGCGGCAAGGCTCAACCGGCATGGGCTTCGTTAGTGTGCCCACAGCTCAGGGGGCATGGTGTAGCCAGGTACCCAGCCAGCCAGGGCCTGGCATGGCAGCCTGCCCAAGCAGCGCAGCGCGTGGCCAGGGGCGGGTGCCAGAGAAGGAAGGCACGGTCGCCAGCCGTCGGGGACTCCGACGGATGGGGCGTACGGGAGGAGATGAGGCGGGGAAGGGACAGGAGATAGAAAGAAGTGGCGGATGGGATGGGAGGGACGGGGGAGTCCGGACTTGAAAGTCGCTGGTTCACTGAAGTTAATAATATTTTCGGGTCTGAGAGACTTCGTGTGTGACGCGTTTCCTCCGTGTGAGTCACTGACAACAGACCTTGTTACCAGTGACGCGTTAAGCTGGGAAGAGTCTCTGATAAATTGTTATTAGTGACGTGTTTTGTTTCTTGGACATGAGCGACAACTAATAAGTGACGTGTTTCGTTGACCCACGTCACTGATGTTACGGTTAGTAACACGTTTCAATTGTGAGTCACTGATTAAGGTGTCTCTCTTGTGCTGTTTTGGCATAGTGACCTGCACCGGATCACGGTGCAGCTGCTGGTGATGCACGGCGCCGACGACCTGGTGACCGACCCCAAGGGCTCGCGGGCGCTGCACGAGCAGGCCTCCTCCGCGGACAAGTCCCTCAAGCAGTCAAGCTCTACGGAAGACCTGTGGAGGACCTGCAGGCGGAAGACACCTCGCCTCCGGACGGTGATGACACGGTCTGGTCGGCCGCGGAGCAAGGGAGAGCGGGTGGCCGCTAAGGGCTGTGGTGAGGAACGGAAGCACCAAGCCGCCAGTGCCAGCAAAGATGAATCTGCACCACACGTCGCTGGCGTCGCGAAACCCGCGGCGGCCGCTGCACCGGCTGGCCCACCTTTGGCCTGGACGAGACCAAGTTGCCGCTGCAAGCTAATATGGACGCGCCGCCGCCCCGACCGGCTCCACCTTCGGCCTGGTCGAGACCATGGCACCGCCACCGGTGAAGATGAGACGAGTCTGCGCGCCGCCGCCAGACAAGATGGCCCCACGTACGGTTTAGTGGCTTCTAACAATACCCAAACCAACCCAGGCATGGATCGCAGAATGGTTTTGTATGGGCTGGTTTCACGGGTTGGTCCGGTTTGAACCGGCCCATGTACAGGGCTATTTGCACTCATCACCAACCAGCAGGGAAGAAATGCGTCGCTCTTCTCGCTGACCAGAATGGTTTTGTATGGGCTGGTTTCACGGGTTGGTCCGGTTTGAACCGGCCCATGTACAGGGCTATTTGCACTCATCACCAACCAGCAGGGAAGAAATGCGTCGCTCTTCTCGCTGACCAGAATAGTTAACCTATTCTCTCTGTCAAGAATGGTTGACCATGCATGCATCTCCTGGCCGGATATATTTGTGGATGGAACTGTGGATGACTGGAAACAACTTTGTTAGTTCCAGGGTATCTTCGGGCGTAAGAAAGTGAAATTTGTACACCATCATCATCAGAAAGTTACAGGAAATGCAGTGTGACTCCGCATAACTGGAACAGACACTGATCCTTGACTATTTTTGAAACTCTGATCCTTGACTATCTGACAAGCCTCATCCACGAAAATTCATACAGACTACTGCTAGTCAAAAAAAAGTCATACGATGCAATAAGCAAAACGCGTATCCAATTTTTCTTTTGTCAATCTAATTTTTTAAAAGGAAAAAAAGTTTCCTTTTGTCAAGGATTTTTCAGCCAACCTCACAACCTACATATCCAGTTCTCTCTCTGATGGTGCAAAGCATTCAGGCAAGCAAGCTAGACGCAATGCCAATGGCACCTCGTCTCCCGGTTTCCCTCCTCCTCATCGTCCTCGCCGCCACCGACGCGTCTGCAGGCTCGGCGGCCACCTTATTCCCCAGAGAAGCTCTGCCGACCAAGTCCGGCTACCTCCCGATCCCCGTGGCCAACGCATCTCTCTACTACGCCTTCTACGAGGCCACCGACCCGCTGACCCCGCCGGCCACCACGCCGCTCCTCGTCTGGCTCGAGGGCGGCCCTGGGTTATCCTCCTTCGCCAGCAACTTCTTCCAGATCGGGCCCTACGTCTTCTCCTTGTCCGGCGACACCAACACCTCCTCCTCCGCGTTCCCCTTGTCGCCCAACCCCTTCGCGTGGAACCGCCGCTTCGGGCTCCTCTTCCTCGAGAGCCCGCTCGGCACGGGCTACAGCGCGGCGCCGTCGCTCTCCGCCATCCCGACGACGCAGCCCGTCGTCGCGGAGCACGTCCTCGCTGCGCTCCAGTCCTTTCTCTCCTCGCAGCCGGATGGCACCTTCCGTGCCCGCCCGCTCTTCCTCACCGGCGAGAGCTACGCCGGCAAGACCATCCCCACGGCCGGCGCGCTCATCCTTTCCACCAACCCCACGCTGCCCGAGCAGCAGCGGATCAACCTGCGCGGCGTGGCCATCGGCAACGGTTTCGTGCACCCCGTGGCGCAGGTGACGACGCACGCCGACGTCCTCTACTTCATGGGCCTTGTTGGCGCGAAGCAGAGGCGCGAGGCCGCGGCCATGCAGGAGGAGGCGGCGGCGCTGGCCGTCGCGGAGCGGTGGGACGAGGCGACGGACGCGTGGTACCGCGTGCTGTCGTGGCTGCGCAACGCCACGGGGCTCTCGTCGCTGTTCGACGTGGCGGTGCCAGACACGTCGCTGGAGGCCCTGCTCGCCGGCGCCGCGGAGTTCATGAACAACGCCGAGGTGAGGGCGGCGCTGGGCGTCCGAGGTGACGCGCCGTGGGAGCTCGTCAGCCCCGCGGTCGAGGCGGCGCTGCACGGCGACGTGATGAAGAGCGCCAAGTGGGACGTGGAGGCGCTGCTGCGGGGGCCGCCGGCGCCGTCGTCGTCCACGCGCATGCTCCTCTACGAGGGAATCCGTGACGCGCAGGTCGGAGTGGTGTCCGTCGAGGCGTGGCTGCGGGAGCTGCACTGGGACGGGCTCGCCGCGTTCCAGGACGCCCCCCGCGCCGTGTGGCGGCGGGGAAGCGGCGGCGCCGGACAGGAAGGGAGCAGGCTTGCCGGGTACGTGCAGAAGCATGGCGCCCTTGTCCACGTCGCCGTGTACGCTGCCGGGCACATGGTTCCGGCGGAGCAGGGGCGGGCGGCGCAGGAGATGATCGAGGACTGGGTGCTCGATAAGGGCCCGTTCAGCAGCGGCGGCGAGGCGGCGTAAAGCAATACGATGCGTCTTGTGGTCGGGCGAGGAGCCCATGACGCGGTCAATATAATATATATATCGCACGTGCACGCGTCATGTTAGCAAACGTGCCCGTGCCCCGTGCGTTGCAAGGGCAATAAAAATGTTTTTTTTCTATATTATTATGTATAGTAAATAAAGCCAGTTGAGTAGATGTGTCAAAAGGCCAGGCACTCGCTCAAAACAGGCCCAGCTCAATTAAACATTTAACGTTTAATTAAGCTTTTAGAAAAAAAGCAATAAATTTTACGATATTAAATGAGAACAGTAGAAGATAAATTATCAAATGTACTTTTAATACACTACTACACAAATGATTTTAGAAGGCAATACACAAATATTAACGGAGACGGGCATAAAATTCAATTGTCTCATAAAATACCAGGCTATTAACGGAGGCAGTTATTTTCATTTAGTGAGGTGGTCACGTTTGTCCGCCATATAAAATCGATTTACAGAGGCGGACGCCTTAAGACAACCGCCTCCAAAAATTGTCTATTTTCGTAGGCGGTCGCCTTAAGGTGTCCGCCTCCATAAATCTATTTTCAGAGGCGGGCACACTATAATGCCCGCCTCCAAAAAATGTCGAGGCCCAACAGGCCCAGGCGAGGCCCGATAGCCGTCTTCGATATAAATCGAGGAAGTTAGGGTTCGTTCCTTCCCTCTCTCTTCCTCACCCTCTCGACCTCTCCCTCCTCAGCGGACTCCCTCCGAGCGGCGCTGCCCCCATGCCCCTCCATTTCCACCGTGCCACCACGCGCTGTCTCATCCTCCTCTCCTCGTTTCCTCTCCCATACCGCGCGCCGGTGGCTCCCTCTCCCTCCTCTTCCACGTGAGCTCCCTCTCTCTCCCACGACGTGCGGCGGCTCCACGGCAACGGGCTCCCTCCCTCCTTCTCCCACGACGCATCGCTCCTCCCACAGTGGGGCTCCACCATGGCGTGGCGCTCTTCTACCCCTCCGGATCTGACACCGGCGGCGCGTGAAAGGCCGAATCCGACGGCGGCATGGCCGGAGAGGCCAGATCTGGCACTTGCTCCTTCCCTGACGGTGCTTGCTCCTCCTCTAGCTGGCGCACGCTCCTCCTCTATGAAAGCCCAAGTTTGGTTTTGGTAATTAATGACACCAAGTTATTAATGCTATTGTATCAAGTGGAATGAGTTAGACATAAGCAACACACGTGATGAAGGAGAATGTGGCATAAAGTGATGGCCACAAGATCACAAGAGGTGAAGGAATGCACATAAAATGATGGACTTGATGATCAAGTGGAGGAGAAGGATCTAAGAGCGCAAGACAAAGGTATAACCATAGGGTTTTCCTTTTGCCGGTCTAAGATGAGTAGAGAAGTGATTGATCGGGTTTAGGATACATAGCCGACTATCAAGAGGGGCAATCACGGTTAGCTCGGGAATCAAGTGTCACTAGATCAATGTCTTGAGCATTTGCATTAGGATCTAGTAGAGAGCTAACATAACACGCTTGAAAAATGTTTGTGAAATGCTAACACACATGCACATGGTGGTGTACACTTGGTGGTGTTAGCACATTTGCGAAGACGGTGGAGTTTGAGCGGTAGAGAGGGGTTTGGGTTCCTCTCTCCTTCCCGCCGAGCTTGCGAGGCGGGATTCGGCGTTTTTTTGGGGAAGTGAAACGCCTATTTTCTACTGCGCCGGAGGCGGAGAAACGGAGGCGTAAGTCCGTTGTGTTTCTCACTGAAAAACAGTGATCGCACGCGGGACCGGACGCGGTCCAGGGTGGACCTACGTGTCCGGTCAGCTCAAGTCGAGGGCTGAGGTGTAGAGCGCCTAGGGTTTGTGATCGGACGCTGGTCTGGCCTGACTAGCGCGTCCGGTCAGTTCACCTGGGCGCAGAGGAAAGGCGCGCGACTAGCGCATCCGGTCCCTCACGGAACCGGAGCGTCCGGTCGGGCACCCAAAGGGGCAGAGCGTGGTGAAGAGCTGATCGGACGCACGGCGCATCCGGTCACATGCGATCGGACTCGTCCGATCATGGTGGGAGCTCTCTGGACTCCGACCGAACGCCGGGTGAAGCGCGTCCGGTCAAACAGTGAAGCGCGTCCGGTCACTGCAACGGCTCTCTCTCTGACGCACGCTGTTACTACGTCCGGTCACTGCAACGGCTCTCTCTCTGACGCACGCTGTTACTATTTGTCCTGTAGTGACCGGACGCGTCCGGTCTCCCTGACCGGTGCGTCCGGTCATCACGTTTTTTATTGCGTCGTCCGATAACGGCTAGCTGCGTACCCCTTCGCTATAAATAGAAGTTGGCCGGGTTTTGGGGGCATCTCTTGCATATTTTGAGACCTTGAGACATCCTTTGAGCTAGAGAATAACCCCTCCACTCATCTCTTTGCTTGGTTGCACATCTTGAGTGTGATTGAGTAAGATTCAAGTGCATTACTTGAGAGTTGCATTCTAGAGGCACTTGATCGTCGAGTTGCTGCGGATTTCTTGTTACTCTTCCATGTTTCCCGATATGGTAGACGGCTTTGAGCAGCGGAGGTGATTGAGCTCGAAATTGGAGATTGTTGGAGCCCTCACCAAGTGTTGTAAGGGGTTCTTGATCCTTTCCCGTGGGAGTTCACGAATTGGATACTCTAGTGAAGCATGTGGCTTGGAGGATCCCCATCTTGTGAGTAGATGTGCGGCACCCGCTGAGGGTTCAACTCTTGATAGTTGATTAGCTCGTGATCCATCAAGTGGGTGCATCGCCACAACGAGGAGTAGCTTGCCGGGAAGCAAGTGAACCTCGATAAAAATCTTGTGTCATCTCTTTGCCGAGGATTTCTCTTGTGATTGATTCTTCGAGTGCATTTCTTCTCTACATCGTTGGTATAAGATTCAAATCACTTCCTCTTTACTTTCTTGTACTAGTCCTAGTGTAGTTTGCTTAGTGTAGCCTTTATCACATAGGAGTAAGTAGCTTAGTGACTTAGCCTTGTTGATGTGTATTAGAGATCATAGCCTTGTTTCACTAGAATTGTATAGGTGGCTTGCATAGTGTAGTTGAGCTAGTGCTAGAATTAGCTTAGCCATCTTTTATACTAACGTGCTTGTTTAGTGAAGTTTATAGATTTTTAAATAGGCTATTCACCCCCTCTAGTCATTTGGACCTTACAAGTGGTATCAGAGCTGAGGCACCGTTTGATTAAGGCTTAACAACCTCCAGTGAAGAAATGGCTCAATTAAGTTTACATATCAACAACACCAAGAAGGCACCATAAGTTGATGGCACAAATTATGCATATTGGAAGGTCAAGATGACCACACATCTCAAGTCAATCAATAGAGAAGTGTGGAAGGTCATCGAAACAAAATTTGTGGTTATCAACCCGGAAGCACCAACACCGGTTGAATAGAAGAAGCTTCAATGCAATGACATTGCTATTAGTGCTCTTCATGAAGCACTTGATGACAAAACATTTGTGCAAGTGAAGAACATAGAAGTTGCACATGATGCTTGGGCAAAGCTTGAAGAAACATTTGAAGGCACCGAAGGCACCCAGACCGCCAAAGCTTACATTCTCTAAGAAAAGTTCTCTAGCTTTAAGATGCAAGAAGATGAGAGTGTGCCGAAGATATTTCATAGATTGCAAGTCATTGTAAATGAGCTCAAGGCACTTGGAGAAGAACTGAAAGGCAATCAATTCTCTATGAAGTTCTTGAGAAGCCTACCTAAGAGATTTGACACGTTGATCACCGTGCTTGTGAGGACAACCTTGAAAGATTCAACACCTTAACAAGTATTCCAAGAAGTGATGACCGATGACTCATATAGAGAAGATGATGAGAAGGAGGAGTTGGTCAAGAAGAAGAAAAAGGAAAGTGAGAAGAAGGATGATGAGAAGAAGAAGAGTGTGGCGTTCAAAGCCACCACATCCAAGGGCAAGTCTAAGATTGAATCATCAAGTGATGAAGACTCAAGCTCTTGTGATAGTGATGACATTGATGAGAAGATGGCTCTCTTTGTCAAGCAATTTGGTAAATTCATGAAGAAGAAAGGTTATCGTGCAAGGAGGAAGAACTCATCCAAGAAGAATGAGCAAACCATGAGATGCTTTAGATGTCATAGCAAGGACCATCTCATCGCCAAATGTCCTTATGATAGTGATGCTGAAGATGCTATCAAGAAGGAGAGGAAGAAGCAAAAGAAGAAGCAAGAAAAGAAGGAGAGCTCTCATAAAAAGAAGAATGATTCTCATGTTGCTACATGGGATAGTGATGACTCCTCAAGTGATGATGAGGATTACAAGAAGGGGCATGCTAGCATTGCTATTCAAGAGAAGAGATCCATATTTGACACTCCATCATGCTTCATGGCTAAGGCCGCTAAGGTATCATCCGACGATGAGAGTGATCATGATAGTGCTAGTGATAGTGATAGTGATGATGATGATCTAACTAAAGATGAACTAATCACTATGCTAGAAGATTGCACTCAACATTTCAAAGAATCTAGAAAGGAGTGCAAGTGCTTGTTTAAGGAAAAGAAAACCTTATGCAAGAACTTGATAAGCTTAGGGCATCTTATGAGAGTCTAAAGGTAGACCATAAGAAGCTTCAAAAGTCTCACACTAAGCTTGAAGAAGCTCATTCCTCTCTAGTTGAAAAATGTAAAAACATGTCAACTAATGTTGAGAAAGCTAAAACTTGCAACATATGCATATCATGTGATATAATTGATGAATCCTTTTATAAGCCTATTGTTGTCACTTCTACTAACCCTTCATGTAGCATATCCACATCATCCTCATCTAGTAGTGACGGTCTCACTTGTGATTCCACAATAATAGTTGAGAATGAGAATCTCAAGAAGGAGGTAAAAGAGCTAAACCATACCTTAGCTAAGGCTTATGGTGGTGAGGACCGCTTGCTTATGTGCTTGGGTAGCCAAAGAGCTTCTCTCTATAAAGAGAGATTGGGCTATAACCCCAAGAAAGGCAAGGCCGCTTTTGCTCCTCACAAGACTCATTTTGTGAAGAACAATGGTAGCTATTGTAAAAGTTGCAAGCAAGTTGGTCATATAGAGCAACATTGCATGAACAAGAAATCCAATGCTAATGTATTCTCAATTAAGTTTGATTCTTTCTATATGCTTACCAAGGGCACTAATGGTGTTCATGCTAAGTTCATTGGTACACCATGGATGGGCTCAAAGAAGAACGTTATTTGGGTACCAAAGAGCTTGGTCACTAACCTTGGAGGACCCAAACAAGTTTCGGTACCTAAAAAGAATTGATCTTGTCTTGTAGGTCAATTACAAAGCCGGAGGAAGGCATTGGGTGCTTGATAGTGGGTGCACTCAACATATGACCGGGGATTCATGTATGTTCAAATCAATTGACACAAGTCAAAATGGTGGTTTTGATGTTATCACTTTCGGAAACAATAAGAAAGGCAAGGTCAAGGGGCTTGGTAAAATTGCTATCTCAAATGAAATGAGCATATCTAATGTATTGCTAGTTGAGAGCTTGGATTTCAATCTTTTGTCGGTGCACAACTTTGTGATCTTGGCTTTAAGTGCATATTTGGTAGTGATGATGTTGAAGTCATTAGTGTTGATGGATCAAATTTGATATTCAAAGGATTTAGACATGGTAGCTTATACTTGGTTGACTTCAATGATAGTGAGACACAATTGACATCATGCTTGCTTAGTAAATCTAGTATGGGTTGGTTGTGGCATAGAAGGCTTGGTCATGTTGGAATGAAACAATTGAACAAACTTTTAAAGCATGACTTAGTTAGAGGCTTGAAGGATGTCACCTTTGAGAAAGATAAACCTTGTAGTGCTTGTCAAGCCGGCAAACAAGTTAGAAATACACATCCTAGTAAGAGTGAAATGAACACATCAAATGCATTTGAGTTATTGCACATGGACTTGTTTGGGCCAACAACATACACTAGCATTGGTGGCAACAAGTATGGTTTTGTGATTGTTGATGACTACACTAGATACACTTGGGTGTTCTTTCTCTATGACAAGAGTGATGTTTATGATCTGTTCAAGTCTTTTGCCAAGAGAGTGCAAAATGAGTTTGAGACAACTATCAAGAAGATTAGAAGTGACAATGGTAGTGAGTTCAAGAACACAAGAATTGAAGATTTGTGTGATGATCTTGGTATTGGACATAAATTCTCACCAACATACACTCCTCAATCCAATGGTGTAGTTGAAAGGAAAAATAGAACCTTAATTGATATGGCTAGATCAATGCTTAGTGAATACAATGTGAGTCATTCATTTTGGAGTGAAGCCATCAACACGGCTTGCTATTGTAGCAACCATCTCTATTGCCATGGGAAACTTGGAAAGACACCATATGAGCTATTGAATGGAAGAAAGCCCAACATTGCATACTTTAGACTGTTTGGTTGCAAATGCTATATTCTCAAGAAAGGCACTAGATTGAGCAAGTTTGAAAAGAAATATGATGAAGGGTTCTTACTTGGTTATTCTACCACAAGCAAAGCATATAGAGTTTGGAATCTCACAAATGACACCTTAGAAGAAGTTCATGATGTTGAGTTTGATGAAACCCAAGGATCTCAAAATGAAGTTCAAAACCTTGATGATGTGAGAGGAGATCAATTGTCAAATGCAATGAAGAACATGGACATTGGTGACATAAGGCCGAGGCAAATTGATGATGATGGTGATATACATATGATTAATCAAGATGTTCAAATTGATACAAATCAAGCAAGCTCTAGTGGTTCTAATGATGAATTGCAAGATCAAGGTCAAGCTAGTGGAAGCAACCAACTCCCAATACTCCAACCTACCAATATTGCGCCAGAGGCGGAGAAACGGAGGCGTAAGTCCAGTGTGTTTCTCACTGAAAAACAGTGACCGGACGCTGGACCGGACGCAGTCCAGGGTGGACCTGCGCGCCCGGTCAGCTCAAGTCGAGGGCTGAGGCGTAGAGCGCCTAGGGTTTGTGACCGGACGCTGGTCTGGCCTGACTAGCACGTCCGGTCAGTTCACCTGGGCGCAGAGGAAAGGCGCGTGACCAGCGCGTCCGATCCCTCACGGAACCGGAGCGTCCGGTCAGGCACCCAGAGGGGCAGAGCGTGGCGAAGAGCTAATCGGACGCGCGGCGCGTCTGGTCACATGTGATCGGACGCGTCCGGTCGCGGTGGGAGCTCTCTGGACTCCGACTGGACGTCGGGTGCAGCGCGTCCGGTCAAACGGTGAAGCGCATCCGGTCACTGCAATAGCTCTCTTTGACGCACGCTGTTACTGTTTGTCCTTTAGTGACCGGATGCGTCCGGTCACCCTGACCGGTGCGTCCGGTCATCATGTTTTTCACTGCGTCATCCGGTAACGGCTAGCTGCGTACCCCTTCACTATAAATAGAAGTTGGCCAGGGTTTGGGGGCATCTCTTGCATATTTTGAGACCTTGAGACATCCTTTGAGCTAGAGAACAATCCCTCCACTCATCTCTTTGCTTGGTTGCACATCTTGAGTGAGATTGAGTGAGATTCAAGTGCATTACTTGAGAGTTGCATTCTAGAGACACTTGATCGTCGAGTTGCTACGGATTTCTTGTTACTCTTCCGTGTTTCCCGACACGGTAGATGGCTTAGAGCAGCGGAGGTGATTGAGCTCGCAATTGGAGATTGTTGGAGCCCTCACTAAGTGTTGTAAGGGGTTCTTGATCCTTCCCTGTGGGAGTTCGTGAATTGGATACTCTAGTGAAGCACGTGGCTTGGAGGATCCCCATCTTGTGAGTGGATGTGCGGCACCCGCTAAGGGTTCAACTCTTGATAGTTGATTAGCTCGTGATCCATCAAGTGGGTGCATCGTCAAAACGAGGAGTAGCTTGCCGGGAAGCAAGTGAACCTCGGTAAAAATCTTATGTCATCTCTTTGCCGAGGATTTCTCTTGTGATTGATTCTTCGAGTGCATTTCTTCTCTACATCATTGGTATAAGATTCAAGTCACTTGCTCTTTACTTTCTTGTACTAGTTCTAGTGTAGTTTGCTTAGTGTAGCCTTTATCACATAGGAGTAAGTAGCTTAGTGACTTAGCCTTGTTGGTGTGTATTAGAGATCATAGCCTTGCTTCACTAGAATTATATAGGTGGCTTGCATAGTATAGTTGAGCTAGTGCTAGAATTAGCTTAGCCATCTTTTATACTAACGTGGTTGTTTAGTGAAGCTTGTAGATTTTTAAATAGTCTATTCACCCCCCTCTAGCCATTTGGACCTTACACTCTACTACCCCAGTCGGCGCGCGCCACTCCTTGTCCTCCTGGCGGCAGTGGCCCGCTCCCTCCCCACACCTTCAGATGTGGCGGCGGGCGACCGGATCTGGCGTCGGGCGACCGGATCTGGCAGCTGGTGGTCGAATCCCGGCGGTGCGCACGGTCCAGGTTCCGGCGAGCGGCTGCGGCAATAGCGGCCCATGGATGGGCTTGTCGGGCTCGTGGATGGACTCGGCGGGCCTGTTCACAGGTTTTTTTCCTTTTTTTGATTTTTCCTGTTTGATTTATGGAGGTGGGCAGGGAAACTGCCTCCGTAAAGTCTAAAGTCCCGATTAACCGTGACCTTTGATTGGAGACGGTTGCAATGCCCGTCTCCATTAATCATTTTTGCCCGCCTGCATTAAGATTTCTGTAGTAATGATAGTATCTATTTTTGATAGAGTAAATGTTAATATTTTTCTCTACAAATATGGTCAAATTTAGAGTGATTTGATTGAGGACAACCTCTAATATATTATATTTCACTATCAAGGAATTACTACCTAACATTATATATTAAGTGACAAGGAGTCTTTTATAAGGAATTTCCAATGCATTGAAGGAATATAGACTAAGAAAAATGACTCTTTGACACAATATATATAATGTTAGGTAGTAGTAATCCCTTGTTACTGAAATATAAGATATTCGAGGTTGTCCTCACTAAAACCACCCTAATTTGATCATATTTATAGAAAAATGTATTAACATTTAATATATAAAAAATATAAACTATTTAAAATACATTTGATAAGGTATCTTATGGTTCTCATTAAATATCGTAAATATTAATCCCTTCATCCCCAATTATAGGACGTTTTGGCTACTCTAGATAGATAAGTTTTGCTATACATTTAGATATACACTATGTTTAGATATATAGTAAAAGTAACGTATGAAGAAAAACCAAAACGTCTTATAATTTAGAACAGAAGGAGCATTGTTTTTTTCTAAAAACTTAATTAAACTTTGACCATAAACAACAATTATTGCAATCAAATAAGCGGGGCCTATCCAAAATTTAGACACATCTTTATCATTTCTTGTGTTTCTGTAGCTCCGTTAAACAATAATTAGGTCCCGTTTAGCACAGCTCAGTTTCACCAGTGAAGATAGTTTTATGGGTTTCTTGTCTATGAACAGCTTTCTTGGTGAAGCTACAACTTTTTTTAGACCCGTTATGCAAAACAGCTTCATCTGGTAAATGAATAGAGCAAAATGACTAAAATGCCCTTTACTTTTCTTATCGTCTTTTTTTTTTCCTTCTCACGGTCACGGGTCTCTCTTGCTTGTTTGCTCCGGTCGTCTTCCCACGGAGCACGCGCGAGCAGCGCATCTCGGACTTCTTCTTCACGAACGAGTTCGTGCGCCCGAGCCTTCTTCTCCACACCCTCGCTACGCACGCTCCGGTGGCTGAGCCACTCGCGACCCAGCAACCACGCTTGCTCCTGCGGATATCCCTAGTGGCTGCGCCCACTCATGCCCCAGCGACGATAGCCTGGCCACTCACGCCCAGCTGCCGAGCCCCGGTGGCCACGCTAGCGCGTGGACCCGACGACGACTGCCAAGCCGCTCGGGCCCAGTGGCCGAGCCCCAGCGGCCGCGCTGCTCGCGCCCGGCGATCACGCCCACTCATGCCCCGGCGACGATGGCCGTGTTGCTCGCGCCTAGCGGCCGAGCCCCCACCGCTCGGGTCTAGAGCCTGCGCACGCGTCGTGAAGGGGCAAATCTGGGTTCCTCACGCGGTGGAGTCCACTCGTGTTAGGTGAAAGCTAGCACCTGTTTTAGAAAACAAGTGTTTGAAAAAAAAACAGCTCATAAAGCTATTGGTGGAGATGTGCCAAACGCAGCCTTTAATCTGGGCATGTTCTGAGCGAGTGCCTGGCCTTTGACACATCTCTATCATTTTTTGTGCTTCTTACTTACTATTTATTATTTTTGAATACTCAGTAAGCTTTATTTATTATATTATATACATAATACATAAAAACCCTCTTATCATACATCTATCTATATTTATTACACCTAAAAAAATTCTACGAGTATCATCAGCATCCGCCCTGCCCCGGTCTACGGCAAAAAGGAAAAGTTTCCAAAATAACTACACCATTGTCCCCGTTTTCGAAAAAAACAAACCCCCGCCCTATATATGGAAAAAAGTATATGGCAAAAAAAACGCCGCCGTCCCCTTTTCATAAAAAAACAAATGCGGCAAAAAAATGTTTCTGAAAAAAAAATACGGCAAAAAAAATCAATGGCAAGATAGGAAAAAAATAGAGGGTTCCAGTTGAAAAAAATGCAAAGAAATATAAACACAAAATGAATAGTAAAATTGGATCTTAAGATTTACATAGAGTTCAGGGTTCCCAATACAAAGTGTTTTGTTAGCTTCTTGTCTTTTTCCAAACAATGCATAAATTGATTGAAACTTATAAAATCTATATAAAATTAAAAATCAAATTCAAAAATTATAATTTAAAAATTTTCAAGTTCCTTTCAACCAAAGAGTGTAACCATATCATTACGTGTGAAATAAAAATCAAGCCTAATGGCTTATACAACCAATTGACAATCTGCTCCAAAGTGAGTCTCAAAAGCTTGAAAATTGTCAACTCCAAAGTCAGGAATATAGATCCATATGTGCGGACCGAAAGAGACTCAATGTCAGGGCCGTACTCAATCTAGAACAAAAGAATTGGCATACACGTGAATTATTACGAATACGATCAAAAAGCCTAAATGCATTCGGAAATAGTTTAGGTTCTTAATGCAAAATAGTTTAATAGTTCTTAAATATTTTTTTGAAGATAATCAAAACATTAGCAGTAGACATGGACAAAAAAACCATAGCCCCCCGTGCAATGCACGGGCACATATCTAATCTATATCTAATAATAAAGAGGCAGAATTTCCTGCCGTTTTTTTCGTCCATCTATTTTTTGGTCGGTCTCCCTCTAACTACTGGACAATGGAGAGTTTCTTTCATCCGGATTTATATATATATATATATATATATATATATATATATATATATATATATATATATATATATATATATATATATATATATATATATATATATATATATATATATATATATATATATATATATATATATATATATATATATATATAACCCGTTCTCATACAAGTTAGAATAGCTCTTGTCTAGCGTGATACGGAGTCTGATTCCAAAACGTATTGGGTTTTGTATGATCTATGTTTAATCAAAGAGTCCATACTCCTACGCAAAAAAGTCCATACCCAATACGATTACTTTATATAGCAAATTTAGTTTTTTTTCCTTTTCCTATTCCATCATCTGTTCGGCCATTTTCTATTTTTTAGACTATCTCCGACCAGTTACTATATCCGATCCATTTTTCATTTTCGTATTCGTTCCACTTCTTTTTTTGATTTCCTCTTTTTGTTTTTTCTTCTTCTTTTTCCTTTTTTTTTTGCTTTTCTGGACTATCAAGTCCGCTCATGAAATTTCCCTTATTATTTTGCATGTCATCTTTGTTTTCCCGATTCTCTCATGATTTTTATTATAAACATAAAAAATTTAATAAACACAATATTATGGGTCTTTGATCCTTCATCCTTCACTAATCCTTAATAAACAAATATTCCTACTACTAAATTATTAATGTAATTTGATGAAGAACAAAAATTATTCTTATTATAACCTAGATTAGATAATGGTCTAACTAATTAAATCATGAACATAAATTTTGAGAGTTTATTATCCAATCTAACCGGAAAGCGGTAGCTGGGGTTGCGCCTCCAGCAAATGTGGCGCCACAGGAGGCGGTGGCAGGGAGGCGGCGAGGCGGCCACGACAACCTGTTGGAGTGGGGAGGCGAGAGGAGAATGTGTAGGGGGTGCGGAGGAGGTGGCGGACGCTGTGAGGTAGCTGCCGCCTACGGCAGTGATGGCGAAGCGGACGCGGCCGCTAGGGCTCCCCTAGGGAGCGAGGCGGGTTGCTTGTAGGGATTCCTCTTTTCCACTAAACTTTTCTGCCCTTTCATAGATAATTAAGTATGTTTGTATATTTCTACTGATTTTGCACGACAAAAGGAATTTGCTAATTTGGCTGGCATTATTCTAAATTGCACTTTTACAAACGGTCGATGTCCTAATGTAATTATTGCTTCATTGTCAATGGATTAAATGCAAAATATAAATATTAGTAACTAAGCAGAGATACAAGTTTTGATTTCCTCCCGTTACAACGCACGGGCATGCTTGCTAGTCACAAAATTAAATAAGAATCGGACGAGCATGACGTGCACGTGCAATAGTCTATGTGCCCGCGTCCTGGCACGACGGCACAACGACACCACGCATCACAAATCGCTCTACGCCTCTGCGCCGAACAGGCCTTTGTCGAACACCCAGTCCTCGATCATCTCCTGCGCTGCCCACGGCTGCGCCGCCGGCACCAAGTGCCCGGCCTCGTACACGGCCACGTGCACGAGCGCGCCATGCTTCTGCACGTACCCGGCGAGCTTCTGTCCTTGTCCGGCGCTAGTTTTTCTCCGCCACACGACGCGGGGGGCATCCTGGAACGCGGCGAGCCCGTCCCAGTCCAGCTCCCGCAGCCACGCCTCCTCCACGGACACCACCCCGTCCTGCGCGTCGCGAATGCCCTCGTAGAGCAGCACGCGCGTGGACGCCGGCCCCCGCAGCAGCGACTCCACGTCACACTTGACGCTCTTCATCGTGTCGTCGTGGAACGCCGCTGCCACGGCCGGGCTGTTGAGCACCCACGGCGCGTCGCCCCGGGCGCCGAGCTCCACCCGCACCTCTGCGCTGTTCATGAACTCCTCGGCGCTGGCGGCCAGGAGGACCTGCAGCTCTAGGGGCGTGTCCACCGCCACGTCGAACAGAGACGACAGCCCTGTGGCGTTTCTCAGCCACGACAGCACGCGGTCACGCGCGTCCGCCGCGTCGCGCCACCGCTCCGCGACGGTCAGCGCCGCCGCCTCCGCCTGCATCGCCTCGGCTTCACGCCTCTGCTTCGCGTTGATGAGGCCCGCGAAGTAGAGGGTGTCAGCGTGCGTGGCCACCTGCGCCACGGGGTGCACCAGTCCGTTGCCGATGGCCACGCCGCGCAGGTTGATCCTCTGTTGTTGGGGGAGTGTCGGGTTGGTGGCCAGGATGAGCGCACCGACCGTGGGGATGGTCTTGCCGGCGTAGCTCTCGCCGGTAAGGAAGAGCGGGCGGGCACGGAAGGTGCCACCCGGTTGTGCGGACAGAAAGTACTCAAGCGCGGCGAGGACGTGCTCTGCGACGACGAGCTGGGACGTGGGGATGTCGGAGGGGGACGGCGCCGCGCTGTAGCCCGTGCCGAGCGGGCTGTCGAGGAAGAGGAGCCCGAAGCGGTGGTTCCACGCGTAGGGGTTAGGCGACAAGGGGAACTTCGAGGAAGCGTTGGGGCTGCTGGCCAAGGGGAAGACGTAGGGGCCGATCTGGAAGAAGTTGCTGGCGAAGGAGGATGAGCCTGGGCCGCCCTCGACCCAGACCAGGAGCGGCGTGGAGGCCGGCGGGGTCAGCGGGCTGGTGGCCTCGTAGAAGGCGTAGTAGAGAGATGCGTTGGCCACTGGGATGGGGAGGTAGCCGGACATGGTTGGCAGGGCTTCTCTGGGGAATATGGTGGCCGAGCCTGCAGAGGTGGCGGTGGCGGTGGCGGTGGCGGTGGCGGCGAGGAGGATGACGACGAGGGAAAGGGGAACAGGAGGAGGAGCTACCATTGCCATTGTCTGGCTGTGTGCTTGGACCTGTAGCTTTGCAAGAGCAGAGCGCCCAGAATATATAATATAGGTGGTTGTGTGTTGCCTGAAAACTTAACTCTCTGAAGCTCACCTACGTGACCAAAGAAAAGTCGGAGAAGAATAGTCTTTGCTAATTGTCTACGCATGGGAAGTCGCTGTGTTTCTTATCATGGGAAGTCACTGTGTTTCTTATCTCAATTATTTTGCGTGTACCGTGGGACTAGAATCTAGACGACGGTCCAGTCAAATCCCACATTCCCACCCATTTCCTGTGTTTCTTATCACCAGATAACGGTGTACTTTTCTGATGACGGTGTACAAATTTCATTTTCTTACGAACTGTGATCCTCTCACACACTAAAAAAAACTATAGTAGTTTCCTGCAGTCTTCCATGTTCCATCTTTAGATTACCGGGGACATAGTCAACATTACTTGCGTAGTCGGTGAGTGCTGTGCATACAACAGCTGTGAGACATTAGTGCCGGTTCTGGCCACAAACTGACAGTGATGTCGACTTTCACCACCGGTTTTCATCGACCCTTAATTATTTTCTGATTTTGAAGTTCAGAACCAGTAGTGAAAGTTTATCACTGCCAGTTTGCTAGAAACCGGCACAAATTGTGCCGGCACTGAATGTCAGTTCTGTAGTAGTGACACTTAGAGTCAGGGTGATAATGGAGAGGCAAAGAGGGAGAGAGGAGATGAGGAACTCACTTGTATGCCACCCATGCTATCCATGCATGTGCAACCACCGGCATCCTCAGTTTAGTGGGCTAGCCAACCTTGTTATAGTCGTAATCTCTTTTGTTTCTCCATTTTTTAGGTTTAGTTCTGTCTAGTATGTAGTAAATCTACGCTTGTTCCTATCATATTCTTTATGCGGTCAACCATTATTTCCAGCACGAATCATATATCCAACTGTTCCTCGCTGTATGAATCCATCATCTCGAGTTGTTGTATGATGCTGTAATGTGTTTCATACTTTGATCCACTTTATTGAAATATTTGTCCATATGGAAACTCGTTTTCCCTAGTGCCTTTCCTATCCAGCCGGCCGGAGTGGCAAGAATTAGGTTTGCTAATCCCTCTCTTATCTTTTAAGTACTCTTGATTGTTGAAACTGATCTAAGCATAAACATGTATATCTAATACATGTACACATTATACACAATTTAACACATGACCACAGTTCAATACATAAAGCCGAAGTTCTAAATGGGTGACACAGATCGACCAGAGTTGGACGACACTATCAGTGCCTCTGGTGTTGCAGATGACTTGTGTTCACCACCTGAGGGCTTGGACATCCTGTGTTGGTGAAGAACGTGAGTTGTCGGATAGCGGCGGTCGTCTGAACGCCACTGACACAGTGACACTACCCTGAACGAGAGAAGGACCTTCCTAATTCCTAAGTGCCTAACTGATCGGTTGACCTCTCCCAGCTCCCAACAACCGCGGAGGGAATGTGGACCATGTCCTGGGTTATTTAAACATGGAACCGTGGAAGACTGCGAAAGACGAAACTACTATGCTTTGTTAGTGTGTGGGAGGGGATCGCAGTTCGTAAGAAAATGAAACAATTTGTACACCGTCATCAGAAGTACACCGTTATCTGATGATAAGAAACACAGGAAATGCATGGGATTTGACTGGACACCGTCTAGACTTCCCATTATACACGCAAAAATAATTGAAACAAGGACAGTTTAGAACAGTGACTGCTAAATGCTAACAATAAGTAAAAAGACTATTCCTATTCGTCGTGTATGAAATGCGTCTCCAACTTTTCTTTGGTCACGTAGCGATAGCCGAGCTTCGGAGAATTTTTTCAACCAACTCACAACCCTATTCTGGGCGCTCTACCGGAGCCGGCTGCTTTGCCGAGGGCCCCAGGCTCTCGGCAAAGCCTCTAAGTCCCTCGGCAAAGCCTTTGCCGAGCGCAGCTCTCGGCAAAGCGCCCTCGGCAAAAATCCGATCGGCAAAAGCTTCTTTGCCGAGAGCCGTATATCGGGCACTCGGCAAAGCCTTTGCCGAGAGCCCGACGCTCGGCAAAGCCTTTGCCGAGAGCCCGACGCTCGGCAAAGCGCGAAATAAAAAAATGCGAAAAAAACCTGGAATTTTTTTTTTCAATCGGGGGAGGGGCCCACTGGCCAGCCCGACGCTCGGCAAGTCGCGGCATTTTTCGCGCAAAATTCGCGGCTACGCGGTCGGCGGGATTCGAACTTGTGACCTCTCACTCACGCGATACCTCCTCTGCCACCTGCACTACACACTCACATGCGTCTATATGCCGTTTCAGTTACTCAAATATTATACTAAACTAAGTGAAAATTGATTGTTTGAGGCCCTAAACGAATTCAAATCAAAAAGTTGTCAACCACAAAGTTTCATAACTTTTCGAGCACTACATTTTTCATATAGAAAGTTTTTCCATCCGAGGTCTTTTGAAAAATTCAAATTTTAAATTTCAAACGTAGTTTTGCATGACAAGATGAATTAAAATGAAAAAGTGGTCAACTACAATGTTTCATAACTTTTTGAGATCTACAAATTTCATTTAGGAAGTTTTTCCATCCGAGGTCTTTTGAAAATTTCGAATTTTAAAATTTTAAAATTTTGAATTTCAAACGTAGTTTTCCATGACAAGATGAATTCAAATTAAAAAGTGGTCAACTACAATGTTTCATAACCTTTCGAGATCTACAAACTTCATTTAGGAAGTTTTTTCATCCAAAATTGTGGTGCTAACATTGTTCACAAATCTTATATATCTCTCTTGTAGTCATGGAACTACATGAGAGACACATAGAAACTTCTTTGCCGAGAGCCGTTTATCGGACGCTCGCAAAGCCTTCTTTGCCGAGTGTTTTTTTTTGGCTCTCGGCAAAGAAACTTCTTTGCCGAGAGCCGTTTATCGGACGCTCGGCAAAGCCTTCTTTGCCGAGTGTAGAGGCTTTGCCGAGTGTTTTTTATTTGGCTCTCGGCAAAGCCTTCTTTGCTGAGCGCCCGAAAAAAAACGTTCGGCAAAGCCTCCGGCGCTCGGCAAAGAAGTGAATTCCGGTACAGGTCCAAGCATATATACAGCCGCACAGAGGTCGCCGCATTAGGCAAGACGTGCGCACCATGGCAATGGTAGCTGCTCTCCCGCACCTTTCCTTCCTCGTCGTCCTCGCCACCGCCGCGTCTGCTGGCTCGGTGGCCACCATATTCCCCAGGGAAGCCCTGCCAACCAAGTCCGGCTACCTCCCGATCTTCGAGGCCAACGCTTCTCTGTACTACGCCTACTACGAGCAGCCTGTTCGCTTGGGCTGAAATCTGGCTGATCTAACTATTTTTTTAGAGAAAAACACTACTGAATAGCTGGCTAATAATCTCAAGCGAACAGGCTCGAGGCCACCAGGCTGATGACCCCGCCGACCTCCATGCCGCTGCTCATCTGGCTCGAGGGCGGCCCTGGCTACTCCTTCGTCAGCAACTTCTTCTAGATCGGCCGCTACGTCTTCCCCATCACCACCGGCAACGGCAGCAGCTCCAACACATCCTCCTCTGCTTCCGCGTTCCCCTTGTCGCCCAACCCCTACGCGTGGAACCGCCGCTTCGGGCTCCTCTTCCTCGAGAGCCCGCTGGGCACGGGCTACAGCCCAGCGCCGGCACCCTCCACCATCCCCCACGTCCCAGCCTGTAGTCGCGGAGCACGTCCTCGCCGTGCTCCAGGCCTTTCTTTCCTCCCAGCCAGATGGCACCTTCTGCGCCCGCCCAGCAAGAGCTACGCCGGCAATCCATCCCCACGGTCGGCGCGCTCATCCTGGCCACCAACCCCACGCTTCCCATGCAGCAGCGGATCAACCTGCGCGGCGTGGCCATCGGCAACGGCTTCGTGCACCCAGTGGCGCTGGTGACCACGCACACCGACGTCCTCTACTTCGCGGGCCTCATCGGCGCGAAGCAGCGGCGCGAGGCCGAGGCGATGCAGGCAGAGGCGGTGGCGCTGGCCGTCGAGGAGCGGTGGTGCGAGGCGGCGGACAAGCGCGAGTGTGTGCTGTCGTGGCTGAGAAACGCCACGGGGCTGTCGTCTCTGTTCGACGTGGCGGTGGACACGCCCCTGGAGGCCCTGGCCGCCAGCGCCGAGGAGTTCATGAACAGCGCAGAGGTGCGGGCGGAGCTCGGCGCCCGGGGCGACGACGCGCCGTGGGTGCTCAGCAGCCCGGCCGTGGAGGCTGCGCTGCACGGCGACGAGATGAAGAGCGTCAAGCCGGACGTGGAGGCGCTGCTGCGGGGGCCGGCGGCGTCCACGCGTGTGCTGCTGTACGAGGGCATCCGCGACGCGCAGGACGCGGTGGTGTCCACAGAGGCGTGGCTGCGGGAGCTGCACTGGGACGGCATGGCCGCGTTCCAGGACGCGCCCCGCGCCGTGTGGCGGAGGAGGAGCGGCAGCGGCGGCGGGCAAGTACAGAAGCTCGCCGGGTACGTGCAGAAACATGGCGCGCTCGTGCACGTCGCCGTGTACGAGGCAGGGCACTTGGTGCCGGCGGTGCAGGAGATGATCGAGGACTGGGTGTTCGACAAAGGCATGTTCGGCACGCGAGCACATAGACTATCGCACGTGCTCGTCATGTGATCTGATTATTTAATTTATATGATATAAAGATTTTTTTTCTGGATTATGTGTATATAATGAATAAAGCTCAGTTAGTATTCAAATATGATAAATAGTACTCCCTCCATTCCAAATTATAAGACGTTTCAGCTTTGCTTGAGTCGTAGATATATTTAGATATATACTGTATCTAGATACATGACAAAAAACAATATAGATAGGAACATCAAACGTCTTATAGGGATGTATCAAAAAAAAATTATCACTTAACGGAGCTACATAAACACAAAAATGATATGTATAATGTGTCCAAATTTTGGATAGATCTTTTTTGTGAACCTGCTCATTCTCACACGTTTCATTAAGAGAGAGGGAGTTGCAAAATACAACTGACAACCACAATACGAATGCATGAAAAGCATGCCACATAAGTTCTCTCTACATATGTAATTTCATATCTTTGGATAGCATGGTATGAAACATACAATGGAAATAGCCTTACCATGTAAACTTTGTTTTTTTGTAAACTCTATCTTATTATCGTTATTTTGTGCCTTCTTCAGCTCATTCCGCCACCTACTGCCATGGATGGTACCCACGGTTCTGGGATTCGGCCCGAATGGACCGAATTTCATCGAAATTCGTCAAATTTGGCCCAGCCTGAAACAAAACCAAATCGGTCAAAATGTTTCGGCCCCATTCAAATTTCCAGTCCATTTTATGGCCCAGCAACAACCCACGAGTGATCCTCCATCAGTATGAGTGTATGACGCTAAAATACTTGCTCACGGTCCCTTGGTTTCCTGCCGCTGCCAGCAGCTTCATTTCCGTTCCGCGCCGCCTGCACCAGCGCTACTGCAACCACCGTGAGAGCAATGGCTGCATCCCTACGTCCGAGCTCACGCCATGTACACTCCTCGACGCCACCCATGTGCCATGGCCGCGCCTCGATGCTCGCCGTCGCACCGTCACCGCATCTGATGTATCGTTGCTGCCATCTTCACCGCTTGCTGCCACCACCGCATTGTCGCTGCCCTCCCTGCCACCTGCGTGTTCCCCGCCAGCGCCGCGTGCACCCTCTGCAAGCCCACTGCCATTCTTGATAGTTTGGAGAAATTTTGTTCAAATTTGCTCAAATTTTATTTAAATTTTGAGTGGATACCAGCCCGAATTTTTTGAATTTTGTCCAATTCGGTGAGCTCCAAAATTTTTTGAGAAAAGAATCCTAGATCCTTGATGGTACCTGGGGGCTCTGCATGCTAGGGCGACACCCTCGAACCCTAAACAATATACGGATTGGCTCCATGGTGGGCCCTTTAATTGGACTACATGTGACAAAAGTTCATTATTTGTTAAGGGTTTTCTCCCCATAGATATGGACTAACTGTTGCCTAGAAAAGTTACAGAGAGAGACATGTATGTTAATCATATTAAGTCATTTATCTAAAATGTAGGTATGTTTTCGACCTTGACGCGGGAGCAGAGAGAAAATCTAAATCTAATAATAAAGAGACAAAATTTCTATTCATTTTTTTCATCCATATATTTTTTTGTCCACCTCCTCTAACTACCAAAGAATGGAGAATTTTTTCCGTCCAAACTTATTTATATAATAACTCGTGCTCATACGAGTTAGAATATATCTCAACTTATCTATATAATAACCCGTGCTCATACGAGTTAGAATAGATCTATGCGATTCCAAATAAGCTAAATATAGGAATCCTAATCTAAACATTAGGTTGCACTGGATTTGGCCGTATTATTTTCCTTTCGTATGGTGATAAAACAGAGACCAAAACCGACGTTACTCTCTCTGACGTGGCCACCACCGCACTTTGCCTATCAGATTTTTACAATAGAAAATTCGACAAGCAAGTAACGGAAGCTCAACGGAGATGCTGGGAAAGAAAAGCCAAGCAAACCTATATCTATTATTTACCGAATGTCTTCCGTTACATTCTTTCTCCCTTTTCTTATTTTCACCATAAATATAAAAAACTAATAATAAATAAATATTATGATACTTGAGAACTTGGCCACTTTCTTATAATAAAATAGATATTTTCACCACTAAATTATTAATGTGGTAAATCATTGATGTAGTTTTGAATTCAAACAAATTTTATCTTATTACAACATGATATAGCCAATGGTCCAATTAATCAGACCGTAAAATGAAATCTTAAACAGTTTGTTGTCCTGTTTATAGTCTAGACAGATGTGACTCTAAACTTTATGCAAGTACCATTAAAAGTCATGAGGGGCCTACCATGTGGAAAATCGGGATTGTTCTTCTATTGTAATTACGAGCAGATTGGTCAGTTCTTGACATGTTAGCAACTAACACCTCGTTGACTATAGATAATAAAAAATATAATTATAAAGTTTTATGGGTCAATAAAGAAAGTCATTGGAACTCGATATTGAATTGTAGCATGAATGGATAGTATGAAATTAAAATTATGATATATTTACAAGTAAATATGTTTGTGCTTTGCAATAGGAGAAAACATCTATCAAGATTGTAATTCAAATTCTACACATACATATTAAGACATGGTCATATTATTGCCAACATTAGCTTGGCCCTCATTTTTCATGAATGGTGATAGTTTTTTCGATATGAACCGGGCTGCCGGACGCACCAATCCCCCCACTCCCCCGCACGCACTCGCTCTCCTCCGCTCCACCCGCCTGCTCTCCGGGCCGTCCCTAAGACGGGACGCCGCGCCTGCACGCAAGCTCACTGCCGCTCCTGCCCGCCCGTGCTCCCTTCCTCCCTCCGTCCCATGCCCCTTCCGCGACCTCCATGCGACCCCGCACTCCCCACCGACCCAGGTCCTGCTCTCCCCCCACCAGAGACTAGGACGACGGTGGTGGCTCCGATGAGGTAGTCGATCCCTCTTTAGATCTGTGCCCTCCTTCTCCTCCTTTGGAACTGAGCCCTCGTCCTCCTCCTCTAGATCTGAGGGACGCGGCAGTTTCTAGGGTTTCGGCAAGCTCTGGGTCCTATTCCCTCCTCCCTTCGGCGAGTTCGAAGGTGATGGACCAGCCTGCACCTCGAACCCATCCCCTTGCTGTGTGTACGCACTTTGCTGTTTTTTCATGCTGTAATGTGTTTTTTGGGATGTTGCAACAAATGATTTTCGAATGTTGCAAATGGATTTTTGGTTTGTTGCAACAGATGATTTTCAAATGTTTTCATTTTTCATGTTTCATGGTTGATTTTGCGATGTTGCAGTACTACTATTTGTGATGTTGCAATACATAATTTTTGATGTTGCAGTACATAATTTTTGTTGTTGCAGTACATATTTTTCGATGTTGCAGTATATGTTTTTCGATGTTGCACTATATATTTTTGCGATGTTGCACTACATAGTTTTTTTCCATATGTTTGCGATGTTGCACTTGAAGTATTTCGTGCTCTTTGGGATAGGGGCGGTGGGGGAACGAGGTGCATTGGGGAACAGGACAAGGGCGCGGTGGGGAACGGAGGACAGGGGCACGATGGACGCAATTCATTCCATTCTGTTCCGGTCTGATTCTGCGGGGGCAGGGGGGCGGTTTGGGAAGGTGAGCGGCGTTTGGATGCAGCGCTCGCGCCAGATGATCGGGCGCTAGGATGCCCTTAGTTTTTTCTCCCCCGTTGCAACACACGGACATATTTGCTAGTCTATCCCTAATAATAATAAAGAGGCATAATTTCAAGACATTTTTTTGTCCAACACCTCTATCTAACTCCGTGAATGTGGAAGTGTCTCTAGTACTCATGTCTACAGCCCTTTGGATTTATATGACATATATGCACAGCTTAGACACAGGTTCTTGACATAATATGGATAGCTAGGAATCCTAATCCTAATACAAATAGATCCCTTCGACCGTGAGTAAGCTGAATAGGAATCCTAATTCAGGAGGCTAATCTAATATTAAACCATGAAGAGTTTCTTAATGTTGTTATTTCCCAACTTTTTTTCATTTCTTTTTCTATTTAGGAGGCGATCCGTGTGTCATTTTTTCTCTTTTCCATACACCGTGTTTGTTGGTGACTCTAATCCTAATCCAATAAGACTCAATTATGTCCGTCTTTTTTCTCTTTTCCATATGCCGTGTTTAGTTGGTGACTCTAATCCTAATCCTAATCCAACAAGACTCGATTGTGCCATGTACTATATAATAAAATCAAACATACTCCCCAAAGCACGAATATTTCCTCTCTTTGATTTGAGTTCTGACTAAACTGTTGAGATTAATTAGGGATAATTAAGTAGTGATCAATTATTGTAATTCTGTAATTAGCATAGGCAACCGTAAGGGCTACGAGAGTGCCCCTTCGGCAGGCACCTGTTAGCCTGAACCAATTGGTTCAGGCTAACAGGTGCCTGCCGAAGGGGCACTCTCGTAGCCCTTACGGTTGCCTATGCTAATTACAGAATTACAATAATTGATCACTAATTAATTATCCCTAATTAATCTCAACACTCCTCCTTGATCAATTTGATCTTGTGTAGGCACCTTTGCTTGTTCATCAGAAAATGTCTTGAAGCTTTGAAAAACCCTGTGGGAAAAACCAAAGTATATCGATATACCAGGCAAAACTCCTTAAAACACAGTGAGAAAATAAGGAGAAACACCATGATATATATAACTCCCAATGTTAATAGACTCTTGGGTATTCCCAAGATATAGTCTAAAACAATTTGATCAAGGATCAATATGTCATAATTATCTTCGAAAAACTTCTATGAGGAAAAATAGATAATATGACATTTATTATGTGTTACCATTACCTCATTAAAAACTTTATGTGAGAAAACTCCAAAAGAGTAAAACTCATATAAAGAAAAAAGAGTATAATGTAAAGTTGAAATAGGTTATGTTTAGAGAGTTTCTCCCCCTGATTCTCGCAAGTCTCTAAGTCTTCTCGTACCAATACCATCAACACATTTACGAAATGCGAAATATGGTAGAGACTTTGTGAATAAATCTGCTAGATTATCACACGACTTAGTTTGCAAGATTTCTATTTCTCCATTCTTTTGGAGTTCATGGGGGTAAAATAACTTAGGAATAATATGCTTGGTCATATTACTCTTAATATAACCTGATTCTATTTAAGTAACACATGCCGACTTATCTTCAAAGATAATCGTAGGTGTGTCAGGTACACCAATACCACATGATTGTGCTATGTGGTTTACCATTCTGCGAAGCCATACGTATTCGTGTGATGCTTCATATAAAGCTATTATTTCAGAATGGTTGGTAGATGTAGATACTAGAGTGTCTGCTTTAAAGATTTCCAAGATATTGATGTTCCACCTTGCAAGAAAACAAAGCCTGTTTGTGATCTGCCATTGCGGGGATCTGATAAATAACCAGCATCTGTATATCCTAACAAAATTGGATGTTGATTTCTGCTATAGAATAATCTAAAATCTCTAGTGCCATTGAGGTATCTCAATACCATTTTAACTCCTACCCAATGTCATTTGGTAGGTTTAGCACTATGTCTTGCTAGCAAATTTACTGCAAATGCAATATCCGGTCGAGTGCTATTAGCAAGATACATTAGTGCTCCAATGGCACTTAGGTAAGGGACTTGTGGCCCCAATATCTCTTCTCCTTCATCCGGTGGTCTAAAAGGATCATTCTCAATGTCTATGGATCTTACTACCATCGGAGTTTTTGTTGGATATGACTTGTCCATATTGAATTTCTCCAATACCTTTTGGACATAGGCAGCTTGGTATATAAATATACCTGAGTGAAAGTGCTCAAGTTGTAAACCTAAGCAATATTTGGTTTGGCCCAAATCTTTCATCTCAAACTCCATCTTTAAATGATGACGTGCTTCATTAATATCAGGTTCGTTGCCGATGACATTAAGATCATCAACGTATACTGATATGATACAAAATCCTGTTGACAATTTCTTAATGAAGACGCAGGGGCAATCATCATTATTTGTGTATCCCTTCTGTTCAAGGAATTCACTTAACCAATTGTACCACATTCGGCCTGACTATTTCAAGCCGTATAATGACTTCTGCAACTTGACGCAATACATGTTGCGATTTGCCTTAGGATTCGGTATACTGATTCCATCAGAAACTTTCATGTATATCTTAGAATCTAATGACCCATATAAGTATGCGGTCACTACGTCCATCAACTACATAGATAGACAATTTTGTACTGCCAACGATATTAATTATCAGAACGTTATACCGCTCATTACTGGAGAGTAAGTTTCGTTGAAATCAACGCCAGATCTTTGCGTAAAACCTTGTGCCACTAGCCTTGCTTTATATCTCACCACTTCGTTGTTTTCATTCCTTTTACGGACGAAAACCCACTTGTACCCCACAGGGAAGATACCAGGAGGTGTTGGCATTACAGCCGAAAACACCTTCTTTTTATTAAGCGAGGCGATCTCTGTTTCAATTGCTACCTTCCACTTATCCCAGTCCGAGCGCTTCTTGCACTCAGTCATAGACTTGGGATCTAAATCAGTTAGAAGGATATCTGCAATTTGTTCAGAGAAGTATGTGTCGACTATTATGGACTTACGATTATAAGACTCTCCGGTCTCAGCAAAATTTATAGAAATTTCGTCTACCCTTAAAGATTCATCATGACTTCCCGAAACGATGGATCTAGGGTCTTCCGATATTCCAGCCTCAGCGTTTATGCGCATAACTGAGCTGGATTGTGGATTACTTCTATCCACCGGACAATGTATGTCCTCTAGGTGTCTTTCAACCAAAAGTTGAGTTGCATTTCCAGTCTTCTTTTGCTTGCCAGCAATCACATCTTGCCTCTTAGAAGTGCTTATCCCCCTCTTTTTGCCAATAGGGGGTTGAGTGGTTTTATTAGGTACCTCTACTCGTTCAGGCACATTCCTTGCAGGATGGAGAGACTTTGTGACACCTTAATAATCAGAGAAAGCGTCTGGCAGATTGTTTGCAAGATTTTGCAAATCAATGATTCTTTGAACATGTTGTTCAGTTTCTGTAGTACGTGGATCGGTAAACAAAATGCCTTCTACATTCCAATTAACTTCCTAGCATTCATTTTGGTACAATTCTCCCCCTAATGCCGGGAAGTGATCCTCATTAAAAATACAATAAGCGAACCGGGCAGTAAATAGATCTCTCATAAGAGGTTCTAAATACTTAATAATAGATGGAGATGAGTATCCAACATAGATCCCTAGTTTCCTGTGAGGACCCATCGAAGTTCGCTTAGGTGGTGAGATGGGTACATATACAGCGCATCCAAACTTACGCAAATGGGAAATACTCGGAGGATTCCCACATACTAACGGCAATGGGGAGGTTTCGTGATATGCAGTTGGTCGTAGTTGGATCAAGTCAGCAGCGTGCAGAACTACGTGACCCCAGCACGACATAGGCAATTTGCAATTTGTCAACATAGGTCTTGCAATGAGCTTGATTCTTTTAATCAACAATTCAGCCAAACCATTTTGTGTATGGACATAAGGAACTGAATACTGAACCTGAATTCCCAATGCCATACAATAATCGTTAAAAGTACGGGATGAGAATTCAGCGGCATTGTCCATTCGGATTGATTGAATCCGATGTTCTGGATAGTGTGCCTTCAACTTAATAAGTTGGACCATTATTTTGGCAAAAGCATGGTTACGTGTCGACAAAAGGGACACGTGAGACCATCTAGTAGATGCGTCTATCAAAACCATGAAGTACCGGAACGGCCCTGATAATGGTTGAATCGGACCACAAATATCACCTTGAATCCTTTCAAGGAATTTAAGTGGTTCAGCTCGAATTTTAAGATATGATGGTCTTAAAATTAATTTCCCTGTTGCACAAGCAGTGCAAAAAAATCTTTATTTTAGGGAAATTTAGCGTTTTCCATATCATGACCTATGGAATTGCTGATAATTTTCCTCATCATCCCTATTCCAGGGTGCCCAAGTCGATCATGCTAGTTTCGGAATGTATCGACATCTTGAAAAATTATCTTATAAGCAACATGTTCTATGGGCTTGATGTATGTATAGTACAATCCAGTTTGGAGTGAAGAAATCTTTTCACAGATTTGCTTGCCATATCCAGTAAGTTTGGTAAAGAGAAGAAATTCCTCTTTATTATCCATATGTGTCTCCACATGGAGACCATTCTTACGGACGCCTCTAAAACTTAGAAGGATACGGGTAGAGTCAGGATACAACAATGCATCCTCTATTGTAATTTGCGTACCCATGGGAGAGTAACAGTGGCTCGTCCTGAGCTAACTATTAACGCATCTCGACCCGCAATGGTCATAATATTTCCTTCTCTTTTCTTAAGAGTCTGGAAATATTTCATTTCTCTAAGTATAGAGTTTGTGGTACATGAGTCCACAAGGCATAATTCTTCCTCCTTTGGATTGAGGTCAACAGACATCTATATGTAAAATGAATGTAAAATAAATATTCAAATTTAACACATAGAACTTATACATATAATATATTAACTATCAATACAAAAATATGATATTACAAAATCTATGAGTTCTACAATATAAACAATACAACTCATACGCACACTAATTAATACAATCTGAACTACTATAAGGATGTATGACATATACTATTACAACAATAGTCTATAGTGATATCAATGTTTTGATCGAGATTATTCAAAATCTCCAAACATGTCTCCAGAACTGATATTTATGAGCATGTTGTCCAATGATGGAAGGTCTTTTACGAAGTTTAGAGGTTTGTTGTTCACTTGTTCTTTAGGGGCCTGATTAGAACAACCCTCTTCCGCAACAACCTTAGATGCAAGATTGAAGTGTGCCTCATATCTTGTGTTTCCTGCTGGCTTAGCCTCTTTGAAAGACTTTTGGTACAAAGCTACCAAGTGCTTAGGTGTACGGCAATTCTTGGCAAAATGCGTGAAATCCCCACATCTATGACACTTGTTGTCATTTTTAGGTTTCACATTTTCCTTCTTCCTCTTATTTGAATTAGGTCTTTGTCACCTATTGTGTTTGCGTTTACCAGTTCTGTTCTTTGGATCAGGTCCATTGAACTTATTCTTATTCCTAGGCTGTTTCTGTACATTGTGAACCTCAGGCAAAGGCGTCGAACCAACATGACGCTTATGATGATTTTTCATAAGAACTTCATCATGTTTTTCTGCCTGAGACAATGTATGAATAAGCTGGGAATATTGCTGGTAATTATGAGCCCTGTATTGCTGCTGCAATACTCTATCAGATGGGAGCATAGTAGAGAGTGTTTTCTCTATCTTGTCTGCATCTGATGGCTCTTTCTCGCAAAACTTTAATTTAGAACAAATTCTATAAACAACATGATTATAGTCTGCCACATATTTAAAATCTTGGAGATGTAGGTGATTCCATTCATAATTGGTCTCTGGCCAAATCAGTTCCTTTTGCTGTTCATATCGCTCTTTTAGAGCGACCCATAATTCGCGAGGATTTTCAATCATAAGGTATTCAGATTTAAGGTCCTTATGAATGTAAAACCGTAATAAAGCTAGAGCAGTAAAGGTATGCTTCTCTTCTATGGGAGCCCCTTGTTAGGGTTCCTGAATTGTAGCCAAAAGACTACGAGAGGCAAGCACTATTTTGATATCAGACGTCCAAGTAGGGTAATTGGTACCGTCTAACGCGAGTTCCTCAAACTCCTTAGTAGCCATGAACCTACGTGGATAACCATGGATGAATTAATTTACCGTTTGGTAAATTAAAATCAACGTGGCAATGTTGTAATATTAAATGCAATATTCTTTAGATTTATATCTTATCATAGTTTTGGATTGTTGTAGGTAATCATAAATTTTGTAGACCATACACCAAATCATCATAAGTTTTGATATACACAAGATAGATAGTCTCTATATCATAGATAAAGAGTAGATCTTTATAGTAGGCAAATATATTGCTGCCTAAGCACGGTCTCTGGGCGGGATAATTCACAAAGAATTAAACACAGCCTTTGCTTAGGACTCTACTATCTTGTGTAATAGCAAAACAATATGATGAAGATAGCAATCCAAAACCTTTATTTTGGGTAAAAACACGGTGTAGGTAGTCATCAAGTTTCAAAGAAACAAGATGTAGACCTCTCAGTAACAGGTGATTTGATCACTGCTATGGTACGATCTTAGGGCAGAATAATCCACAAGTGGATTAAACACAGCTGATACCATAGACTCCATTACCTTGTGTTAATTATCCAAAATAAACAAGATATTTATATTGTAATGTGAATTCTTAGATATTAAAGTTTTCTAATTCTATAGATGGCATAGTTAAATTGCAACTAAGTCTACTAGCAATTTTAACTTGTTTGTGATGCCAAATTGTGGTTTGGGGCACCAACATACCAAAGTCTGTCATAAAATAACAAGTGTAACCTCTATGTTGATGCAAATAAGGGGGTTTGGGTGCATCAACATAGCCCAAAAGAATTATCAAAGTCACAAATGTAATGTGTATGTGGTGCAAAGGGGGTTTGAATGTAGCACATACTCCAAAAATATGATAATAATATAATGAAACCACAAATTATATTCACAATGATAATTATCCAGCAGGTACAGATCAACAACAATCAATCTGAACTACTGATGTTCTTGTAGAAATCAAACTAGCAAAGCATATGCTAATTACTTATACTACAGCTGACTGAAAATAGAAATAATAAAAAGAAAAAAAATTATGCAAAGCAAGCCAGCTAGTGGCAGCCCAGTGGCCGGCCAGGCACGACCCAGCGGCCAAGCCAGGCGCGCGGCCCAGTGGCCACCAAGGCCCGCCGCAGCTATATAAGGCCGGCGGTTAGGGTTTTCAACCCTAACCGCCCAGCCCTGCTGCCCAGCCGTCGCCGCGATTTGTTCCGCCGCCGTCGCCGTCGCTTTGCTCGGTCGTTGATTGATGCTGTCGAGGCCTCCTCTTTCCCCCTCCCCTCCTCTCCTCTCATGGCCGGTTCCCCGGCCATGGAGGCTGACCGGCAGGGCAGCGCCTCCTCATCCCGGCGAACCAAGCTGTATCCAAAGCAGTAAGTTCTGCTTCCATGATTGATTTAGTCAAAATAGTCTGTTTACAAAGACCTCCATGACACTGTGCCACCTCCAAGAGTAAAAACATACCCACTAGTGGTGTAGATTTGATCAATATCAGAAATTCAGTTCGTATCACTATATCCTTATAGCACAGCTAGGTGCCTAGAATAGTGAGTCCTAAAACTTATAGTACCTTTGAGATAATGCAAGACCCTTTCAAGTGCATGCCAATGATCATTACTCAGGTTGGACATGTACCTACTCAACTTGCACACGGTAAAAGAGATATCTGGTCTGGTTACGCTAGCTAGATACATAAGTGAACCAATTATCTGAGAATATCTCAATTGATCTCTAGCAATCATCTTATTCTTTCTCAATGTCACACTAGGATCATAAGGTGTTGGAGAAGACTTTCTATCCATAAAGCCAAACTGGCTCAAGACCTTCTCAACATAGTGAGATTGTGACAAGGTAATCCCACTATCTTCCTTAATCAACTTAATGTTCAGAATTACATCAGCTTCTCATAGATCTTTCATGTCAAAACTCTTTGACAAAACCTCATTAATAATATCAATGTTTGTTCCAAAGATTAGAATATCATCAACATATAAACATAATATAACAGATTGGCCCCCACCATGTCGATAATACACACACCTATCAACCTCATTAATAGCAAAGCCCGCACTAGTTAAAATAGTGTCAAACTTCTCATGCCATTGTTTAGGTGCTTGTTTCAAGCCATACAAAGACTTCAGTAACTTACAGACCTTCTGCTCTTCACTTTTTACTACAAACCCATCAGGCCAATCCATATAAATCTCGTCACCCAACTCTCCATTAAGAAAAGTTGTCTTCACGTCCATTTGATGAACGAGAAGACCATACAAGGCAGCCAGAGAAAGTAGCACTCGAATAGTGATCATTCTAGCAACAGATGAATAAGTATCAAAGAAATCCTCGCCTTCCTTCTGGGTATAACCCTGAGCCACAAGCCAAGCCTGGTACTTGTTAATAGTACCATCAGACCTAAGCTTCTTCTTGAACACCCACTTACATCCAATTTGTTTACAACCAAAAGGCAGCTTAGATAGCTCCTAAGTTCTATTAGAAAGAATCGAGTCCATCACACTACGAACAACTTCTTTCCAATCATCTACATTTAGAGATGCATATGCCTGTGTAATAGAGGTAGGAGTATCGTCCATAAGATATACAATGAAATCATCATCAAAGGATTTTGCAATCCTTCGTCTCTTGTTCCTCGCAGGAACTTCATTGTCATTGTCCTCAAGGACTTCTTCATGTGGTTGCTCAAATGACTCAACAAGAGACTTAATAGGTATAGTAAAATCAAGAGCTATCTCTGAGAAAAATCTAGCATTGCTACACATATCTTTCATAGGGAATATGTTTTCAAAAAATATAGCATCACGAGATTCAAAAATTGTATCTACATGCATATCAGGAACTTCAGATTTTACTACTAAAAATCTATAGGCAATGCTATGGTGACCATATCCTAGAAAGACACAATCCATAGTCTTCGGTCTAAGCTTACGCTTCTTAAAAATTGAAATATTGACTTTCGCCAAACATCCTCACGTGCGCAAGTATGAAAGTGATGGTTTCCTTCCAACCCAATTCTCATGTGGAGTTGTCTCTTTATTACTGTTTAGAATTCTATTCAAGACATGACTCACAGTCAATAAAGCTTCCCCCCACCATGCCTTAGATAGACTAACAGTGTCTAACATGGCGTTTACCAAGTCAGTCAACGTGCGGTTTTCCTCTCTGCAATCCCGTTTGATTCAGGTGAATAGGGAGCTATCTCTTATGACTAATATCATGTTCCGCACAGAACTCATCAAACAACATAGAAAAATATTCACCACCATGATCTGACCTTAGATGTTTAATTTTTCTCTCTAGTTGATTTTCAACTTCAGCCTTATAGATTTTAAAGTAGTCTAGCATTTCATCTTTAGTTTTCAACAAGTAAATATAGCAAAATCTAGTTGCATAATCAATTAAAGTCATGAAATATCTCTTTTTATTTTTTGTCAACAAACCATTCATCTCACAAAGATCAGAATGTATGAGTTCTAGAGGTGCCAAGTTTCTCTCCTCTGCTGCCTTGTGAGGCTTTCGAGATTGCTTAGATTGCACATAACTATGACACTTAGAACCTTTTGTAATAGTGAAATCTGGAATTAAACTCAAGCTAGATAAACATGACATCAAATCAAAGTTCATATGCCATGAACGAGAATGTCAAACACTTGAACTATCATTAATTGTGCCACAAATATGATTCACTGACTTATTACAAAAATCTGCCAAAAATAAGCGAAACAAGCCTCTGCAATCATAGCCTTTACCAATAAATTATTCATGCTTAGACATAACTACTTTATTGAACTCTAACACTACCTTAAACCCATCTCTCAAAAGAAGGGAGACGCTAACAAGGTTCTTGTGAATAGTAGAGACATATTGCATGTTCTTCAGCTGCACGATCTTCCCGAAGTAAACTTTAGATCTACCGTGCCAACACCATGAACAGAAGCATGTGACCCATTCCCTATCAGGACTGAGGAACCTTGGAGCCCCTGATAAGAAGAAAACAAAGAGATATCAGCACACACGTGAATATTAGCACCTGTATCAACCCACCAACTTGAAGATTAAAACACTAAAAGTACAGTAGGAAAATTACCATACCCGTCATTAGCACTGCTAGCAGTCACGAGGTTGACTTTCTTTTTCTCTTTCTTGTCCGCTCACTCTGGACAATCTTTAACAAAATGACCAAGCTCTCCACACGCAAAGTAAGGTAGCTCTGCTTTGTCTTTCTACTTCTTCTTGAAGGCAATATTTTGTTTGGTATTGAAAATAGGTTGCTTAGGCTTTCCCTTGTTCTTGTTATGGTTTCTCTGGACGAAGTGGGCGATAGCTTTTTTCTCGTTTTCCTTCTCAATGTTGTCTTTAGCCCGAGCTTTCTCCTCAACATCAAGAGATGCTATCAGATTTTCAACTGATATTTTCTATCTCTTGTTTTTGAGACTTGTGGCGAAATTCCTCTAGAACGAAGGCAATTTAGCAATAATGCATTCAGCCACAAACTCATAGGGTAAGACACATTTAAGGAGTTCAAGTTCCTTAGCCAGACGCTGAATCTCATGAGCTTACTCGACTACTGATTTGTTAGCAACCAACTTGTAGTCATTAAAGCTCTCTACGGTATACAACTCTTTGCTTGCATCTGAAGCACCATAGATAGCATTTAGATGATCTCACATAGCATTTGCGTCTCTTATGTGCATCATCGAATCAAATAGATGATCCAAAAGCACATTACGTACGGCTCCCACAAAGATGTCACTTGCTTCCTGGAATTTTCTCATATCTTCATCAGAGATATTTTCCTTAGGTAAGTCATCTTTGACCCAGAAAACTTTTATGGCAGTAAACCAATCCATGACCTTGATAGACCGCCTCTTAAAATGCGCACTAGAAAATTTTTTCGGCCTCAGCGTGTCAGCAAAACTAGCCATAGATAATTCTGGAAATTGCCTATAATATAGTTTTTAGATTGTTAAAGTAATTAAGCAATTTTTAGATTAAAACCAGAATACAAAACATGTAAAACAAATGAACTAGATCAAGCACGTATAGCATACTAGCATGACAGATCAGCATATTAGATAGTATGAACGACAAAATTAGATTACGAGGATTATACCTGCCGACTGTAGCTGTAGTCGTTGGTGATGCAGATGGTGGTGATGATGGAACGAGATCGACGTCGAAGTCGTTGATGTTGAAGTCGTCGTCGAAGTCGCCAATGAGAGGTGGAGGGAGAGCTCGATGCAGTTGACAACGAATACGCCGGGATGTAGCGCCGTCTGACTTGGATGGAAGATGACCTGTTATGAAGCAGTCGCACGGATAGCGCTTCCCCTAAAAATCTGATTCACCTTCTCCCAGTGCAGAATCACAACTTGAAGGCTAAGAAACCAAAAACTATAACTGTAAAAAGAGATCGCGCTCCCGCAAGATGAGGAGCTGACTTGAGGAAGTAGAGAGGACTTCCAAATTTAAGTATGACTACCTCCACTTCAACAAACAAGGTGGTACTAAAGAGTTTTCACATCCCCCTTATACACATGAATGGGCCTTTAAGATTTATTAGGAATTTCATAATTAGTTATTGACCAAGCCCATATAAATTCCAACGACCATGACCAACGCCATCAAGCCCGTGGGCGAGCATCGGACAACGGTGCTGCAGGTGACGGACATCTTTCTGGCGGAACTGGACGAGGAGGACTTTTGTTGCCCACGCACAGCAAGCCCTACGTCGGGTCTCAGACGCCTCGCACTCCATGTACGTCATGCGCCCGCTTGCGGAGGCCGATCACGTGCTCTCCAACAAGCTCTCCAACTCGGCCAGTATGTCCTCGTCAACCTACCCTGCCCGGTCATCGTCGGCGCCAGGCTGCTCCCGGGCCGCCACTCGCTCGTCGTCCGCACGCCCGATCCGTTCCATCCACGAGGGCCAAGCTCACCTCGCCGCGCAGGGGGCTTGGTGCTCCGAGCAGAACACCACCGACCATTGAGCCCACCACGCTCAACTTCGACAGTGAGAGGATGATGGTCAAGGAGCAGACGGCCTTGTCGACTCCGTTGGTTTCCAATGTGCGTTTGCATAGGAGAAGAGCTCGATGAGCTGCACAGCTGCTCGCGTGCCAGTGAAGGGGAAGCTCGGTCTACTCGGAGTTCGCGCCATCCATGCTCGGACAAGGCCCGTGGCCTCCTCGGACATGTACTACGTACGTCGGTGAGCTCGTCGTCACCAGCAGTGATTACTCCCCACAGAACAGCCACGCCGGTCCACTGCCGGTATCGACCGCCGGAGAAAGTGCCGGTTCGGTGACAAGAAGAGAGCCTGTCGTACAACGTGCGCCTCTTCGATTCGATTTATGCTGCCATCACCGGACTAGAAACTCAGCCTGCCGGTCGGCAAGCACGTGTATGTGTGCGCGTTGATAGATGGCAAGCTCTGCATGAGCGGGTACACGACCACGAGCTCTATCGAGACGAGGTAGGCCACATTGAGCTCCTGATGAAGATATATACTTCACGGGCGAAGTCCCACGTCGATGACATGACATCATCAAAATACTGCCCCGTGAGTACAACATCGAGCGGCTCAGCTGGCGTGATGCGAACGATCGAGCGGAGCGGTAGGTAGACGCAATTCATCAGAGCGTCGCGGCTTGGGAGAGTGGCCGTGTGGCCGATAGGATTGCATCGATTAGGGCTAGGCGAGGATAAGATGAAGTATCAACGTCTCAATTCTCAAGTCAAGGACGATCCTTCTGACAGTTGGAGACCTTAGAAACCGTACATGGGAGATAGGGATGCACTACCGGAATTCGTTTCTTTGCCGAGTGTTGGAGGCTTTGTCAAGAGTTTTTTTTCGGGCACTCGGCAAAGAAGGCTTTGTCGAGAGTCAAATAAAAAACACTCGGCAAAGCCTCTGCACTCGGCAAAGAAGGCTTTGCCGAGTGTCAAATAAAAAAACACTCGGCAAAGATCTTTGCCAAGTGTCAAAAAAAAGTTTCTTTTTGGTGCCCTAAACGAATTCAAATATTGTAGTTGACCACTTTTTTATTTGAATTCATCTTGTCATGCAAAACTACATCTGAAATTCAAAATTTTAAAATTCAAATTTTTCAAAAGACCTCAGATGGAAAAACTTCCTAAATGAAGTTTGTAGACCTCGAAAAGTTATGAAACATTGTAGTTGACCACTTTTTCATTTGAATTCATCTTGTCATGCAAAACTACGTTTGAAATTTAAAATTTTAAAATTCGAATTTTTCAAAAGACCTCGGATGGAAAAACTTTCTATATGAAAAATGTAGAGCTCGAAAAGTTATGAAACTTTGTAGTTGACAACCTTTTGATTTGAATTCGTTTAGGGCCTCAAACAATCAATTTTCACTTGGGTTAGTATAATATTTGAGTAACCGAAACGGCATATAGACGCATGTGATTGTGTAGTGCAGGTGGTAGAGGGGGTATCGCGTGAGGGAGAGGTCACGAGTTCGAATCCCGCCGACCGCGTAGCCACGAATTTTGCGCGAAAAATGCCGCGACTTGCGACTTCGACGGAGACGGGAGGGCGCTAGCCAGTGGGCCCCTCCCCCGATTAATTTTTTTTCAGGTTTTTTTCGTAATTTTTCATTTCGCGCTGGGCACTCGGCAAAGGCTTTGCCTTTGCCCGATAAACAGCTCTCGGCAAAGAAGGCTTTGCCGATCAGATTTTTGCCGAGACCGCTTTGCTGAGGGCCTTAGAGGCTTTGCCGAGAGCCTAGGGCCCTCTGCAAAGCAGCCGGCTCCCGTAGTGATGCATTAATAGAATCAGGAAAGATCTATCCATCTATCTATTCTATCAATGTTCTGTTTTAATAGTTTGATAAAAATATAAATTTAATAGGACATTACAATATTATATTGCCAATATATTAACTTATATATATTATAGATATCGTGGTAAGTCATAAAATAAATTATAGTTTCTCTTTAGAAAGTGTGAAACATTCTTGTCCTCATTTGCCTTAAAATGGTTTTTTTTCTCCCGTAGCAACGTATGAGCATGTTTTCTAGTTTATATAAAATATGAAAATAGCAGTTCTTGACAAATTACAAGACACAAGAGTAATTTCAGTTTTAAAAAGAAAGAGTAGGGCTCCAATGACCAAATTATATTGAAGGACTCACAGTATAAAAAAACTAGATTGATATCACCTAGTGATGTGACACATCAAGAATTCATCAAAGAACAAAAGCTTGACCACTAGTGATTGCTAATCTCCAATTAAGCAGGGCGTATACACAAATGATTCACGAACGCCTTGACTGTGAGTATCTGGTAGGTTTACCGATCCTAGATATTAAACCTTTGGGCAGTTCAATTGAAAAGCCACCGCATAACAACGGTAGGCACACAAGAAGATAACCTCCTCGTAGGGATGGAATCCAAGGAATTTGATATATTCGAAACCCTCCTCTTCGTCATCTGAATCATCAATAATATTGTCATCGTCCAAGTTCCAGCAAATATTTTGTTCTAGTGAAACTTGTTGGTTCTTCATTCCATTATTATCAAGGTCCAAAATCCAATATTTCATTTTATCAAGTTTCTTCTTTTTCACCCACCATGTGTGTGTATTGATCTTGAGGTTGATTTGATCCTTTGGCACCCACTCCGTCTGGTCACCGGATTCGACGAGAGTCCAAACTCGAAGTTTGCCCAAACCCACAGTAGCAATGGCTGCAATGTACACCCCCTTCTCCGATCTACCTAGAAAAGACTGTACACCGTCCTCCCTGTCAGCAAGTTGTATTGGCGATTCGATTACTCTGTACTTATCATCCAGCAAGGAAAACCTACAAAATTAATAACACATATCCATATAGATAAAAGAATTACTACATGGATCGATGTTTTGGAGGAATGGATTGAGCAATTGATCAAGGTTGGGACAGTGATTTGTTTATTTATTTTCCGTAAGATGGTGATTTATTTATTTACCTGCAGGATACATATTCACCACGGCAGTGTATGTACAGTGCACCCTGCCAGTACGCACCATAGTGCCAGTGGGGCTCAGGGCAGGTGCCGCCACCCGGCCACTGTGGCAGCCGCGCCGACCACCGCGTGGTGGGATTGCACACGTGCAGCACCCTCCCGTAGCCCTCAGAGTAGAGGACCAGGCCATTACAGTGCTCCACGACTTGGTGTCAGCTGCCGTGGTATTCTGCCTCGATGAAATCGAACTTGCCGTGGATCCGGGGACGGCCGGAGGACGACGACGTCGGGCGGGAGAAGAATTGCAGGCTGCCGTTGTCTTCGTAGTTGATGAAGAGACCGCGCACGAATGCGGGAGGAGGCTGCGGAACCGAAGCAGCAGCTGGCGCTCATCGATGAGGTCTCGCCACGCCTTGCAAACGCCAAGCGACGGCGCCACGCTGCGCGCCGGGAGAAGGCCGAGGACACCAGCGAGCAAGTCGTCGGGTAAGAGCACCCGCCGCCGCCGTCGTTTCTGTCGTCTCCATGGACGCCGACTGCATGCAACAGATCAGGCACAACAACGTCTCGAAATCTATCTTAGGGCAAATAAAATAATTCCACTAGAGGTGGGCCTTGGGCCGTGCCCTCATGCTTCGTGCCGCTTCGGCTCGTGCCCTCTAGGCACGGGAGGCACATCGGGCCGTGCCGATATGGCATGATGAATCTTTTCTTCGGTCCAAGCACGGTCCGTGGCACGCTGGCACGCCTTCAGGTCGTGTCGGTCTAAGCACAGCCCTTAAAATATCTTTGCTAGTTTTCTTTTTCTACTTGTGATATGAAATATATATATATCTTGTGTGTACTATTTTAATAAAAGTTTAACGATTTTCATAATCTATTCAAGAATTAGATAAGAATAGTATAGTAAATGCTAGAAAATTGTATTGTATAGTTGTAGAAGTGTCTACATGCTATTTTTGTGCCGTGCCGGCCCAAGCACGGCCGAAGATGCGGGCCGGGCCATGTAGCCCGCCGTGCCGAGATTCTGGGCACGATCTCGGCACGGCACGGCCCTCGTGTTCGTGTCGTGCCGGCACGGCCCAAAATATTTCGTGCCATACCGTGCTTCAGGTCGTACTAAAAGACCGTGCCATGACCCGCCCTCAATTGGCATGGCCCAAGTCCCAGCTCTACCATACATATATACAGTGTACAAGTTAGATCTGGATACGTCATGCTTTAATTTGTGGCCCCCTCTATTTTTAGTGGACTCCGTTATTGTTTAGCATAAGATCATCTCCAATAATTTCTAAAGAAAATCACTTGGTAAATTAATGAGTTTTTCAGGTGACTAAAAATAGTATATTTGTTGGCTTTCTCCGACAGTTTCCAAAATCTCGCTCCTAAAACATATAAGATAATTGTATATCAAGAATCCCAAACTATGGTCCTGTTTGGATCCGATGACAAAACTTTAGCCCTGCACTTTTCGCCCTTTTTTTTTGCCATGGGAATCCAAACATGGTGCTAAAAGTGAGCAAATGGCTAAAAACTGGGATAAAATCTTTTGCTCCAAAAAAAGACTCTAAATTGAGCTAAACTCTCTCGGCCCCATATCCCTTAGCTGTGCATGGATAATTAAATGCATAGATGTGCATGGATAATTAAATGAGGGCAAATCAGTTATTGTAGATTAGAGGACTAAAGTTTAACCCATGAATCCAAACAGCCCGGCAGGGGGCTAAACTTTAGTCCTTGGACTAGTGATTCAAACACCACCTATTTCTAGATCACCTCAACCACTTTTATACTTTCTTTATCTCTTCTACATTTGCATTAGGAACCATGTCCTACTTTTTATTCTTCCACACATCCTTCCACTTTGGATTAACGCGATTACGTGATGGATACGCGTGCGTATTTTATCAGTGCCATGAGGTCGATTTTTCCATGTGCAGAAAGATTGGGAGTCGAGAATTTCTAGCCAGAAAAAAAATCTAGCAAGATATTTTGAGAGCAGTTATTTTCAACCTTGCCAGAAAAAATCTAGATTGGGATAGTATCTCCAATAGTTTTCAAACCTCACTACCAATCTAGACTTTCTAGCAAGATTGAAAAAAAATTGCTCTCCAACAACTTCCTATCTTTTCCGCACTACGGAAAAATAATCCAATTGCACGAAAATATATGTGCGCCTATCGATCTGCCAATTTGAAGGTGGAAAGAATAATGAGTAAGTTAGGGTTCTTAATGCAAATGTATAAGAGAGAAAGAAAATATAAAAGTGGTTGGCGTGATTTAGGCCTGTTTAGTTCCCATGACTAAACTTTAGTCCCCATCACATCGAATGTTTGGACATATGCATGGAGTACTAAATATAAACTATTTACGAAACTAAAAATATAGGATGAGGATAATTTGCGAGACGATTTTTTAAGCCTAATTAGACCATGATTAGCACTAATTGCTACAGTACAAAATGTGCTAATGATGGATTAATTAGGCTTAATAAATTCGTCTCACGGATTATCCATCGAATATGTAATTTGTTTTTCTAATTAGTATCCGAAAACCCTATGGTCAACTACGGTCAACATCTGATGTGACACGAACTAAACTTTATCCCCCTGAACCAAACAGGCCATTATTTATAAATAATTTAGGATTCTTGATGCAAAATTGTCTTCTATATCTAGGAGCGAGAGTTTTGGAAACTGTTGAAGGAAACAAATATGCTCCCAATATTTTCTAGCCACATGGAAAACTCATTGATTTACCAGTTATTATTTTGGGAACTATTAGAGATGCTTTAAGAGTACCTCCAAGAGTTTCCAAAACCCACTACACTCTCCAACAACTCACTATCTCACCTCCCAATCTTTTATGCACAACCGCGCAAAAATATGTGCATGCGTATTCGTCAGCAAATCTAGAGGTGGAAGGACGTCGCGAGGAATAAGGAAAAGGAAAGGATTTCCAATGCAAATATACAAGAGAGAAAGAAATATAAATGTTGTTGGTGTGATTTGAAAATAGTCAGGGATTCCTAATGCAAAATTGTCTTTTATATTTTAGCAACAAGATTTCATAAACGGTTGGAGCAACCCAACAAATATGCTCCCAACTTTTTTTAGCTACTCGGAAACTCATTGATTTACCAACTGATTTTTCAGGAACCAACGGTTTCAAATAAAATAATTGGTAAATCAGAGAGTTTTCCATGTGACTAAAAAAGTTAGAAGAATATTTGTTGGGGTATCTTGATGGGTTTTAAAATATATAAGACAACTTTACATCAGAAATCTTAGACTATTTTTAAATTATCCTAACCACTTTTATGTTTTCGTTTTCTCTTGTATATTTGCATCAAGTATTCGGTCATACTCTTTATTTTCCCCCACATCCTTCCACCTTTAGATTGGTCGATGGATACGCGCACGTACATATCCCCACGATTAGGTCGAGTTTCCCAAGTGTAGAAAGATTGGGAGTTGAGATAGGGAGTTGTTGGAGAGCAGTTTTTTTTCAATTTCACCAAAAAAAATATAGATTGGGAGTGGGTTTAGGAAACTTCTGGAGATGCCCTAACTTCAATAAGAGGCCCTCTGTTTCATTTCTGTTATATTTTGATATCCAAGTCTATATTTCATAACACATCACTATAATTCAAACTTAAATATTTGTAAACCATTGAAATGAACCGTATTCAAATTCATGATTTAAAATATGAAAATTCAAATTTGAATTTGTCCAAAAATTAAAATCATATAGACATAGAAATTGTCTACCACACCACATAGCAAAAAGATTACAATAAAACTATAACAGATCGTACTAGCTAGCATCATGAAGCGCCCACAAATACTCCACAACATCATCTTGAAGGCTCTGATGCGCCTGCGTATTCTCAATCTCGCGATGAAACGTAAGGAACTCATCAAGTATGAGTGGATTACGACGTTGGTACTCCTCCTTCAACACCTCTTGTCCATGTCTTGATCATAGTCATAGCCCCTGTTGTCATCTACATCTCGCTCATTTTCAACTGGTGCGGATAGGTGGGCATGGTGTGGGAAGAGTTCGGCATATAACAGATAATTCGTCTCACTCGTGAGGTAGCCCACTGTTGTCTGCCCATGTGGACCTCCATGTGAAACAAAAACTTCCCCACAATTGGTGCCATTAAAGATGATTAGACAGCGAGGACATGCAACCAGATGACATGGCAAAGCCTTATACTAGACCCTTTCCTCTTCCAATGGAAGTCCTTCATGGTGGAGTCTAGCTCATTGAATCTCAAAATGTGAGAATTTTGAGATGAATATTTGGAACTCTAAATGTTTTCTAACAATAAATTTGTCAACTGCAAAGTCAGTGACAACTACAACTCTAAATCTTAAATTTTAAAATAAATATATAGAGCTTAAAATTTTTTTCGGGGACTCTAAACAGTTTCAAGTAAAAATTTATCACCTATAAATTTGTATATCGTGTCAAGCTATACTTGGTACAAAGTTCATACGAAAAAGTTACAGTTTTGTTTTTGAGAGAACTATTTCTAGCGGAGAGGCCTTAGAGTGGCCATCTCTGTTAATCAATTTCTAGAAGCGGACCCACCCCTTAGAATGCCCGTCTCTATTAGCAGTCATTTTCAGAGGAAAGATGTCCACCTATGGGAATCCATTAGAAGAGGTGACCATCTTAGAATGACCGCCTCTACTAATAGTCAATTAACAAAGGTGGAATGTCTGCCTCTAAAAAAAATTAACAGAGGCGGATTTTCCCTAAGTCGGTGGTGTTGTTAACCAGGCCTAAAATCCTTTAATTTCTATAGTAGCAAACAAAGTCGTCTAAAAAAAATAGTAAGAGAAAAGTTTATCTAAAATATGGAAATAGTAGTTCTTCTTGACCAATTAAATTGAAAGGACTCAAAGGAAAAATAAACAAGATTGATATCACGAAAAGTGACAGCAGAATTATTCAAAAGAACAAAAGGTCGACCACTAACTCATGACTGCTGCTAATCTCCAAATATGCAGGGCGTATACACAAATGATTCGCGAATCCCACAATTGTAGGCTAGGTGCACTGTTCCTAAATACTGAACCTTTGTGCTGTTCAAATGAAAAGCCACAGCATTACCATCGTCGCTACACAAGAAGATAACCTCCTTGTAGGGGTGAAACCCAAGGAATTTGACATATGGGAGAATCTCATGTTTGTCATCTGAAATGTTGACAATGTTGTCGTCGTCGGAGTTCCAGCAAACATTCTGTTCTAGTGATATATCTTGGTTCTTCCTTCCATTATCAAGATCGAACATCCAATACTTCGGTTCGAGATCTAAAATCCAATATTTTGGTTCGCCGAATGTATTGTTTTCCAGCCACCAAAAGTATGTATTGATCTTGAGGTTGCTTTGATCCTTTGGCACCCACTCCATATGACCTCCGGATTCGCTGAGGGCCCAAACTCTAAGTATCACGTCCAAACCGTTTTCAGCAATAGCAGCAATGTACACCCCTTTCTTGGATCTTCCTAGAAAAGTCCGTACATCGTCGATCTTGCACTCGGCAAGTTCTATCGGCGATTTGATCACTCTGTACTTATCATCCAGCAAGGAAAACCTGCAAAAATAACACACATCCATACATATATATTATAGATAAAAAAATATTGTATAGATCGATATTTGGAAGAGTGGATTAAGCAATAGATCGGAGGTTGGACAGTGATTTGTTTTTTTATTTACCTTGATACATATTCACCGTGGCAGTGTATGTAGAGTGCACCCTGCCAATACGCAGCATAGCGGCATCGGGGCTCGACATGATGGGAGCCCCATTCGCTGATCAGCAAGTCCCCAGCCATCCCAGCTGCCTCGCCTTCTCGGACGAACACCTTCTCCGCCCACCTCCCGGTGCTCGACGAGAACTCATGCCACGTTGCCCATGCCGACGGCGGCCACTCCATCCGGCGGCATGCTTCGTCGTTCTCCATCTGCTTCCTCCCTGGCTCCACGGGGCACAACAGCACCTTGTATTCCGGCGACACAAAAGGGTCGAACACGAGGAAGGCACGGCTGCTGCCCCAGCCCCAGGAACCGTAGCAGCAGCTGGCGCCAGCAGGGCACGGTGGCAGGCGTGCCGACCACCGCGTGGTGGGATTGCAGACGTGCAGCACCTTCCCGTGGCGGCTCTCCACGAGGAGGACGAGGCCATTGCAGTGATCCGCGACTTCGTGATAACTGTCGGGGTCTTCTCGCTCGATGAAATCAAACTTGCCGTCGATACAGCGTGGGCCGCCGTCGGCCTCCGGAGGCGGCGCCGGAATCGGCGTCGGGCGGGACAAGAAGTGAGACCTGCCGTAGTCCCGGTAATTGATGAAGAGGCCGCGCACCGAGTGCGGGAGCAGGCGTCGCAACCGGACCAGCAGCTGGCGCTCGTCGATGAGGTCGCGCCACGCCTTGTAGGTTCCACGCGACGCCGCGAGGCTGCGCGCCGGCAGACGGCCGAAGACGCCAGCGAGCAAGTCGTCGGGTAGAGCCGCCGCCGCCCGCCGCCGCCTCCGTGTCCATGGACGAGACTGCATGCAATGCGACAGATCAGGCGCAACGACGTCACGAGATCTTGGGTGGCAGGGGCAAATAAATAAAGGAAACCATCGATGTAGGGGTTGGGCTTTGTTGCAAAACGTGACTGTATCTTTGCCGCCCTCACCATATTTAGAAATTCCGTAATAAAGGCAAGTACATCTCCAAGAGTTTGCCAAAATTCACTTGGCAAATATCGTGATTTGGCAACTTGCTAAAATATATGACAAGTGAAAAAATATACTCTCTTTAAGAGTTTGCCATTTGGACTTGGTAAAATAAGAAGAGGCCCGGTAAGCGAATGAAGAGCCCCGCTTAAATATGCACGCGAAGCCGGATGCGCGAGCGATGCGCGCTCGCGCTCAGTGCACAAATATGCGCGTGGAGGGGGGAGATTTACCAAGTTGCTAAAATTTACCAAGTTGGATGTCAAACTGTTGGAGTACAATTTTTCCTGTTTTGCCAAAAATAGATGGATGGAAAGTTGATTTGGCAAATTCTTGGAGATGCTGAGTATATCACACTATAAAAGAGCGAGGTTTTTTGAGAGCTCTCTCCCTTTAACAACCGTCCAATCTAGCTGTCGCCTTACATGAGCATTTTGTCGTCTGAAATCTTACTCTCCCTCGTTAATAACTATTCGATCTAGATGTCGTCTTATACGAGCCTTCCATCGTCCGAGATCTTACATCCCACGCCCCTCCATCCATGTCCAACATGAACACGCTACCTAGCCATCGTACAATAGTCTGATCCACCAGAAGCTACCCTATCCGTGCACTGCCCGGCGGGATAAGTGTGGCTCGCCCATCGGTCATCGCCATCGGGCGAACGCTGGATCGGGTCATCGAGCTGCCACGTTGACGAAAGGGCTGCACGGCTGTTGAATGTGTTTGGGTTGGATCAGGCGTACGTATACAAAGAAGCAGGAGGATTCCACGCGCGTTGTCGCGGGCACGAAGGAGGAATATAAATAGATTAGAATGTTAACTTCACTATATTATTGAGTATGAAAATTTAGAACTCACTTTAGGTATAATTTGGAAACATAAGCAGCTAGCTGGCTATTGAACAAGTCAAAAACTACAATAAGCATTCTTCGCTAAGCGCTATCGTGCAAAAGACCAAATAAGGCCCTGTTTGGTTTGGGTGTTAAAGTTTAACAAACATAGCACTTTCGTCTTATTTGACAAAAAGTTTCCAATCTTGGACTAATTAGGCTTAATAGATTCGTCTCGTAAATTACTCCTAATCTGTGTCGACATGCATGTAATTAGTCTACATTTAGTACTCCATGCATTCGAAGGAACATTGATGTGATGGGAGTTAAACTTTAACACACCTAAACCAAACGGGGCCTAAGCATTAAAATGTAAGATCAAAATTTTATAAGATTGTACATGTTAGTAACTGATAAACATGGAAAAAGAGGTGGAAAAGTAGAAATCAACCTCAATGAAACAAAACAATACATTATCCATTTGAGTCTCAATTGATAAAAACAGATAACGATAGTACGGAAAAACTCATGTCCGCGGTTTTCTGGACGCATGCATGCCTGGTAGCATGTGGCAACTACTTCCGTTATTCTCCCTCGTCCATCTGCTCATCGACTTACCTCATGTCCTTGAGCAAATAGCTCGCGCGTCACCTGCAACAACCGCGTGGATGGCCAGCAGCAGCCATCGGAGGTTGTGGCGGGAGGCTCCATGCATGGCAGGCTTCTCACGTCGGCATTGCATGCGGTGGGAGACCGCGCCGGCAAGGCGGCAAGCCGGCTCGACGGGGAGGGCACGCATGGCAAGGAAGGTGAGCAGGTGTCGGAGGAGAGGACCACACATGCGCAGGAGGAGGGTGTAGTAGCTGGAAGAAGGGGAGGGGAAGGGCGGCGCTCTGTAGGAAGGTGGAGGCGGAGGGTCAGGAAGGCGGCGCTGGAGGACGGGGTGGAGGTGGAGTTCGTTAACTCAAGATGCGTTTCCTCTATACGCGCGTTTCCTCTTTCCTTTTTTTTTTTTTTTTGCGGTAGATGCGTTCGTGCGCTGCATGCAGGAGATGGCGATAGATGCGTTCGTGCGCTCTGCATGCAGGAGATGGCGCGGTACGGCACAGAAGCATCGGATGACGTGGCGCAAGGAGCTACAATAGAATTAGGCCAGTGAGGTTTATCTTTATAGGAGATATAGATATTTGGCCAATCTACAAATTGGGCCTTTGAAAATCATCCCACGACACAAATTGGACAAGAAAAATTGTTGCCATCCCAAAATCCAAGTCTGGCCCCAACAGCGCGGCAGCAAATTAGTCCCTTCTATTCTGTTTGTTTAGTACCACATTGTCCCACCAATCAATAGCGCTCGAGCTAATAAACTCTAATAGTGACGGCCTTACCACGTGTGGCAAGCGCGTAGAGCTACCCAAACATGAGTACAAATTTTTTGTTATTACGTTATTAAAAAACCAAATAAATTCAATATATAATTCCACATGTGGGTAAGTCCACGTCACCACGGTGGCATGTGCTATTATATTTATCAATATATAATTCCATATGTGGGTAAGTCCACGTCACCACGGTGGCATGTGCTATTATATTTATCATTTGTTATTATTTTGTTAAAAAACCAAATAATTCAATATATAATTCCATGTGGTAAGTCCACGTCACCACGGTGACATGTGCTATTATTTATCGTTGTTGTTATTATGTTGTTAAAAAACCAAATAAATTCAATATATAATTCCTTGGTTTCCCAACTAAATTGGACCTTATTATTTATTTATTTATTTATTTATTTATTTATTTATTTATTTATTATTGTTGTTATAACTTTCCCAACTAAATTATATTCCCTGGTTAATATATATTCCTTGGTTTCCCAACTAGTGACATGTGCTATTAAATTTATCATTGTTGTTATTATGTTGTTAAGAGATGGGGACAGGACGGAATATTATGTTGCCGAGAGACTTCTCCAGAAAACCGATAACACCGAGAGGCCCTAACTTGCTTTCAGAGGTTGCGGAATTGATGGACCCATATACAGGCAGCTGGGATGTTGCTCTTGTCCGGGATTGTTTCTGGGAGGAGGATGCAGAGTTAATTTTGGCGCTTCCAGTCCACCAGGGCCGGGACAATACGCTGGCGTGGCACTTCGACAAGCATGGGGTTTTTACTGTCAAGAGCGCATACAAGGTCGCCCGTGCAGCAGCAGCGAGAAACAGATCCTCCAGTGAGCAGCAGGGGGGTAGTGGCAACAGCATCTCGGGGTTTTGGAAAGAAATATGGAAGCTCAAATGCCCAAACAAGATCAAACACTTCCTCTGGCGTTTTGCGCACAACCTGACCCGGCGTAGCATGGACGTTGGCATCAGGTGCCCGGTGTGTGATCATATGGGTGAGGATGGGGCACATCTCTTCTTCAAATGCCGGTTGGCCAAACAGCTGTGGAGCCTCTTGGGCATGGAAGCAGAGCGTGGCATCTTAAAATCCTTCCCAACTGCGCAGGATGTAGTGGAGTTCATCATGAAAGCTACAGAACAGAAGAAGGTATTGATGGTCATTTGTTTGTGGTTTATCTGGACGGAGAGGAATGTGATCAGGGAAGAAGGACGGCGTAGAAGCGCTGAGATGTTGGCAAGAAGCGTTGAGATGTATGCTAAGGAGAATGCCGATCTGTTCAGTAAACCACAGGTGCAGCGAGTCAGGTACTGGGCACACTGGACAAAACCACCAGAGGATGTGCTGAAACTAAACGTTGACGCTTCCTTTTTCCACGAGTCTAAAGCGGGCAGCTGGGGCTTCCTCATCAGAGACAGCTAGCGACGGTGATGTGATGCTGATAGGAAGAGGTAGGGTGAACTACCTGCTCAGTGCCTTCCATGCCGAGTTGATTGCCAGCCTTCAAGGGCTTCAAAGAGCTACAGCCTTGGGCATTGGGCATATCATCGTGGAAACCGATGCTAAAGAAGTGGTGGCTGCCATCAAGACACAGTCCTATGACGGTACTGCTGTTGGGTACCTGATTGATGAAATTAGGACTCTCTTGAGGCTAAACTTCCTTGCTTATGAAGTTGTGTTTGTCGGTAGAGATTGTAATAGAGCCGCTCATGAGCTGGCTGTGATGGGTCATTTATGTAATGAGGGCGAAGAACTTGTTTCTAGCTCTGTGCCGAACAATATCTCTGTAATTGTTTGCCAACGATTTGTTAGCCAATGAGTAATGAATCGACACCCAGTTTAAAAAAAACCAAATAAATTCAATATATAATTCCTTGGTGCCCCAACTAAATTGGACCTTATTTATTTATTTATTTATTTATTTATTTATTTATTTATTTATTTATTTATTTATTTATTTATTTATTTATTTATTTATTTATTTATTTATGTTATAATTTCCCAACTAAATTATATTCCCTGGTTAATATATATTCCTTGGTTTCCCAACTAAATTGGCACTTATTTATTTATTTATATATTTATTTATTATTGTTGTTATTTCCCAACTAAATTATATTCCCTAGTTACCCAACTAAATTAGACCTTATTTACATTATAGACATAAATTTTGTTTTTTCACACAGACTTTCCAAAAGAATTAGTTGTTATTTCCCAACTAAATTATATTCCCTGGTTTCCCAACTAAATTGGACCTTATTTACATTATAGACATAAATTTTGTTTTTTCACATAGACTTTCCAAAAGAATTAGTAACATGCTAGGTTCAACACAGAACTATGAGCTCAAATATAAAAATTGATTTTTTAAAAGTTATTTGTTAAACCTTCACTATAAAAGATGTTTTTTAAAAATACGTGTGTGTCTCACACGCATCTCTGCTAGTATAATATAATACCAAAATTATACAACTATTTATTGTGAGCTCATTTTTTAATTAAATACTTGTACAATTTATAATTTTATATATAGTTATTTTATATTAAACACTTTCACATAAATACTTGTATGGTTTATATTTTATTTTTGATAATTTTAAGACTTATATATATAATTATTCTATATTTACATAAATAATAAACATAAATCTAGGACAAATACGTGTGATATTTTTTTCTTGTATATATTCTCACATTTAACATATGGCTCTCAAAAATAAATGTATTATAATATCTCATAGTGCCTTTATAAAAATGAGACGATAGGCATGGTTCATGAGTGTAGCATATGGATAGATTACTTATTGGGTCTTTCCAGCTCCGATGGTCCTTTCCTCACTATCCTTGCAGATCCATGATATCATTTTGGTCCATTTTAACCGGGTTTTTCGATAAGCTTTATCATGTGTGGATGATTGGTAAAGAGAGAGAGAGAGAGATCTTCACAGTGGTTGTAGTGTTCTAGACTCTCAACACCATAAACTCCCATGAGGCCATGACTCTCCTTCCCAAGCATGACAAAGTAACATACCTGTGCAACACGACTTGCTATAGTACATATTTTTCCATGTGCACCCGTTTCCTGAGGTCATGCCTTGTGTCAAGAGACAGGCAAACAATCGCTTCCGTATCTTTGATGTTGTTCATGCAACAATAAACAACCTCCTCAATAGTGTAAGCCATTCAAATGAACCGTATTCAAATCCATAATTTTAAATATGATAATTAAAATTCAAATTTATCCAAATAGAAAAATCATATAGGCAAATAATAATCGTCTATCACACCACATAGCAACAAGTTCGGATAATTATAATGGATCATACTAGCTAGCATCATGAAGCACTCACAAAATGATCTACAAGATTATCTCTCGGTCTCTCGTGAGTCAGCCTATCCTAAATCTCACGATGAATCTAAGCAACTCGTCGAGTACGAGTGGATTATGACATTGTACTCCTCCTTCATCACCTGACCACCATCTTAATCATAGTAATAAAATGCAAAACGTGACCATATCTTTTGCCCCCTCAGATATTTAGAAATTTGGTAATAAAAGGCAAGTAATAGTATACCAAATTTATACAACTATTTATTGTGAGCTCATTTTTCTAATTAAATACTTGTATACAATTTATATATAGTTATTTTATATTACACAATTTCACAAAAATACTTGTAAGGTTTTATTTTATTTTTGATAATTTTAACACTTATATATAATTATTTATATTTACATTAATAATAAACATGAATCTAATGTATGTTATATTTTTTCTTGTATATATATTCTCACAATTAACATATGGCTCACAAAAATAAATGTATTATAATAGATCACAGTGCCTTTATAAATATGGCACGTTAGACATGGTTCATGAGTGTAACATATGGATAGATTACTTATTGGGCCTTTCCAGCTCCGATGGTCGTTTCCTCACCATCCTTGCAGATCGACGATATGAATTGTCCATTTTCACCAGGTTTCCATAAGCTTGATTATCATGTGTTGATGATTGGTAAAGAGCGAGAGCTCTTCATAGTGGTTGTTGTGTTCTAGACTCTCAACACTATCAACTCCCATGACTCCTTTCCGGAGATGACTATGTGCATCTTGTCATTCCCCGGCCTCTTGTCATTCCCAAGCATGACAAAGTCACATACTTGTGCAACATGACTTGCAAGTTCATATTTTCCTTCCCTGTGCACCCCTTTCCTGAGGTCATGCCTTTGTGTCGAGAGACAGGCAAACCAATCACTTTCTTATCTCTGATGTAGTACGTGCAACAATAAACAGCCTCCTCCATAGTGTAAACCATTCAAATGAACCGCATTCAAATCCATGATTTAAAGTATGATAATTCAAATTCAAATTTGTCCAAACAGAAAAATCATAGAGGCATATAATTATCATCTATCACATGACATAGCAATAAGTTCTGATAAAAACTCCAACAAATCTTACTAGCTAGCATCATGAAGCACCCACAAATGCTCCACAAGATTATCTTAAAGTCTCTCATGAGTTGGCCAACCTAAGGGGGTGTCTCGCATAGCTCCAGGTGCTGAAAAACAGCTTTGCTCCCAATTTTTCCACCAAATGCCTCATCTCCATGAACTCCGGATTTGCCAAAAACATGAATCTAGCTCCTAGATCCACCAAAAACCATGGAGCACCTCAAGGGGTGCTTTGAAAACTCTGATTTTGTGTAGTTGGAGAAAATTACTCACCACTGCCACTTGTTACACAAATATACCGATTCGTTTCTATTCTTTCTTTCTCTCTCCGTTGTGATACCCTTCTTCTTCTTCCTTCACACCATGGCCGTGCTTGCCTTTCAGTAGCCCTAGCCGCCCACTTGGCCCGTTCTGCCTCCACCGCCCCGGCCCTGACCCGGCGTGCCATGGCCAGCCGTGGGAGCCCCAAACGCGAGCGCCATGGCCACAAGCCGGCCATGAGCTCCCTGAGCGGAAGCCCCCATGCCTCTGCCCCACTGGGCCTCGTCCCCCGCTACCCTCATGCTCCATGCCCCCCCCCCCCCCCCCCCCCCCCCCGCGAGTGGAAGAAGCCGGAGGAAGAAGAAACACATTTTTTCATTTTCACCCCTATCTATGTTTCAATAATTACATATAAGTCCGTATTAGAGTTGGAGCTCTACCAAATGGTTTGGTGGGAGTTCAAGTCCATCGTAGAGGTGCTCCATGGTGGAGCACCTGCTCTAGAGTTGTGTTTTGAGAGCTGGAACCCTGCCAAACAGACCCTACATCTCTTGATGAATCTAAACAACTTGTCGAGTACGCGTGGATGATTATAACATTGTACACCTCCTTCAACACGTCAACCCTGTCTTAATCACAGTCACAGCCCCATTGTTATCTGCATCTCACTCATTTTCAATTGGTGTGGGTAGGTGGGCACGGTGTGGGAAGGGTAGGGCATAATACACATTTCTGCTTACTCATATGGTAGCCCCACTTTTCTCCGCCCATGTGGATCTCCATTTGAAAGAAAAACTCTCCTCAATTGGTGCCATTGAAGATGAACGGGCATTGAGGAATAGGGGATGGCACCACGACGCTCAATGGATGCCATGGCAAAGCACTGTTGCCAGATGCTACCTTATTCTTGACATTTCCTCAGACTTTTCTTTTTCTTTCATTCTTTTTCTTTAAACTTGAGACACAAAGAAGACAGACATCTAACAATGGAAGTTCTCCATGGTGGAGTCTTGGTGTGAAGCGACTGAGCCTCATCAACAATAGAAGTATGCATCACCTCATTAATTAAGCATCTCATAACTACTGCATAGATGATCCCCCTCTAATACATAGAGCCAAGGCCCATGAGTGACATCAAGAGATCAATCACAATGCTTTAAAGATAACCTTAGTACAAGCCTCTTAAGTAGCCAAGTCAGATAGGCGGCAAGATTAGACCACTAGGTCTTCGTCTCAGCCTCGAATGCCTCAAGAAGAGGTGCCTTGACATCATTTGTAGCATTGGGCGGGTAGGTGGCCACACTGTGGGGAAGGGTTGGGCATAGCGTACATTTCTGCTCACTCGTGAGGTAGCCCCACTATTGTTCGCCCATATGGACGTCCATGTGAAAGACGAAGTCTCCCCAGTTGGTTCTATTAAAGATGATCGGGCACCAAGAATAGGGACTGCACCAGGACGGAATGGATGGCATGGCAAAGAGCTTGGCGGTAGCAGCTTCATAATAATAGGTCGGTCCTCTGATGCTCCTTTTTATTTGTTTGGTTGTTTCTTTTTCTTTAAACTCGAGACATAGAGGTGCAGAACAACATAAGTGTGTTGAGGCATACGTTCGAGGGCCGCATGGAGGTCAGATGGCGGACCGAGCAAGTGCGCCGGCAGCTTGCTAACGGGTGTGTGCATGTAGGTGGAGACACATACTGATGAACGGAGACAGAGCTGTGTGGGTGGGTGTGCAATGGTGGCCATGGAAGCGGCTCAACAAGATCTGGGTTAGAAGAGGGCCGGCTATGATACCATGTTCGTGGATAGAGCAATCTCGTTATACATGTGTGCATCTTACATAGAAGACCCTCTACAAGGGACAAGTGACCCATATTGTATACACAAATCTAAGTTGGTCACCGTTGTTAATCCGGCCTAAAATCCTTTCTATTCTAGCGAACAAAGAGAAACATTTATCCCAAATATGAAAATAGTAGTTCTTCTTCAACAATTACATTGAAGGACTCAAAAGGAAAAACAAACTAGACTGATATCACAAAGAGTGACAACATAATTATTAAAATGAACGAAAAGTTGACCACTTAGACACATGCATGGCTGCTGCTAATCTCCAATTAAGCAAGGCATATACACAAATGACTCCCGAATGCCACGATTATAGATACCTGCCAGGCATACTGTTCCTAAATACTGAACCTTTGGGCTGTTCAAATGACAAGCCACTGCATTACCGTCACAACACAAGAAGATAACCTCCTTGTAGGGATGAAATCCAAGGAATTTGACATATCCATGATCCTCCTGTTCGTCATCTAAAACATCAACAATGTTGTCATTGTCGGAGTTCCAGGAAACATTTTGTTCTAGTGAGACATCTTGGTTCTTCCTACCATTATCAAGATGGAACATCCAATATTCTGGTTGGAGATCTAAACTCCAAAATTTCGAATCATCCAATTTATTGTTGTCCATCCACCATGAGTATGTATTGATCTTGAGGTTGCTTTGATGCTTTGGCACCCACTCTATCTGGCCACCGGATTCGCTGAGAGTCCAAACTCGAAGCACGGCCAAACCATCTTCAGCAATATCTGCAATGTACACCCCCTTCTCCGATCTACCTAGAAATGTCCATACATCATCGATCTTGCACTCGGCAAGTTGTATCAGCAATTTGATCACTCTGTACTTATCAACCAGCAAGGAAAACCTGCAAAAATAACATACATCCAATTACTGTATGGATCGATGCATGTTTAGAAGAGTGGATTAATCAATGGACGGAGGTTGGACAATGATTCTATTTGTTTGTTTACCGTGATACATATTCACCACGGCAGTGTATGTACAGTGCACCCTGCCAGTATGCAGCATAGCGGCATTGGTGCTCGACATGGTGGAAGCCCCATTCGTTCAGCAGCAAGTCCCCCGCTGTCCCTGCTGCCTCGCCTTCCCGGACTAACACCTTCTCCTCCCACCTCGCGGTGCTCGATGAGAATTCGTGCCACGTGGTCCATGTAGACGGCGGCCACTCCATCTGCTCCTTGTCTGGCTCCGCAGGAGACAACAGCACCTTGTACTCCGGCGACACAAAAGGATCGAACACGAGGAAGGCACGGCGGCTGCCCCAGGCAAAGGCACCGTAGTGGCAGGCGGCGCCAGCAGGGCACGGTGGCAGGGGCGCCGACCACCGCGTGGTGGGATTGCACACGTGCAGCACATTAGCGTTGCTGTCCAAGAAGAGGACGAGGCCATTGCAGTGATCCACGACTTCGTACCAACCGTAGGGGTCTCGCTCGATGAAATCAAACTTGGCGTCGATCCGGTGTGTGGAGCCGCCATCGGCCTTCGGCGACGACGTCGGTGTCGGCCGGGACAAGAAGTGCGGCCTGTCGTAGTCCTGGTAGTTGATGAAGAGGCCGCGCACCGAGTGCGGGAGCAGGCGTCGGAACCGGACCAGCAGCTGGCGCTCGTCGATGAGGTCGCGCCACGCCTTGCAGGTGCCACGCGACGCCGCGAGGCTGCGCGCCGGGAGACGGCCGAAGACGCCAGCGAGCAAGTCATCGGGTAGAGCCGGCGCCGCCGTCCCCATCGAAGCGGACTGCATGCGATGCAACAGAACAGGCGCAACGACGTCACGAGATCTTGGGCCAAATAAATAAACGAAACCATCGATGTAGAGGTTGGATCCAAATACGTCGGGTTTTGTTGCAAAACGTGACTGTATGTTTCGCACCCTCTGTCTTAAAGATTTTGGGAAAGGACCATGTGCTCTCACTTTATTTTATCATTAAATGTTATGATCACCATGATTAATGAACGGTGATGGCTTAATAAAAGGCAAGTACGTGACAGTATAATATACCTATACCAAATTTGTTCAACTATTTAAAGCAAAACCATTTGGTCCTATTAGAATGCTTTATATGTGGATACAATTTTTTAAGACACTAGATAAATGCCTTGCATGGGGGGCGAATTTTTTGAGTAAACCTTAGTAATTGGACGTGAACGTGTGAACTATGAGGACTTTGTATTGGATATGAACACATAGATTTGGTTTTCGTATTATAACCGGGTAGAACATGAACACATGTCAAGTGAAGGATGAATAGCGATCTTGACATCATCACTTGAAATTGATTAAATCCATTTTATACTGCAACACTTGTGTTCACCACAGCTATCTAAGGTGAATTTAAGCGAATTGTTATTTACATATGTCTACTTTAGACAAACTTTTTATATGTTATTAAAACTGTTTTATTTGATTTTTTAGGCGATTTATTCATTTTCGCACTGAGAAAGTTTATTCCTCTCATTTTTCTATGTATGAATATATGCGTGATCTTTTTTGTTGGCGTAAGCAAAGGCCTTGTCGAATTCATCTGTTTGAATACTAGCAAAAATGTCTGTGCGTTGCAACATGATTTAGAATCTATAACTTGATTGCTAGCTTGTGGCTCGAAAATCTATTGATACATTAGACACAAGAGGATTTGAGATTAATTATTATGTTGTGTTTCTCAATTGATCTTAAGAATTTATTTTAGTCACACTACTTGAACTAGTATAGGATTGGGAAAAAAGGATCATGGAAACGATTCATACTTTAATATTATAAAAAAAAATAGATGACATAAGTGTGCGTTGTTATGGGTTTTAATTCTATAAGAAAAAGTCACACTACTTGAACTCATACAGGATTGGTAAAAAAGGACCATGAAAATGATTCGTACTTTAATATTAGAAAAAAATAGATGGTATAAGTGTGTGTTGTTATGAATTTTAATTCTATAAGAAAATACTCAATTAAAGTAAAGTGATGAATTCAAGTAGATTAGGCCTACTTCTTTTTCTCATAATTTGTTTTACGGGTATGGTCGGTTTTTGGTTTTAAGCTTTAGAAAATATATATAGGAATACATAGTGGTTGTAACGGGATGTATAGATTCTCAGAGTCACCGAGTAGATCATATGACATATGTAGACAAACTGCTCTAATTTTTATGAGTACCGAAAAGAGTAATGGACCATAGAAACGTTTTATATTCTATTTAAACTTTGTACTTGTCTGAATACGCTGCTCTAGCCTATATATAGTATTTTAGAGAATGAATGACCATTAAAAAATGATCATTATTATTTATTTAAACAGTAGGCTAACATAGTTGTCGTGAGTTGTCTATAAATGTACGTCTGCTGCCTTTGCCTTGGAGCTGGATGTGACGTATCTGATTTGGACTCAGGCAAGCGACTCGGAATGGAGATTAGGACTCGGACATTAAAATGGAAAAACATAAACTGAAACAGACTCGTTGTCTTAGTTGGAAGAAATATTTTGTTGACAAGAAATTCTCTATTGTTCGGTAGCTAGAGAAAGACGGACAAAAAATGGATGGATGAAAAAAAGAGCCTGGAATTTTATCTCTTTATTACTAGGTATAGATATAAATGTGTCTGATCTGTTTCATCGGCTTATAATCAGTTCTATATATGATTTTCCACGTGGAAGAGTTTGTTTCGGATTAGAAATAGATTTTTTTGCCATATATATCTTTTTCAGAATTTTTTTTGCCATATAGTTTTTTTCGGAAACGGAGATGGTGTTTTTTTAGGTGTTTTTTTTGCCGTATATGTTTTTATTTTAGAAACTTTTTTTCTGTATAATAGAAACAGTTTTTTTGTATAATGTGGGGGCAGGGCGAAACAATTTTTTCGTATAAGGTGGTGCAGGGCGACGCAGACGATAGCCGTAGGAATTTTTTAGGTGTAGATAGATGAATACCTTATATTATAGGACATGGGAGTAGTCCCTACTCCCTAGTCTCGACGCGCCTCTCAAATCTCTGCGTAATATTAAAGAGTGATCTTTTCTGTTTCGAGCTGCCGTTTTTATATTCCCAAAACATCAACGCATTCGTTTTTCGTTCACACGTTTAGCCTTTGACCACGTGTCATGCATATATGCACCCATTGTTTAGCTAGACAAGTCACGAGTACACACCGCTTGGAGAGGTGGCATGTAACTCCAGCGTGTGTCAATGATTTGGCGTTGAAAAGGCCTCGACCGGTTGATTATACTACAATGAGGCAAGTAAAAAAAAACTCATGCGTCGGTTTTATAGATCATTATAGATGTGTTTCCAACTTTCACGGTCACGTGACAATACACGGCCAGTTTCCACCAGCATGTGTCCACCTCTCCTCCTTTGCCCTTCACAAGCCCACCCCGCCTGCTTGCCCATGTCTGCCTTTCTCCTTGCCCACCCTTGTCCCATCCTCCACCGCTCGTCCCCACCCTGCAGCGTAGTATAGCGTTGAACCAAATGTCACTACTACAGGATTTCTTTTGTGCAGCGTTTAAAATTTGGGCTCCTAGGCGAGCGGCCTGGTTGCCCACCTCGGTTATTCGAGGTTCGGCAGCTAGGTCAGCAACCGCCTCAGTTAATCCTTAACCGAGGCAGGCGCTTTAAAGAAACTGTCTCAGTTAATACATATTAACCGAGGCGGTTACCCTAACGCCTTCATTAACTAAGGCAGTTGGGTTATGGCAACCGCCTCGGTTAATCTATTAACGGAGGCGTTTGTTGTAAAACAACTGCCATGGTTAACTGGTGAATAACTGTGGCGGTTTCGTTACAATGACCGTCTTGATTAAGTCTGGGCTATAAAGGCAGCTGCATGCACCCTTTTTTCCCGCGGCTCCTACTCCATTTTTTAGGGTTTTGACGTCAATACCCTAAAAGTGGCCATTTTCTAGGGGGAGAGGTTTTGCCCTTGGATTTGTTGAAGGGCGGCACCGCAAGAGGTTGATTCTCGCTCTCAAACCCTCAATCCGCTCTCTTTTCCTTGATTTGGGTGCTTTTTGTCAAGTTCTAGATCTAGATCTATTTGGAGGAGAGAGAAATCAGATCTAGAGCTACCCGGCTGCCTTTTTCCATTCTGCTCTGCTTATACGCGTCGTTTTCGTTGTTTATGTGTGCAAGGTGTTCGTGGTCATGGACAGGGAATGGATGTACAAGACATCGAGGCTAGATCAGGCTTACATGGATCATGTGACAAAGTTTATTGCTCCTGCGAGAAGACATCGTTTGAGTCTGAAGCAGAAACTCACCATCTGTCCGTGTAAAAGCTGCAAGAACCGTCTTGCTCACGATGATGACACAGTGAAATCTCACTTGGTTCGGTATGGTTTCATCAAAGATTACACCGTTTGGAAGTTTCACGGAGAAGCAGAGGACCTGAGTGCCGGTGCATTTGGCGGAGGAAGGTCATTGACAACGACGGCCGTGGCGAATGCAGAACAACAAACCTCATCAACAGTCGTCGGTGGGCATGGCAATGGTATTGGCGACAATGCAGACCGTGATTACATTACGAAGGATGACTTGATCCAAGATCACGGCGGTGATGGGGATGGCGCCGGTGAGCCGGCTAGTGTGATGGAGGCCGACGATGTGGAGCTTTTGAGGAACTTGTTAACTGTCTTAACCACGACGATGTTCTGTTTGGGAGCCCGAGGAGGCTAGAGAATTTCAGAGAGATGAAGCAGGCGGCAATTGATCTCTATAAGGACTATCTGAAGCACTAGATCACGGCGCTGCATTTTAATCTTTAGATGCTACTGCTGAAGGCTCGCCAATGGCTAGTCACGCGACGCCGCGAGGCTGCGCGCCGGGAGACGACCTAGGACGACAGCGAGCAAGTCGTCAGGTAGAGCCGCCGCCGCCATCTCCGTCTCCATGGACGCCGGCCCGACCGGATGCAATACAACAGATCAAGCGCAAGGGCGTCCGGCTGTCTTAGGGCAAATAAATAAAATAAGTATATTAATCGATGTAGAGGTTAGTTCTCTCCTGATACGTGATACGTTGGGATCTGTTGCACAACGTGACTATATACATATATTTTGCGTTCTAACCATAATAATGCATATCCAGCTACCGTTGACTCAACCTACAAACTGCAATAGACATATGACCGTTTAAGTTAGGGGCTGCTAGCGCCCGGACGCCCGGCTCCCAGGGGGGCATCCGGACGCACCACTAGCTCACCCCGCCCCGCCCCGCCCGCCCGCACGGAAGAGGAAAAGTAGACCGAAGACGCCCTGCCCCACCCTCAACCCCAAACGCACGGAAATCCGCCCCCGCCCCCCACTCGCCGGCCCCTGCACCTCTGCCAGTCGCCTGCTCACCCCACACAGTCCGCCCCGCTGTTCCCCTCTGCTTGTTGCTGCAACCAAGCTAATAAATAGCGTATAACGGGTCGGTAGCGGATTGGTGTCGAGGTAGCAGATTGCGAGTAGCGGGTGATATTGCAGACGATAAGTTCCAACAGCGGCATGTAACAATCTTACATAATTTTAAGTACATATATCATGAAAAATAAGTATAAATAGACATTTAATCGCACTCGAAGAACTTATATCTTATATACTTAAATTAAGAAAACAAATATGGTTTTTCCACGCACTAAATCATCACATTAAGAGTTTGCAAAGAAACATATTATGACTTATGAGCCATAAAATAGTACACAAGACTATCACTCGTTGTCATTGTTAGAAGCAACAACATCATCGGCCTCATGGTCACTTGAACCATCTCCGTCTGCATAAGGGTTATTTGCTTCCACGCTATTGCGGCTTGCTACGTGCAATTGCGGCCGCAATATCGCCCCGCTATTCAGAATAGCGGCCGCAAAGTTCCAGACCGCAAAGTTCAAAGCGCTACCTTGTAGCGCTTGCGGCAACGAGCCACTACCGCCGCTATTTATTACCTTGGCGGCAACAGATAGGATGAGCAGTTGAAACGCGGTGAACATGTCACTGAAGCAACATCGAACAAACTACTGAAACATAGGAGATTGTCCATTGAAACATGGGGATCCATGAAAAAAATACAACATCGAATAGATAGTTTAGTTACTGAAACACAAAAATTGTTACAACAACGCTAAAAAAAGCTGTTGCACCAACGATGGAACACCTACTGCAACATGAGATTGAAGAACACAAATCTGAAACCATGAAAAGAGTGTGAAACACCAGGGGCGCATTGTTACAACACACACCTAACAACTACTGCAACAACATGCAACACACTACTATAACATGCATGCTGACCCCCTAGCCTACTGCAATAGCAACTGAAACCATCCTGCAACAGCCAGAGAGAACCATTGAAACATGTGCGAGCTGAGCCACCCGAGAGCTCGTCGGAACTCTAGCAACCGACACATCCCTTAGATCCAGACGCCGGAGGAGGAGTAGGAGGAGGAGGAGGCGGAGGAAGGCCAGATCTAGAGGGAAGGGGGGAGAAAGAGGGACCAGATCTAGTTCCAGAGGGAGGAAGGAGGGGGAGGGAGACCTCAGATCTGGATCCCTCTCCACCTACCTCATCGGAACCGCACCGTCGTCCTCCTCTCCGGAAACATGAAGGTCGCGGCGCGTGAGGAAGAGAGAGCAGAGATGGAGGGAAGTGTGTGGGCTCACCGGAAACCGCCGCCTTGACCCCACTCCAGTGGTGTGGAAGGCACAGAGGGAGGGGAGGGAGGGAGGAATGGAGGGAGGGGAGGCTCGCCAGTGGCGCGGCAGTCGAACGCGCAGGAGAGGAGGCGCGCGGGCACGGCGTGACGGAGAAAGAGAGGAAGAAAGAACGAAGAAGCAGCTTCGCGAGTGGATAAGGCAGACGGCCGCGAGCGAGTGCAAGCGAGTGCGTGTGGGCGTCCGAGGTCGGACGCCCTGCTTATATCAATTCCGTTTAAGTTACACAATACATATTAGAATCAGACTATGTACCATGATCGGACTTGCACGATTCTAACTCCTATAAGCACATGTCATCACAGTTCATGTCACGGATTAAACAGTAGCCAATTATGACTCTTGCTTATCTCTAATTCATCACGTACTACACAAATAATAGATGTGAGTGCGGTAATGAACCGCCAGTGGCATTCTTAAGAGATCCACAAGTGTAAATATATGATTTATATTAGTGGTAGCCTTAAGAAAACTGCAGTAAAGATGTAATCACACTAGCAATTTTCTTAACCTATCGCCTATACAAATAATTTGATATCAATTTTTTGAATTCTTCTCTCGGCCAATCGGGGTGCGCAACCCCAAGAAGATCGAACAGATTCAGCCTCTGGCGATCTGGTAACCTCAATCGCAAGTTGCAGAGCTCCGTCGTAGCCATCGCACCCACCAACTCTTGCAGTCCTACGCCGCACCAAATCAACAACCTTCTTTCCTTTGGACTCTTGGCACGACCGCACGAGACATAACAACCTCCTACCGTGACCTGAAATCAACATCGAGACACTTAATCCCGTAATCCTTGTACTTCTCATTGCTGACCCTGAACAAAACCTCACCGACTTGCAACGGCACAAACCTCGCGCAAACAAACTCCTCAAATAGGTCATGAGCGCACTGGTATTGCGATAACTGCCGAATAGCTGCTTCTTCCATGCCTAGCTAGATCTTAGTCACCACGAGCTCTGCCGGAACAGCACCGGAGGGGTCATCTTCCCAACAAGGCTCTCCTGACCTTCGTTCAACCCACCTCATGTAATAAAATAAAATTAATGCTTGTCTAGGAATTCTAGCCTTTTGTTCCTTTGGGTCTGACCAGGAAAAGAAACACCACTCATAAGGCAGCTCCGACAGTCAACTTTTGAGCTAGCTCTAAGCATTTATTCGAATTTTAATAGAAGAGACACTAATACAGAAAAGATTTTTAGAGGCGGTTAAAATCAGTTTTTAGAGGCGGTTTGAAAAACCGCTACAATTCCACCGATTATAAAAATAAGTGATTTTCAGAGACGGTTTTAAAACTACCTCCAAAAATCGATTTTCAAGGACGATTCTCTTCAGACTACCACCCCTAAAAATCGATTTTCATAATTTTTTAAAAATCATTTAGAGTCTAATAAAAATAAGAAAAAAATATTTTTAATATAGCCCCAAAGGCTGAGGACCGGCCAAGATTTATATTCACTTGTTTTGAATAAGTGCAGACACCAGGATTCGAATCCACAGCCTCTTCCTCACGCATTTCATCCCTTACCACCACACCACACTATCACTCATGACTAGTTCTACGATGCTCTCTATTTGTACTAATATGTACGAATCATATAATCAATATAACTCATAAACAATCTTAAATGACAAAATTTTCAACTAGAAAGTTTTGGATCTTGTTGTGCACTACAACTTTCATATAGGACATTCCTCCATCGAAGGTCATTTGAAAAATTAAAATATTTGAAATTCAAAATCTGATACTTAATTTATATATTTGGAACCCTAAACGATCTCAAACAAAAAAATTATCAACTACAAAGTTTTAGATCTCGTCAAGCTCTACAATTTTGATATAAATTTTGTCTTTATCCGACTTCATTTAGAAAATTTATGAATTTATTTGTTCTGTGGCTATTTTCAAGGAAGGTTGACTTAGTCATCTGCCTTTGAAAATTGATTTTTAGGGATGGTGAACTTAATAAAACCGCCTCTAAAAAACACTCATTTTCAGAGATGGTTAACATGAGCAACCGTCCTTAAAAGTAACATTTTTAGAGGTGGTTCTTATAACAGAACCGCCCCTAAAAATGGATACATTTTTTAGAGGTAGATTTCTTAATGGAACCGCCCTAGAAAATGGATCTTCAGTGACAGTCATGGAGCTACAGTGCTCCCCGACGACTTTAGATGTGGCGTGCTAGTTTATGCGCCTCTGATAGAAAAGGAAGGCGTCCCTAAAAATCTTTCCTGTACTAGTGAGAGAGAAAAGCTAGCTCTTAATCAAGAGCTAAGCTCTCGCACACATTTCAAGTTTATGAGAGTGTCATGTGGGGCATATCCATGTTAAAAGTTATGTGTTAAAAGTTAGCACTATTGGTAAAGTTGTTTTAGAGCTAGTAACCAGCTCTAACTATTGCTGGTTCCCTTATAGCATGGGCTCTCCATCCTGGTAGCTGTAACACTCCGGTGTTACGCAAGCATTTGCATTGCAATCATAAGCATGACATTTCATATCATTCATAATCATATGTGCTTAGGGTGTACCTTTAGTAAAATAAAAGTGTGGAAACTAGTATTGCATAACATGTTGTGCTAATGTGCTAATGACATTCATCGAATTTGTGCAACTATAAATTTTATATCACTTAGAATTATAGGTGAAATTTTTGGAACCACTAAATCACTCAAAGTTTTGTCAAAGATTTGTTTTAAAAATGTTATTTGAAAATATTCAAAAATCCTCCCTAAATTAGCTTTTATTCTAAAAATCAAAATCTGTTGAGAATTTTTAGTTGGCCCCTTAATCAAAGTTGTAGAGAATTAAATTCTAAGGAACTTTTTATTTTTGGGTCATTTCCAGAAAAGGTCTTTTTCTTGCTCAAAATGAGATTTGAAAACTATTATTTGAAATTTCTTGAAAAATAAAAATGGAAAAGGGCTTTTCTCAGTCGCGGGCCGCCGCCTCGTTTTCGGCCTGCTGCTGGAAGCGGCCCAGCTCCGCTCCCGCACGCGCGCGCTGTAGCCGCCGTCTCGGCCCGGCCCGTGTCCGCTCGGCCTCCCCCTCCTCTTCCCGCTCGCCCCGCGCCTCGCTGTCCGCCGCGGCAGAACGCGCCCGCCGCGTGGCGGCCGCATGCCGGCGACGCCCCCGCGTGGCCGCCCGTGGACCCCGCGCGCGCTCCGCCTCAAATCTCCGCGCGCATCCGGTCTCCATCCCACTCGTCACTCGCTCGCTCCCTCTTTCCCTTCCTCCGGAGAAACCGAGTGGGAGCGCCGCTCACCACCGCCATCCTCGCCTTCACCGCCGTGTTCCGGCGACGCCAGTCCACCGCAGTTCGATTGCTCGTGCACGGAGCTCCGCCACCCTCTTCCCTCCTCCGAACGAGCGCCACCATCCCCTTGCTCGCTCCGGTAAGGCTCAATCGAGCTCTTCCCGCCGCGCCACCGCGAATGGAGCCGCCGCGCTCGCGCTCCGGCCACCGTCGCCTTCGCTCCTCCCCATCTCTCTCGAACTACGCGTTGCTGTTCACCGTGTCCCCGCGATGGTGTTGCGCGCCTCGCCTTGTTTGCTCGAGCCCGGAGACAGCCGCTGGCCGTCGGCGGCCGTCGCACCGCCACAGTGGCGAGCACCCGCGCGGCCGCGCGCGCTGCCCCGCTCGCCTGCGAGTGCGGCGAGTGGCTGGGCCGGCCGGTCTCAACAGGACACGTCCTGTTTTCTTTACCCCCGCGCGCGTGTCTCTGGGCTCAGCAGGCCGGGCCGTCTGCCCCTTCTGATGTCGGCCCGTTTCAAAATAAAGATTCAGTTTTTATTTTCTCAATTGGAAATAAAGTGCTTAGCAATTGTTTGGGCGATTAAATGTGCTCCAAAAATTGTGAAATAAATTTCTATGGACTCATTGGAACCAGATCTACAATATAAAAATATTGCATGTCAAGATTTCATTACTTTTCTGTAGGATTTTAATTAATCATGTATATTGCTGATAACTTGAAAAATATGTAGAAAAATCTATAGGTTTCAGAAAAATATGATTTCCAAGTTTGTTAATCTTCTTATGTAATGTACTTCCTAGGAAAAATATGTTTCATGCATGTGCTGTGGAAAACTTTGGAGGAGTAGTTCAAGTACCTTTAATGGCTGAATTTTGTTATTTTTGCTAGAGAGCAAACTTTGTATAAAACATGCATGTGATAATTTTTGTACAGTCATTATATGCTATGAAGAACCTAGGAAAAATATTAATTCTGTTGTTTGACACTTTTCATAGTACAAAGTAATTTCATGCTCATTTTTATGCTATAGCTTGTTATTTTTGTATAGGATAGTTTACTTATCCAAAGGTCATGAAACTTTTATGGTAGTCTGTTTAGAGTAGTATTATGCTACTGTAATTTTCTTAGATTTTTAGGAGCACCAAAAATATATGTTGCTATTCAAACTTACTATTAATTAGGTTTTAAGCAGGTGTTGCTTTAAGTGTGATTAAGAAATTAGTAAAGCTTTGGTGTATCTTTGAAGCATTTCGTAAGATATGTTAACTTAACATAATAGTAGTAGAAGAGAATGCAGTAGATGACATGTGCCTGTAGTATGTAGTTTCTTGGATGATGTTGACTACCTTGTATTCCAACATATCCATTGCATTCATCTCCTTCGATGCACGTTTGCATAATCACTTACGCGCATTGCATCATACAGGATCGCAAACCGAGAACCCAGTCGTCTTACCCGAGGAGCCAGAGGAGCAGCTCGAGGTGCAGCAGCAGGAGGTGGCAGAAGCCGAAGAGGAGGTCGGTGAAGATCTCCCAGAGTGCCCCAACCACCGTCCGAGCTCTTTTGAGAGAGGCAAGCCCCGGAGCATTTCTCTCCCGGTTTGCAAATAATTTATTATTAACTTTACTTAATTTAATACATTACGTTTAGGAGTTGTTTGCAAACGTTGCTGTATTATACCTTGCTTACCTTTGTTATACTATATCCTTGTTACCCTGGTATCCGCAGTCGAGTCAATGCTTAGCTTGCTTAGACCGGTAGAAGTCGGGTGATTTCCTGTCACCTGCGAGCTATAGGTGGTTACCTGGATCTGCTTGGATGACTATAAAATCATGGTATAACTAAGTGTGAAATGAATCTAAGACCGGGCGGAAACTTGCAGGGTTTCGGACTGTAGTGTTTTCCGTCTGTGTCGATTAAGGACCGACCGTTGTTGTCCCTCGGGTCATGTTGAACGCATGCCTCACATTTAGCTGGCCGGATAAAGTACCTTCCGACCGCGAAACTGAGAGATTATTCGGGCCGAGTGAATTGCCCGCAACGCACTGTACCGGAGCAGTAGTGGCAGGATACGGGGGCGCGATGATAAGGCCAAAGAGCAGTCGGGCGGCCCTCGGGTACAAGTGGTTCCTGGCAAGCTCGCGACTTTACCTGAATGGTTGACTCGGTGACCAACACCTCACTTTAGCGGGTGAGTGAGGTTTGTGTGAGGAATAACTTACCAGCTGGTTAATAATCGATTCGAATCGCCATCGTTCACTGGATAGTGAACACTTGACTTGAGCTACTTCATCGTAGTAATGTTGATGAATCACTTGGATAGTTATGTGGAAGATGACATGATAACTATTGTTAATGATCAATGGTATTCCTTACTTGCTAAATTACATGTTACTCTAGCACCAGTGCAAACATAGTTGACAGGGTAATAAAGAGTTAATTACTGCATGCTTTTGGAAAGGAATTGTTAAGTTAAAAACGATTTTCTTGCAAATGAGTCAGCTATCCCACCAGAAAGCCTATCATGATTCCTTGGTGTCTTTTATTTTTGGTTTATGACGGGTAAGTCTAGCTGAGTACCTTCTCGTACCCAGGGCTTTGTTCCCACTTGTTGCAGATGGGCAGATGTATTACGGCTACTGTATCAACTGCCTCTGTCCTGCGATGGGCGAAGCTTAGGACCATGGGCAACGGTCATTCGCTACTTCTCATCTGATGCTTTTGCTGGAGATGGTCACAAGCTGGCACTTTATTTCAAAATGTTGTGTGTGTGCGTAATTTGAACTACCGCTTCCGCTACTTTCATTCGAACCTGGTTTGTAATAACTATGTTTAAACTCCGATGTATTTTATGCCGCGAATTTTTTTTTGTAACTTATGATGGTGACCGCTAAACTTAGTACGATCTTGGCTGTTATGAGAAATGGTTTGAAATCTGTCGAAATTTCACGGACTACCGGGTTATACGGGCTTAAGTTTGTTAAATTATCCTCCCGTTGGATGATTTTCTTACTTAATCTCGTATAATTGGGCGGTTTTGTTACAGCTGGCATCAGAGCATGGTTTAGCGTGATTACTGTTCATAAGTGTATTTAAAACAAAATTCTGTTTAAAAAGTGTGATTTTAAAACTAAAGGTATGCCAGTGGTCATATCCTGTATGCCCAGTTAAGGACTCTAGGTGGCTATTTAAGTACTAACTTGGGGTTCTTGCACCATATTTCTCTTTCGTTGCTCATACGGCGTGCTATTGTATGAGTGCCACTTAATTGAGTGGTAATGTATGGATCAGTTACCTCTACGCTTTGGTAAGTGTGAGCTGTGAGAGCAGGATCGGATACACCGCCAATCTAGAGAGAGTGCTTATATGATACTAGAATAATTACACGTTTTTATGAAAGTATCGCATGTGTGGGTGTTCCGTCCGTTGAGGCGATGCCGTCAATAGGACGATGTGTTTGGGTAGTTACTACCGTTGTACACGCATCTGGGGATTCGTGTAGAGCGTGTAGGTAGATTTACTGCTTTCATGCATTCATGGGAAATGGGCTGAAATGAATTTTCTGCAGGTACATAACAACGTTTATCGTGTAGATCGAATTAGTTACGTATATGAGAGATCGTTTGTATGCCACCGAATTCATCGTTAGATGTCTTCATTTTCTAAGTTTGTGAGAACGTAAGACTTGCGCATGCATCATATTGCCTGTGCATTTCATTCATAACATGTATTCCTCCCCTTATAAAAGGATTATCCCAGTTTGATAAAAGTGACATCAACTTAAATTATGTTCTCATCGGGTAATTTAAAACTTGTGCTACAGATGGCCCGCACGAAGCAGACTACCTGTAAGTCCACTGGCGGAAGAGCACCCCGTCACCAGATGGCCCCGCGGGAGCGCCGCAGCACGGACACTTTTCTAAGCGAGTTTGGCATGCCCACCTTGCTTTGGAGAGTGCTCCATGATGTGGGGTACCCAGAGGGTCAAGAGCCGGTGTACTCCTGGAGTGAGAGCCAGTTAGCTGAGGATGGACTTGCGGTAGTGGAAATCACCGTCCCTGCTCTTGGTGATGCGCCAGAATGGGATGGTTGGCATTTGAAGTTTGAAGGACGCACTCCAGTTGAGGGTGCAGAGGGTGCAGCCTTTCACGTCATCCGAGACATAATGAGCAGGTTTCCTAATGAGTTGGCAGCATCTTTGGCCGGTACTTTCCCGAGAGATGATCCTCGTGATGCCATTTGGGTGCAGCCACAAGGGAGTGCCTTAGTTAGAGGCCCAAGTGAAGGACAGGCTAGCGACAACCACACAATGAGTGCCATGTATGCAGCCATGAGAGCATATCAGGGTCTTGAGAGTACCTATTGGACCTTGACTGGTCTGCGTGGCAATGACCGGCTTGAAGCAAGGAAGCAGAAGAAGAAGCAAGCACGTGCTATAGCTAGCTTGCAGGAGCAGTTGGCCGACATGAGCTTGTAGCGAGATCAGGCTCTCGAGAGAGGTGAGAGTGCTATGCAGCGGGTGCAGACGTTGACCCAGGCCAACAGAAATGCAGACCACATGATGGGACAGCTAGTGCAGGAAAGGAATGAAGCCTGGAACGAGAGGGACCTTCTGAGGCAGAGGGTCGAGGAGCTAGAAGGGTATAATGCCAACTTGTATGAAGAGTTTCATGCCCTCTACAACGGGATGGGCCCGTATGCTCCTCTGGACGCCGCCCAGATGGACGTCGACGACGACGCCGCTACTGAGGGTAGCGATGGTGACGCCTCCGACCTCGACAACGGCCCCGAGGAGTAGGCTAGTTGCCTTGCGTTAGTAGCTAGGTCCTGTCGCGATGGCCTTCTTTTGGTTTCCATGTATCGTGTTGTATCCTGTTCGATCTTGAGACTGGCGATCTTTTGAATCTTGGTTGTGTATGCGATGCTTGAACGCATAAAAGTCCAGTGTATGTATGCTGGCAACGTGGTTGTATGGAACATGATGTTGCATTCGAAGTAATTTGATTAGTGATGTTGTTTTAATTGGAATGTGATTATTGTGCCTCTGTTTTATTGCATGACTTGTTCTCTCCAATAAATTCAGTATGACATGATTGTTCATTCGAATACAATTACTACCACTTCACTCAATTATTACTTGTTGCTGAAATATGCAGATGGCAAACACTCGCCGTGCCACGTATGAGGCCGCTGAAACTGGTGGCAACGGTGCAGGGGCTGGTGGGGGTGGTGCAAACAACGTCAATCGCCAGGAGCCACAGCCAGAGCCACAATTGCCCCCTCCTCCACCGCTCACTGCAGAGGTATTCTTCGCACAGTTCCTTGGAAGCCAGCGCAACGCCGAGTAGTCACAAAGGAATATGGAAGATTTTCTGCGTACCATCGCTGAAAATGTTCAGAGAGGAAATAATCAAGGTGGTGGCCATGGGGTGAACCAGTATAGCAATTTCAAGGATTTCATAGACACCAGGCCACCTATTTTCAAGGAAGCAGCAGAGCCACTCGACGCTGAAGAATGGATCAATACTATGGAAGATAAGTTCCATGTGTTGAGGCTGACAGAAGTTCTGAAAACAGAATATGCTGCAATCAGCTACAGGGACCGGCAGGGATGTGGTGGAAGCATCACCGCACCACCTTCCCTCCCAATGCCCAGATTACTTGGAGAGAATTTACTGAAGCGTTTAGGGGAGTTTATATTCCCCCAGGGTTGGTTGAGATGAAGCTCGGAGAGTTCTTGGCCTTAAATCAAGGTACCAAGACTGTGACACAGTATCTGCATGCCTTTAACAACTTGTGTCGTTATGCTCCAGACATGGTCGACACAGATGCAAAGAGAATTGCTAGTTTCAAGAGAGGGTTAAGTCCGAAGATGATGAAGCATGTGGGTACCAATACCCGCGCCAGGTTCAATGACTTTGTCAGTGATTGTTTGAAACAAGAAAAGAACAACAACGCCTACACTGCATCCAAGAATCGCAAGAGGGTGTTTGAGTCAGGACCATCCTAGTCCAGAGTTGTCACTACCAATCGTCTTTCTTATCGTCTGTCTGCACCTGGTGCAAGGTTCAGGCCGCCACAGCATAAAACCCAGAACTACAAGGGACCACAGAAGCCGTACAAGATGGCTGTGCCGCCAGTAAAGATCACCACAGCTGCAGAACAGAGCAACTCCAAGGGAGCTATAGGATCTGCTGGTATAGTGAAGGGGCCCTGCTACAATTGTGGTCAGCCAGGCCATTTTTCAAAGTTCTGCCCTTATCCGCCTAAAAAGAAGCAACAGACTTACACTGCCCGTGTACACCATACCACCGTTGATGAGATTCCTGAGGGAGAACCTGTAACTGCCGGTAAGTTTCTTGTTAACCATCACCCTATAGTTGTTCTATTTGATTCTGGATCCTCGCATTCTTTTATGAGTCAAGCATTTGCACGGAAGCATGAACAACTATGCACAGAATTGAGTTATGGTTATCGTATAAGTTCAGCCGAGGCTGATGTGTTAACCAATAAGATGGTTAGAGGGGCAACCCTTGAGTTAGGTAGTCGAAAGTTTTGAGTGAACCTGGTAGTTATGCCTGGACTAGTTTTGGATGTTATAATAGGAATGAACTGGATGAAGAACTAGGGGCAGTCATAGATACAAGCAGTCGGTTGCTTACCCTTAAGGATCCCCAGGGAGAGGGTACTTTTCAGGTACCATTGCCCAAAAGAACAGACCTTGTGAGTGTGACCTGTGCCATGGAAGTTGTTCCTATCTACCAGATCCCGGTAGTGTGTGAGTTCCCGGATGTGTTTCCAGATGAGTTACTTGGCCTTCCTCCAGATAGAGATGTTGAGTTTGGAATCAAGTTGATCCCCGAAACTGCTCCTATTTTGAGGAGACCCTATCGGATGCCTCCGGATGAGTTAGCTGAGCTGAAGAAGCAACTGGAAGAATTGCTAAAGAAAGGGTTTATCCGACCGAGTAAGTCTGAATGGGGATGTCCTGCCTTGTTCGTGAAGAAAAAGAAAGAGGGTACTATGAGAATGTGTGTGGATTATCGACCTCTTAATGCTATAACTATCAAGAATAAATATCCTTTGCCTCATATCGACGTTTTGTTTGATCAGTTGGCTAAAGCTAGAGTGTTCTCCAAGATAGACCTAAGATCAGGGTATCATCAGATAAAGATCAGGCCACAAGATGTCCCGAAAATCGCCTTTTCTACCAGATACGGGTTGTACGAGTATCTTGTTATGTCTTTTGGCTTAACAAATGCTCCTGCATATTTTATGTATCTGATGAATACGGTTTTCATGCCAGAGTTGGACAAGTTTGTAGTTGTCTTCATTGATGACATTCTAGTATACTCTGAGAATGAGAAAGATCATGAAGAGCATCTGAGAATTGTCTTGACCAGACTGAGAGATCATAAGTTGTATGCTAAGTTCAGCAAATATGAATTTTGGTTGAAGAAAGTTCCTTTCCTTGGTCATATTCTATCTGAGAATGGAGTTTCGGTAGATCCGAGCAAAGTGTAAGAGGTTATGGATTGGAAGACTCCAACCACAGTGTCAGAAGTCAGGAGTTTCCTAGGGTTAGCTGGTTACTATCGCCGCTTTATCCTAGACTTCTCGAAGATTGCCAAGCCGATGACAAGTCTGTTACAGAAAGATCACAAGTTTGTGTGGACAGAGGAATGTGAGATAGCTTTTCACACCTTGCGGAAACTGTTGACCATTGCTCCAGTTCTTGCACAGCCAGACATCGAGAAACCTTTTGATGTGTTCTGTGACGCATCAAAAACAGGATTAGGCTGTGTTCTGATGCAAGAAGGAAGAGTCATTGCTTAAGCCTCCCGTTAGTTAAGAAAACATGAAATCAATTATCCGACACATGATCTTGAGCTTGCCGCCGTGGTGCATGCCTTAAAGATTTGGAGACACTATTTACTTGGTAATGTGTGCAATATTTTCACCGATCATAAGAGTCTCAAGTACATTTTCACCCAACCAGAATTGAACATGAGACAGCGAAGATGGTTATAACTAATTAAAGATTACAACTTGAATGTACAGTATCACCCTGGGAAAGCCAATGTGGTAGCCGACGCTTTGAGTCGAAAGTCGCATTATCTGAATATGCAACCCTTACTCGAAGATGGTTTTAATCTAATGCACCCTGCCGTGTTACATAGTATTCAGATCAGTTGCACCTTGGAGAGTAAGATAATAGAAGGTCAGAAAGCAGACAAAGGGATATTCCACATCAAAAAGAAAATTAAAGAAGAACCTTCAAAACACTTCAGAGTGGACGAGCAGGACGTGTTGTGGTTCGACAACCGTCTTATTGTTCTAAAGGATAGAGAGCTTAAGAATAAAATTATGGATGAAGCTCATCACTCTAAGTTGTCCATTCATCCTGGCAGTAGTAAAATGTATCAAGAACTAAGACCTCGCTATTGGTGGACAAAGATGAAGAAGGAAATTGCAGCTTATGTAGCTAGATGTGACACATGTTGTCGAGTGAAAGCTATTCACATGAAACCTGCCGGATTGTTGCAACCTTTGTCAGTACCTAGTTGGAAGTGGGATGATATAAGTATAGATTTCATCATAGGTTTGCCCACTACCCAGAAAGGCCATGATTTGATTTGGGTAATCGTGGATCGTCTTACCAAGACAGCCCACTTTTTACCTGTCAAGACAGTTTATAGACCACCTCAATATGCCGAGAAGTATATTGCGGAGATTGTGAGATTGCATGGCATACCGAAGACTATAGTGTCTGATAGAGGGTCACAGTTCACTACTCACTTTTGGGAGCATTTGCACAAAGGTTTGGGAACTAGTCTGATTCGTAGCACTGCCTATCATCCTCAAACAGATGGTCAGACTAAAAGAGTTAATGTTGTTTTAGAAGATATGTTAAGAGCTTGTGTGTTGTCTTCCAGAGGTTCATGGGAGTCGTGGTTACCTTTAGCAGAATTCGCGTATAATAATAGCTATCAAGAAAGTATCAAGATGGCACATTTTGAGGCTCTGTATGGCCGAAAGTGTAGAACACCTTTAAACTGGATTGAGTCAGGGGAAAGAAGGTACTATGGTATTGACTTCGTGGAAGAAGCCGAAAAGAAAGTTCATATCATTCAGCAAAATATGAGAGCAGCTCAGTCACGTCAGAAAAGTTATGCGGATAAGAGAAGGAGACCGCTTGTATTTGAAGTTGGTGACTATGTTTATCTAAAAGTCACGCCAATGAAGAAGAAGCGGTTTGGAATACGTAGAAAGCTTGCCGCCAGATTTATAGGACCCTACAAAATCTTAGAAAGGAAGGGTCCAGTGGCTTACAAATTAGAATTACCAGAATCAATGGGTGCTATATTCCCAGTTTTTCACGTATCACATCTCAAGAAATGTTTGCGCGTCCCAGAGGAAATAATTGAACTTCGAGGCATAAAACTTAAGTTAGATCTGGTGTATCATGAGCAGCCAATTCGAGTTTTGGATTCCAAAGAAAGGGCTACTCGAAACAGTGTGGTGAAAACATATAAGATACAATAGTGTCATCATGATGAAGGAGATGCATCTTGGGAAACGGGTGAATACCTACGAAAAGCATACGAAGATTTTTATAATAAATGGTTCGTAACCCAAATTTCGGGACAAGATTTTTATAAGGGGGAGGGTTGTAACACTCCGGTGTTACGCAAGCATTTGCATTGCAATCATAAGCATGACATTTCATATCATTCATAATCATATGTGCTTAGGGTGTACCTTTAGTAAAATAAAAGTGTGGAAACTAGTATTGCATAACATGTTGTGCTAATGTGCTAATGACATTCATCGAATTTGTGCAACTATAAATTTTATATCACTTAGAATTATAGGTGAAATTTTTAGAGCCACTAAATCACTCAAAGTTTTGTCAAAGATTTGTTTTAAAAATGTTATTTGAAAATATTCAAAAATCCTCCGTAAATTAGCTTTTATTCTAAAAATCAAAATCTGTTGAGAATTTTTAGTTGGCCCCTTAATCAAAGTTGTAGAGAATTAAATTCTAAGCAACTTCTATTTTTGGGTCATTTCCAGAAAAGGACTTTTTCTTGCTCAAAATGAGATTTGAAAACTATTATTTGAAATTTCTTGAAAAATAAAAATGGAAAAGGGCTTTTCTCAGTCGCGGGCCGCCGCCTCGTTTTCGGCCTGCTGCTGGAAGCGGCCCAGCTCCGCTCCCGCACGCGCGCGCCGCAGCCGCCGCCTCGGCCCGGCCCGCGTCCGCTCGGCCTCCCCCTCCTCTTCCCGCTCGCCCCGCGCCTCGCTGTCCGCCGCGGCAGAACGCGCCCGCCGCGTGGCGGCCGCATGCCGGCGACGCCCCCACGTGGCCGCCCGTGGACCCCACGCGCGCTCCGCCTCAAATCTCCGCGCGCATCCGGTCTCCATCCCACTCGCCACTCGCTCGCTCCCTCTTTCCCTTCCTCCGGAGAAACCGAGCGGGAGCGCCGCTCACCACCGCCATCCTCGCCTTCACCGCCGTGTTCCGGCGACGCCAGTCCACCGCAGCTCGATTGCTCGTGCAGGGAGCTCCGCCACCCTCAATCGAGCTCTTCCCGCCGCGCCACCGCGAACGGAGCCGCCGCGCTCGCGCTCCGGCCACCGTCGCCTTCGCTCCTCCCCATCTCTCTCAAACTGCGTGTTGCTGTTCACCGTGTCCCCGCGATGGTGTTGTGCGCCTCGCCTTGTTCGCTCGAGCCTAGAGACAGCCGCTGGCCGTCGGCGGCCGTCGCACCGCCGCGGTGGCGAGCACCCGTGCGGCCGCGCGCGCTGCCCCGCTCGCCTGCGACTGCGGCGAGTGGCTGGGCCGGTCGGTCTCAACGGGACACGGCCCATTTTCTTTACCCCCGCGCGCGCGTCTCTGGGCTGAGCAGGCCGGGCCGTCTGCCCCTTCTGATGTCGGCCCGTTTCAAAATAAAGATTCAGTTTTTATTTTCTCAATTGGAAATAAAGTGCTTAGCAATTGTTTGGGCGATTAAATATGCTCCAAAAATTGTGAAATAAATTTTTATGGACTCATTGGAACCAGATCTACAATATAAAAATATTGCATGTCAAGATTTCATTACTTTTCTGTAGGATTTTCATTAATCATGTATATTGCTGATAACTTGAAAAATGTGTAGAAAAATCTATAGGTTTCAGAAAAATATGATTTCCAAGTTTGTTAATCTTCTTATGTAATGTACTTCCTAGGAAAAATATGTTTCATGCATGTGCTATGGAAAACTTTGGAGGAGGAGTTCAAGTACCTTTAATGGCTGAATTTTGTTATTTTTGCTAGAGAGCAAACTTTGTATAAAACATGCATGTGATAATTTTTGTACAGTCATTATATGCTATGAAGAACCTAGAAAAAATATTAATTCTGTTGTTTGACACTTTTCATAGTACAAAGTAATTTCATGCTCATTTTTATGCTATAGCTTGTCATTTTTGTATAGGATAGTTTACTTATCCAAAGGTCATGAAATTTTTATGGTAGTCTGTTTAGGGTAGTATTATGCTACTGTAATTTTCTCAGATTTTTAGGAGCATCAGAAATATATGTTGCTATTCAAACTTACTATTAATTAGGTTTTAAGCAGGTGTTGCTTTAAGTGTGATTAAGAAATTAGTAAAGCTTTGGTGTATCTTTGAAGAATTTCATAAGATATGTTAACTTAACATAATAGTAGTAGAAGAGAATGCAGTAGATGACATGTGCTCGTAGTATATAGTTTCTTGGATGATGTTGACTACCTTGTATTCCAACATATCCATTGCATTCATCTCCTTCGATGCACGTTTGCATAATCACTTACGCGCATTGCATCATACAGGATCGCAAACCGAGAACCCAGTCGTCTTACCCGAGGAGCCAGAGGAGCAGCTTGAGGTGCAGCAGCAGGAGGTGGCAGAAGCCGAAGAGGAGGTCGGTGAAGATCTCCCAGAGTGCCCCGACCACCGTCCGAGCTCTTTTGAGAGAGGCAAGCCCCGGAGCATTTCTCTCCCGGTTTGCAAATAATTTATTATTAACTTTACTTAATTTGATGCATTACGTTTAGGAGTTGTTTGCAAATGTTGCTGCATTATACCTTGCTTACCTTTGTTATACTATATCCTTGTTACCCTGGTATCCGCAGTCGAGTCAATGCTTAGCTTGCTTAGACCGGTAGAAGTCGGATGATTTCCTGTCACCTGCGAGCTATAGGTGGTTACCTGGATCTGCTTGGATGACTATGAAATCATGGTATAACTAAGTGTGAAATGAATCTGAGACCGGGCGGAAACTTGCAGGGTTTCGGACTGTAGTGTTTTCCGTCTGTGTCGATTAAGGACCGACCGTTGTTGTCCCTCGGGTCATGTTGAACGCATGCCTCACATTTAGCTGGCTGGATAAAGTACCTTCCGACCGCGAAACTGGGAGATTATTCGGGCCGAGTGAATTGCCCGCAACGCACTATACCGGAGCAGTAGTGGCAGGATACGGGGGCGCGATGATAAGACCAAAGAGCAGTCGGGCGGCCCCCGGGTACAAGTGGTTCTTGGCAAGCTCGCGACTTTACCTGAATGGTTGACTCGGTGACCAACACCTCACTTTAGCGGGTGAGTGAGGTTTGTGTGAGGAATAACTTACCAGCTGGTTAATAATCGATTCGAATCGCCATCGTTCACTGGATAGTGAACACTTGACTTGAGCTACTTCATCGTAGTAATGTTGATGAATCACTTGGATAGTTATGTGGAAGATGACATGATAACTATTGTTAATGATCAATGGTATTCCTTACTTGCTAAATTACATGTTACTCTAGCACCAGTGCAAACATAGTTGACAGGGTAATAAAGAGTTAATTACTGCATGCTTTTGGAAAGGAATTGTTAAGTTAAAAACGATTTTCTTGCAAATGAGTTAGCTATCCCACCAGAAAGCCTATCATGATTCCTTGGTGTCTTTTATTTTTGGTTTATGACGGGTAAGTCTAGCTGAGTACCTTCTCGTACCCAGGGCTTTGTTCCCACTTGTTGCAGATGGGCAGATGTATTACGGCTACTGTATCAACTGCCTCTGTCCTGCGATGGGCGAAGCTTAGGACCATGGGCAATGGTCATTCGCTACTTCTCGTCTGATGCTTTTGCTGGAGATGGTCACAAGCTGGCACTTTATTTCAAAATGTTGTGTGTGTGCGTAATTTGAACTACCGCTTCCGCTACTTTCATTCGAACCTGGTTTGTAATAACTATGTTTAAACTCCGATGTATTTTATGCCGCGAATTTTTTTTGTAACTTATGATGGTGACCGCTAAATTTAGTACGATCTTTGTTGTTATGAGAAATGGTTTGAAATCCGTCGAGATTTCACGGACTACCGGGTTATACGGGCTTAAGTTTGTTAAATTGTCCTCCCATTGGATGATTTTCCTACTTAATCTCGTATAATTGGGCGGTTCTATTACAGCAACCCATCCTATGTAACCGTAGAAAGGCATTAATGGCTATTGTTAACCACTAAGACAGGGCAAGCCCACACAAAAAGTTAACAAAGGCAGTTGCCTTAGAGTGTCCACCTCCAAAATTATTAATAGAGGCCGATGTTTGTCTAGGTTGGAGGCAACAATGTCGCCTCTATGTTTTTGTGAGAAAAGAGTCTTTCATTAATTCAAGGTAGCATTACAATCTGTACATATGATGCTCAATTCATGAGAGGGCGAGGCCTAAAATCCTTAGCAAACAAAGAAAAAAGTTTATCTAAAATATGAAAATAGAAGTTCGATCTTCTTGACCAGTTACATTGAAGGGACTCAAAGGAAAAGTAAACTAGATTGATATCACGAAGAGTGAGGGCAAACATATTAAAAAGAACAAAAGGTCGACCACTCAGACAAATGACTGTTGCATGCTAATCTCCAATTATGCAGGGCGTACACACAAATGATTTGCGAATCCCGCAATTGTAGGTATCTAGGTATACCATGCCTAAATACTAAACCTTTGGGCTATTCAAATGAAAAGCCTTAGCGTTACCGTTGCTACACACAAGAAGATAACCTCCTTGTAGGGATGAAATCCAAGGTATACGACATATGAGAGAACACATCTTGTTTGTCATCTAAACCGTCGATTGTTGTCATCGTCAGAGTTCCAGCAAACATTTTGTTCTAGTGATACATCTTGGTTCTCCCTTCCATTATCAAGGTCGAACATCCAATATCCTAGTTTGAGATCTAAATTCCAATATATATTTCCGATCAACGAATTTGTTGTTTTACAACCTCCATGAGCATGTATTGATCTTGAAGATTGCTTTGATCCTTTGGCACCCACTCCAAATGACCACCAGATTCGCTGAGAGTCCACACTCGAAGTTTGGCCAAGCTTTGCTAGCAATAGCTGCAATGTACACCCCTTTCTCTGATCTACCTAGAAAAGATCGTACGCCATGGTTCTCGCCCTCAGCAAGTTGTATCGGCGATTTGATCACTCTATAGCTATCTTTCATCAAAGAAAACCTGCAAAATATTGATAAAAAATTATTATATCCGATCGATGTTTCAAAGAGTGGATTGAGCAACGGATCGGAGGTTGGACATTGATTGATTTATTTATTTATTTACATTGATACGTATTCACCATGGCAGTGTATGTAGAGTGCACCCTGCTAGTAGGCAGCATAGCGCCATGGGCGCTCAACAGGACCGAAGGCCCATCCTTCGTTCAACAGCAAGTCACCAGCTGTCCCTGCTGCCTCACTTTCTTGGACAAGGCCTTCTTATATATGGCAAAGCAGCCCGAGCCCGTTGGCCCGGCCCGAAGCCCGGTGTTTTGGCCCGGCACGAGCACGGCCCGGCCCGGTGGCCAATGGGCCTGGGCTGGCCCGGCACGGGGCACCAGGCCATGCCTGGGCTGACCCCCGGCATGTGGGCCGGCACGGCAAAAATAACAGGCCCGGTGGCCAGAGAGGCCGACGCCGACCCCAAAGGCCAAAGCGGCCCAGCCCACCATCCCAGCCCGCGCCCCACCCCGCCCGCATATATAAACCGCCACCAGCCTGTGCTCCCAACCCCTAAACCTAATCCCCTCCACCGCGCGCGCAGTCGCTCTCGCTCTCAGCTCTCGCCGTCTCGTGCTCGCACCACCGTCGCCCGTCGCCCTTCTCTCGTTGTCGTGGACCATCGTCTCCGACTCTAGTGATCTCGATCCACATCTCGCAGCTCCCCATATCGCCCTGTCTCCTCCGGTCCTCCCTTCCCTTCTTCCCTCTACTGTGATGTGAGTTGTGCCACTATCTAGTCACTCCTCCGCCGCTCGTCGTCATTGGTCCGCTCTAATCGGTGTCTCTGTCTGTCCTCCTCACCTTGACCATCGTCATCTCTGTCACCGAGCTCCGGTAGGTAAGTCGAAGAACCCTAACCCTAGATCTATCCAGTCACTCCATTGATATGCTGTTTTTGACGTTTTTGTTTTGTTTTGGTTGAGCATTTCATTTGTAGGTCGACGCCTGATGCTGAGTCGACCTCCTCTGGCATAGACATGGCCAGGTGACCGCGCTTGCCGTTGAGGAACGGTGGTGGACGATGTGGTCAGAGCTAGCCGTCCGCGGTTGGGGATGTCGTGCCGGATCCCACCACCGGCAATGATGGCCCCTTCGAGGACGAGCAGGAGGAGGTGGAGGATGACGACGACCTCCATCAGGACGCTGCCGCTTTGTTCGGTGTCAATGCTAGCGACGGCCCCCTTCCTCCCATCGATGTCGATGCCCTCGATGGCGACGGTGGTGGAGGGACCGCAACACATACTGGCTCCACCAGCACTACCACTCATGGTACCTCTACGGGTGGTAAGCGCAAATCTGCTGTCTAGGTGGATTTTCATGAGATCAAAGATGCTAATTATGTGAGAATTGTTGCTATCTGCAAGATGTGTACAACTAGAATGTCTGCTAGATATGAATTTGGCACTGGGCATTTGATTAGGCACCAGAGGTCTTGTAGGGAAAAAAAATTGATCATGCTAATAGGGTCCAGTCTAGACTCACTCTTAATCTTGATGGTTTGAATAACTGGACCTATGATCCTGCTATTGCTCGTACTGAATTGTGCCGGTTGATTGCTAGACTGGACCTCCCATTGGGCATAGGTGACACACAGGCCTGGGAGAATTACATTAAGCGTGCTCATAATCCTTTGTTCAAAAGTATGTCTAGACAGACCACAACCAGAGACATGGCTAAACTGTTTACTGAATGTCGTGATGTGCTTAAGAATTCTGTGTTGCCTGGTACTCAGTATTGTTATTCATTATGTTAGTGCTAATTGGGAGTTACAAAAGAGGGTTGTTGGTTTTAGGTTGATTGAAGTCAAGCATTTTGATGAAAACATTGCTGAAAGAATTGCTAATGTTATTGAGGAGTTTGGTTTGATTGATAAGGTCTTTGCTGTCACTTTAGACAATGCTTCTTCTAATGCTAAGGCTATGGAGACATTGACACCTATGTTCTTTGGTTACTTGGGCTCTTATCCTGCACCTACACCTTCTGATCCAAATAAGGTTAAGTATTTGCTTGTGCATCAACGTTATGCCTGTCATATCATCAACTTGATTGTGAAATCTAGATTGAAAAGGTTGAAACCTTTTACTGAAGATGTGAGAACTGCTATTAACTTCTTAAATTCCTCTAATCAAAGAATTACAATGTTCAAAGAATACTATATTGCCAAAGGTGTTAGACCAAGAAAGTTTGGCTTAGACATGGATATCAGATGGAATTCTACTTACCTAATGCTTAAGCACTTGATCCCATATAAGAATATATTTTCTGTGTTCATTAACTCTCATTATGGTTCTGAACTTTGACTAGAAATCATTGGTATGTTCTTGAAAAGATATATGGATTCCTGAAACTCTATTATGACTGTACTGTCTCTCTGTCTGGTGTGTACTATCCCACTAGTCCACTGGTTTTGCATCATATACTTGGGATTGCTGAACATCTGCATGATTGTGAAAGAGATCAGAATCTTAGATCTGTTGTTGGTCCTATGAAACTAAAATTTCTAAAATATTGGGAGAACATAGCACACCTGTATTCATTTGCTTTCATTCTTGATCCTAGAGCTAAGATGAGAGGTTTCTTTAAAGTTCTAGAATTAATTGTTGGGTACATGGGTACTGAGTACAGTGCATACTATGCTGATGTCAAAGCGGAACTTTATAAATTATTTGACAAGTATGTTCAGAAGTTTGGTGCAGCTAGATCTCAGAGGCTTGCACAGCCATCAGGGCATACAGGTAAGTCAAAGCAGGCATGGGGAAAGATCTTTGGTGGTGCTGGATCAGGTGTTGTTGGTCCCCCCTGGCCCTGGCACTTCATCTTCATCTTCTGCTGGTGTTTCTGAGATATCTGCTTATTTAGACAGTGACTGTGTCACTTCTTATGGAGATGACTTTGACTTGCTTCTCTGATGGAAAGACCACAAGCTAACCTATCTAGTTCTATGCATAATGGCAAGAGATATTATGTCTGTTTCTATCTCCACTGTTTCTTCGAAGTCCTGTTTTAGTTTATCAGGGAGGATACTTGAGGATCGGCGACGGCGCCTACTTCCAGAGAATGTGGAGATGTTGACCTGCATCAAGGTACTCTACTAACTTGCTTCTATTATTTTATTACTTGCTTCTGCACTAATACTAACTAACTTGCTTCTATTATTATGTCAAGGATTGGGAACTAGGAGCAACAAGGGAACAACATGCAACTGAAGACACAGAGCTTGAGGAGGCATTTGAGAAGCTATACCTCGATGAAGAAGAAGGAAGTGGCGGGCAGTGGGAGTGGTGGTGCTGTTGATGCTTCTAGAACTTAGTGCATGTGAGTGAGATGAGTGAGTGATCTTTTGGCTTTTGCTAGCCTGTGTGCCTATGATTGTGAGTCTGTGAACTTAACTGATGAGAGACTCACTGTAATTTTGGATTTGAGTGGCTATGAATTATGCCAGTGCCACTAGTGGTTTGTAAGACATTAAGACCTATGACTATGAGCTGGCTGCACTCTTTTTCTCTCTAGGATCTCTCATAAGGGTGAGTTTTACCTAAAAAGGTTTTTAATGAGATAACATTGCACAAAATAGCTCAATTATAAAATTTGTCATCATATCTGCTGTTTGTGTTTGTGAGTTACTAAGTTGTGTGACTGCTGGTGCTGGAGTGCTGGTGTAGTGGTGTTGGGCACTTGCACTTAAGCATTTTGCCTTTTTAGTTCTCAATCAGCTGACTCAGTTCTCACTTCTCAGTTCTGACTTGTGACTTGTGAGTTGTGAACTTGTGAGTGATTGTGACTTGTGAAATCTGAAATGTGAAGTTGTGATGTGAATATGATACTGTTGAGACTTGTGAGTTGTGACTGAACTTGTGAATCACTGGTGAATTTCAAACTATTAATGTGAAATTTGAAATCTATGAACTCAGCTGAGTTTGGTGAGATATTGCAGCTGTTACGGGCCACGGGCTGGCACGGCACGAAAAACGGCCCGCGGGCCCGTGCCTAGGCCGAAGGCCAGACACGAAACACGGACATGCACAGCACGAGCGGCCCGGTGGCCCGTTAAGACACGACAGGTACCAGGCCGTGTTGGCCCGTTGTCGTGCCGTGTCGGGAGGGGCCAGCCCGTTGGACATATATAGGCCTTCTCCACCCACTTCCTGGTGCTGGACGAGAACTCGTGCCACGTCGCCCATGCCGACAGCGGCCACTCCATCAGGCGGCAAGCGTCGTCATTCTCCACTTGCTCCTTCCCTGGCTCCGCTGGCGACAACAGCACCTTGTACTCCGACGACACGGAAGGGTCGAACACGAGGAACGCACGGTGGCAGCCCCATAACAAGGCACCGTCGTAGTGGAAGGCATGGCACGGTGGCAGGCGTGCGGACCACCATGTGGTGGGATTGCACACGTGGAGCACCTCATCATCGCTCTACAAGAAGAGGACAAGGCCATTGCAGTGATCCATGACTTCATACCAGGTGGAACCAGAGTAGACAGTAGACCTTTGCAGACGTCTCCACTGCTCCGAAGCCGCACATAGGTGAAGGCGTCGTAGCTGGAAACCTGCGGGTGTTCCGATGTGATGGAGTCATGGAGGCCCCAATGGCGTCAAGTGGGTGGTTGAAGCCAGAGCATCAATTGTCCGCTTTTCCCCCATCTGTTCTTGGAATATCCCCTTGTAATGTTGTTTAATTCGACCGCACCCGCAGCGTATGCTATAAATACCGGACAGGCACGGCTGTAGAGATGATGATTTAATGGTCATTTACGTCTAAATTAATTATGCCACTCGATGCAATCTCACGATGCAATCGTATTAGAATCGCTCCCTCACTCGATCCGATGAACACTATCAAACATGAGTGAGTTAGAGGGCTCCCAAGCACTACCACACAAGCCACCAAGGCTAAAGTGTGCTCAGCTACCGGCCACGGCCGGCTAAGGCATCTATTTATAACCCCACGGTCAAATAGAGCCGTTACCCCTTCACTGGGTCCTTTTTCGGGACGACCGGACGCGCCGGTCGTAACTGACCGGACGCGCTCAACCGCGTCCGATCCTCCAACGGTCACTGACCCCAACGGTCAAACCAACGACCGGACGCGCCCCAGGCAACGACCGGACGCGCCCGTCAAATGACCGGACGCACCGCTTCGAATGACCGGACGCGCCGATCGCACTGACCCGCGCGCCGGCGAAGCAAAGACCGGACGCGCCCCTGGTAACGACCGGACGAGCCGATCGCAGAGCATCGCGCGCGCAACGACATGACCGGACGCGCTCCTTGCAACGACCGGACGCGACAGCATCTTCTTTCATAACTGCTACACTATAGCTGACAAGATGCACTCCAAAACCGAAGCATCTCTTATCCACTTCTCATAAAATTTTTACAGCATCTTCTTTCATAAGTGTAGAGCATGTATACCAAATTTCAAGCCAATCCAAATAGATTTGTTCACTCAAACATGGCTAAGATCACTGCTAGCTCAGATTTTTAATTTTGGGCAGATTTCAATACATTGAGCAATTCTTCATCAAAAGTGAATCAAACTTGAAACTAACTTGTTTGAATACTTTCATAAGATATATATCCATTCAATCCACTTACTAAAGGTCATCTCATGAACTTATCCAACCCAAATCAATCCAAACTTGATTGCTAAGCATTTAATCTATTCAATCATCTCATAGCAAGCAACATTACACATTTATCCAATTCAATCAACTCATATGCACCCAAATATAATAATCAACAAGAGATATACCTTGGTTAGCTCATGATTATTCATAGCAAGCTTTCAACTTGAACATTTGCAAGCCATCAAATAATTCCAACAAATTATCCACAACTTGATCATGACACTTGTATGTTGTAGTATTTTGGACTTCACTCATTTTGACTTGGCATCGGGATAGAATTGCAATAAGCTTCAATACTTGAGTCAACATATAATGATAAATATGAAATCAATTTGAGTCAAGCCTCCAATGCCATGGTACCTACACACATTCATCTACTTTTTGATGGTACCCAAACAAGTTTGGGTCCTCTCAAGTTAGGTGCAACATACTTAGGCATTGCCTTAGTATGAGTAGCGGGATGTTTTGCAATAGCAACCATGGAGATACCATTTACATCCTTTCTAAGTATATTAGTATTATTAATTGAACTAGGCTTAGAATTGTTACCTAGGGGACATGAATGTGTCATGATATGCTCAATGGCGATTTTAGAGTTGTAGCACATCTCCAACTTGTTGCTCAAATTCTTCACTTCACTTTTAAGCTCATTGTTTTCCTTCAAAAGGTTAGTCTCACAAGACATAGAAGTAGAACAAGCATTTAATTGTGAAGAACATGGCATATCTAATAAATCATCACAAGAGGTGGATACATGCTTCTTGTCTACATCACAAGGGTTAGTCATATATGATTGATCATTTGACCCAAATGATGAGCTCTCACTAGATTTGGTTTCTTCATTAGAAGGCTTCTTAGTGAGTAAAGCATGTTCTTGTGCCACGTTATCATGAGCAACACTAAGTTCCTCATGAGCCAATTTTAGCTCCTCATGTGAACAAGTAGTAACATAAAGTAGATGCTTTTGTTGTTCACATGTGGTTTTTAGAAATGAGTTTTTATTTTTCAATTTACTTGTTTTTGCCATCTCATTTCTTAGGGCCTTTGAGAGTTTATATAGAAGCTCAAAATTTGGACCATCACAATCAACAACAAAACCACCAATAGATACCTTAGTGTCACCATGTGACATGGAACAATGTGGTGATGTTGAAGAGCTTGTTGAAGCATCACTCTCATAGTCATCATCTTCACCATCAAGTGTGCATGGAGTAGAATCATTGTTTGCATCACTTGTGGCATTATTATTTTTCTTGTCAAGTGATCTTGTGATATGATCATCTTTGTCATCACTTGACCGTGAGGTGGAGCAATCCTTCACAACTACCTTGTTGTGGTCATGCTCAACATCCTCATACGCCTCTTCCTTGGGCTCATCATCATTGGAGATCACCCCATATTTCTCATTTAGAAACACCCAAATTTCATGGGCGGACTCGAAGTCTATGATCTCACAAAGTATGCTACTATCCACAGATCGATATAAAGTATTAGTAGCTTGACTATCGAGATGTAGGCATTTACTTTGCGCTTGAGTTGCATTCTTTTTATCAATTGCAAAGGAAAAACCCACATCTACGATCCACCACAATTGAGGAGAAATAAACTTAAAATTGCATGTCATCCAATTTCTCCACCGTGCAAAGTGTGTGCCATCAAAAATGTGTAGACACTCAACATCTAGCTCATAAGCCGCCATCCTCTCGGGTCGGTGAAGACCACAAATGAGAGACCCGGCTCCGATACCACTTGTAGGGTCGAGATGGCGGACTAGAGGGGGGTGAATAGTCCTTTCTAAAACTTAAGCGTGTTGGCTAACCAAAAACAAATGCGGAATTAAACTTATCGGTCTAGCCAAGACTTTACCCCTTTAACTAAGTTCACAAGCACCTCACAAAGATCCTAATTAAGCAACTAAGGTGCTTTCCTTAGCAAGAGCTCTCCTATTTAATTCTAGAGCAAGGTCACACAAACCTATGCACTAGTACTATGCAAGCAAGAGGGAGCTCCTACACAATTCTAGTAAGCAAAGCGCACAAAGCCTAAGCTCATTAGCAAAGCTCAATAACAAGGCAACTAATGCCAAATTAGAGAGCGCAAAACACTTAGCTACACAAACTAAGCAATGTGACTAACAAGGTTACACAAACCAAATTAGTCACGCAAAGGGGAAGCTTCTAGCTACACAAGCAAGAAGACGACTAGCAAGCTACACAAGCAAACTAGTTATGAGAGCAACTACACAAGCACAAGTATATATGAAAGTAAATACAAGCTTGTGTTGCATGAAGGCAAACCACCGAGAAGAGTAGACAAAGTTGACACGGTGATTTTCTCCCGAGGTTCACTTGGTTGCCACCAAGCTACGTCCCCGTTGTGTCGACCAACACTTAGATGGTTCCTCGGTGTGACCCTCAAGTCACTTGCCCCTCAAGGCACGCCCCGCAAGGCACCGCAAGACACCACTCTCAAGTGAGGTAACTCAATGACACGCTTAACTAGAGTTGCTCTTCGCGATCCCCGCGGGGTGAGCACAATCCCCCTCACAAAGCTTCTCCTGAGCCTCGCACAATCTTCTTACGAGCTTCGATGGAGCCATAAGCCACCAAGCCATCTAGGAGGTGGCAACCTCCAAGAGTAACAAGCACTACCGGCTTGCAACACGATCACCTAGTACCACTCGATGCAACCTCACGATGCAATCGCACTAGAATCGTTCTCTCACTCGATCCGATGAACACTATCAAGCATGAGTGAGTTAGAGGGCTCCCAAGCACTACCGCACAAGCCACCAAGGCTAAAGTGTGCTCAACTACCGGCCACGGCCGGCCAAGACATCTATTTATAACCCCATGGTCAAATAGAGCCATTACCCCTTCACTGGGTCCTTTTTCGGGACGACCGGACGCGCCGGTCGTAACTGACCGGACGTGCTCAACCGCGTCCGATCCTCCAACGGTCACTGACCCCAACGGTCAAACCAACGACCGGACGCGCCCCGGGCAACGACCGGATGCGCCCGTCAAATGACTGGACGCGCCGCTTCGAACGACCGGATGCGCCGATCGCACTGACCCGCGCGCCAGCGAAGCAAAGACCGGACGCGCCCCTGGTAACGACCGGACGCGCCGATCGCACAGCATCGCGCGCGCAACGACATGACCGGACACGCTCCTTGCAACGACCGGACGCGACAGTGCCCGTGTCCAGTTAGAGTCCAGTAAGCACCTTCAACGATCGGACGCGTCCGATCATGTGTGACCGGACGCGCCTCGCGTCCGATCATCCTCGTGAACCACAGTTCCCTCTGGGCGACTGACCGGACGCGCCGGTCCCGCGAGTGACCGGACGCGCCGGTTGCAAACCCTAGCACCCGCGCCTGCGCTGTACTGACCGGACACGTCCGGTCATACCATGACCGCGTCCGGTGCAGCGTCCCGTCACCTCTGTGACCTCCGTTCGCCTCCATTTCTTTTCCGACTTCCGGCGTAGTGGAAAATAGGCTTTTCAACTCCTCGAAAACGCCTGAATCCCGCGCTCGCAAGCTCGGCGGGAGGGAGAGAGACCCAAACCCTCTCTACCGCTCCAACTTCATCGCCTTCGTAAATGTGCCAACACCAACAAGTGATCACCACCTTGTGTACGTGTGTTAGCATTTTCACAAACATTTTCTTCGAAGGAATTAGGCACTCAACTTGCCTCGCCACTCGATCCTAACACGTATGCACAGTTAGATCGCTCAAGTGGCACTAGATGACCGATATGTAAACAAGTTTGCCCCTCTTGATAGTACAGCCATCTATCCTAAACCCGGTCATAAACTTCTCTACACACCTATGACCGCTGCAATGGAAATACCCTAGGTTATACCTTAGCCTTGCGCATTCCACTTCATCTCCTCTGATATTGATGCAACACATGCACCAACCAATCACCAAATGATATGATTCACTTCATATCATCATGTGACCGTATTGGTTCATCGATCTTGACCTCACTTGCTCTTCACCGTTGCATTGGTCCGTCGGCGCCAAGTCTTACTCAAGCTTCACCATCGCATGGTCCTTCGCTTCGAAGCCTCAACTTGCCCTTCACCTTCACAACCGGTCCATCGAGCCAAGCCTCATCTTGATCTTCTCCACCTTGGTCATATGACTCCATGTCATGTCTCATATGCAATGAGCTCCTTCATGACACCATCACCTGTGGACTAATCTCCTGTGTATCTCACATAACCACATATTAGTCCATCTAAGTTGTCACTCAATTAGCAAAACCAAACAAGGACCTGTTTCATCTCTTTTCATGTGGGGAACCCTCGGCCTCCATCCTCGTTAGCTCCCCTAGACAAGGGTGGGAGGCAGAGAGAGACCCCCACAGTAACTTCATACCAAATGTGGTAGACTGGTAGTGTAAGAGCCCCGGAGTGGACAGTCATAGGTAGGCGCTCCTTACCTAGAACTTACAGTAGTGGATGCGTTGGGACAGAGCCAGGGGCGAGGAGCTGTGGCAGTGTGAGAGCACAGTGAGAGGGCGCTGGACCATGGCCCATGGGGCAACGAGCATGGCACATATCCCAACTATGGGGGTGTTTAGTTGGTAGGTGAAAAGTTTTTTTGTGTCACATCGGATGTTTCATGGGATGTCGGAAAGGGTTTTCAGATACTACTAAAAAAACTATTACATAACTCGTTTGGAAACTGCCAGACGAATTTATTAAGCCTAATTAAGCCGTTATTAGCACATGTGTGTACGGTAGCACTTAAGGCTAATCATGGACTAATTAGGCTTAAAAGATTTGTATCGTGATTTCCAACCAAACTGTGTAATTAGTTTTTTTCATCTACATTTAGTACTCCATACATGCGTCCAAACATTCGATGTAATGCGGTGAAAAAATTTTAGGTGGGAACTAAACACCCCCTATGTCATGGGAGAGATATGAGAATTATAACAATGGTCATACCCCCACGAAGAGATAAGATGTGTGCAGCAGTGGACCGACGGTGGAGGAGAAGGTGTGCTCATAGCTGATGTTGATGAGGTGAAGAAGATACCGACAGACAGTGTGGACGTGGGAAATGCTTTTTTTTCATCATCACGAGAGAATCAGTTTCTTAAATATGGCTGCAGGCTTCACACTTCACTAAAGCAATTGGCGTTTCAAATGATAACGACAGACTTTGTTTCCCTAGATAAAGCCAAATTTTGAGTACATATTTGAGTTGGTAGAGCTCGAACTATTCTTCTAATATCTACTACCTCCGTCCTTGAATAAATCAATTGTTAGAGTTGTTTTAACTTTTCTATATTTGACTGAATTTCTGTTTTTATAATAAGATCCTCTTTCCTTGAATGTTGGTATCTTTGTCACCATGACATTGGAGCAGAAAGAAAAGTTTATCTAAAATATGAAAATAGCAGTTCTTCTTGACAAAATGTTCCAAGACACAACAGTAATTTAGTATGAAAAATAAATTACAGAGTCGGGTTCCAATTACCAATTACATTGAAGGACTCACATGATAGATAAACCAGATTGATAGATATCACTAAGAGTGAAAGCAAGAATTATTCAAAATAATAAAAGTTTGACCACTCAAACAAATGTCTGCGCAGCTAATCTCGAATTAAGCAGGGTGTATACACAAATGACTCGCGAATGCCACGATTATAGGTATTTATTAGGTGTACTGTTCCTAAATACTGAACCTTTGGAGTGTTTAAATGAAAAGACACCGCTTTACCTTCACAACACAAGAAGATAACCTCCTTGTAGGGATGAAATCCAAGGAATATGACATATGCGAGATCATCCTGTTTGGCATCTGAGACATCGACAATGTTGTCGTCGTCAGAGTTCCAGCAAACATTTTGTTCTACTAGTGATACGTCTTGGGTATTCCTTCCATCATCGTGATCTAAAATCCAGTATTTTGGTTCATCGAATTTATTGTTTCCCAACCACCATGAGGATGTATTGATCTTGAGGTTGCTTTGATCCTTTGGCACCCACTCCATATGGCCACTAGATTCGATGAGAGTCCAAACTCGAAGTTTGGCCAAACCTTTGCTAGCAATAGCTGCAATGTACACCCCCTTCTCCGATCTACCTAGAAAAGACCGTACACCATGGTTCTCACCCTCGGCAAGTTGTGTCGGCGATTTGATTATTCTGTACTTGTCTTTCCGCAAGCAAAACCTGCAATATAACACATCCATATAAATATAGATAAAAAAATATACTATATCGATTGATGTTTCAAAGTGTGGATTGAGCAACGGATCGTAGGATGGACATTGATTTATTTATTTGTTTACCTCGATACGTATTCACCATGGCAGTGTATGTAGAGTGCACCCTGCCAGTAGGCAGCATAGCGCCATGGGCGCTGGACAGGACGGAAGGCCCATTCTTCGTTCAGCAGCAAGTCACCAGCTGTCCCTGCTGCCTCGCCTTCTCGGACGAACACCTTCTTCACCCACCTCCCGGTGCTCGACGAGAACTCGTGCCACACCGCCCATGCCGACGGCGGCCACTCCATCAGACGGAGTGCGTCGTCGTTCTCCGCCTTCTTCCACCCTGGCTCCTCGGGCGACAACAGCACCTTGTACTCCGACGACACAAAAGGGTCAAACACGAGGAACGCACGGCGGTGGCCCCAGAAAAAGTCACTGTACCGGAAGGCAGGGCACCGTGGCAGGCGCGCCGACCACCGCGTGGTGGGATTGCACACGTGCAGCACCTCGTCATCGCTCTCCACGAAGAGGACGAGGCCATTGCAGTGATCCAAGACTTCGTACCAGGTGTCGGCGCGTTCTCGCTGGATGAAATCAAACTTGCCGTCGATCCGGCGGGGGCCCTCGTACTCCAGCGACGACGTCGCCGTCGGCCGGGATAAGAAGTGGCACCTGCCGTAGTCCTGGTAGTTGATGAAGAGGCCGCGCACCGAGTGCGGGAGGAGGAACCGGAGCAGCAGCTTGCGCTCGTCGATGAGGTCGCGCCACGCCTTGCAGACGCCACGTGACGTCGCGATGCTGCGCTCCGGGAGACGGCCGAGGACGACAGCGAGCAAGTCGTCGGGTAGAGCCGCCGCCGCCGCCGCCGCCGTCTCCGTCTCCATGGACGCGACTTCGTGCAATGCAGCATATCAGGCCCAACGAGGAAACGACGTCCCGCAATCTTAGGGCAAATAAAGTAATTGTTATATTTACATCGATGCTGGATCCGGATACGGGATACTTCAGGTTTTTTTTTTGTTGCAAAACGTGACTATATATATCTCTCTTTTGACCATAATGCATATCCAGCTACCTTTATTTGACTGTAGCTACAAACAGCAGTCGACGTATGACCGTTCGAGTTACACGGTACATATTTGTAACCATATATAAACTTTTACTGTTTCTTTTAAACAATGTCAGGAGCTCTGTCTTTCAATTAAGATGAAATAAATTTTATGTACAAGAAAAGGGTAGCCAAACGTTGTGCCAACGCATGACACACGAAAGGCTAACCCACCCACGCGACGTGACAGCGTACAAAACTACCACTGCACGAGTCATCGTTGTCGAGCATGGTTGCATAGCACCTGCACCTCTGACTTCCCATGGCAGACCACAGATGACCCACCCTAACGATACCGGACTGACAAGCTCAAAGCAAGAGGCCGCAAAAGGTCATCCTTGCCAAGCTCGAGCGCACCGCGAACAACAGCTACGACTTCATATCTTGCTCCCACGCCCCGGCCCCCCTCCATGCCAGACCACCCGAGTAGAATCCTAGTCGTCGAAGAAGGGTTTGCCCCGTGTCATCATTGCCGAGCCACATCCCCAAACGTAGCAGCTCTGACTTCGTGTTGCAAGTCCCACCTCCTCATGTCAACTGGGCACCGAGAAGCAAAGATCATCCACCGAGGGTGACATCGTCGCCGAGACGAATTTCCAACAACGATGCCTTCAGAAAGGGCATGACACCGGAGCACCATCATTGCTCATCCATGAAATGTACCGGTTTTCACGGGCAATGCTGAAGCGGAACACGATGCCCCCAATAGGGAAAGCGGCGCCCACAGGCATCATTGTCGCTAAGGCTTTTGCCCAAGGAGCCCCCAAGCACAAACGTCGCCCAAAATGCGGCCCCCCCAGCATGTTGCCACCGTCGTTGTTGTTGTCCTGCCGTCCGACAAAAGCCCTTCCAGAGGGGCAACGACGCGCCGGTTGCACACACAGTAGCCGCACAGCTGCATCCGCCGCTGTCCCCTCCAAACTGGTAACGCACGGGACCGGACTTACCCTGCCGCGAACGTAACACTGCCGCATGACAAAGTCGTCGCCAGATGCCGACGCCAACTCTAGCACCAGCTACGGCTTCCGCCAGCCTCTGCCAGACACGTGCCCCAGGGGATCCGGCCGCCGCCGCCATGGCGTCCTACCTGTCACAGCCAACGCAGCTCCCGCGCCACCGCGAGCCCCACGCAGATCAACACAGGCAAAGACCCGGCATAGCCCCAGACCTTCCTACCATGGACGACAGCCACCGCAGGAAGACCCGCCAGAGCACTTGCTGACCACCACCGCAACTGGGCGGATTCGGCCGGCAGCACACAGATCTAGCCATCCCCGCTCAGATCCGGCCATCCTCTAAACAGAACACGTGCCGAAGCAAGGAAAGGGGACAAGGCTGTGGAGAAGAAAGGAGAGGGCTGTAGGAGGAAGGAGAGGAGGGAGAAGGGGAGGGGTTGCGTGTGGCAGCGACCACGGGCTGCCGTCGTAGGCCAAGGTGGTGGTGGTGGCCATCTGAGTGCGCGTGGTTGGTGGGAGGCGGGCGGAGGTCAGGCATCCGGAATAACTTGTACTATTCTAACTTCAATAAACACAGACCATGAGTCTGTATCATAGATAGTAAGCCAATTATGACTCTTAATTATCTCTAATTCATGACGTACTAGAAATAAGGTCCAAAAGGCAAATAGTTGCGATTGTGCATCACAAGGCTTCATTTGTGAGTGTGCCTTCATGGATAGGCGTGAGCGTGTCTATGAACCACCAGGGTAAAACTATAAATACATATTTACAGACGGTTTTCTTAAGATTATAATTACTATTAGTAAAAGTCATGTATTTACAATAGCGGTTCTCTTAACCTACTAGTAGTGTAAATCTGTTTTATATTGGTGGCATCTATAAGAGAACAACTAGTATAAATACATGATTTATACTGACGGTAGGCTTAAAAAATGCTACTCAAAATGTATTTACAATAGTGGTTTTCTTAACCTAACCCCTGGACAAATAATTTGAAATCAATTTGTTTAAATTCATCAAAGATCTCGGATGGAGAAATGATCTACAACTTTATAGCTGACTAATTTTTTTAAAGTTCATTTAAGGCCTAGAAATTATGTTTTAAGATTAAAAATTTTGACATTTATTTTTTAATTTTTCAAATGATCCCGATGAAAAGAGACCAAAAGTAAATTTGTAGATCTCGACAAGATCTGAAGAACTTTACAGTTGAAACCTTTTTCATTTAAATTCATTTGGAACCGCAAATATTCAATACATATTCAATAGAGTGAATACAAAAAGAATATATGTACTAGTTAGTCACAACTGAGTAACACACAAGGTCAAATGTTGCGAGTTTGATTCCTAGGAACCCCACGCATGCGTACTTCGTACGGAAAAACGCATGATGGGGGCATCCCCGAGTTACTAAAACAAAAAAAATACAATTTGTTTAGCCCAATTTGCAAAATTTAGAAAATCATTTACACTGTTAGTATCCTTAAGAAAATCTCTAGTGTTATACATAGGCGCTAGCGCTAGTGAAAATCGCTCTGTGCTAGTGATAGGTGAAACTGGGGGGGGGTTGGAAACCCCGCTACCGCCAGGGTGTGCGTGAGGCGGTAGCTGTAGGCGTCGCTGCTCTCCACATGGCTCCCCTCTCCGGCCGGCTCGTGGGGCGGCAACAGCACCTCTGCACCTGGTAGTGCGGCGACACGGCGGGGTCATACGAGAGGAACGCGCGGCGCCGGTTCCCGCCCTCGCACTCGCCGGTAGAGCCGCCGCTACCGTGTGTCCGTCTCGGATTCACGATGCTCATGGAAACTTAACTTGTTGTACACAAAGTTACCAAATTTAGTTCCAAAAAAAAAAAAGAAAGAAAGTGGGGAACGAGAATTGGGAACAAGCAGCAATATAAGGTGCACGCTGCAGAAGCGCAGAGGCTTCATATGACATGACATGGATACATTGTCGATTTTGGAACTAGTCTTGGGTAAGCTGGATACTGGAGATACACGTTAAAGATTTGGGTAAACAAATTCACATTTCAAATCAACTATGGTACAATCTGTACATTGTACATCCCTTTTTTGTAGAAATCAACAATGCTAGACAGCAAGTGTAGTTTGAATTTCTGTGGTCCGTTGTACACAAAATAGTATTAAGAAGGCATACAATGTGGGCCAAACCACCCTGTAAAAACTATCCAAAAAATAAGATATGCCATTAGCCCTCAGATGAACAGAAGGCTACATATACAATAGATGTGGAACGGAAGTACCATGGAGTGAACAGGCACAAATCAGGGCAAGAACACGAGCAACTGAACAGAATCTGTTAAACCAAGGTAATTGAGGTGGAGCTTTCACTTTGTTCATCTGTGCCTTTGCCACTCCGGCAATTCATGTTGGTATTACAGTTAAGCTGTCCATATATTTATATTCACAGAGATTGCTTCAAAAGAGCTCTTCAGAGTTGAATTTGTTCCATGCCTCCTGTTAACACAAAAGGTGCAAGATTTTACTTAAAAATGTCAGATAACAGGAACCAACAATGCAATTGGCTACTGACACTGACCCACAGTGATGTGAACCACAGATGTATGAACTGGACTCCCAGAACTTGGTCACAAATGCACAACTTATCATGGAATGACACTAACCCCTCCTAATCACTAATGGTAAATCCAATGGTAAATTATTTCAGGAACCGCCTAATCACGAATGGTAAATCCAATGCTAAATTATTTCAGGAACCGCCATGCATGCCATAACACTCTTGTTAAGTTGCTAACACAAGCAGTTCCAATGACCGCATGATATCACAGTAAGTATACTTCTCCTACACAAATGAATTTGTACCTGGCTCTTTTATACCATTAAATGTTGCCAAAAAAGTGGAACACGTACCTTAAGAATGTCAAAGACTTTTTCGGCAATATATTTCTGCTGAAGTGTTGCGCCCTTCTGCTGCACCTTATCAGGATGAATGCATAGTGTCGCCTTTCTGTACTGCTTCTTAACAGCAGCTCCGGTAATCAAATCAGTCAAGGATACAGCTTGCCATCCACATTCTGGCCAAAGTATCTGTTTCAGAAGAAGGTATATATTAGTAAATGGAATATGTTTATGACCCTTCTGACAATGTGGCATTCATTAATTCATTTTTTCAGAGCACTTGCCATTTAATGTTAGGTTTACCAGACTTGCATCCTAACAGAGTTCAAATAAACTGTGACAAATGAAACAGATAAATGAATTGCTTTCAGGTAAAAGTTAGGAAAATTTACCAAATTTATCATTGTAACCTAGACCATTAAAACGTTATATCAAACCGCCAAAACCCAAAAGCATTAACCAAAAGGAAAAACCCCAGAAATCCAAACCCAGTCCCCATGTGTTGGTCTTGAATCAAAATCAATACGCGAATTAGGTTGGCTCAACAAAATAAATAAATAATTGTACCATTTTAGTCAGGATCGTTTGGTCATATTGAGTATACCTCATACCAAAAGAATGCTAAGTAAACCACATCCAAAAAAGGGGATCAAAGTAACAATGGTATCTATAGAACAAAAGAAAATATCGAGCATGTTTACATAACATAAAAAAAATAAAAATAAAAAAAACAGAGTGCCCAAAAGAACATTCAACTGGCACAAAAACACATGCAGCTTAGCTTCACACTCTAGTAGCAAAGTATCAGCCACTTACATATTGTAAAGTTGATAACAAAGCACGCAAATTGCCCTCTTTCCCAGCAGACCACCTCTTAATTTCGAAGTCTAGAGTGTCTCCAATTCTCTGTAATTCAGAATGCCCAAACAAACAAGTGGACTATTAGCAACAAAGCAAGTGTAGGTAAAGGGCCAAGGCATGCTGTGATCACTGACTAAGAAAATGATGATAAGATTATGAAAAAGTGAAAACAATTATGCATAATGTGGACTGTTGAGTGTTGCCTTGAACTAAAATAAGCATAACCAAGCTGATCCAGATATGAGAAGCATAAGCACATACATCTCTCTCTGCCTGCTCCCTCTGTACTTGCATATCTCGTTCATTCTTCTCAGCCAGAGCTTTAGCCTGGAGATATAATAAACAACCAGAAGTGAGAATGGAGTAGCTATTGTTTCTTTGTAATAACAGGGAAAGGTAGACTTATACAGCATAGGAATAAGCTAGACCATAGGCAATACACTTATTGCACAGGTGATAGTGAACATTTTTTTTGTTTGTATTCTGAAATTGCAGAACATTACCGCTCGTTCACGAGTCCTCTGATGACGTTCTAACCTAGCACGTCTTCTTTCTTCACTTTCTCCCTCAACTTCTTGAAATACGTCAGAAGATGCAGGAGCTGGAATACAAAAGAAAAAAATAATGGATTACAGACAAGTATGGCAGTAAATTAGGAGCACAACATCAGCAGAAACTTAAAACCATAAATTAATGCTACTTTGGGAAGACTTGATAATATAATACCTCCAAATAAGTCAGACAGATCATCGCCAAAACTTGTGGCTGATGCCACTTTTCTCACAGGAGCCGAAGTTGATGCTGCTCTCTGTGATCCATTAGTGGTTCCTGTGCCTTGAGCTCCAAAACCAAACATAGAATCCTATAACATCCAATGTTAGCAAAAGGTAACAGACTGAGCTGCACACAAACATTTTTATGTGAATTTTTGACAGATATAATTACCACTGTAGGTGTTGGAGTCCTCTGCTTTGGTGCACTGTTCGCACGAGCACCTACACCGAAGAATGACTCAAGATCATCTGGTGTGCTCTGCTTTTCTCTTGAAGCAGCAGCTGCGGCGGCGGCAGCAGCTGCAGCTGCCTGCCTTTCTCGAGCCTCAGCAGCAGCTCTTTCAACTGCAGCTCGTTCAGCTCTCTTCCTTGCCTCTTGCTGAGCTCTTTCAGTAGCAGCTCTTTCTGCTGCAGCCCTCTCCCTAGCAGCAGTCCGCTCCCTCTCCTTGGCTTCAGCAGCTGCCTTCTCCCTGGCTTCTGCAGCTGCTTTCTCCTTTGCTTCTGCAGCGGCTCTCTCCCTTGCTTCTGCAGCTACCCTAGCTGCTCTTTCTTTCGCCTCAACTGCAGCCCTCTCACGGGCTTCCTGTTGAGCCCTTTGCACAGCAGCACGCTGTGCACGCTGGCGTGCATCTCTTTCAGCTTTTGCACGAGCTTCAGCAGCTGCTCTCTCCCGTGCCTCCTTTGTAGCCCTCTCCACTGCCTGTCGTCCTCTCTGTTGTTCCAACTCCTCCCTCTCCTTTTCAAGCCTTCTCCGCTCTCTCTCCATTTCCTCCCTCTGCTTCACTTCCCTTTCTTTCTCCAATCTTTCCTGCCTGTCTTTCTCTTCAGGATCTGATGAGCTTCTTTCAAAGTCTTCATCGAAAGCATTGTTGTCATAAGCAGGCATTTGAGGTTTGCCCATGGCAAAACCTTCCAGGTCATCTATAGAAGAAACCTCTGGTTGCTTTGGCAAATCCGTGTAATAGTTGTGATTTTGGCTAGACTGACGAGCATGTCCATTCTCCTTTCCATTTGCATTTGCTCCCAGTGGCTTTCGTTTAAGAAGAGGTGGCGATCTGGAGGGTGGTGGAGCAGTAGTTGGCGCTGTGAAAAGGGGAATCTCAGAAACTGTAAGCCATATATCATCTTCAGATTCACTAGATCTTGGTGACTGATCCTCCATATCATTACCACGAATGTCAGAATACCTTGCAGACTGTGACTTGGGCATGACGTTACTAAAGTCTTCCATAGAAGATTGACGTGCTGGATTTCTGTCCATTGAATGGTGTAGAGGACTGGAGTCTCGAGCTACGCTTGGCGGGTTTGTGTCCTTGGCATGACCATTGAGTTCAGAGGTAAACAAAGGGTCTGATTTTGGAGCCTCATCAAAAGCACTTGATTCCTCGAATAAACTATCGTCATCAGCAATATTATTGGCAGCTTTGCCATCAAATCTTGCAGACTTATCCAGATCTTCCACAGGATCGGTGGATCTCCCTGGGGATGTATATGAAGAGCCTGAAGCAGAGGCTGTTTCTAGAACAACGAATGGGTCATCTGCCATGCTAGCTGTCTGTTTAGAGGTTGGAACTGGTGGCTTCATTTTGTTATCGTCATTAGACTTCCTGAAAAGTATAGTGAGCATAAGAAATTGCCAGGACTAAAATGAATTGCTGATAGGATTTAGAAGAAATGAGCTACTATTTGCATAAAACTGGCAAGTTAGTGGTGATATCCACAACAGCACAGTAGCACACTGTATTCAATACTTCCATGGATATGTAAACACAAAAGAGAGTCAATGGGCGAAATATGGGGAAAGCCAGGTTACGCTGGGCTTTATACAGCTATACTTTAACAACATGAAACAAATGGCACAACATTACCTACTGAACAGATTATGATGCATTCTCTAAATATGTTCTAACAATCATAAGATTTTCTGGAAATTACCGAGGAACTGTCACCAGATTCTGTAATCCATAGGTATATTTTCACATTTCAAGTGGTGAAGTGGCATGTGCAGGAGTTGAGCATAATCATATTGAATATAACGCTTCTCATACATTGACATTACATTGTAATGATATGGTATGGCACAAAAGAAAGGTAGTTGGTTCAACATCATAAACATATGGTTGCTGGGTCAATTTGTGTAAGGAGACATGATTAAAGATGAAACATATGTGAAAAGATAAGACTAGAGATTAAGAACTACCACCCAAGTCACAATTACAGGTCTAATCTATATCAGGTAAATGTGAGGTTTTATCTGGTCTCTGATACAGTACTTGAGTGAGCACTGATCTCTCCACTTCTCCAAGTTCCAACAGGACCCTAATCATGACAAGCTCACTATGTTATAGTATACAGATCTCTTTTACCTCAACTGATCTAACTGATGCACGAAAGCTTGCGACACAAGCTAAAGTTCCTCAATCTAATCACCGACAAGCGCAAGCGCTGCAATTGTAAAAGGCAGCTCGAGACAATATTGGATCTAGCTTGAACATTCCACTTCAATCAGATCTAGCTTGCACATTCCACTTCAATCCATCCACCCTCACATTACCCAAAGGCTCTGATCTAACCGAACTAGCAACCACACCAAACGCAGATCCAAATGTAGGAAGGTCAGAGCCTGCTCACCTACTCCTCGGCGGGCTGCTGCTCCCCGCGAACCCAGGGATGAGGTCATCGAACCCCGCGCTCCCCATTCGGTCCTCCCGCGCCGGCACCGGCTTCCTCTTCTCCTCGGCCGGGCTCCTCCCGAACGCCCCGAGCAGGTCGTCGCCGTCGTCGTCGTCGACCGCCACCGGCCTCCTCCTCTCCTCGGCCCGCGGTGGCGGCGCGCTCCCGAAGCCCGCGAGGAGGTCGTCGTCGTACGCGTGCGGCGGCGGCGCCGCGGAGCGGGCGCTGGTGACGAACACGTCGTCGTACGCCGGGGCCGCCGAGGAGCCGAACACGCCGTCGTCGTACCGCGGCGCGGCGGCGGTGGAGTTGGAGGACCGCAGACCCGGGACCGTGCCGAAGATGTCGTCGTCGTACGCGGGGGCAGGCGAAGGCGAAGGCGCGGCGGGCTTGGTGGTGGGGCCGTTGAAGGAGTCGAAGAGCGAGTCGAAGGAGGCGGTGGAGGCGGGGGCGGGGGCAGGGGCGGGGGAGCCGAAGAGATCGTCGTAGGAGGGGGCCGGGGTGGACCTGCCGTAGCTGGACCATGCGGCGGCGCTGGCGCCGGATCCGGTGGAGCGGGAGGAGGCGCCGGCCATGGGCGCGGCCTTGCCCTGCGGTCGCACGCCGAAGTCGCGGGCCAGGAGGCCCTCGATGCCGTCCATGGTTCCGGCGGCGGCGGCCGGGGGGAGGGGAGGAGAGGGAGGGGGAGCAGCCGGGCGGGGAGGCAGGAGGATCCCGACGCGGTGGGATGGGAGATGGGGTCGGGACAGGGAAGAGGAACGCGGTGGGATGGGAGGAAGGAAGGGCGGTGATGTGTCTTTCTCCCTTCTTCGCTGGCTGCCTCGTTGGGTGTATGGCGGCGGGCCCTACCGCTGCCGGAGGTTGGCACACCGATTTTCAAACACTTATTTTTTTTCCGGGGTTTGTGAATGGACAAATGGTGAATTTCTAAGTTTTATTATATATTTTTATTTTTTTATTTGCGAATTATATTTTTTTGATTTTTTTGTTTATCAAGGCTATTAAATTAGCTTTGAATTTATGAAGCTAAACTAAACCGGGTACTCGGAAAACATTAAAAAAAGTGCTCCCATGTGCGCTCCATCTCCATACGTTTTTAGTTACCAGCCGTGCATAGATCGATCTTGGGAGACTTGATAAGCTGATATGGCACCGGCCGATGGATTGACTCCAACCAAGAGAAGCAAATCTCTGGATACCCAACAGGCACGTGGAGTAACAAAGAAGTTATCTTTGACGGTATATTGCTAAACATAACATCTTTTGATAATGAAATATGGTACACATTCAATTTTCACACACAAGAGGGTAAGAGGCTGTTTGGATGGCCGCCACCAGTCGCCACGCTCAAGATGCGGCAGAGTGTGGCGCGCTGCAGGTTCAGTGCACTTTTTGGATGCACTTTGCACATGGCGAGATTCCAAGCCTTTTCTTCATAAGAGTTTCTGTTGCCTCACCTGTGTCAACAACCAAACACTTGCTATGATTGTGGTGTCTTGCCTCGGTAGTGGCGTGGTAGATTATCTCCAAAAGTCTTTCTTAAACTCACTTTCTAGATCATCGTTTGGAGAGTAATTTGAATAGAAATTATTGTCTATATCTTTCCATTGTTCAGCACACTCTAGAAAGTCAATTGTGCTCTCCATCTCTGGCCAGCAAGAAATTAACGAGGTGTTAGAGCAAATTTTTTACAAAGTCTCTATTTATATTAATTAGGAATGATATGGCCATCAATATTTCTGGTGTCTTTTTTTTTACCGTCCAGACTATCTATTCTGTATGATCAGCCATGCGAAGCGTGAGCTTGTTAGCTTGTGTATCAAACGAATTTTTTTTATGATCATTTCAATTATTCATCTTTTTAACAAGACATGAATTATATCAACATAATAATTGTGGTTACAGCCATAGCTTATTTTTATTTTTGAAAAAACCCCTGAGATGATTATAACATATAGGCTATCACATTTTGCTATTGAAACAATGATTCTGGTGGGGGACATGGCAAAATTCAGGGGAAAAACAATATCGACTTTAACATGTGCACAAACAATTAAGGCTTATATTTAGTTACTAAGTTCAAATCCTATTAATGATTAATGTATATAACACACACCATAGCAAGTGCGTAGACATGTGAGGGTTAAAAGTACCATTAATAAAGCAAAAGAATAGGCACCGTCAATTTTCTTCTTCTTTGTGTTTACTCCCTTTATTTTTTTTAGGTTGGGTATTTAAAGAACCAGCATTTTTCTTCTTCTTTAAGTCAAATATTTTCATTTTTCATGACCAATTTTAAGGGACTGAAATTCATGTAGTTTGAAAACATTCAAATGATATATTATGAAAATATTTGTTGTAGTGAATCTAAGAACATAAATCTTATGTTGTTAATATGTTTTTTTTTTGAAATTGGTGGTCAAAGATTAGAAATAATTTTCAAAGATAGAAATATTTGACTTATGACAAAGTTAATAATATGACATGTAAAAAAGCAAAGGGAGTATATACAACCGTCCTCCAAATTAAACTTCAATTAGACAGTGAAGGAGTAGTTTTGTGAGCAAGCAACTGCGTATGTGCCGAGCTAGGCCAGTGTTTTTTTTTCTGATAGGTATATTTGCATAGAGCTACTCCCTCGGTCCTAGTAAAAGCGTCATTTTAGCAATTGAGTGGTGTCCCATAAAATGAGTCGTTCTAGGCTATGGCCCACGTAATGCACATGTCCACTAGCCGCCGCTCCCTACGCCTGGGCGCCATTCACCGCTCTCTTCCACCCACCTCATCCTCTCTCCATCCCCTTTGCGGCCTAGAGTCGAGGCAGAGGCCAACCCCGGCGACATCAGCTGCTGTCCAACTGCGACACCAAGATGTGGAGCCCTTCATGGAGGCCGGGCGTGAAGACAGAGACGGTCGCGCGTGGCCGACGCGACAAAGGTGGAGGCGGATTAACCGAGGTGGAGGCGGATCAGCCCGGCGCAGAGGCGAGCGGAGGCGGATTGGACGGCGTGGAGGCAGATCGATCGGCGCAGAGGCAGATCAACCCGGCGCAGAGGTGGATCGGGCCAGCGTGGAGGCAGAGCAGCTGGCCTTCTCCATCCCCAAATCCACGCCACAGAGAGGAGGCACGCGAGGGCGGGCGTGGCCCACACGGTGGAGAGGAGGTGCACGAGCCTAGATGTGGCCTGTGCAGGCGAAGAGGCTTGCTGTCCGGGCCTCCATGTGCGGTGTCACGTGGGTTCGACGGGTGAGCGTGGAGAGAGTCCTGGTTGCCACGATCTGGATGAGGAACAAGGGGAGGAGTGAGAGAGTTTCCTGCAGGCACCGGAGACTAGGGGCATGAAGGTCTTTTCCGGTAGTCCTTGGTATGCGCGCCCGAGTCTAAAACGACTCTTTTTTAGGGACGGAGGGAGTAGGCCATGTTAGTTGGTGCATCATTATCCAAGAGATTAGGCCCTTTTTAGTAGTCCAAAGTGATGCTGATCAAGAACATGTGATGTTCTTTAGCAAAAGAATCGTATTCTTCACGGGACAGAGGACACCTTCGAAAAGCAAATGTCGGTTCCAGAAGCTGCGCTTGATTATCTTTATTAGGTTTTGAAAACACAAGAAAAATAGTCCAGTTTTGAATTTGAAACTGGACTTCTGCACAATATATGGTTGTATTTAATATTGATAATAAGGTAGGCTGAAATAGATTACCAAGCATCAGCTTTATTAAATTTTGAATGTGTCATATGTTACTTCGAACTCCGAAATAAACACCAATGCAAGCTTGAATTTTTTTTTAATCTTTTTTGTGTTCTTTTTAATTCGTATATATAAGGAAGCATGAGAAGGATTGGTGGGTGCTTTTTTCAGAGTAAAGTATCTTCTGCCTTGTGGGAAGTTTGGAACCGCGAGATGCTACGATTTAGGTTACAAAAGACTTTTGCATCGTTGTTTAGTGAATCTAAAGAGGATCATTTTTAAACCTTATTCATTGGAGATGCAGAGCTTTGAATTGCACCAAGCGTATTCTTTTTTCCTATAGTCATTGCACACACAAAAAAACAGTAGAAGAAAGATGACCTTTGTGTTGTGGACACAAAGGACCTGAACAAGTAGGTAGGTGTATGTGCAAGCTAAGGGGATGATATTCTGATGATCAACACTATCCCTATGATCAAATGAAGGGGGGGGGGGGGGGGGGGGGGGGGGGAGATGGGCCTTGTTGGGCCCTTGGGAGGGGTGGGAAATGGGTACAAGAATGTACGACTGAATTATTCGTAGCCTCACAGGATTTCTATTTTAGCTTCATTTCCTCTTTTTTTTAATAATATATATGCATACACTATACGGAAGCGATCAACCACGGGCGTCCATCCTGTCGGATACGGCCCTCAGTCCTGACTCCTGCGCAGCGGACTGGCCTCTCAAAAAAAATTCTACACTCCGCTCATCCGCCCATCGTGGCGTGGCTAAACATTTCCGGGCCGCTCATCTGTCTGCCCGATGCGTCCCCTTCCCCCACTGTGCCCCGTCCCCCATCGCGGCGTCACGCCGTGCCTTCCCCTCACCACGCCGCACCCCACCGTCGGCTGCGCTGCTGAAAGTCCTATGTTTGGTGTTGGTAATTAGTGACAATGTCTAAGTACTAATCTTATGCCTAAGTTGTATGAAGCATATGAGGATTAGTACATTTCAAGGTTGGTGGTAAGATGGACATGGTGATCATGATGGCCACACTTAGATTTGGACGCAACCCTACGTGATCAAGACAAATGTATATGCTTAAGGGTTGTATTTTAGTAACCAAGACACCTAGTGGGTGTGGTTACATTATAGGATAGATAGCCGTACTATAAAGAGGGGAATGACGCGGCTATTGAACTCCTAAGTGCCTCTAGGTGTGCATTTCATAATCATATGCATTTGGATAGAACTAATATCGCCTCAAAAAATAATTGTGAAAATGCTAACACACTCACACATGACGAGATCACTTAGTGGTGTTAGCACATTTGCAAAGGCGGTGGAGTTTGAGCGGTGGAGTTCGAGGAGTTGAAATGACTTTTTCCATTACGCCGGAAGTCGGAAAAGAAACAGAGGCGAACGGAGGTCACAGAGGTGACCAGACGCTGGACCGGACGCGGCCTCTGTTTGACCGGACGCGTCCGGTCAGTGTTCAGCGTCTGCGCGTGTTTCTGTTTTTGATCGGATGCGGTGGCGCGTCTGGTCACTGTCGACCGGACGCGTCCGGTCGTTCAGGGAGCTTACTGGACTTCAACCGGACGCTAGCACTGTGGCGTCCAGTCAGTTCCGTAGCGCGTCCGGTCGCCGTTTCGTTTGTGCGCTGCTCAGGCTTGACCAGCGCGTCCGGTCCGTTACGGGACCAGCGCGTCTGGTCGAGCTTCGCGCGTCCGGTCGTTGCGTGGAGCGTGTCCGGTCGGTGGTTCACGAGCGTAGTCACTGTGTGATCGGCGCGTCCAGTCAATTTGACCAGCGCGTTCGGTCAGTGCAACTTCGGCTGTTTCAAGTTTCTAACGGCTATATTTGAAGGGGTACGTCTATAAATACTCGTTGGCCGGCTCAAGGCTCCATCTCTTGAACATTTGACATACTTGTGAGCACTTTAAGCTAAGCAACTCCCCTCCCACTCATTTCTCTTGCTTCTTTGCATATTCGAAGTGAGATTGAGTGATCCAAGTGCATTTGCATTGTGAGATTGCATCTAGTTGGCACTTGGTGGTTGATTTACTGCGGGATTCTTGTTTCTCTTGGTGGTTGCCGCCACCTAGATAGCTTGGAGCAGCTTGGAGGCGTTGGCAAGAGTTGGTGATTGTTCTTGGCCACCTCCGATGATTGTGAGGGGTTTATGCCTACCTCGGCGAAGCGTCAAAGACAACATTAGTTAATTGCTCGTGTCATTTGCAACCTTTTGCCATTTGTTAGGTTCTTGTGGCGCCTTTTGAGAGGCTCGGTGTGTGACCGATTAGCCACCGAACCACGTGGTGAAGAGGGACACAACGGGGACTAGCGTGCCGGCAAGCGCGTGAACCTCGGGATAAATCTTCATGTTATCACTTTCATATTGTGATTGATTGATCCCGGTGTTCGGTTGTCTTGGTATTCATTGTTGATCATATTGGTTGGCTCAATACTTCGCCCTTCGGTGAAACTCTCCCAACTCAACTCTGCATTACTCTCTTAGTTATCTTTGCTAGCTAGTTAGCTTTTCTATAGTAGCTCATTTGTGTAGCTTGCTAGTTGTAGTTGTAATTACCTTCTCGGTTTGACTTGTGCGGTTGAGTGCAAATACTAGAATTGTGAATTAGTTAGGTGGCTTGCAAACACCCCGTAGGCTAAGCAAAACTCGTATATCGCTATTTGTTATATTGATAAACTTGTTTAGCTTGTCTTTGTAGAAAATTTTAAAAGGCTATTCACCCCTTCTCTAGCCATCAAAACCTTTCAAGTGGTATCGGAGCCGTGGTCACTGTTTGTAAGGCTTAACAACCTCGGTGTAAGATGGCTCAAGTTATGTTCAATCATGTTAATGGCAAGCCTCCATTTTTTGATGGTGTCTCTTCCTTTGATCATTGGAAAAGGAAGATGAAGCAATATCTAGGCAATATACATGAGAAGGTTTGGGATGTGACCAAAGAAGGATACATCATTCTTGATGAGGAAAATCTCACTCCAAATGACCGCATCAACAAACAATGCGACACGACAGCACTTGACACAATCTACCGTGCCATTGATGACAAAGTATTTGAGCAAATCAAAGATCTTGAAAAGGCAAATGAGCTTTGGATAAGGCTTGAAGAAACATATGAAGGCACTTCAATGGTAAAAAGTGTCAAACTATATATGCTCAAGGACAAGTTCTCCACTTTCAAGATGAATGATGATGAATTCATCCCGAAGATGTTCTATAGGCTCCAAGTTATTGTCAATGATCTCAAGGGGCTTGGGGAGAAGGTTGAGGACAAGGACTTCTCACATAAGTTCTTGATGTGTTTACCAAAGAAGTTTGCCACATTGAGAAGAATGATCTTTAGAGAGGGATTGGATAAAGTTAAACCAACCGATGTGCTTGGAGATATAATGACCGATGCTCAATACAATGATGATGAAGATGAGGTAGAAGAGAAGAAGGAGACCAAGGTCAAGCAAGAGAAGCCTATTGCATTCAAGGCTTCATCCTCTAAGGGCAAGAGCAAGGTGGAGAGCGATGATGATGATCCATTCGATGATGAGACCATGACCCTCCTAGTGCACAAGATGGGAAGGTTCATGAAGAAGAAAGGATATGGGGCAAGAAAGAGGAGAGACACTATGAAGGCAAAGATCCTTTGCTATAATTGCAATAGCCCCAATCACATTGTGGCAGATTGCCCCTATGAAGATAAGAGATTTCATAATGGGGACTTGAAACTCAATAAGAACAAGAAGGATAAGAAAGAGAAGAAGGAGAAAGCAAAGAAGAGCTTCACATTCAACAAGAAGAAGAAGGGTGATGGTTATGTAGTCACTTGGGATAGTGACAACTCCGATAGCGATGATGATGCAAGCTCTAGTGATGATGAAAGTACCACTCGGCGAGCCATTGCAAGCTTTGCCCTCTCTAACAAGCCATCTATCTTTGACACTACATCGACATGCCTTATGGCCAAGCCTACCAAGGTAAAATATGATGATAGTGATGATGATTCTTGTGCTAGTGATGGTTGTAGGAGTGATGATAAGGAGGATGAGGACTACTCCAAGGATGATCTATTGGGCATAATAGATCAAATGAGCAAGGGCTACAAGAGGACAACTAAGAAATACAAAATCTTGGAACAAGAGCTCATTGCCAAGAGCAATGAAAATGATGCCTTGATGGAGGAGCTTGTTGCTCTAAAAAAGAGTAAGGAGTGCAAAGGAATTGAACAAGAGCTCAAAGCTCTTAGGAAATCCTTTGATGAGCTAGAGGCCTCTCGTGAGTGTCTAAAGGAAGACCACGAGGACCTTAAAGTTGCTCACACTAGGCTTAAAAAAGCCCACTCCACTCTACTTGAGCTCATCAAGAAAAAGGACCTCGAGTTGTAGAAGTTCATGAAGGAAGCTAAGGAAGAGTAAGTGATTGTCACTTGTGATATTGGACTAACATGTGATATTATTGATGATTCTTTATTTGTTGGTCCTACTAATGCTTCATGTAGCTCATCATCATCCACCACAACCAACTCTATCTCCACTACTAGTTATTCATCACTTGTGGTTGAAAATAAGACTCTCAAGAGAGAGGTGGATGATCTCACCCGCGCATTAGGCAATGCCTATGGTGGGGATACCCGCTTGCTAAAATGCTTAGGTAGCCAAAGGTTCTCTCTTAATAAAGAGGGTTTGGGCTATACTCCCAAGAAGGGCAAGGCGGCCTTTGCTACTCCAAAGCCTCGCTTTGTGAAGAGCAATGGTCGTTATTGCAATAGATGCAAGCAAGTTGGGCATCTAGAGATTAATTATAATAAAATGAACAAGAACAACAAGTTTCATGCTAAAATGGATTGCATTTCTTTTGATTCTTGTTATGTGCTTACCAAGGGTGAGAAGGGTGTGCAAGTTAAGTTTGTTGGTACACCAATTGTGGGTCCAAAGAAGAAGGCCATTTGGGTATCAAAAAACTTAGTTACTAACCTCCAAGGACCCAAGCAAGTATGGGTACCTAAAAGACATTAATTTATTTTGTAGGTAAATTACAAGACCGAAGGAAGGCATTGGGTGCTTGATAGTGGGTGCTCTCAACATATGACCGGTGATTCAAGAATGTTCAACTCTCTCAAATCAAATGATAATGGCATTGATAGTATCACATTTGGTGACAATAGCAAGGGTGATGTGAAGGCTCTTGGAAGGATTGCAATCTCTAATGATCATAGCATTTCCAATGTGCTACTAGTTGAAAAGCTCAATTTCAATTTGTTGTCGGTTGCTCAATTGTGTGATCTAGATTTCAAGTGCATATTTGGTGTTGATGATGTGGAGATAGTGTTGATGGCTCCAATTTGATCTTCAAGGGCTTTAGATATGAGAATCTATACTTGGTTGATTTCAACATGAAGCTAGTGACACTCAACTTTCAACATGCTTGCTCACCAAATCAAGTATGGGTTGGTTATGGCATAGAAGACTTGGTCATGTTGGCATGAAGCAATTGAACAAGTTAGTGAAGCATGACTTAGTTAGAGGCTTAAAGGATGTCACATTTGAGAAGGATAAGCTATGTAGTGCATGTCAAGCCAGAAAGCAAGTGGGCAACACTCATCCATTGAAAAGCATTATGAGTACTTCCAAGGCATTTGAGTTGTTGCACATGGATCTATTTGGGCCAACTACATACACAAGCATTGGTGGCAACAAGTATGGGTTTGTGATTGTGGATGATTTCACTAGATATACATGGGTATTCTTTCTTGTGGATAAGAGTGATGTATTTGACATATTCAAGAAGTTTATCAAGAGAGTGCAAAATGAGTTTAAGACCACAATCAAGAAAGTAAGAAGTGACAATAGAAGTGAGTTTAGAAACACAAGAGTTGATGAGCTATGGGATGAGCTTGGAATCAAGCATCAATTTTTGACCAAGTATATACCTCAATCTAATGGCTTAGTTGAGAGGAAGAATAGAACCTTGATTGATATGGCAAGATCAATATTGAATGAGTATAATGTGAGTCATTCATTTTGGGCCGAAGCAATCAACACGGCTTGCTTCTATAGCAATCACCTCTATTGCCACAAGTTCTTAGAGAAAACACCATATGAGATCTTGAATGGAAGAAAGTCCAACATTACATACTTTCAGGTATTTGGTTACAAATGCTACATCTTGAAGAAGGGTACTAGATTGAGCAAGTTTGAAAAGAAATGTGATGAAGGCTTCCTACTTGGTTACTCAACTACTAGCAAAGCTTATAGAGTATGGAACCTAGCTAGTGGACAACTTAAAGAAGTACATGATGTTGAGTTTGATGAAACAAATGGTTCTCAAGATGAGGAAGATAACTTGGATGATGTGAGAGGAACTCAATTGACCAATGCTATGAAAGAAATGGATATTGGTGATATTAGGCCAAAGCAAGTGATTGATGTGGATGACAACAAAGATCAAGTGCTTCAAAGTCCAATTACATAAGCTAGTGGTTCTCTAATGCAAAATCAAGCTAGTACATCATCTCAAGTGCAACAAGATCAACAAGTGGCTAGTACATCATCTCCAACTCATGATCAACATCAACATCCAAGCAATCAAGTCCAAGTGCTTCAACCAACAAACATTGCAAGAGACCATCCATTGGATTCCATCATTGGTGACATATAAAGGGGAGTTCAAACTAGATCAAGATTGGCATCATTTTGTGCACATTCTTCTTTTGTGTCAATGAAAGAACCTAAGGACATTGATAAAGCATTGAGAGATCCAGATTGGGTAAACACAATGCATGAAGAGCTCAACAACTTCAAGAGAAATGAAGTATGAGAACTAGTTGAGAGGCCTAAGGATCACAATGTCATTGGAACAAGATGGGTCTTTCACAACAAGCAAGATCAAGATGGGATAGTAGTAAGGAACAAAGCAAGACTAGTGGCTCAAGGTTACACACAAATAGAGGGTCTTGACTTTGGTGAAACTTATGCCCCGGTTGCAAGATTGGAAGCAATTAGGATCTTACTTGCCTATGCTTGTGCTCACCATATCAAGCTATATCAAATGGATGTAAATAGTGCATTTCTCAATGGGTACATTCAAGAAGAGGTATATGTGGAGCAACCTCCCGGTTTTAAAGATGACAAGAAACCCAATCATGTCTAGAAGTTGAGAAAAGTTTTGTATGGATTGAAGCAAGCACCTAGAGCATGGTATGAAAGATTGAGGGACTTCTTGTTATCCAAAGGATTTGTCATGGGCAAAGTGGATACTACTCTCTTCACCAAGAAGATTGGAAAAGACTTGTTTGTGTTGCAAATATATGTTGATGATATCATATTCGGTTCAACCAATCAAGATTATTGTGATGAGTTTGGAAAAATGATGGCAAAGGAATTTGAAATGTCAATGATTGGTGAACTTAATTTCTTTCTTGGACTTCAAATCAAACAAATGAAGGAAGGAACATTTGTAAGCGAAACCAAATACATAAAGGATATGCTAAAGAAGTTTAGTATGAAAGATGCAAAAGGAATCACTACTACAATGAGCACTAGTGGAAGCTTGGATAGTGACAAGAATGACAACATGATGGATCAAAAACTATATAGATCAATGATTGGTAGCCTACTCTATGTGACGGCATCAAGGCCCGATGTAATGTTTAGTGTATGCATGTGTGCAAGATTTCAAGTCTCACCAAGAGAAAGTCATTTGAAGGCAACAAAGAGAATATTGAGGTACTTAAAGCATACACAAGATGTTGGATTATGGTATCCCAAAGGTGCAAGCTTTGAGCTAGTTGGATATTCGGATTCCAACTATGCCGGTGACAAAGTGGAGAGAAAGAGCACTTCTAGGACTTGTCAATTGTTGGGAAGATCACTTGTCTCATGGTCATCCAAAAAGCAAAATAGTATTGCACTATCTACCGCCGAAGCCGAATACATCGCCGTGGATAGTTGTTGTGCACAAATCTTGTGGATGAAGGCAACATTGAAGGATTTTGGAATCAATTTCAAGAATGTGCCATTGCTATGTGACAATGAAAGTGCCGTGAAGCTAACCAACAATCCGGTTCAACATCAAAGAACAAAGCATATTGATGTTCGCCATCACTTTATTAGAGATCATCAACAAAAGGGTGACATTGCTATTGAGAGTGTGGGCACCGAAGATCAATTAGCCGATCTATTCACCAAGCCACTTGGTGAGAAGAGATTTCACAAGCTAAAGAATGAGTTGAACATACTTGACTTCTCCAACATGAGTTGATGCACCCCATATATGGCATGCCTCTCCTTCGAGCCCTAAGGTACAATTGGTTGACATGTCATACATTCTATGCTAAGGACTTGTTTAGTGTATCTAGTCATAATTTACATGTTCTAGGCTCATTCATGAAAATCAAATGAATTTGAAGTTTATATGGTGCCACTATTGTTTCCATGACTTGTATGATCTAGTGGTAGCATATAAATTGTTTAAGTAGCTTGTGATTCTAAGTGTTTAATCTAGAAAACTTGTCTAAATATTTGCTTCAACATGGTGCATGATAACCCTTCTAGTGATGTGTGAAGAAGCTTGCCCTTGGATCAAACCAAAGCATTTTATTTATGCAAGCAATCTAGGTTGAATCACAAAATTGATCCTCACCGCATAATTAAACATGATAATCTATCTAAAATTGGTTCCTTGTGGTCATTGGTGCCAAAGGGGGAGAAAATGTTGTTCACAAAGATAGATTCTAAAGGGGGAGAAAATTCTAAAGGGGGAGAATTGATAAAAGAAGGAGATCAACTAAAATTTTGAGCACACAAGTAGGGGGAGCAAGCTCTTAAGCATGATTGTTGCATTTCCATGTGCACTTCATATGTATGATGCATAGTTTTGCATTTCTTTTTCCCCGATACATTGCTTGTGTGGTGACTTGTTAGTATAACTTGAATGGTATATTGAGGTACTAGCATGAATAGGAAGTAGTTAGATTTTTCTTGCTTCATGTTTTTCAAAGTGGTACTAGAGTCTTGCTTATAATGTTGATCTCATGAAGTTTCTAGTTATGTTTGTGCTTTTTCAAGTGGTATCTAACTACACAAGGTGCTAAGATGGTGTTTATCGCTACTCCGATGGTATCACGCTTCAAAGGTCTATAATCTTAAACACTTAGCACCTATTGGCAGTCAATGCTCCTAATCTTTCCTATCTAACATGTATGCTTCCAAAATCCAAACATATAGCATACATGTAGGGGGAGCCATTGCTATCAATTTGAATTCATGATCACATGTCCATAATTCTTACACATGGTAATATACTTGGACAATGTGACATGGGTTCAATCAAAATTTTATCATAATATCTTTGTGAAAGGTTTGTCACCAATTACCAACAAGGGGGAGATTGAAAGTCCTATGTTTGGTGTTGGTAATTAGTGACAATGCCTAAGTACTAATCCTATGCCTAAGTTGTATGTAGCATATGAGGATTAGTACATTCCAAGGTTGGTGGCAAGATGGACATGGTGATCATGATGGCCACACTTGGATTTGGACGCAATCCTACATGATCAAGGCAAAGGTATATGCTTAAGGGTTATGTTTTAGTAACCAAGACACCTAGTGGGTGTGGTTACATTATAGGATAGATAGCCGTACTATAAAGAGGGGAATGACGTGGCTATTGAACTCCTAAGTGCCTCTAGGTGTGCATTTCATAATCATATGCATTTGGATAGAACTAATATCGCCTCGAAAAATGATTGTGAAAATGCTAACACACTTACACATGACGAGATCATTTGGTGGTGTTAGCACATTTGCAAAGGCGGTGGAGTTTCAGGCGTTTTCGAGGAGTTGAAATGATTTTTTCCACTATGCCGGAAGTCGGAAAAGAAACGGAGGCGAACGGAGGTCACAGAGGTGACCGGACGCTGGACCGGACGTGGTCTCTGTTTGACCGGACGTGTCTGGTCAGTGTTTAGCGTCTGTGCGTGTTTCTGTTTTTGATCGGACGCGGTGGCGCATCCGGTCATTCAGGGAGCTTACTAGACTCCAACCGGATGCTGGCACTATGGCATCTGGTTAGTTCTGCAGCGTGTCCGGTCGCTGTTTCGTTGTGCGCTGCTCAGGCTTGACCAGCGCGTCCGGTCTGTTACGGGACCAGCGCGTCCGGTCGAGCTTCGCGCGTCCGGTCATTGCGTGGAGCGCGTCCGGTCGATGGTTCACGAGCGTAGTCGTTGTGTGATCGGCGCGTCCGGTCAATTTGACCAGCGCGTCCGGTCAGCGCGACTTTGGTTGTTTCAAGTTTCTAACGGCTATATTTGAAGGGGTACGTCTATAAATACTCATTGGCCGGCTCAAGGCTCCACCTCTTGAACATTTGACATACTTGTGAGCACTTTGAGCTAAGCAACTCCCCTCCCACTCATCTCTCTTGCTTCTTTGCATATTCAAAGTGAGATTGAGTGATCCAAGTGCATTTGCATTGTGAGATTGCATCTAGTTGGCACTTGGTGGTTGATTTGCTGTGGGATTCTTGTTTCTCTTGGTGGTTGCCGCCACCTAGACAGCTTGGAGCAGCTTGGAGGCGTTGGCAAGAGTTGGTGATTGTTCTTGGCCACCTCCAGTGATTGTGAAGGGTTTGTGCCTACCTCAGCAAAGCGCCAAAGGCAACGTTAGTGAATTGCTCGTGTCATTTGCAACCTTTTGCCATTTGGTAGGTTCTTGTGGCGCCTTTTAAGAGGCTCGGTGTGTGACCGATTAGCCACCGAACCACGTGGTGAAGAGGGACACAACGGGGACTAGCGTGCCGGCAAGCGCGTAAACCTCGGGATAAATCTTCGTGTTATCACTTTCATATTGTGATTGATTGATCCCGGTGTTCGGTTGTCTTGGTATTCATTGTTGATCATATTGGTTGGCTCAATACTTCGCCCCTTGGTGAAACTCTCCCAACTCAACTCTGTATTACTCTCTTAGTTATCTTTGCTAGCAAGTTAGCTTTGCTATAGTAGCTCCTTTGTGTAGCTTGCTAGTTGTAGTTGTAGTTACCTTCTCGGTTTGACTTGTGCGGTTGAGTGCAAATACTAGAATTATGAATTGGTTAGGTGGCTTGCAAACACCCCGTAGGCTAAGCAAAACTCGCATCTCGCTATTTGTTATATTGATAAACTTGTTTAGCTTGTCTTTGTAGAAAATTTTAAAAGGCTATTCTCCCCCTCTAGCCATCAAGACCTTTCAGCTACGCCCCCATCTCTAGCAAGCGGACGACGCTGGACGACTACGGTCGAGCGAGCAGCGGTGCTGGAGTAGCAGCAACAGGGCCGAGCCGACGGGCATGAGCCTTAGCCGCGAGCAGGCATTGAAGAATCACTAGAGGGCCATGTCGCTGCTACACCAGTGAGCTTCATGCGCCACTAGCGTCGAGCTCCGCAACAATGAGCGTCCATTCTTCCAAGCAGCAAGGTGCCATTATGCTGAAACTGCATATTGTAAGCATAAGTTTTAAGTGTATCAAATATTTTAGAGGTTTGTTACAAGTGTTTTATATGGATGTTGCAAAAGTAGATCAGGATATTATATATGTTGCAATGGTTGCACATATATGTTGCAAGCTTCTGTTCCCAATGTCCCATTTATTTTTTCTAGACATATGTTGCAAGTATATTTATTTGTATGTTGCATATGTTTCACATTTATGTTGCAAGTGTTTTATTTAGATGTTGTGTATGTTTTACAATGGTTTTTGAGTGTTTCTCATGTGTTTTTATAAGTGTTTCGGATGCATGTTTCAAGTGTTTCATCTGTCTTCAGATATATGTTATAAGTGTTGCATTTAGATATTTCTAAAGTAGATCGGATGTTGCATCTTCCTTCTCGCTTTCTATTGTCTCGCCTTGGTGTCTCCTCTTCCTTCCTAACGCCGGTCGGGCATCCTCCGTCTCCTCCCCCTCTTCTCGATGCTAGGGACGTTCGGGGTTGTGCGAGCTCCGTGTGGTTGCGCAAAACGGCGTGGAAAACGGCTACAGACGCAGGCATCCGGACGCCCCGTTTGTTCAAATGTTTGGACTCTAGCAAGACCGTACACTATATACATTATTTTTCCCCAAAAAATTGGGTATTCTAGAAATACCATTGAATTCAAGTGGCCCGTCCCTTTATTAGACTATCTCCAACAGAGTTGGCAAAACTCGATGAAAACGCAAAATGTGTCCTCCACAGTGTTTTAGATGAAAGAAACATGCTCCAACAGAAGATGCAAATAGGGCACCTATTTTGGGTAACAAGCAAACCAGGACGCAAATAAGCGTTGCCTCTCTCTAGGACGCAAATCTCCGGTGGTCCGGCCGGCGCCGGGGTCCTCCTCCCTCTCCCTCCTCTTCTCCCACCCCACTCCCACTCCCACCAGCCATCCGCCCAGGCGCCCGCCGCCGGTTCCCACCTCTGCCTGCCTCCTCGCCAGGCGCACGTGCTGCTCCTCTTCCGACATGACGGCCATGAAGCACCGCCGCCCAGCGAAGGAGAACATCCGTGAGGAGGCGGTGCGTGGTGATGGAGCAGATGCAGGAGCAGCAGATGGCGGAGGTTCTCCACTACATGCAAGCTCTTAGGCAAAAGACGGGTGTAGCTTCGCCAGCTTCGCTATTCGTTACACTGCCACCTCTACCTCCCGGGCATATTACTCCTATAAGTATTAGTATGATTGTTTAAGTTTGTATGTTCATGCTTAGGGTCAAACCACAACACTACTTGTCTGACACATGCAATGTCTTCTCCTTTGTGCAGCTTCAATCGGCGGGTTCGAATAATCCACCTCCCGAGCCCTCGAATGATCCAGCTCATGGTATACCTTAGTCTTAATGGGGACCTTGGGGATCTCGGTAGTTGTCTTTGCTTTGGTTGTTCACTTGTGGATTTAGAATTGTGATGGACTTGTGTTAGCTATTTCAACTTGGTGATGGACTTGTGGACTTGTGTTAGCTATTTGGACTCGTGATGCACTTATGGTTATATATGTGATATATATTATGATGCATGTGATGTATGTAAGATATATGTGATGGATTTGATATGTAAGTGATATATTATTTTTGTAGCGATGGAATGTAAAAATTTATAAAAATGGGTTGGTTATGGTCACTCTGCCGAGTGCAACACTCGGCAAAGGTCGCCTTTGCCGAGTGTTGCCGAGTGTAGTGCTAAAAACACTCGGCAAAGCTGGGAAAACGAAGCCAATTTTGGCCAGTTTCCAGCTTTGCCGAGTGCCGGGAAAGAAGGCACTCAACAAAGAATTTTTTTAAATTTTTTTCCTTTGCCGAGTGTCATGCAGTGGGGCACTCGGTAAAGAATTTTTCAATTTTTTTCTTTGCCGAGCACCATGCAGAGGGGCCCTCGACAAAGAATGTTTTTTAAAAAAATTCTTTGCCGAGTGTCAGGATGGTGGGCACTCGACAAAGAATTTTTCAATTTTTTTTTCTTTGCCGAGTGCCATGCAGAGGGACACTCGGCAAAGAAATTTTCAAAAAAAATATTTTCTTTGCCGACTGCCAGGGTGGAGAGCACTCGCAAAAAAAAATTAATTTTTTTTTCTTTGTCGAGTGCCCTGCAAAGGGACACTCGGCAAAGTTTTTTTTATAAAAAAATCTATGCCGAGTGTCTAGCAGAGGGGCACTCGGCAAAGCATCCATTAACGTGCCGTGCACCGTCACGGCAACTTTTCTTTGCCAAGTGCCCGATAAAAAGCACTCGGCAAAGAGGTCTTTGCCGACGAAATTTTTACCGTGTACCCTTTGCCGAGTGCGGCACTCGGCAAAGCCTTTGCCAAGGGCTAAATGACCATGCATTTCCAGTAGTGCATAGGCCATAAGAAAATGTTGCCTCTATTGTTCAGAATGGAAGTGAAGAATAATTTGGTCGTGGACAGTGGCAGAACTACGGGGCCAGCAGGGGCCGTTGTCTCCCCCAATGCAGTGGAAATTTGTTTTAATACCCTTACAAATATTTCAATATAGAACACATCAAGACATCAATTCACCAGTTTTTATCATAATATTATGACTTTTCATTATGAATACTAAGTACATGTGTAGAAATAGTAAAAAAAATTGTTGAGACATACACTTATTATGTATATATTTATTTATCATACTTAGAGGTGTCGTCATATTTGTACTATCCCCCTTAATCAAAATTGCTGGTTTCCCCATTGGGTGGTCGCGGATTACTGCCGGATCCAAATCTGCCATCACAACTGAAATAAAAAAACCTGACAGAGGGTAATCGATAGTGGGTTTGTCAATCACTACTGGTTCTTGTGGTAGGATAAGGTCATAAGGATCACTGCCGGGTCAGTGGCATCAACCCAGTATTGACATTCATTTCCTAACTTTGTGTTGATGTATTTTATTATTAAATTTAAATAGAGGTTATTGTCTAATGTTTTACATTTGATATTACTAATTCACATAACATATATCTCACCGTCATCAAGATTATACTAGTCCTCGCTAGTGCCCCCTTGCAGGGACGCCCTCGCACAACCAATCTCTCTATCTGATAAGTTCGTGGTAGCCCACAAGCCATCCCCACGTGCAACATCTCAAGTCGGCCTCCTTGTGGCATCTTCTGAGCTGCACCCACATCGTCTATGGAGAGCTTTGGCAAAACCGCCGAGGGCCTCTCATCCCTTGTAATACACCAGTGGGCACAACACAAACGTGGTTGGTGTCATCCACATGATTATAAGCCCCGTGTGTACAACTCTTGGTTCCCAAGAGCATGGATAGCTTGGAGGTATGAAAACCTTGAGAGTCATGTATGATGGCAAGACGGTCATGGTCGATGAGAAGTCAAGTGCACACCAATACAAACTAAAGGGATGCATTGTAGTCAAAGGTGTAGTCATGGATAGTAATATAACTAAGCTAGTGTTCTATGTACTGTGGTGATGGTACGAATGTAGGATCAGCCTCAACAAGTTATTTGAAGTGAGTGGCAGAGGAGATGACTCAAGTTTGTGTACACAAAGGTTTGTGAAGCCACGGCTTCAAGGGACACACATATAGTTTGGTTTCAACTGAATTTTAGTTGTATTAGGGGTTATGATAGAGTTTGAGTCCAACTGTATACCTAGGGTGCCATAAAGATGAGCTAATTGAATGGATCTAAACAATGCCTAGAGGGGTGTGAATAGGCATATCTAAAAATTTCTACACAATCTCAAAGTCAAATGTCAGCAACAGGAAGTCCCGACAATTTGGGCCAGAACTTCTGGCAGCCGAAATTTCCGACGCAAACAGCCAGGAGTTCTGGCACCTACGTGAAATTCGCTACAAGTGCGGAAATGAACTTTGAGTGCGAGATATCTTACAACCCCACTTCCAAGTGGTTAGGTAGACACGTAGGATCACTCCCTTGACACCGAAATGCTCCCACTCTATAGATCGAGTCCAAACCATAAGAGGAGAGTTGGGAAGGAAGAGGAAACCAACAACAGAACAAATATGATAGCACAAATCTCAACAACAACAAGCACGCGGGACACAAGGATTTATCCCGAGGTTCGACAACCCCATAAAGGAGCTCCTACGTCCTCGTTGTTGAGGTGACCATGAAGGTCAGAGTCTCTTCCACCTCCTTGCCTCTCTCAAAATAACCACAAAGGTCACTCGAGCTTTCCACTAAGAAATCAAGGTAATATAAACTTCCCAAGGCTCTTCCACAAGATGGAAGCTCTTGGTCGATGCCTAGCCGGCTAGGATCAAAGCTCCAAGAGTAATAGATGCAAATCCAACCGGCTTAACGAAGAAATCAAGTGCTCAAGCTTGCCAAAGTGATTCTCTCACTTAATCCACTCTCCTTTCAATCAAAACCCTAGGGGAATTGAAGATTGGAGCAAAGGGGAGAGAAGAGGGGCACCTTGAATGCTTGGGAGCTATTTTGGACGAAGGTTGGTGAGTAATGAAAGAGTGGGTAACTGTAAGAAGAGATGAGAAAGCTATTTATACTCATAGGCAAATCCAACCTCTCAGATCTGCATCGGAAGTACCGACACAGATCGCCAGGACTTCTGGCTCTACCGCAGAACACTGTTCATGGCGCAGTCAACTGGGCTAGCTCAGTTATCGTCAGAACTCCCGACGACTACCGAAACTTCCAGCTTCCATCGGGACTTCAAACAAGCGAGCCAGGCGGCGAAGTCCTAAGGCGTCGGGACTTCTGGCTTATGTCGGTACTTCTGACTGCCAAGACTTTCTGCTCACGTCGGGACTTCTGGCAAACAGCCGAGCCTGGCGGCTAAGTCTAAGAGTGCCGAGACTTCTGGCGGGAGGCAGGACTTCTGACTTCTGGCTCGCGCCAGGACTTCCGGCAACCAAAAGTCCACAAACTATATCTAAGTGTTCATGAGGTGATTTTGTCTCTCTTTTGATTTTATTTTTATGCTTGAGCACTATATCTTTCTCAGACCACCTAAACTTGCATCACTCTTTATAGTATGGTGAAACCTAAACTCAAAATAAAGGATAAAACTTTGGAGAGTGCTTTGAGTTCGTCCGCCTTTTCAACTTCAATAAATGAGGGATACCATTTCATCTTAGATCAACTCTTTAAAACTTTCATGGGACCAAAGCTATAATATATCTCATTACGATCTTATTAGTCTCTAATTTGGATGTCATCAATACAACAAAACCCACATAGGGGGCAAATACACTTTCACCCATCCAACTCTATACCTAGGGTGCCATAAAGATGAGCCCAACCTTGTTATAACCATGAGATGATAGCTTGTTAGGGCGGCGATGAGGCTGAGGAAGGGCTCAAATGCCGGTGTAGCTACTATTTATGGGAACCTCCGATGAGCTTCCGTAGCCATGACATAGTTAGGTGGCCAAACCTCGTTAAAAGAATATCACGTCTTAGTGTCATTCTGGTTTATATTTTCTTCTATAGTATTTTTGCTTCAGCTTTTTTCAGTTAATAGACCTGTTGAGCTTTTGGATTAACCGTGCATTCCAGTAGCTATATATATAATGTTATTAAACAAATTTTGGAACAAAATAAAGGAGAGTCCAATTATTCTTCCTTTTGTTTTAGCTAGGCATATTGTTCTCATCCTCCTATATTGCTTGTTTGTCTTTTGAGCAATTGGATTGGACATTTAATCTGCGAACGCATGGTTGATATGTGCCCTTGTGGTTCGGTTGTGATGAGTGATTATCAACATGACTTGCGTCTTAAGTTGAGTCGGTGAACTAACCATGGCGTGAGTTTGGGTTGTGCAACATGCCCCTTGGCTTGTGGTGCGCAGGTGTGGAGCTTAGAGACAGTGGTCGACGGCGAGGTGAAGGTCAAGTAGAGACGTGCCGTGCCAATGGACTGGGAGCGGTGAAGGATGGATGTGAGGCTTGAACCGAGGGACTAGGAGGCTAGGTGACCAGCCGCGGTGGCTGACACTTGGTGACATCGACAAGTGCAAGAGTACATGGGTGACGAAGACGATGTCGACCAAGTCAAGGAGGGGACGATGGCGTCGTGGCACTTGGCGGAGGCCGGACACACATCTATATGGATGATGTAGATGGCGTCAGTCGAGTCAAGAAGGAAGGCGAAGGCATAAGCTTGGCGGAGGTCGGACACGTGTCAACATCGGAGGGGTTTGGTGGTTTCATCCTCAAAACCATCGAAGGGTTTGGTGGTTTCGGTCTCAAAACTATCGGAAGACGGTTTGCTGGTTTGGGCCTCAAAACCAGACGTGGACAGTTTGGTGGGTTGAGCCTTAAAACCACCGGGTGACGGTTTAGCGGGTTTGGACTCAAAACCTGGGCGGAGATTCCGAGGAGGAACGGGGCGGCACGTGGCGGAATTACGGAGGTTGCATCAAGGCGAAGCAAATCCGTGAAGGAAGCGTGACCGTCCGATCGACAGAAAAAGAGTTGGACCATTACGTCCTCGGGTAAGTGGTTCAGCTCAAAAATATTTAAGGATAAAACTGGGATTGTGTAATAGCCCTGTTAAATAGGATGAAAGTGCCCCATCACCCTCAACTCTCCCATTTTTATTTTTCCTTCTCTCTAGGTTTTTCCTCCCCTAGTGTTATTGAGAGAGGTCCACTTGTGAAGAAATTCGTTAGTGTAATCAAACCTGAGATTTGTGTGGAAATGAAGGCCCGAATCCTCCTCACGCCCTGTGGGATTTGTCATTTTTGCGTGTGATTTTTGTTCTACTGTGTTCTTCGTTTTCCCCATTTTTGTTCTTGGCTTTGATTTTATTTTCCCAGAGTTTGAGTGCAAATCGAGCGATGATTCTTTCGGGATAGCTTACCAACTCCGTGAATTTCATCTGTGGTAAGTTTGGGAGTGAGTTCTTGTGATTTGGTCAAGTTCCGATTGGATTTGGGGCATGCCGCCTGCTGCTCGTCGTTCTCTGGCCGAGTGCCTACAGCAGCCTCGCAACCGGCGTGGCACCAGAGTCGACATGTCAACGGGGAATTCCCCGTCGGGGAGTGCCTCCCCATCCCCGTCCCCATGGGGAAGAAAATTCCCCATCCCCGTCCCCGTCAAGTGTCACGGGGGAGACTTTCTCCCCATCCCCATCCCCGTGCGGGGAATTAGTCCCCGTGGGGATCCCCGCGTCAGTTCATGATAGTTCATCCTGATGTCAACAATTCATGTACTCACAAATTCACATTAATGGTATACAAACGAATCCATGATACAAAGACATCACAAATTTATAAATCAACACATCCACACCCAACGGGATCCAATCCGGCCATGCTTCAGATCATCAATCGGATTGTGCATCAGATGCCTTCCGCAACAAGCTCCAATCGGCCATGCCTTGCCGCAACAAGTTCCAATCTAGGACGTGAGAAGGAAGGCAATAAAAAAATATATCACTGAGAAGAGAAACCAATAGCTAGAAATAGAGGGGTAGCCGCCGAATGCTTACCGGCGCTGCTCCTAGCCCTGCAGATCTGCAGCCCCAGCAGTCCACCACTCCCAACTGGTGGCTCGCTGTAGCGGTGCAGCTCAGGCATCTGCACACACGCTTGGGCACCCGCATGTGCTTGCTAGCCTCGCCCTGTCTCTTTGTGGCGTGGTCGCCTGGATTGACCAGAGAGGGAGGACCGGAGGAGGAAGCGTGAGCGGTGGCTGGCGGCTGCGGGGGCCGAGTTGGGGACTGAGGAAGTGAGGAGCTAGGGTTGCAACATTGCTTATATATCATATGTATTGGGCCTTGCCAATATATGGGCCTTTGGAACCGGGTCCCCACGGGGAGCGGGGACGGGGGCCTGCATACCATCCCTGTCCCGTGATCCCCGACGGGGATAACTTCAGCCCCGTTTAATCCCCCATGGGGGTAGAATTCATACCATCTCCATCCCCTAATGGGTGAATTCCCCGCGGAGAATCGGGGAACGGGGCCGTCGACATCTTGATACCAGAGGGTGCGGCGTACACCGTCTTTGACCGAGCGGTGCACCGTCTCCTGGTGTCCGGCGCCCTGCAGTTTCTGTCCGGTGTTCCGATCTTGGCCAGCGCCGAGCGCTTCTCTCGTTTTCAGCCTCGGTCAATTCCTGTCCGCCAGCGCAGAAGCAGCAGGGCTGCTCGCCCAAGAGGCCCAGGTCAGCAAGAGCACTGCTTCGCTGCTGCTATCCATCAAGCTTTCTCCTGTGTAGTTGATCCATTCCCCTCTGTGCTTGATTTTGATTGGTCAAAAGTTTGCTGTTTGCATCCGTGCAACACCAAAGCTTCATTGGGTATTTTTTTAGTATTAAATTACTTCTTTTTGCTTGATAGAATTCACTGGTTCCGATTTTTGGCCAGCGTGAGCAGCCCCACTCTGTGCGTCTCTCCCTGTCTCCCTACCGTGCTGTGCAGTTCTCTGCTGAGACGAACAAATTTCTAGGCGAATTTCCGATCTGTGCTCTCCAATTTTCCAGCCTATTTTCCGGCCCGGAACTTTGTTTCGCCTGTGGTTTGTGCGTTGGAGCTCCGATTCGTGTTTCATTTTTTGCGTTTGCTTTGTTGTGTCCCGCTGTGTTCCTGAGAACATCCATCCACTCATTTGGGTCGTGGACATCACAGTGGTTGCTCCGCATGCTTGGTGGTGATTTTGGGATAGTGGTTGAAAAGTTTCGAAAGAAATTTTATGGCTCCCATTTACCCCCTTTGGTCGCTGTTTTCAGTCCTTTATAATCATTTTGTATTAGGATATTGGATTTGGATTTTTTTTCCTTTAGATTTATCTAAATGGATTTTTTCTTTGAACTTTTTTCCTTTGCCACCTCTACTTACCGGTGCAAAAGTCATGACCATCAATAGTTTTGAGATATTTCCCATCGTATAAGATGATGGAGACGAGCACAAGTTGGCAGACAGACCAGTTTTTTTCAGGCTGGAACTACGGTGACGAGTGATGTGAAATTCTTCAGAGCCTTTTTACATCCTATTTTTCTTGTGAAATGGTAGAAAATCAAGACTTTGATCGTAGCCAGTCATCCAAGTGATGAATGATATATATATATATGACAGCAGATGGCGACCGCAACACAGATTAAACTGAAACCACCACCCGTTTGGCATTATATTGCATTGATTTGGTCTCACCGCATTACAGGTGGAGCCTGGTCGATTAGCCAAAGGTGATAAAAAACATTGTTCTAGTTGCATCTCCTAGCTTCGTTTCATTGGTGCCCAATTGAGGATGGTGCAGAGACGAGGTCATAGCCTAGGTTCACACGTCGAATGTGACGGATATTGCTATGTTTGGTGCTGTTGGATATCTCTCATCGAGGAACGTCGGCGTCATGTGTAACCGCTAGATTTGGATTCACTTGGTTCATGGCGTCAAGAACAATGGCATGAGTTGCTACAAATGGCATGCCCCTGCTGGTGCTGAGTGTGGGTTATTGCGTTCTCACTTCAGTTTCTGCTGGGCGACACAGGAAGAAATGTTGTCAAGAGATCGTCTTGGTTGTATATGGACGGCCAAGATTGTCTTGCTATTCTCTTTGTCGAGTTTGAGCTTCATTGCCGTTAATCATGCCCAGCTTGATAATCACGGTAAGCAGTGTGAAGCTCTGTCCTCTGGTGTTAATTTCCATTGTTATATAAGCTTGAAAAAGGTTCTCTCTTTTTACCATGTACACTTATATCTAGTATATCAAGAAATGGAGAAATGAAGAATTTATAATGTCAAATCAGAGCATAGGGATCGATTTATTAATTTCTGTTACAGGCTTATTACACACTTAAGACAGCTACATTGTGACGCTTACATTCTTACTAAGAAAACATGTCTCTCTCTTGGTTTATTGGTAGGCTTTATAAGCATTGACTGTGGATATACTGAAAGTCCGAAGTACACAGATGACAAGACAGGCATAACATATGTGGCTGATTTGGGTTTCACAGACGCAGGGTTGATCCACCCTGTGTACCCGGAGAACATGCAGCCTGATCTTGCTGCTAGGTACAAGAACATACGCTACTTCCCCAACGGGACACGCAATTGCTACACGATAAGGTCCCTAACACCTGGTGCCAAGTACCTAGTGAGGGCTATCTTTGGCTATGGGAACTATGATACACTAAACAAGCTCCCTATATTTGATCTCTATCTTGGGGTCAACTACTGGACCACAGTGAGGATCGTCAATTCAAGTACAGCATACATATCTGAGACGATCTCTGTGTCCCCTGCTAACTACTTGCAAGTCTGTTTGGTCAACAAAGGGTCTGGAACTCCTTTCATTGCCGGGCTTGACTTGAGGTTTCTGCCGCCAAATCTTTATCCCAATTCCACTGAGACGCAATCTCTAGTTTTGCTCAGTTTTTTCCGTACCACCGTCAGTTTTGGGTCTAATCGCTACCACTTTGGAACCGACTATCGTCACATTAGGTAAAGCTTATACAACTTCTCTTTAACCTATATATGTTATAGACAAAGCTTTTAACAGAGTTCAATATAATGTTTGTTTTTGGTTTGTAAGGTTCCCAGATGACCGCTATGACAGGGTATGGCAGAGGTATGAAGAAGTTCCTACCTGGACAATAGTGCCTGATGCTATCAATGGGAACGTCAAGAACGCTCCAAATGACACCTATGATGCACCATCTGCAGTAATGCGTAGTGTATCCACTTTGGTGAATTCATCAACAATGGATCTATATTGGAATTTGGATGGATCTATGAGTGTTGATTTCAATGATAAGTACTTCGTTGTGCTCTATTTTGCTGAGGTGGAGACTTTACAGCAGAATGAGTTTCGGCAGTTCGATGTGCTACTGGATAATACCACATTAGCTAATGGTTTCAGGCCAGAGCAAATGACGACTGCAGTTCTTACAGGCACTGTGCAAGGTTCAGGAAGTCATAGCATATCCCTTGTGCCAGCTTTAAACTCCAAGCCACCATTGATTAGCGGGATGGAGATATTCTTGGTTCGACCCCTGAATGAATCTGCCACTGACTCTGGAGATGGTATATCCTTATCTACTAGAACTGATATATTTTTCTCCCTTGGGTATCCACATCATAATTAGTTATTAAGACGAAAACAGACTTGCTAATAATACAGGTATAATGAGAAGTTTGTTTGTCATTGCTACCCAAAGAACTTATACACTTGGAGTAAATACTTGTAAACATTACACTTTGCGCTTAACTCCTAAATACTTTAGCTCTCACCCTGCTATGGAGAAGTATAAGCCACTGTAGGTAGCTTCTTAGTCCCATAAGCCACTTTGTCTGATTGAAAATCACGTTTACACGTATAATTTTGATGGTAACAATCTATTAGCCATTGGCCGCCAAGATTGACTCTATTTTTTCAAATAGATTACTAAGATTAGTTATAGGAGCTAGATATTTTGGTATAATGATCACAAGGACTATAAAAATGATAACAAACAATTGTTTTTTTGGTATGCATTGAAGTGAAAGTACTGTTGCTGTAATTTGTATGTAAACATTATGTTTACCATTTTCTAGCCAGTGTATGAACTAAAATGAGTCAATCAAGGGACATTAGTAAGTCCAATAAACCAGTATCTTATGAATATTACCATCTAGTATTTTGGATAACTGTGCATCTAAACTGGTTTCAGCATGCATGCATTTGCTTGTTCAATTATAAGCGCTTGACTAAACTTTTGATGTTCTTGATGACCTTTTTCAATGTTTTTATTCTTTTTAATTAGCAACTGCAATGATGACCATCCAGACAAAGTTTTCCATTAAGAGAAACTGGGCAGGAGATCCCTGTTCCCCCATAGCTTTTGCGTGGGTTGGCTTGAACTGTAGCTACACTCCCAGTGCTCCATTGAGAATGACTGCCTTGTAAGTTCTAAACAAACAATTTCACTTGATTCATATGCTTTAAAGTATCATGCAGAGTTATTACATGGAAACTTAATAGAGGAAAAGAAAAAAAATGGGGACTTCAATTTTTTGTGATTGGTTTAACATTCCCTGCAGATATATGTCATCTAGCGGATTAATCGGTGAAATTGATCCATCATTCGGTCAACTAACATTGCTCCAGCACTTGTATGTCATTTACAGTTTCAAAGTTTGTCCCAGAACAGCGATTTATTGAATTGTATTTAGTCATTGAAAATTAGCTCTTCTTGACAGTGGATTTCAATACATATATTTGATATTAAAAGATAATGAATACATTGCTTTTTCTTCATTGAGGAGCACATGTGTTTTTAGATCATTCAATTGTATCAGGTCTTATATTATCTTTTGTATGTTTATTTAAACTCCCATATTGAACCTGCTCAATTTTGCTTTTTATATTTGATACTAAAAGATAATTTAAACAGCAACTTTCACTCTTTTCTCCCAAAGAAAATATTCAATTACTTGACAGAAATGAGAAGCCATTTTCCTATGTTTATTTTAAACTCTTAAACTGAACTAAGTTTTTTTATTTTTTCTACTATATTTAACATAAAAATACTTTGTATTGAAACTATGAAGCTTTTTATGGCCAACTTAAACTCTTAAATGCATGAGGGTGCAAAAAGATAGTCGATTTCATTGATGTATGAGTAGTGAGAAAACAGGTATAAGTGGATTTTTGGATTAACCTTTATGTAATGGAAGTGGCTAGAAATTCTTAAATAATGGTTATGTTGGTAACGGAGAAACATGTATAAGGGTTTCTAGGGTTTCTAGGCTAATACACTGGTAGTTGTTGAAAATTCATCATGTAAGGGGTTACCTCTCTTTCATCATATTAACATGATAATTTCTAGATCTTGCGAATTAACATGTAGGCTTCATTTATTATACAAATAACCAGGATAATAAATTACTGTTAAAGCCTAGGGAACTGGAAGATCACATGGAAAAACACAGCCTCAGTATGCCCTACTTTTGCCATGTTTCATGAGATGATCATGTCATCTATCTATTTTGCACATGTTGGATATACCATATATAGGTGTAAGCTTCTACTTGTCCAAATTGGTAGCAATGATATTCAAGTATTCCCATGTCCAAAAGTTTAAGCTACTGAAAATACCTTTTGTATTTATACTTCAGCACTTGTTTTTGAGTGTTTCATTTTGCTTTTTGTGATTTCCAGGGATCTGTCTCACAACAATCTGACTGGACCAATACCTGATTTTCTAGGTCAACTGCCATCACTTTCATTTCTGTAAGCTTTCCTGCTGATCGACCTGCATACTGTAATACTGCACAAACTCCTCTTTTTATGTTTACTTTCTCGTGTTTTGTAGGGATTTGTCCAGCAACAACCTCCGTGGATCAATACCTAATAATCTGCTACAAAGATCTCAGATAGGAGTGCTGACACTAAGGTTCACACGGTTGCACCTGCTTGCCATTTATCTTTTGTATTGTATCACTTTATGGAATCTGTTAATAGCACTTAATGAGCCTGTTCACCCGGCTTATAATCCGTCTTTTTTAGCTTATTTTTTCAGCCGGAACAGTATTTTTCTCTCACAATAAATCAGCCAACAGTGTTTTTCAGCCGGCTTATCAGCCCAGCCGAACGGGGCCAATATATCACTAACATACAAAAAATAATGTGCATGGTTTCCAAATCCCATTATATGCATATCATTTGATTCATATGTTTCTTAAACTATATATACCATTATTAGCCTAGCCCCCTGATGCAGTGTAATTTATTATATATATGTGGTCCTAAAGGGTATCTCCGAATATTAATTTTTTTATTGTAGTACTGCCAGGGATAATGTTTATTTATACGACATGATGGAAAATAAGAGAGTGAGAGGGCTGTTTTACTGAAAAGAGGCCACTTAGTAATTTAATCTCTCCATTTACTGCTTATGTCCGCCGGAACTGTAGTTTAGCCTTCCCCTCTATATATATATATATATATATATATATATATATATATATATATATATATATATATATATATATATATATATATATATATATATATATATATATATATATATATATATATATATATATATATATATATATATATATATATATATATATATATATATATGAGCTATGGATGATGAGGTGCCTCGTGTTCATAAATTTCAATATTGATCAGTAGCTAATACATGTATATTACATATTCTAATAATAGCCAGGCTAACTATCATATAGTATTCGTTTCAAAAAAAAATATCATATAGTGAAGTCAGGACTTAACACAGGATCTTTGCAGCAATTGGTGAACACGTTTTTATCACTTCATTCTAATCTAGCTATTTATATACAATCTTTCACAAATTAATATTGTGTTTGCTAGGGTTGACAACAATCCGAACCTATGTACAAATCATACTTGTGACCCCATTCGAAACCCGAGGAAGAGCAAGGCAATACTTATAGCTGAGATTATGGCTCCAGTTGCTGGAGCTATTATCATTGTTGCTGTAGTTCTACTCATCATTTGGCATAAAACAAAGAAAAGACAAGGTAAATAAGATAGCTATGCTTAATTATGGTAGTTTTTAACTGCACCAGGATTTTTTTTATCATTGTATGATTACCCTTTGATATCGACTTGCATATAACAGCTAAAACATATGAAATCTATTATTATATGGTCAGGTGGGGCTCGTGCTTCTAATCCATTTGAGAGTCGAAGATTCAAGTACAAGGAACTCAGAGTCATCACAGATGACTTTCAAAACATAATTGGAAAGGGTGGGTTTGGCTTTGTCTACAGTGGCAAGCTGGAGGATGGAACTCCTGTTGCTGTCAAGATGAGGTCTCAAACATCATCACAAGGGAATACAGAGTTTTTGGCTGAGGTGCACATGCATTGAACTGCTGATTCTGTAGATTACTAATTGTGTGGTGTATCATTACTAATGTTGTGCACACCAATTAGCAGGATATATATGTTGGTCATCATATAATTTCTGAGAAATATTATATATATTTCAGGCCCGGCACTTAGCCAAGGTTCATCACAAAAATCTGGTGACCTTAATTGGCTATTGCAAGGATCGGAAACATTTAGGTCTTGTTTATGAATACATGGGTGGTGGAAACCTAGAGAACTGGCTCAAAGGTTTGTAATTTTGCACTATATCTACATTAGTACAAAACTGAATCCACGTCCAATGAAAATTTTTGCACACAATACCTATATGAGTACAAAACTAATCAACCTCCAATGATTGTTAGTAATTCACCAAAATAACTAGAGAGCTTACAAAGGTTGAAGATTTAAACATCAATTTTTTACCAGTCACAACATGCCATTTTATGTGTTGAACTTATTAGGTAAGTTGGGTTGGGTACATATGTACTAGTGTATTGGGTGAGAAGGGGTTTAGTCATAGTTTTGGGCTTGGGCTTGAAAGAACTAATTTGGTGTGGGTTGCGGAATATGGGGAGGAGAGTTCGATCACATTAGCAAGCCTAATAAATGCCACAGACCATGGTCGTGTTGGGAGTGTAAGCTAGAACATAAATGCCATGAGAGAATGTTACGGACGAAATAGGCTGACTCTTCCATGAATAACATGATACAACTAACCCTCAATTTATAATGAAAATATACATTTTGAACTTGCACTGGAGTAGGCTAGCAGCAAATCATTTTACTAGATTCCCCTGTTTTGTTTGCAGGCAAGGAAGGTTGTATGCTAACTAGATTCCCCTGTTCTGTTTGCAGGCAAGGAAGGTTGTCATGCTGAATTCAACCTAACTTGGCTACAACGCCTTAAGATTGCGTTGGACTCTGCCTATGGTATACAAAAGTTTTTTTTTGCCAACGTGGGCAGTGGCCCATCTGTGTTCAGGATATTAATTCTGCACTACAGATCTAACTTTGTATGGTTTTCATCCATGTTTAAATGATCCATGCTTGTAGGACTGGAATACTTGCACAAGTCATGCAGCCCTCCTTTAATACACAGAGACGTGAAGACCCAAAACATCCTTCTAACTTCAAACCTGGAGGCAAAGATAGCTGATTTTGGGTTGACAAGGGCTTTCAGTAGTGAAACAAAGACACACACTACCACCCGTCCAGCGGGTACTCTTGGATACTTAGACCCTGAGTATGCATTCTTTTGAGCCTAGTATTTTACCATTCCAAGGGAAGTCGTTATGCACGTCAATGTTTTGAAGATTCTAATGTAACTGTTTACCATGTGTAGATACTATAACACCTCTCATTTGAGCGAGAAGAGCGATGTTTTCAGCTTTGGCGTTGTTCTCTTGGTGCTCATCACTGGCCGTCCAGCTATCATCACTGTGAACAACACTGAAAGAACCAACCTTGCTCATTGGGTGCGGGGGAGACTCTCTGAAGGAGATATCGAGAATGTTACTGACCCAAGGATAAAAAGAAATTGTGATGTCAACTCCCTATGGACGGTTGCAGAATTGGCTCTTCGTTGCACAGAGCAGGCAGGAAAGGACCGCCACTACCGGAGCCGGCTGCTTTGCCGAGGGCCCCAGGCTCTCGGCAAAGCCTCTAAGGCCCTCGGCAAAGCCTTTGCCAAGCGCAGCTCTCGGCAAAGCGCCCTCGGCAAAAATCCGATTGGCAAAGGCTTCTTTGCCGAGAGCCGTTTATCGGGTACTCGGCAAAGCCTTTGCCGAGAGCCCGACGCTCGGCAAAGCGCGAAATAAAAAAATGCGAAAAAAACCTGGAAAAAAATTTTTCAATCGGGGGAGGGGGCCCACTGGCCAGCGCCCGCCCGTCTCCGTCGAAGTCGCAAGTCGCGGCATTTTTCGCGGCTACGCGGTCGGCGGGATTCGAACTCGTGACCTCTCCCTCACGCGATACCTCCTCTGCCACCTGCACTACACACTCACATGCGTCTATATGCCGTTTCAGTTACTCAAATATTATACTAAACCAAGTGAAAATTGATTGTTTGAGCCCCTAAACGAATTCAAATCAAAAAGTTGTCAACCACAAAGTTTCATAACTTTTCGAGCACTACATTTTTCATATAGAAAGTTTTTCCATCCGAGGTCTTTTGAAAAATTCAAATTTTAAAATTTTGAATTTCAAACGTAGTTTTGCATGACAAGATGAATTCAAATGAAAAAGTGGTCAACTACAATGTTTCATAACTTTTTGAGATCTACAAATTTCATTTAGGAAGTTTTTCCATCCGAGGTCTTTTGAAAAATTCGAATTTTAAAATTTTAAAATTTTGAATTTCAAACGTAGTTTTCCATGACAAGATGAATTCAAATTAAAAAGTGGTCAACTACAATGTTTCATAACCTTTCGAGATCTACAAACTTCATTTAGGAAGTTTTTCCATCCGAAATTGTGATGCTAACATTGTTCACAAATCTTATATATCTCTCTTGTAGTTTCATGGAACTACATGAGAGACATATAGATTTTGTGAACAATGTAATTATTACTTTGTCGAATAAAGAAATGACCAATATAAAGTTTGTAGATCATGAAAAGTTATGAAACTTTGTAGTTGAAAACTTTTTTATTTGAATTCGTTTAGGACACCAAAATGTGGTTTGAAAAATTGCTTTGCCGAGTGTTTTACTTTGGCACTCGGCAAAGAAGCCTTTGCCGAGAGCTTTTTTTTTGCTCTCGGCAAAGAAACTTCTTTGCCGAGAGCCGTTTATCGGACGCTCGGCAAAGCCTTCTTTGCCGAGTGTAGAGGCTTTGCCGAGTGTTTTTTATTTGGCTCTCGGCAAAGCCTTCTTTGCCGAGCGCCCGAAAAAAAAACGCTCGGCAAAGCCTCCGGCGCTCGGCAAAGAAGTGAATTCCGGTAGTGCGCCCCACAATGTCTGAGGTTGCGGAGGGATTAAGGGAGAGCCTGCAACTGGAGACCTTGTCACACTCCAAGAGGAGTGGTTCGATTGGGACCAATGGTTCAGCGCTCACTGAAACTGAATCCGTTGGTGCGCTGGAGTCAGAACAGATTGAAGAAACTCTACCCCGGTGACATTGCAGCTGAATCACCCACATCTTTATGTACTGATGTTTATGTACTATATGCAATCTTTTTCTGCTCACGGAAATACATAACTGTGACTTTGTATAATATTTGAGAACTATGCAAGTACTCCTAGTCAACAATGAGGGGGCTCTCTATTCCTTGAACCCACAACCTGTAACATGACTGCGCTTGTCATGACTGCAATCTCAAATACAAGAAATACCCTTATACATGACGGTTTACTTTAGTCACGACAAACAAAAGCGCGTCACAGTTAACTTACCATGACGAACGAAAAAACCATCATGTATCCCGCGTTATACATTTGTTGCCCAAATTGAGCCGTCACAGATTGGAATTTGTTCATTATAGAATAGCTGTCTGTGTCTTGTAACCAGCCCAGATCCAAACCATAGTGACGAAAAAGAACATCACAAACTAGTGCCAAATCATCACTGCATTAACATACATCCCAGCTCATAAGATACATCAATCATATAATCAACACATTGATCATTCATGTATTAGCAAGCCCAGTGGTGTCACATTTTATCAAACTACGAGTTGGCCTGGCTCACAGCCAATTAGTTTGACTATCACAACAACTAAGTTTAAACTAAGATTTCATCTCTAGGGAGTCTAAAATAACTAAACATTTGTATCCACGAGCACTTCAATTGGATTGGGGTCCATAAGATGTGCTACCTGAACATCAAAATGAATATAAGTCAATTTTCAGCAAAGATTCTAAAAACAAATGTCATACATTTATTAGGAAGCTTTCAAACTAGTTAACTAGTTCAATGCATATATTTTTAAGAGCCCAACAAGTAGAGCATGAGAATCTAAATATCAAATTCTCTATAAACTTCACATAGTGAAACGCAAGCAGTAATAATTCAGCAAAGCTCACATGGCATACTTGTTTAAAGGCAGCTGCAGTAGATGTAACATAGTATAGCACACAAGTAGATGCCTCTGCAGAAGAGATCACCATGGTATAAATAGGGTTAGCACAAGTAGATGCCTCTGCAGATGGTTTGCGATTGACTAGTAGAAATTAAATGACAGGCTTACTTGAACCGTTCTGGTATACTAAGTTCCGAATACCATTAAATTTAAGGTCATACATCTGCAAGGCAAAAGCAAGTGGGTTTTAATTTAAGGTCAATCATCTGCCATGATAATACTTAACAAGGCATACATTGCATATATTCAACTAACAGTAATGCAGGTAGTGTAGAAGTAGAACAAGGCATGCATTGCATATATTCAACTAAAAGTTCCAAAAATCTGTTCAGGTGTATGAACTCATACACCACCATCAATGAATCTGGGTTGCTGCTGCTGTGAATGAACATCATAGAGGCAAATATTACTCTGAATTGTGTAGATGAACATAACAGCTACATGAACTATGTATATGGTTTCCTTATCTAGTAATACAGATATGGTTGATAAAAAAAAGTCTCCATCTATTTTGAATATCTTCCTTTTTTGAGTCAAACAAAGTTGCCTCTTGTTGAAACTCGGTTTACCTCTAGAGTCTCATTGGCATGTGCACAATGGACTTCTGCAGACCCTATAAGAACTAGAGCCATTAAGAGGGCATAGGAGAACGACAATGATGAGGTAGTACAAAGGACACATCAACCATCTCGAAATTATGAGGACCCGGTGTTAGGAAGATCGATAGTGTAGAATTCGATTGATGAGCATTGTGTCATCACGCGCACCGATGACACGATTAGGTCTCTCTCATGCACGCTGTTCTTCTTGATCGCTAAGGGCAGCCTCAGGGTTGTGCTCCCGCTCAACCATGGCCATCAGGTCATGCCCATGACAGTATGCCACCGCAAGTATATAGTCACGTTTGCTCAGCCACCACCAGAGCCGCGCCCACCACGTTGCCATGCAAGGCCATCCCAAGGTCCGCCGCGTGGTGGTTGCCGCGCCACTATCCCAGGTTGCCTACCGTGCATAGTGACATCAGATAGGAGTGTGCTGTCGTGACCGCTTTGCCCACACGTGGCTCCGCTGTGCAGCAGCGCTCGTGCCATCGATATCGATAGCACAATAAATTATAGTCTCATTACGTCGCACGAGTATGTTTGCTACTCCGGGTAAATACATAAGAGGTTGTAATCAATGGTCGAAATAGATTCGTTATTGTCAGAGTTTATTTATGTTACTTTTAGAGCTTGTTCCATAATTTTTATATATAATTTAAGATAAGATTTTTGTCGGCCGATGGGTTCGAATCGAACCGGTCCGCCGGGGACATAGTGCACTGCACGTACTAGCTAGCTTTATCCGCATATACGCAACGCATATATACGCTGACGCGGTAGCTTGTTGACCTCCGGACTCCGATCCGGGGACTGCTGACCTGCTGTGAGCAGGACTAGCTAGCTAGAGGAGAGCATGGACTGGCATGCATCATGCATATGGCTTGCAGCGTGTTTTAGTTGCGACAGAAGATCAACTGAACAAATCTCACACACAACGAGAGCAAGTGGGTACTGTGTGTACTGGTAGTTGACTAGTGGTGGTACTAGATAGCAAGCTCGCGCTATCGGTTTTGCGTGTATTGAACGCTTGACTGCTGGTTACCTCAGTTATTGTCGTTTGATGTTTCATCATGCATTTGACTGACAGGGCCGGCCGGGATCATGCAGTAACTCACGGGCCGGGATCGAACGCATACGCGTGCAAATATACGCCGACGTACGCGCGGTGACCAGCCCTTGGCTGATGCATCACGTTCACGCCTGCATGCGACCCTGCACGACAGCACGATGGATGATGCAACCATGCATCGTACGTCCTGGACGGTGGACGCATATATATATAAATATGCTCCTATCCATCTCGATCGCTAGTCGCTACTACTACGCCTATTACTCCTGCATGCTAAGCGGCTTTTGTTCTTGTTACTGTAGACCTGTAGTAGTGTACTCATCATATACACACTGCTACAACACGTTATCCAGCTAGCTAGAGGTAGATAGAGGTAGCTAGCTAGCTGAGTGTGCTTGCATTGCATTGCGACCGTACGTACCCACCGGCGGCGATGGCTGACTACACCCCCAAACTACGGCGCCGGTGCACCTGCTGGTGACGATCCACCTACCTACCCGTATGTGCTTCAACACATCTGATCCATTTCTACACATATATTGATGTACACTCAGCTCTATGGCATCCTGCAAATGCGTTTGTGTCGTTGTGTTCATGCAGCACCTACTTCGACTACTTGAGCAACACTTTCGTGGATCACTGCGCAAGCTTGCCCGCGAGGCTGAAAGCCGCCGACGAAACGCCTCGGCCGCTGGACGGGGCCTTGTTTAGATCCCAAATTCTCTCCCCAAATTCTACTATGCAAAAAGGAGATTCCCCATCACATCAAAATGCCGGTAAATGTATGGAGTACTAAATGTAGATGAAATCAAAAACTAATTGCACAGTTTTGTTATACTTTACGAGACGAACATTTTGAGTCTAATTAATCAATTTTTGGACAATTTTTTGCACTAAAAAACAAAAGTTGCTACAGTGTTCCGACACGGGCACTATACCTACAGTGCCCGAATCGGTGCCCCGAATTTGGGAAGTGAACACGGCCGAGAGAGGTACTACGATGAGTACGATAGCAACCAGTCCAACACGTGCGCGAGGATGGCTGTGGAATTCTACAACCAGCAGGAGGTACGCCCAACCAGAACTTTAGACTTTTCTTAGTTACGTGGATTTTTTTCTAGTGTTTTAGCATTCAACATTTAGTATAAACTTTTGCTATCAAATGCATCATATAGTGAGACTCATGTGCTATGATTAGTAATAGTGTTTTGCATTACTATTTAAAAACACTAGGAGAATTATTCCACTATATATTTTGGTAGTGACGTCCGGTGTGGATGCATTTGCATATATATAAATCCTCTCCGATCGTCACTCCTTGGATTTCCATTGTATTATATATAATAATGGAAAGAAACTCGTATACATCACTCAGGCAACTCCGCCATCATCTTGGATCGCGCAAAGGACAGCCACAAGTTCTTCTCCGAGGGAACCGCCTACTTCCACGTCAACTTCAAGGCGGGCGCTGGTCAGCATGGGCCGTACTACACCTTCTTCGCGGAGGTGAACGGCCCCGCCGGCGTCCCCGAAAACGTCACCATGGTCGTTCAGTTCCACACCAAAGGTATGTTCGTGCATTTGCATATATATAAGTCCTCTTGTGTTTGAGACGGCTAGTACTGATTACCTATATATGCGTATATATATACAACTAAAATAAATACGTAACCTGTGCTGTGCGGGACGACGTACATGCAGAAGAACGCAGGACCCGGGACAATTGCTTGTACTGCACCGGCCTCAGGCACCCCGAGCAGGGAGGATTTGTTGGGCACAAGAACAACGCAGGCACAGGTACTTACTATCTACTCCTAAACTACAAATGCTCGGTACTCACTCGCTCTGATTTTAAATACCCCTACACACAACATTCTAGACTAATTAGCTTATCCTAAACATAAACATCGTACTCCCCTCCATTTCAAATTATAAGTCGTTTTGACTTTTTTAAGTACATAGTTTCTGCTATGCATCTAGCTTTTCTTTTAATTTAGATATACGTTATGTCTTGATACGTAACAAAAACTATGTACCTAGAAGAAAAAAAAGCAAAACGACTTATAGTTTGGAGTGGAAGGAGTATATTAGAAGAAAATAGAGTCCTTATTAACTACTAGCCTTTGATTGATTAACCAGTAATAATATATATGCATATATTATATGTGACGACTGATGGTGTCATGCGGGCCAAACTAATGGCAATTGATCGATATTTAGGAGATGGCTATGAGGAGGATAGTGGTGATGATGATGATGATGATGATGATGATGATGAGGAGGAGGAGGAGGAGGAGGAGGAAGAGGTAGAGGGCAGCGGCGATGATGACGATGACAAAGATGGGAACTATGAAGCCAAATGAAAGGAAGGATAAACTAGTAATAAAACCGTATCAGTCGTCGAGAGTCAGCACAACTGAGCGTGCAACGGTCTATCCATTTGTAGAAATAGTTTATCTGTTCCGATCTGGCTGTAATGACCGTGACTTGTGTCAAGTTCTAATGACTGTGATTGGTAGTGCCTGTAATAACTTACGCGTTGTACCAACATGGACTCATCGCCGATTTTCTTTTGCTGTTGCGGTAATAGGTATGCAATGAAAAAGAAATAAGATGTTAAAACTTATATGAAATTTGTAACCAACAACTCCTGACCTGAGGAAATCATAACAATTTATAATAATCATGCCAAAAGCACCGGGTTCTGTAAAATTAATCTGAGGAAATCATAACTATTTAGCATCATGTCAAACACCGGGTTCTGTAAAAATAACCATGAATAAACATAACCAGAAGCATATTCGATCTGTAATTATGCCTGGTTAAATTAATACAATCCTTTCCAAAACAAAAGACAAAACGCAAAGTATCTGGTGCTGAGAATTCGCAGAATCCAGGGGTGATAGCATACAGTACAATGCAAGGCCAAGAAATGGAAAGCTCAAGAGAGGCAAGTTGGGCACACCACCCCCAGCTTCCGGACAAACACAAAATTCAAAGTCCGCACTCTACAGCATCAAGATCATTTAGAGGAAAAAATTAACAACATAGTACTGCATGATGGCTAAGAAAAACGCAGGCCTTTGTTTCTACCTTGTTTCACCGTCAAGAGTGATAAATATATAGCATTGAATTGAATTACTACATATACATCCTAACATCCATATATATAAACCAACACAAAAAGGATGGGAGATGTCGTATTATTGTTCCACATGGACGTGCTTCCCCCACACAGTGATCAGTTCACCCAGACGACCCAGTACAAGGACAAAACAAGGGCATATACAACCCCTCTTTAGCATGTAGTATTGGTGTAAATGTGAGCAACGTTGCAGTGCCCAGCAATGTACTTGTCACCCCTGGGATGCAGCATCCTCGACCTGCATGCAAAGCACCGTGAGAAGTCAATGTTCTTCCTCACCACCGTGGCACCATCAAGCTGAAACCCTTTGTGTCCAACTGTAACAAACAAACAAAAACAAACACCTCCTTCAGAATATACACTGACCTCAATTGTGATCTCAAGGACGTTACCACACATGAAAACCATATATGGATCGTGATCTCAATTGTATTATGTTCTAGCGGCAAAAATCAATGAAGCAAAAGCTGTCCAAGAGTTTACTACCATAACATGACACATTATGAATTTAGCAGTTCAACTCTTCCCAGAATTCTAGCCACTTCATGTCTAAGTCCACACCCACCCACCCACTCACCCTTTTTTTCTGTAAGTTAGCGTATTCAATCTAAAAGGCCATATATTACCTAAGACAGGTAAACTGCCAATATCAGAATCAAGGACGGATCAATTAAAAAAGTGTACATGTCCTAACTGCTAAGAATTCACTACTACACCCCATCTTCCATAAAAGATTAAGGATCGCATATTCACATCTAAGTTTAGTTTATATCTAGTTATTACTGAAGCTGCCTATTTTAAGGCTTTAGAGGAAACACTCTTTGGTTTACAAAGAAACTGCTGAACTAAATATAAACAGCAAAGAAAGAAATAAAGAAAAAACTCACCAGTAGCATCAGAACCCAGTGGTTCACAACAAGTCACAAGGAAGCCACTTGGATCCCTCCTTTTGCTACAGTTGTAAAGCTCAGCAAAGAAAAGCTGTTCCTTCGAACCCTCCTTGCTGGACCTAGCAGTGAAGTTAACGTGTGTATACAGACGGCCTGACTCAGGCATCTGGACCACAGGCATGACATCCAACAGCTCAAACTTGATCTGGGTACAAGAAATTAAGCAGATAATGAATCACAAATTACCAAAACAATATAGATAATACTCCTATGTTCTTTTTCTTGAAAAAAAAAGTGAATAAAATGAGAACGCAGCACACCTTTTTCCTTTTGTTGTAATGTGCCAAGGCACCCTTTCCTAATCTCTTCGATTTCTCAAGAATAACATGTGGACGTGCATGGAGAAGGTACTGATGTTTTTTGTCAGGATTGATTTCCCTGCATCAATAACAGGGTCAAATTCGAACACGAACAAACTGGACAGATAGACATTGAACAAGTGTTAATGAAAACCGCTATATATAACAATAAATAAAACATCAACATGCAAGTACATATTTTTTTGTACGAGAAATATAAAGTACTCCGTATATAACTTTCCCATCCAAATTAATCAGATAATAGAAAACATGGTATACAATGTATATATGGTATCCATGGCGCAAACATTGTGCTTTGCTTACTTGGCATATTTATGGCATTAGTGGGACAGATGCATAGCTTAAAGAAAAACTGGCACTGCAGAACTCATTTGGTCAGAAGAGTACAGAGTATGTAGACCACTTTTAACAGTTGTCATTATCTTTAACAATAAAGATTAGAGGGATCCACAACTCTGCTAAAGTGGGTACATCAGTTATCCATTCACATGTAAATAAATGCCAGATGCAAATAGGGCTAGGGTGCTTGCAGAGTGGATTAATTAGGAGGGGCTCAGCAAAAGTTGTTTAATTTATGGTAATATGACAATTTTGCATCCTGCATCAGTGTGATGATCAACTACATCCTACTATGAGTGCATGACGAGATAAATAACGCATAGAATTACAAAACATAACCATTATGATGATGTCAATTCATTGTATAAATGATCAGTTATTCGCTTGCCATGCATGGCCCAAATCATTACTGTTTCCCTTGCCATCGCACACAGGCACAACTAGCTATTTTCCCATCTCATGGCATTATTTAGAGCATCTCCAAGAGTTTGGCATATAGGTTTGGCATCCTAAAATTTTTGGCAAAATAAAAAAAATACTTCTCCAATAGTTTGGTATCTAGGTTTGGCATCTTTGGCAAGTTGGCAAATCTCGGTCGATTGCGCGCATATATGCGCGCGTGGCACCGACCGTGCATCGTAGTTTCCTCGTGTTTAGCGGGGCTCTTCGTTCGCTTAACGGGGCTCTTCGTTCACTTAACGGGACTCTTCGTTCGTTTAGCAGGTCTTTTCGTTTCGTTAGCGGGTTTTTGGGTTTTTGGAAACAAAATTTGCCAAACTGTTGGAGATGAGATTTTTTTTCCTCCCCATATTATTTTGGGAGTTGACAAACAACGAGATTTGGGAAACAAAATTTGCCAAATTGTTGGAGATGCTCTTAAAACACAATTTCCCATGCTAATGCCAATGTGTTCAATTGGTGATGATACACAGCATGACGGTACATACAAACAGTACCCAATAATGGACAGCTGAGTGCCAGTTTGCAAAGAGAGTGGGACGTACTTCTGCTAATAACATAATACCTGGCGCTTTACAAAATTCGCCCCAAGAAAAAATAAGAAGTCTTTTGTTTAGACAAGAACCCCTTAGAGCATCTCCAAGAGTTTGACATATAGGTTTGACATCCTAAATTTTTTGGCAAAATAAAAAAAATACTTCTCCAATAGTTTGGTATCTAGGTTTGGCATCTTTGGCAAGTTGGCAAATCTCGGTCGATTGCGCGCATATATGCGCGCGTGGCACCGACCATGCATCGTAGTTTCCTCGTGTTTAGCGGGGCTCTTCGTTCGCTTAACGGGGCTCTTCGTTCACTTAACGGGGCTCTTCGTTCGCTTAGCGGGTCTTTTCGTTTCGTTAGCGGGTTTTTGGGTTTTTGGAAACAAAATTTGCCAAACTGTTGGAGATGAGATCTTTTTTTCCTCCCCATATTATTTTGGGAGTTGACAAACAACGAGATTTGGGAAACAAAATTTGCCAAATTGTTGGAGATGCTCTTACTTACAACAGACCTCTACTGGATATGAAGTTATGAACACATACCATTTTGGACATCTTACAGTCTTAAAATGAAGGTTTGACTACTAAATTTTATCATAACTTGAGCATAAATTTTTTTTAAAGAACCAGCAGCAAGATCATTCCTGATATATATTAATAGAGAAGAACTTGAGCATAAATAGAACGGGATAAAAATTAAGATGGATGCATGTGTTACCGAGCAGGCGGTGGCGGCGGCGGAACTGGGAAGTAAGCTTTAGCCAGGTTGACGATGCAGCGGTGTTCAAACGAGGGGCATCCAGGATCTCCTGACTCTGACTCTGAGCTGGTGCTCGACCTTAGGAGGTCGCAAACTGGGGGAGGGAGAGAGCTGTAGATTTTTTCTGAGTCTGATGAGCTGCTGCTCAAGCTCAACCACACATGGGACCTGCTGCTTGATCGCGGCGGCACGGGAGGTTATAGGCATCCAGCTTCTGCAGGCTGCAGCACCCTCATTCATGACCCTGAAAAACGGTGGGTGCTTGCTTGTTAGTGACATCCAAAAGTTTTAAAATTCGACTCAGTTCAACTCGTTCTCAGCAGAAATAGAGGTGGGCTCGAAATTTTCAGGCATACTGAAGGAAACTGAATCCAAGTTTTCAGCCCAATTAACATCTATGCAAGTCCAATTCAGATAATTCCGCATAAACTTTCAGCTATATCGGAACAATCAATAAATTTGGATCAATGGGGGAAAATGCTCGGTTGGGGTGGTTAGGGTTTGGGCACCATCAGCATCACCTTCTCGGTCGTCGGCCGCGGCGTGAGCTCGCGGGAGACGGGCTTGATTGGAGAACACTGATGTCCTCCGCCAACAGGGACGGGGGCGATCGAGGTCCTTCCTGGGGTGGCGGTGGCCTGTCCTTCGCTGCCGTGACGCTGCGCTTCGAAGCAGCCGGAACTCCGGAACGGGGAGAAGGCCAGATCATATGAGTCCTAATGTCCTATACTGAGTGATTTCTGGTATGAGTTAGACACGGATTTTACATGAAGTTGGACTCTCGTTTTAAATTGTTTTCGGATTATATTTTTATTTTCTTTTTCCGAGTCATATTCAGATTTTTCGTGAAGTTGAACTCTCGTTTTAAATTGGTTTCGGATTGTTTGGTACTTTGGTTGTCACTTACTCCCTCCGTCCCTAAAAAGAACTTTGTTTTAGGATTGTTCATTGTTTTTAGAAGAAGTTAGTGCTTCATTAAAATTACTCACGTGCTTCTATTTACTCAAGGCAAACCATTTTTATTAAGAAATAAACCAATAATTAAAACAAATGCATGGAGACATACAAATCACAATCTCAAGCTAAATATGGACCCCAAGAGCTAAAACTTCAAAAGAAAATTCGAGAAAAATCTTCAAATTTGTTCGGAATTTTTTTATAAAAATCTTAAAACATGAATTTTTCTAGGATGGAGTAGAGTTTGGTCATCATAGACTACAATACCAAGCCAAAATTTGGCCATAGCCAAATAGGGCAGTGCCAAAATTTGGACAAAACAATGTTTGTTTGATTCATAATCATGCCGCCTGTAAAAATATTATTTGGATGAGAGCTACATTACATTTTGCCACAACTATGGGCGTTACGTGCGTAGGGTTTACGTGTCATTATTTTTCTTGATCGGAACATTAACCATGTGTAATGTTGATAAATTTAAAATCGTAAGGAATACAATGGTGAAAAGAAATAAAAAATCGGATATCTGATTTTAGTATAGATTTTTTTAGAAAAATGTTTTAGTATAGATATCTGCAGTTCAAGTTTCAAAATCCAATAATCTCGATGAACATGGAACCAAGTAGAATTTTTTTTTATTTTTAGCCCAAATTTGAAACAAATTTTAAATTTAACCCGCATTTGAAAATTTTTTTAAATCTAACCCGTTTGGCCCCGCCACCATGCATGGCGGGGCAAATGCACTGCACCCCGCCATGCATGGTGACAGGGTGCAGGTCCCACGTGGCACGCTGTAGGCTAGCGTGGAAAGGAGTACCCCGCCATGATTCATGGCGGGATACCCCTAACCCGCCATGCATCATGGCGGGGTACAACCCCGCCCATTTAAAAGTCCGGGCACTTCTTGTTTTTGGCCATTCATCCATTCCATTTCCTGCAGCGCCCCTCTCCGCCCTAGGACCGAGCTCCCCTCCCCTCGGCGCCCTCTCCGCCTAGGGCCCCTCCCCATCGGCTACCGACCCATCGTCGGACCTTATTTACGGAAGCCATGGCACGAAGAATTGCGTTTACGCCAAAGATTAAACGAGTGTTACCAACTACATTAGTCCAATCGAAATAACCAAGTAGAGTACTGTTGCTACACCTACACATAATTTAATTGTTTTAGCACTACATAACTATGATAACATGTGTCCGGCGCCTGCTAAATATGACTACTCTACTAATCGCCAGGGGTGTAGGGGTCTCGCGGTCTCCGTCGCCTCCTCGGATTCGTAGGGACCACGTTGCTTCTCCAGCCAACGTCTGTGCGGTCCCGTTGCTGCCTCTCGCGCTGCTGCCTATGTCCACGATCGAACTGCTACGTCGAGGACGGCCCCTGCAAGCAAGCAACCTGATGAGCTACTCTAAATGTTGAGCTACGAACAGTAGAATTAAAGAAAAAGCAAAGTATAGGGACCTGTTGCTCGGCTGGTGTGTAGTTCTCCTGCTGTGTGTAGTCGACCCCCTGTGTACCAAAAGGAGCACCGTATAGCTGTGAGGCACCCATCTCCTCGTGACCGGTGTACTCCCACTGGTGAACGTCCTCGTCGTCGTCGTCGTCGTCGCCACTCGTTGTGTCATACTGAAGTGCCTCATCCACATCGTCCGCAGCCGCTGGACCCTTCCCTCTGTCGTGCGGAGTACGAATAGACGAGGACGCAGCCCTGGTGTCGCTAGCAGAAGCAGCTGCGGTGGACATCGTCTGGCTCCTGGACCACGTGGGGTTGTAAGGTACGTCCAAAGTCGTGTCCGCACAGCTCAACTTTTGAGCCAACTTTTTGCAGCCTTTTTTCATTCTCTACAGGTTTAGATGACAACAACCATTATTAAGCATGAATTTTAAAGGTAACTGAGTTGTAGTCACGAATGTTACTATCAAAAGTACCTTGACAAAGGCGCGGAGAGGGTTGGTCTTGTCGTCCCTAGTCCGAAAAAGTTGCCTGGAAGCTTCCTCGGAGTAGTTCGACAACTGTTGTGCCTACAACATCACACAAGGTTAACTCGATTATTTTGATTGAATTTTAAAACCCTTACCTCGCTTGAGGATATAAGTACAAAGTACTTACTACGTATCTATTTAGAGGGGCCCTAAGAAGTTGTGTTTGCACCCTTTGCGCATCGTCGAACGCATCAGCGATGTCATCCTCACCTGCCGCATCTGCAGGCATGTTGGTGTACGGGACCATGAGATGAGTCCTCGTACTTCGCTGCAGCCATTGCAGGTACTCCATCCATCTTGCCGGGTTGTGCTGTGGAAGTTCGTTGAGGTGGCGAGGATGCCTGTTATACCAATTAAGCAAATGTGGTTCGTGCGTCACCGCCCAATCCTTTTGCGTGGTCCGAAGCCTTCGATCGATCCTGCATTGCCATATTACATTAGAAATGAGGCACTTAAGTAGAATAAACATATTGGCATCATACCCATGCAGCTGAGCGTTGGTGGAGTACAGCGGTGGAATTCCCTGCAACCTCCCGAACTGTCTGTAAACCCTGAAAGGGTAGTGCATCTTGACGACGTGGAAGAAGATAAGTGGCCCTTCGTAAAGCCACTCGTCCCCTTCCTCCTCGCAGCGCGGACTAAGGTAGTCCTCTAGCTCCCACCTAGACCACGGTGTCCATGTTACCTGCAAAGTAAAAAAACTTAATTTAGTATCAATCTCATTGATAGTGCCTTTAGTAGGAAATGTGGATATAACTTACGTAGTTGTGTGTCAATACGTCTATCGCATCCGTGTACTGCTTGTACCTCCTTTCCAGCTCGCCCCTCACTACCTTAGCGTCTTTCCAGATGAAAAGGGCGGTGGGTAGAACGTCTTCATGCTGCCAAACCTGCAAGTCACACAAACACGGTGCCAAACCTGCAAGTCACACAAGCGCGGGGGAGGGTGGCGGTGGCGGCTCCAGCGGCGGCTTCAAAGCCGAGCGGGCGTGGCGGGGCGCGGCTTTTATTTAGGCCGTGCCCCGCCATGATGGGTGGCGGGGTGTACCCCGCCATGATGGGTGGCGGGTTTGGCATACCCCGCCACGCATCATGGCGGGGTACACCCGGGTGGCATGCCACATCACCCGCCACGTGGGACCTGTACCCCGCCACCATGCATGGCGGGGTTCAGTGCATTTGCCCCGCCATGCATGGTGGCGGGGCCAAACGGGTTAGATTTAAAAAAAAATCAAACGCAGGTTAAATTTAAAATTTGTTTCAAATTTGGACTAAAAATAAAAAAATCACCAAGTACCACTTGCCACCTCATCTAGGTTCATGGGCACTCAACCGGCCCAACTGGGGCAGGTAATCGTGTTCTGGGCCTCCAGAAGCTCATACGGGCCGGATGAAAGCGGATCTGACTGCGGGCCGATCGGAGGCCTCTTTTGCGCTAACATGGAATTAAATTTATTTTAGAGAGATAATACCGGGAATTAAACTATTGTTAGGAAATACAGCATATGAGCGATTAAAGTTTTTTATTAGCCTGTTATGTTTAGGTAACACAGGAAGGAATTAGAATAGTGGTCGGGCGACTGAAATTCGTGCACTATATCAATAGTTTGTCGAGATAAACACCTGATCAGAAAATGGGGATGGTTTGGTTGCCATAAAAAACCGCATTATCTGATACAAAGCACATCCATATACCTCCGTTTTAAACATGACGCCACATTTTGATGGATTTGACGTTTAACCACTCGTCTTATTAAGAAACTCGGTGCAAATACGGTCAAACTCGTCCTAGTAACTAACTCAGTGCAAACACGCTTAAAGTATAGCTCATGCTTAAAGTACATAACTGTGGCAAATATATAGTCTCCTCTTAATCACATCTGCAGGGAAGAACAACCAAAATGGATCACCTGTAGAAAAACAGGGACAAGCATGAAACTCAGCAACTCCAGTACAATTAACTCAATGACACGAAATAAACTAGCTTCCCTTGCAAATAGCAGCTCAATTAGTGTGCTGAGTACAACAATTCTTCCAACCATCATGGCCAAATTCGAATCTCTGGTTGGAAACAGAGTACCACAGAGGCATTGCAATGGTAAAAAAACCTACGAGTAATCGTACAGGGAGATGCTCTTGTCATCCGACGCACTAGCTAGACGCCCTGCCCGGATTCCCGCCCCACCTGGCGGCCGGAACGCCACGGCCCAGACCTGGTCAGAATGGTTGCTCATGGTCTGCACTGAGGTCCTCATGTTGATGTCCCAGAGCCGGACCGTGCGGTCGCTGGATCCCGTCGCCACCGCCAAGCCATCAGGGCTCACATCGATGCTCAGCACCCAGCTTGCGTGGCCTGACATGGCCCCGATGAGGCTCTTCTCCTTGGCGTCGTAGATGTGGATGTGGCAGTCGTCGCAGGCCGTGAAGAGCACGTGGGGATCCACCGGGGAGAACACCATGGACCGCACTGGCATGTGGTGGCCCTCGAGATGGTGGAGGAACTTCATGCGGACAGCGTCGTAGATGGCAATGGTGCCATCCATGGACCCACATGCTAAGAGTTTTCCATCAGGGCTCCAGGCAACTGAAAGGACAAACTTGCCACTGCCTGTCCTGTCAGGGCGAGCGCCCTCCGGACGTGGGACAGTGAGGCTGGTAATTGGCTGCCACTTCTCTGTGTCCCAGAGCTTCACTGATCCACTGCCACCACCAGCTGCAGCCAGAGCATTACCCTGAAAAGTAAAGACTATGGTTTAGCCCAGCCTGTCAATAACCAAACTGAAGAAAGAACAGCCAATTTGACATATTAGATGTAACAGGATAGAAGGAAAATTCAGTCACAATTTCCTGTCATCTGTATTACTTGGAATCATAAGTACAACAGAACATGGCATATCAACTGTCAAGGTTTTAGCCAAATCAGAATATCCAAACTAATAATATTATCAAACAATGACAGGTGAAGCTTTTCAGGAGAGGACTGAAGGAACAGCCACTAACACACGTCAACTGTGTAAACATCAAATTCTACATCATAAACATGTCTATCAATATGCATTTGTGGCGACCATACAGTACAGGGAAATTAATTTCATGTTCAAACAAGGTTCAGGATGAGCTGGCACATGATCCAGAGTATGATTTATGCTTCTATAGTGTAGCAAGGTGAATCACGTCAATCAAGATAATGTCTAATTGAAATGACAACAGCTTTACTACTTCTACTTCTCCAAATTTCGTTGAAGCAGCATTACTGTCCAAATGTGAAAAAGAATTTGATACATTTCAGAACAAATACAAATTCGAAGTATTCAAAAATTAGATTTCTTTAATATAGTAAAGGCTTTGAAACAGTCCACAAGCAAAGTGAACTCCCAAATCAAATCCAACCCCACAACTATTGCAACTTTTACCAACTGAATGTATTGACAGCATGTAAAATAGTGCTGGTTTATCAAACAGATGTATAATGGAAACCTGATGCAGCATAACCATAAAAATCTAAGCACATAATCTGTCACAGAGATGTCTACACAAACCTTGCATCGATACATATAAGTTGATAATTGCATATTATTTTCAGTAAGGACCATTTTTTAGTTATGTAACAGGAATGTAGAATCATCAGTACAAGCAAGTGATTGCAAATACACCAAAATGGGGGATCAAGTGACACTATGCCAATAAATGCAGACCAATTACTGGAAACAAACAAGTGAAGGGCTAGAAGTGCCTTGATTTGATGGCGATAATAAAGCAACAGACAAGTAACAGGACAGACTTGCCTTCCTCATGTACCAACTACAGGCTTCACCTACACAAGACATGAATGGCAGATTGGGAAAGCTTGAAACCAACCATTATTTTCAGCATGCAAGATCTCAATTTTCCTATTTACAAGGCTAGAATTAGCATTTAAACTGAATACAACAAAATCAACCAAGCAATCTGAGGAATACTCTCTTAAATTTTCAGTTTTTCACAATAAGTAAAATTGCAAACTCAAGAAATCCAAACCAGGGCAGCACTAATGCAGCACTACGATTGAACTAAATAAAAGGTTGCTTATTCATATGCAGCATTTTGTTTTTCCTTAACCGTACAAAACACTACTAGTGGCAGTCATGTAGTCAAGGCCACATTTTGATCATGGGATTCAATCCTGAAATCTACAAAGTGAACCAGGCCATCTGAGGAATACACCATTCATTATCAATCTGCACTAGCACACTCAACAATAATTGTGAAACCCACAAAATCCAACCCAGGACAACATTTTTTGCAGCACTCCGCCCTCGAATTACTAGAATCACCACACATCTAATTAAAATCCCACACATTTAGCTCAATCTCCTATGGATTTCAACCTAAATTACAGCAGAAATCGCAAGAGAGCAACCATTTTTGCCTTTTTTAAAAAAAATCCAGAGTCCCAACTAGGGGGGAACCAGCCACGCGCTCACCTTGGGGTGGAACTGGACGCCCCAGACCTCGGACGGCGGCGCCTCCAGCGTGGCGACGGATGCCCCTGTGTCGACGTCGAAGACGCGGATGAAGCTGTCGAGCGACACAGCGGCGGCGAGCGCGCCGGCGGGGTGGGCGGCGAGGGAGACGACCCCGAGCGCGTGGCCCCGCGCGGGGGACCCCAAGGCGGCGAGGTCGTCGGGGAGCCAAGCGCGCACGGTCTCGTCGAGCGCGCCGGTGAGGAGCACCGCCGTGGGGCGGTGGTCGGCGGCGGGCGCCCACGCCGCCGCCCAGATGGACTCCTCGTGGGCGCCGTCCACAGACTTGAGCCCCGCGAGCTTCATCTCCCTTGGCCGCGTCTGGGTCCCGAACGGCTCCTCGCCGGCGAGCGGAAGGCGAGGTGGAACCCTAGATCGGTGCTCGATCTGGTGTGGGGGCTGGGGAAAGTGGGAGACAGGGAAAGAGAGCAGAGGAGGGCTTTGTGGGTTTTAGAAAAAAAAAAAAAACAAGTCTTTTTTTTTTCTATGGAATCAAAGTCAAAGAACAAATATAAAGAAAAGACTTCGATGGCCAATTAAATGAGGTGGAGAACAAGTGAAAGAATAAATACGAAAAAAGACCTTGATGATGAGCAAATTAAATATGAGGAAAGATATAGATACTATTCATCAACCTCTCCTCTCTACAAAAGATGGAAGGATGGTTTAAAATGGCATCGTTAGATTATACATCTTATTATATCGAAACGTGTCAACAAATAAAGAGGATATTTCTTCTCTCGGTCCTAGTTCTTGCTCTTGCATCTATGTAATCCAACATTCCAACTAGTCTCTCAACAATTTTTAGTAGTTTTTGTTAAAAAAGCATTTTTAGTAGTTTTGATTGAGGCACAGCTAAAACCCATAGCAACTCATCCTAAAGGAACAAAAATATAATTTATTTTGTTTTGTGTTGTTTATTATTTATCATAGAGATAATATATCTATCTTTTTGCACGTCGTATTAGGTTTGTCCTAAGTAAAATATTTCTAACTTTAACTGTCAAACAGTTCTAGTAGTGAATGTTGAAACATAAATCTTATGTTTTTAAGCTAGCTATATAAGGGCCTATTTGACACAACTTCATCAACAGCTTTATGAGCTATTATGAGCTGTTTTTTTTGTCAAACACCCTTTTCCAAAATAGCTCATAGGGTAAAGCTCCTTTTTTTAGGCTCTCATAAAGGAAAGGAGAGAGGTGAAGCTGAGAAAAGTAGCTTTTCACATATCTCTCCCTCGTAAAACGAGATGGAAGGATGACTAAAAGTGACATCCTAGAACAACATAGTATACATCTCGTATAGCAAAACATATTAAGAAATAAAGAGCTTATTTCTTCTCTCTGTCCTAACTTTTGCTCTTGTATCAATGTAATCCAACTAGTCTCTCAACACTTTTTAGTAGTTTTTGTTAAAAAGCCTTTATAGTAGTTTTGATTGAGACACAACTAAAAACCATAGCAGCTCCTACTCAAGGAAAAAAATATAATTTATTTTATTTTGAGTTGTTTATTATTTATCATAGAGATAATATATCTGTCTTTTTACGAATATCTGTCTTTTTACATGTCGTATTAGGTTAGTACTAAGTAAAACATACTGTCAAAAAGTTCTAGTAGTAAATCTAAAAACATAAATCTTAAGTTTTTAACCTATATAAATATTTTAAAAGTTTATGGTCAAAGCTTGAAATATTTTACTTAGGACAAAACTAATAATACATAAAAACTGAGGAAGTAATTTGTTGGAAGCGATCGTCACATTATATAACCACACACGCACACCATCAAATGGTAACAAATGATTAGAAAAGAACACTTATTTTGGCATTTTAGCACCATGGTCGCTCGCTATATCGCCCACAGCCGGCGATGATCATAGCCATTAGCCCACGCTCGTCGTGGCCCCCTCTATTCTACCCTTTGTTAGCCAAGTTACTTGCCCTGTCGTCTCGTCTTGCCACGGCCACCTAGGGGATCCCTGTATAGTTGCTTGACATCCTAACTCTGAATCTTGAAACACTCCCTCTCCTCATCTACTACCCAATGGCCAAAACCCTAGCTAATTCTAGTCCTTCGACTTCACCCATTGAAATAGGAGAAAGTGAGTGTGAGATAGAGAGGTCGTCGTTGGTAAGTACCAACACTAGTAATGTCGACCATGGAGACATATAGCTTGGTCGGTTGGGAATTAGTTTCCTATTTAGTTAGAGGAAAATCTTAAACGAATTAGCTTACAAAGAATCCTAGATGCACTGGTTTCTATCAATCATCATCTATGCTTTGATTGACATGTCAATGAGGTACTCATGGGTTCTTTTTTAGTTTTGACCGGTCAACTTTACCTTCAGTATGGATACCTAGGATCCACGTAGTCAACAACCACCATGACTAGTTTGGACAAAATTCTTATCTTGATAGTGACAATATATTTGTGTTCCATGCATTACATGCAGTAGACAACATAGGTGAGGGGGGATAGTAAAAGCATGTTATAGGTACACAAAGATCTTTTACATCCATAGATGGGGTGCAAATGGGGTGCAAATAATCAAATTTAGCAATCTCTGACGCTGTATTGTTTATTGTAGTGGTATGAGTAGGACCATGCCAGGTTGGGGCTAGACCATGTTCTCTAGTGGTGTAAGGAGCTAAATAATGTTATGTATCAGGCCGTGCACCTTCTACTTTATCCTTTATCTTTATTTGTCTTGTATCCTTTATCTTTTCTGTGTCATGCTACTATCTTTATCATTAACCCCCGTTAGATGCATAGGTGTGATATATTCAAAAATCATGTTTATCGATAGCCTTAGTCATTATCTTTCCTAAGGATAACAAAATATGATGCATTGAAATATTCTAGAGTAAAATGGTACAACATATTTATATGTGTTTATAAAATTAATTTATTGGAGCATAAGAAATACCAACACTGACGAGTACGCGTGGGCCATGGGTACCCTCATCGAGGCTATAACCAACTACTAGGACTAGGGTGGACCGGATCAACTGGATGAGGACGAATCTCACCTTATAGTGTATCATTTGGTTGGTGCATGAGGAATATAGAGATGACTAATCATGACTCCTTGAAATCGACTAGATTGGGATTCATGTAACCGGTTACAAAAGTGATCTATAAAGCAATCAAGAAGGGACTTCATCTCTATAACACTATCCCTCCAAACTATAATAAGTAGGGACGACAGAACTCCGCCCTCCCTAAGGCCTTGGATGCGTATGTATCCGTCTCAATCCACATGTGTTGAAGTGGATTGGAGTGGAATTACACATGCATCTAAATAAGGCCTAACTAGTACCAAATACACAACTCCTGCATGCATTTACCAGCACGGCGCACAAGCAATACGAACATCATCATACACTAGATGTAGCAGTGGTGGACCCATGATTTTGAGGGTGGGTATTCAAAATGTAAAGGGGTATATTTTTTTTAACAATCAAATGCTAATATTTGGCATGTATAACGCTACATAGGTATAACTGCATAATATATAGCAAATATATGGCGCAGAATTGAGCACGAGCACAATTTGAGAAAGAGAGATACTACGCAAATAGAGAAAGAGATATACACATGCCGTATTGGCCATATTAGGCTATTGGGCCATCTAGTGGGGACTGAGGAGGGAGGGAGTAGCAACGTTTTTGGGCTGAATTCTTCACGGATTAGCCAATTATTCTTATTCTTTTTAGTACATATATGTATATAACTACATACACTATATGTATACAATCTTTTGCCAGAAAATTTGGGTATTCAACTGAATACCCTCGCATATAGCTGGGACCGCCCCTGAGATGTAGGACATCATCTACCTAAACAAAGTATTAATATGTGTCATCTTGTGTGCTACCCTTGTAGTCTGCTATGCGTGATACATCGATTATTTGCCCGTGGTACAAAACATATACTTGTTCCCACTTTATTTACTCCCATACGATGTGTTACATGTGTAGACCACACACATCACACTGTAGACACCAGCACAGCATGCAAGGGGGTCGCCGGATTCAACACGGTGCCATAGCGGTCATTGAGGTCCATGCCCTCCAATCCGATCCCATCACCATCAGGTAATCTCCATTCATTCCTGTGCAGAATCGATGCCAGCAGCAATGGCACAGACCGCGCGGTGTACTCCATTCCAGGGCACACCCTGCGCCCCGCACCAAACGGCCTATACGCCTCCTTCACCATTGATGAGTGCACCTCCTGGCCAGCCAAGAACCTCTCCGGGATGAACTCCTCGGGACGAGGCCATACGCTCTCGTCCCTTCCTATTGCCCACAGGTTAACGATGATGCTCTCGTCCCTTCCTATTGCCCACAGGTTAACGATGATACCCGTTCCTTTGGGCACGTGGAATCCACCTAGAGACACGTCATCCGCGACCACCTCACGCGGTATCAGAGGCACTGCTGGGTGTAGACGAAGTGTCTCCTTCACCACGGCATGGACGTACGGCAGCTTGCTGAGGTCACCCTCCGTGACCAGCGGCGGATCTACAGGGGGGCTGGGTGGGCTCCAGCCCCCTTAATGACTGGATTTACCACTAAAAACACTGTAGCAAAAACCTCAAATCACCGTTAAATCTTCATGCAAATCAACATCTCCATTGTTTTAGCCCCCCTGATTCTCATCCTGCATCCGCCACTGTCCGTGACGAAATCTTTAGACCCTAGTTGCTCGGCGAGCTCGGCGTTCACCTTCTTCATCTTGTCTGGGTGGTGAAGCAGCTCCGCCATCGCCCATTGCACGGTCACCGTACTCATGTCACTCGCTGCGATGAACATATCCTATAAACCGATGGTGCAGGTTATATTCAATGTAATCATGCAAAGTTTATCCAAGATAGTTTGTGTGTGTATGCGTACTGTTAGAAATGTATAGTGATCTGTTGGCGCGTGAGCTTGGACATGGCCATCCGGGACAGGAGGATATCCAAGATGTCATTGTGCTTCTGGCTGCAAGCTAATCGTTTCTCGATGATCACTTCATCAAAGAACCTGAACAGCTTGGCCAGATGCGTGGAGATGCGGCGGCGCGAGCCAAGGAGGTGTTCCAGCGGCGCCAGGAAAGGGAAGGTGTCGGAGACGCTGGGCTTGGACCACTCCTCGATCACGGGCACCACGAGGCTCTTGAACGTCTGTGCCTTCTGCTGCTCACGCAGGTCCACCACGTCCTCGGAGAAGAGAACGTTGGACACGACGTTGAGCACCGTGCCGTTCACGGCCTCCCGGATGTTCACCGGCCTGCCGGAGACGGCGCACGCCCTCACGTGCTCGGCGAGCTGGCCGGCGCGGCGTTCCAGGACGTGGCGGATTTGGCTGGAGGAGAAGCCGGCGCCGATCAGGACGCGGAGCTGCCGCCACAGCTGGTCGGAGCTCGGGAGGAACACCATGGACGTGGCGCCGTACGACAGCACGCGCACGTTGTCGGGGACGAGCCGGGCCGCGAGCGCCGCGTCGTTCTTCACGAGGGCCTCGTGGGCGACGGCGGTGGAGGAGACCACGGCCATGGCGCGGGTCAGGCCGAGCCGGAGGTACACGATGGGGCCGTGGGTTTCGGCGAGGGCGACGAGGCTCCGGTGCGGGTTGTGCCGGAGGGGCCCGATAACGTAGAGTAGGCTGCCGAGGAGAGGGTGGCCGGCGGGGCCAGGAGGCGGCGGCGGTTTGTTGAGAGCTGTCGCCGAAATACGCTTGCTCTGCATGGATCTATGCAGGGTGGCAATGGTGAACGCCAGCAGTGCCACTGTGTAAGCAGCAAGCGACACCCAGAACCCCATCCTGTCGTGTGTGTCAGTGTGTGTGGTGTTAATTGAGCTAGCTAGCACGGCAAGATATTTATAGATATTTATTTGTGTGTGCGGTGCAGTTCTAACTCTAGCTTAACTCTAAACACGTGTGTAGTAGTACAATCTAAGTACGCAAAAGCAATCATGCGACCGTCACGCTCCGCGCGGACGGTGCGACCCTCTCCCTTTCCCTCTCCCATACGCCCGGCTCGCCCCACCACCCCGCGCCCGCACGGGTTCCCACGCTGGAGAGGGAGAAGAAGCTAGCTCTGGCGTGTTTAGAAGGAAGGGGCCCTAGGGAGACAGGTCGGGCATGCGGTGGGAAAGAAGGCCGGGCAGTTTAGGGCCTAGTGGTGGTGGAACGAAGCGGCCAGGCTAGGGAGGCGGGGGCACCATGGCCAGAGGGAGGTCGCCGCGACTGGAGCTTGCCATCGCGAGATGGGGGAGGGGAAGAAGGTGTTCGCCGCGGGCGCGCTTGCTAGGGTTCACTGGACTCCGGCAAACCCTAGCGCGCCACGGCGGGACGGTGGCCGGCGGCGGGGGTGAGGACGAGGAGGAAGGCGAGTTCGAGGATGAGTGCGGGGTGCTCGACGGCGAGGGACGGGGTGAAGGAGGGGCGCGGGGAGGAAGAGAAAGGGACAGGAGAGGAGACGGATGGGAGGTTGAGACAGGTCGCGTGTTCCCGAAACGCGCTATCCGTCACACGATAACGTCATCCATCTAATAAGTACATTAAAAGCAATTGTGACACTAGTCCTTCCTGTTGATTAGCCCATGCATGATTTACGTGGAGCACTGTGCACTGACAATATAATAATATCCAAGGTCAGGACGAATCTATTTCAAGTATCGTTTTCACGTTGTACACGCGGCCCAATATTTAAATGCTATTGGAACAGTGACAATTTCACTCTCCGTCGGCTCGGACAAAAACAAACAAACAAACCAACAATATATATATAGATCTGCTCGGGGCCCCTTCTGATTCGATTTCAGTAATCAGTTCACACGTATTTTTGCTCGTAGATTTCCTTGGTCGGCGTTTGGTTAGATATATAGAGCCGCAATCGATCACACCGTGAACTGATACGGGCTCATGCAATTTGGTTACCGCTCTCCACCAGGCGATATACGCCGCCGCTCCCCAGATGCCCGCATGCAAATATGCAATTAAGAGCCATCCAAACAGATCGCTCTTTCAGTTGCATTACCGTTGTCGTTACCATTGCCGAAGCAAACAATACCTAAGTTTTTACTGTTACACAGGGCTACGAAATTGATTTAAGCACTGTGGTCGTTCGATCGTTGGATCGAGAGAAATCGAGGTCCAGAGTTCTGCCGACTTCCATGGTTTCAGTAGGAACATTAGCATTGATCAATTCAGGCTCGATTCATTGCGTTTTTGCGAGTTTGGCAATTGAATTTGCAAGTCTAAACAAGATTAAAGTTCAATGAGATCCTTTCGCATGTCATCTTGGCATAGTATGTACTACAAATTTTGTTTGAACTCTTGGTTTGGTTGCGTTGCTACACAAATTTGTGAGAACTTTGGTCAAGAACGTGGCGCTAGCTCTCAGGCTTTTTCATAATTAGCAAATATGTCTGTGCGTTGCAACGAGAGAAATAAGTACCAAACATTTAAGAAAACATGGACCGAAATAATACATATCTCTTTATATTTTACTCTTTGTATAAAATTTCGTCTAGAATTGTGCTTGAAAAGATATTTGTTAGACTACACTGAACAACTAACTTCATATTTCAGTCCACAGTTTGATTGATTGAACCATATCGACTGAGCAAGGTTGTAACAATAAGATACGTTTTATTTCTAATTAGAACTGTACGAATAGTTTGGTGATGAAAAAATATATTTCTTAAAGAAGAGGTCAAGGGCTTAAAGGCATATAATATTATTATATTTATTATTATATTATTATTGATATTTATGGAAATGACTAAATTAGAACAGGAAGTTGAAAACTGACGATCAAAGTGGATTCTTATAAAGCTTGGAAAAAGAATAGACGAAACTAGTTCAAACAGGAACACGTGAAAAAAAGAGCATACCTAGTCCAGACGAGCTTCCGATTTTATCGTTGTTTTTGTTGAAGAAGAAATGTATGGTTGGCGCAGCGCTCGTGACGGATACAGTGAGCTCGGGACGTTCAATGCTAGTGCACCAATGGCTTCTTGCCAAGGCTGCAGCTGCTGAAAAGCACGATAACTACAGTATTTTTTGTATTTCAACCTGGCAGCATTAGCTCAAATGCATGGTTTGCTTCAAGATAAGCCGAACATATTATTATTCTTTTTTTTGCGAGTAACCAACATTATTCTAACTCGTCGAGCGTGTATGCGCACGGCTGGCATGCCTAGCACAAGAACCGGCGCAGGTGCTAGTGCTTCCTCTCTCTTCTTAGCCGTGCAGTTTGCTCGCTTCTCCTTTTTCTTTTTGGTGTGATGTGATTTGGATTGTTTTGCTTATTATTGATTGATTCTAAGCTAATGCACCTGGAGGAGGACTCGGTCTCTGGCTAGGCACCAACACCAACGAACCGTGGTAGGACAGGTCTCTTTGTTGGGCACAAACTTCAGATTGCGAACATCAATGTAATATAGTGGACGTATTATATTGTGGGAAGTAAAAGGCCAAGTTGAAAGAGGAACTTTGCTATGTAGAAAGTAAATAAAATAAGATTATATAAGAAATAAATAAATAAACCATTGGAGGGCAGATGCCAGAATGCCGAGATGCTGGATGCCTAGATCGGACCGAGCAGAGGAAAAAAAAAACAGGATCGCCCGGAAAAAAAACAGGATCGACCAAGATACGTACAGGTAAAAGACTAGAAAGAGATAAAAATATACTGAAAACAAACTTGGGGCTTATACGGAGAAAAAACAAAAAGAAAAAGGAAACCCTATCGCCTGCTACGTATATAGGAAAAAAATGGAAACCTAAGGAAATCTAGCCAGACACGAAATATTTAACGGGGTGAAATAAGATTTTGTCTAGTTTATTTTTTATTTAAATTAGGATTCATATTTCTATTTAGTTTATTCAAGCTCAGGGAGATCTATTTGTCTTAATTATCTAGGGTCGTATAAATTGAGACGAAAGAAACGCTCGACTACCGGTAGTTAGGGAGAGGTGGACGAAAAAATGGATGGACGAAAAAATAGCTGGAGATTTTGCCTCTTTATTTTATACTAGCAAACATGCCCATACATTATAATGTTGCGCAGTTTATCTATAGTATTTGGAGCTCAAAAATTAATCTAACAAACGTGTGGTGCTAAGTGCTCTAACTCGTATATTACATATATGAGCATGAGATGCTTTGACATTTATCCAATGATCATCTGTGTATTTCAATTTGTCTTGAGATCGGACTCTAGGTAGTGTTCGAAATTGCATTATAGGTTTAAATGTGTCTTTAAATCAAACTTTATACCGTGTGTGGATGTACACTAATCTAACTCGTTCCGTTGTATTTAGTCTTTCTGTTTGTTTTTTTGTTGCATTTTTTTTGTTTTTTTTCTATTTTTTCTTTTCCCGTTTTCTGTTCTCTTGTGTTCAGTCCGAGTTCTTATTCATTTTAGCTTCTAAGAACTCTTTAATAAAAACCTCACATGTTCCAACTCGTCTTGAATGGACCCATACTATTTCTAGATGTGTGCTGCTCTAACTCCTCGTAGGTACATTGGAGACATGGATACTCATATGATCTTTGTATCAGGTGTTCTAATTCCTCTTGGGATCGTACAATGTAGATCGCTCATGTATTTCAACTCAGTTTGGGGATCAGACTTCACACCGTGTTTGACACATTGCTTTAACTCATAAAGGAGAAAGTGATAGGAAAACACAATATATGATGTCGCCAATGATGTCGGTCGCCTCCGCTTCCTACGGTTCTCCAGCTTGGCTCGCCGCAGTTCTTGGATGCCACCATGCTCGCACGACATGCTGCATGCGTTGCCGCTAATCTTATCCAACATGCTACACCAAGGGGCTAGGGCGACTTCGATGGTTGTCCAACTTGGTAGTGGAAATCTTTATTTTATATAGGCAAGGATCAAAGGTTCAACACATCCATGATTATTGAATTTAGGCCTTTTGATTTTGAAATTTATAGGAGGAACAAACACACACAAAAAAAACAAGACCAAGTGCACGGATAAATGGGTAACATGTGGACGCTCCACTCAGACAGACTCAGAAAATGCACGAGAAATGCTTGCACCGACACTCGGATGGAGCACACTTGGGCGGACGGGAAAAAAGAGAAAGACTCGGTATTCGCTCGCACGGATGAAAAAAGAATGCTCCGACGGATGAGAAAAAAGAAAAAGAATTAAAGAAAACGAATCAAAACCAAAAAACTTTTTGTGATTTAATATTACAACTCAAAGGTACGTAGAGCCAAAATTTCTTTCCCATTTTTTTTTGTTTGGCCCTTCTCTAACTAACTTTATCAATGTGAAAATTGTCTCTATTCATCTGACATATACACGATTTCTTTATAACAGGTTCTTGAGATAACATATATATATATATATATATATATATATATATATATATATATATATATATATATATATATATATATATATATGAATCCTAATTAAAATAGAAAATAAATTAAGTGAATCCAATCGTAACCTTTTCTTACTCTTTTTTCGTTTTTGTTTTCCTTTTATTTTTCTTTTTTATTTTCCTAGTTTTCGTTCGCATATCCGTTGTTTTGGTTTTGGTTCCTTTTTCATTTATGTTTTTCTTTCTCCGTTTTTTCTTCGCCTCCATTGTTTTGGTTTTCTGTTTCGTTTTATTTTTTTTCTGTTTGCCTCTTGTCGTTTGTTTCCCTTTTCATCCACCACACGTGCGGTTGGTTTGCCGTTAGTTTAAGTTATTTTTCGTCTCATCTTCCCGTTCTAATTTCGGTTAGAAATCTACTCGGATTAAGATTCACGTAGAGAGCCGAATCAAAATAGTTTCCACATGCATGGAGTTAGTTTGGGAGAGGTGGACGAAAAAAATTGCCTGAATTTTTGCCTCTTTAGTATTATTATTAGGTATATATATATATATATATTAGGCATTAGGTATTAGGTGTTAGGTATAGATTAGGTATAGATATAGATTAAGAGAAAAATTTCTTGAGTTGGAGGAGAACTGGAAATTGGTGCGAGCGGGCCAGCGGATGGCTATCTTGCTGCAGGCTGAGCAGGCCAAGGCGGGCCAGGAAAGCTGGGGGCACCAGCTGGGCCGTGCAGGCCTGTGCAGCGGGTGAAGCCAGGTGGTCTCTGCGGGCCGGGCGATAGGGCCGAAAGCCGAGACAGACCAGATCGCAGATGAGAGAAAAAAAATGTTGCTAAAAAAAAGAAAAAACAAAATGTTCTAATAAAAAAAGAAAAACAAAAGGTGTTTCATTTAAACTAGCAATTAAAACCAATTTTCTAAATCATTTTAAACCGTAACTGTGAAAAATATTAGAATTTTGTAAAAAATATAGTTTTAAATCTCCCGCTATAGCCCGCTGTAGCCTTTTGAGGCAGGGTGACACTATTAGAGTTCATGTACAATTTAGTCGCTATATCCCGTTATAGCCCGATATAACTCCGCTATTAGCTGTTTTAGAGATATACCGCTAAACACTTTAGCCCGCTATTTAAAACATTGGTAAAAATAATTTCGAAAATATACTATTTTGTAAGCATATTTTGAATCCAATTTTCAAAGTAAAAAATGCTTTCAGAAGCCTTTTTAAAATAAAATTAGACATTTTTAGAGCATGTTTTCAGAATATATTTTTGAAACTATTTTCAAAATTAACACTTTTGTCTAAATATACCTAAAACATATGGAAAATACATTTTAAGGATTTTTTTCATACTCAATTGACTTATTTTCAGGTCATTTGAAAATTTTATGGCAAGTATATCTATCCAAAATATGCAATGCATTTCAAAAAAATCGATAGGCATGCAAAGATTAATTTAAACTAAAAATAGCGAATCATTTAGAAAAAAAAACTACCTAACTTCAATATATGTCCTCTATTACATGTTGGAGAAAGTTTTAAGTACATAGGATAAAAGTTCTATTCGATAACGACCTTAAAATAGGACTACATATATGATAACAAATATCTTTTTGGAAAGATGTACATCCCTTCCCCAGCTAGGCTAATATTAGCATCGAAGTCTACATACACATTATAAGGACGTGTTTAGATGTCCGAAAAGAGGCAAATTTTTTTTATAGTAACTATCACATCGAATCTTTGGACGCATGTATAGAGCATTAAATGTAGGTAAAAAAATAACTAATTGCACAGTTTGTCTGTAAATGTCGAGACGAATCTTTTGAGCTACTTAGTCCATGATTAGACAAAATTTGTCAAATAACAACGAAAAGTGCTACAGGAATTTTTTCCAAAAAATTTCACAACTAAATGGGGCCTAACATTGCCGCATCACAGAACTTCCTCGGTACCAAAAGCATATGGTGGAGGGGCGGAAGAGTTACTAGGGACACAACCAGTGATGAGTCAATGCTTTTGGCTTATACGTCACACAACCAAATGACCAACCAGAACATTGTCGACGAAATCTGGTCAGCAGTCTACCAAGGGGTATGCCCAAGATAGTGATTAGTCGGTAGACAGGTGCGCAAGCTACGAACTAGATGGTGATGCAAGACACAACAAGGTTTTATCCAGGTTCAGCCACCGTGAGGGCGTAATACCTACGTCATGCGTCTGATTTGTATTGCTGTGTATAATGAGATGTGTTTTGAGGAGGTCCCCTGCCCGCCTTATATAGTTTGGGGGCAGGGTTATAGATCTGGAAACTAATCCTGCTCGGTTACAATTGCCATAGCTGACCGGATAAGGATTTCTATTCTAACCGACCAGGATCTTGCTTGATCTCTAAGTTTGCTTTCCTTTCTTGCGTGGGACGCCGAGCAGATCGACTGGGCCATGTGTCGTCTTCTGATGGGTCGGGCCCACTGGTCTGGGCCAGCCTAAGTCTAGCATAGGGGTATAGGGGTTAATACCACCACAGCTAGTCCCCGAGCACCATGTATTCTGATGTGACACGCCGTTTTGACCTTCTCCAAAAAGTGAGGCTTGAGTTCTTAACGTCTCCGACCAGTCAAAACACTAGCTGAGTAGTTGTTGCAGGTGTCCGACCAACTTATAATACAGTCGACCATCATTGTTGCCGGAGAAAGTAGGTTGTCTGAAGAATGTATGGTGCTCTTGAGAAAAAGAAAAAGATTTCCTTCCTGGTGAATTGTGCTCACTTGTATTTCAAAAAGAAATGTAAGCAGGGTAAACAAAGCGTAGGGGTCAAAAAAATAAACATATTCACCGCTAGGTGAAGTATGCCCACTTAGTCCCCGAGCCTGGTAGTAGGTGACGTAGGCACGTGGTGCCAAGGTCTAAAATGAAACTCCATGGAAACTTGATACTGAGATGCACCGACAGGTGCATCGTACCGATGTAGTCCCCGAGCTTGCTGGAAGACGAGGCATGAGCCTTGTAGCAAGGTCTAAACAATAATGATCTCCCAACTATATGTGAGTCCAATTTCACATGTAGCCGAGGAAATCAAGCATCGAGCTGTGGTCGGAGAGTGGTCGAAACAGTCCCCGAGCACAACTTGAGGTATGGTTGATGAGTCCCCGAGCAGAATGAGACGTGGTTGATGAGTCCCCAAGCAGAATGAGACGTGGTCGACGAGTCCCTGAGCCTGGTCGAGGAATATAATGTGCTCGTTGGTCTATGACAATCTGTGGCCGGACCATTCCCCAAGTATCTCTTATTGTCTTCCCGTTTGACTCAGAATATTTAATATGTATTTTTCTTTCTTCCTTGCTCTAACATGATGTCACAAAAAGTTGACTGATGTGATGTTATTATCACGCTCGTCTGCCTTATCAGTGTCACAATGAACCGTCCATCAGGCGTAGCATGCCAGTGTGGGCTCTCCCGCAGAGGAAATGGGGGGCACATTTATTGGCGCAGTAACCGGGAAAAAAGTGGAAACCAAAGAGATCACGCCATGTTTGTTGCACACGTATCCCAAGAATCTTGGGGAGGTGGAACGACACGATCAATGAGATAAATAGCCATAGTGCGGCCATTCCCCATTTACACCCAACAGTCGCATTTGCAAACCAACTGTCTTCTTCCTCCACCCCGCGTGCCCTAGTCCGATTCCGCCGCCGCCATTAGCACAGCGCGCTGCCATTAGGAGCGACGCGCTCTCTGTACACCAGCAGAGCCAAGGCAAAGAGGCGAGAGAGGTAGAAGATGGCCAAGACGGAGGCGGCGAAAAGGGCCGAAATGATGTGGAAGGAGTGGTGGAAGTCGAAGTCCACCGAATCGGCCATCAATGACCTCGTCGGCCTGGGCATGCTTCACAACTGGGAGCTTGTTGGATGGCGGCCAGCGGGCAGCGACAGCTACCCCAATCCCTAGCCTGGTGAGATAGTTATCTTTGAAGATTTCTTCAAGCGGGGTTTTGGGGTTCCTGTCTATCTGTTCCTCCAAGGTTTATGTTTGTATTATGAGATTGGGATTTGCAATCTGCATCCTAACTCGATCTTTCTTGTTTCTGTCTTTATCCACCTTTGTGAGGCGTATGGGGGAATCCAACCCCATTTCGACCTCTTTCGATATCTGTTTTGGTTGAGGAAGAAGCGGTCCCAAGGCGGCTCCAAAATTACCGGCGGAGTGTACCTGACCCTCCGGGATGGGATGAAGCAAGAGTACCTTAACTGCCCCTAGAACACCTCTCTCGGAGATTGGTACAAGAAGTGGTTTTACATTCACGAAGAGCCCGACAGTGCTACGTTATGCGACGTCGGGTATATTCCGAACAAGAGAGTGACCTAGAATGAGCGACTAGAACTGGCCGAGTAGGTGGAGGAGTTGATAGCTTCACTCTCGTAGAATCGCCTAGACGGGCCGGCTGTGGCTAGGAACTTTATTAGCCGGCATGTACAGCCTTGCCAGAGGAGGGTGCACGTCGGGTACGAGTACCAAGACTCGGCCGACCAGACGAGGATGCGTGTGGAGGATCTGGACCACGATGAAATCATACGCCGGATTAGGGAGTTGTTCAATCCGACAGACCAAAGCTACTCTCCCCCAAGCAGGATCCAGCATGCGTATAAACTCATCCGACCAGCCCCGAAGGTAAACAACCAAATTTTTTAGCTCCGAGAAGTGTTGCCGACCACCATAGAGTAAAACTTCCTTATTTGTCTTGTCTTTGCGTGTATACAGGTGCACGGTGTGGAGAGACACAACCTATTCATGTCATTGGCGCCTGGAGTCGAGCACTCGCAGAGCGTGGAGCCGCCACCACAGAACGTGCAGCGGTGCTACATTTGTGTCGAGGACGACCATGACTCTGAGGCCTGGGCAGGAACTTGGAAGAGTCCAGTCGTCACCGACCAATCGAAGAAGAGGGCCGGGAGCTCCTAGGCAAACGAGAGCCCAGAAGACTCGACCAGGAAACACCATCGAACCATGCGGGACTGGTCAGTGGACAAAGTGGAGGTGGACGTGAGCGCCTACATGCTCAATCCTCGAAGAAAGAGGAGCGAGCAGACAATGTAGGGGGGATCGACCCCACCGGTAAAGGGGCCACAAGAAGGCCAGACGCCGCCAGTAGGGCCGACACCAAGCGTGAGAACAGCTGAAGAGGAAGCCAGGCCGCCACCACAAGATGGAGGTCAGGGTTCCTCTGCCCAGCGCCCAAGCTAGGGGCAACCGTGGCGTCGCGCCTTCACCACCATACATCGGAGCTCAGATCTATAAGTTCCTAAAAACTCATTTAAATTGTGCATCAATAGTATTAGCGAGCATATAATTAGTAAAGGTAACTATTCTATTGTCACATGTTAGCTCGGCATCAACGGAGAGACCCGAGCAACTGGCCATCACTAGGGCAACCGAGTCGACCACCACCACGACATCCGCTAAGCAACCGGTGGGTCAGACCACTAGGGCGGCGGAGCCGACAACGAGCAAGGATGTGGGCAACGTGGCGAACATGGAAGTGCCCGAGTAGGTGCATGAGACGGTGGCCGGGCAGGAGGCACCGGAGTAGGTGGCGCCCGAGCAAAGTCTTTTGGGTCCACTGAGTGAAGGGCAAGTCCTCGAGACCAATCAGAGCATGCCCGAGCAGACCATGGCCACCACGAACTCGACGCAAGGTGGTATGCTTGACGCCGTAGCCAAAGGAAAATCAGCGGTGACGTTGTCGATCACTGGGCTAAACTAAGGGCGAAAGCAAGCTGGTGCCGAGCAGGCGATAGAGTCTAATGACGACATCATCGAGGAAATCTAGGGGCACCCACAAGACAGGCATCAACATATATATATCTGCCGTGAACGTGGAGACCATTACGTCTGCCATGAGGAGATCTCCATTGATGAGGAGACGGCGAAAGTGAAGCGGGCGACAAGACGACTCATCGGAGAAGTACAGGTAGGAGGACTCCTTGATCACTGTCGTAGACCAGCCTTAGTTTGTGGACACGCATAAATGATATTATATGTGATGTGCAGGGCCTCGTGAAGACTGCAAAGTACCAAAAACGGTGCTTTGACAAGATTCAAGACATCTTCGAAGACAACAAAGAGCTGACAGCTGAAGTAGATCATCTACGCAAGCGGCTCGAAACTACTGAAAAGGACCAGACGGAGCTCGAGTCGCAAAGGATCAATGTTGTCCTTCAGCTTGGTCAGAAAGAGTGGGAAATGGCAGGTAACTTATCTTAGCCGCGCACCTCCAAACACTAAAAAATACTGTTGATACGTACTTATTTGTCTCTCAGAGCTTATTGTAGACCTGGCAGAGGAAGTCACCAGGCTTCGAACGGAAAACACGCGCATGGCCGAGGAGTGTGCCTGATTATCAGCGGAGAATACCTAGCTGGTAGAGGACCACACACGGCTCCGGGACCAGTCGATGAAGGTGACAGAGGAGTTGAAGATCAGAAACCAAGAGATAACCAGTAAGTGCCACTTTCCAAATCGTGGTTTCATGACTCAATGTATGTCCTTTGGTGTTATTTTGACCAAAATACCCTGTTGCAGCCTTAAAGACCAATGCCAAGAAGCATATTGTAGAGATCCAGAAGGACCGCGACCTCTAGAAGGATCGCTGCGCGCGAATGGTGCGGGGGATCGGGCCGGTGCTCGACTTGCTCAATCCGGGACTGCCACCAACCAAACAACGAGCCCAACAGCTAGGAGTAATAGACAAATGTTAGCTCACCTGAGGTTGGCTTCAGCATTTCGTGAAGGAGGCCGGAGAGTTCATGGGCGCCCATGTGCTAAGCATGGTGCGCGCGCATTATCCCCTGATCGACTTCATGCGCTTCACAAAGGGCTACCCCAAGGAAGTCGACGTGTGTAACACCTCTGGTGTTACTAGCGTACTTAGCATGCGATTAAGGTCTAAAAGAAATTAACAAAACAAATTCCGTGGGTTTTAAAATTTCAAACGCACATAAAATGATAAGCGAATTTCTATAAATAAAAATAAAACATCAATTGAATGTAGTACTTAATAAAATTTGAAGCGCAAGTCTAGTAGATGAAAACGCAACTTTTGTTCCGATAAATAAGTGATCAATAGCATAACTGGTAGCTCAAGAATTGATTTGGAAATGGGTTCCAGCTCCTAGAACTATAATGACCAAGTCTGAAAACCTAATGGTAATGTCGCTTTGGCATTTAAATTTTGATTAAAATTCGTAAACACTAGATCTATGTTTTTGCACCGATAATTGCACCTTTGCGAGTACTTTAGCACGGTGTAGTTCGTAGGGTGGAGTGATGTTGAGTGGTTACTCCAAAAATGGCCGGAAGTTCCTTAGAACGAGCTGTAACCTTGTGGTCGATGCTCTGTTCGTGAGCCAGCGTCAGCACGACGAACCCGTTTTGGCATCACTCCATCTCCCTCTCTGGTTGTCCTTTTGACGTGCTATTTGTTTCTTTGGGAAGCTGTTAGGGCCATCTTGAGGGCAGAGGAGTTGGTTTAACCTCAACCAAGACGGGTAAGTGTTGGTACACGCTTTAAAATCCGTGCATAGCACGTTGTCGGTCGTTCGGCCGAGGTGTGCGCGGTCACCACGTCATTTTACTCGGCGTTGCCTGGCCGAGCCGCACCCCGTGCACGCGCACCACCGTGCGTTGGCCGGCCGAGGCCGTCTTGGTCTGACCGTGGCGTGGTCGCGCCTTGGCCACTCTGGCCGCGGCACCTGCTGCCAGCCACGCGGAGCCGCTGCTGCTCGCGCGCGCGTTGAGTGGCCACCGCTGGCCCCGCTGCCCTCCCCTGTGCTCACATGGCTGCCTCGTCTTGACGTGGCTCTACCCAGCGGTCACGCCACGCTATCCCTTTACCACGTTCCGCCAGGGCGAAGACTGACCGAGCCGTCCTCACCTTTCCGTCTTGGTTTTTCTTCCCTGTCACCGTGGCCGACGGGCCGCACCATCGCTTACGGCAAGGAGACCAATTCAAGGCAAGTTTTCACCTCCACGCCTTCGCCATTAAGTGTGTTAGACAACCAACCCCACTCCGCCTAGAACCGTGCCCGGACAAGCCGCAATTTTGGAGCTCTTCACTCTCAGTGTCGATAAAGCCGAGCCATGCCATTACCAAGGGCAGCGCTTCCTTCGACCATCTCGAGTCGAATTGGATGCACCAGTAGACTCGCCTTGAACCCCTCTTCCTCCCGCGCACCTTAGTCGAGCTCCTGCCGCTACCCTGCCGCCGGTGACACGACCGTGTCATCACAGAGCGCCGCCGCATGGTGCGGGCGCGCGTGGTCAGGTCACCTCGGCAGTTCTCCACCTCGACCATCGGCACTGCTGGCATCCGGGTAAGTCATGGATACTCGTGCGCCATCCCTACCGCTCTCGGGCCGCCTAGACTCGCCGGAACGGCCTCGCCACCATGGTGAATGGCCGCTCGCCGCTACAGCTCGCGTGCGTGCGTAGCTCAGTCCCCTGTGGTCACCTAGCGTCACCGTTTGGGTTGTAGGTGGTGGTCGACCGTTTAGCAGGGGCATAGTGGGCCCCAGATGGCCGGCGGGACCGTCCGATGCCGGCCGGAGCCGCGCCGGCGGGCACGGGGGCGTCGGGGACCGGCTCAGGGAGAAGAAAAGATTGTTGGGGGCGCTTCGTGCATAAAGTGTCTCTGGTGCAATAGGGACCTGAGGCTCCGCGTAATAGCCCTTTTGTTCAGGGGCTCTTCTGCAAAAAGAGCGACCTCGCGCGCGCTGTGGGCCAGTTGGGCCGGCCTGCTGTCGCCTGACCCGTCCCGCGTGGGCCGCATCCGGGTGCTAGGCCAAATAGTGGGCGCCGGCCCGTTGCTTTAAAAGTATATCTTTCAATTGTTTTTCCTTTTTCTTTGTTGCTAGGAACTTGTAAATTTAATATCTAAATGTATAGGAGTCCAAAAATGGTGAAACCAATTTTGTTAGTTTCCTAAAATCATGATCTAGATAAAGGTGTAATTGGTTCATGTAGATTTCTACTATTTTTAGGCTTGCTCTAATTAATTCGAGGCGTTTAATATTATCAAACATGAACTTGTAAGAATTGTTATGAATAATCAGTGATAGTATTAACGCTGAAAATTTTATAGTAAGCTAACCATAATGTTAGTTGTCCACTGTAATTTTTGTAGCTCCAAAATAATTAGTTTTGTTAGGTAGCTAATAAACCCTAGTTTGTATATATATTAAATCGACGAAACGAAAAGAGCAACACCCTGGGTTGTTGGGAAATAACGCTTAAGTCGATAACATAGATACGAAACCTAGTTCGTTAGCCATAAGGTTAGCTCGTTAGCTTGAGAGACGAAATCGTATGATACGAGGTTGCGATTGCCGTCGATTATTTACATTTCTATGTCGCATCTCCGAATATTATAATAGGAACAATGACGGAGCGTGAAGTCTTTTGGAGCAGCGGAAAAGATGGTGTCCTGATGACCGTGTCGCCGTGATGGAATGCTAACTTTTGGTTATATCTTAATTCCCATCCAGGCAAGCCCCGGTGCATAACCCTTATTTTACAAATTATTATATATATATATATATAGGTTGTGCATTTACGTTGCAGGAGTTTTATGATATCCACATGCATATATATATATCTACCCATGAGTCTTACTAGTACAGGATCGTGTAGCTGTTTTGCTTAGGTTTATCGGTAGCGTGAGTAACCTGTCGTTACTCACAATAGGTGGTTATTATTATTATTATTACCCTAATGATGAAATGATGGAAAAGGAAATGGTGACCGGGCAGGGATATGGTATGGGTATTGGTGGGTGTAACAGGTTATGTCCCGCGGCCACGGGGCATAGCTTGGTTGCACTTTTTCCCTGTCCGTGTCGATTAAGGACCGTTCGTTGCACTGGATCCCCGGTCAAGTCACAGATTTATTATCCCGAGCATATACTAGCGGATGGGGGCTAGGAAGACTTGTTACTCTCTTGTCATGGGCTCCGGCTCTTTCCGGACCGACTGATTGGAGGCGGGGATAGGTGGAGGTCTTAGCACCGTATTGAGGCCGGGCCTCAAGTACGGGAGCTAGGAGTCCAAGTTTGGACGGGGACCTGGAAACCTATGACAGGAGGAGAACGGGTTGGTCTTGCTTGTGCCTGGGGTACAAGCGAGGCGTGTGTTTTTCGGGGTACCCAGCTGGGCACATTGATTCGCGAATCGCCGTTTCTACGTGACGGTACGACTTGACTGCACTCTAGCACCGTAGTAAGAAATGAAAGATGAAAGACGAAAGATGGAAAAATTGGTTCTGATGGCTCAACCTTTGCTTGAAAGTAGAACAGGTGCTTACCTAGAATGGTTGGTTAATACACTACTGATAACTGCTAATAAAAAGTAAATATAAGGATGCACCTTTAGTAATGCTTCCTGCAGTTGCAATAACCCACAAGCCAGATAGCCTTGCATACCCTTGGAGTCTTTTCTTCTGACGGGTAAGTCTTGCGGAGTACAATTGAGTACTCAGGGTTTGTTCTACCCTGTTGCAGGTAACAGGTGTTTGAAGCTGACAGTTGTGTGTGGAAACCTCCTGGTGGGCTCAGTGGGGATTTCCTTTACGTTGCGGATGTAGGGTTGATTTATAACTCTCACCAAAAATGTTTCACAAGGGAAAGATTTACCACCTGTTATCATTTGCTGTATATAAATGTTCATCATGATAATTTTAACTCATCATCAAATGGTTTCATTTCCGCTGAACTTTGATAATATTTTATATTCCGCTATTATAATCAAATAATGAATTACTCTGATGTTGTACTAAAAGTGATATATGAAATGGTAAAGTTGTTATAAGCTTTATCTCTCATTTATGATCCTGAGGTAAAATGTGGACTTTCGAGTTCTCCCGTTGGGTGTGCTCGACGGAATCGCAGAGTTTAGTGCTCTCTCTTGGGTACTTAGTGTCTAATGGAAGATAAGTACTCTTGGGATGACATTAAATTAGGCGGTTCTGCCACAGGTGGTATCAGAGCATAAATGGGGAAATAAAGCTTCAAAACCCTTTTCTAAATTAAAATTTGACAACACCTTTTTGCAAAAAGTTAGGACGTTTGCATACGAAGTTATATAAGTAGCCCTATTACTATAGTTAAGTCTCCGGAATAAGTTTAAGTAGGCTTTCGTCCGGTAAGCTAACTGGTGTGTAGCATGCGGTCCTAAAGTCAGACGTGCTGTTTTGCTATAGTCATCGTGCGAGTCCTACTTGCAGGTGCCCTGTTTCTAGGTACCACGCGTCCCTGTCCCGGAGTTACCGTTGTACAGTGGCTTCATGTTTCGCGTTCACTCGTGCTTCACGGCTGTCGGGGCTTACGTTTTCGGCACTCCTTCTGCGCCCTTGTCGGACCTCTGCCCTGCAACCATGCTAGTCTTTATGGCCTCGAACACCGCTCGCCTCGTGTGCGTAAAAATCCTGCTATTTTACTTTACTGATCCTCGTGCAGGGCTCGAGGGTGGCCTGCGCCAGGACCACTGGCTGCTCTGCCTTTTTAAGGGGGCAAGCCCAGCCACTTGGTGTCACCACCCAGTGCATTCCAGCTCGCTTAGCCCTTTTCTCTTGAGCAAGCTTCTCCTCAAGCCTTCCTTGCAACCACCACCCACCTAGGATGGCAGGAGTCTGGGTTAGCAGCTACTGCTTGAACACCGAGGGTTTTCCCAAAATCCTGTATGCCACCCTGCAAAAACTCGGCGTTCGGGAGCGTCCCGAGTATGAGGGCCGTGAGTACATGAAGCGTGGCACTGAGCGGTGTAAGGTCACCGTCTACATTGGCAAGAGTGAGGAGTTCCCCGACCTCACGGAAGCCTGGAATGTGACTGCAACCGGGTTTCGCTTCGGCGACACCTACCAGGTTGTGGCCCGCAAAGCCTTGCAACATCTCTGTCAGATCTTTGAAGGGCCCATTGCTCGTACCCCCATGCGGTTCTTTCCCCCTTGGGATAAGAATCGGCGGGTATGGAGGGCTTGCATGGAGGCTTTGCATGGTCTAGACGTGCAAGAGGACAACCCGACCTTGGTGCACCTGACCTCGTACTTGCTTGCCCTGGATGAGCAGTATGACCGGCAGGCCTCGGAGCTAAGGGAGTGCCTCCACCGAGCTGAGGAAGCCGAGATCTTCTCTAGGATGCTCGAAGTGCAGCTTGCTGAAGCTCATGCCAATCTAGCAGCCGCTGAGAGTCGAGAGGCTGCCATGGCGGAGGCCGTCAAGGTGGACCAAGACCGTCATGCCCAGGAGCTGGAGGACGCCTATCTTGCCACAAGGGCCAAGCGTAGGACGCTCGCCACGGAAAGGCAGGAACCCTTAATCCTGGAGGGGATCCCTGTCCATCCGCTGGAGCGAAGGAGAACTGGTTTTGCAGCACCTCCACCCACGGAAGCCTCGGAAGTAGAGTCATTGTTTCCCCTCACCCAGCCACCACCACAAGAAGGAGCAGATCCACAACCTAGTGCAGCAGAAGAACCCCAGGAGCCCAGGAAGGAAGCCGTTTGGGCCGACGAAGTAGATTAGTTGTCCTAGGGGAGATGTAATCGTTGCTAGTAGTGCTTTTCATCGTTGTTCCCTAGTGTTGTAATCTTTCCGTTGTACCGCATCCGTAGTTGTTAAGGCCGCCTGGTTGTACGTTCGAGCGCTGTGTCGAGTGTGGGAGAGTGAATGTCTGTATGTTGCACCCGTGTAAGGCCGTTGGTAATGAGTGTTTGCTTTATCGGTTGTGTTTGTTACGTCGTTTTTCCTTAGACCTCGTTCGATTTGCTTAGGGTTCTTGAGACGACAATAAGCAGGTTACAAGGGGAACAACTGTTCTGATGCAACAGATCGGCCGTGATTGGAAAACAGAGGACACTGTATCACTAATTGTGGATGTCCCAGTAGAACACTTGAATTCCCTTGATTTAAATCCGCCTTGGGATTTACTTACTTGTTCCTTATTTTGAAAGGAACCCGTGTTGCCTGAATTTTTCCCTTACTCCTCTGATTCTGTGGTCTATGACCCCGTTGTTTTTACTGCGAGTAAGTTGGTAATAGTTACTTAGTTAATAGCTTATGGTGCCGCGACGGAACCGAGGGCCACCTGTGGAACAGCTGCCACCTGGTGACGCTGCTCGGCGCGCGCTGGTATCGAGGTTGTTGACCAAGTGCTTTTACCGAGTTACACCGCGGTATCGCTCTTGCTATAAAAATTCTCTTGGTAAAAATATTCTTGTGTTCAAACGGGAAATCCACAACGGGTTGATGGAATTGTGCTCTGTCAAAGTAACAAGGTTTTTGAAGAAAGGAAAAGAAGAAAGAGAAAAACAACAGGAAGGTTAGCCGCACGTAGGTCAGAGAAGTTGAATTGCCCGACTCGACGTCGTTCCTGTGACCGGTTTGACAATGCTACGCATGCCGGGTCGCTGTCACTGTGTGCCCTGCGGACGCCGTCGGTGGTGGGACCGCGTGTGTCGCTCCCGTGCGACCGCGGCGTTGTGCCGCACTCGCCTCGTCTTGTCGCACAGTACGCCCCTCTGATCCCGGCACCCGTGTCGGCTCTCGGTTTTCGCTCTTGTTCCCGTACCGGACCCCCCTCTCTTTCTTTTCCTTTGGGGCCCCGTTGCTCGCACGCCGCCTGGTCGAGCGAACCCCATCCCCTCCTTTCTCCTTTGCCCCACTCAAGCTCGCACAGGGAGCGCACTATGGCCGACGCTCTCCCCACCTTGTGACCCCCCCAGTGATTCCCATCTCCTCCGCTTCCGGTGCACTGCATCACCACCTCCGTCCACCAAGCTTTTATAATGCCACCTTGCTTGCTCCTCCTCCATTCAACCCCCAGATCTAGAGTAGAGCTCATAGTATCAACTTCCTCCGTCAGCGCTCAGGTAGAAGAAGCTCAGGAAGCCGTCGGGAAGAAGTGGTTGGAGGCTGAGCTACGAGATCCAGCCGTTGCTCGCAGATCTAGGGTTCCTAGTCAGAGGCAATGGTGTAACTGGAGAAGAAAGGATCTAGTTTCTGTTGGAGAAGTTCAAGTTCATCCCTGGTTAGTTTAGGTTTAGAGTTAACGATGATCTTTGTACCAATCTCCAATTTCTGGCTTTGTTGGGCATACGCCATGTTCTGGATAATCGTTTTCCTATTGCTCTTCCACTGTCCCCGTCTTCGTCGGTTTCTAGAGAGGTTGTGAGTTGTATTAGAGTTGTTCTTAGCCGTGCTATCTCTAGATTCCAGAGTGGTTTAGCGTTTGAAGTCGTGTAACCTCTCATGTAAGCTCAGATCTGTGAAATGTAATCGTGCTTCCCTCTTTTGTTTCTTGTTCCGGATCTCGGGACGAGATCCTTTTTAAGGGGGGAAGGATGTAACACCTCTGGTGTTACTAGCGTACTTAGCATGCGATTAAGGTCTAAAAGAAATTAACAAAACAAATTCCGTGGGTTTTAAAATTTCAAACGCACATAAAATGATAAGCGAATTTCTATAAATAAAAATAAAACATCAATTGAATGTAGTACTTAATAAAATTTGAAGCGCAAGTCTAGTAGATGAAAACGCAACTTTTGTTCCGATAAATAAGTGATCAATAGCATAACTGGTAGCTCAAGAATTGATTTGGAAATGGGTTCCAGCTCCTAGAACTATAATGACCAAGTCTGAAAACCTAATGGTAATGTCGCTTTGGCATTTAAATTTTGATTAAAATTCGTAAACACTAGATCTATGTTTTTGCACCGATAATTGCACCTTTGCGAGTACTTTAGCACGGTGTAGTTCGTAGGGTGGAGTGATGTTGAGTGGTTACTCCAAAAATGGCCGGAAGTTCCTTAGAACGAGCTGTAACCTTGTGGTCGATGCTCTGTTCGTGAGCCAGCGTCAGCACGACGAACCCGTTTTGGCATCACTCCATCTCCCTCTCTGGTTGTCCTTTTGACGTGCTATTTGTTTCTTTGGGAAGCTGTTAGGGCCATCTTGAGGGCAGAGGAGTTGGTTTAACCTCAACCAAGACGGGTAAGTGTTGGTACACGCTTTAAAATCCGTGCATAGCACGTTGTCGGTCGTTCGGCCGAGGTGTGCGCGGTCACCACGTCATTTTACTCGGCGTTGCCTGGCCGAGCCGCACCCCGTGCACGCGCACCACCGTGCGTTGGCCGGCCGAGGCCGTCTTGGTCTGACCGTGGCGTGGTCGCGCCTTGGCCACTCTGGCCGCGGCACCTGCTGCCAGCCACGCGGAGCCGCTGCTGCTCGCGCGCGCGTTGAGTGGCCACCGCTGGCCCCGCTGCCCTCCCCTGTGCTCACATGGCTGCCTCGTCTTGACGTGGCTCTACCCAGCGGTCACGCCACGCTATCCCTTTACCACGTTCCGCCAGGGCGAAGACTGACCGAGCCGTCCTCACCTTTCCGTCTTGGTTTTTCTTCCCTGTCACCGTGGCCGACGGGCCGCACCATCGCTTACGGCAAGGAGACCAATTCAAGGCAAGTTTTCACCTCCACGCCTTCGCCATTAAGTGTGTTAGACAACCAACCCCACTCCGCCTAGAACCGTGCCCGGACAAGCCGCAATTTTGGAGCTCTTCACTCTCAGTGTCGATAAAGCCGAGCCATGCCATTACCAAGGGCAGCGCTTCCTTCGACCATCTCGAGTCGAATTGGATGCACCAGTAGACTCGCCTTGAACCCCTCTTCCTCCCGCGCACCTTAGTCGAGCTCCTGCCGCTACCCTGCCGCCGGTGACACGACCGTGTCATCACAGAGCGCCGCCGCATGGTGCGGGCGCGCGTGGTCAGGTCACCTCGGCAGTTCTCCACCTCGACCATCGGCACTGCTGGCATCCGGGTAAGTCATGGATACTCGTGCGCCATCCCTACCGCTCTCGGGCCGCCTAGACTCGCCGGAACGGCCTCGCCACCATGGTGAATGGCCGCTCGCCGCTACAGCTCGCGTGCGTGCGTAGCTCAGTCCCCTGTGGTCACCTAGCGTCACCGTTTGGGTTGTAGGTGGTGGTCGACCGTTTAGCAGGGGCATAGTGGGCCCCAGATGGCCGGCGGGACCGTCCGATGCCGGCCGGAGCCGCGCCGGCGGGCACGGGGGCGTCGGGGACCGGCTCAGGGAGAAGAAAAGATTGTTGGGGGCGCTTCGTGCATAAAGTGTCTCTGGTGCAATAGGGACCTGAGGCTCCGCGTAATAGCCCTTTTGTTCAGGGGCTCTTCTGCAAAAAGAGCGACCTCGCGCGCGCTGTGGGCCAGTTGGGCCGGCCTGCTGTCGCCTGACCCGTCCCGCGTGGGCCGCATCCGGGTGCTAGGCCAAATAGTGGGCGCCGGCCCGTTGCTTTAAAAGTATATCTTTCAATTGTTTTTCCTTTTTCTTTGTTGCTAGGAACTTGTAAATTTAATATCTAAATGTATAGGAGTCCAAAAATGGTGAAACCAATTTTGTTAGTTTCCTAAAATCATGATCTAGATAAAGGTGTAATTGGTTCATGTAGATTTCTACTATTTTTAGGCTTGCTCTAATTAATTCGAGGCGTTTAATATTATCAAACATGAACTTGTAAGAATTGTTATGAATAATCAGTGATAGTATTAACGCTGAAAATTTTATAGTAAGCTAACCATAATGTTAGTTGTCCACTGTAATTTTTGTAGCTCCAAAATAATTAGTTTTGTTAGGTAGCTAATAAACCCTAGTTTGTATATATATTAAATCGACGAAACGAAAAGAGCAACACCCTGGGTTGTTGGGAAATAACGCTTAAGTCGATAACATAGATACGAAACCTAGTTCGTTAGCCATAAGGTTAGCTCGTTAGCTTGAGAGACGAAATCGTATGATACGAGGTTGCGATTGCCGTCGATTATTTACATTTCTATGTCGCATCTCCGAATATTATAATAGGAACAATGACGGAGCGTGAAGTCTTTTGGAGCAGCGGAAAAGATGGTGTCCTGATGACCGTGTCGCCGTGATGGAATGCTAACTTTTGGTTATATCTTAATTCCCATCCAGGCAAGCCCCGGTGCATAACCCTTATTTTACAAATTATTATATATATATATATATAGGTTGTGCATTTACGTTGCAGGAGTTTTATGATATCCACATGCATATATATATATCTACCCATGAGTCTTACTAGTACAGGATCGTGTAGCTGTTTTGCTTAGGTTTATCGGTAGCGTGAGTAACCTGTCGTTACTCACAATAGGTGGTTATTATTATTATTATTACCCTAATGATGAAATGATGGAAAAGGAAATGGTGACCGGGCAGGGATATGGTATGGGTATTGGTGGGTGTAACAGGTTATGTCCCGCGGCCACGGGGCATAGCTTGGTTGCACTTTTTCCCTGTCCGTGTCGATTAAGGACCGTTCGTTGCACTGGATCCCCGGTCAAGTCACAGATTTATTATCCCGAGCATATACTAGCGGATGGGGGCTAGGAAGACTTGTTACTCTCTTGTCATGGGCTCCGGCTCTTTCCGGACCGACTGATTGGAGGCGGGGATAGGTGGAGGTCTTAGCACCGTATTGAGGCCGGGCCTCAAGTACGGGAGCTAGGAGTCCAAGTTTGGACGGGGACCTGGAAACCTATGACAGGAGGAGAACGGGTTGGTCTTGCTTGTGCCTGGGGTACAAGCGAGGCGTGTGTTTTTCGGGGTACCCAGCTGGGCACATTGATTCGCGAATCGCCGTTTCTACGTGACGGTACGACTTGACTGCACTCTAGCACCGTAGTAAGAAATGAAAGATGAAAGACGAAAGATGGAAAAATTGGTTCTGATGGCTCAACCTTTGCTTGAAAGTAGAACAGGTGCTTACCTAGAATGGTTGGTTAATACACTACTGATAACTGCTAATAAAAAGTAAATATAAGGATGCACCTTTAGTAATGCTTCCTGCAGTTGCAATAACCCACAAGCCAGATAGCCTTGCATACCCTTGGAGTCTTTTCTTCTGACGGGTAAGTCTTGCGGAGTACAATTGAGTACTCAGGGTTTGTTCTACCCTGTTGCAGGTAACAGGTGTTTGAAGCTGACAGTTGTGTGTGGAAACCTCCTGGTGGGCTCAGTGGGGATTTCCTTTACGTTGCGGATGTAGGGTTGATTTATAACTCTCACCAAAAATGTTTCACAAGGGAAAGATTTACCACCTGTTATCATTTGCTGTATATAAATGTTCATCATGATAATTTTAACTCATCATCAAATGGTTTCATTTCCGCTGAACTTTGATAATATTTTATATTCCGCTATTATAATCAAATAATGAATTACTCTGATGTTGTACTAAAAGTGATATATGAAATGGTAAAGTTGTTATAAGCTTTATCTCTCATTTATGATCCTGAGGTAAAATGTGGACTTTCGAGTTCTCCCGTTGGGTGTGCTCGACGGAATCGCAGAGTTTAGTGCTCTCTCTTGGGTACTTAGTGTCTAATGGAAGATAAGTACTCTTGGGATGACATTAAATTAGGCGGTTCTGCCACAACGTGCAGGAAGCGGGAGAGCTACGGGGCCAGTTATCTGAGCTGGCGGTGATGATAATCGGTGATATAAACCTGTGCGGAACACCAACGCCACCGTCACAAGGAACGCCGATGACGTCTGCTCCGGGGTCTTCAAGCCGACCACCTGGGACTATGGTCTCGACCAGCCAATCCTAGGCCAGGCAATCTTCAAGCAAGGAGCAGCTAGAGCCTGCGTTCATGACCAGCCAGACGCCTGCGGCTCAAGCTCGATCAGCGGAGGCAGCGCCACAGTCGTAGATAGGTGGTAATCACGAGCCAATCCTAGCTTGAGCACCGACCTTCGAGTAGCTAGTTACCTGTAGCTGTAGAGTAGATAATAGTTTAGTTTATTATAAACTTGTACCTCATCAAGCAAGCTTGTAATAAAGTACTATTGTAACAATGTAAGCTTGTGTTGTTTTTTTGTCTAAAAAACGTGTTAAGCTTGTATATTGTATTTGATCGATAACTAAGTTAGAACGTACAAGTGTTCTAGTTTAGTTGTAACAATTGGTAGACACGTCATCTTGTGAATACGTACGGCCCTGGTCAAACATGTGGTCTGAGAGTGAAGCACGGAGCTTGTACACTTGTAATAGCACACAGATCCGATCAGAGAGCACCTACTGACCACCCAGAGCATAGAGAGCAGGTCCCATGCACGCGTAGGGAGAGGCCGGAGACAGGGCTGGCTCCAAGAACTTGAGAAGAAATGGTGGTCTGTCAACTGGCTTATTTGTAAAATATTAGTTGGAGAGTAGTTTCCAAACAAACATATTAAAGTGATCAGGAAAAAATATAACTGCTTTATTGAAATAATCAAAGTACAAGAAGGGTACATATCTTTATTTATGCGCTCTATAGATAGAAACGCCTAAGCTTGTTAATATGCTAGGAGTTGGGTACTTTAGTACCATCGAGGTGAACCAGCCTGTATGAAGTAGGTTGGGTGACTTCGATGACCTCAAACGGTCCTTCCCAAGGAGATGAGAGCTTGTGCATGCCTTCTTGGTTTGTTTTTCACTTCAAGACCAGGTCTCTGACTACGAAGAGACATTCTTTGACATTCCTGTTGTAGTATCTGCGTAGTACAGCTAGGTACTTGGCTGTACGTACATAAGAGTTAAGCCGTTGTTCTTCAGAGCAGTTGACCTCGAGTGCACGTGCTTCATCAGACCTATCTTCATCAAAGTTCTCAACACGCGGTGATCTGAAAGCGATATCTGCAGGGAGTACTACTTCTGCGCTGTAGACCATGAAGTATGGGGAGGCGCCAGTGTTGCGACTGGGCTGGGTTTGCAGTCCCTAGACCATAGCCGACAATTCTTTAAGCCATCTTCCAGAAGCTTTGTCATTTTCCCTGTACAACCTCTTCTTCAACGCATTGAGGATCATGCCATGGGCCCTTTCGACCTGCCCATTAGCTCTGGGATGTGCTACTAACACGTATTTCACAACTATGCTCCTTTCATCGCAGAAGTCCCAGAATACACTGCCAGTGAACTGAGTCCCTAGGTCTGTAATTATACTGTTGGGGAGGCCAAAATGGTGTATAATCTGATCAAGGAACTCAACCGCCTTTTCTGATGATGCCTTGGTTAAAGGCATGTACTCTATCCATTTGGAAAACTTATCAATCAACACGAAGACACATTTGAAGTTGCCAGGGGCAGGCTTGAAGGGACCAATCATATCCAGTCCCCAGCATGCAAAGGGCCAGGAGGCTGGTATGGTTTGAATCTCATGTGCTGGTACGTGTATACATTTGGTGAAAATTTGACATCTGTCGTAGCGGTGGACTTGCTTCTCTGCATCGGCCATGGTAGACGGCCAGTAGAAACCTGCTCAAAAAGCTTTGCCGACCAGGGTCCGAGAGGCGGCATGATTGCCGCAAGTACCACTGTGAATTTCATGGAGCAATTGAATACCTGCTTCTCGAGTGATACACTTCATCAAAACATCCTCGTTTGCATTTTTGCGCATCAGGACACCGTCGACCAGTAGGTACTGCTTTACTACGGTGCATGAGCCGCTCATTCTCTGTTCAATCAGCATAATCAGTCCCATCTTGCAAAAACTTGATAAAAGGTACTCTCTAATCGTCAGTGTTAGTGGTCGGAGGTACGGCAGGTGTTGTCGGAGAGGATTCCGTAGTGCTCGGAGGGGGAACCGTAGCCACCAGAGGCTGGTCTGGAGGCTTCTCGACCACCTGATCTACTTCTTCCTTGATGGATGGTTTAACAAGGTCTTGGACAAACACGCCATGTGGGACTTGAGCTTGGGATGACCCTAACTTAGACAACTCATCGACTGCTTGATTTTTGTCTTGGACCACATGTGTGTACTCAATGCCATAGAATTTGCCTTCTAACTTTCTGATTTCTTTGCAATAAGCATCCATCTTCTCGCTAGTCGTGTCCCAGTCTTTGTTAAGCTGGTTAATGACTAGGGCTGAATCTCCATAGATGTGGAGACGTTTTATGCCATGCTCAACCGCAATCCACATGCCGTGGTGGCAGGCCTCGTATTCTGCAGTGTTGTTAGATGCAGGAAAATAAATTTTGAGGACGTAGCGAAGCTGTTCATTGGTTGGTGAGATAAAGAGCATGCCTGCTCCTACGTCGTCGATGTTCATGGAGCCATCGAAATACATCTTCTAGTATTCGACTGGCCCCTGATCGGGAGGTGCGCTAAGGTCTGTCCATTTGACGATAAAGTCCACCAGAGCCTGAGACTTGATGGACGTGCGACCCTAGAACTCAATTGAATAAGGGCATAATTCCATTGCCCACTTGACGATGCGTCCGTTAGCGTCCTTATTTCGAATGATGTCTCCCAATGGGAAATTAGTCTTAACAACCACCCGATATCCGTTGAAGTAATGTTTCAACTTTCAGGATGTAATCAGGATGGCGTAGATCAGCTTTTGAACTTACGGGTACCTGGCTTTGGACTCATTGAGCATCTCGCCAATGAAGTAAATAGGGCGCTGGACTTTGTACATGTGGCCGGGTTCCTCACGCTCGACCACGATGACTGTGGAGACCATGCGATCGGTGGCCGCAATGTAGAGAAGAAGAACATCGTCTTTCTGAGGGCTGTAAGGACTGGAGGAGAGGTTAAAAATTCTTTGAGCTATGTGAAGGCAGCGTCAGCTTCTTTTGACCAGACAAACTTTTCCGAAGCCTTGAGTAACTTGAAGAAAGGCAGGCCCTTTCCGCCTAGTCGTGAGATGAAACGGCTTAAGGCGGCCATACATCCAGTGAGCTTCTAGATATCCTTGACGTTTTTGGGTTGCTGCATATCCAAAACGACTTTTACCTTTGTCGGGTTGGGGCGTATGCCATCGTAGCTGATGACATTGCCCAATAATATGCCAGATAGGACTCTGAAGATGCACTTCTTTGGATTAAGCTTCCATTGGTACTTGTTGAGAGCCGTGAAGGTACGCTGGAGATTGTCGATCAGGGTGCGAGCCTCCCTGGTTTTCACGATCACATCATCAACGTAGGCTTTGACCAGATCATCCTTGATCTCATCAGCAAGGCATTGCTAGATAGCACGCTGGTACGTGGCCCCCGCGTTCTTAAGCCCGAACAACATAGTCATGTAGCAGTAGGCGCCAAACGATGTAATGAAGGACGTCTTGATCTGATCGTCCTTATTTAGAGCGATTTTGCGATAACCAAAGTAGCAATCGAGAAAGGACAGCAGCTCGTAGCCGGCTGTGGAATCAACGACTTCGTCTATGCGAGGTAAGCCAAAAGGGTCTTTAGGGCAGTGTTTGTTGAGATCAGTATAATCAACGTGCATTCTCCATTCATTATTCTTTTTACATACAAGGACCGGGTTGGCTAACCAGTTCGGATGATACACTTCTTTAATAAAACCAGTTGCTAAAAGTCGGGTAACTTCTGCCCTAATAGCCTCCTTTTTGTCACGAGCGAACCATCATAGCTTTTGCTTGATAGGTCTTGCGATCTTCGAGACGTTCAAGGAATGCTCGATTAGGTGCTGAGGAACACCGGGCATGTCAGGGGGTTTCCATATGAACATGCTTATGTTGTCCCTCAGAAACCTGACGAGCGCGTCTTCCTATTTAGGATCCAGGTTGGCCCCGATAAGGGCCGTCGTGCTAGGATCGTCGTCGACCAACTGAATCTCCTTGTGCTCATTGGACTTGATGTGCTTCCGTGGTGCTTGGCGCTCTGGGATCTCTAGTTGACTGGCGGGAATCTTGGAGGCATCGACCACGGTTTGCTCCATGCAAATTGAGAGGTCGGTGGCCTCTGTCACCTTAAAGCTTTCCTCTTCACAGGTGTAGGCAGTGTAAACATTGCCTCTAAGAGTAAGGATGCCCTACTCGGTAGGCATTTTGAGCACCAAGTAAGACTAGTGCGGTACAGCCATGAACTTGGTGAGCACTGGTCGACCAAGGATGGCATGGTAAGTACTCTCGAAGTCCGCGACCATGAAGTTAACGTAGTCGGTGCGGAAGTGGTTTGGATTGCCAAATTGCATAGGGAGCATGATCTGCCCGAGAGGTATGGATCTCTATCCGAGAAGGACGCCCCAGAATTGTGCATCGTAAGGCTTGAGATCAGCCTAAGTTAGTTTAAGAGCACGCAAACTGCTGCGAAATAAGATGTCAATGGAACTGCCACCGTCCACGAGCACCCTCTCGAACCGGATGTTGTTGATGCAGGGGTCGAGGACGAGGGGAAAATGACCAGGTTCTAGAATTGCCGCCCACTGGTCTGCTCGGCTGAAGGAGATTTCACGGTGGGACCAAGCCGGGAGTCTGGGATCAGAGATGAGGTCGTCGGTGTTGACAACGCTCAAACAGGCCCACTTCAGTAGCTTGCGTTCACGCTTGGACTCTAAAGATACCTTTCTACCAAAGATGGAGTGGACGGTTTTGGTGGGATTGACATATTGGTGATGAGGATTTCTATCCTGTTCATCATCATCGTCATCATCACCATCACGCCGCGGTCTATCGTCAATGGCCTTTGGAGCATCATCGTTAGCAAGTTGTTTGGCGTAGATGTTCTTGAGGAAGCAGCAATTCTCCATGGTGTGATTGGACTTGAGATGGATCTGGCAAGGACCCTTCAAAGCTTTGTTGTTGAAAGCATCTAGGCTCTGGTGTTGGTTTCGGCAATTGATGACAACGCATTATTACCATGACTAACTTGTGTTTTGCAGAAACATTGGTAAGTTAGATCATGGAGATGATAACTGCTTTGGGCAATATGGTATTCATGTCCCTTGATGGAAATCATTTCGGTTTTCAAAGGATCAACGACAAGATTAAGGACGGTTAATTCCGGATATCAAGGTGTTGAGTTACATCTAGAATAGTCGTTAGGATCTTTATTTCTTCCTTTGACCGTACTATAAAGGGGGGCATGAGCGAGTAGCTTGACCTAAGAGAGTCTTCTATTTAGGTGTGGTGCACACTTGTCAAACTTAGCACTAGGTAGCTCTAGAAAAGCTCAGAGTTCAGTTGGAAGCAACTTGGTTCAAGTTGCGTCGCGTTTAGAAGTTGTTTCAGCAGTTTACCCATGACCGGACGCGGTCCTGGTCATGACCGGACGCGTCCGGTCAGTACTAACAAGACAGTGCGGGTTTAACTGATCGACTGGACGTGGTCCTTGAGAGGACCGGACGTGGTGGTCAGTCTGACACGTGTTCCAGAGGGTAAACAATGTAATCGGACGCGACTATGAAGTGATCGGCGCGTCCGGTCATGTTCCAGTAAGGTCTCGAGCTGACCTGACGCGTCCGGTCAGCTAAGATCGGACGTGGTCGAGCGTCAGATCAGTTTCCAGAAAGGTTCTTGCATGATCGGACGCGTCCGGTCATCCCTGATCGGCACGTCCGGTCATCTCTGATCGGCGCGTCCGGTCATCTCAGATCGGCGCGTCCGGTCACTCAGCGTAACTTTCGGTTTCCGACCGTTACACTTGACCGGCGCGTCTGGTCATTCGACCGGCGCGTCCGGTCAGTGCACGTCTTGCTGACTCGACAGGTAACGGTTGGATTTGTCTGAGGGGTGTATAAATACATCCCCTCCACCTCTTTTAGAGGTCTCTTGCTCATTTGTTCAGCTGAGAAACACCTTTGGAGTGCAAGGGAGTGCAAGAGCCCTAGTGAGGATAGTGATTTGAGAATCAAAGTTTGTGATTCCTCACTAGTGACAAGAGCATAGCAAGTGTGCATCCATCTTCTCATTAGGCTTGTTGTGGTCAAGTGAGAGTTCTAGCTTGTTACTCTTGGTGATCGCCATCACCTAGACGGTTTGGTGGTGATTGGGAGTTTGGTGATCATCCGACGAGATTATGGGTGACTCAACTCAAGTTGTGAGCGGTTTTGGGTGATTCGCCGTGACGGAGTGTCGAAGAATCAACCCGTAGAGAGCACTTGATCCTTGCGCGGATCAAGGGGAGCTACACCCTTGCGCGTGTGCTCCAACGAGGACTAGTGGGGAGTGGCGACTCTCCGATACCTTGGCAAAACATCACCGTGTTTCTAACCCTTACTTTCAAGCATTTACTTTCGTGCATTACTTTCATTGCTTGTTTACTTTCCTAGAATTGTCATGCTAGTCTAGGATTGGAACTAAGGGTGCAAAACTTTTATCGGTAGAATCACAAGGAACACTATTAGACACTAGGGGTAAAGTTTGGCTTGTAGAATTTAATTCTTGCAATTAATTTTTAGAAAAGCCCAATTCACACCCCCTCTTGGGCATCTTGATCCTTTCAATTAGTATCAGAGCAGTGTTGCTCTTTATTTAGGCTTCACCACCTAGAGCAAGATGTCTAATGGGGAAGGACCACCTCCCACCTTTGAGGGAGACGATTTTCCATATTGGAAAATTCGTATGGAGGTGTACCTCGAAGCCATAGATGTTGGGTGCCTTAGAGCCACAACCGAAGGGCTTCCTCCGCCAACCCAAGTGGTGACGAGGAGAAATACGACCGGTGGAATGCAAAGGCAAAAAATGTACTCTACCGGGCCCTAGGAAAAGATATCTTCAATCGTGTGCGTAATACCAAAAACGCTCATGAATTGTGGGAAAATCTTTGTGCTCTCCATGAGAGAACTAAGAGTGAGCGTGAGGAATGCTATCATATTGCTCTAAAGAAAATCAATTCTTTTGAGATGCTTCCCAAAGAAAGTGCTAATGAAATGTGCACTCGTTTGAATGTTCTTTTAGAAGATCTCAATGCTCTTGGACTCACTCAAATGAGTCAATCAGATGTTGCAAGGAGGATCTTGAGTGTTCTTCCCGTTGAGAAGTATGAACACATTTTCACCGTACTTCACCAAAGTGATCTCTCCGCCTCAACACCGACACAAGTATTGGGAAAGATCAATGCACATGAGATGTACATGCATATTACTCCGAAAGAGGGCTCATCATCTTCCAAGAAAAGAGACTTGGCCTTCAAAGCTAGCCATGAAAAGAAAAAGAAGAAGGGCCAAGCCATGATAGTGCAAGAAAGCTCAAGTGAAAGTGATATTGATGATGCATCACTTGCACTCATGGTGAGGAAGACCACCAAGATGCTAAAGAAGCTCAACAAGAGTGGCATCAAGTTCGACGGCAAGAAGAAGAAATTCTTCACTAGTAGCAAAAGGAAGCCAATCTCTGAAATGGATTGCTTCAATTGTGGAGAACTTGGTCACCTAGCTCATCAATGCCTGAAGCCTCTAAAAGACAAGTATAAGAACAAGAACAAGGGCAAGAAAGATGATTCAAGTGATGAAGAAGATGAGAAAAGAAAGAACAAGCCATACAAAAAGAAAGATGGCAAGAAAAGAGAGTTCTACAAGAAGAAGAAGGGAGGCAAATCTTATATTGTTGGTGATTGGCTCACCGACATTGAATCATCATGTGAGTCCTCCGGCGATGAAAGCGACGATGAAAAAGAGAAGATCGCCGCACTTGTGATTGGGCCATCATCATCTTCGTCGACGTCTTCATCACCACCTTCACCGCCATCTTCACCATCATCGTCTACTTCTCACCTATGTCTCATGGCTAAGGGTGATCGAAAGGTACAACATAGTGATAGTGATGATGATGATAGCGATAGTGATGATGAATATGATGCACCTTCTTATGATGAAATAGTAAAATTGTTAAACAAATAGTCTAAAATCATAAGAAGAACTAGAAATGAAAATGATGAGCTTCAACATGAAAATGAATCACTCTCATCTAAGCTTGAAAATGCATATAAGACTAGTGATGAGCTCAAAGATCAAAATGAAACTATGTCTTCTTCTCTCAAGGAGCTCAAAACTTCTAACAAGGAGCTTAGAGATAAACATGATAAAATTGAGAAGAAGCATGGTGAACTCATCACTGGGCTCAACTTGCTAAAAGATGAATATACCGCATTGAAAATCAACTATGATACTCTTATTGTTGCTAATGAGCTTGCCCTCGAGACACATGATGCTACTAACCAAGTTGTTACGATTGATATAGCTACATCATGTGATGATTTGATTGTTGAGAACTTTGAGCAAGGCTCTAGCGACAAAGGCAAGAGTGTGGTTGAGGCCGACAACTATGATGAGTATGTCAAGCTCAAGAGCGAGAATGAGATGCTTAAGGTTGAGAACAAGAAGCTAATGGCTCTTGAAAAGCAAGCTTCAAATGAGTCACTTATTGAAGAAAACAAAAAGCTCAAGCAAGAAAAAGAGCATCTCAAGACCGGCCTAAGCAAGTTCACAAGAGGCCAACATTTGCAAAGTGAGCTACTCATGAACACCGTCATGAAGATGGATAGGAGTGTCATTGGTTACTTGGCAAATCAAGAGAAGAAGGTCAAAGCTCAACAACAACAAAGCAAGTCAAAGCCCAAGCCAAAAAGATGTGTTGAGTGTGGACAAGAAGGCCACTTTGCTCATGAGTGCAAAACTCCACCACCACAACCCTTGCCCAAGCATGCTAGACCATTTGCCTTCAATGCTCATTACATGCTTAGAAAGGACTCAAGTGGAAAGATGAAAGTCATGTTCTTGGGCCCCCCTAACAAAAATAGGCCTAAGAAAATATGGGTTGCCAAGTCACTAGTTGAGAAAGTTAAGGGTCCCTCTCAAGTTTGGGTCCCAAAACAAAAGGCTTGATCTCTTGTGTGTAGGTGAACTACAAGACCGGTAGATCTCATTGGGTGATTGATAGTGGTTGCACACAACACATGACCGGTAATCCTTGTATGTTCACCTCACTTGAAGAGAATGGGGTATGTCAAGACAAGATCACATTTGGGGACAATTCAAAGAGCAAAGTCAAGGGTGTAGGCAAGATTGCAATATCAAATGATCACTCTCTCTAAAATGTGCTCTATGTTGCTTCATTGAGTTTTAACTTACTATCCGTTGGGTAACTTTGTGATCTTGGCTACCAATGCTTGTTTAGTCCAAATGAAGTGGTTGTTACAAAGATAGATGACAAGCAAGTGATTTTCAAGGGCTTTAGATACAATAATCTCTATCTAGACTTTACCTCCAAAGATGCAAACTTGATGACATGTTTATTCACCAAAACTACACTTGGATGGCTTTGGCATAGGAGGCTTGCTCATGTTGAAATGAACACTCTCAACAAGCTATTGAAGAAAGAATTAGTGAGAGGTTTGAAGGATGTAAAGTTTGAGAAGGACAAACCTTGTAGTGCATGTCAAGCCGGCAAACAAGTTGCAAACACTCATCCAACCAAAGCCTACATGTCAACATCAAGAGTACTAGAACTTCTACACATGGATTTGTTTGGTCCTACAACTTACAAGAGCTTGGGTGAAAATCTCTATTGCCTAGTGATTGTGGATGACTACTCAAGATACACTTGGACTTTCTTTCTTCATGACAAATCCGAAGTGGCAAATTGCTTCAAAAAGTTTGCAAAGAGAGCTCAAAATGAATTTGAAGTCAAGATAAAGAAAATTAGAAGTGATAATAGCATAGAGTTTGACAACACCAACATTGAAGCTTATTGTGATGAAATTGGAATCAAGCATGAAGATTCATCAACCTACACTCCTCAACAAAATGGTGTAGTTGAGAGAAAGAACTGGACCTTGATCACTCTTGCAAGAACAATACTAGATGAGTACAACACACCAGAAAAATTATGGGCCGAGGCAATCAACACTGCATGCTATGCTTCAAATCGCCTCTTCCTACAAAAGTTTCTTTGCAAGACTCCTTATGAGTTGCTAAATGGGAAGAAGTCGGACGTCTCATTCTTCTGGGTGTTTGGTTGCAAATGCTACATCTACAAGAAGCGTCAACACCTAGGGAAGTTCCAAAGACGTTGTGATATTGGTTTTCTTGTTGGCTACTCATCAAAGTCCAAAGCATATAGAGTATTTAACCATGCCACCGGGTTGGTTGAAGAAACATATGATGTGGAATTTGATGAATCTAACGGCTCCCAAGGAGCAATTGAGAATTGTGATGATGTAGGTGATGAACCATTGAGAGAGGCCATGAAGAATATGCCGGTGGGAGACATCAAGCCTAAAGATGATGAAGACGATGTACAAATTGTCAATCCACCATCTTCATCATATGTGCCTCAAGATGATGACAAGAATGAGAGAGTTGAAAATAAAGATACTCATGTCTCTCATCAACAAGCCGAGGCACAAGCACAAGATGTTGATGCTCCCCATCCTACTCCTCAAATGGTTGATCGAAGAAACTCACCCCTACTTCAAGCACATCCACAAGATCTCATCATAAGGAGTCCTACAAAGGGTGTAATGACTCGATCTCAAAAGTTTGCTTCTTTTGTTGAACATCACTCTTTTGTCTCTTGTCTTGAACCTAAGAATGTAGAAGAAGCTCTTCAAGATCCGGATTGAGTGAATGCCATAATGAAGAATTGAACAACTTTGCCCGCAATCAAGTTTGGACACTTGAAGAGCATCCAAAAGGTGAAAGAGTCATTGCAACCAAGTGGGTGTTCCGCAACAAGCAAGATGATCAAGGTGTAGTAGTAAGAAACAAAGCAAGACTAGTAGCAAAAGGGTTCTCTCAAGTTGAAGGTCTTGATTTTGGAGAGACTTTTGCACCCGTTGCAAGACTTGAAGCCATTCGTATCCTTCTTGCATATGCATCACATCATGAAATGAAATTATATCAAATGGATGTGAAAAGTGCTTTTTTAAATAGCTTCATAAATGAACTAGTCTATGTTGAACAACCTCTCGGGTTTGAAGACCCTAGATATCCTAATCATGTTTATAGGTTGTCCAAGGCGCTATATGGGCTCAAGCAAGCCCCTAAAGCGTGGTATGAGTGCCTCCGGGACTTCCTCATTGAGAAGGGCTTCACTATTGGGAAGGTTGACACCACACTATTCACCAAGAAGTTTAATGAAGAGATCTTCATTTGTCAAGTCTATGTTGATGATATTACCTTCGGGTCAACAAATGAAGATTATTGCAAAGAATTCGGTGAATTGATGTCAAAAGAGTTTGAGATGTCAATGATTGGTGAGCTAACATTCTTCCTTGGGTTTCAAGTCAAGCAAATGAGAGAAGGGATTTTTATCTCTCAAGAAAAGTATACCAAGGATCTTCTCAAAAGATTCAAGATGGAAGAATGCAAGCCAACCAAGACCCCAATGCCAACTAATGGACATCTCGACCTAGATGAGGGAGGTAAACCAATCGATCAAACTCTTTACCATTCTATGATTGGTAGCTTGTTGTACCTTACCACATCTAGGCCCGATATCATGTTTAGTGTGTGCATGTGTGCTCACTTTCAAGCGTGCTCAAAAGAACCTCACCTAAGTGCCGTAAAAAGAATCCTAAGATATCTTAAGTATACCCCAAGCATCGGACTTTGGTACCCCAAAGGAGCTAGATTCCAACTAGTTGGCTACTCCGATTCGGATTATGCCGGTTGCAAAATTGATAGAAAAAGCACATCCGGAGGATGCCATTTGCTTGGGAGATCCTTAGTATCTTGGTCATCTAAAAAGCAAAATAGTGTGGCTTTGTCCACCGCCGAGGCGGAATACATTACCGCGGGGGCTTGTTGTGCACAAATCCTATACATGAAACAAACCCTCCTTGACTATGGAGTTGTTCTTAAAAAGGTGCCGCTTTTATGTGACAATGAAAGTGTGGTTAAAATTGCTAATAATCCGGTACAACACTCTCACACCAAGCACATTGATATCCACCACCACTTTATAAGAGATCATGTTGCTAAAAATGATATATCACTAGAAGGTGTAAGAAGTGAAAATCAATTAGCGGATATCTTCACTAAACCTTTAGATGAGGCTACCTTTTGTAGGTTGAGAAGTGAACTAAATGTGCTTGATTCTAGTAACTTTAAAAGATGAGCTTGTGTTGTCCCTTGCATTGCATTGCTTTTTATGTCATGTTTAATATCCCATAATGCATCTAGGACTTGTCTAACACGGTTACGATAACCCTCTCTTGGAGGAGTGAAAAAGTCTAACCATGGATCAAACTTGACAAGCAACCTAGCCTTTCTTTCTTGTTTTGCATTGCATTTGCATGGCTGTTGATTTGCCGTTTCTCTTTGGTTTAGCTTTGAGTAACCTCTGTGTTCGTCCATGAATAGAGAGAGCATTTGAAGCTCCCAAGGGTTCATAAACTCTATTGCATGGCCATATTTTGCTCCTCGGGTGTTTATTGAATATTTTCTTAAAAATAATACTAGCCTAAGGCAAAATATTTTGAAAATTTTGAGGGTTTGAGTGAGGTCACTCATATCAGGTTCCAATTGGTGTTTATTTGAGTCTCTTTGAATTGGAACTTGATTGGGAGAAGTCACGTTGAAAATTGGTTTGAAAAAGAGTGTTTAACAGCGACCAGACGCTGGACCAGACGCTGCATCGGACGTGGTTCAACATCACCAGCGCGTCCGGTCTCGGCGTCCACCAGCGCGTCCGGTCATTCTTGAAGTTTTTCTTCGAAATCTCTAACCGGACGCTGCACCGGACGCGCCTCTGTCGACCACCGCGTCCGGTCCTGGTAACCACCACCGCGTCCGGTCATCCGTTCTAACTTTCCGGGCAATATCTAACCGGACGTTGTCAGCGTCCGATCGTGGATAATCGGAAGCGTCCGGTCATTCCAGGAGTTTACTGGAATGTGACCGGACGCTGCCTCCACCGCGTCCGGTCATTCGACCACCGTGTCCGGTCATCACGCGAAAAGCGGATCTCACCCTTTTTAACCGTACGGTTGGATCTCACTTTGACTTTTTCATCCGTCGCCGCCGTACTCGCCAAAATCTCCGGTCGCCCGTTCTCGCCGAGCCGCCGCGCCACCACCGTCGTGTGCTCCCACGCCGCAGCTGCCTCCGTAGTCGTCTCCGCAGCCGTGCCTGCACCCTTCCTTGCCGCGACTGCACCTTCTGTAGCTGCGCCCGCGCCGTGCCGCAGCGCTACCGCACCCGCAGTAGCCCAGCACCATCGCGCCGCCGCAGCCGCGCCGCCGCAGCCCCCGGAGCAGCCCGCGCCCTAGCTCCACCTCGAGGTCTCTCCCTGTCGCGCTCGCGCCTAGCTCCGCTGTTCTCGCCCTCCGCCGCGAAAACCCTAACCCTAGCCACCCGTTTCGTTTCATCGAGACTTTTCGCGAGTTTTCGTCTCCGCGATCGTCTCCGTCTCCGCAAGGTGACGTCTTCTCCTTGGATTAGGGTTTACCGTCGATTTTCCGGTGAATTACTAATTCAATCGTCGATCTCTCGGTGCTCCAGGGTTTCGATCACCGTCTCCAGGTAACCCTAACGCGTCGAGATCGTCTTCTGCTCATCGGATCATCGCTCGTAGAGGTAGCTATCGCAGTCCTTTCATATCTTACCTTACATGCTTGCTCTTATTAGGATCTCACTTATCTTTTAGATAATATATGTTACTTATAGTAGATCCATCTATTCTATCATTTTAGTTTGTCCTGTCAGTGCTGAGTGTGTCAGGTGATCAGTGGTGAATCCGAGGCCAAGCCTGCGGATACGGATTGAGGCCAAGCCTCACGAGTGTTAGTACATCATCTGCTACTTTCCAGTTTGTCTTAGTACAGCCACTTGTCAGTATGGTTCGCTACAAGAACGCTGCTGGGACACCTAATGACGGGGATGACAGTCCCCCCAGGAGGACAGAGGTTGCTCATAGGAAGCGAGTAAAGATTGCTGCTAAGAAAAGGAAGAGAACTTTTATAGAGGCAGAGGTATCTTAGGCAGTTGCAGACGTAGCAGAGGCAGCAGAGAGAGGTGGCAGGAGCAATGGTATTCGTATTGGCGAGAGTTGCTTTCACCTTGAAGGTTGACAAATCAGTACAGAGGCCACAGAGGAGACAGTGGATGCCCCTACAGAGCAGCCTATAGAGGATCTAGAGGAGACTAAGGAGCAGACAGTTCAGACTCCACAGCGTCGTCGCTCAGGACGCACGCAAGCTCAGGTGACTCCCAGGCTAGAGGGTCAGCGCCGTGGAGGTCGTCCACCTCCCAGGGCTAGAGGTCACCCCCCTATTGAGCACTTTGACCTCAGGGGTGCTATAGCCAGACAGGTCGAGGCCCTCAGATTTGTTGAGGTCACTCGGTGGTTCCCACCTCAGCGGGATCCCCGGGCGTCAGAGGGTTTCTACACTCCTCTGCACGAGGACTTCTACAGGGCCTATGTCGACAGCGGGATTGCTTTCAGACCTCAGAGAGTCTGTCGACTGAAGGCCTTAGTTGAGGTGGTTGGTGAGCAGCTTCGTCTGCATCTGTCCTTTCTGCCTGGACTATCAGATCTTCTTGGATGGACTGGAGCATACTGCGGGACCTGGGTCAGAGAGTTTTACTCCTCACTGTGGATTGACCCAGCACATCAGTTCATTCACTTTGCTTTCAGAGGCCGTGATCGCAGATTATACAGCACCAGGGTACGGGAGATTCTCAGACTCCCTGCTTTAGAGACCAAGATCCATCAGCTGTGTTTCGGACAGACTGCTCCTCCAAGACGCCCTCATGGCGGGACAGTGCCCCCTACTGATATGTTCCGACCCTGTTTCCATGAGCCTTTTGGAGAGGGGTCTCGATGTACACCAGCCAGCCTGACACCCATAGCCAGAGTACTGGATGCTATAGTGAGGACTCTTTTTCCGAGGCTTGGATACAGAGAGGGTCTGACTCGCATGCAGCTGTGGGTTGTACATCACCTCATCTCACAGACCTCATTTGACCTTTGGGATCTGATGCTTTGTGAGATGGAGGACACCTTGGTAGAAGGCTTCAAGGGTCACAGGCAGCTACCATATGCTCACTGGATTTGCTTCATCATCAGGTCTGTCTATGAGTTGCCTGCAGAGATTAGAGCAGAAATTTTTGATACCACCACAGCCTTCCCAGAGTATGACATCCGCCAGCTATGGGCATTAGTGACCAGAGAGCAGGCACCTGGTCTAGGACAGCGTCAGAGGCCAGAGGTACCGGAGACAGCTGCTGAGCAGGACGAGACCGTTGAGGGTCTTACCGATGCAGAGCTCGTAGATCTAGATGCGCAGCCAGCTAATCAAGACGAGGATGTGGCCACTAATAGCACAGATGAGGATTATCAGCCCATCCCCCGGTATCGCTCTCCTTGGCCTCACGACCATGAGGCCGGTGGCTCTGGCTCAGCCTCCCGCTCAGATCTAGCCATGGTGGCTATACTTGAGAGGTTGACCCAGGCCCAGGAGAGACAGGAGATCCAAATGCAGCGACAGACACAGGACTCAGCTGCAGCGTTCGCACAGATTCAGGCTCGCCAGGACGAGCTCCAGAGGCAGCAGCTCGAGTTCCAGCGACAACAGTTCGAGATGCAGAGGCAGCAGGCAGCCACTCAGCAGCAGTACCTAGAGCTCCTGCGCCACCTTATCACTATGGGAGTACCACCACCACCGTCTGTCCTGACTTCAGCCTTACAGTCCAGTGGACCTCAGAGTCAGGGGCAGCCGAGCTTTCAGTACACCTCCCCCCAGCAGTAGGTACCGCAGATATTTTAGTCTCTGAGCTACATGCCTATCCAGACAAGGTTTACTCCACCAGCTCAGCTGGGACCTCACCTCCTCTCAGACACTGCATTCCCTGATTTCAGTGCTACATACAGTGAGCTGACCGGACAGCCGACACCGTCATATTCTACCTTTGTGACTACCTCAGACATGTTGGCTTCAGAGACTGCTGCTTTTCCCGTGACAGGGGCCGCCACTACAGACACTCTGCCATCTTCAGTTGCATCTACAGATCCTCCCACTCTTGGTGTCTTTCATGCTCAGGCGATAGTGATTGATCCTATAGTTGCTTCTACACCTTTAGTTGCTGCACCTCCTCTACAGACCCAGACTGCTTCACTGCCACGTCCATCTACAGAGGGTCAGCCTGAAAGTTCAGAGTCTGAGGAGGATACTTCACAGTTCTTGATCACTCCGCGCTCCTCGGCACCCGACACGATAGCCTCAGTTCCCCCGTCAGAACCTTAGAGTAGTTTTTGGCGGTTGATGCCAAAGGGGGAGAGAGAACATAGATTCAGGGGGAGTGTTGATAGAGGGTTTCATTTTTTTTCTTGTGTGCTACTTCATGCATCATGTTTACTTTCTCACCCTGCATTGTGTGACTATGAGTTTGTGAGACTATGTCTTTATATTTATGTCACTTAATGGTGTTTAGCTCATAAGGTTGTGCTTCCGTGCCTTACTCCGATTTCATATGAGCTATGTTTTATGTGTACTAACTCTTCATGTTTTATCTTATGAGTACACTCAGTTGGCTTGGAACACATAAGCAATGACTAACCCCTTGTGCTTATAGCTTTATGCTTATGTGAACCAAGCATGATCGAAAACCTCAACTCATATCTTCTGAATCTAAGTGTTGTCATCAATCACCAAAAAGCGGGAGATTGAAAGCATCTAGGCCCCGGTGTTGGTTTTGGCAATTGATGACAACGCATTATTACCATGACTAATGTGTGTTTTGCAGAAACGTTGGTAAGTTAGGTCATGGAGATGATAACTGCTTTGGGCAATATGGTATTCATGTCCCTTGATGGAAATCGTTTCGGTTTTCAAAGGATCAACGACAAGATTAAGGACGGTTAGTTCTGGATATCAAGGTGTTTGAGTTACATCTGAAATAGTCGTTAGGATATTTGTTTCTTCCTTTGACCATACTATAAAGGGGGCATGAGCGAGTAGCTTGACCTAAGTGAGTCTTCTGTTTAGGTGTGATGCACACTTGTCAAACTTAGCACTAGGTAGCTCTAGAAAAGCTCAGAGTTCAGTTGGAAGCAACTTGGTTCAAGTTGCGTCACGTTTAGAAGTTGTTTGAGCAGTTTACCCATGACCGGACGTGGTCCTGGTCATGACTGGACGCGTCCGGTCAGTACTAACAAGACAGTGCGGGTTTAACTGATCGACCGGATGGGGTCCTTGAGAGGACCGGACATGGTGGTCAATCTGACACGTGTTCCAGAGGGTAAACAGTGTAATCAGATGCGACTGTGAAGTGATCAGCGTGTCCGGTCACATTCTAGTAAGGTCCCGAGCTGACCTGACGTGTCTGGTCAGCTATGATCAGACGCGGTCGAGCGTCAGATCAGTTTCCAGTAAGGTTCTTGCATGATCGGACGTGTCCGGTCATCCCTGATCGGCGCGTCCGGTCATCTCAGATCGGCGCGTCCGGTCACTCAGTGTAACTTTCGGTTTCCGACCATTACACTTGACCGGCGCGTCCGGTCATGTCGACTAGCACGTCCGGTCAGTGCGCGTTTTGCTGACTCGACAGGTAACGGTTGGATTTATCTGAGGGGTGTATAAATACATCCCCTCCACCTCTTTTAGAGGTCTCTTGCTCATTTGTTCAGCTAAGAAACACCTTTGGAGTGCAAGGGAGTGCAAGAGCCCTAGTGAGGATAGTAAATTGAGAATCAAAATTTGTGATTCCTCACTAGTGACAAGAGTATAGCAAGTGTGCATCCATCTTCTCATTAGGCTTGTTGTGGTCAAGTGAGAGTTCTAGCTTGTTACTCTTGGTGATCGCCATCACCTAGACGGTTTGGTGGTGATTGGGAGTTTGGTGATCATCCGACGAGATTATGGGTGACTCAACTCAAGTTGTGAGCGGTTTTGGGTGATTCACCGCGACGGAGTGTCAAAGAATCAACCCATAGAGAGCACTTGATCCTTGCGCGGATCAAGGGGGAGCTACACCCTTGAGCGGGTGCTCCAACGAGGACTAGTGGGGAGTGGCGACTCTCCGATACATCAGAAAAACATCGCCGTGTTTCTAACCCTTACTTTCAAGCATTTACTTTCGTGCATTACTTTCATTGCTTGTTTACTTTCCTAGAATTGCCATGCTAGTCTAGGATTGGAACTTAGGGTGCAAAACTTTTATCGGTAGAATCACAAGGAACACTATTAGGCACTAGGGGTGAAGTTTGGCTTGTAGGATTTAATTTTTGCAATTAATTTTTAGAAAAGCCCAATTCACCCCCCTCTTAGGCATCTTGATCCTTTTAGTTGTAATCCTCTTGATAGTCACGGTGACCAGCAGGTTTCTTGACCGCGTTGACCTTATGGTCGTCTTCGTGGGGATGCTTGCCTCTGTAATCACCGCGATTATCGGGACACTATTGACGGTAGATAAGTATCATTTTTGAACCATCAACATAGCATGAAAAAGGACTAAACAATAATTACCACTTAGATATAGGGGGTTTACTGACATAATTCCATAAGTTTTGGTGAATGTCTGTTTCTACAGGGTGCTAGCTGAAAATAATCAAAGATGGCCCACATGTTAGGTTTACATAGAGAGAAACGGCCACAGATAGAAAAGTATAATCTAGAAGGTTCGAGAAGCCAGACCTTGGGAGGTGAGACCCACCTGTCACTGTGACAGGGGCGGGCACCCAGCCCTAGGGGCGGCCGCCCCACCCAGGTGGCCAATCAGGCTCCACCTCGCGGATCCTGCCTCCACCGCCTTTAAGGATCAATAATAATCGTAGATCAAGGTCGGTTTGATCCGAGGGCTGTGGTGCTTCCTAGAGGGCTATATAAGCAAGGTCCCTGACCCCTAGAGGAGGCATCCCTTCAAACCCTAATTCATTATTTCCTGTGAGGATCAGCAAGGAGGGGTCCTTTGAATGGATCTCTCTCTTAGGGCACATATAACAGAGATTAGCTTTGTAGTCTCCATGTGAGATTAGAGTTCTTCTTCTAGATTGAGAGAGTTAGAGTGAAGGAAGAGTTGGAGAAAGCCCGGCATGTTGGTGTCTCCTTTCCGTCTTGTACCTATGGGATCAAGTCTCCTAACCCGAGGGTTGGTTCTAGGATTCTTCGGTAATTCAACTTTCAATACTAAGTAAGTACGTTGTTATTATTGTTCTGTGGTTTATGAGTTTACTTTATTCTCTTCTGTGGTAGAGGGTAGGGTAATCGTCTGTAGCGTAAGCGTGGTGCTTAGGCTAGAGATACTCATAGATATCCCCTATCTGGCTGGATCCGTGGTAGTAGCACGGGACGTGACAATCCTATTGCTTCCTTTGTACCCTACATCCCGTTAGAAGGATTGGTAGGATTAAGTGCCCTAGTCAAGCATCCTCTGTGGTGTCTCTTTTCCATCAATATGTCCCCATAGTCTAATAGTTTCATAGCTTACCATAGGTTGGAACCAGACTATCGTCGTAATCTTCTCTAATCGCTTATATCTTCGCTTCCTTGTAGTGCAGCCCAGGGGTTAAGTATAGATTTAGGTTAGTCATCGCATGCTTTCTCCTTATGGATAAACAAATATGATACTCTAGATATATCTATCGGGTGAAATGCTCACCGATATCCGTGCACTTGCGGATCCTTTTCTATGTGCGTTAACAAATATCAACAACCACCGATCACGATTATCTCGGCGGTCGTGACTGTTGTTGTTGTTGCGCCGATCATGACGTTCGTGGTTGTTGTTCTAACCACGGTCATCGGATTTATCATCCCGACGCGATGGGTGCTCGGGACGTGATGACCCACCCACGTCTTCCTTAATGATCTTCTCGGCGTCATCAGCATCCGCGTAGTTCTTGGCAGTAGCGAGGAGCTCGGAGACCGTAGTTGGTCGTTTTCGGAGCAGCTTGCTTCTGAGGGCGTCGTGGTGGCGAAGGCCTTTGATGAAAGCCGAGACTGCTTCGTCATGAGTGATTCTTGGGATCTTGAGACGCATATTCGAGAAGCGTCGGATGTAGTCGCGCAGCAGCTCACCTGCTCGGTCATGTATGCACTCGAGGTCATACTTGTTACCCGGCTGGTCACATGTGGCTATGAAATTGTCGATGAAAGCTTACCAAAGGTCTGACCAGGTATCGAACTGGTTCTCCGAGAGACTGAGAAGCCATTGATGACCTGCCTGATCAAGAACAACTGGAAGATAGTTAGCCATTACGTGCTCATCACCTGCGATGGACTGGACGGTGATCTCGTAGAGCGTGACCCAGCTTTCGGGGTTCTCCTTGTTGTCATATTTCCTGAGCTTCTCAAGCTTAAAATTTCTTGGCCAGACGACTTGTCGGAGATGAGTAAACTGTTTGAGACCTGGGGGGCTGTGTTCGATGTCATACTAGATGCGGCGCATGTTCTCGTGGGCCTAGCGGTCATTAGCATGACTAGTGATGTGACTACGGACGTCACGAGGAGGAAGACGGTGACGGAGATCGTGAGGAGGGTTCTGGTCGACCTCCTGATCTTGATTGCTGCGACAATTGCGGTTGTTATCATGACGACCTTGACCACCTTCTTGTCCGCCCTCGTCACCGCGGCCACCACCGCCATCGCCGCCGCCGCCACCGCCACCACCACGTGGGGATTGGGTGCTCTCTGATCGTCACGATGTTGGCGACTTGGATGCTCTGAAGCATAGGAACGACGGCTCCAACTAGATGCGATGGACGTGCTTGTAGCAGCTCGGGCTCGCTGGGCGAGCTCGACGGTTTGGCCCATAGCAGCGGTTACATATGCTTTGATGTCTTCGTGAATTGCGTGGTTTTCTGGCGTGTCTGATAATCGGTCTAGGTTGGCCATGGCGACGGCCATGTTTCCACTTGGGGTCCTGAAAACTTGCCTATCGTCTACTCTGTCGAAGGCGTTAGCCAGATCTTAAGGTTGGGGTCCCCTGCGACGTGCTTCTTCTTCTTCTTCGGCCTCATGCTGACGGCGTTCGGCGCGGTCAGCGTTACACTGTTCGCAAAGTTGCCGTTGCTCGTCAGTTTCTCCCACGACTGTGGGCTCGTCATTACTGATGTTGAGCACCATGTTGCCACGTCTTGGTGGGAACCTTGGGATCGAAGAGAAACCCGGAGGGTACGGTAGTAGATCCAGACCATATTCGTCGTCCTCGGTGTGAACAGATCATGTAGATCTAGTGCTGGAGTCGCCATCCTCGGGCAGTGTATGAACCGAACCTTCATGGTACTCCCGAATACTGACCATGTTGACGGCGTTGCCTGGTGGTGGTCGAAGTATATCTAGAAAGTACAAATCTGAAACATGATCTCGCTCTGTGGGACCCATGAACAGATGAGGTGTACTGTACGTGTACTCGAAAGCAGCGTTTTCCAGGCCGTATGGGAAGGCCTGGCAATCCTCCGTCAGGAGCCTGAGGCCGGGTGTAGGAACTGGGCGAAGGCGTACCGTACGTCCTTTAGGAGTAGCGGCGACCACTAGATCTGTATCAAGCCGTGTTGGACGGCGAGCCCGAACTAGTCGGGTAGATCTGTCGTGGTGAAGAGGTACCTGCTTGGTAGATTGATTTTGAATCGAATCTACTAAAGTTAGGTTTGAGAGAGCTTATGGCCGACCTGGTCGATAGCTTCGATTAGGTCGGTGTCATCAATCGTCCTTCCTTTGTAGCGGGGAACTGGTCGACGAGTTGTCGGCGTGGTCGGAGCTGTTGCTGGGGTGGTCGAAGCCGTAACTAGCGTGGTCAGAGCCGTTGCTGTGGTGGTCGGAGCCGTAGCCAGCGTGGTCGGAGCCATAGCCGATGAAGACGTGGTCGATGCAGATCGGATTTGCACCTCTTCCGTGGCAGTGGCGGTGAAGCTGTTGACACCGGTGGTCCAGGTGATCTGGCCGACGGTGAACGAGTGACCGTCCGCCATGGCCGCGGAGTCAGGGATGATGACCATCTTGCTCGCCTAGGAAGTTGTACGTACACCCCCTACCTGGTGCGTCACTGTCGATGAAACCTGGTCGGCAGTCTACCGAGGGGTATGCCCAAGGTAGTGATTTGTCGGTAGACAGGTGCACAACTACGAACTAGATGGTGACGCAAGACACAACAAGGTTTTATCCAGGTTCGGCTGCTGTGAGGGCGTAATACCTACGTCATGCGTCTGATTTGTATTGATGTGTATAATGAGATGCGTTTTGAGGGGGTCCCCTGCCTGCCTTATATAGTCCGGGGGGCAGGGTTACATATCTAGAAACTAATTCTGCTCGGTTACAATTGCTATAGCTGGCCGGATAAGGATTCCTATTCTAACCGACCAGGATCTTGTTTGATCTCCAAGTTTGCTTTCCTTCCTTGCGTGGGACACCGAGCAGATCGACTAGGCCACGCGTTGTCTTCTGATGGGCCGGGCCCACTGGTCTGGGCTAGCCCAAGTCTAGCCATAGGGGTATAGGGGTTAATACCCCCACAAACATGCTTTACTCATAGCGCACCCTGGCTTCATTTTCATAAACCTTCTTCTTATAGTACCTCGTGACCATATTCACTACAAAGGTAAGATGCATGTGGAGGGCTTTCTCCTAGAAAGAGGGTCCGTCCCAAAGAGAGTACATATTGAGACTACAAATGTGAAGAAATGAGTACATTTACTAGACCGTGTGGAACAACAAGCAAGGGACCTCAATTGTCCATGTGAGGTGATTTGCATATGTTTGGACACATGATTTATAACTAGAAGCAATGGTGGTAGCTTTTCCATTATTTGTTGAAAAAAATTAGTCAAATTTAGATATTTTTTCAGAGAAAACTATACGGACTTAGTGGGGTCTTTGACCCTTTCTCTGCCACTGACTCCAGCACACCTGGCAGTAATGGGCTGACAGGAATTGTCAAATTTGGGTGTGTTCACTTCGCGAAAAGTAGGTAAAAGTTACTGTAGCATCTTTCGTTGTTATTTGGCAAAATTTATCCAATCATGGACTAACTAGGCTCAAAAGATTCGTCCCGACATTTACAGACAAACTATGCAATTAGTTATCTTTTTTACCTATATTTAATGCTCCATGCATGCGTCGAAAGATTTAATGTGATGGGTGAAAGAGAAAATATTTTAGGTTGGGATGGAAAGTGAACCAGGCCTTTATACTAGTTCCCTTGTCTTCGCGTCGTATCTTTCCCCAGTTCGATGAAATCGAGATGTATGACCACCAAATCGAGTGGTTTGGCAAAGGAGGCTTGCAAAAGCTGGTGGTTCCCTTTTTCGTTCAGACGACATTGTTTTAGGAGGTTCGCAAAGTGAACTCCCCTCTTTCTTGATCTCAACCGGCCCCCACAGTTGAAGGTCAAAGCAGCTCTGACCGCCAAGAAGTTCATTTCGCCTTTTCCAGTGAGCCCTCCACGGTGGTGCCAACAACAACGGCGAGGCATGTAAAGTATAGGTGGATGATAGAAAAAGTTCTATATACACGAGTTCCATGGCTGGATGTGGCGCGAAAGATTAACACACCTCATGGATCACGTGGCAAGGGCTAAAATTGTCGGCACAATCAAGTGGGTGTCGATACATCGACGCACGCAAGGTCACGCGCGCGTGGATTATTGGGAGCACTGTTTTGCGTGGAAGGCCGTGTTTAGTTCCCGAGTCGGGGCGTCCGACTCGGCGGCTGCTGTTACAATGTTTCTGTCGGAACACTGTAGCAGTTTTTTATTTCGTAATGTAAAAAATTGTTCAAAAATTGATTAATTAGACTCAAAATGTTCGTCTCGCAAAGTACAACAAAACTGTGCAATTAGTTTTTGATTTCATCTACATTTAGTACTCCATGCATTTGCCGGTATTTTGATGTGATGGGAAATCTTCTTTTTGCATAGTAGAATTTGGGGAGGAACTGGAAAGGCCGAAGACAAAATTGCAATGGTTTCAGCTTTCAGGTTTTTAATCAATTCCATTCCCACCTTTATTTATATATAAAAATAAAAATAAAATTGTTCTGGACTGGACACTGTAACGGATCAACGTAATTATACGAATTAAGTAAGAAAATCTTCCACCGAGGCGGTTAATTTAACAAACTTAAGCCCGTATAACCCGAGATTCCGTGAAATCACGAAGGATTTCAAAACCACTAACATACAACCAAGATCGTACTGATTTAGCAGCCACAATTCACACGATACATAAATCTGATCATAAAGGTAAGATACATCGGAGTTCGGAAATAAAAGTTATTACAACATAGTTCAACATAAATTAGCGGAAGCAAATAATTTTTACGCACACACACTTAGTTCAGTTACAGTGCCAGTCGATAGTCATGGTCCACAAAAGCAGTAGATAAGACTAACAGAAAGACCCTTGCCCAAGGTCCTAGTTGTCACCCATCGCCGGATACAGACAGTTGGAGCAGTACCCGTAGTACATCTGACCATCTGCAACAACCATGGGAACAATGCCCTGAGTACGAGAATGTACTCAGCTAGACTTACCCGTCAAAAACCAGAAATAAAATGACACCAAGGAGCATGCAAGGCTTTACATAGTGGATTGGCTTGACTCCTTTGCGAAAAGCACAAGTTGTTATGAGTAAACTAATTTAAGTCCTTTTGCATCATATTTATTATAACCTATTCAATCTAGGTAAGCACCTATGCTAAAGCAATCACTTGATTAACCATTAACATCAAAGGTTACCATCTCAGGTTTAGCATTTCCAACATTATTCACTTAACCATCAGTGTTTCATCATTGTTACTACGATGCCATAGCTCGAGTCAAGTGCTCACTAACCGGGAGCGACGGCGATTCGAATCGAATTCCTATCCAGCTGGAGATTTATTCCTCACACAAACCATGCTTCCCCCGTCAGGGTCGCGTAGATCACCAATGACACTTTCCGAGAAGCCGCGGGATAACAATCATGGATCGCACTACCCAGGGACCGCCCGACTGCCAGGACGCACCTTGGGCTCACTCTTCGCGTCCCCGTACACCCCCTTCAACACCAGTCTGCCAACCCGAGTTTATCCCGGCTCAAAAAGTGTCGCTAGCTTCGCGGTCGAAAGGTACTTTATTCGGCCAGCTAAATGTGAGGCATGCGTTCAACATGACAAGAGGGACGAGCAACGATCGGTCCTTAACCGACACAGACGGAATCACTATAGTCCAGAACCCTATAAGACTCCGCCCGGTCTCCGTTTATCCATCAACACTTGGTTTCTTTTCATGATCACACTTACAGCTAACCATAACCTGGTATCCACCTATAACTCGCAGGTGACAGGAATTCACCCGACTTCTACCGGTCTCAGCATGGCTAAGCAGTTTACTCGATCCTGACCTAATAGGGTAAAAGATAATCTGGTGGCCAAGGTAATAATGCAACAACGGTTTCACTCAACTCCTATAACTTAGTGCAACAATATTTAACCATAACTCATGCAATAAGAAATAACTTTTTATAAATTTAGGAGGCTTAAAATGCTCCGGGGCTTGCCTCTTTCGAACGAACTAGGGTGGTGATCGACGCACTCTGGCAGTTCCTCGCCTGACTCTTCCTCCTCGGGCACCTCCTGTGCCTGGGGTTCCTGCTGATCCGTCCAAGCCTGCTCCTCCGGAACTGCTGCCTGCAACTCCTCCTGCGATCCTGTATGATGCAAGTGCATAAGGAAACATGCGAAGAATGCATCGAATTGCGGTGGAGTGCTTTGATGACATGAGATGCAGATGAGCACATGGAATGAGCAGTTTGAATATAATTATTTCTTCTACAAGGTAGTCAACGTCATCCAAGAACATGTAACCTAAAACATACACCTTATCCTTCTATTAGTTAGCCTACCATCTACACATACAAGTGAACCTAAGCTATCAAAGCTTACCAACCTAACTCATCCATAACATCAGCAAGGCATCATGATGCTTCAAAGATACACCAAACATATTTTATTTCTCTCAATTTCTCATAAAGAATAATCTTTTATTTCCTATTTAGCTAGGGTTACACAACAACACCTATCTCTGGTGTAGATAAAAATCTACAAAAATCACAGTAGACTACTCTTACCCTAACTAACCTACCACTAAATTTTCATGAGAATTGCACAAGTAAAACTGCCTGTACAAAATAAACAAGCTATAGCCTAATTGTGAGCATGAATTTATTTTATACTAGAAAAAGTATCAAACAACAGATTTCACAATTTTCTTAGGTTACTAACAGTAAACCAACATACTACAAAAATTATCAGATGTATGTTGTATACAATTTTTGCTCTATAGTAAAAATAACAGATATTACCAATTAAAAGCATTTGAACTACACTTCAACATTTTTCCACAGAACATGCTTCACTAATATTTTTCCTAGAAAGTGTATCACAAATAAAGATTAATGCCACAAGAATCACATTTTCCCTTTATTATTTTATTTACTACACTTTTTCTAAGATATCAGCATTTATAGCAATTAAATAAAATTGCACAGTAGAGTGTCACAAAAATCACATGAGATATTTTTAAACTGTAGATCTATTCAAAAGGAACATTTCACAATTTGTTTCATGATTTTTGGAGCTATAAATCTTGAGATACAATTTTTAGAAGCCTTTTTCAGATTTTCTTTCAGATTTTCTGGAAATCAATTTCTTTAAAACCGAAAATCAAAACCGGCTTTAAACGCTACGTGCACCCCGCTGTGACACACGAAACCGAAACGCTGAGACAGACAGGCGGGACCCATGGGTCAGACGGGCCCACCCGTCAGCCGCAGTCGGCCAGAGGCGGTGTGGACCGCCGGGATCTCGCCGCCGGCGAGTCCTCCGACGACGGGGAGGGCACCAACGTGCTCCTCTCATCGATGCGAACCCAGTGGTGCCTAGTGGGTGGCCAGACGAGCTCGGCATCGAGCTCGCCGGCGTGCATGGCGGCTCGGTGGCGCGGGATGCCGTCGGCCGGCCAACTCCGACCGAGAGGAGCCGCGCGGTGAGGTCAGTGAGACTTGTGGTGCAAGTGCGGTGCTCGTGCGCTCGAGAAGTGGGCGAGAAGTGGCGTGGAGGTGTGCGGCTCACGGAGCGGGTCGCTCCGGTGAGCTCGGCCGGAACTCCGGCGAGCCATTACCGCGGATGGAGGCCGAATCCTGGCGGGCTGTGGCGAGCACCGTATGCGCAACGACAAGGCGCAGCGAGGGCGAAGACGGAGGCGGAGGCGGTGAGCCGGAGCGGCGGCTAGGCGGTTGCGGAGCTCGGGAGCCGGCGATGGCAAGGCGGAGCTCTGCTGCTGCTGCTGCAGGCGGGCGAGGGGGAGAATGGAGGGAGCAACCGAGGAGGACGAGCGCGCGGAGGGGGTAAGCGGGCGCGGACGCTGCGGGGGCCACAGGGGCGCGTGTCGTGCGGCTTCGACGGCGTACGGACACGCGGCGACCGAGCGCTGCCGCGGCGCCACGACGCCACGCGCGGGCGCGCGCGCGGGGGCGGGAGGGAGACGACGCGGGCGCGGGCCGGGCCGCCAGCGAAGCTGGGCCGAAAGGGAAGCCGAAGCCCACTAAGGCGAAAATCTGATTTTTCTTTTTCAAAATATTTTCCAGATTTAATTCTTTGTTTCAAAATTGAATTTGGAGATGAAAAAGAGGTTTTCAGAAATTTGGCCCAAAATAAAAGTTATTCAAAATTTTATTCTCTACAACTTTCATATAGAGCACCTTTCAAAATTCTCAATAGATTTTGAATTTGAGATTTAAAGCTAATTTAAAATCAAAAACTCATTTATTTAGAATATTTTTTTAAAACAGAATTTGAGGAAAACTTGAATTCAAAATTTGCTCCAATAATCAAGTTGATTTATTCTAGATTATTTAAAATTGCTACTTCTCAAAAGTTCACCAACTTTTTAACACTTATATCAAAATTAGGGTTCCCATTTATTTGTTTTTTTTCACATTAAATTTGGAAGAGCTACAATTCAAATAATGTTAATCATGCAATGATGCTGAATGCTTATGCTTTGAATGATAATGCATGCTTAACACCCAGGGGTGTTACAGCCCTCCCCCCTTATAAGAATCTCGTCCCGAGATTTTGAGTTACGAACCACTTATCGTAAAAAGCTTTATACGCGGTTTGAAGATATTCTCCCGTTTCCCAAGAAGCATCGCTCTCATCATGGTGGCTCCATTGAATCTTGTAGGTTGTGACCAATTTATTTCGAGTGACTCGGTCCTTAGTATCCAGGACTCGAACCGGTTGCTCGCGATACTCCAAATCTGCCTTGATCCGAACACCCTGAGGTTCTATCCTCTCCTCTGGAACACGCAGACACTTCTTCAGTTGAGACACGTGAAAAACGGGAAATATCGAACTCATCTCTTCTGGTAACTGCAACTTGTACGCCACGGGACCCTTTTTCTCTACGATCTGGTATGGTCCTATATATCTCGCAGACAGTTTCTTCTTGATTCCAAACCGTTTCTTCTTCATTGGGGTAACCTTCAAATAGACATAGTCACCTACTTGGAACTCCAATGTTCTTCTTCTCTTGTCTGCATAACTCTTCTGACGAGACTGTGCAGCTTGCATGTTTTGTTGGATAACACGGACCTTTTTCTCTGCCTCATCGACAAAATCAATTCCATAAAACCTTCTTTCTCCAGGCTCTACCCAATTTAACGGTGTCCTGCACTTCCTGCCATACAAGGCTTCAAAAGGTGCCATCTTGATACTCTCTTGGTAACTGTTATTGTAAGCGAATTCTGCCAACGGTAACCAGGATTCCCATGAGCCCCTGGATGATAGTACACAAGCTCTAAGCATATCTTCTAGTACCGTATTAACTCTTTCTGTTTGTCCATCAGTCTGTGGGTGGTAAGCCGTGCTACGAATCAAACTAGTACCCAAACCTTGATGCAGATGTTCCCAAAAGTGAGAGGTAAACTGCGAACCACGATCGGACACAATCGTTTTTGGTATCCCGTGCAATCGGACAATCTCGGCAATGTACTTCTCGGCATATTGAGGTGGTCGGAATGTCGTCTTAACGGGCAGAAAGTGAGCTGTCTTGGTGAGACGATCTACTATTACCCAAATAGAATCATGCCCCTTTTGTGTGGTGGGGAGACCAGTGATAAAGTCCATACTTATATCATCCCACTTCCAATCGGGTACCGACAAAGGTTGCAGAAGTCCTGCAGGCCTCATGTGAAGAGCTTTAACTCTACAACACATGTCGCAACGAGCAACGTATGCTGCAATTTCCTTTTTCATCTTAGTCCACCAATAACAGGGTCGCAACTCTTGGTACATTTTACTACTTCCGGGGTGAATAGATAACTTAGAACGATGAGCCTCATCCATCAACTTGTTCTTAAGCTCTCTATCCTTAGGTACTACCAGGCGATCCTTGAACCATAACACTCCTTGGTCATCCAATCGAAAGTGTTTGGTGGGTTCTCTCTTCATCCTTTCTTTAATATGAAAGATTCCCTTATCTGTTTTCTGACCATCAACGATCTGGCTTTCCAGAGTACAACTGACCTGAATATTATGCAACACAGCAGGATGTATCAAATTGAACCCTTCTTCAAACAACGGCTGCACATCAATAGCATGGGATTTTCTGCTCAGTGCATCTGCTACTACATTAGCCTTTCCAGGGTGATAGTGTACGTTCAGATTATAGTCCTTTATCAACTCTAACCATCTCCTCTGTCGCATGTTCAACTCAGATTGGGTAAAGATGTATTTGAGACTCTTATGATCTGTGAAGATATTACACACATTACCCAACAGGTAGTGCCTCCAAATCTTTAGAGCATGCACCACTGCTGCAAGCTCTAAATCATGTGTAGGGTAGTTAACTTCATGCTTCCTCAATTGCCGTGAGGCGTAAGCAACGACTTTTCCATTTTGCATTAGCACACATCCTAACCCATTCTTGGATGCGTCACAGAAAACATCAAACGGCTTTTCTATATCTGGTTGGGCCAGAACAGGAGCAGTGGTCAACAACTTCCGCAAGGTACAGAAGGCTGCTTCGCACTCCTCTGTCCATACAAACTTATGATCCTTCTGTAACAGGCTTGTCATTGGTTTGGCAATCTTCGAGAAATCTGGTATGAAGCGACGGTAGTAACCGGCTAAACCAAGGAAACTGCGAACTTCGTTAACCGAAATTGGTGACTTCCAGTTCATAACCTCTTGTACCTTACTGGGGTCGACAGAAATGCCATTTTCAGACAACACGTGGCCGAGAAAAGGAACTGTCCTAAGCCAGAACTCACACTTGCTGAACTTAGCATACAGTCGATGTTCTCTGAGTCTAGTCAAGACTATCCTGAGGTGTTCCGCATGTTCTTCTTCATTTTCTGAGTATATCAGTATGTCATCAATGAACACTATCACAAACTTGTCCAACTCGGGCATGAAAACCGAATTCATCAGGTACATAAAGTATGCAGGAGCATTTGTCAACCCGAAGGACATGACAAGATACTCGTACAAACCATATCTGGTAGAGAACGCAGTCTTAGGCACATCTTGCGGCCTAATTTTTATCTGGTGGTACCCTGATCTCAGATCTATTTTAGAGAACACTTTGGCTTTGGACAATTGGTCAAACAAGATATCAATCCGAGGAAGAGGATACTTGTTTTTAATTGTCACTGCATTCAGTGGCCGATAATCCACGCACATGCGTAAGGAGTTATCCTTCTTCTTTTTCACAAACAGAGCGGGGCATCCCCATTCGGACGAGCTGGGACGAATCAACCCTTTCCTTAGCAAATCCTGAAGTTGCTTTTTCAGTTCTGCTAACTCATTGGGAGGCATCCGATAAGGCCTTCTTGAAATCGGTGCTGTTCCTGGAATTAACTTAATGGCAAACTCAACCTCTCGGTCTGGTGGAAGTCCAGGTAACTCCTCTGGAAACACATCTGGAAACTCACAGACCACTGGAATCTGGACTAGCAGAGTAGTTTGTACCGCACAAGATGTGCTAGCTAGGTCTACCCTCCGAGGTAGGACCACTCGAAAGGTGCCTTCCCCACTGGGTTCCTTAAGAGAGACACTCCTTCCTCCAACATCAATTACAACTCCCATTTGATTCATCCAGTTCATACCCATGATCACATCCAAAACTAACCCTGGCATGACTATCAGGTTAAGCTTATATTGCCGGTTCGATATGTTTAGGGTTACTCCCTGAACAATCTGATTAGTCAACAGATCAGCCCCAGCTGAACTGATTTTATATGCACATTCCAATTCAACTATCTTTTGCTCATGTCTCTTAACGAATGCTTGACTTACAAAGGAATGAGATGATCCGGAATCAAACAAAACTACTGCAGGATGATTGTTGATAGAAAACATACCAGCTGTCACCGGTTCTCCCTCAGGGATGTCATCCACAGTGGTGTGGTGCACACGAGCTTGATACTGCGTTTGCTGTTTCTTAGGGTAGGGACAATACTTTGCAAAGTGTCCAGGTTGGTTGCAGTTGAAGCACGGTCCCTTCACCTGAGCCACAGTTCCAGATGAACTGCCTTGTCCTGCCTTTGCTTGAGGCAATGCCATCTTGAACGGCTTCTGGTTCCTCTGGGGTGGCTGAGCATTCTGATTCTTCCTTTGCGGTGGCCTAAACCTTGCACCTGGGGCAGGCGATCGATAAGCTGGGCGGTTGGCTACTGGGGTCCTGGACTAAGACGAACCCGACTCGAAAGCCCTCTTACGGATCTTGGAAGCAGCATACACATGGTTGTTCTTCTCTTGCTTCAAACAGTCGCTAACGAAGTCATTGAAACTAGTCCTCATGTTTGTACCCACATGTTTCATCATCTTGGGACTCAGGCCTCTCTTGAAACTAGCGATCTTCTTGGCATCAGTATCCACCATGTCCGGAGCATAACGGCTCAGGTTATTAAAGGCATGCAGGTATTGAGTCACAGTCTTCGTGCCTTGATTTAATGCCAGGAATTCCCCAAGCTTCATCTCGGTCAGACCAGGTGGAATGTATGTTCCACGGAAGGCTTCAGTGAACTCCCTCCAAGAGATATGGGCATGGGGAGGAAAAGTGGTGCGGTGATGCTTCCACCACATTCCTGCCGGACCTTGAAGCTGATGAGCTGCGTACTCAGTCTTCAACACTTCAGTCATTCTTAAGACACGAAACTTATCTTCCATCGTATTAATCCACTCTTCTGCATCTAAAGGTTCTGCGGCTTCCTTGAAGATCGGTGGACGAGTATCCATGAAGTCCTTGAAACTGCTGTACGGATTTGCTTCGTGACCTCCCGGGTTTATCCCCCGACGGGTATTATCTGCGATACTGCGCAGCGCCGCTTCCATATTCTGTTGCATGCTCTCCATGTTTCGTTGGCTTCCCAGGAATTGGGCGAAAAACTGTTCCGCAGTGTAAGGTGGAGGAGGCGGTGGTGGATCTCGGTCATCATTAGCAGCTGCACTTCCACCAGCCTCAGCGGTACCATACACGGTACGACGAGTGTTCGGCATCTGCATGTTTCAGCAACAGTAATTATTAGGTGATGTTGTAGGAATCGCGACCGAATGAAAAATCATGCCGAACTGAATTCACTGGAGAGAATAAATTCATACAATAAAACAGGGGCACAATAAGTCATTCCAATTAACACAACATCACTAATTATATTACTTAAAGCACACACATCGCGTCCATTACAACCAAGTTGCCAGCATACATACACTGGACTTTGGACGTTCGGATACCGCCACAAACACATCCAAACTTTCCAACCTTACATCAAGCTTTAGTCTTTCTACTCATTATTACATGTCCAAAGTGCTAACAAGCAAAAGACCATGCAAACGGAACCTAGTAGCTAGTGCAACAACTACTAGACTACTCATCGTGATCGCTATCTAGGTCAGAGACGTTGGCGTTGTCGCCGACTGCAGCGTCGTCGTGCTCCTCAGCTGGCGCCACGGGCTCTTCAGGATCTTCGTCTGCATCCAAATCCATCTCTGCTGCGCCAGGAAGGTCATAAGGGTTAAGCTGATTGTTCAGCCGATGGACCTCTTCATGCAAGTTATCGTTGTACTCTTCGGCATCAGCCAGCCGCTGCTCGAGCTCAAACTGTCTAGCTCTCAACACATTCTCTGCGGACCAGGCTTCATTCCTCTGATGGAGCACATGAGCCAACATGCTCTCAGCATTCCTGTGGGTGGTGGTCAGTTGCCCAAGCTGCTCTCTCAGGGCACGTACATCTCCCTCAAAAATCACAGTCCTCTGAGTGGCCTGATCTCTCTGACGAGTCAACTGAGCCATCTCAGCAGTGAGCCTCTCAATCTCGGCGTCGTGATCTCTCTGAAGCTGACGGCGGTCATCGCGAGCCTGACCAAGAGCACTAGAAACACGTCTCAGACTACCTTCCACTCCATCGAAGGCCCTCATCACTGCGAATATGGCACTCATAGCGGGGTTGTCACTGTTCTGTGCCTCTGCTACGCTAATCTCCAGAGATCTGCCCCTGGCTTGCTGCCACGAGTCAGTGGAGGGGTTGCCCCTCGGAAAGACTCCCACTATAGTTGCTGCCAACTCCTGAGGAAAACGATCCATGATATCTCTCAAGATTCCAAAGGCTGCCCTCTCAGCGGCTTCTTCAGGGGTCCTGCCAGTTGACTCAAAACGCCAACCGGTCCACTCAGAACCATCACCTCGAGGACGAACTACTGCTTCCACAGTCACCAAAAGTCCTTCACCCAACCGCTCATTTGACCAAAAATATCGGGGCTCCATCCCATCATGATAGCCTACATAGCTGAGCACTCTCCACAAGAGTGTAGGCATCCCAAACTCTCCAAGAAAAGTGTGACGCTGGCGAGTGCGCGGAGCAAGCTGATGACGGGGAGCTCTGCCGGTGGACTTGCGAGCGGTCTGCTTGGTACGTGCCATCTGTAGCAAAAATTTTATTGCCGTGGTGAGAACAGATTTTTAAGTTGGCATTTTTATCAAAATGAGATAATCAACTTATAAGGGGAGGAACAATGCCATGAATGAAATGCACAACATGATACATGCACGTTCAGTACGTCCTCACAAACTTAGAAAACTAATGACTACTAACGGAATAAACGGTGGCATACAACGATCTCTTGTAACGTAACTAACACGTACTACTCGAAAGCGTTGTTATGTACCTGCAGAAGGGAAATCACTTCAGCCCAAACCTCACAGTATGAAAACATGCAGAAAGCAGTAAAGTAAGTTACTCGCTCTACATGCATCCCCAGATACGAGTATAACGGTAACAACTACCCGAATCGTCGTCCTATTGACGGCATCGTCACTGCATGACGGAATTCCCCACAATTTGGATACCCTCATACGAACATGCGCAGGGCACGTAAGTATTTTGGTATCACCTAAGCACTCCCCTAGATCGGCAGTGTATCCGACCATGCACTCACAACTCTCACTTACCAAGGCGTAGAGGTAAAGGATCCATACATTACCACTCAAGTGAATGGCACTCATACCATAGCACGCCGTATGAGCGACGAAATTTAAAATATGATGCAAACCCCCAAGTTAGTACTTAATTAAGCCACCTAGAGTCCTTATCGGGCATAAAGGATATGACCACTGGCACACTTTTAAGTTCAAAAGCTTATTTGAAAACACAGTTTTATTTTTAAATACTCATGTGAACAGTAGCATGCTAAACCATGCTCCGATGCCAGCTGTAACAGATCAACGTAATTATACGAAATTAAGTAAGAAAATCTTCCACCGAGGCGGTTAATTTAACAAACTTAAGCCCGTATAACCCGAGATTCCGTGAAATCACGAAGGATTTCAAAACCACTAACATACAACCAAGATCGTACTGATTTAGCAGCCACAATTCACACGATACATAAATCTGATCATAAAGGTAAGATACATCGGAGTTCGGAAATAAAAGTTATTACAACATAGTTCAACATAAATTAGCGGAAGCAAATAATTTTTACGCACACACACTTAGTTCAGTTACAGTGCCAGTCGATAGTCATGGTCCACAAAAGCAGTAGATAAGACTAACAGAAAGACCCTTGCCCAAGGTCCTAGTTGTCACCCATCGCCGGATACAGACAGTTGGAGCAGTACCCGTAGTACATCTGACCATCTGCAACAACCATGGGAACAACGCCCTGAGTACGAGAATGTACTCAGCTAGACTTACCCGTCAAAAACCAGAAATAAAATGACACCAAGGAGCATGCAAGGCTTTACATAGTGGATTGGCTTGACTCCTTTGCGAAAAGCACAAGTTGTTATGAGTAAACTAATTTAAGTCCTTTTGCATCATATTTATTATAACCTATTCAATCTAGGTAAGCACCTATGCTAAAGCAATCACTTGATTAACCATTAACATCAAAGGTTACCATCTCAGGTTTAGCATTTCCAACATTATTCACTTAACCATCAGTGTTTCATCATTGTTACTACGATGCCATAGCTCGAGTCAAGTGCTCACTAACCGGGAGCGACGGCGATTCGAATCGAATTCCTATCCAGCTGGAGATTTATTCCTCACACAAACCATGCTTCCCCCGTCAGGGTCGCGTAGATCACCAATGACACTTTCCGAGAAGCCGCGGGATAACAATCATGGATCGCACTACCCAGGGACCGCCCGACTGCCAGGACGCACCTTGGGCTCACTCTTCGCGTCCCCGTACACCCCCTTCAACACCAGTCTGCCAACCCGAGTTTATCCCGGCTCAAAAAGTGTCGCTAGCTTCGCGGTCGAAAGGTACTTTATTCGGCCAGCTAAATGTGAGGCATGCGTTCAACATGACAAGAGGGACGAGCAACGATCGGTCCTTAACCGACACAGACGGAATCACTATAGTCCAGAACCCTATAAGACTCCGCCCGGTCTCCGTTTATCCATCAACACTTGGTTTCTTTTCATGATCACACTTACAGCTAACCATAACCTGGTATCCACCTATAACTCGCAGGTGACAGGAATTCACCCGACTTCTACCGGTCTCAGCATGGCTAAGCAGTTTACTCGATCCTGACCTAACAGGGTAAAAGATAATCTGGTGGCCAAGGTAATAATGCAACAACGGTTTCACTCAACTCCTATAACTTAGTGCAACAATATTTAACCATAACTCATGCAATAAGAAATAACTTTTTATAAATTTAGGAGGCTTAAAATGCTCCGGGGCTTGCCTCTTTCGAACGAACTAGGGTGGTGATCGACGCACTCTGGCAGTTCCTCGCCTGACTCTTCCTCCTCGGGCACCTCCTGTGCCTGGGGTTCCTGCTGATCCGTCCAAGCCTGCTCCTCCGGAACTGCTGCCTGCAACTCCTCCTGCGATCCTGTATGATGCAAGTGCATAAGGAAACATGCGAAGAATGCATCGAATTGCGGTGGAGTGCTTTGATGACATGAGATGCAGATGAGCACATGGAATGAGCAGTTTGAATATAATTATTTCTTCTACAAGGTAGTCAACGTCATCCAAGAACATGTAACCTAAAACATACACCTTATCCTTCTATTAGTTAGCCTACCATCTACACATACAAGTGAACCTAAGCTATCAAAGCTTACCAACCTAACTCATCCATAACATCAGCAAGGCATCATGATGCTTCAAAGATACACCAAACATATTTTATTTCTCTCAATTTCTCATAAAGAATAATCTTTTATTTCCTATTTAGCTAGGGTTACACAACAACACCTATCTCTGGTGTAGATAAAAATCTACAAAAATTACAGTAGACTACTCTTACCCTAACTAACCTACCACTAAATTTTCATGAGAATTGCATAAGTAAAACTGCCTGTACAAAATAAACAAGCTATAGCCTAATTGTGAGCATGAATTTATTTTATACTAGAAAAAGTATCAAACAACAGATTTCACAATTTTCTTAGGTTACTAACAGTAAACCAACATACTACAAAAATTATCAGATGTATGTTGTATACAATTTTTGCTCTATAGTAAAAATAACAGATATTACCAATTAAAAGCATTTGAACTACACTTCAACATTTTTCCACAGAACATGCTTCACTAATATTTTTCCTAGAAAGTGTATCACAAATAAAGATTAATGCCACAAGAATCACATTTTTCCCTTTATTATTTTATTTACTACACTTTTTCTAAGATATCAGCATTTATAGCAATTAAATAAAATTGCACAGTAGAGTGTCACAAAAATCACATGAGATATTTTTAAACTGTAGATCTATTCAAAAGGAACATTTCACAATTTGTTTCATGATTTTTGGAGCTATAAATCTTGAGATACAATTTTTAGAAGCCTTTTTCAGATTTTCTTTCAGATTTTCTGGAAATCAATTTCTTTAAAACCGAAAATCAAAACCGGCTTTAAACGCTACGTGCACCCCGCTGTGACACACGAAACCGAAACGCTGAGACAGACAGGCGGGACCCATGGGTCAGACGGGCCCACCCGTCAGCCGCAGTCGGCCAGAGGCGGTGTGGACCGCCGGGATCTCGCCGCCGGCGAGTCCTCCGACGACGGGGAGGGCACCAACGTGCTCCTCTCATCGATGCGAACCCAGTGGTGCCTAGTGGGTGGCCAGACGAGCTCGGCATCGAGCTCGCCGGCGTGCATGGCGGCTCGGTGGCGCGGGATGCCGTCGGCCGGCCAACTCCGACCGAGAGGAGCCGCGCGGTGAGGTCAGTGAGACTTGTGGTGCAAGTGCGGTGCTCGTGCGCTCGAGAAGTGGGCGAGAAGTGGCGTGGAGGTGTGCGGCTCACGGAGCGGGTCGCTCCGGTGAGCTCGGCCGGAACTCCGGCGAGCCATTACCGCGGATGGAGGCCGAATCCTGGCGGGCTGTGGCGAGCACCGTATGCGCAACGACAAGGCGCAGCGAGGGCGAAGACGGAGGCGGAGGCGGTGAGCCGGAGCGGCGGCTAGGCGGTTGCGGAGCTCGGGAGCCGGCGATGGCAAGGCGGAGCTCTGCTGCTGCTGCTGCAGGCGGGCGAGGGGGAGAATGGAGGGAGCAACCGAGGAGGACGAGCGCGCGGAGGGGGTAAGCGGGCGCGGACGCTGCGGGGGCCACAGGGGCGCGTGTCGTGCGGCTTCGACGGCGTACGGACACGCGGCGACCGAGCGCTGCCGCGGCGCCACGACGCCACGCGCGGGCGCGCGCGCGCGGGGGCGGGAGGGAGACGACGCGGGCGCGGGCCGGGCCGCCAGCGAAGCTGGGCCGAAAGGGAAGCCGAAGCCCACTAAGGCGAAAATCTGATTTTTCTTTTTCAAAATATTTTCCAGATTTAATTCTTTGTTTCAAAATTGAATTTGGAGATGAAAAAGAGGTTTTCAGAAATTTGGCCCAAAATAAAAGTTGTTCAAAATTTTATTCTCTACAACTTTCATATAGAGCACCTTTCAAAATTCTCAATAGATTTTGAATTTGAGATTTAAAGCTAATTTAAAATCAAAAACTCATTTATTTAGAATATTTTTTTAAAACAGAATTTGAGGAAAACTTGAATTCAAAATTTGCTCCAATAATCAAGTTGATTTATTCTAGATTATTTAAAATTGCTACTTCTCAAAAGTTCACCAACTTTTTAACACTTATATCAAAATTAGGGTTCCCATTTATTTGTTTTTTTTCACATTAAATTTGGAAGAGCTACAATTCAAATAATGTTAATCATGCAATGATGCTGAATGCTTATGCTTTGAATGATAATGCATGCTTAACACCCAGGGATGTTACAGACACCTGCTCAGCAGAGAGCAGAGCAGCACAGGATGCTCTGGTGGCCCACATCCCCGGCGGCTCTGGCGAGCGCCCTCGATCCGGGCCCTGTTCGCCACCGGCGCCGCTGAGTGGTGGCAAACCGGTAAGCCGCCCTCCCATCCCTCTTGTCCGTGCTCGAAGCGAGCAATAATTTTCTTGGGAGCATAATTTGACTCTATAGAAGTCAAATTTCTTAATTCTTACCTAAATTATATTTATGTATCATGCTTATCTTATATTATAAATGTTAGTAGTACCTTTTTAGTCAATTTTGATTTCAAATGGTACGACTTCTCAAATGATGAGAATTGCATCTTAATAACTGGAGGGAGTACTCCCTCCCTCCTAAAATAAATACGCATCTCGTATTAGGAGGAATTAATTAATATTAAGTTTGACTAGATTTATAGAATAAAATATTAACAAAGCTCACAACGGAACGTCCTGTCAGTCATCTGCGACGCGCACACAACGCATGGACATGGGGTTTCACACCATGCTGGTAGCTTCCGGTTCCATTCTGCGCAAGTACGTCCTCTGGTCGATAACGACATGGACACCACACCCCATCCTATCCCATCCCGTCCCATCCCATGCATATATAAATTTTAATTCTTTTTGAAATCGAATATAAATTTTAATATTGATTATGTCGCTGCCGTTGTTTTGGTTTTCTATTTATGTAGGATCGGAGGGGTCTCTCTGTCTTGTCCCTATATCACTTTATATAACAACGATATATTCATGTTTCAAACCAGTCCTATATTATCAAATTCATTTATACAAATGAATACTAACATTCAAGATTCGTCGTAAACATATATTTTATATACTATATCTATTTGGTCTCATAAATGTTTTGCATATTTGGTCAAGTTTAAGGCAATTTGATTTAAATAAAAATAAATTATAACATCAGGTTTTCTCATGACCGTATCGGAGGAAAGCATGCATGATCATCTCCCGATACATACGTTTCTTTATTCATTCACGAGATTTATTTATCTATTTGTTGAAAGTGGGGGAAACACTCCAGAAAAGAATAAACGAAGACACGAGTTTCACGGCTGGATGGGGTGACACGATGGATCATAGAGGTTATGGGACCCAGACAACAGCCTATCACGTGCAGTCTTGCATTGTCTTGTGGCCATAAACAAGTGCCGCTGATAGACCAACACACAGTCACACGTAGTACGTGACAGCAAAAGGATGGGACCGCACGTTGCAAAATTGCAACAGCCCACCGGCCACCTAGGTTTTAGACTATTCACACTCATGGACCTGTATATTTATTCTCTATACATTATATTCTCTCCTCTATATCTAATTCTTCTGCACCCATCTATCCTCTATATCATTTTCTATTAATCCTAATCACTGTGGGGTCTACTTGTTACTTTATTTAAATATATTTATGTGAAATCTTGTTTTAAAGGATTTATTGAAACGAATTCAATGATGTAATCGAAATTTAATTTGGTTTATCCGTTTGTGAGTTATAATATTTTTTATTTAGTTGCAATAGTGAGGCCCGCCGCTGGAATCTCCTGCGCATACACTATGTGGCTGAGGTGGGGCCGCATGGGCTTTTAGCGCATGGACCGACGTCAAATATAGAGGATTGCGGAGCGAAGCATATAGAGGATGCCGCTGCAGCTCTTTTCTATTTTATATGTTACCGTCACCCAGTGCAGACAGGCACCGTTTAGATGTCAAAAATTTTGCCAAAATTTTCAGATTTCTCGTCACATCGAATCTTTGAACGCATGCATAAAGCATTAAATATAGATAAAAAATAAAACTAATTACACAGTTTAGACGAAATGGACGAGACAAATCTTTTAAGCCTAATTAGACTATGATTGGACAATATTTGCCAAATAACAACGAAACTGCTACAATAGCGTTTCGCCAAAAATTTTGCAACTAAACAGCCTTACAGTCTCAATATATCTATCGTATGGATGATTTTTTTCTTTTTTCTTTTTGGAAAAGGACAAACAACTGGCATGCACGCACGCATTTTTGGTGTTGCTTCTTCCACGTCAGTACGGCAATGCAGGGCCAAGAGAAAGTCAGGGGTGTACGCATGGGGACGAAAATGATGTGTGTCCTTTTTTTCTGACCCGGCACGATAAAGCACCCTTTTTCATACTAGAATTAGTAGGTGGCTAGCATAATTTGCATGGTCCCAAGCAGAGGTGGAAAAGTAGTCGACCATTTTCGACGAGTCTGCGTTGCTCCTACGGTGACGGCCGATAAAACTGTACCGGTTATATGAGTTATTATGTTTTTGTTTCTCTTATACAATGGAACGAAATCCATTGACCATACACGCTTTCCGTTCCTGCAAATTTACAATCTTTTTCGCATGCAAAATCGTGTAAACGCGACGAACCTTAACTTGTTGGTAGTGGTACAAGTACCTTCCAAGTCGTCCCCACTTCGCATTAATAGTGTGTACTCCAGATAGTGACCTCCTCCGAATGGGATTCACGAACCTCACACTATCACATACATAACCCTCGCCAATCTAATACTAATCGCCGCCATTAGTTGCGGGGTACATACAATTTGGTGCGCGCGCGTGTGGTGTGGGCGTGTGGCCGAAGCAGCGGCAGCATTTCAAGTTCAGGCCTCGTTTAGATGCCAAAGTTTGAGGGCAAATTTTGCATAGTAAACGTCGCGTTACACTGTAGCAATTTTATTTTTATTTAGTAATAATTGTTCAAACATTAATTAATTAGGCTTAAAATGTTCGTCTCGCAAAGTACAACAAAACTGTGCAATTAGGTTTTTATTTTATCTCTATTTAGTACTCTATATATGTGCCGATATTTTGATGTGACGGGGAATAGAAATTCTGCATAGGCCGCGTTCACTTCCCCCTCCCAATCCAAAATATTTCCTCTTACACACATCACATCAAATCTTTCGACGCATGCATGGAGCATTAAACGTAGGTAAAAAAGATAACTAATTGCATAGTTTGTCTGTAAAGTTCGAAACGAATCTTTTGAGTCTAATTAATCCATAGTTGGACAAATTTTACCAAATAACAACGAAAAGTGCTACAGTAACTTTTCAGCTACTTTTCGCGAAGTGAACACACCCATAGTGAATTTGGTGGTCAAACTCTAAGGCTGTGTTTAGTTCCTCAAATATGCACTATGCAAAAAAAAAGATTCTCCATCACATCAAACTTGCGATACATGCATGGAGTACTAAATGTAGATGAAATAAAAAACTAATTGTACAGCTTGGTTGTACTTTGCGAGACGAACGTTTTGAACCTAATTAGTCAACGGTTAAGCACTATTTACCAAATAAAGTCAAAACGTGCTACAGTATATTTTCCACCCTATTCAGGAGAACTAAACACATCCTAAATATATACCTCAGCTCCCCCCACCCAAATGCAGTAGCTTCCGTCACAGCTCCCCACTACCGAATCTGTCGCAAGTTCGCACAGCACCGGCAGCACGGGATCTGCGGGACCGTCCTCGCGTGCGCCGCCGCGGGGGTCCCGCACAGCCCGGCTCCGGCGAGGCCGCAACCCGTCCCCCGCCGCTGACTGCTGGTACTGGTAAGCCGCCCCGCCCATTCCTCTTCCACGGTCCCTCTCCTGGATGGCTGGATGCTTCGTCTCCATTTGGGATGCGATTCGTCGCCTTTTTCTTTTGCCTCGCCAAGAAGTTGGGAATGATCTGTCGTCTACTGTAAAAATGCAAACTTTTTTTTTTTGATACGGAGTACTATCGAAGTATCGATTGGCTTCGTCAATATGCAGTCTTTGTGCGTCAATCTGGATCCCCTTCTGATGCGCGCGCTCTCTCTCTCACTCTCTAATCTGCAGTCTCAGAGCGCCGCATTGGATTGGATAGTCATAGAATCAGAGCAACGGGCGTCGAGGCGTCGCCGTCGGCGGAGAAGAAGGAGGCTGCGGTGGTTCGTGGGGATCCGACTCCGGCCACGGATTGGACTGGACCACTGGTGCGTTCTTGTCCCCTCCTCTCTCCCTCCCATCGCCTCAGTGGAATCTGCCGCAATTTCGCCATGGCGATATGCCGCCTCTGCTGCTCACTGATGCGGATATGCCGCCTCTGCTTCTCACGAGTCAACGAGGAAGACAGGAGCTAGCATCAATTTTCTTGCCAAAATTCTGCTGATGGATTAATTACCTGTGTCAATCCGTGTTGCAACAGGAACCAGCTAGAACTCTTTGCCCAACCTCTCGGCTCATCTGATGTCCAACATCGCGATGGTGCGTGCCGCTGTTCCTCCGCCATCGTCGTCGTGCGACAGTGACACCTACCTGCTGTTCCATGGCGAGACTCTGCTTTCCAGCGGCGTCCGCGCCTCCCTCTACACCGTCGCGCTCGCGTACTGCTTCATCGGGTTGTCCGCAATCACGGCCCGGTTCTTCAAATCCATGGAGCAGATCATGAAACATTCCCGGGAGGTGGTGGTCAGCGTCGACCCGCACACTAAGGCGCCTGTTGTGAAGCACGAGAAGGTGTGGAACTACGCCGTCGCGGACATTGCTCTGCTTGCCTTCGGTACCAGTTTTCCTCAGATCTCCCTGGCCACCATCGATGCCATCCGTAATCTGGGTCAACTGACAGCTGGAGGTACTGCATACAGTGATTAACTAATTGGCTTGTGAACTTTTGCAGCATATATAATATGTAGTCGAGTGTAGCGTGATAGGTGACTTGGTACTTGTGATTTTGCAGGTCTGGGTCCAGGCACACTTGTCGGTTCTGCGGCGTTTGATCTGTTTCCAATCCATGCTGTCTGTGTGGTCATGCCAAGGGCGGGGTCAAAGAAAAAGATCTCCGACTTGGGTGTTTGGTTAGTTGAGCTCTTCTGGTCTTTCTGGGCATATATCTGGCTCTATGTTATCTTAGAGGTAAGTTATAATATACATCTTGGTTACAGATATAGAAGTTCTAGATATTGCCATGTCTTTGAAACACAAGCTTTTACCACCAATTTGTTTTATAAATCCTAATAAGATTATAATATTACAAAAGTAGTTACGATGAACTTAGACATCATGTTCGTTTGTTTGATTAAGTAGTATTCAGAGATATGAGATGTTATCAGCCAAAGTTCAAAGAATTTTATCATGTACATTATAATTCTGCTATGCAAGTCGGTTTGGTACCAATGAATACATTGCACTGCTGCGCAGGTGTGGACGCCTAAAGTGATCACCCTCTGGGAGGCATTGCTGACAGTCTTGCAGTATGGGCTGCTTCTGCTTCATGCATATGCGCAGGATAAACGGTGGCCATTTGTATCGATCCCATTGTACGATCCTAATGCCTGAATACCTTTCTTTTGCAAACTTATCTCATGGTCATGTGCTCATGTACAGTTTAAGACACATGTAGCTTATGTTTTTTTTTTCAATCTGCTACAATCAGTATGAGAGGTGAGAGGCCTGAAGATTGGGTTCCACCAGAAGATGTTCCTGTTGATTACCACAACTGTGATGACATTAATGAGACACTCCCTATAAGCGCTGACCGGAATGATGGCATTGTAGATGTATTCTCTGCACATTCCTACCACAATGCAGGTATGTGCTTTCCAGTTTCTCGAATATCTTTCCTTAATGATAGATTTATACTGCATCACTGAATGCAATCAAGTGCAGTGGATTGATTAATTACTTATTTTCACATTATGTCAAGTTAATCATTGAAGAAGGTGGCGGTGGCGGTGGTGATTGGGGGAGGGCGGGGTTGGGGGGGGGGTGTGGTTCCTAAATTTGAGTTACCTATATATTTGTTGTATTTGTTTTTCGAAGTAATTATTTCTATGTTTTGGACACCTTTACTGTAGAGTACAGTCGAGTTCCAGAAAAGGATATGGAAGGATCATCAACAATGGATCAAGTTGTAAAGAACACACAAGAAGATATGCCCTGGCTTTCTATTTGGTGGCAACAATTTGTTGATGCTTCAATGGTAATTTGATTCATTGTTGGTCTCTTTATGTGTATTGAATAGTTAGTCATCTATTTTTGCATTTGGCTAGGAGCCTAGGACAATATTAGAAGTTTAGAAAATTCATTTCTTTTACGGGACAGATGTGGCTAAACTTTTTAATATGCTGGACACCATAACTACGTGGTACATGGATTGGGAAATATGTTCTAGGCTTCTATTCAACCAAATAAAATGCATCAAGGATGGGACAGATCGACTTCTGGTGAAGGATGAGGAGATTAAGGACAGATGGAGAGAGTACTTCGACAAGCTGTTTAATGGGGAGAATGAGGGTCCTGCCCTTGAGTTGGACGACTCATTTGACGATACCAACAGACGCTTTGTGAGGAGAATTCAGGAGGCAGAGATCGGAGAGGCTTTGAAGAGGATGAAGGGAGGTAAAGCGATGGGCCCTGATGGTATCCCCATTGAGGTGTGGAGATACCTAGGCGCCAGAGCGATAGTATGGTTAACTAAGCTTTTTAACCTTATTTTTCGGTCAAACAAGATGCCTGAAGAATGGAGGAGAAGTATATTAGTACCTATCTTCAAGAACAAGGGAGATGTTCAAAGTTGTACTAACTACCGTGGGATTAAGTTGATGAGTCATACGATGAAGCTCTGGGAGAGGGTTATCGAGCATCGCCTAAGGAGAGTGACACATGTGACCCAAAATCAGTTTGGGTTCATGCCTGGTAGGTCGACCATGGAGGCGATTTTCTTATTACGACAATTGATGGAGAGATATAGGGAGCAGAAGAAGGACTTGCACATGGTCTTTATTGACCTCGAGAAGGCATATGACAAAGTACCGAGAAATGTCATGTGGTGGGCCTTGGAAAAGCACAAAGTCCCAACTAAGTACGTTACCCTCATCAAGGATATGTACAGGGATGTGGTGACGTTTGTCCGAACATGTGATGGCGACACCAGTGACTTTCCAATTAAAATAGGACTGCATCAGGGGTCAGCTTTGAGCCCTTATTTATTTGCTTTGGTGATGGATGAGGTCACAAGGGACATACAAGGTGATATCCCTTGGTGTATGCTCTTTGCTGATGATGTGGTGCTAGTTGACGACAGTAGGGCGGGAGTTAATAGGAAGTTAGAACTATGGAGGCACACGTTAGAGTCGAAAGGGTTCAGACTTAGTAGGACTAAGACCGAGTATATGAGGTGCGATTTCAGCGCGACTAGGCACGAGGAGGGAGACGTTAGCCTCGATGGGCAAGTGGTGGCCAAGAAGGATACTTTTCGGTATTTAGGGTCGATGCTACAAAAGGATGGAGACATTGATGAAGATGTTAGGCATAGAATTTCAGCCGGCTGGTTGAAATGGCGTCAAGCTTCTGGCATTCTCTGTGACAAAAGGGTGCCTCAGAAGCTGAAAGGTAAGTTCTATAGGACGGCGATTCGTCCGGCGATGTTATATGGTGCTGAGTGTTGGCCTACAAAAAGGCGACATGTCCAGCAATTGAGTGTAGCGGAGATGCGTATGTTGCGTTGGTGTTGTGGGCACACAAGGAGGGATAGAGTACGGAACGACGATATTCGGGATAGGGTTGGGGTGGCACCAATTGAGGAGAAATTGATTCAACATCGGTTGAGATGGTTTGGACATGTCCAACGGAGGCCTCCTGAGGCGCCGGTGCGTAGTGGAGTTCTAAAGCGGGCCGATAATGTAAAGAGCGGTAGAGGTCGACCTAAATTAACTTGGGACGAGTCCGTTAAGAGAGATCTTAAGGAGTGGAATATCCCCAAGGATTTAGCTATGGACAGGAGCGCTTGGAGATTAGCAATCAACGTGCCTGAACCGTGACATCTTTTGTCTTGTGCCCTTTATGTCCCTTTATGTGTCTCCCTGTTTCTCGTCTCTTTTGGGTTTCATCTCTAGCCTACCCCAACTTGCTTGGGACAAAAGGCTATGTTGTTGTTGTTGTTGTTGTTGTTCTATTTTACATACAAATGAGGAACTTATTTCTAGGTGCTGCTGAGACAAATTTGTTTTACCAAACACAGTTATGTTGAAGTAGATTCGTCCACCCCCTTTTCCCATGTAGCAAGGAGAAAATTCTGTAACATTTACATTAGTCATTTTGTCAGTCTTAAAACTGAGCCAATGTTAAGAACTTTCTTTTTTTGGCGTAGTAATTGATTTTATCAATATATGCAGTTGGAGAGCCCGGAGTTGAGGAAGATGGATTCCGTCTTCCTGAGGTCCACCACAATATTTTGGAACTTGATCATCGCGCCTTGGAAATTTTTGTTTGCTTTTGTGCCCCCATACCACATTGCACATGGCTGGATTGCTTTTATATGCTCACTGATCTTCATAAGTGGTATTGCTTATGGTGTTACTAAGTTTACAGATCAGATAAGCTGCGTCACAGGTTAGAACATACTCAAGCACAGGTTTAATGTTCAATCTGCTCACCAAGATGTTACCTGCATGTATGATGATGATGACATAAAAATCGTCTGTTTTGACAGGAGTAAGTCCATATGTCATTGCATTCACAGCACTGGCCGCTGGAACCTCATGGCCAGATCTAGTTGCCAGCAAGATAGCTGCTGAGCGTCAAGTCACCGCAGACTCTGCAATAGCCAACATCACCTGCAGGTTCGTTTCTGCCATTTCCTTTTTCACTGTTTCCATTTCGTCAATCTGGAGATGAATAAACTGACAAAACTCCCTTGTTGCAGTAACTCAGTGAACATATATGTTGGCATTGGTGTTCCGTGGTTGATTGACACAGTGTACAACTTCTTCGTTTACCAGGAACCATTGTACATAGATAATGCTGCAGGTCTCAGCTTCTCCCTTCTAGTCTTCTTTGCGACATCATTTGGATGTATAACGGTTTTGGTTCTGCGTCGCATTATACTTGGTGCTGAGCTTGGCGGCCCTAGGCTATGGGCTTGGGTTACATCAGTCTACTTCATGATCCTTTGGGTTGTTTTTGTTGTATTTTCCTCTTTAAGAGTTTCAGGAGTAATATAGACCGGAAATTTTCCGTTTTTTAGTTTTGTTATTACTATTGGTTTTCATATCCACAAAGAAAACGCCTATTGCGGCAAAAATTAGGGTCCTTGAATTAGGGATTATAGATACAAGTGCTTGTTCTATATCATAGTTATTGAAGTCAACAATATATTGTACAGTATAGTGGAAGTTGTTCTCCCAGAAAGAAGGAAAAACAGCTGCATCAATCTTAAATATTGATTCAAACTCATTTTACATGTATAATCAATCATATAACCACCTTGTTCGCTGGATGGTTTCTGCCTGGCTGATTCTGGCTGATGCTGATTTGTTATGAGAGAAAAACACTGCTGAATGGCTGGCTGATAAACGCCGATAAGCACAAGCGAACAGGGTGAACATGTAAATATCGAGGCTTATGTGTAAGTTGTCTTGGCATTTTACTAGTACTATATTTTTATGGATTATCAACAACACATTCGACATAGGCCGCCTCTCACATTCATATGTTTTGCTAGTGACTGTATAATAAGGATATAAAATCCTTAATTCTTGCATTTGATAAAAAATTAAGAAAAAAATTGAATACAGGTTTTCATACTTCAAGTTTTAACTTTTTAATTCAAGGATCCTTTCAGTACGGCTTCTTTTAAAGCTTCTTAAACTATGAACAAGAGTACCGCTTCTCGGTAAAGAAAACTGAAAGCTATTACAAGCTGAAAGCCTACAGTAGTATTTACTTCCATGATACAACCATAGGAAATCATGTAACTTTCAGGTAATATGAGCATGCAGAGATACAAACGTAACAAACAGAACTGTTCGGTGTTCGATTGTACGGGGTAAGATACAAACCGAACTTTTTGTAACTGGGTTACTCATCTGTGCAGACAAAGATACAGATAGTCGCACACTCATTGTATTCAATGTGCAGAATATGGTGAGCGCCAACAATTTCTGCGAAACTCTAATATACCTCACTACTTAAAAAACAATTTTAGAGGGAACCTTTTATTTATAATAGTGATGAAAAATGTCCATGTCTCTAAAGATACGGAATTTTAGAGACAGTTGACCCATTTACAAAGACACATCGTTTCCGTAAATTGATTAGGGTAGTGCTAGCGCCTGCGTCCAGATGGTCGTGCCTGCACTCCATCTCCCCCCGCGCAACTGCTTCCCGCGCCACCCACGCAGCCCGACTGCACGTGGGGAGTCCCCACTCGCGCCCCTTTCGCTTCTCACGCGCATGCACACGGCCAGCAGGTGACTACAGCAGGTGGCTATGCTAGCATCCAGAAGAGGGGGAGGGGCGGCGAATGCCCAGCCGACGCTGGGAGGAGGGGAGGAGAGATGAAGGTGAGGCAGTAGAAAAGTGAGGACAGAGATGCAACACCCGATCTATTTTTAAAACATCTGGATGCAACATTTGCAACATACGTCTGAAAACAGATGAAACACATGAAATATGCATCTGAAACACTAGCTGCAACACCAGATCTACTTTTGAAACATCCAGATTAAACACTTGCAACTACGTACAAAACAACTGAAAACACTCGAAACATACATATAAAACACTTGCAAAAAAATACAGCTGAAAACACTTCATATGTGTGAAAACATACGCATCTTCCAGATGAAACAATAGCAAACATACATCTGGAAAACGAGAGATGAAACATTTTGGAACATACTCTCTCCATCTTAAATTATAAGGCATTCCAAGAATCTTGGAGAGTTAAAGGATCTCAAGTTTGACTAAATTTATATGATAAGATAATAATATTTATGACACCAATTAAGTATCATTAGATTTTTCATTAATTATATTTTCATAGTATACCTATTTGATGTTATAAATTTTTGTAATTTTCTCTATAATTTTGGTCAAACTTAAGATGCTTTGACTCTCCAAGATTCTTGGAATGCCTTATAATTTAGAATGGAGGGAGTACACTTAAACATACGTGTATAGCCACTGCAACATGTGCAACATTCCGATCTACTTTTGCAACATCAAGATAAAACACTTGTAACATCCAGATGAAACATTTGAAACACTTGAAACATACTCTTGCAACATGGGCTTTGTTTGGATGAATAGAAGCACGCCAGCATGGAGGTCGATGGCGGCGCATGGACCTTGCTGTGCGACAGTGGCATGGGCAACTCACCGGCGGGTACGGCGTCACACGAATCTCGTTCACCCTTGCCTGCTTGCTAGAGCATCTGTCGTGGAGGCTCGTCGGCTCGGTGGAGGCGGCCGTGGCGAGGAGGCGGCGTGGTGGAGGCAGGGGAGGCAGACCAGACCCGGTGGGGAATGCGGTGCTGAGGTGGTGAAAGCCCAAGTTTGGTTTTGGTAATTAATGACACCAAGTTGCTAATGCCATGTGTTAAGTGTTTTGAGTTAGGCATAAGCAACACATGTGATGAAGGTGTATGTGGCAAGGAGTGGTGGCCACAAGATCACAAAGAGATGGTGCATGGATATGAAATGATGATCACGGTGAAGATGCACATAATATGATGGACATGATGATCAAGTGAAAGAGAAGGATCTAAGAGCTCAAGACAAAGGTATAACCATAGGGTTTTCCTTTTGCCGGTCTAAGATGAGTAGAGAAGTATTGACCGGGTTTAGGATACATGGCCGACTATCAAGAGGGGCAATCACGGTTAGCTCGGAAATCAAGTGCCACTAGATCAATGTCTTGAGCATATGCATTAGGATCTAGTAAAAAGCTAACATAACGCCTTGAGAAATGATTGTGAAATGCTAACACACATGCACATGGTGGTGTACACTTGGTGGTGTTAGCACAGTTTGTGAAGGAGGTGGAGTTTAAGTGGTAGAGAGGGGTTTGGGATTCAGCGCTTTTTGGAGAAGTGAAACGCCTATTTTCTACTGCGCCGGAAGTAGGAAAAGAAACGGAGGCGAACGGAGGTCATAGAGATGACCGGACGCTGGACCGGACGCAGTCTCTGTATGACCGGACGCGTCCGGTCAGTGTTCAGCGTCTGTGCGTTTTTCAGTTTGATGATCGGACGCGCAGCGCGTCCGGTCACTGATGACCAGACGCGTCCGATCATCTAGGGAGCTTACTGGACTCTAACTGGATGCTGGCACTGTCGCGTCCGGTCAGTTCAACAGCGCGTCCGGTCGCTGTTTCGTTGTGCGCTACTCAGGCCTGATCAGCGCGTCTGGTCTGTTACGGGACCAGCGCGTCCGGTCACACCCGGCGCGTCCGGTCAGTGCGACCAGCGCGTCCGGTCAGTGTTTCGGAAATTAGCCATTGCGCGACCGGCGCGTTCAGTCAGTGTGACCAGCGCGTCCGGTCATTTCGACCAGCGCGTCCGATCAGCGTGATTTTAGCTGTTTGAGTTCCTAACGGCTAGCTGCGTACCCCTTCGTTATAAATAGACGTTGGCCGGGGTTTGAGGGTAACTCTTGCACATTTTGAGACCTAGAGACATACTTTGAGCTAGAGAACAACCCCTCCACTCATCTCTTTGCATAGTTGCACATCTTGAGTGAGATTCAAGTGCATTGCTTGAGAGTTGCATTCTAGAGGCACTTGATCTTTGAGTTGCTGCGGATTTCTTGTTACTCTTCCGTGTTCCCCGACACGGTAGACGGCTTGGAGCAGCAGAGGTGATTGAGCTCGCAATTGGAGATTGTTGGAGCCTTCACCAAGTGTTGTAAGGGGTTCTTGATCCTTCCCCGCGGAAGTTTGCGAATTGGATACTCTAGTGGAGCTCGTGGCTTGGAGGATCCCCATCTTGTGTGCGGTTGTGCGGCGCCCGCCGAGGGCTCGACTCTTGATAGTCGATTAGCTCGCGAACCGATAAGTGGGTGTATCGCCACAACGGGGAGTAGCTTGCCGGGAAGCAAGTGAACCTCGGGATAAATTCTTGTGTCATTATCTTCCCGAGGATTTCTCTTGTGTGATTGATTGATTGGTACTCCTCATCTCTACACGGCGGTATAATCTCTCAAAGCTCTTCTCTTATATTACTTCTTGTTTCTAGCTTGTAGTTGTTGTTGTGTTTAAGTGGATAGCCTTGTACTAGACTTGTGTAGGTGGCTTGCTTAATTAGTTAGAGCTAGTGCTTTTGCTTCGCCACCTTTCGTACTAACTTGTGGTTAAGTAATTCTTGTAGAAGTTTTTAATTAGGCTATTCACCCCCCTCTAGCCTATTTGGACCTTATAGGTGGTAGCATGGGGGAGGCCATAGGGGATGGGCACAACGCTGTGGGGGACCGACGGCGGCGAGGCGAAGTGGGGTGGGCAGATGGGCATGACGATGCAGGGAGGAAACGACGCAGCGAGCATCGGGGCGCGCGGATGGGAGGAGAGGATAGGGTCGCTGGACGAGCGACGTGTGTGGGAGTGAGCGGAGGGAAACGTCCGTCCATCCGGACGTCTTACTTGTATCATTATCGAATTGATTAATATATGTGTGACTTTGAAAAATAGTCTTGTTTACATAGGCAAATGCCTTAAGAGGTCTACCTCTATAAATTAGGTCAAGGCCCATTTGACCCATGTAACCCTAATCCTAACTTCTCTCTCATGCTCACCCTTAGCCACACTTCTCTCTTAGGATCCCAAGCCTATGGAGCGGAGGGCCCTAGGCCCACCTGGTAGCCCGTCTAGGCGAGGGGAGAGGCCTTATGTGCCATGGAAGCTGGGGAAAGGCTCACCTAGGAAGGCGCCGCTGTGGCAGACAGCACCTGGTGGTCAGCATTAGGCTACAACAGAGGCATCAGGGAGTGGTAGCGGTTTTGTCGGCCCCCAGCTACAAAAAAAAACAAAGACTCGATGGCACCAACACGAAGAAGACCAAAGCCCAAGGCAAGAAACGCTAGACAAACCACCCGATTTGTACTCCTATTGCCTTCCTAGTATACAAGAGAAGGCATGGGCTCTTGTAGAAGGGGTCAAATCCATAGATACCCCAAGATAGAATGGAGCGAAGGATTGGGATATCGAACAATGAGTCGATCTACCGAGCCCAAGCAAACCTCAACTAGCAAAGCGGTTCCCCCTACACTTCTCTCGATTCCTCCATTACAAGAACTCTCGATTGAATATTACTAATATGAAGAACACCAAACTACTGGATGTAGGGTTCAGAGACCCGAACTAAGATAAATCGCTTGTGTCCCTAAGTGTTTAAGCCACTAGAGGCACACACATTAACCCCTCGTTGAACAACACAATGGTTGTCATGGTGAAAGGTCCTTGTTTGGTTTTAGTAATTGAGTGACAACTTTAGGTGGACTAATTGTGTTTAATGTGAGATACACAGGAGATTAGTCCACAGGTGATTGTGTCATGAAGGAGCTTATTGCTTTTGAGACATGACATGGAGTCATGTGACCAAGGTGGAGAAGATCGAGATGAGGCTTGGCTCGATGGACCGGTTGCAAGTGTGAAGGGCAAGTCAGAGGCTTTGAAGCAAGAGACCGCGTGTGATGGTGAAGCTTGGGCAAGACTTGGTGCCGATGGACCGAGGTAATGGTGAAGAGCAAGTGAGGTCAAGATCGATGAACCAATATGATCACGTGATGATATGAAGTGGATCATATCATTTGGTGATTGGTTGGTGCATGTGTTGTATCAACGTCGGTGGAGTTGGATTGGAATGCGCAAGGCAAAGGTATAACCATAGGGCATTTCCATTTCACCAGTCATAGGTGTGTAGAGAAGTTGATGACCGGGTTTAGGATAGATGGCCATACTATCAATAGGGGCAAACTTGTTTGTATATCGGTCATCTAGTGCCACTTGAGCGATCTAACTTTGCATACGTGTTAGGATCAAGTGGCGAGGCAAGTTGAGTGCCTAACTCCTTGGAGAAAATGATTGTGAAAATGCTAACACACATGCACAAGGTGGTGATCACTTGTTGGTATTGGCACATTTGCGAAGGCGATGGAGTTTGAGCGGTTGAGAGGGGTTTAGGATCCTCTCTCCCAAGCTCGGCAGGATTCAGGCGTTTTCGAGGAATATAAATGATCAATTTCCTTTACACCGAAGGTTGGAAGAAGTGGTGAAGTCGTGGAACAAGTTTATGCTGAGAAACATGCGACAGACACGCATGACGCACGTGACATACGTGATTGTGCAGCGTCTGTCGCCTAACCCTAGCGGCGCGGCGTGAGACTATGGAGTGGCGCGATAGACGCGCGGGCGTTCGTGCGACAGACGCATACGTCAGCGTCTATTGGCCTCACGTTGAGAAGGCGAGCGGCTTTGCGCTACGACAAACGTAGGACGGTGTCTGTCGGCCTGGAGCGCGGTTTGGAGCTCTCTGTACCGTGTTTGTCGCAGCGATAGATGCTGGTGGCTTCGGCGTGGGACACTTCTATCGCTGGGGAGTCGACCGTTGGAACGTTGAGCGGGCTGGACATGTGGCGTTGCATGGAGCGATGGACGCTGGGGCAGCGTCTGTCGGGTAGGCGACAGACGCATGTGTCGCCCCCGAAATCCGCCCAGTGAGGTTTCCAACGGCTCTATTCGTTTGTGGGCTTATAAATAGAAGTGGTGGCCGGCCTTGGCAGGTGTTGAGCACCCTTGGAACTTAGTGTCCATGCTTTGGCAGTTCTTGGAGAGCCTCTAACTCACTTGTGCTTGCAAGAGTGCGAATCGATTACGAGTGAGTTGATTCTAGTGCGTTGCTTTGAGAGATTGCATCGAGTGGCACTAGGTGATCGTGTTGCAAGCCGATGGTGCTTGTTACTCTTGGAGGTTGCCACCTCTTAGACGGCTTAGTGGCTTGTGGCTCCGTCGAAGCTCGCAAGAAGATTGTGTGAGGGTTCAGAGAAGCTTTGTGAGGGGGATTGTGCTCACCCCGTGAGGATCATGAAGAACAACTCTAGTTGAGCGTGTCATTGAGCTACCACACTTGATGGTGGGTTCTTGCGGCGCCTTTTGAGAGGCTCGGTATGTGATACCGATTAGCCGCCGAACCACGAAGTGTTGGTTGACACAACGGGGACGTAGCTTGGTGGCAACCAAGTGAACCTCAGGAGAAAAATCACTGTGTCAACATTGTTCTTCATCTTTTCGGTGGTTGGCCTTCGTGCAACACAAGCTTGTATTTACTTACATATATACTTGTGCTTGTGTAGTTGCTCTCGTAACTAGTTTGCTTGCGTAGCTTGCTAGTTGTCTTCTTGCTTGTGTAGCTAGAAGCTTCCCCTTGCGTGGCTAATTTAGTTTGTGTAACCTTGTTAGTCACATTGCTTAGTTTGTGTAGCTAAGTAATTTGCACTCTCTAATTTGACATTGGTTGCCTTGTTATTGAGCATTGCTAGTGAGCTTAGGAGCTTTGTGCTTTTGCTTCACTAGTTGTGTAGGAGCTCCCTTGGTTGGCAAAGTACTAGTGCATAGGTTTGTGTGACCTTGCTCTAGAATTGATTAGGTGAGCTCTTGCTAAGCTTAGCACCTTAGTTACTTAATTAGGATCTTTGCAAGGTGCTAGAGAACTTAGATAGAGGGGTGTAGTCTTGACTAGACCGATAAGTTTAATTCCGCATTTGTTTCGGTTAGCCAACGCGTTTAAGTTTTAGAAAGGACTATTCACCCCTCCTCTAGTCCGTCATCTCAACCCTTCACATGGTTAAGAACCCACGACAACCTCCATCAGGGCTGACGCAATCCACCGTGGTCTGGGCACATGCAACAATGATCAATGGCATGAAGAGATGCTGTCTTCAGTGACCTAGACCATCGTTAGCGCCACCGTTGTTCCTCCGCTTGGTTAGGCACGGCATAGAAACAAGGCTCTTGCAAAAACAGATCAAAGAGTTAGCGCTGCATGTGTGGATGGCCGCGCAATAGACCATGCCCAAACAGAATATGTTGGAAAATGAATTAAGAAAATATTGTATTAATTCTTAAGATTCTTTTTAGATTCGTGCAAACTTGTGTGGGAGCTCCACCAAAGCAAAACTCCTATGAAACGTTCACTTAGCATTGTTGTTTTCCTTTCTTGGTTTTGGTGTCAAGAGATTATGTTTTTTATTAATTGACAAAATGTATCTGCCCAAGACAGTGGCTAGAAGCATGTGCTCAAGTACGTGGAGATTAGCATATACTTAATGCTTTGTTGAGAACCAGGACTAACTTGCTGACTTTATATTTCTCGTGTAACAATGAATTGTAGCTTATAGTGGAAACTAGTCGGGGAAACGCTTGGTGATGCTGTACTACACCAGATAGAGGTATCTACTTTGTTGCTTCTGGTAACAAGCCGGTTGTACTTCAAAGTGGAAACAAGCTATCATTCTCTTTTCTTGCTAGAGATTCTCTCTCGGATTGATGGACTTTACTGTGACCTTTGAGACTTATATTAGAGATCCCTTGCATGGAGTTCTTGGCATTTGAAGTGTTTGAGTTCCATCCCTTGGTAAGATCGGGCGCACTAGCTGGCCTGCCGAGCCTAGCTAGGGCATGCACACCCTAGGTGCACCTTCTAGATAGTCTCTCCTAGAGTCACTACCAGAATCCGCTTCTTTGTCGAGCACTGGAGGCTTTGCCGAGCGTTTTTTTTTTCAGGTGCTCGGCAAAGAAGGCTTTGCCGAGAGCCAAATAAAAAACACTCGGCAAATCCTCTACACTCGGCAAATAAGGCTTTGCCGAGTGTCAAATAAAAAACACTCAGCAAAGAAGTTTCTTTGCCGAGTGCCAAAAAAAACACTCGGCAAAGGCTTCTTTGCCGAGTGCCAAAGTAAAACACTCGGCAAAGCAATTTTTCAAACCACGTTTTGGTGCCCTAAACGAATTCAAATAAAAAAGTTTTCAACTACAAAGTTTCATAACTTCTCATGATCTACAAACTTTATATTGGTCATTTCTTCATTCGACAAAGTAATAATTACGTTGTTCATAAAATCTATGTCTCTCATGTAGTTTCATGAAACTACAAGAGAGATATATAAGATTTGTGAACAATATTAGCACCACAATTTCGGATGGAAAAACTTCCTAAATGAAGTTTGTAGATCTCGAAAGGTTATGAAACATTGTAGTTGACCACTTTTTAATTTGAATTCATCTTGTCATGCAAATCTACGTTTGAAATTCAAAATTTTAAAATTTGAATTTTTCAAAAGACCTCGGATGGAAAAACTTCCTAAATGAAGTTTGTAGATCTCAAAAAGTTATGAAACATTGTAGTTGACCACTTTTTCATTTGAATTCATCTTGTCATGCAAAACTACGTTTGAAATTCAAAATTTTAAAATTTAAATTTTTCAAAAGACCTCGGATGGAAAAACTTCCTAAATGAAGTTTGTAGATCTCGAAAAGTTATGAAACATTGTAGTTGACCAGTTTTTCATTTGAATTAATCTTGTCATGCAAAACTACGTTTGAAATTCAAAATTTTAAAATTTGAATTTTTCAAAAGACCTCGGATGGAAAAACTTTCTATATGAAAAATGTAGAGCTCGAAAAGTTATGAAACTTTGTAGTTGACAACTTTTGATTTGAATTCGTTTAGGGCCTCAAACAATCAATTTTCACTTAGTTTAGTATAATATTTGAGTAACCAAAATGGCATATAGACGCATGTGAGTGTGTAGTGCAGGTGGTAGAGGAGGTATCACGTGAGGGAGAGGTCACAAGTTTGAATCCCGCCGACTACGTGGCCGTGAATTTTGCACTAAAAATTCCACAACTTGCGACTTCGACAGAGACGAGCGGGCGCTGGCCAATGGGCCCCTCCCCCGATTTAATTTTTTTTAGGTTTTTGCGCATTTTTTCGCCGAGGGCGCTTTGCCGATAAACGGCTCTCGACAAAGAAGCCTTTGCCGGATTTTCGCCGAGGGCGCTTTGCTGAGAGCTGTGCTCGGCAAAGGCTTTGCCAAGGGCCTTAGAGGCTTTGTTGAGAGCCTGGGGCCCTTGGCAAAGCAGCCGGCTCCGGTAGTGTCACACCCGGTTTTCTAAAGAACAAAACTAGGCTAATCATATGTGTGCCCAAGAAGTCCATACATATATCAGAATGAAAAAGTATCAGAAACAATGTTATTATATAACGTACACATAGCTATATTAACACTTACATCAGAGTATCACGGAACGGTGACTAAACTTCAGGCTCCATTCTTCTCAGGGACGACTGACTGGTGGCTCCATATGCCAAACACTTCTGAAAGACTTCTGAAAACTCCACTACCTCTTTATCCTTCTTCTGAGCAGCACCTCACTACACACTGAGGTGTGGGAGAAATAGTAAGGGTGAGTCCATGTTGAACTCAATGAGTATAACACAGGGTTCATGAGGCACAAAAGGCTAGACACTATTTGACTGCATTTAGCTTTTAATCATCATATAATTAGCAATTGAGTAGCATCAAGATAATCCACTTCCCATTAATGAACCAATGATCAATTGTAATATGGATAATGAATAGCATTAACATGAACATAATAGTAACAACAATAATTAAGCATGATATAACAATGGTGATCAACTATTCTGTAAGAATCCCCAAGGCCGCTCGTATCCGTGAGCACGGCTAGTATACCAGTTTATTAAACTCTGCACAGAGGTGTACACTTTCACTATGAGTCATAATTTTCAAATGCATGGGATAGCTAGTCCCAAAACACTAAAAATCATATAAAGCCATTCAAAAGTTCGTCTAACAAGTTAGGGCCATTAGATTCACTCGACAGGCAGATGTAGGAACCCCTTTTCAAATGGAACAATTCCTTCTCGGCTATACTCATAGACTAGAGGCTGTCCTACACCCCACGTGTCAAGCCATTCTTACGCCAATTAAGGTAACCACTAACAAGCTAGAAAAGGTCTCTTGAACAATTAGAGCCAGAGCCATATAGCCATCATAGCTGTACTGTATGTCCCGGTTATCACTTACAGGTAAGTCTTTACGGAGAGTAACTAGAGCAACAATATAACCCCTTGCTCTAGCCTCCTTTTAACAGTAGTAAAATCATCGTTAAAGGTTGGTCGCATAATTCATTAATCCAATTACAAGATCATCGTTCATAATTAAGCGCTAGCAATAGCTACCCAAATGCATAACCTATAGGTGACAAGGAAACAAGATATCAATATCTAAGTTATAATATCTATGGTTGTCAAGGAGGACACATGCATATGTATGATAATTTTAGTGATTAGGACAACAAGGATGGTCCCATGTTATACTTGCCTTATTCCCAAAGTCTAGCTGCTCAAACCCTTCAACTGCTATCTTCTGGTCTCAAGTCCTTTTGCTTCGACTGTCGGTCCTCAGCTCCTCGTCTTCGGCGCTAATTAACCATGCTTCTTCTACTCGTAGTAATCAAGCAGAACAAACAGACAATAAACACAACTAAGAACAACACACCAAACAAAAGAGACGCTTTAAAAGAGCGCGCACTAAGCGTCACGGTTCGTTGCTACGATCACGAGAGCGCAAGAATGACTAAGAACGGAGCTATTGTTACCGAGGACACGTTTATCGAGGTTTACAACATAACTAAAAGAGCAAACTTTACGATTGATTTATTTTATTTAATGAAAAGAGGTGATGGATGTTTTAAAGTGGAATTGACAAATTATATTAACTTATCAAAGCTAGAGTTAAACCATATTCATATTTTGTTTATAAGTAAAAGAATGCATATCATTTAAGTCATTTAAACATTTATTAATTAGAAAACCTAGATCATGGGACAAAAGCTAAACAAATGCATTTATGATTCATGGTTGAACAAATCAATTCATAATTGAAAAGTCATTTTGTTGGTTTTAATCATATTAATATTTATTATAAAAGACCGAAGTATAGACCTAAATTGTCTTTAACTCAAAAAGACATTAAATAAATATTACCCAAACTAATTATATGTTCCATGTTTAACTAAACAAATTATAATTAATAAAAACACATTAAGGTTGGTGTTAATGAAGTTAACATTTACTTTATGAAAGATCAAAGATTAGATGCTAAGTTGCTTTTAGCTAAAGAAAAGGCATTTCATAAACTTCAATTAAATTAACATGATTAAATTCATAAATACATAATGTGATAAAAGTCGTTGCTAGCATGCAAATTACGGACAGTGAGGTAGCAACGCGACAAATACGGAATTACAACCCTAAGTTGTTTTTAATGAACGCTATTAAATAAATGAAATTGCATTTAAATTAGAAAACTAGTTGCACATAAACATCAATGATGACAATATTTTAGATTATAAGACTCAGAACATTTAAATCATGCAGACTAAAACTAGCACCACCGAAACAGACTAAACCAGAGCTACGATAGTGAAACTACCGGGTTTTATATTATATTATAAAAGATAACGAACACTATGCACATGTTTTATTTTTAATTGAACAAAATCATGCGAAGGATATTAACTTAGTCAAATTATATTTTAATTAAAATAACATGTTAAATCCAGTCATATATTATTTATTGATGTTTAGAGAATCGTCTATAAGCAAATACATTTCTTTTATGAAAAGAAAGTAAATAAGTGAACGCCTAGACTAGTTTTATATTTAAAACGTGTTTAGACTAAGAAGATTATAAATTAAAAACTAATTACAAGCATATTAATCAATCTAATATTTAGCTATATATGAAAAAAAAACATCTGACAAGAAAACATTAACACTACTGCGTAGAGCGCAACTATATGAAACTAACGTAACTAAAACGGAGCAAAACAGAATTAAAACGAAGAAACGATAAAGATATTACGAACGAGTGGCAGAACCATAAATACTTCATCTTCTACCTCCATCCATCTGAAGGGCCTCGGCCTAGGGACGACACAAGAAGGAGGAGAAATATTTAATTTACTACACGAGAGATTTCCCAAACTAGGGGCTCCTCTTACGGTAGTTTTGGTGTGCTTTGTCCATGGGATAGGTACATACTTATAGGGAGGAAAACTCTTCACCTTCACATCAACTAGTAATATGGTACTAATTGATGTTGCGCCGTCCACCTCCACCAATAGGCCTAAATAGACATTAAGCCCCATTAATAAATAAATGCATTAGCCTTAGAGATCATGAGCTTTGAGCGTTGGGGTAAAATGAGATATTTATTATTTTCAGAATTAATTAATTTTATGGATAAAATAATTCTAGAAAAGTCCAGAATTATTATTTAAGCCGCGAAAAATACTCCGAAAGCTCCAACAACTTGAGAAAAATTCTTAGAGATATTTTAGAACATGAGGAACCCAAATAAAGTATTTGGAGCTCATGATAAAATAATTTGGAGCATCTAAAAATTAGATTATGCTCACAGAAAAGTGGGAACAAATTCTATAAAAAGCTAGAAAAATTTCCGAGAAGTTTGTAGAGATTGATTGATGGGCGAGAAACTGAAAGGAGTAATTCGCGTTACAAAAGAGAAGATTTTTAGGAAGCTCCCAATGAAAACCTGATATGAGAAACAAGGAATATTGATTATAGAAAAAGATAAAGGCATGCCGGAGAAGAAAGATCGACCTACTAAACGTATTTTTAAAGACCTTGCTCACTCTCAACACACAGGAGTTAACAAGCAAACATCACATCAAACAATAGCCCGTCAAATTAGTTTAGAAAAATTTAAAGATCCTTATTCATTTTTTTCATTTTTTCTATAACTAATTGAAGCTATCATAAACTAAACTTAGGAAATTTTATCTGAATATTAAAATATTTATTTTATTTAGTGTTTCCTATGCACAACCCAAAATAGAAATTTTGGGGTGTGACAGGTAGTGAGTTCCGGTAGGCATTTCTATGTTTTTGTAGTGGGAATCTGCCAAAACCCACCAGGCTTTGGTAACCGGTAGTCGGGTTTTCCTGTCTTCACAGTGAATTAATCTTCAAGCAATCTGAGCGATGCTTGGGTGATTTGAGTGTGCTAGCACTTTTTGTGTGGGATCAGATTTGCGTGGATAATAAGCAGTGATACATTCTTATGCTTTTTTTAGAAAGGTACAAATTGTGCACTTGTTTTCAAATGGATACTCCTAGTGTGAGCTAGGAGATATTGGTTGTGGTATCCTAGATTTGCAGCACAATAGGTGTATATGGGAGTAATGATAGCTTCTTATTCATTTTTTGTAGGGTCTTAATATTGAGCACTTGTTTTCAACTAGAAATGGCAATATGCCTTTATCCTACTCCGAGCAAAAGTTGGGAGATTATTGTCATATTTGAAAACAAAGCTATCTAGAAATGACTTGTCGACACAACTCCTAGATTTGGGGACTTATTCTCTAATTTTGTCATCTACAACAGTTTTCCCCAATAGATATTTTAAAGGAGTCATGATGGCTTGCTTTGCCAGATCATGAGTTGCAACATCAACAAAGCTGAAGTAGGTATCTTCAAAGTTGTTTCAAATGCTTTTCTGTTTTCAACTTTTGCCTATATTAAAAAGAACAAACATAGGAGTCAGAACAAAATCATATATAGAAGCATCAAATCAAGGAAGAAGGTAAGGACAACTATCTAGAACTAGTATAATGCCCGTGCTAACGCTACGATGACATTTGGTAATCCAAATCAAACAACAAAAAGTGATTTACCTACATAATACTTAGTTTGAAAAGATCTGGCAGGAACACCCACCTCTTTCCCAAAGAGAGTTTTATTATCACAGATTCAACAATATCATTACAAAATAGGACTCAGCACAAAAATGAGAACAATACTCTGTCTTTGACATGACATATTGGCAAAACGTGTAGTTCATGCACAACTTTATTTTGCCCCAATGGAGACCTTGCCATGGAGGGATGCTCTCAAATCTGTACACCCTCCTCCGCACCACAAGGTCCTCAATTCTTTCCAGGCCTTCGATTATGCAAAAGTTGTATCAAATAAACTTAATTGAGCCTGTAAGATAGAGGCAGTATGGAAATGACAGTATTTGGGAATGCCTCGAACCTTGGTGGGGCTTGGTGGATTTTTCCTCTATGACAAGCACCACTTCGTCCGCATTAGGATCATTGCAGCTCTTAACCGAAACAACTGCAGACACTGTGGTTGCATCACAAGAATCCTCTTGCTGCACCTTCTCCTCCTTTGGGTCATCACATTTCACATCTGAGACAGCAGCTACATGATAACGAAATCAGCATCAAAAAGTTTGAAATGCCACGAACAATCAGGAAATGCAGTCCTCTCGCAGCATAATTAATCAAGAAATGCAGTCCACAAACAATCGGAGAGTACAAGCAAGTCGATGGTGGAAATGAAATCCTCTCACCTTTCAGTTCGTCTTGCTGCACCTTGTCCTCCTTTGATGCCCCCGCGGCATTGCAAGACGCTGTCCTCCAGCTCATCCGGGTGGCTAGGGTCGGCACCACCTCACCCGTCTAAAGCACCTTAGCCCAATACAAGTTGCCCTGAAGCCTTTCATTTACAATTTAACATTATCCAGCTTGACCCACTGAAAAGGAATCACAATGATCCTTAATTATAAACACCAATGTGATTTTTGTATAATGCCCGTGCTAACGCTATGGCTACATTAAGTCCAAAATTAACTTAATCCTATGCCACATTTGGTATACATTTTCTCAAAGTATACATTTTCAAAGTCAAGAAAAAAGCATATCAGGGAACACAATATCTAGTACTGAAGATATAGAGCATTTTCATGGCAAGGGTAAACACCACTTAAAATACGAAGTATATGGCCCAATAGAGTGTTGAGATCAAACATTTATCATCGCCAATAGGGCAAGCCAAAACAAGCAGCTTCTGAAGTCATTTTCCATATCCGAATGGTTCTCTCCTGAGATGAGCTAACAAGGAAAATGTTGTGCTTTTCACTGCCCATCATCACATGTAAAGAGTAGTCTAAACTTCTGCTCCCATAGTTGTGGATCTTGTGATCTAAACCGCCCATCACCAAACTGAGATGGCCTCCTTGTTCTGGCAATACTGGTAATGAAAGTGAAACCATTGGTTTCAATCCAACAGAAAGAGAATGTAGGCAAGACACTTTGCAAACACCTATAAAGAGAAAGCAAAAGTTAAGTACACAATAAAGTTACCTCTCCTTTGCCAGAACCATCAGCACTTCCTGAGAGTAGATAGTGTGTCTCGCTACCACGAACAGCCAACCATGAAGGAAAAAAAGTCAACAAAGTGTAGCAATAGGCTTCACAAAGGAGAAAAGAAACCAGCCTTAAGGATAAGACATATCTATCCAATACTGTGTATCTGCAACCTGTGAGTTACCAACTAAAACAATTCAAGGAATGAATGAAATAACAATAATCTATGGCCAGCTCCAGACGAATCTGAAAATGTTAAACCTACGAATCTTAAAAGTATGTCAAAAACAAGCGTACACAGCATGCATTTGAGCACAAGTTCCAGGCCACAACTATGCTCTCCAAAGGTTTCTTGAGTAATGAAAATAACAGATGAGCTAAAGCAAGGCAAGGATGATGGATTGAAATGAACTAACCAGCTTGCCCTTTCAAGAAGACAAGGCCAACGACCTCTTTGTGATCTCAAACTTGAGATTCCCAGAGCCAATGATGCAAGGCCAAGAACAATACCAAAATGGAGAGCAGAGGTAGTTCCAGTCAACATGAAGTTGATGAAACCCCATACGGTAAGAAAGGTACCTACAGAAGACAATGCAAGTGCAAGAATAACTTTAACCCTTCGAGTCAGCAGGAAATTATGTTAACAGCTAATTGACGGTACAGCACATCACATGGTCTAGTGAAAACATTACTTTTTGGTGCACTACAATTTGTCAAACCTTAAGAGAATGAAATTAATTTGCATTGAAAATTTCACCAATGTAGAACATTGACATACCAAATAGAATGCCCACATGATAATCCTCATACTCTGATGGCCAATACAATCTTCCAGAGCTCTAAACGCTGTTGTGATGTCCTTGATCTGATTTTGGGGTGTTCCAAGCTGCCGTAACCAGATATTGCTGTCCATCCTAACTGACCTTTATAGCTATCACGCTCAGGTCCTTCTGCGCTTTGTCTGCCTGTATCTTCAATTTCTCAGAGGCTTCCAGCATGGCCTCCCTCATCGTCTTGGAGTAGGCATCATACGCCTGCATTGACAGGTCCTGCATCTGCAGGGCGTCAGCCTTCCTGAGCCTTCCAAGCTTCCTGAGCCTCGTCGGGCTTTATCTCCGTGTCGCTGTTATCCTTGTCATCGTCCACCTCTCAACCCTCCTGGATCCAGCATGAGGATATATAGATAAATTAAGCACCAACACTCAGCGACTAAATCATGAAATTCACCGTAATAAAGTGAACAAAACATTGTGATGAACGCAGTAATTGAAATCAGCATCACCATCCAGAAAAGTGAAATGAAGCACCTGGATCAACATTTTTTTTTGCCAAAATGATTGTGGCAGCATATACAAAAATAGGAGAAACTACTAATAATCAGTTGGTGAAAGGCATTATCCGTTTAATGCCCGTGCTAATGTCCATGCTAATGCCACAACTTTGGTATTAGCATGTATGGCCGTGAAAGACATTATCCGTTTGTCTGTGTATCGTCTAGTTAACATGAACACATAAATGAAAATCCTAACGGGTTTACATTCTGCAATGCCATTACCTCTGCTAAAAACATCTTTTTTTCTTCGTGTTGTAGCCTGGGTCTTCACCGGTCCCTCATGTCTTTGAAACATTTGAGCCCTGGTGAAACAGGATCCTACAAAAGACAAGCAATCATATAAATATAGATCCCCTGTATGATATTAATATATAACCTAACAAGTACCCTGTTACTATAATTACCTTGTATGATATTCATAGTATGATTTTCTCCTAAAGGACTAACCTTGTTTTGCCCCAACTTCATAAGCCAGTAAGGAGAAAGGGGTATTTCAGTATCAATGCCTTGCTTCTCTGCACCAACGAAAAGCTACTTCAATATGTGACAGGAGAGAAGTGCCATAGTATCAAAATAGCATTACCAATGAGGAAGATTATGCTATAAACAAGTTATAATTATTGCCGATGCAAGCTTAATAAAGCAAGAGAAAGATGTAGTAAATCTTCATGTATAACTGATAGGTATATATTTGGACAGTGGAGATTTGCAGAGTTAGCCTACCCCAACTTGCTTGGGACAAAAGGCTATGTCGTTGTTGTTGTTGGAGATTTGCAGAGTATTCTATAGTTCAAGCAGATTCTTCTTTTACCATGCAATAAGTTGTAAAAGTAGTTAAAAAATATCCAAGTGCGATCTAGTAACCTTCTATACACATATCAAATGAAACAGGGCATGTTTTAAGAAATAGGGCTGAGGCATTGGTTTTCAGCTACATTATTATGCGACGTAAGAATATTAATAGGTGCATCAACATCACCACACCGATCTCTGCCAGTATCACAACAAAAATTAGAACTATATATAACTGACTGAAACGAATCCAATTAGTCAAATCAGCGCCCCAAAACAATACAGAAGGCAACCTGACCATTGCATATCCAGTCCACACAAACAAAGAACCATCCCCTTGACGCATCTAAACACCTAGCACCACCAAGCATCAATGGCTCAGCCATGAACCCATACCTGCAACAACAGCACGAAACCCCACGAGGGTGGCACCATCAAACACCCACCGAAAACCCTCGCAAACCCTAAACCTACGGCTCAGATCGAAGGGCTGATCGAGAACCGAATCGAGAGCAACCTGAGAGTCGGGCCTAAGCTAGGGTTTCACGCGAATCGAGAAGGGGGCGGAGCGGTTACCTCTGGCAATCTGGGGCGGTGGACGGGTGTTGATGGTGAGGTGGCGGCTGAGGTTCGATGATGAGGAAGTTGTCATCCACCTGTTCTTCAACTCCTGCTCATGGTTGTCGCCATTGGAGGCCGCCTACAGCATCCGCGTCGTTCATGCTCTGTCTCCGCGGGGGATTCATACCTGTTCAACATTGTCCTTTAGGTCAATCATGCACTGTATAGAACCATGAAAAGCATGAGCAATAATCATGCCAGATGCATGACCTGGTCCAAAAATTACCCTTTACCTGATGTTTTCGTAGCATTTCAAGCCCGAAAAGGAATTCCATATTGGGGGTGTCCAATACGGTGAAAGAACAAGGATAGAAGATATGCCCAATCTGTCAAATATGGGTTGTTAGTCAATGCATATTGAACTAATTTGTATGATAATGTATCAAGAATTTCATAAGCATCTAAGCTAAAGTATATTTATTCCAAGGAGTTTTCACATGGTTTACACAAAATATGGGAGTTTGTCTTTCTTCATCAGCCATCTCAATAAGAAAAATAATTCTTCTCATGAGGCTAATTTGGTAACAACACTCCCCAAATGAAGTAGCTTTCAAAGAGATCCCATCATCCAATCACGTAGCTTAACTTTCAGGGTTGGGGGGTATGAATACCTGTTACTTCTAGTCTGCATAGCCACAGTGCATGCGGGCTGCGGACCAGCATCGGGGGAGGCAGCCAGTCGGGGTGGCGTCGCATCCGCACGACCCAGGCGGGACGCGCGCGGGATGGACTCGCCCTTGAACGATGAAGTGGCCCCATTCATGGAGTCATTCCTCTTGTGCCCCCACCACACTCCTTCCTTCTCCTCCACCTCCCTGCAGCGAGAGGCCATCCAAGAAGCTGGCGTGCAAGGCTTCTTACCGAGTGCTGGGGTGGGCTAGGGCGCTGCGGCGGCGGCGGCGTTGAGGCTGCGGCGGCGGCACCCCCATGGTCTCCATCTACGGTAGGGGTGGTGGGGTGGGCTAGGGCGCTCCTTCATGCGCGCCTCCTCACGAGATCAAATCTAGAAGGCGGCGGCTAGGGTTACATGTGAGGGCACGGGGAGGGGCCGCGGGCAGGAGAGGAGGCGTCGGGTCGGGGCGAGCGTGGGCGCGAGGGTCGAGCAAGTGCATTTTTTCGGGGGAAAAAACAAGCTGCGGGAGGGATCGAACCCTGGCGACGTTTGAAGCCCGCGTGCGTATGAAGTTCGCGTGCGCGGGATGGAGGGTGGGGGTGAGAAGCCTGGCTTCCCACATCGAATGGTGGCCATCAGTTTTGGTTCAGGTGTATTATTAGCCTTTGATTTTAATAGAGACGAATTCATGTGTGCATTTTTTTGGGTGCACAATGGTTTGAGCATCTCAGCGGGGGACGTTTTGCTTGGGGGACCTAGTATAGTTTTGATTGGTCCATTATAGTAGAGATGCACCTTCTTTTTAGCAGGAGTATTCATGATCATTTTGGACAACTATCTAGAATGCAACTTCTTTTTAGCAGGAGTATTCATGATCATTTTTTGAGCTACTTGTTATTGCACTAAGTGTAGTTTGTTCATCTCCAATGTCTCATGGAATTTTCATAGTGCTCATATTGGGCAAGCATTCATTACATATACGAGGTGCAGACGAAGGGGTATTTAAGCATTCCCATGAGTGAAGCACGTAAAATGCATTCCATTCAGCTTGCAAGAATGCATGGGACACATGATAAGCTGTCATCCAAAATAACTGATGATTTGTTACTGACTCTTTGCTGCAAGGTTAATGGTTTGCTTCATGTTGTTCAATGACATTCACATGAATAACGTCACGACATTGGGATGCAAACACTACCGGAATCCGCTTCTTTGCCGAGCGCCAGAGGCTTTGCCGAGCGTTTTTTTCGGGCGCTCGGCAAAGAAGGCTTTGCTGAGAGCCAAATAAAAAACACTCGGCAAAGCCTCTGCACTCGGCAAAGAAGGCTTTGCCAAGCGTCCGTTAAACGGCTCTCGGCAAAGAACTTCTTTGCCGAGTGCCAAAAAAACACTCGGCAAAAGCTTCTTACCGAGTGCTAAAGTAAAACACTCGGCAAAGCAATTTTTCAAACCACGTTTTGGTGCCCTAAACGAATTCAAATAAAAAAATTTCAACTACAAAGTTTCATAACTTCTCATGATCTACAAACTTTATATTGGTCATTTCTTTATTCGACAAAGTAATAATTACGTTGTTCACAAAATCTATATGTCTCTCATGTAGTTTCATGAAACTACAAGAGAGATATATAAGATTTATGAATAATGTTAGCACCACAATTTCGGATGGAAAAACTTCCTAAATGAAGTTTGTAGATCTCGAAAGGTTATGAAACATTGTAGTTGACCACTTTTTAATTTGAATTCATCTTGTCATGCAAATCTATGTTTGAAATTCAAAATTTTAAAATTTTAAAATTTGAATTTTTCAAAAGACCTCGGATGGAAAAACTTCCTAAATGAAGTTTGTAGATCTCAAAAAGTTATGAAACATTGTAGTTGACCACTTTTTCATTTGAGTTCATCTTGTCATGCAAAACTACATTTGAAATTCAAAATTTTAAAATTTGAATTTTTCAAAAGACCTCGGATGGAAAAACTTCCTAAATGAAGTTTGTAGATCTCAAAAAGTTATGAAACATTGTAGTTGACCACTTTTTCATTTGAATTAATCTTGTCATGCAAAACTACATTTGAAATTCAAAATTTTAAAATTTGAATTTTTCAAAAGACCTCGGATGGAAAAACTTCCTAAATGAAGTTTGTAGATCTCAAAAAGTTATGAAACATTGTAGTTGACCACTTTTTCATTTGAATTAATCTTGTCATGCAAAACTACATTTGAAATTCAAATTTTTCAAAAGACCTCGGATGGAAAAACTTTCTATATGAAAAATGTAGTGCTCGAAAAGTTACGAAACTTTGTAGTTGACAAGTTTTTTATTTGAATTCGTTTAGGGCCTCAAACAATCAATTTTTACTTGGTTTAGTATAATATTTGAGTAACCGAAATGGCATATAGACGCATGTGAGTATGTAGTGCAGGTGGCAGAGGAGGTATCGCGTGAGGGAAAGGTCACGAGTTCGAATCCTGCCGACCGCGTAGCCGCAAAAAATGCCGCGACTTGCGACTTCGACAGAGACGAGCGGGCGCTGGCCAGTGGGCCCCTCCCCCGATTTTAAATTTTTTTTTCAGGTTTTTTTCGCATTTTTTTCGCCGAGGGCGCTTTCACGAGAGCTGCGCTCGGCAAAGGCTTTGCCGAGGGCCTTAGAGGCTTTGCTGAGAGCCTGGGGCCCTTGGCAAAGCAGCCGGCTCCGGTAGTGAGTTCCGGTAGGCATTTCTATGTTTTTGTAGTGGGCTTTGCCGATGGCCTTAGAGGCTTTGCTGAGAGCCTGGGGCCCTCGACAAAGCAGTCGGCTCCGGTAGTGAGTTCCGGTAGGCATTTCTATGTTTTTGTAGTGGGAATCTGCCAAAACCCACCAGGCTTTGGTAACCGGTAGTTGGGTTTTCCTGTCTTCACAGTGAATTAATCTTCAAGCAATCTGAGCGATGCTTGGGCGATTTGAGTGTGCTAGCACTTTTTGTGTGGGACCAGATTTGCGTGGATAATAAGTAGTGATACATTCTTATGCTTTTTTTAGAAAGGTACAAATTGAGCACTTGTTTTCAATGGATACTCCTAGTGTGAGCTAGGAGATATTGGTTGTGGTATCCTAGATTTGCAGAACAGACCTTTTGAAATTTTTATCATAGCCTTTGCATGCGATGATATGTGGAGATGTTTGAGTTTTGGACATTCGATGTCGCAACTTGCTCCAAACCTTTTGAAATTTTTATCATAGCCTCCACATGCAATAACATGACACCTCGACAAGTTTCGTGATTTTCCGACTTCGTTTGGATTTTATATAATTTAAAAACATTTCTACCACACCTGTATGGTCATGTTCCGAGGACAAGGACTTCAAAATTTTGGGTGAGTTTATGGACACGACCTCAAAATACACTCTCCAACATGAATATCATTTTTTAATGGCTACGTTTCATTATTTCATGCACCTGCAGTTCAAATTTGGATTATGCGGGAAAATCTAAGTAAATGAAATAAATTAACGAAATATAGCAAAAAACTAAAAACTTTCCCAAGTTTTGAAGTTGAGATGTAATTAATGTAGGAAGGACCTACAAAAAAAATGGAAAGAAAAATACAAAAAAAATACATACATTCTTTGCCGACTGCCTTAGACTACGGCAGTCGGCGAAGAATTTTCGTAATAAAAAAATAAAACAGTTCCTTTGCCGACTGCCTAGCCTAGGGGCAGTCGGTAAAGGTCATTAAATCTAAAAGGGCCTGGCCCACCCAAGGCCGAACCCTATATGCCTTTCTCTCTCCCACCCGCGCTCCTTTCCCCTGCCCACAGCGCAGCCACCGCCCTGAGCCCGCCGTCGGCCGCAGCCCCGCCGCCGGCCTACCCCGCGCACCCGCTCGCTAGGGTAAACAAAGCGTAGGGGTCAAAAAAATAAACACATTCACCACTAGGTGAAGTATGCCCACTTAGTCCCCGAGCCTGATAGTAGGTGACGTAGGCACGTGGTGGCAGGGTCTAAAATGAAACTCCATGGAAACTTGATACTGAGATGCACCGATAGGTGCATCGTACCGATGTAGTCCCTGAGCTTGCTGGAAGGCGAGGCTTGAGCCTTGTAGTAAGGTCTAAATAGTAATGATCTCCCAACTGTATGTGAGTCCAATTTCACATGTAGCTGAGGAAATCAGGCATCGAGCTGTGGTCGGAGAGTGGTCGAAACAGTCCCCGAGCACAGCTTGAGGTATGGTTGATGAGTCCCCAAGCAGAATGAGACATGGTCGATGAGTCCCCAAGCAATGTGAGACATGGTCGACGAGTCCCTGAGCCTGGTCGAGGAATATAACGTACTCGTTGGTCTATGACAATATGTGGCCAGACCAGTCCCCAAGTATCTCTTACTGTCTTCCCGTTTGACTCAGAATATTTAATATGTATTTTTCTTTCTTCCTTGCTCTGGCATGATGTCACAAAAAGTTGACTGATGTGATGTTATTATCACGCTCGTCTGCCTTGTCAGTGTCACAATGAACCGTCCGTCAGGCGTAGCATGCCAGTGTGGGCCCTCCCGTAGAGGAAACGAGGGGCACATTTATTGGCGCAGTAATTGGGAAAAAAGTGGAAACCAAAGGGATCACACCATGTTTCTTGCACACGTATCCCAAGAATCTTGGGGAGGTGGAACGACACGGTCAATGAGACAAATAGCCATAGTGCGGCCATTCCCCATTTACACCCAACAGTCGCATTTGCAAACCAACCGTCTTGTTCCTCCACCCCGCGTGCCCTAGTCCGATTCCGTCGCCGCCATTAGCACACCATGCTGCCATTAGGAGCGATGCGCTCTCTGTACACCAGCAGAGCCAAGGCAAAGAGGCAAGAGAGGTAGAAGATGGCCAAGACGGAGGTGGCGAAAAGGGCCGAAATGATGTGGAAGGAGTGGTGGAAGTCGAAGTCCACCGAATCGGCCATCAACGACCTCGTCGGCCTGGGCGTGCTTCACAACCGGGAGCTTGTTGGATGGTGGCTAGCGGGCAGCGACAGCTACCCCAATCCCCAGCCTGGTGAGATAGTTATCTTTGAAGATTTCTTCAAGCGGGGTTTTGGGGTTCCTGTCCTTCCGTTCCTCCATGGTTTATGTTTGTATTATGAGATTGGGATTTGCAATCTGCATCCTAACTTGATCTTTCTTGTTTCTATCTTTATCCACCTTTGTGAGGCGTATGGGGGAATCCAACCCCATTTTAGCCTCTTTTGATATCTGTTTTGGTTAAGGAAGAAGCGGTCCCAAGGCGGCTCCAAAATTACCGGTGGAGTGTACCTGACCCTCCGGGATGGGATGAAACAAGAGTACCTTAACTGCCCCTGGAACACCTCTCTCGGAGATTGGTACAAGAAGTGGTTTTACATTCGCGAAGAGCCCGACAGCGCTACGTTATGCGACGTCGATTATATTCCGAACAAGAGAGTGACCTAGAATGAGCGACTAGAACTGGCTGGGCAGGTGGAGGAGTTGATAGCACCACTCCCGTAGAATCGCCTGGACGGACCGGCTGTGGCTAGGAACTTTATTAGCTGGCATGTGTAGCCTTGCCAGAGGAGGGTGCACGTCGGGTATGAGTACCAAGGCTCGGCCGACCAAACGAGGATGCGTGCGGAGGATCTGGACCACGATGAAATCATACGCCGGATTGGGGAGTTGTTCAATCTGGCAGACCAAACCTACTCTCCCCCGAGTAGGATCCAGCATGTGTATAAACTCATCCGACCAGCCCCGAAGGTAAGCAACCAAATTTTTTAGCTCCGAGAAGTGTTGCCGACCACCATAGAGTAAAAATTCCTTATTTGTCTTGTCTTTGCGTGTATACAGGTGCACGGCGTGGAGAGACACAACCTGTTCGTGTCATTGGCGCCTAGAGTCGAGCACTCGCAGAGCGTGGAGCCGCCACCACGGAACATGCAGCGGTGCTACGTTTGCGTCGAGGATGACCATGACTCTGAGACCTGGGCAGGAACTTGGAAGAGTCCAGTCGCCACCGACCAATCGAAGAAGAGGGCCGGGAGCTCCCAGGTAAACGAGAGCCCAGAAGACTCGACCAGGAAACGTCGTCGGACCATGCGGGACTGGTCAGTGGACGAAGTAGAGGAGGACATGAGCGCCTACATGCTCAATCCTCAAAGAAAGAGGAGCAAGCAGACAATGCAGGAGGGATCGACCCCACCAGTAAAGGGGCCACAAGAAGGCCAGACGCCGCTAGTAGGGCCAACACCAAGCGTGAGGACAGCTGAAGAGGAAGCCAGGCCGCCACCACAAAATGGAGGCCAGGGTTCCTCTGCCCAGCGCCCAAGCCAGGGGCAATAGTGGCATCACGCCTTCACCACCATACATCGGAGCTCAGATCTGTAAGTTCCTGAAAACTCATTTAAATTGTGCATCAATAGTATTAGCGAGCATATAATTAATAAAGGTAACTATTCTATTGTCACATGTTAGCTCAGCATCAATGGAGAGACCCGAGCAACTGGCCATCGCTGGGGCAACCGAGTCGACCACCACCACGACATCCGCCAAGCAACTGGTGGGACAGACCACCAGGGCGGTGGAGCCAACAACGAGCAAGGATGCGGGCAACGTGGTGAACACGGAAGTGCCCGAGTAGGTGCCTGAGATGGTGGCCGAGCAGGAGGCACTGGAGCAGGTGGCGCTCGAGCAAAGTCTTCCGGGTCCACTGAGTGAAGGGCAAGTCCTCGAGACCAATCAGAGCATGCCCGAGCAGACCATGGCCACCACGAACTCGACGCAAGGTGGTCTGCTTGATGCCGCAGCCAAAGGAAAATCAGCGGTGACATTGTCGATCACTGGGATAAACCAAGGGCTAAAGCAAGCTGGTGCCGAGCAAGCGACAGAGTCTGATGACGACGTCGTCGAGGAAATCCAGGGGCACCCACAAGATGGGCATCAAAATGTATATATTTGTCATGAACGTGGAGACCATTACGTCTGCCATGAGGAGATCTCCATTGATGAGGAGACGACGAAAGTGAAGCGGGCAACAAGATGACTCATCGGAGAAGTACAGGTAGGAGGATTCCTTGATCACTATCGTAGACCAGCCTTAGTTTGTGGACACGCATAAATGATATTATATGTGATGTGCAGGGCCTCATGAAGACTGCAAAGTACCAAAAACGGTGCTTTGACAAGATTCGAGGCATCTCCGAAGACAACAAAGAGCTGACAGCTGAAGTAGATCGTCTACGCAAGCGGCTCAAAACCACTGAAAAGGACCAGATGGAGCTCAAGTCGCAAAGGCTCAATACTGTCCTTCAGCTTGGTCAGAAAGAGTGGGAAAGGGCAAGTAACTTATCTTAGCTGCGCACCTCTAAACACTGAAAAATACTGTTGATCGTACTTATTTGTCTCCCAGAGCTTATTGTAGACCTGGCGGAGGAAGTCACCAGGCTTCGAACGGAAAACACGCGCATGGCCGAGGAGTGTGCTCGATTATCAGCGGAGAATACTCGGCTGGTAGAGGACCACGCACAAATCCAAGACCAGTCGATGAAGGTGACAGAGAAGTTGAAGATCAGAAACCAAGAGATAACCAGTAAGTGGCCACTTTCCTGATCGTGGTTTCATGACTCAATGTATGTCCTTTGGTGTTATTTTGACCAAAATACCCTGCTGCAGCCTTAAAGACCAATGTCAAGAAGCATATTGTAGAGATCCAGAAGGACCACGACCTCTAGAAGGATCGCTGCACGCAGATGGTGCGGGGCATCGGGCCGGTGCTCGACTTGCTCAATCCGGGACTGCCATCAACTGAACAACGAGCCCAACAGCTAGGAGTAATAGACAAATGTTAGCTCACCTAGGGTTGGCTTTAGCAGTTCATGAAGGAGGCCGGAGAGTTCACGGGCGCCCATGTGCTAAGCATGGTGTGCACGCATTATCCCTTGATCGACTTCACGCGCTTCACGAAGGGCTACCCCAAGGAAGTCAACGTGCAGGAAGCGGGAGAGCTGCGGGGCTAGTTATCTGAGCTGGCGGTGACGATAATCGACGATATAAACCTGTGCGGAACACCAATGCCACCGTCGCAAGGAATGCCGACGACGTCTGCTCCGGGGTCTTCAAGCCGATCACCTGGGACTATGGTCTCGACCAGCCAATCCAAGGCCAAGCAATCTTCAAGCAAGGAGCAGCCGGAGCCTACGGTCACGACCAGCCAGACGCCTGTGGCTCAAGCTCGATCAGCGGAGGCAGCGCCATAGCCGTAGATAGGTGGTAATCACAAGCCAATCCTAGCTCGAGCACCGACCTTCGAGTAGCTGGTTACTTGTAGCTGTAGAGTAGACAATAGTTTAGTTTATTGTAAACTTGTACCTCATCAAGCAAGCTTGTAATAAAGTACTATTGCAACAATGTAAGCTTGTGTTGTTTTTTGTCTAAAAAACATGTTAAGCTTGTATATTGTGTTTGATCGATAACTAAGTTAGAACGTACAAGTGTTCTAGTTTAGTTGTAACAATTGGTAGACACGTCATCTTGTGAATCCGTACGGCCCTGGTCGAACATGTGGTCTGAGAGTGAAGCACGGAGCTTGTACACTTGTAATAGCACACAGATGCGATTAGAGAACACCTGCTGACCACTCGGAGCATAGAGAGCGGGTCCCATGCACGCGTAGGGAGAGGCCGGAGACAGGGTTGGCTCCGAGAACTCAAGAAGAAATGGTGGTATGTCAACTGGCTTATTTGTAAAATATTAGTTGGAGAGTAGTTTCCAAACAAACATATTAAAGTGATTGGGAAAAAACATAACTACTTTATTGAAATAATCAAAGTACAAGAAGGGTACATATCTTTATTTATGCGCTCTACAGGTAGAAACACCTAAGCTTATCAATATGCCAGGAGTTGGGTACTTCAGTACCATCGAGGTGAACCAGCCTGTATGAAGTAGGTTGGGTGACTTCAATGACCTCAAACGGTCCTTCCCAAGGAGATGAGAGCTTGTGCATGCCTTCTTGGTTTGTTTTTCACTTGAAGACCAGGTCTCCAACTATGAAGAGACGTTCTTTGACATTCCTGTTGTAGTATCTGCGTAGTACAGCTAGGTACTTGGCTGTACGTACATAGGAGTTAAGCCATTGTTCTTCAGAGCAGTTGACCTCGAGTGCACGTGCTTCATCAGACCTGTCTTCATAAAGTTCTCAACACGTAGTGATCTAAAAGCGATATCTGCAGGGAATACTGCTTCTGCGCCGTAGACCACGAAGTATGGGGAGGCGATAGTGTTGTGACTGGGCTGGGTTTGCAGTCCCTAGACCACAGCCGACAATTCTTTAAGCCATCTTCTAGGAGCTTTGTCATTTTCCCTATACAACCTCTTCTTCAATGCGTCGAGGATCATGCCATTGGCCCTTTCGACCTGCCCATTAGCTCTGTGATGCGCTACTAACACGTATTTCACAACTATGCTCCTTTCATCACAGAAGTCCTAGAATGCACTGCCAGTGAACTGAGTCCCCAGGTCTGTAATTATACTATTGGGGAGGCCAAAACGGTGTGCCCCAAATCTTGAGCTGCGTTCTTCTGCGTTCTTGCTTGTGTTCTTCATTTGGCAGGTAGAGATTAGCCTTCGTGGCGAGGTCAACCGGCTAGAGACACGGTTGATAACTAGAGAAGTTGTGGTGCTAAGATTACAGGGTTTGGTCTTTCAATCTGAAGCCGGATTGGTGTGTCACTCTCCGCCTAAAACGATAGTTACCATCTACCTGACGGAAGATCGGGAATCATGTTCCCATCAAGTGGTATCAGAGCTAAGGTATACCGTTAGGTTCACATTTATTCCCTAGGTTGAGTGTTTCACATTTGTCCCAGAGTCCACAGCCATAATTGTCTTCCTGTCCTAGAACCATTCTGCGCCATAGCCTTTGTATATTTCATTTTTAGAGTCCGTCGTGTCGAGTTTGTGTCATGATCGAGGTCTTGTTACTGGTTAGGTTGTGTTAGAGTCCAGTTCATGTGTCTTCCCCATCATTTCCATCAAACCCTAGCCGCTGTGACTACTTTTTGTGCGCATTGTTCCTGTTTTGTCCTCTAATTCGAAGTCCAAACTTGAAATTGGTCCAGTTTTCGCATACGAACTCGGATTTCGACGTTCCATATATCAAAATCGATCAGAAAATTTTTTGGATCCATCCATCCCCTGTTTTGCTGGGGTTCAAAAATTTTATTTTGGCCAAAAACTGGTCACAAAATCCTCTTCTCCTGGTCACAAGCTTTTCCTCAATTTTGGACCCATCTTCTGAATTTTCCAAAGGCCATGTCTTTCACTTGTTTAAGCTTAAATTTTTTGTGGTTACTTCTTGTGTGCTTAAATTTCACTTGTTTAAGCTTAAATCTTCTGAATTTTTTTGTGGTTAATTCTGAATTGTGGTTACTTCTTATTTAAGCTTAAATATCAAAATAAAAATAAAAATAAAAAGTCAAAGAATTCCAAAAAAAAACAACGACAGCCCAAAAATAGAGAAAAAAGAGAATGACAAAAGTGGAACAATATCTAGAGGAGCACAGAGAGAAGGCCTAAGTGAGCAGTGTTAGCGTGTGCTGTCTTGTGCTTTGTTCCTGTTGCTTTTGCTATCGATCATACTTGTTTCTCTATACTTGTTGTCACACATACTTGGTACTTGGAACACATAAGACCAGCAACGAGAACAAGTAATTGGGACTATAATTCAACATTACTATCTGTTACTGACTTGTGTGCCACATATACATATTTTTCTTGCTTGTGTGCCTTCCAAGCTCCACATATTCTTCAGATTAGTACGGAAATGGTCCCTGCAATCGCGGTGCCACTTCCTCACAGGTATCACAACCAAGCCACCGGTTGCCATCCTCTGCTCGTGTTGGTAAGAACTTGGTAAGATGTGTGTGAGGGTGTGATTCCACCAACTAATCCCAAGCAGTTACTGGGGTCTTTTATTGATAACTAACCATGCCAGACGACATTCTTGTTTTGTCTAGTCAGTTGTAGGACTTTTCAAATCTCCTGAAGCAAGAGATGGGCACACTAAAAGATGAAATTAGAGGTCTCCATCATGACTTCGAGAGTATGGACAGGCAGTTGCCAACTTAACAGGGAGGATTCAAAAGCTAGAGATCAATCCTTCTCCTTTTATAGCTCCTTCTCCTGAGGATGAAGATAACAAAAACAAGGATGATGACAATGATGATGGTTTTCCTGAATTGGAGGAAGAAGTAGTATATGGTTCTGATGGATTGCCTGACAACATCGCGACCAACGCCAACCGTCTGAGTAGGAGACGACTCCAAAAGAATAGAACAGGTATGGGAGGTAACATAACTAACGATGATCCTTATGCTAAACTTAAATTTACCATTCCTTCTTTTCCTGAGAAATATGATGCTAAGGAATACCTAGATTGGGAGATGTCAGTAGAACAAAAGTTTGCTGCCCATCTTGTACCTGATCGCCATAAAGTTAGACAAGCCACTAGTGAATTTAAAGATTTTGCTCTAATTTGGTTGGCTTCTTTATCGCAAAAACCTGATACATGGGAGAACCTCAAACTTAGCATGCATGATAGATTTGTACCTATATCATATAAACGAGATTTGCGCAAGAAATTACAACATTTAGAGCAAGGAGATATGTCGGTACAAGAATATTTTGCAGAGCTTCAGAAGGGCATGATGCGATGTGGGGTAGTGGAAGACCCCGAGGATAAATTGTGTCGTTTTTATGGTGGTTTGCGTCGTGAGATCTAGGATATTGTTGATTATAAAGATTTTAACACCACCAACCAATTGTTCCAGATTGTTATGCTCGCAGAGAAAGAATTGTAGGGACGGCAGCAACAGCCACCAAGGAGCAGAAGCAACTACGGCAGCTCCTACATGCCCAAGGCCATCATGCCACCGCCCGCCAAGTCATCGGGTGCACTTCCTTCAGCGCCATCTGCAAGCACACGATCTCCTTCATCAGCGAGCATACAATCAACACCGCCAGCAACTACTCCTTCGAGCGTCGTAAGACTCGTTTACAGGTCCCAGCTAAGAGTTCCTCATCTGTGGCTTCCACTGGACGCTCTTCAACCATTCAGTGCCATCATTACCAAGGACTTGACCATGTGGCAAGGGAGTGTCCTAGCAAGCGCGCATACATTATTACAGAAGATAGAGGCTATGTCAGTGCTTCTGATATAGAGAACGACGCTAAAGAGGAACCGGCTTCAAATGAGGAACGACATGGACTTTCTTTGGGCTCCGATGATGTAGGAAACCAGAAGATATGCATTGTGCAGCGTGTTCTTAGTACACAAATGGAGGAAGCTGAGCAGCAGCAACAATGTCATAACTTGTTCTAGATTTTGTTTGTCATTAAAGATCGGCGTGCACGAGTAATTATTAATGGCGGAAGCTGCAACAATTTAGTAAGTGCTGTTTTGGTCAAAAATCTTGGGTTGACAACGCGTCCTCATAAGAATCCATATCACATTCAGTTGCTCAATGATTCAGATAAGGCCAAGGTAACTCAAATAGCTGTAACACCCAGTTTTAAGAACAAAACCAGATACACACCATATGTGAGCTCAGGAAGTCAAATCTCACATATAGCAACAAATAAAGGTATTATCAAATGACAATGCTTAATATTTAACGTACTTATTATTAAAGATATAACCTTAGATAGCAACAACGGAAAGACAACTTCGGTCTTCAGGTGAAGACTCCACTCCACAGGGACAACTGACTGGTTGATCACAAGCCTGTCTGCTCCAATCTCTAGAAATCTGGTACCCATCCAGGATTTTTCCAAAGTATTGAAAATAAACAAGCGTGAGTACATTTCGTACTCCACAAGCATAACATGGGGATTCATGAGGCTCAAAAGGCAGACGTGGTTTACTGCATTTAGCATTTTAGTAAGTCAACATTTTGTTATTGATCAATATCAAATTATGCTTAAGTTCCCAAATTAACCCACATGATCATATACTAGAATTAAATAGAGTTATTGATCAACATTATATCATCATCATCGTCATCATCATCATAATACCATCATAGTTCACCATGAACAACATCATCATAAGTAACCATTTATTCTGTGAGTTTTCCGGACCGCTCGTGACTGTGAGCACGGCTGTTATAACAGTTTTAACACTCTACAGAGGTTGTGCATCTTTACCCGTGAGTTGTGTTGCCCATATGCCCAGGTTAATTACTCCCATAACACTTCCAAGGTGAGTGGGTAGGGTACACTATGAAGCCTTCCATAGGTCTCGTCTAACAAGTTAGGGCCGCGAGGTTTCCTCGGCAGGCAGATATAGAGAACCCCCTTTCTGTGGCATAATTCCCGCAGGCTATACACACCAGAACAGAGGCAGTTCTATACCCAAAGTGGCAAGCCCCCCTTGCGCCCTTTCGGGTAACCTCTAACAAGCTAGAAAAGATCCTATTACTGAGCTAAAGTCAGAGCCATATAACTCTCACGATTGCACTATATGTCCCAGCTTTTGCCCTACAGATAAGTCCTTACGGAGAGTTTTGGGCAACATGATCGACATCATTTGCACCATCACCCTATATTTCAATTATTACCATCATGTTTATCCATTTGTTCCATTAATCATAGTATTGATCATGTTTGAATAGAGCACTAGCATTGTACCCATATGCAATAAAACCCATAGGCATCAAGGTATAAGTCATCAATGGCTAGGATGTCCTTATAGTCGAGCATTATTAGACACATGCATAATGAGTAGATTATATAATGAATAGGACTCAAGGTAGGCCCATGCTATACTTGCCTTGGTTAATAAACTCCTGCTGGTCCTGTTGATCTTCGAAGTACTCCTGGTTCCCAACGTACTCCTCACCGTCTGAAGTCGACCAACACGGCAAAATACACATTTTAGGAACATTCATGCATAGCAAACAAATCTATAATTAGAATAGTACACCAGTAGTATAAAAACAATATAAAAAGTTTATGAAAATATTCTATGTCTCGCTACGATCACATCAACGCGAAGTGCACGAAAAGCGGAGCAACAACGCAAAAGTTACGAGCTGTTTAAGGTTCCAAAAGCTAGCTAACAAACTAGACTTAATCGAGAAATTCAAAAGCTTCTAACAGGTCTAACAGTAGCACTAACACGTAGAATATAAAATTACGAACCTAACGCAAGTCGAACGGGTCGAATTGGAGCTAAAACGATGATTTTATAAGCGTTTTCCTGCAGTGGCAATTTTGTGAATAGACCAAAATACTTTTGGATTTAAATAAATCAAAGAAATTCCATTTTGAATCTGACGAGGGACTGCGGGCGGAAAAAGGTGAAAACTTAGGGGCTCTTTAGCAAGTTTTCCTGCGAAGATGTATTAGCCATTTCTGGCCCTTGATCGTGCTATGGACGACTAGGATTAGATGGGGGGAGGGAAGAGAAGGGCGAGCCGCGGGAATTGGGGGAGTACATGGCGGCGCAGCCATTGCCGTGGCAGAGGGCTCGCCGGAGTTGCCCAATCGAGCTCTACGGTGCACGATCTTCAAGTCCGATGGCATGGGGATGAAGCGGAGAGAAAGGCAACCTCGACCGTGCCATTTTCACAGCCGAGGAAAGTCCCGCACGGCGCTCGCCATGGCCGGCAGTGGGGAGAGCTCACCGGAGCTCGTGAAACTGGCCCTAGAGGCCACGATTGGAGAAGATAAAGGCATAGGGAGATAGAGGGGAACGCGGGGGTGCTCACCACAGCAAGAAGGAGGACGGAGATGGAGCGGAGACGGTGAATCACGAAGCGCAGCGGATGGAGATGCTCTGCACAGTTCGGTACGGGGAATTGAGCGAGGGAATTGGTGGAACTCAACAAACGAGAGCTTTGACAATTTCCTTACTACACAGGGAAGAAGATTGGAGTCTGAATTGCCGCAGCGAGGCTTAGAATTGCCGCGGCAGCTTGCGGTGGATCACGGCGAGTCGCTATGCCTCGGTTTTGTTGCTGTGTGCTCTCACGGGATGAATAGCAGTAGGGGTGAAAGCGGGGCTCGGGTTTTCCAAATAACGGCTGGGGTTCGGGGGTGGATGCTCCCACGACGCGAAGAACGTGGGCGCGGGGTGGCGGTTGCGTCTCCGTGCGTGCGAGTTCGAACGACAGAGGTGGGAGACGGCGCCGACAGGCAGGCCCGACGTGTCAGTGACACAGAGGAGTAGAGAAGGGTGCTGGTGGTTACCGGTCAGTGATGGGCCGGCCCATGTAGGAATGAGGAATGAGGGCGAGGGGGAAAGGGATGGTGGGCTGGGCTTCGGCCGGGAATAAAAGGAGGATGGCGAGCGGGCCTTGGAGAGGGGATGGGCCAACAGGCCGAATGGAGGGAGGGAGGGAATGAACAAAATGAAATTTTTCTTTTTCTTTTTCTAAAATGATTTTTCCAAAAACATTTTCAAATGATTTTTAAACCTTTTAGCAAAAAGATAAAAACCAGTCACCACAATAAATAAAATGCATTGGCATGAGTGCATCAACATGTAACTAATCCTTATGATTTATTTTATTTTCACCAAATTTTATTATTCCCTAAATTTGAATGCACAAAAAAATACATAATTAAATCAATTTTATCTATTTTAAAAAAAATGCAAAATTTAGGGTGTTACAATAGCTCACGTGCATTTCTCTCTCGGTCCATATTCTGATTTTGTAGATTGCCATGTGGTACCCATGCAAGCTTGCTCTCTTTTGTTGGGTCAACCTTGGGAATATGACAATAATGCTATCCATCATGGTAGAAGTAATACATATACTCTTATGCATAATGGGCAAAAGATTACTTTACAACCCATGACTCCTGCTCAAATTGTACAGGTTGAAAAAGAGAGAATAGCTAGTGAATCCAAACAAGTTTATGCTAAAACTAGAAATCAACATATAACTAAATTGAAAAATAAAGTGATGTTTGCTACTAAGCTTGACTTAGCAGAGATTAATGATGTGTGGTATGCCTTGGTATGCAAAGATGCTTTATTTTTGACTGATGATATTTCTAGCACTTTGCCACCTTCTGTCACTAACCTTTTGCAGGAGTATAGTGATGTGTTTCCGACTGAGATACCTCTAGGACTTCCACCTATTCGAGGCATTGAGCACTAGATTGACTTGATTCCTGAAGCGGCCTTGCCAAACCAAGCTGCTTATAGAGCCAACCCCGAGGAGACTAAGGAGATTCAGCACCAAGTCCAAGATCTTTTGGATTGTGGGTATGTACGTGAGAGCCTTAGTCCTTATGCTGTGCCAGTTATTTTGGTTCCAAAAAAAGATGGTAGTTGGCGCATGTGTGGATTGTAGAGCCATTAACAATATCACAATAAGGTATCTTCATCCTATTCCTAGATCAGACGACATGCTTGATGAGTTAAGTGGTTATGTAATTTTTTCTAAGCTCGATTTGAGAAGTGGATACCATCAGATAAGAATGAAATTAGGTGATGAATGGAAAACTGCTTTCAAAACTAAGTTCGGCTTGTATGAGTGGTTAGTCTTGCCTTTTGGGTTAAATAATGCACCTAGCACTTTTATGAGATTAATGAATGAGGTTTTACGTTCATTCATTGGCAAATTTGTAGTGGTTTATTTTGATGATATGTTGATATACAACAAGTCTTTAACTGAACATCTCCATCATCTCCGTGCTGTTTTTGATGCTTTGCGGACTGCACGTTTATTTGGTAACCTCGAGAAGTGCACTTTTTGCATCGAACGAGTTTCGTTTCTTGGCTATGTTGTGACCTCGTAGAGAATTGAGGTAGATGAAGCCAAAGTGCAAGCCATACGGAGTTGGCCAATGCCGACGACGGTGACACAAGTGAGGAGCTTTCATGGACTTGCTGGATTTTACCGCCGCTTTGTGAAGGATTTCAGCACCATTGCAGCTCCACTGAATGAGTTGACAAAGAAGGGGGTTGCGTTCCATTGGGGTAAAGAACAAGAAGCGTCCTATGCTCTTTTGAAGGACAAGCTTACTCACGCGTCATTGTTATAACTTCCTAATTTTGGTAAGATTTTTGAGTTAGAATGTGATGCTACTGGAGTTGGCATTGGTGGTGTATTGATGCAAGAAGGTAAACCAGTTGCTTATTTTAGTGTAAAGTTAAGTGGGCATGTTCTTAATTATTCCACATATGATAAAGAATTATATGCTCTTGTTCGAACGCTAGAAACGTGGCAACATTATTTATGTCCTAAAGAATTTGTTATTCACTTTGATCATGAATCACTAAAACACCTAAGAACTCAAAACAAATTGAACCGTACACATGCAAAGTGGGATGAATTTATTGAATCTTTTCCTTATGTCATCAAACACAATAAAGGGAAGGATAATATTATTGATGATGCCTTGTCTAGACGATATGCTATGTTGTCCCAACTTGATTGTCGTATCTTTGGGCTTGAAACCATTAAGGAACAATATGCAAATGATGTTGAATTTAGAGATGTGATGGAACATTGTAAATAGGGACATATATGGAACAAATATATGTTGTAGGATGGGTTTTTGTTTAGAGCTAACCGCCTATGCATTCTAGTTGGTTCCGTTCGACTATTGTTATTGTAGGAGGCGCATGGAGGCAGATTGATGGCGCATTTTGGTGCTAAAAAGATGGAGGAGGTGATGTCCACACACTTCTTTTGGCCTAAGATGAGGCGAGATGTTGAGCGATTTGTAGGCCGATGTGCCACGTGCCAAAAAGCTAAGTCGTGGTTGAACACACATGGTTTGTACATGTCTCTTCCCGTTCCTTCTATTCTTTGGGTTGATATATCTATGGACTTCGTTTTGGGATTACCAAGGACTAAGACGGGGAGGGATTGTATTTTTGTGGTCATTGATCGTTTTTTAAGGTGGCACATTTTATTGCTTGTCACAAAAGCGATGATGCTATTCATATTGCTGACCTGTTCTTTCAAGAAATTGTTCGTTTGCATGGTATACCGTCTACTATTGTTTCAGATCGAGATGCAAAATTTTTAAGTCACTTCTGGCACACTTTGTGGAATAAATTAGGGACAAAGCTGTTGTTTTCTACAACTTCTCATCCTCAAACAGATAGACAAACTGAGGTAGTGAATCATACATTGTCTACCATGTTGAGAGCCATTTTGAAGCACAACCTGAAGATGTGGGAAGAGTGTTTGCCACATGTGGAGTTTGCATATAACAGGGCGGAACACTCCACCACAAAGGTAAGTTCTTTCCAGGTATTGTATGGCTTTAATCACCATGCTCCTATTGATCTTTTGCCTTTACCTACCTCTGAGAGAACACATATTGATGCTAGCAGGCGTGCTGATTTTATTCGTAAGTTGCATGAAACAACTAAAATAAATATTGAAAAGATGAATAAAAAATATAGGGTTGTTGGTAGTGAGGGAAGAAAAGAACTTAAATTTGATCCGGGTGATTTAGTTTGGTTATATTTGAGAAAAGAAAGATTTCCAGAGATGCGTAAGTCTAAATTATTGCCAAGAGCAGCAGGTCCTTATAAGATAATTTAAAAAATAAATGATAATGAATACAAGCTTGAGTTGCCACCCGAGTTCAGGGTTAGTCCTACTTTTAACATTGCAGATTTGACACCTTACTTGGGAGAAGAAGATGAGCTTGAGTCGAGGATGAATCCATTTCAAGAGGGGAAGGATGATGAGGACATCACTCCTTCAGATGCACCCGCTGTTCCTCCATCCATTATGCAAGGAGATCCATTGACCCGAGCCTGAAGACGACAACTTAATTTAGAGGTGAGCTCATTCTTAAGTGATCCTTTTTATACTTTTGAGAATAGATTACAACCTAATGATGTTATATTAATTAGGAATATTGGAGAGGGTCATGAGGAACTTAGAGGAAGTGGTGGAGGCGATGATGACTAGCCAGGACGTCCAATAGAAGTCGGAGGCCCGGACCAACATGATTTCAAGTCTGCTTCGGTTTTCAAGACCAGTCTGCCTTGAACTGGTCACCCAGGACGCGTCCGGACTCCGTTTTCGATGATCCACATATTGTTGGAAAGCTAATTTGATAAGGAAGCCAATCCAAGTGGTCTCACGTCTAAAGCTCTTCGGAATCCACATAAATTGTTGAAACAAGTCAGCGTCCAGATTCTGTCCAGGTGCTGTGTCACCGTATTTGGTCCAATGGACCGTGTATCGTCTTTGAGCCCATTAGGAGGGCGCGTCCAGGGTAAGCGGTGACCCTAAGACCTTTATATTCATGTGCCACCGCCATCATTAGGTTTTGGGTTTTGCTTAGATCAATCTGTCCATTGACAGTCACCGTTTCATCAGTTTGTGAGACCCCACTTTGAGAACTTAATCATTCATCTGCAGTTTATTCCAAATCTTGAGCTGCGTTCTTCTGAGTTCTTGCTTGTGTTCTTCGTTTCGCAGGCAGGGATTAGCCTTCGTGATGAGGTCAACCGGTTGGAGACACGGTTGATAACCAGAGGAGTTGTGGTACTAAGATTGTAGGGTTCGGTCTTTCGATCTGAAGCCAGATCGGTGTATCACTCTTCGCCTAAAACGATAGTTACCATCTACCTGATGGAAGATCGGGAATCACGTTCCCATCAAAACCCTAAAACTCCAGTATGTATACAATCATCACGATATCAGGCCGAGATGGGTTGCCTGCTAGGCCATTATTTATGGAGGCGGGCCTTACAGCGTAACCACCTCCGAAAATGGATTTACAGAGGCGGTTGTTATATGACGACCGCCTCCGAAAATAAAACTATTTTTTGATGCAGTTGTCTTAAGATGACCGCCTCAGTAAATTAATTTTGTGAGGCGGTTGGTTGTGACCGCCTGGTTAATCCTAGGCATTAACCGAGGCGGTTGAATTGTTTGCCCACCTCTGAGCCCCTTTTCCAAAGCTTCGCAAAGTTTTTCGGTAGTAGTGAGCTTTTAGACAAATTATTTGAGATGGTAAGGTTTATGTCTCTAGCTCGTTTCTTGTTTAGAGCAATTTAAGTAACCTTCCAAAATAAGCTCCAGTACATATTATGTCATTGTGATTATCAGCTTTAGGTTCAAGTGGGAATTATGATTTGAACGATAATTGAAGATTAGGTGTAGGTACGGGGCGATAGATGCACACGATACCCATTCATGTACCCATTGGGCCCACGCTGTTCCCTTATGCTGAAATTTGGCTTATGCTAAAATACTGTAAGAGAGAAACACTATTCCATGACTGAAAAATAGCTCAAATAAACAGTCTTGTGCATGTATAATTTAATTTTCCACGTGACACAAGACCATGAGCCTCGGCTTTTGCAGAAATGGAAGCCTTCCACGTCATGCCAAAGGAAGACTCATTGGTCAATAGACTCACTATTCTTAGTCTCTGGCGTGACCTTTAATGCAATTTGACTTGACCGCGGGTCATCGGTGGTCGTCTCGATCCAATAATGTGCAGCTGGCGGCGAGGTTCAGCCGTTAGACTACCCACAGTGGGTACTCTAAAACGATACTATAAAGCTTTAGAGTATGAATATAGAGTAAAAACCGCTGCACTGGGTACTCTAAAACGATACTCTATCCTTTCTCTCACTCTATATTTAGAGTAGTACTATGCTTACTCTATACTCTATAGTGGCGGGCCCCACTAGCTAAACAAAGGAAAAAATGCTATAACTCACAAACCAAAAATCCAAATTAAATTTCGATTGCACCATTAAATTCGTCTCAATAAATCCTTCAAAACTAGATCACACATGGATATATTTAGATAAAGTGACAAGTGGGTCCCATAATGGATAGAGTGGATAGAGGATGATATAGAGGATGGATGGGTGCGGGAGAATTGAGTATAGAGGAGAGAATCTTGCTGACTAGGACGTATAGAGGATGAATATAGAGGTCCATGAGTGCGGGTAGTCTTAGTCAATGATTTCTTCCGGTTGATTTTCTTCAAATTTAGGTTCCCAAGCGCATCCTTCAGTACTGTAAAACTAAGCAAAATGATATGTTCGAATGCGTAGACCAAGTCAATATGTATACATTAGTATAAATATTTATTTTAGTAGCTTATCAAGGGTCGCAAAATGTTGTCTCAGCAAAACGCATAGCAATCACACTGACAACACACTTTAAGTTATATTAATACTCTATGATAATAAATATCACAAGTTATTTTAAAAATAAGCTTATATATTTTAATTAAAACAATATTCATACTAATATTGCTAATTTGAGTTTAAGTATTCTATGTTCTATAAAACAATACTACTACATATATATTCTGTGATATAACAAACTCAATATGTTGAGTGTTGTGAAACAAGCTGAAACAACTATTCATACTATTTTAATTTATGAACTAAAAGGGTACCCTAGGACCTATAACTCTTTATAAAAAAATGAAAATTTTGAATAGAACACAATAAACAATAGAGCTTTCACATTACATGTGGATAAACACATCCTAGCACTAATGTAAGCTATAGTGCTTGTATTGTCATCTAAATTGTCAAAACCACGTATGTCAAGCATAGGGCACATGATGCTTGCAAGCTACTGGAATCGAGAGACATGGAGTTCTACGTATCGCATGGATGATCCTTCATTTACTATCTTGAACTTTAGTTATGAACCTGTAATAAGTTTTAACTATGTATATGCTACTGTAATAAGTTTGGATTGATGCTTCTCTTCTTAGAAGAAGGCTAAAGCCAGAAATTTTCCATTATCTAAAAAAAAGGGCACATGATGCTTACATATGGCGAGACCGTATATTGCTCCATCGGAACGCGTACTTAGCTTCGCTGTTTGTATTTGACAGTTTAGTCTTGTGCCTTTATAATATTCCACGTGATACAAGACTGTGAGCCTCTACTTTTGCACAAATAGTCTTTATTTCTCTGCATCAGCGGAGAAGCCACACAAAATCTTCTGATGAAGACGGAAGACTCACCATTCTTAGTCATTGATGTGACGGTGTCACTCCGTCAGTGCAATTTGACCGAATAGGACCTTGTTTAGTTGGGGAGGCAAAAAATTTTGGGTGCCACATCGAATGTGTCGAGAGGATATTGGTAGGAGTTTTTAGATACTAATAAAAAAAGCAAATTACAGAACCCGTCAGGAAACTATGAGACGAATCTAATGATACTAATTAATCTGTCATTAGCACATGTGGGGTTACTGTAGCACTTAAGGCTTTCCATAGACTAATTAGACTTAAAAGATTTGTCTCGTGATTTTCCCGAGAACTGTGCAATTAGTTTTTTTTCCGTCTACGTTTAGTACTCCATACATGTGTCCAAACATGCCCTTTTACTGTAGAAGGCAAAAATATTTGGAAAGTAAACAAGGCCTAGGTCATCTGGCCAACGCCAAACGGTCATCGTCGTTTAGGATGAGTCTCACGGCTGATGGTGTCAGTTGTTATCCTGTGATTAATTATCATGGCGCAGAGGAAGTGCTTGGCATGATGTGAAAGACTTCCATTTCTGCAAAAGCAGAGGCTCACAGCCTTGTATCAGATGGAATATTATACATGCATGTACAAGACTAAACCGTCCATGCATTATAAACAATGAAGGCCGCCGCTGACCAGTGGAGCAATATACCCTCTCGTGCAGTGCACGGCATTGTGCCCTATGATTGATCATGTGTGGTATATTGATAATTTAGATGACCACAAGCACTATTATAACTTATATATGTGTGTGTTAAGATGACTGGTTCACCATGCCATTCAGTTAGACTAAACAGAACTAATTGGTTCTTTCGTTCATCTTAAATCTCTGGTATCCAAAAAAAAATTCGGTTCACCTTAAACTGGGCTGCCATCTGACATGAAAAACAAGTATTCGGTGCATGTGTAACTTTCTTCTCGCACCGTCCTAGAAACAATGTAACTCTCTCTTTTTAGAAGTCAAATAATTTCAAGTTTAACCAATTGTATAAAATACAGTAACTTCTGTGATATCGAATAAGCATTATATTAGATTAATTATAGAGTATATTTTATAGTAAATCTATTTTGAGATATAAATGTTGATACTATTTTTTTATCAATTTAATCAAACTTAATTTTTTTTGACTTGTTCCAAACCTAAAATTGCATATATTTTCTGGATGGAGAGTGCAAGATACAAACCTGTCACCCTCTGCTATTGTAGCAATGGGAAACCATTCAACGATCGAAGACTCACTGGTCATTGGTCAATAGTCTCTGACATGAACGGCACTGATTTTGGAATATGTACTTAATGGCCACTGATTTCATAATATGATGATGGATGACTGGTCTTTGTATTGGTATTACCTGATTTTTTATCTTCTGGTTATTAGCTATTAGCTATTATAGCTATTAGTAATTAGTTGGAAAAATAAAGGACAGTACTAGCATCCAGACTTGTTTTCCACGTGATGTCGCAGTCCCAAGAAGCTACTTCCCTTCTTCCACAGTTCAACAGGAGCAAGAAATAATTGAGTTTTATGGGCGTGGAAAGTTCCTTCACTTCAACCTCATCGTGAAATCTAATATATAATTGATATAACTTACAATGAGAGGGCGCCTTCTTCTGCCCCCTCTTGGCACAGTTCTCTCATCATAAGAACTAGGAATTGAACCTCCCGTTCTCATACGATGTTAGCAAGACCTTGCTTCCATGCTATGGTGTTTCTGGTGGTTCAGCTGGTCTTGATAAGCATCGTCAGCCAGCAGGCTCATGGGAGTGATCATGCATGGGGATGTAAGTGCTAAGGGACTATTTGATTGTTATCGTGTGTTTTTTTTTTGAACGTTTGTTTAGATTGTGGCTGATAAGTTCGTTTTTTTCATTCTTTCATATATGTGTTAGCTGCAATCTATATAGTACACTCACGACACAAGATATTTCATTCTCATACGTCTCAGTTTTTCTCATATATGAAAGAAATATCTTGTGTGTATCATGGTTTTGATTTGAGCATAGGCATAGGTAATCAAAACGCCATTATTGTCACTGTCTTGCAAGCACACCTTGCAGTTCACTTTAGCTAACATCTCCTTGGAAGCTGTTTAAATTCAAACTCATACAATTAATATATGAGGCAATCTAAGATGAACTGTCATAAACATAGACGACACTGATCTGCAGAACAAACTTGATGACTCGGCCGTCTTCTCAAATCATATTTCCAATATAAAGATGCACAAATAAGGCGGTTCAGAAGGCTCACAACAAAAACAAATAAACAACAATATAATTAGGTTCAACATTGACCCTGTTATAATCAAATGAGTTGTTATAAAGACCTCAAAAATGCCGCCTTCTCGATACTACTGCCTGGTTCACCTCTTCATGCCTTCATGCATCATGCATAAGCATTCACAAAAACTACAGAGCTGCACAAAGACATCGGAGACAGCACAACCATGCTATTTGCAGACATCGGAGACAGCACAACCATGCTATTGTGCCAAAACAATCATTTAGGCGATATTATGGGTAAGCCCATAAGCCTGTGCCGGTTACTGTACAACATAGATTAGATATAGCTGTTTTTCTGTTTTCTGTTTCTCAGATAGAGTAGCAGAGTGCGACGTCGCCTACCTCGCGCAAACTCCGCGGCACATCCCAGTGGTGTGGGATGGCAGATCATGCTCACGAGCGTGCCACGCAAATCTGGGCCTGACGGACTCTGTATCTTGCACTTATAACAATCTAAACAAAGCAAACGCTGGCAGTTTTACAGGAACCAAAACTCTGTGAGTTAGCGTTCACCTCTGTGTTCACGTGAGAGAGAGCTCACTGGCGGCAACCACGCTGGGGTGATATGACAATTGATATCAGTGCCCCATTGATCCAGCGATAGTGGGTATGCCGCATCCCCAGTCTCAGACTGGCAATGACAACATGGAGACTCGGGGGCCGACAACACACCCCACGGGTCGTGCTTGCCGCGTCGCAACTGAAACCACTGCTCATCCGCATACATGGTTTTGATATGCACTTTAGATATATACAAGGTTGTATTAGGTGCCTAGGCATTTGCAAGGTGTTTCCTAGGCATTTTACACATTTATATATTACCATGAAAAAAAAGAAGAAATTAGAGACATATGGACCTAGTTGGACAGAAAGGCCGATATCCATCAAAACAGAGCCCACCTTACCCACCAAGACCTTATCCATCCGTCTCCTCCCAGCCACATGCACCCGTTCGCACAACTCCTTCACTGCGCAACTCTTCCTTCCTTCTCTGCTTCCGCGCAACTGCTCCCTTCGTTCTCCATCGCGGCCAGACTCCTCCCTTCCGTCTGCACCACCACCAGCCTCCTCTTAGCCACGTCTACCATCTCTACTGTCGTGCAACTGCGTTTCTGAAAGCCCAAGTTTGGTTTTGGTAATTAATAACACCAAGTTGCTAATGTCATATGTTAAGTGTTTTGAGTTAGGCATAAGCAACACATGTGATGAAGGTATATGTGGCAAGGAGTGGTGGCCACAAGATCACAAAGAGATGGTGCATGGACATGAAATGATGATCATGGTAGAGATGCACATAAAATGAAGGACATGATGATCAAGTGGAGGAGAAGGATCTAAGAGCGCAAGACAAAGGTATAATCATAGGGGTTTTCCCTTTTGCCGGTCTAAGATGAGTAGAGAAGTGATTGACCGGGTTTAGGATACATAGCCGACTATCAAGAGGGGCAATCATGGTTAGCTTGGGAATCAAGTGCCACTAGATCATTGTCTTGAGCATATGCATTAGGATCTAGTAAAGAGCTAACATAACGCCTTAGAAAATGTTTATGAAATGCTAATACACATGCACATGGTGGTGTACACTTGGTGGTGTTAGCACATTTGCGAAGGCGGTGAAGTTTAAGCGGTAGAGAGGGGTTTGGGTTCCTCTCTCCCTCCCGCCGAGCTTGCGAGGCGGGATTCGGCGCTTTTTGGGGAAGTGAAATGCCTATTTTCTACTGCGCCGGAAGTCGGAAAATAAACGGAGGCGAATGGTGGTCACTGTGGTGATTGGACGCTGCACCGGACGCGGTCGCGGTTTGACCGGACGCGTCCGGTCAGTTCTCAGCAGTTGTCAGGCGTGAGGGTTTATGACCGGACGCTGGTCTGGCCTAACCAGCGCGTCCGGTCAGTTCTCCTGTGCGCAGAAGAAGTGCACACGACCGGCGCGCCCGGTCCCTCACGGAACCGGAGCGTCCGGTCAGGCGTCCAGAGGGGCAGAGCGCAGCGGAGTGATGATCGGACGCGCAGCGCGTCCGATCACGTACGATCGGACGCGTCCGGTCGTGCTGGGAGCTTACTAGACTCCGACCGGACGCCAGGAGGAGCGCGTTCGGTCAAACGCTAGAGTGTGTCCGGTCATAGCAACGGTAACTTCTGACGTGCACTGTTCACGCTTGTCCTGTAGTGACCGGACGTGTCCGGTCACCCTGACCGGTGCGTTCGGTCAGCACGTTTTGAACTGCGTCATCCGGTAACGGCTAGCTGCGTACGCCTTCGCTATAAATAGAAGATGTCCGGGGTTTGAGGGCAACTCTTGCACATTTTGAGACCTGGAGACATCCTTTGAGCTAGAGAACAACCCCTCCACTCATCTTTTTGATTAGTTGCACATTTTGAATGAGATTGAGTGAGATTCAAGTGCATTGCTTGAGAGTTACATTCTAGAGGCACTTGATCTTCGAGTTGCTGCGGATTTCTTGTTACTCTTCCGTGTTTCCTGACACGGTAGACGGCTTGGAGTAGCGGAGGTGATTGAGCTCGCAATTGGAGATTGTTGGAGCCCTCACCAAGTGTTGTAAGGGGTTCTTGATCCTTCCCCGCGGGAGTTCGCAAATTAGATACTCTAGTGGAGCTTGTGGCTTGGAGGATCCCCATCTTGTGTGCGGTTGTGCGGTGCCCGCCGAGGGCTCGACTCTTGATAGTCGATAAGCTCACGAACCGACAAGTGGGTGTATCGCCACAACGGGGAGTAGCTTGCCGGGAAGCAAGTGAACCTCGGGATAAATTCTTGTGTCATTCTCTTCCCGAGGATTTCTCTTGTGTGATTGATTGATTGATACTTCTCATCTCTATACGGCGGTATAATCACTCGAAGCTCTTCTCTCGTATTACTTCTTCTATCTAGCTTGTAGTTGTTGTTGTGTTTAGTGAATAGCCTTGTTCTAGACTTGTGTAGGTGGCTTGCTTAATTAGTTAGAGCTAGTGCTTTTGCTTCGCCACCTTTCGTACTAACGTGTGGTTAAGTAATTCTTGTAGAAGTTTTAATTAGGCTATTCACCCCCCCTCTAGCCTATTTGGACCTTACAGTTTCCCATCTCTGCCACCACCCGTGGTCCTTGCCATTGCTGCCCCATGTCCACATCTCCCTGCCGCCCGCCATCCATGCCTCCTCCCCCGCAGCAGGCGGCTGTTCCCACCTCCTCCCCCGCCGCTCATCTTCCAGATCTGCACGTAAGGGCACCAGGGATGGCATGTGCAGCTACTGTGGCCGACTGGCACTACCAAGATACTGCCTACCCCCTAGGCTCCGCGGTACCCCCATCGCTTAGCGCATAAGTGTTGGTATATATGAGTGCAAATAAGAAAATAAAAATTTTGCAACCGCACAGAATACTATTGTAGCATTTTACCGGGAGTATTTTATGTATCGTTATTTATATTTTTACCACAAGGAGGGACAGTGGTATTAAAGAGATTGATAAACTTACTCTTATGATGGATCAAGTAACTAAGCACTTACTCTAAACAGGGGTAAACCAAAAGATAAATGTATATGATAAGTTTAACATTCAGAGAGAGACTCCAAAGGATAGCAATAGCAGTGTCTAAGTTACATACAAGTGAGATAAATTCCTAAGTCATTCTTAATTACAAGCCATAGCATGTTATCATCTTTATATACTTAGCAATAGCAAAAGATTACCTTCATACTTATGCATAAGGGACATCTCTAAAGAGGAGCATAGCAAAATATACTTCCTCTGTCATGACATGGGTCCTATGAGTCCTACAGACAGGAGATGGATTACAAAGGAACAACTAGACTGTCACTCCCGTGGTTTACCACACGTTCCAGAATGTAGGGTGCATCCACATGCAAAACAATATATAAGCACCACGCTTACACAAGGTTCGGCTACTCAACCCATTCAAACACTGAGAAGAGCACTATGTGATCCTATGCATAAATATAATGCTAACTTCGACTATACTAAACATATAGCCAAAGCATACTATGAACATGATAACTAAGAATATTGTATAGATGAAGATCAAAGTCATTGAATAAGATAAATATAATGGTACAAGGGCTATACCAAGCCTCCAATGACTGAGTCCGGAATCCGAGCAGCAGCCTGACTCTACTTGATCTAACTTAGCCAACTATGCTTATTAAATAGTGGATTATGGGATCTCTTCTCTTCTTTGGATGGATCCTCAATGGAGTGAATTGGGATGCCTTCCTAGAGGTGATCAGGGGTTCCTTTTATAGGGAGCACCTAGCACCTTGTGGGCCCATGAATCCATGGCAACGATCCATCCTGACTCTCGAACTAACGTTAAATCATGGTGGAGATTGGTCCTCAAAGGTGGTGGAGGCTCCATGTCAACGGGGATGGGCCACTGGTCGGCCAACCTAGGGGTGGGGTCAGCCGACCCTACCTCTCCTCCATTCGCTTGATCTTTGGCGGTTTGTCTATGACGGTGGATTAGAGGTCCTTGGAGTCAGTTTCATTGTGGATAAGTTTATATTACTGACATAGCATGGCCCACATGGTCCGTTTTCTGGATAAATTAACCTGCATACAAATATTCACAAAAAGACTTGTGGAATTTGTTAGTTTAGACCTCTACACCTATGTTTGGTGATTGATTTTAAGGATCCATGCAAGTGAAATTGACGGTTTATTCTTGATGTAGAGACCGTCAACAATAAGCGTACCTAGGCGGTCGTTGAATGATGCCCTGTGGAATACTGGATATATATTATATCTACATGCATAATAAAAATAATATATCTAAAAAAATCAAAATCTTATAACCTGGAACAGATCGAATATTTTAGAGTATGTTCTCCCATCTTCAGTAAATCACCTTCTCTATGGGTACATACTCATTTATCAGTTTTACTATGTACATATGCTCATTTTAAGATACTCCAAATCTTACTACATGGAAAAAATTCAATGGAGCTTGCATTTTTTAGTACTCTATTCCAAATTATAAGATATTTTGGCTTTTATAGATACATAGTTTTTGATATGCACCTGAATATACACTATGTAGATACATAGTAAAAACAATGTATATAAAAAAGCCAAAATGTCTTCTAATTTGGAAAGGAGGGAGTATATTGTTAATTTGTTATAACACCATTACAGTAGTACATAAAATAAGTATAACTAGTATACTGGACATACGTACGATCCTAGATGGTCTGGTATGATCACATACTCTACATGTATCCACATCATCGGGCCATATGCACCATAAATCTTAAGATACACATTTATGTGATATAAGAGTAAGATCAGAGAAGAAAAGGGTAAGATAAGATAAGACATTTAAATATAGTGGCAGATCCAGAATTTGATTTCGACCGACTTAGCTAAATTAGTTATAATCTTTTGTAATTTTATACATTCTACACCTTTTATTAAGTAGCTTTGCTTATGCAAGACTAGGGCTGCAGCATGGGCAGCCTGGGCCGTAGATCCGGCATTGGGTACATATGGGTAGCAAATATCGGTGTTTACTTTGGTCAAAGAATCTCAATAGAACATGTAACTGATTATTGGGTGAAATAAAAACAGAAAATAAATAAAAAAAGACCGAGACCATTCCGTAGTTTAATATTCTCTCCATTCCAAATTATTAGACATTCTAACTTTCTTCGAGAATCAAAGCATCTCAAGTTAGACCAAAATTATAGAGAGAATTACAAAAATTTATGACATCAAATAGGTATACTATGAAAATATAATTAATAAATTTTAATTTATTTGGTATCATAAATGTTATTATTTTATTATATAAATTTGGTCAAACATGAGATACTTACTCTCCAAAAAAGTTAAAATGACTTATAATTTGGGATGGAGGGAGCAACACAATTATCCTAATAATGTTTTTTGTTTAGAACCATTTAGGAGATTTTAGAAGTGGATGAAAATCTCTGCAGTCTATGAATTTGTATTTCCAGAGACGGTATGGTTCCTGCCCCCTGAAGGTCTCTATAGAGATGACTGTTGATGGAGCCGCATCTGGGAAACAAAATTGGCATAGTAGTGAATATTCTCTTTTGGAACATCTATAATATTATAGTTATTCCCATGTTTTTTTCTGTTTATAACCATTTAGGAAATGTTTCTCGTAGCTATAGCTAGCAACTGTTGAGACCGTCTAAGGCCCTATTTGGATCCACACTAACTAAATTTTAGCCAGCTAATTTGGCTAGTTAAAGTTTAGCTACGGTTGTTTGGATCATCTAACTAATTGGTGTTTATTTACCATGTTGCCCTTACTTTTGTTGAGCCCGATATGGACAAACAGAGGGGCAATTTTGTCTTTACTCACGCTTTAGCTGGGTTGGAACAGCTAAAGGGATGGTGGACATTTTAGCCTCCAGCTAAAGTTTAGCTGAGTTTTAGCTGCCTCTGTTTGGCTTATCATGGTTTATCACGGTTCCAAATGTATGGTTTATCATGCCTCCAGCTAAACAGAACCTAAGAAAAGGACCTAGCATAAGCAGCTCCAACTGTATGGTTTATCATGGTTCCAAATGCCCAGCAGTCACACAGACAATTCAAAATAGAAAATACTATCAATTTTTTAGTTGTTGAACTGTGATGGACAACTTTGTTTAACAAAATGAGCAACTGATACTTGGCGGCTTGTTTTTGGGTCCATGTGCAGGTGGCTGGGGAGATCCTTGCGGACTAACACGGGGGAGCCCGCCGTGCCATCGTCCGCCATGTTATTAGCACTTTGTGCAAAAAGTAATGAAATGAACATACTGGTTCAGTATAAATGAATCGCTGATCAGCATAAATAAACTGGATCTTCTCCAAATCGATCGAGGATCCATATTCAGTGTATGCATCAGTGTCTATATATTGAAGATGTACTACAATAATCCTGTACTAGCTAGTTTGTATTTTGAAAGATGAATTATATCAACATTATATCGCGTCAAATATACACTACCTTCTTTCTTGAATGATCATGATATCTACTCTTCTTTCTGCATTTTACATTAGTATTCTTTCGGTGTATACACTGGCTTTGATATAGTTCACTGCAGACCGTGCCTAAATAGATATTGTTTGAGTATGTAAATTGAGAACAAGAGAATGAAAATGATTGAACTCCACTTCTCCCATTGACTGAACAGGTTTATATACACTATGAACCATCGCTTGGTGGGATGACCGATGCCCTGAAGTCGGTAATGTACACTAGCGTATAGTAATTGCCTGATTAAAAAGATGTTGAAGATTAATCCTAATCACCCCTACTATATAACACACAATCCTTGTCGACTTGTTGCTGCCAGTTGTGCTAGAGCCAGAACTGATCTGATTTCACTGTTGGGTCGTAAGCCTATGCTCTGGGCAATGATTGGGATCCTTTTGAACAAGCAGTGAAGACGGCTATCACTACCAATTCAGACCACAACTTGTCAGCGATATGCCATGATCGAGCAGTGAAAACCCTTTGAAAAATATTTACAAAAGGCTAACTCACATGCATAAGTTGTTGGAACACTTGAGGAGTTAGCACATTTGAAAAAGGGGCAAAAAAAGACCAAGTGTTTGGAGGCTTCTAGTAGGCACCGGATAACTCGGGTGGTGTAAGGACATCACTCCTTCAGTCCAACCATTATGCAAGGTTCAATGACCTGAGATCAAATATGACAACTAAGGAGTTCGTTCTTAAGCGATCATTTGCATAGTTTTGAGAATAGATTACTACCTAATGATGTTATCGTGCTTAGGAACATTGGAGAGGGTCATGAGGAACTTGAAGGAAGGTGTGGAGGCAGAGAAGACCAGCAAGGACGTCCAACACAAGCTAGAGGCCCAGTCTAACTCGACTTCGAAGTTATCATCACCTGACACTGTCAGACTGGACAATGATTGATAGAGACAACATCGCTGTCACTTTCGGTTTTTGTTTATAACCGCTAGTGATGTATCATTGTCGTTGTAATCACCAACCCGCTAGTGATTAAGGATGGCGATCCTATTCATGGGTATTATAGTTGACGGGTGTAGGTATGGATACAAAATTACACCAATAGGTGTGGGTACAAAAGATATGTTGTGGGTATGTCGGAAACAAAAAGGGCCACTCCTAAATTGGCCCATGTAAGCCAAAAGCCCACACTAAACCCTCAGCCGCTAGCTTTCCCCTGCCTCTGCTCTGTGCCGCCAGCTCGGTGTTCCGCGCCGCCCGTGGTCACATGCCCGCGAAGAGCCGCGCCGGCGAAGAGGGCCGAGTTCTGGCCGACTTCCTTGGAGCGGAACCCGAGCCCATGCCCGCGAGGAGTGCCACAGGCCAGCGCACCCATGACCGGGGAGGAAGACGCCTGTGGCCCTGAGGAATCCCCCGGCTCCCCTGCTCTATGCCTCCGACACGCCGCCGGCCCCAAGGTCAGTGGCCTTTAGATTTTCGTTTGCTTTTGAGATTTGAACCGATGACAAGCTAGCTTGCTGTGTTGAATTTGCGTTGCTATGTGAGAACTAGCTTGGACAGTGGCGGAGCCACAGGCTATGCCAGGTATGCACAGTACCAGCAAGCATAGTATTATATATTGGTATATCGTATAATGTATAAGTATCTATATTGTAAAAAAGAGAAGAAAATGACTTACCTGGTGGAATCCTGGATCACGCCACCAAGAAAGGCCCACGCGGTAAGTCCACCGAAGGACCACGAAACGCCCTGATGGCCTAGTCTAATCCCACTGCCCACGCGAGTATGGGAGACTTTCCTCCCAATTTCCCTGACCTATCCCTAATGGCCTAATCTAATCTCGATCGGAGGCGACGGAGCAAGAGGATGGAACATCGAAGTGATCGAACACGCCGCCTCATGCCGTGCCGCCTGAACGGTCGCACTAATTAGATTGTCAGTAGTCACAGTCTCACGGAGGTTCGTCATCTACTCGTCTTGATTCGTTTTTTTGTTTAGATGAAATCCAAAATTTGTTATTCGGTCTCTTTTGCTATTCGTATTTTTTTTAAATTATTGTGTACCTCAATAGCAATTTGCAAACATCACAAATAATAAATTGCTTAATTATTTAGTATTGTGTTTAATATTTGTGCTCTTACGAAGAGAAACTCGGATGTTGCAGCCATGTTCTCTTAACTTATCAGCCTGATTTTATCAGCCATGGTACAATATTTTTCTCTTACAACAAATCAGCGAACAGTACTTTTCAGCCTGGCTTACTTCTAAACGTTCCCTTGGTCCAGTCGAACCTGTGGTGGAAGAGCAGACTCTTGGCAGAGTAATATGGAGTTGTTGTCTTATATGTCGGCCTTCGATCCTTCTAACTCAAGACATATTTTCTTTGAAGTTGATGAAGATGATATACTCAAGACATTCATGTCTCTTCGAAAGCGTCGAATAAAACAGTCAGAAAAATAGCATTGTAAGTCTTTGGTACTCTTTTATGCCTATATTTAAACTATTTATAATGTATCTAGTGGATGATTTCAACTTGATCTTTGAATTTATCGAATCATGTTACAAAATTTACAATTATTATCGAATTGTTAAAATAGATTTAACGAATTGTATATAAAATTTTTTGGACGGCATACCCTAAATTAAAATTCTAGATTCGCCACTGAGCTTGGACCATAGTGCTGGGTTTCTGAAACTATATGGGGGAAGAGAATGCAGCTTAATCGACATGGAAAATTAATTAAGCTAGTTTTTTTTGGGAGATTATACTCATCCTGAGAACTCCATGAACTGGTGTGGCCGCTGTCTTCTAATAAACAGCAAGGGCTGAAGTACCTCATAGAAATTCTGTACTACACAGTTTTAAATATTTTTAGTTATATTTCAATCTAAAAAATCCATGTATTTCTTGTAGAACTAGAGAAAGAAAGTAGGGCCACATAGAGATAGTGATGTTTCCCATCTTACACCAGCTCTGTTGCTCTTTTTTTCCCTAGTAGGATAATAATGACATGACATGGTTTGTTGCTAGGAGTGGTATTCAGCATTTAAGTCTTGTCAATGCGCTGCAATTTTTTTTATTGTTTTGATGATGATGATGTTTATGTTCAATCCTCTCGGTTTGGTGTAATATTGGTTGAGAAAGGTGTTGGCTGGTCCATGCCTACTACATTGTACAGGGTCTGCTGCGACCTTTCGGTATGAGGGGAGCAGCCTACCTGTCGAGTGAGGAGAGTGCACAGGTTCACATTGCTTCAGGTTTACAAAATGCTGTTTACAAGGCCCCATTCCAAATAAAACGGTTTAATGCTGTTTGCTATCAGTCGTTGCAACTAGAGGTCTAGCACTAGTACCATTATACAGATTGAAATTGTCCACTTCTTTCCCATTTTTTCAAAGGAAAAGGAGTCCATACCCCACACCCACAGTGTGAAACAAATTGAAAGTAGAGTCAGATAGATAGTAGGCTATAACCAAGGAAAATAAAAGTCTACAAAGATCAACATTGGAGCTTAGTATTTTTTTGAAGGTCCCCATGTGCATACTAATTTTCATCACATTTCTCCCAAAATACAGTTTCAATGCTAGGATATAGTAAAGCATTTATATGAATGATTTTGTTAGTTATTGGAATTGACGTTGTAGTTCAGAGGTTGTTATTTAGTGAAAATGGCATGGTGTTGTTCAGTTATGTGAAATTTTGTTCTGTTCTTCAGTTTTCTAAATTTCAGAGAAGGTTGGTCATCTTGCTTTTTTTTGCATACTGAAAGATAGGTAATATGTGCTATGAAATGCAAAGTGGGAGGCCAGGAACGCATGATTGAAACACATGTTATATAGATACCGAGAACATTCAATTTATTTCATCAGTTATTGCTCGAAAAAAGGGCATCATGCTTTGCTGTTTCTAACTAAGACTTTGGTTATATATTATACGGGGTGAAGTGTATTGATTTTAACACTGTGGGCTAGTATAACATCACTAGTTTAATTCTATCAGTCATTAATGTTTCACAGTGAGTTCAAGTTATTCTAAAGGCCTCAAATTTTTAGGTCTTCACACAATTGGTTTGTGATACTTAGGGAGTTAGGGGTTACATAAAAACATGTCGTGATTCTGAACTAAACATGCAGTGGAAGAAGCGGTTGTGCGTACTGTTATGGACACTTGGTATTGTTTCCCAGTACCACACTTAGTACTATAGCCAGGGTAGACAGTACCATTCCATGTACTGCACCAGTTTAGGAAAAGTACTAATGCTTGTCCCTGACTACATATTTATTTGATCAACTGCCTTGTACAAATCTTTTTCTATAAGCAAAGTGCAACTGCTACAGAGGTACTATGTGAATTACAGTAACGTAGATACACTTCCCAATGAGCACAATGTCGAAAATTCTTCTTTGATGGCCAAGATTTCAGCATAAACCTCCTCTGTTCTTGGCCGATCTTGGGTGACATCTCAGAACATTTTAGACCAAGATTTGCGAGTTGCATGGCACAGTGCTGCATTTCAACTATTTCTTGTCCTCCATCTTCACCTTCATGATATCCAGTGAGATTTGGTTCTAAAATGTTATGGATATTCAGTGGAAGTGATGACTCCACAAAGTTGCGGATGTTTACACCATCCTTAAACATGTCATCAGTTGGTTGCCTTCCTGTAATAATCTCCAGCAGAATAATTCCGTAGCAGTAGATGTCACCCTCAACTGAGATTTTGCACCCCACACGATACTCTTCAATGTTGTGTAAAACTTAATAAGAAAGTCCTCCACTTAGCTATTTCAGAAAATTGGCAAAAATATAGATAAGACGTCAATGCATCATGTACAGGACAAATATCATGTATACATAAGTACAATTCATTCTGATTAAAAAAGCAAGAGTGAAACATGTGCTCACCTGGTGCAATGTATCCGATAGATCCTCTTGGTCCTACAGCGCTTGATGAATTATTGAATCCAGTTGAAAAGTCAACAAAAAGAAACTTTGCAAGACCGAAATCACTGAGAGATGCAACCATTTCATCATTCAAAAGGACATTGCTTGGTTTCAGATCACGATGTACCAAAGGAGGAGTGCATCGATTATGAAGATAGTCCAATGCAGCAGCAATATCCACAGCTATTGCTATTCATGTGCCTAAACTCAATGGTCTTTTCGTGTTTTTTGTGTACTCTTTCTGATGGAGCCTGCTTTCTAGGATACCATTTACCATGTACTCAAAACAGGGCTCCAAAAACAAAACGGATCAGGCCACAAGCACCAGCCTGATCGACACGACAAGCTCAGCTAGAGAGTGCCACACGGGCAGCATCGGGCCTTAATTTAGGATGAGTCCAACAAGGTATGTGGCGCCCAAGGTATCAACGTCATCTGCCCAGCCAAAATAGGGCTGACCTATCACCCAAAAAGCCATGGTTGCAACATCATTCCCCAAGGCGGGCCACCGCCCCTACAAAGAGGCAGGAACTAGTGCAGGTGTAACCGCCCGCACCCACTCCGGCCATGACGGTAAGCAGGACGGCGTGGGGACACAGATCCCGCTGCCGGCCAAGACCGCCTGCGGCATGGGCAGCCCATCGCCGCCACTTCACCCTAAAACCCGTGAGCACCGCTGATCAGACCACCGCGCCATCCAACCACATTGGGCGGGCTGTAGCCAACATAGGGTCCCAGGCCAGTTGTGGCTAGCGGCAGCCAGCACTAGTCGCCCTACAGCCAAATCTAGTCAGTTGTAGCCAGCCGTAGGCAGCTATGGCTGGCTGGGATCCTGTCGAGCGTGGCCGAGGTGAGGTAGGGCGCGTTGGATGATGGTTGTTGCAGGATCAGGGTGACATAGCTCTGGCAAAATCACGCACAATTCTCCAAATCTGGCGTGGTTGGCGGCTACGTGGCTCGTGGAGTAGGCGACGTCGGCTAGCAAGACGCAGCGGCCGGCTGGGCCCCTGCGCGGCATGGCAGCGGCCGGTAGGGCCTAGCCGGTGCCAGCCGAGGACGGCTTGACCCGGCCAGTGCAGCCCCGGTAGCGGCCTGGTAGGTCGTGGCTCGAGGCACCAAATCCGGCCCGGGGGGGGGGGGGGGGGGGGCGAATCCACCCTCGTCGCCCACCCACACTGCCGGCGACGACGGGAAAGAGGAGGGGTGGGAGGGAAAGGAGGGGCAGAGAGGGGGGATGCTGTGGATGTGCTTCGGTTTTTGGCAGCCACCGCGTCACACCAGGGGGCAATGGTAGCGGCCGAGAGGGGTGGTTCTACTTGCGCTGGCGGGTGCCCCCAAGTCGCCCATTGGGGAGCTCAGGGGGTGTCCTGTTCAATTTACTCTTTGATATGTTTGATACGTTGAACAATTAGTACTTCTATATGTTTATAAGCAATTTCAAGTCATGATATAGGTATTGGCCGCACTCTTTTGGCATTAACCTTATCTATTTAGTACTTTTCTGTATTTTTTACTAAATATCTCATATTTTCCCTCGTTTGTTCTCTTTTAATGGATGGCCTATTTTATTTTCAAAAGAGCAGGCCTGAATGACTTAGAGTTAACAATAGCAGGCCCGCTCAACAATAGCAGGCCTGAATGACTTAGAGTTAACAATTAATGCCACTAGCTAGCTAAGAAAATTCAGACAAAGCATTGACACCGGACAACCGAAGATCTATGTCATGATTTGTTTCACTCTAATATCTCATAACCCGTTTTAAGAATAGAAGCATTAGTGAATGGAGTCACTTTAATGGAAGCTTATTCCTTTCTAAAAAAATATATATCTCATTACCCATAACCTGTATGCGCTGCCAAGCATATACTGCACTCAGACATGTAAGGGAAATGAAATGATATATATGTTATTCAAAATGCTGTAAGTCGAAGAAATGTGTGATGCGTGAATCATACTCGAATAATAAAGCTGTGATGATTTGCAGTTTTGGGTGAGTCACACACCAAAATTCTTTAGAGAAAAAACTAGCCACACCACAAGAGGTGAGAGATAGTACATCATATACCTCTAGCTTCGACGTGCACGCTCAACACATGATGGATCCTGCGTTGCTGCGTCTCGCTGGGCCGGGCCTTCGTTTCTGAAGCTCCAAAAACAAAGCGGAGGCCACAAGCAGGCCTGACTCTAATGCCCCAGCTCTAGCCTAGCGGCATGGATGTGGTGGTGGCCTGACTCTACTGGATATTTTTCTTTGTTTTGTGTGATGCTGGTTTATTATTATCTAGCTAGCCTGTTAGCATTCCTTCCACATACTCCGGTTTCTTTTTTGAGAGAGAGTTATCTAACGATAGGCTCAATAAAATTTGTCTACCTCTCAAATCGTCATGGATATGTGGCGTGCAATATAAAAATTTAGATACCAAAAAATATATTTTGAGAGTCGATGGATCTAGATGACACCACTACAAGAGTTTATATATCTTTTAAATGAGCTCAAACATAGAAATGGTCTATTCCAAAATTGTAATACTCCATTGGTTTCAGCCCACCTGTAGAAATCGATCTCTAGGAGCGGCTGGGTTCGAACTGGCTCAAGAAATCGATTTCTAGCGGTAGATGAATAGCCACCTCTAGAAATTATTATTTTCTAGGGACGACAACTAGAGATCAATGGAATAACCATCTCTACAAAACTATTTTAATCACCTTAAAAAAGATTTCCATAGTAGTCAAATATTCGAATTATTATGGACTCACCAATAATATCTAACCAAAAATTTCAAATTTTTAATCTAAAATTTACATTCTAAAATTATAGAATTTCAATTCCTAAAATCTTTCTCAGATTCAAAATGAACCTAGGTGAGGCAAGGATCACTCCAGCTGTTGGCCTCCCACCTCTGGTGTGGTGTAGTCAGCCTGGCGTCCATGCTTTCCGGTACGTGATCAAGAATGGTCTGGCGTCCTCGGCCTCCTACCCTTCCAGGAGAGTGGATGGTACATGCCACGCCACCACCATACTGCACGTGGACATGATGATGCGAGGGAACAAGGAGGTGCCACGCCTCGACATGTTCCAAATGCTTTCAGCAGTTACCTTTGTACTCGTCGTCATCTCCATCACCATCAGAGACGACAACAAGGGTTTTATGGACTACAAGGGTGGCATGTATCAGGGCAAGTGCGAAACTAAGAACGATCATGAGCCCTTACTCGTCGGTTAAGACTACGAGATGTAATAGCATTGATGCAGGACAGTTGAAAATCTTTCGCTGCTGGTATGATTTGTTTCTCTCTAATATCTCACATATAACTGATAACATGTATGCGCTGCCAAACATATACTACACTGAGAGATGGAAGGGAAATGAGATCATACATGGTATTTAAAGTGCTTTAAGTTGAAGAGATGTGATGCGCGTGAAATGTACTGAAATCATAAAATTGTGATCATTTGCAGTTTTGGGTGAGTCAAACACCAAAACCACGAGAGGTTAGAGAAAGTACGTCACACTTGTAGCTTTGGGATGCACGCTCAACTCGTGATGCATTATCCTACGTCTCGTCTCACATACGGGGCACATGCACGATGAGTTCTTGGTGGTGCTTTGGCTAGGTCTAGAGCCGGTTCTGAGTTTTCTTTGACCTAGAACGAAGCTAAAATTTTAGCCCTTTATATGAACATGATAATACTACTACGACTAGTGCCTATGTATAGTATATATACACACATATATAAAATGTTACTAATAAAAAGCTGAATGCAAAAGCAATATTTATATGAAATAATTTGTATACATATTAAATTACCTTAAAATTTTCTTCTAACATTCCTTGATGCGAGGTCATCGATGATGGTGTCAATATCAATCTTATTCAACAATTGCATCTCAATGCATAATGTTGCCAATCCATTTAACCTCTCTTGTAACATGTAGATCTCAAATAGTTCTTCAGCGATCTTAATTTAGAGAAACAATTAGTAACTATAATTTGATAAAGAAGGGATCACGTGAGAAACAATTAGTTACTAAATTTCAGATTCCTACCTCGGTGGTTGCTGCGGCCTGGTGCCTGTCTTGGTGCCTCCTCTGCTGGAACGGCCAATTGCCAAACAGGAATCAGAGACGAGGGAGCATGTTAGAGGTGAGATTAGGGCCCTGTGACTGTGATTTACCGCTGCTCTGCTGCTCGAAAGTCAAAAGTGGAACGCTGACGCCGCCAGGCCCCGCCCGCCACACACCCACGCCGCATGCGCATCCTCGCAGGAAGGAAAGCCCGAAGGTGGAATGTCGCTTCTCGCATGACTGCTGGCTCGCGTCGCACATGCCGTGATCACGGGGAGTCAGAGAGTCAGGCTCTGGCGTGTATATACATATTACTCCCTCCGCTCCAAATTATAAGTTATTTTATAGAGTTAAATCATCTCAAGTTTAACCAAATTTATATAATAAAATAATAATAGTTATGATACCAACTAAGTATCATTAATTAAATTTTCATATTATACCTATTTGATATCATAAAGTTTTGTGTTTCTCTCTATAATTTTGGTCAAACTTAAGATGTTTTGACTCTCCAATATTCTTGCAATGACTTACAATTTAAAACAGAGCGAGTACGCACTGGTGTATACATCTTTGGGTAGGGGCCCATCGATGTTATGGGCCTGGGACGATCGTCCCTCCCGCCCTCCCCCTCACCCCACCCCACACACACACCCCGGCCCCTCAGGGCCGGGCCTTGGCCTCACAAGCTAAGCCCGAGGTTATTCTGGCTTATTATTGTCTCGCTAGCCAAACTTTGATATACCGACCTGGCAATGTAAGTTTTCGCCTAAAAAAACTAGCAGTGTAAGCAGCCACCTGCCGCATTCTCCGTAGGCCTTTTTTCGAGGGAGAGAGGTATCCAAGGAAGGGGTTCAATGAAAATTGCCTAGCTCTCAGATGATTATGGATATGTGGTGCACAACACAAACATTTAGACACCAAAAAATACACTTTGAGAGTTGAAGTTAATGCATCTATAATGCATTTGGCTTATTTTTTCTTTTACTTTTTTAAATGACCACAGGTGGAAAAAAATCTAAACCGTACTATTTGACTAGGTATAGGTATACTGTAGAAATCGATCTCTAGGAGCGGCTAGGTTTAGACCCATCTCTATAAAATTGATTTTTAGTGTGGTTTGATAGTCGCCTCTAGAAATTATTATTTTCTAGAGATGTATAACTAGAGTCTAAGGATGAACGAAATACACAAGATCTGTAAGCCTAATTTAATCACTTAAAAAAATCTTTCCATAGTAGTCCAACATTGAAGTTATTATCATAGTTTTTTAACTACAATATAAAACATGCATAAAAACAAATATTTCTCTTTAGAATCACTAAACAATAGTAGGACCACTAAACAATTGCAGGTCCGGATAACTTTGAGCTAACAGTGTGCCATTAGCTAGCTAAGTGAATTCAAACAAAGCATTGCCACCGGACAACCGAAAATCTATCTCTGCGGTCATGATTTGATTCTCACAAATATCTCATAACCTGTCTTTAGAATCACTACTTCAAATCTTCACATAAGTGTCGGTTCAAAACCCCCTTTCACTCTGGATTTTGAATCATCACAACCAAACCGGTAGTGACGGGTGGTTCTAAAAAACTGACACTGATGTAGTTTCCAAAAAAATTAATAAATCGGCTAAAAAATAGGAAAAAAATTCTTCACATCAGTGTCAGTTCAAAAACCCCTTTCACTCTAGATTTTGAACCGACACAACCAAACCAGCAGTGATGGGTGGTTCTAAAAAACTAACACTGATGTGGTTTCTAGAAAATCTAAAAAACAGGCTGAAAAATAGAAAAAAAAATTATTATCAGGAGAGACCCACTGGACAGCGACATGGTCGCACGTCACAAGTCACAAGTAACGCGGTTTTTCGCACGCAAAACGTGCTCTTTGTGGCCACCGGCACTCGAGCTCCCGACCTCCTGCTTCATGTGCTCGTTCCCTAACCACTACACCTGTAAGACACTACAATGAGATATCTGTCCTAGTCATTTTGTGTTCATCCAATTTTAAAATGAGTATGTGGGACCCTAAACAATTTCAAATGAAAAAGTTATCAACTACAAAGATTTATAACTTTTCGAGATCTACAACTTTGGTTTCGGTCATTTCTCGATCCAAGGTCATTTGAAGAATTTGAATTTCAAATGTGAGAAAATTCAACTGTATTTTTCCTTACATACATGTGACACCCTAATTTGTGTATTATTTAAAAATAGATAAATTTGATTTAAATATGAATTTGTTTATGCATTCAAATTTAGGGAGTAATAAATTTTGGGAAATTAAAATCAATCATAAGGTTAGCAACTCTTTGGTGCACTCATGCTGCTGCATTTTATTGTGATGAGTGGTTTTTGTTAAATAGCTGTAAGGATTTGAAAATCATTTGGAAATGTGATTTGAAAAATCAACTCTGAAAAAAAACAAATTCTTTTTCCCGCCTTCACTTCCCTCCATTTCGGCCTGCTAGCCCAATTCTCGGCCGGCCCACCATTTCCTCCCCGCGCCCCTTCTCTTGGGCCGTGGCCCAGCCCAGCCGGCAGCCGTTGCCGCGCCTGCCCTCTCTCCATTGTGCGGCTGACATGGCGGGCCCACCTGTCGGCGCTCCCATCTCCAACCTCCAGCTGTTCCCCCGACTCCCTCGGTCAAGGCAACCGCCATGACTCACCCCGCGCCCACCTTCCGCGTCGTGGGAGCGTCCTTTTTCCCCCGCGCTCGGCTTTCAAAAGGGAGCCGCAACCCTTCACCGCCTTCCCCCCTGTTGTTTCCTGCTCCAGTCCCTCTCGTCTGAGCAGTCGAAGCCCCGCGGCGGCGCACCACCGAAGCACCGTACGGCCACCTCGTCGGTCTTTGCCCCGAGCCTCCTCCGTCTGTGATTTTTCGCTCGGTGGGCCTCCCTGTGCTTCCCTCCCTCTCCTTGCACCTTCAATTCTACGATTCGTGGTCTCTAGGGCCGTTCTACATGAACTCTGGCGAGCTCATCCATGGCCGGCCGTGGCGGGTGTCCCTCGAGCCTTCCACCGGCCTTGTTTTGCCCCGGGATGGGTTCGCCATCCTCCCCTCTTCGCTCCGGAGCTTTTATTTTTGAAAATGACGTCCTGTAGCACCCGTGCGAGCAACGCCGGCGAGCTCCACGCCGCGGTAATGGCGGCGCCGCCGCGTTCATCCCCAGCTCTGGCGGCTGGCTCTCTCTCCCCCCCTTTTTCTTTCTTGACCGTACATCGCGAGATCAACGGCCCTGGTTGGCCGATACCCCTTCGCGGGTCTTTTTGTTAAAGAGACCCCTCACTTTCATATAATTGAACCCGCAGTCCTCGGCCATTTGAATAAATCCGAGTTTTGATTTATTTTAAATCCGAAAATAGTTTGATCTATTTACAGAATTGCCACTGCAGTAAAACGTGTATAAAATCGTCGTTTTAGCTCCGATTCGACCCGTTCAACTTGCGTTAGTTTCGTAATTTCATAATCTACGTATTAGTGCTACTGATAGACCTGTTAGAAGCTTTTAAGTTTCTCGATTAAGTCTAGTTTAATAGCTAGTTTTGGAACCTTGTTTAGCGCGTAACTTTTGCGTTGTAGCTCCGTTTTTCGTGCAATTCACGTCAATGTGATCGTAGCGAGACGTAGATGATTTTGGTAAACATTTTATTCAGATTTATTTATTGTTGGTGTACTGTTCTAATAGTAGCTATGTTTTGCTTGTATGTCTGCTCCGAATTGCGTGTTGTACTTCATGTCGTTCGAGTTCAGACGGTGAGGAGTACGTTGGGAATCCGGACACGTACGAGGTGCAGCAGGACCAGCAGCAGTTCGTGAACCAAGGCAAGTATAGCATGGGCCTACCTTGATTCCTATTCATTATATAATCTACTCATTATGCATGTGTCTAATATTGCTCGACTATAAGGACATCCTAGCCATTGATGACTTATACCTTGATGCCTATGGGTTTTATTGCATAAGGGTAGAATGCTAGTGCTCTATTCAAACATGATCAATACTATGATTAATGGAACAAACGGATAAACATGATGGTAATAATTGAACTATAGGGTGATGGTGCAAATGATGTCGATCATGTTGCCCTAAACTCTCCGTAAGGACTTATCTGTAGGGCAAAAGCTGGGACATACAGTGCAACCGTGAGAGTTATATGGCTCTGACTTTAGCTCAGTAATATGATCTTTTTCTAGCTTGTTAGAGGTTACCCGAAAGGGCGCAAGAGGGGCTTGCCACTTTGGGTATAGAACTGCCTCTGTTCTTGTGTGTATAGCCTGCGAGAATTGTGCCACAGAAAGAGGGGGTTCTCTATATCTGCCTGCCGAGGAAACCTCGCGGCCCTAACTTGTTAGACGAGACCTATGGAAGGCTTCATAGTGTACCCTGCCCGCTCACCTTGGAAGTGTTATGGGAGTAATTAACCCGGGCATATGGGCAACACGACTCACGGGTAAAGATGCACAACCTCTGCAGAGTGTTAAAACTGTTATAACAGTCGTGCTCACGGTCACGAGCGGCCCGGAAAACTCATAGAATAACTGGTTACTTATGATGTTGTTGTTAATGGTGAACTATGATGGTATTATGATAATGATGACGACGATGGTGATAAAATGTTGATCAATAACTCTATTAATTCTAGTATGTGATCATGTGGGTTAATTTGGGAGCCTAAGCATAAATTGATGTTAACCAATGATAAAATGCTGACTTACTAAAATGCTAAATGCAGTAAACCGTGTCTGCCTTTTGAGCCTCATGAATCCCCATGTTATGCTTGTGGAGTACGAAATGTACTCACGCTTGTTTATTTTCAATATTTTGGAAAAATCCCGGATGGGTACCAGATTTCCAAAAATTGGAGCAGACAGGCTTGTGATCAACCAGTCAGTTGTTCCCTGTGGAGTGGAGTCTTCACCTGAAGACCGGAGTTGTCTTTCTGCTGTTTGCTATCTAAGGTTATATCTTTTATAATAAGTACGTTATATATTAAGCATTGTCATTTGATATTACCTTTATTTGTAGCTATATGTGAGATTTGACTTCCTGGGCTCACATATGGTGTGTATCTGGTTTTGTTCTTAAAACCGGGTGTTACAATACATGATTTCAAATGAAAAAGTTATCAACTACAAAGTTTCATAACTTTTCAAGATCTACAACTTTTAATTTAGGCATTTCTCCATTTGTGGTCATTTGAAAAATTCACACTACTACACAAAATCTTTTGCGCAGCTTTCCAAAATGGCCTCAGAGGCGGGCGAGAATTTCAACCGTCTTGATTAATGTCTGGGATTAACCGAGGATCTATTAACCAAGGCGAATACCCTCATTTACAGAGACGGGCCTCTTATAAGACCCGCTTCGGTTAACAAGCCGAAATCGCACCTAGGCCCAGTTCAGCTCGATAGGACACTCAAGTATATGTAGCATACTTAGGGTTTTTTCACGTCGCTCTTATCCTCGGGCTCACCCTCCCTCCCTCCCTAAGCGCCACACTCCCTCCCTCCCTCCTGAGCACGATGCCCCACCCTCCACTCCATCCATGAGCACGCGCCCCTCCCTTCGGGATCCGACCGGTGGAGGCACCCCTCCTTCCCCCTCCCTCCGAGATCCGGCCAGCGGTGACACCCTCCCTCCACCTCCCTCCCGGATCTAGCCGGCAGCGGCACCCTCCCTCCCCCACCCTCTCGGATCCAGCCGGCGGCGGCACCCCTCCCTCCCTGAGCATGGCGCCTTTCCCTCCCTGTAGAGCATGGCGGCTGACGGCGGTGCCCCTTCCTCCCTCTCTCTCAGGCCTCTCGGCGGCGGCGAGATCGAGGCAGGCCCCTAGGCGGGTGTGCAGCCCTCCGACGAGCACGCGTTGCCCCGGCAGGACCGAGGCGGGCGCGCGGCACCCTGGCAAGAGCGAGGCGGGCATCTTGGCAGGCGTGCGGGGCCTGGCCCCCTCTTTCAGCAGCGACAGTGCACTGGACCTTGCCCCCGCCACCAATGGTGGCGGCGCTCGTGCTGGGGAGTGGCAGATCCGACTTGGTGCGGCGAATCTTGCTCCGTTGCGGCGGATCCGGCACGGAGCAGCGGATCCGGCTCCAGCACGGTGGATTCGGCTCTGACGCGGTGGATATGGCTCCGACATGGTGGATCCGGCAGGGGAGCAGCGGATCTAGCTCAGGGACATCCAGATCCGACATGCGGCCGCAGCGGTGTGTGGATGGGCTAGGCAGGTCCGTGGATAGCCTCACCGGGCTTATCCACGGTTTTTTTATTCGATTAATCGAGATGGACGGCAACTGCCTCGGTTAAGGCCATGATTAACCATGACCTTTCAGCTGAGGCGGCTGCAAAAACCGCTTCGATTAACCCTTTTTGCCTGCCTCGGTTAAGTTTCCTGTAGTAGTGTCAAATTTTAAATTTAAGAAATCAAACATAATTTTTGGTAGATAGATCATTTTAAATGAAAATGTTGTCAATTACAAAGTTGCATAACTTTGCGAGGTCTACAACTTTTGTTTTGGTCGCTTCTTTATCCGAGATTCTTAAATATCACCACACACTTATGACTCTAGAACATGTGGGCTTAGTTGGTGTTAACTTCAACGAAATATTGCGAATCAAATAGAGGAACATCATAATGACTTCAAACAAAAAAGTTGTGAACTACAAAGTTGCATAACTTCTTTAGATCTACAACATTTTGTTTTGGGTGCTTCTCCATCCCATATCCTTAACTACCACTCACTTAAGACTATTGAGTGGACTCCTTAGGTATTAACTCTACAAAAATTTGTGGTGTATATTTGGAAATCCAAATGATCTCAAATCAATAAAGTTTGAACTACAAAATTGTAGATCTCGTTAAGTGCTAAAACTTTGATATAAGGTTCGTCTTCATTGGACATCATATGAGAAAGTTATGAAGTTTTTCGTGCAGTCTATCACTGTCGGTTCAAAAATCAGCAGTGATGACCCAATATCACCATTGGTTCCTGGCTAAAACCGACAGTGATAGTATCAAACTAACAGTGATGACTTAATATCAGTGTCGGTTGGTCTTATCACCGACAGTGATGTGCCTGGAGGCACTATCACTGCCGGTTTCTTAAAAACCGGCAGTGAATGTCTGTAGTCAATAGAAGCATCGGTGAATGGAGTCATTTTTCGAGATATCAAGTGCTTAACAAATACTGAATTTGTGTTCGAAGGTGTTAAATACCTCCAGGTATTGTAACCTTGTTGTAGGAGATGCTTTAGATAAGGTGGGTGCATGCTTATTAGGCCGGGCCAGGTGATATTAATCTCTTGCCAGAGTGTAATCCTGCTGCTGTAAACTTTTTGGTGCCCACCGATTAGGTGTTGGCCTCACTTTAATGGAAGCTTATTCCTTTCTCAAAAAAAAATCATAACCCATAACCTGTATGCGCTGCCAAGCAAGAGAAATGAGATGATATATGGTATTTAAAGTGCTGTAAGTGGAAGAAATGTGATACGCGAATGGTACCCGAATCATTGCAGTTTGGGTGAGTCGCACACACAAAAATTCGTTAAAGAAAAAACTAGTCACACCAAAGAGGTGAGATGCAGTACATCATACCTGTAGCTTAGGCGCGCACGCTGAACACATGATGGATCCTACGTCTCGTATGGGCTGAGCCTCGCTCAGATCCATTTTCGTTGGGCCGGGCCTGTGTTTCGTATCTGGGATCCATTCTGAAGCTCCAAAAACAAAGCGGAGGCCACAAGCAGCCTGACTCCACTGGCTCACCCCTTGTCTCGAGCGTAGCGGCATGGAGGTGGTGGTAGCCTGAATCCACTGCATATTGTTCTTTGTTTTGTGTGAGGTTATTCTGTTCTTATTATCTAGCGAGCATGTTAGCATTCCTTCGACATACCGACCTGGCAATGTAAGTAGCCAACCGTCCTCCCTCATTCTCCGTGGACTCTTTTTTGAGAGAGAGGTACTAAGGATGGGCTCCAATAAAAAAATGTCTAGCTCTTGAATCATTATGGATATGTGGTGCGTAATATAAATAATTTAGATACCAAAAAACATTTTTTAAGAGTTGATGGATCTAAATGATATCCTACAAAAGTTTATGCATCTTCTAAATAACCTCAGAAGGACATATGGTCTAAACCAAAATTGTCCTACTCCATTGGCGGTTTCGGCCCACCTATAGAAATCGATCTCTAGGAGACCCACCTCAAGAAATCAGTTTTTAGGGGGTAGTTGGGTAGCCAGCTCTAGAAATTATTAGGCGTACAACTAGAGATTAATGGAATGGCCATCTCTACAAACCTATCTTAATCACCTTAAAAATTTTTCCATTGTAGTCAAATATTCGAAGCATTATGGATAATATACTCACCAATAATCTCTAACCAAAAATTTTGAATTTTTAATAAAAAAATTACATTCTAAAATTCTAGAATTCCAATTCCTAAAATCTCTCAGGGATTCAAACTGAACCTAGGTGAGGCGTGGATGCACTCTAGCTGTTGGCCTCCCACCTCTGGAATTCAGTTGCGACTACAAGTGTCGCATGATGACGGAGCGGCACAACCTCACTTCTCGGCCTGTGAAAAGGCGCGGCGGCAACGGGACCCTCCCGCTTCTAGTCTCTGTCAACTGGCACACCAAGAGCTGCAAAGGCTAGTCGTGCCTAGGTCTAGTCAAGTTCCCGACGCGCTGCGACTCTTGCTAGGCATTCATCGTGACAAAGTGCGTTGGAGAGACACCATTCCATCAGAGGGGCGAACAACGAGGACCCCGCCTTGCAGCTGTCGGATCAGGAGCTCGTGGATTGCGGTCCCACAAACAAGGGCTGCTAACGTGGCGGCCTCGCTGATGAATACTGGCCCGATCTTCCGAGAGGTAACCGGTAAGTTCGATTTGTGGAGATCTCGACGTTGGCGATCCGGCTTCAAATCAGACACGATTCGAACCCTGCAACCGATACACCACAGCTCCGTTGGTTATCAACCAAGCACAACTTGATTGACCTCGCCAAGAAGGCTTTTCCTGCGAGCGAATTGAAGAACACAAGCAAGAAGGTAAAAACACGCAATCTGAAATTGCAAATATGAATGATGTGAATTTCAATAGAGGGTTCAAGAACTCGGTTCCAAAGGACTAATCGACACAGTGGAGGAGATCAAGAACGGAGGCTCTGGATCACTGTAAAAGGATTTGTCACCACAGTTACAATGAACGATTCAGTTTCTCGATGGAAAACTAAACTCTAAATAAAACTCAATTGTCTAATAGCGGCGGCGGCTATATTTATAGTCTAAGACTCGACCTAGGGTTGGGAACGGCCAGGGGTTGGGCGCCCACAACTTGGACTTAAGGCCCGACACGATACATGGCCAATCGGCCCAAAAGACAGCGACACAGCGCCCTGACAGATTCTGGATGGTGACTTGTTTCGACGATTCCCGTTGATTCCGAACATCTTTTGACGTAGGACCACTTGGGTTGGCTTCCTTATCAAATAAGCTTTCCATCCATATATGGATCATCGAAAACGGAGTCCGTACGCGTCCTGGGTGACCAGTTCAAGGCAGACTGGTCCTGGATTTCGAGGTGGACTCAAACTTGATTTGGGCCTCCACCTTGGTGACTCGAACAGGATAAGTTTTGGGCCTCCTTCTCGATTTGGATGCCCTTGCTGATCTCCTTGGCCTCCATGTAATTCTCCAAGCATGGTCATGATCTTATCACTCGCCGTCCACGCTCTCCAGTATGTGATCAAGAATGGCCTGGCGTCGTCAGCCTCCTACCCTTACAAGGGAGTGGATGGTACATGCCACGCCTCGACGAGTTCCAGGAGGTGCCATGCCTCAATGAGTTCCAAATGCTTTCAGCAGTTACCTTCGGGCCCGTCATCGTCTCCATCACCGTTGGAGACGACAACAAAGATTTCATGGACTATGAGGGTGGCGTGTATCGGGGCAAGTGTGAAACTAAGAACGATCACGAGCTCTTACTCGTCTATTAAGGCTACGAGATGTAATAGCATTGATGTTGGATAGTTGAAAAATCTTTTGCTACTGGTATGATTTGTTTCTGTCTAATATCTCACATATAATTGATAACATGTATGCGCTGCCAAACATATACTATACACTGAGAGATGGAAGGAAAATGAGATGATATATGGTATTTAATATAAAGTGCTTTAAGTTGAAGAAATGTGATGTGCGCGAATTGTACTAAAATCACCAAAGTGTCATGATTTGCAGTTTTGGGTGAGTCACACACCAAAAACCACAAAAGGTTAGAGGAAGTACATCATACCTGAAGCTTCGGCATGCACGCTCAACTCATGATGCATCCTACGTCTCGTTTCACGTACGAGGCACATGCACGATGAGTTCCTGGTGGTGCTTTGGCCAGTCCTCACAAGCTAAGGGTTTATGATTTCTCACGATGGATTTAAATGTTGCATATAATTCTTTGTTTTGTGTGAGGTTATTCTGGCTTATTATTGTCTAGCCAGCCTGTTGGCATAACTTCGACCTGGCAATATAAGTAGCCACCCACTGCATTCTCCGTGGCTGCGTTTTTGAGAGAGCGCTATCCAAGGAAGGGGTTCCATCAAAATTGCCTAGCACTCTGATGGTTATTGTTTGAGAAAAGGAATTTTTATTCCGGCTCCTGTAAGAGTTTTGCACACAATCGTTTGTTATTACAAAGTTCAATCTCTAGCGGAAAAGCTCTCGGATGGTTATGGATATGTGGTGCACAATACAAACATTTTAGATACCAAACAATACACTTTGAGAGGTGGAGTTCATGCATCTTGTGCATTTTGCTTATTGTTTCTTTGATTTTTTTTAAATGACCTTAGACGAAGAAACAATCTAAACCGAAGTTGTACTATTTGATTGGGTATATCAACTCTAGAAATCGATCACTAGCGGCTAGATTTTGGCCCATCTCTAAAAAATCGATTTTAGAGTGGTTCGATAGTCGCATCTAGAAATTATTATTTTCTAGAGATGTAAAACTAGAGTCCAGAGACGAACGAAATATAGACATCTCTATAAACCTATTTTAATCCCTTCAAAAATTCTTTCCATAGTAGTCGAACATTGAAGTTATCATAGATCTTTTTTATTCAATCTAGAATGTTGTGTGAGGTTATTCTGGCTTATTATTGTCTAGCCAGCCTGTTGGCATAACTTCGACCTGGCAATATAAGTAGCCACCCACTGCATTCTCCGTGGCTGCGTTTTTGAGAGAGCGCTATCCAAGGAAGGGGTTCCATCAAAATTGCCTAGCACTCCGATGGTTATTGTTTGAGAAAAGGAATTTTTATTCCGGCTCCTGTAAGAGTTTTGCACACAATCGTTTGTTATTACAAAGTTCAATCTCTAGCGGAAAAGCTCTCGGATGGTTATGGATATGTGGTGCACAATACAAACATTTTAGATACCAAACAATACACTTTGAGAGGTGGAGTTCATGCATCTTGTGCATTTTGCTTATTGTTTCTTTGATTTTTTTTAAATGACCTTAGACGAAGAAACAATCTAAACCGAAGTTGTACTATTTGACTGGGTATATCAACTCTAGAAATCGATCACTAGCGGCTAGATTTTGGCCCATCTCTAAAAAATCGATTTTAGAGTGGTTTGATAGTCGCATCTAGAAATTATTATTTTCTAGAGATGTAAAACTAGAGCCCAGAGACGAAATATAGACATCTCTATAAACCTATTTTAATCCCTTCAAAAATTCTTTCCATAGTAGTCGAACATTGAAGTTATCATAGATCTTTTTTATTCAATCTAGAATATAGATTCTAAAATCCTAGAATTTCATGTTCAATTCCTAAAATAGCTCTAGATTGAAACTGAACCTAGAATTCCATGCCCACGTGAATAGCTGTTTAAACCCCCCCCCCCCCCCCCCCCCCCCCCCCCCCCCCCCCGAAATACACGTACGATAATGGATTTTGCCGACCTGGCGACGTTCCCTGCCACAGGACAGCGGATATGGATGGTGGTGGGCCCGTCCGGGCCCGTTGGCCTCCCACCGGCCGCAGGCCCAACTAGTGGCTGACGCTTCCCCGCCCGCGATCCTGTGGGCCCGCCTCCTTTTCACCCACCCCGTGGTCTGCTGGCTGCTTCCGGAATATCCCCCTTTCCTCCGTTCCCCTCCGCCACTCATAACTTCCATCGCCATCGCGTCACAAGCTGGGGACGCCTCCCCGCCCGACCAGCGCCGTCCCTCACTTCGCCTCCGCCGTCGCCGCCACCGACGACGACGAGCGTCCCATCCGCCAGGTACCCCGCCGCTTCCCGGTTCCCCTTCTATTCCTGCTGTGTGGTTGTCGGTGCTGGCGAGCCAACAACTCCGCCGATTTGTTTGTTTGTTTTATTTAGCAATTAGCACCACACATCCGATTGATTGATTGGAGCTGTGACACGTACTGACTGGAATTTCACGCCAGGCGCTGCAAGCCACTGCAATGGCTGTGTACCAGCGCTCCAAACGGGCAGCCGGGAACTAGCTACAGTACAGAGCCTGCTCATCACTGACGGCGTATCTTGAATTCTTGATCTGGGTGGTGAGTGGCGTTTACAGCTACAGAAGCTTGTGCGCGCATGGCTAGCAACGTGTACGGCACAACGGTGGCCTGTAGGCTGTGCTACAGAGACCAGTACGGGATGCCGGCGCCGGCGCCGGCGCCACGTGATTTCACCTGTGCAGCCAAGAAATCGGAGGCCAGGAGGTGGGCAAACGGGTACCACCTCATCTCCAGGCTCTGTCAGTGGAAGCCCAGAGGCAGCAAGTCTGATGGTTCACTGCTCGGGCACGGTGGCTGCGATGCTCGCTGCCACTCTTGTGGGTCTCATAACAGCTGCGAATGCGAAACTGAAGAGTGCGAGGCTGCGGAAGAAGGCAGCGCCAGCCCTTACAGGTAAGCTTTAACTGCTGGCCTGCTATATCTTGTTTTTTTCAGTACCAATACCAATATTGTTTCTTCAACAGCATTAGTGTGTTTTCTATAAGGGGGAATTATGTAATAATCTTTCTATGGTAGTAGTTACTTTAGTCATCAAGTTTGGCTTCAGCCTATCTTAAAGCCTTCTTTTCAACATAGTTATTCGGATTTGCTGCTTATTGTTTCCTGGGGCCTTAGTACATTTATCTGCGATAACTTGTACAATAATCAGTAAAACAGCTGTAAATTTGCTTAATGGATCCTTGGAAAATTGTAAGGGCCCTGTGCATCATCTAAACCATTTTTTGGGAGTCATGTTCACATTTAGCAAACACCAACCAATGGAATGATTTTGGCACATCGTTCATTCACTGGCCGTCCATATATATGTTATTTTTCTAGCGATTACTGTTACATGCATTTAGTTTTGCATTTGCTAGTGTGTTTCCACTTGTGCATGGTAAAGTCTTTCCACAATTTATCAATGTCAATATGTCACCTGCTTGGGCAGCCCTTACTTGCTCTTTTCATTTTATTTTTTATTCAAATATTGAACCTAGTCAGCTGAAAATCTATCCTTTCTGTTTTCACGTTCTAGTCTTATATATCCATTTTTTTTTCTAATATAAGCTGCAGTGGCTCAATGGCTGTATGTGCAAAGGTGCACTGTTGTTTTTAGACTAGATATCTATCCATGAATGATTTCCAATTTTTTCTTCCAATGTGTTTGTTGCAGAGATTTCAAGCAACATTCAAGGGGCAATCCTCAATTTTCAGATGATCAAGTTCCATTGAAGAAGAAGTCAGTCTATGCTAGTCAAGGATTGGCTGAAGCCTGCAAATTTGTTTATAACGATGCTAAGTTTGTAAATGAAAGGGCTCAAAGTGACATTCTATTACTTTCACGGTACTCTTCTACTCCAAAGCAGAACCATATTCATATTACTACATTTACTCCTTGATAAAAGCAAGTTATTGTTTGCATAACTGTATATTTTGTTCTTATGTCTGATCTACTTTGCATCCTAGTGGCATAACAAGGCTGAACGAACGTGCATGCCAAGATGCTGCTGTTTTGGGCCTGGGGTTTCTCAAGCTTGATGGTACATGCTCTCCTTTTGGGACAAATGAGCTCTTGATATAAAATTATTTATTATTTAAATTTCATCTAAACTTATCTGCATTACAGCTCGTGCACGAAAGGATACTCAAAAGATTGACCACACTGTGAAGGAGAGAGCAGCGTGTCTTAACCATTTTGCCAGAGTATGTATCTGTAAGATACTGAATTTTTCTTTTTTTTGTATTTTGGCTCCTTTTTTACATCTATGTAAATAATCAATGACATTTTCATGCCTATTCAGGTATTTAAGGAGCGAGCTCAATCAGACTTGAAGAAAGCTGCAGACAAACATTGGAGTGATGGCGCTTTGGAGGTGTGAACTAGTTTATATTATTTTACTTCAATTTGTTGGAACAATTGGAAGATCTGAGGAATACTTTCTGTTGTTACTGTGATAGAAAATTGCTAGCACTATTCATATCATATTGGAGTAGGACATTTTTTTTTATCAATTATCAGTGCCAGCTTGCCCTTTGTATATCGCTGTTGAATTCGTGCTAATCTAATGCATTATTGATTTGCAACCAGGCAGATCTGCGACGAGCTGACTTGGTTGTTAAACGACGTGCCATGGAAGACGCTTTCATGGCATTGAAGGTAGCTTTAACTGCTTCCATATCTTTTTTTTTCTCGAACAACTACTTCCATATCTAGCTCTGAAACTTTGCAACATCGAGTGTTAAGATAACCATCCTTAGATCTCTACTGTTTTCAATTTTTATTCTGGATATTCTAGCTCATTTTTATTATACAGCGGTTCGAGTTTGTATAAAGGGATGACTAATAATGAAAGTGCTCATCTTTCTAAGAACTTATTTAGTTTGAACACCAAATCAATAGTTGCTATGCCTTTGCCCCAACTGTTCATAGATACATTCCTCTTCCCAACCTTCCTTATGGTGTGGTGGGCAAATTGTTGGTGTGGCAATGTGTGGAAGGGAACCAAACATGCCTTACATAATCACACCAGGAAGTTATCTATTGCAACATTGAACGTCGTGTCTGATTTACCTACTAACAAAATAAAGCAGAGTAGGAACTATGATTATATGGGAATTTTTCTTATAGCACTCTACACATCTACATGCTCCCGTCAACATAGAAGGTTCAGTGTTCTCTGATCCAACACAGTTTGCTGACTAATCAATATCTGCACATTGAGACTGCTTTTGTAATGAAAGACTTTAACATCTCTTGCCACAACAAAATTTGCTTCAAGTATAAATCTTGATTTCACACTACCTAATTTCATTGTATCCCAACTTGACAAATATAAGCGTTGCTCCTATAACATTTTTATTATAACTTCATATACTTGTATGTAATTTTTCAAATTTCAATGCAGTTTGTTCAGGATATCCATGACATGATGGTGAACAGATTATATGAGCAGTAAGTTCTAGAGAGAGTTTGAAATGATAGGTTTGGATGAGCACATAGCTGCTTCATTACAGAGAATTACTTTTTACTTTTTATCTGGTACTTGGTCACTATGGATCAGTTTGAATTAAACTAAAAGTTACTCATAGGCTTCCGAAGGACGGTTCATCTTCTCGTACAAATTCAACAGGGTTTATTACACTTGAGAAGAATGGGAAGACTCTTGAACTGTTTCCTGGTGAAGTTTCTGCTGATCAGATTTATGCCATAGAGGTGCTTTCTACATAACTTATTTAGCAGCAGTCTCAGTCCCTCTCCCTCCCCTCTCCCTCCCTCTCTCTCTCTGTAATGGGCAGAGTCTTATCATAGTGTTAACTTCTCCTTGATTTATCCTTCCTAGGAAGCATACCAGAGTATGGCATCTGCCTTCTCTGAAGCTGATGGTATTGACTACACAGATCCTGAGGAGGTGAGCCATTTTAAACTCATTCGATCTATGTCAAACCTCCTACCTTCATATTTGATGTCATACTTTTCTGTTTGTGAAGCTTGAATTGTTAGTAGCAACTCTAATTGACCTGGATGCCATGGATGGGAAAAGGAGCGTTTCCTTGATTGCTGAATGCTCAAGCTCTCCAGATGTTAATACTAGGTAAATAGAGACTTCTTTTCTGCTGAAGTGCCCATCAATCACTTGATTTCAACATAAAAGCTAATGTTTAGATACTGTACAATGACCATGTTGCCAAAAAACGAATTTGGGTGCCAATTTCTTATTTTCATTGGCCCTAGTTCCTATTAGATTGGTTTATATTATATTTTAATGCTTCTATATTTCAGGAAAGCAATACCTTAATTCCCTTGTTCTTATTTTGTAAAATTCAGCAATACATTGGTACTACTATATTCCATTGATGAACATTATAAATTTCTACTCTTTGTAGGAAAGCCCTAGCTAACGCATTGGCTACAGCTCCATCTATGTGGACTCTTGGGAATGCTGGCATGGGTGCATTGCAGGTCATCTCTCCTTCCCACTTATCCAAAATGATAAAAGAAAAGGCACAAAAGACTGTTTAGTAGTTCATATCTGAATTTGTATAAGCTGAATGTCTGAGGGCTTATTTGGTTTCTCACCCAGGCTTGGTTTTGAGCAAAGAAGTCATAATTTAATTTAGGGAAAGAGTCAAAGGCTCCCTTTTTTTCTTGAGATAATCAAAATTGGTTCTCTAATAGAAAGGGTCATTTCTCCCACAAACAATCTGACAAGGGTAGACTAGGCAACAAATCATGGCTCTTAATATCGAGAGTGCAGGCTATATTCCACAACTAAATGGCCACATAGTTAAGAAATTTCATATTTCAACCATCCATGTTCCAATCTACACAAGCTGAAGACATTTCTGTTTGATTCTCACTTCATTATCGGACTTGTGACATGAAGCTATATTTCCACCAAAAGTTCTTTGGTAAGGTTGTTGCAATTTCTCTCCTTTCGATTGCAGAGATTGGCTCAAGATCCCAATTATGCTGTAGCTAGGGCTGCATCCAGCGCCATTGATGAACTCAAGAAGCAGTGGGAACTCGAAGAAGGTGACAGTCTGAGGTTTGTAATGAATCAGAATTTGGCTTCTGAGGATACTGATGGTGACGACAATTCAGCAATAGATGACGACACATGAGGTGTAAACAAGATGAAAGATTCCAATTTCAATGACAATGGATCAAATCATAAGAAATCATCATGGGCAGCACATAAGCATTCCTATATAACTTTTAGGACTGAAGATCAGATAGATGTGTTCTAGTTGAAGGAAAAAATGTGTTCTGGAACTTAGTAAATGGGGGAATACTAAAAAGCAGTGTAAATAGAAGTCTGTCCCCTTTGGATATTGTCCATACATGAAGCAAAATGTTATACTTGAAATGCACGTACCAAAAGTGAACAAATTCCCTTGTGGGAATATCTAGTCTTAGGTGGCCCTTGTTTTATAGTTCTGTAATTTGGTCAAATTCTGTATCTGGATAACAAATGTAGCATGGTTTTATCGGCACTGCAAATTGTGGATTGGGTCTGACTGTTACCTGTTCAAAACTCAAAATCAGCATAATTACCGTGTGCTGGCAGCATACCTTTACCAGAATCGGCACAGTTCATGTTTATTATAGGAAGGTTCTTGGCTCCACTGTCCATTAGTGAATGCTCCTGTGATATTATCCTGCCCTACCATTTCGAAGTGTGTGGGACACACAAGAATATAATGAAATGTCCTTGTGATAGATGTATTGTTGTCCAAGGTAGATCAATCAATAAAAAGGCGCACACTAAATCAAATGACAAAGTGATAGTCTATTATGCTCTCTCTGTTATTGATATGCGATATATGTGTAGAACAGACTATCGCAATTAGAAGTAATCAACAGACCTAACAACCGTAGTTTATGTTGTGAGTTTTAAGTATATTTATTATATTTTTCATTTTACGATATGATATTTAGTATGTCAACCAAGGACTTGTACGAAAATAATAATCTACATAACCACATAATACAATTAGTAAGTTATAATCACACACTTGTAACCCAACAATACAGCCTTGTTCAAAGGATCTAAAACTGAGTTTAAAGATCAAAGTCATATTAGTTATGCTCTCCAAAAAAAAAAATTGCACGAATCTTCAAGCTTCTTAATAATTATATAATTTTTATTTAATAATTCTTTTTCCCATGGGTTCCTTATGGGCCTGGCCCTGTTTGAGCCTAGACTAAACCCAGCCTGCACCTATCGATGTTGTATCTTTTCCTGATCGATAATGCTGTGATGCGGATGTTCGCACGCCACGTTTCTATCTGAACGCACTGTCCGCATAGACTCAGCAATTGTAACGCACTTACTCACCTACCTCACATTAAACTAGCACTTACCTATCCCACATTAAACCAGGAGACCATCGTTGCCTCAGAGCCCTGCGATTAGACGGCGATGCACTCGCCTCTTCGATCGACGAGGATGCCAGAGAAGGTTGCTGGCGCGCGGCGAGCGAAGAAGATGCACTGTGCCCGTGCCCCTGCTCCCTCTAGTGCGCGCCTCCGATCGAGCAGCTGCTCCTTGCTCCTCTCGTGCCCCTGCTCCCTAGGGCGCGTTCCCACGATCAGGCAGCCGACGGGCTTGCCGTGCGTGCTGCAGCTGTGCGCTGGGCCAGTCGTGCCTCGCCATGCCGCGCGCCACGCCTAGGCTGACATGGATGGCCGCCGCCGCCTCCTCCTTTTCCACTGTGACCCACGCAGTCGGATCCCGCTGTGCAGTGCCCTGTCCACCCAGCCACCTGCCATGGTTTGCTGAAAGCGCATGTTTCAATCGTCTGTCTCAAGTGTTTCATATGTTTTAGAGGTACGTTGCAAGTGTTTCACATGGGTGTTGCACAAGTAGATCGGGATGTTGCATCTGTTGCAATGGTTGTACACATATGTTGCAAACGTCTGTTCCTAATGTTTCATCTATTTGTTAGACGTATGTTGCATGCGTGTTTATCTGGATGTTGCATATGTTTGACATATGTTGCAAGTGTTTTATATAGATGTTGTGTATGTTTGCAATGGTTTACAAATATTTTCAGATGTTTTTACAAGTATTTCAGATGTATGTTTCAAGTGTTTCATCTGTCTTCAGATGTATGTTGCAAGTGTTGCATCTGAATGTTTTAAAAATAGATCAGGATGTTGCACATGTTGCAAGGCACCGATGGCTGGTGAACAGCGGCCTACCGCAGGGTTTCCTTCCTCGCGCGGCGTGCCTCGCCCTCTCCTCTGCTCTCCCTCCCCTCCCTTCCCTTCTCTTCCCTCCGTCTCGACGTGGCAGTTCGAGCCTGATGAGCGCGATGTCTGCGAAGGTGGTGGCCTGACGAGCAGACGAAGGTGGTGACCCCGGGTGGGCCGACGGTGGCACGATGCCTACGTGGTGGCCCTGCAACGAGCTGAGGTCTGCGCTGTCAGCTCGCTGCGCGGGAAACAAAGCAGCCGAGGACGTCCGGACGCTGGTCCCGCCGTTTCCCGATCCGATTTTGTCGGCAACGAGCGCACGGCATTCGCGTGGCGTGACCGTGAACGGAGAGAAGCAGTGGTCGGTTGCGTCAACGACAAAGTGGATGGCGGTTGCTAACTCCACGGCGACGGCTACCTGAGGCGTGTGGATTGAGGTGCGGTGCCAAGATGCAGTGGCGGCTCGCCGGGGAGGCAAAGGCCGATCCAAGAGATGCGCGCACGCCTCTATGAGGGAGAGCACGACCGCACGAGCAGCAGCAGTCCCTCGCCGGGACACTGCCACCCGAACTCCGCTGACGAGAATCGTTTCCGTTTCTTTGGAGCCCGGCTCGTGGGAGCACGAGCATGTGCACGCGTCATACCCCGTGCGAGAGACAACGAGCGCAACTATGAGCGAGTAAGCAGGTAATGACCAAACAACTGATGTGTCTATCTAGTATATACTCATACAGTGAACCAAATGTGAAGGTATTGTATACAGCAAGCCTGTCATAGCTATCAGACACCTGGGAGCAAGCTAGGGTCAGTGCCAGCCTGCCAGGCTCCCCGATCAACAAACCAATGACGCCCTAGCTTCATGTCATTAATTATTTTGGAATAAAGTACTGTTAACATGGCGGATGATGGCAGGGCGGCGGTCCCGTAAAAGTTGGTGGCACTAGTAGAGAACTGACTTATACTCTCGGCACCATTTTTTAGATTACTCTCGGCACTTATTGCACCCGGGAGTAAAGGGACCTTTATTTCCGGTTGGTGTCTCCAACCGGGAGCAAAGTCCCACATGCAACTGCCACTCTATGATCCGAGGACTTTTACTCCCGGTTGGTGTCTCCAACCGGGAGTCACCAACCGGGAGTAAAGGTGCAGTCAACCTTTACTCCCGGTTGGTGTCTCCAACCGGGAGTAAAAATGGACTTTTAGTCCAGGTTTTTAAGCACAACTAGCTAACTAAATGTTTCTCTATATATTGTTAGCCCTGCATTCCGACTGAAGTGTTGGAGACAAGAAACTTGAGGTTCGCATTAAGTACAGATGGCACTTGATGTTGCGTTCAAACTTTTTTTTAAAAAAAATGCAAAGTCATCACCAAATTAAATTTGGTGAGTTCTGTGAATCACAAGGCGATTTAAGTCTTAACTCCTTTTATGTCACGCATGGAGTAGTTGCAGGTCCAATTAAAATTTAGGTACCTAGACAAATATTTGTCTATATACATAGTAGAAGTTGATGTATTTTATTTGAAATGGAAGGAGTAAATGACAAAAAGTTTAATACCATATTTGTCTGGATGCATACACTACAGAGTGTGCCTAACAATTAGTTACGCTAGACTAAAATTTAAACCTACGTTTTAATTCATACTATGTTTGAACAGTCTCAAACTAAAGTTTTACATGATTAAAGTTTAATTTAGTGATCAAACAGACCTATAATATAGTATAATATAGTATTTTTTTGTGGTACTATCTCTAAACTCGTTTGTTTTTGTGTATTGAGAAATAATTATGTAATAATTGTGATCGCACATTCATTCCAGTGTTGTATTGATCTGGATTTTTTTCTGAGGCTTTCAAATTCCCTATGTGAAGCAACCGCCAAGTTTGAGATTTTTCTGAATTGGTTTGCTACTTTTTCCGATTTAATTGAATTTCCGCGCAACTTAACCAAGTAACTCTACGTTGAACTGTGTCCACCCCAGAAAAGAGCTGGAATGGTGCCAAACTTTACCACATGGTCTCTTATGCCCTAGGAGACAAGTATTTGTGGAGGTCGCTGCAGAATTTCAATGTTTTCAATCTGTAATCCACCATAGTTTGTTTCCCACCACACGAAGAAAAATATAGTAATAAAAATAATGATTAGAAAAACCTAAGATCTTGTGTGGGGTCATATTTTGGGTGTTTGCGAAGAAAAATGTAATCCACACGAAGAAAAATGTAATCCACCATAGTTCTGCGGCAGCCACAAGGACCAATCTCTGTGAATACTATGTTTGCGAGTTCCTGAAGTCGTGCTAAAAAAAAGTCTAGAGCAAGAAAAAGTACGTATCTAAATACTACTACTTTTTCTTGATTTATCATTATTCTTGATATATATACTAATAATTTTTCTTTTACTCAAATTGTAGACTAGACATTTGAAAGAGAAGATCCTGCAAATACACCATCTCAAAGCAATGCAAGAGACGATAGCAGGATTTCTTAATGAACAGGTCTTAAAGCCCGGCGCCGAGTTCTACTTTAACCCCGATGAACAATGGCTTCCAAAAAACTAGGGTCATGATAACTTTATTTTGAATGTAATGGGTCATGACAACTTGTTATCGGATCCAAAGGGTGGACACGACGATGAAAGTATACAATGCAAGCTTGTATTATATATGGTGCACAAATTGTTTGTATATACTTTCTTTTTAGTTGGGTTACTTGCGTACATTGCTCGAAACCAAACTTTACTATACGCACGTGTATGCATATATTATTTGTAGGGAAAAATTATATACGAAAACCTATTTTAAAACCAAAATAAATTATGAATTGAAATGAAAAAGAAAAAGAAAAAAAAACTTTTACTCCCGGTTGGTATTACCAACCGGGAGTAAAGGTGTCTGCCAGGCCACGAACCCAGCTGACTCTTTACTCCCGGTTGGTATTACCAACCGGGAGTAAAAGTCCCCCTTTACTCCCGGTTGTGAACCTTTACTCCCGAAAACGTACTTCCGGTTGGGCAACCGGGAGTAAAGGGGTTGCCAACCGGGAGTATATGTGATTCCTGTACTAGTGTGGGCAATTAGCTGTGGAGTCTCCATAGCCACCTGCACATGGATCGAAAAAGCAAACCGTCAAGTTTCTGATCTTCATCATCTTGCTTGTTAACAGTAAAGTAGTTCATCTCGGTGAGCACCAAAATAAGCTTCACGCATTTGGTGAGTTGTCTCAGGGACTGTTCAAAGTTTTGAAGGAGTTAATTTGAAATAAGCCTATCGGTTAGAACCATCATATAGAGCATCACCACTAGATAACGTATCCAATCTGCTATGTCTAAAAGTGATATTTTAGGAGATGGAGCCGTGGAAGTGCAGCAGTAGATCTCCTCAAGGTTTTCATTATCGGAAATTAAAATTTATCGGACGTCATGGATAAAGAGGATAAACAAGATATATCGGAAATATCGGACCAAATTCAAAAAAAATATTTTTTTCAAAAAAAATATAGAATTTGACTTGAAACTATTCCTAAGATATTAAACATCACATGTTCACATATCAAAATAAGAATAAATCATTATAAGTGTTGGACCGTCGCGTGGCTGATTTTAGATTGTCTGTGTAGAAACAGGAAAGAAGGAAAAAAATTGGCTGATATCAAATTTTATCGGACCCCGAGGATAGAAAGGAAATTTCGAAAATATCGGCGACTTTCGGCCGATAAAAAAAACCCTGGATCTCCTATATGTATTGTCTTTATTTAAGAAAACTCCTAAAAGAAGCATATTTTTTCTTAAATAAAAGAGACAACAGTTTCTCCCATATCCCTAAAGAAAAATAGAAGATAATAATACAACAGTGCTCTCTTATATTTTGGCTGTTTTGTGTTAGTGTGCCACAAATTAGTTTCTTATCAGCGAGATGTTACCATTTTTGTTGCCACTACATATTTGTAAATTGTAATAATAATGTAATTGCTCTTCTAGCTTCACGTTGTCCGATTGTATGTTTTCCACGAGGAAGATGGGAAATCTGACTGGCTGAGTTGCGCTAGGATGACTAAACATATAGTGTGTTTGTTAGTACAACAGAAATCTGTGCATTCAATTATCATGTCTGTTCTGATAGAATGTTCAGATGCATATAAGATGTTAATGATGTGGTGCATTCTTTGTAATCCAAGAAATTTTAAGGTTTATTTACACAAGCGGCCGCTTCTTTGGATTTGCTCAAAATGGTCCTTTGTCTGCCTCTCTTGTAAGGTTAATGTTTTTTCAGTGCTACTTTGCCTTCTCAGCTCAAGGTATATAACCGAATCAGATTATACGCTTTTCTGCAACCCTTCCATAATCTTTAGAATTTTGGTTTGTTCTTATAGTAACACCCACAGCAATGGCATGTGGGTACGTACCACCTAGCCTAATACTCAAAGATTTATGTTAATATTATTCAATATTTAAATACCAAATCCAACGGTGAGTCTTTCTTACATAATAAGAAAAATCAAGTCCGATTTTGAAAATCCATTATTAGTTTCAAAGCTACACCAAGTATACGTGTACACTAACATAAAATTAACATGTCCCAGAGGTGGTTTTATATGGATTCTAAATAGATAATGCTGTAAATTTAAGCACGAGAGGCACTATAAATAAATATTATCATACACTTTCGACACGCTCTAGGATCCAATTCAAGCGCCAAGTGAGAAAACTAGGAATTATCCAAAGCCACAACCCTAAATAAAACAAACATTCAGAAAAAACACAACAATAGCCATCAAATAGTTCCTTAGCACTTACATCCTCGACGCACCTCGATACTCCCTTGATCAGCCTGCAGTCTGCTGATGCTTATCAGGATCAGATGAATCACCAGAAACACGATAGGAAGGACGGAAGGTTTTGCTAGCATTGTATGAGAACGGGAGTTCAATTCCTAATTCTTGTGGGAGATTTCTCCAAAAAAAAAGTTCTTGTGGGAGAACTGGGTCTGTGGGTCTCTCATCGTAAGTTACCAATTATATATTTGACGATGCATGAGTTTCATATGAAGGAACTTCCGCTGAATGGACACTTGGTCCTGTTGCATAGTCAAATGCATGGCACGAGACAAATCAAAGTGGAAGATGTGAAGCAACTTCTTGGGACTACGACATTACTTGAAAGACACGTTTGGGTGCTATCAGTGTCCTTTACTAAAAAAACACCCCACGCCACTACCAGAATTCACTTCTTTGCCGAGCGCCGGAGGCTTTGCCGAGCGTTTTTTTCGGGCGCTCAGCAAAGACGGCTTTGCCGAGAGCCAAATAAAAAACACTCGGCAAAGCCTCTACACTCGGCAAAGAAGGCTTTGCCGAGCGTCCGATAAACGGCTCTCGGCAAAGAAGTTTCTTTGCCGAGAGCAAAAAAACACTCGGCAAAGAAGGCTTTGCCGAGCGTCCGATAAACGGCTCTCGGCAAAGAAGTTTCTTTGCCGAGAGCCAAAAAAAACACTCGGCAAAGGCTTCTTTGCCGAGTGCCAAAGTAAAACACTCGGCAAAGCAATTTTTCAAACCACATTTTGGTGCCCTAAACGAATTCAAATAAAAAAGTTTTCAACTACAAAGTTTCATAACTTTTCATGATCTACAAACTTTATATTGGTCATTTCTTTATTCGACAAAGTAATAATTACGTTGTTCACAAAATCTATATGTCTCTCATGTAGTTCCATGAAACTACAAGAGAGATATATAAGATTTGTGAACAATGTTAGCACCACAATTTCGGATGGAAAAACTTCCTAAATGAAGTTTGTAGATCTCGAAAGGTTATGAAACATTGTAGTTGACCACTTTTTAATTTGAATTCATCTTGTCATGGAAAACTACGTTTGAAATTCAAAATTTTAAAATTCGAATTTTTCAAAAGACCTCGGATGGAAAAACTTCCTAAATGAAATTTGTAGATCTCAAAAAGTTATGAAACATTGTAGTTGACCACTTTTTCATTTGAATTCATCTTGTCATGCAAAACTACGTTTGAAATTCAAAATTTTAAAATTTGAATTTTTCAAAAGACCTCGGATGGAAAAACTTTCTATATGAAAAATGTAGTGCTCGAAAAGTTATGAAACTTTGTGGTTGACAACTTTTTGATTTGAATTCGTTTAGGGCCTCAAACAATCAATTTTCACTTGGTTTAGTATAATATTTGAGTAACTGAAACGGTATATAGACGCATGTGAGTGTGTAGTGCAGGTGGCAGAGGAGGTATCGCGTGAGGGAGAGGTCACGAGTTCGAATCCCGCCGACCGCGTAGCCGCGAATTTTGCGCGAAAAATGCCGCGACTTGAAAAAAAAATTCAGGTTTTTTTCGCATTTTTTAATTTCGCGCTTTGCCGAGCGTCGGGCTCTCGGCAAAGGCTTTGCCGAGTGCCCGATAAACGGCTCTCGGCAAAGAAGCCTTTGCCGATCGGATTTTTGCCGAGGACGCTTTGCCGAGAGCTGCGCTCGGCAAAGGCTTTGCCGAGAGCCTGGGGCCCTCGGCAAAGCAGTCGGCTCCGGTAGTGCGCATTACTGCAGAACTTCAAACTGAATCGTTATATAGTTAAGCATAATGTGCAGAACGAAGAAGAAAAAAACATAAATATTTGAATAGATTTCTTTGCACCACTAGAAAATGAGACAGTGTGCTAATCCTGAAATCATGCAAATTGATGACCGTGATACCTCTTTGGTCATCCTTCCCTTAGGACCGAGTAGCTAGATAAGATAATTAATTAGGGGGATGATAGTGGTTCTTTTTTTTCAGTTCGTGCGAATTGCTAGGAAGTTGTTCCTTTAGCAGATGTGTTGATGCTAGGTTACTATAGATGTGGGATGAGGTGTGTCAATTAGCTTCCACTATTGTGTTTACAGATGAAGAGGATTCTCTAGTTTGGAAATTTAATTCCTTTTGTACTTATTCAGTTCAGTCCCTTTACAAGGTCATTAACTTTAGAGGCATTAAACCTGTTCTGGTGTCTGCTGTTTGACATATTAAGATTTTTCGAAGAGTCCACTATTTTCTCTGGTTAATTGCTAAAAATAAGGTGTTGACTAGAGATAACCTCAACAAGAGAAGGAAGGTTGAGGATGAAACCTGTCTTTTCGGCTGTGAAAAAGAATCAGTGCAGCATCCCTTCCTCTTGGACTGTGTTGTTGCTGCACAACTTTGGGTGGTTTTGTCTGACTTACTAGGGGTCAAGTTAGGGGGTTCCCTTGATTCAATTGGCAAATTTTGGTTAAGTAATTAAAAGAATAGTGTGATTAATGTCTTTACTTCTACAGCCTTTGGTGCTATTGGAAATTGAGAAACGACCTTTGTTTTCGAGAGTGAATTAGCCGGAAGGGACAAGAAGGGGAGGGGACCCATCCTTTTTTTGTCGTAGTTTTTCTGTCTAGTTGATTAGGGTTTGGTCCAGTAAATATTCTGGTGAAATCAGATGATTTTCGGTCGGCATCGTGTTTTCTGCGATGACTTCGGTGATTGCCGCGACAAGATCGCCGTTGAGGGCATCGATTTCATTGGCATGCGGCCAATTTGTGGCCTTTATCTGAAAAGGGATGGGTGCATCTGGGAGCCCCCTACGAGGACAGCGACTCCGAGTCATCGATCTCATCGTTGATGGTCGTGGAGAGGAATTCAAGGTCCCCAAGTGATGCAGCCTATGTCGTACCCGATGATGCAACTGCCGATATTCTTTCAGCAATTTAGATGTGTTTTGGACTAGTTCCGAAGTGTTGGATCTTGCGGCATGTCTAATATTTTGGAGTTGGTCGTTGAATTCGGCATAAGGACTGCACTTTGGCTCTGGCGTTCGAGGGAAGCCATTAGGGAAGAAGACGATGGAAGAATGTGGATAGAACATTATGTATTTTTTATTTCAGATTTTTTTCATGTTTTGGGGATGTACTGTACCAAGTTTAATATAAGTCCTCCTCTTTGCAAAAAAATTTGGAAGGGTATGGATACTCTTTCACACGATAGCTGGATCGGTGCAAAACTAGAGCATTCTACACAAGGAGGACATACAGGAGAATCTGAAGTTGAAAGGTGGAGAGCTCAAGGTGCTGGCTAGAAGACTCCTCTGGCTGACTTAAAGGACATCCAGAAGGCTGGGGGACATTCAAGCTTCAGTTTGAGGTCGCTGGAACTCTTCACCTCGGCCTGAAGAAGTTGGTGATGGCGATCGTAGGCTGCTGCTGGTGGTTTCCTTCCTTGTAGTTTATCTTCACTGTTTTGTAAACTCGGCTGAGGTTTTATGGTTCCTTTCTGGTGGCATGGGCCGAACCCTCGGATGGTATGCCATCCTTTATGCTGTAATGGTTTAAACCATCTTTTGACTATAATGGTTGAAAGGCTGGGCATTGCCCTAAAACTCTAAAAAGATTTACTAGGAAGCCAAAGACATGGATCTTCAGGATTGAGGCTACGGAGGGCGAGCTCGAAGGAGGATGCATTCTAACTAGGAGAGTAATAATAATAATGCCATGATGGCTTACCCGTGAGCTTTGATAGCAGGGACGGAGGGAAGGGGTGGGCCACACCCCCCAACCTCCCTAGTGCCCCATTATATAATCCCTTAATTAGCTAATAAAAATTATTAATTAGTGTTGTATTTATTTATCATCTCTTCTTTGTGTTAGTCTTTATATATATATATATATATATATATATATATATATATATATATATATATATATATATATATATATATATATATATATATATATATATATATGATTTATGTCTAATATTTATGTTATCTTTTCCCTCTATTTTGTTCTTGTTATTATTTTTTGTAGTTTTTCCTACACAATATCTTAGTTTATTTTTTCCAAAAAAATATATATATCTTAGTTTATCTGCATAATATACGAGCAATTAGCCAGTTATGACGTTAATTATTAGTGCTTTATCTTTCCCCTCTCTTTTATTCTAGTTACTACAATGATTTTTTTCTATGAATTATATTAGTTGGGTAGAGATTAGAGACTTAGGCTGTTTAATTTTTTCTTTTGCTACAATTTCATTATCATTTTAGACTTTTAACTTCCTTTTGTATCGCGAAACAAATATTGATTTGGTTATTATTTATACTCTTGCTAACTCAATATACTTATATGTGTATATACGTGCGCATATTTTATCATATATGGTTATCATTGGTATACCAAAAGCCCCCCCCCCCCCCCCCCCCTAATGGTCAAATCCTGGCTCCATCCCTGTTTGGTAGCAGTGCAAAACGAACTAGCTTTACGTACACCCCTCTCCCTGTTACTAACAACACCCCGGAGGCCACTGAAGAAGTCACCACTAAGGAGCAGGCGGGGAAAGAAGCACCGGAACGGCCAGTGCGGGCCAAGAAGGCGAACCCGAAGACTACTGGGCCGGACTAGACGACTTAAGCTGGACAAGGCGACCTGCGTGGCCCAAATCGGGAACATGCCCAGAGTGTCTTCCTCTTGTATCGTTGAGAGAGGGGAGAGAACGAACTTGACTTTGTCATTATCTGAACCATGCCTGTCGGCGACGGCGGTGGCGAGTGCGGCAGTTGCCGGAGCTCGCGACCTCGTTCTACCTAAATACTAACCCAAATACTATCGATCTCTCGTAGTTTGGTAACAATCTCCTCCCTGGCCGCTCTGGATATCAATTGCCGGAGCTGTTGCTTCTTGATCTCTTGATTCCACTGGGTGAATTATTGGATCAGGTACGGTGTGCGACCATGCTTAGCACATGCCACATGGTAAATCTGAATTGTTTGCATTGTTAATTGGAGTTCCCTTGTCTTCTAAGTGCATTGCACCGTTGTATTTGTGACAACCAACAATGCCACAAGCCCACAACACTACAACTGTACAACAGTTCCTTGGCTTTTGATTAATGCATAATGGTCGAAAAGGTTGCAAAGTTAGTGGCTTAACATGAGTAGGCTGAAAATCATATAGTGGAGATCTCCTATTTAGATATAAATAAATAAATAAATATAGAAGTTTGGCCAACACAGTAGCTGGTCTGGTGCATGATCCACTACACCTGGAGAGTGCTTAGGAATTGGCACCTGGCTTTCTTAGACTGATAGGTATTGTTGGGGAGTGCTCGTGCCCTAGCCCTCTTGGGCTTAGTGTCTCAAAACTGAAAAAATATACTTCCTCCCACCCGTCCTAAAATAATACAAGGCGTCAAAAAGCAATTTCAGGACCAAATAAAGAGTCTAATAAAAAACTGACTTGTCCATCATTAATTAGTAAATCATTTTGTTAAAAAAATGTTTAAAAAAGCTGCAGAACTTTCCATCATATTCACCACCTCCAGGCTTAGGGAGGGTCGTCAGAGTGTACTCGAAGGCATGCTCAGTAGCTCCATGCAAAATAAAGCAACATGATTAGCTACTTAGACAACGAAAGGCCCATACATTAACAGATCTCGATGAACCACCAGTTCTATAAATCGCTAGTTAAATTTATCTTGTGGCACTTAATATTCAAGGAGATGCAAAACATTCAAAGTCAACTGAATGAGTCATCACGTTGGTGGCCCTATGAAACTTAGTCAAATATATGATTTCTTAACATGTCCGTACACGGTTAGGGAAGGTAAGATAAAAAATTAATGATAAGTGCATAATCATAATATATGTCAACAGATCATGCACACGTTATGTAGAGTACTTAGCACTAGGGTCCTACAACAGCTTAGTGCTACAGTATTGGCATTGATTCAGAAACAGCCATAATGTTGTATCAAAGTCATATCAACTAATCTCCATTACATGTTAATGGAAATGGGTCGGAGCCTGATCTAAAAAAATTCGCAACTGCACCCTCCGTTCCCTTTTATAAGGCACGGTTTGATATGATACTGTCTCCAAAATTACGATTTTTCCATTTCTTTTATTTTATTTCACTTTGTTTATGTTTATAAACTTATGATAATTGGATAGTACATTTAATTACAAATCGATCTATAAGATTTAAACTAAACACACACATTGGAGACACATGAAGAACAAGCAACTGGAATGAACTATAAATACAGATGGTAAAATTATAAAGTAATTCATATATTTATCATAACTGGGCAGATGTCAAAGAGTGTTTAATTGGTATAGCAAACAAACAGGGAGAAGTTGCAAAGATATAAATTTCTTATTAGTTGTAGGTAACAAATTTGTCAAAAAAACTTCTAATACTTCTCTCCTATGATTCTAGCCTGGCCGATACATAGCAGTATAGCACGGATTGGTCGACTAACTAATTGAACATAGTGGTGCTGACATAAATGACCATTTATGCCATGCAGCAACTCATGATGTAGTATAGGACCCAGGGGCGGATCTAAAGGGGGGGGCTGGGGGCTCCAGCCCCCACTACCGTCGCCGAGTCCATGGAACCCCTCCTTAGCCTCTCAAGAATTTCTGCCATGGGAGTACTGTCTAGGAGAGGCTGGAGCTAAGCCAGAGGTTGAAGACGACCTGTACGCGATCTGGGCAAGCACCATGACTCGTATGTCTAATAATCTTAGCCCCCCTATCATCTTGTTCTAGATCCGCCACTGATAGGACCTAAAATCTATTTTTAACAAAATACAAAAATCTAATGAAAGGTAAAATAAGCGTTAGAGTTTCAACTTAACAACAGGATAAAAACATCAAATAATAAGATTAAAACTTGCAATGAAGAATGTAGATTCCTGCATCATGACACTTGGGCTACAATAAGAGCTGACACAAAATTTAAACTAACACTTCAAATAAACATATTGCAAAAACATAGATGTGTGATGCATTGGGAAAAAACTATGAATACGAATGGTAAAACATGTATAGTAATTTATAGAATTATCATAATCGGTATTGTATTAGCAAACCGAGAGAGAGAGAGCACATGCAAAGATAAGCAAGTCTAGTTAGTTGTAGGAACTAAATTTATCCGTGGATTTCTTACACTTATGTCTCTTTAAATTATAGCTCTTCAAGAGCACTGGTTGATACATTTGATTTTCTTTTCGAAATAAAAAAATCGCAAAGGATCACAGGCCGCGCTTGTATTGTGCACGCATCCGTACTAGCCTATTCAGAACGAACTGAGTCAAATTTACTTGTTACATACATCAGCATATCGTAACCGGAACTTTCAAAATTCTCCGCAACCTCATTTGGTCCATATGTCGCAGAGAAAGTCTAGGTCATTAAAGTGGCATATAAACATCGGCATTTTGACCAATACAGAGACCAGTCATCCATCATATTATGAAATCAGTGGCCATTGACTACATCTTCAAGAAGCAGGTGGTGAAAATTTGTATCTAATAATTGTACTAGCCTTCACCTCACAGACTCTTGACCAGTGAGTCTTCTTAGGACTTGTTGAATGGTTTCCATTGCTGCAAAAGCACAGGGTGACAGGCTTTGGATGCTGCCGTCAGCGTGCATCAGCACCGAACCAGCAGGCACGCTGCAGTGGATTTAGGCTATGATTAGTTGGATGGATGCACGATGCAGTCCAGCTTGGCTCGTGTGATGCAGGTTTGGAACGTTTTGTTGACCGGAGATGCGCTTTAACCTAGCTTGGCTGATGCACGAGGCATCCATCGGCCTGGCTGGCAGGTGTGGTGTTGTCGTGGACTCCTTTGTGGGCTGCACGCCTGCACCTATAAGTGCAAGAAGAGACCTTCACAGGGCAGTTAGGCGCAGGAAGAGTCCTCCAGCAAGTTAGGGTGTAAATTAGAAATAAAAGATATCCTAGGTTGAAGTTTGTTTCATGATTTCAGGAAAGCCTCATCTATAAAGGCTTAGAGTTTGAATTAGGGACAATCCTATCGAGAGAAGCAGAACCTTCCTAGGGTGGGGGGCTCTCCTTCGATTGACACACCCTGGATCTCCAGCGGCTGTTCGGTCGATATCCTCTCTCTCCGCTCTAATCCAGATTCGCATGTCTCTCCCTGCTCTCCCCATAGGCTGCGCCACATCATGTGTGGAGCGTGCACATGGCATGGAGTTAGAGAGCGGCCATGTCGGATGAGGAAACAAACAAGGCAATCAAACAACTTTACTTACGAGCCGAACTGCACCCAACTGGACAACCAATCAAGTCCCTTTGTGTCCACAAAGCCTGGCCAATGATGGCCTGGTTCACTAGTTCCACCTAGGCTGGACTGAAACACAGAACCAATCATGCTGTTAACGTCCAAAAACCCGTTAGCAGCGTGACAAACTGCAGCACGATGGAAGCATAAACCAAATAAGCCAAAAGTCTCTTAGTGGTGCACGAGGTAGGGCTTTCAACCAATGATAACCTGATCATCGAGCTAGTCATGACTAGGTGCTTGCTCTTGAGGTGAATAATTTTTATATAATCTTAAAGCTTTAATAGAAATCTTTTTGCTCTTGGTGGTTGTGGTACTATGAGAGCACATCTATAGAAACCTATTGATTGCCAACACATCGGGACTATTTATAACCTGGGGCCAGTGGGGGCAGGATAGTGTCGGGTCAACCCACGACCCGAGTGATATTAGGATTCTGTTGTTGGTTCAAACCACTACTCAATCATGGCATATCGCTGCCAGGTTGTGGTCTGAATTGGTAATGATAGCCGGCTTCACTGCACGATCAATAGGATCCCAATCATTGCCCAGATTTTAGGCTTATGACCCGATAGTGAAATTAGATCAGTTCCGGCTCTAGCACAACTGGCAGCAACGATAAGTCGACAAGGAATGCATGTTATATAGTAGGGGTGATTAGGATTAACCTTCGATGTCTTTTTAATCAGGCAATTACTATACGGTAGTGTAAATTACCAACTTTGGGGCATCGGTCATCCCACCAAGCGATGATTCATAGTGTATATAAACCTGATCAGTCAATGGGAGAAGTGGAGTTCGATCATTCTCAATCTCTTGTTCTCGATTTACATACTCAAACAATATCTATTATTTAGGCATGGTCCGCATTGACCTATATCAAAGCCAGTGTATACACCGAAAGAATACTAATGTAAAGTGCAGAAAGAAGAGTAGATATCATAATCATTCAAGAAAGAAGGCAGTGTATATTTGACGCGATATAATATTGATATAATTCATCTTTCAAAATACAAACTAGCTAGTACAGGATTATTGTAGTAAGCCTTCAATATATAGACACTCGGATGCATACACTGAATATGGATCCTCGATCGATTTGGAGAAGGTCCAGTTTATTTATGCTGGTCAGCGATTCATTTATAGTGAACCAGTATGTTCGTTTCATTACTTTTTGCACAAACTGCTAATGACATGGCGGATGATGGCATGGAAGGCTCCGCACTGTTCGTCCGCAAGTACCTGTATCATCTCCCCGCCACCTGCACATGGACCCAAAAGCAAGCCGTCAAGTATCAGTTGCTCATTTTGTTAAACAATTTTGTTCATCACAGTTCAACAACTAAAAAATTGATAGTATTTCTATTTCAAATTGTCTATGTGACTGCTGGGCATTTTGAACCATGATAAACCATATAGTTGGAGCTACTTATGCTAGATCCTTTTCTTAGGCTCTGTTTGGATCCATCAGCTAAATTTCAGCTGCTAAATTAGTTTAGTAGCTAGGGATCCAAACGGGGGACAGCTAAAACTCAGCTAAACTTTAGCTGGAGGCCAAAATTTACACCATCCCTTTAGCTGTTCCAACCCAGCTAAAGTGTGAGTAAAGATAAAATTGCCCCTCTATTTTTTCCGTGTCCATATCAGGCTCAACAAAAAAGTAAGGGCAACATGGTAAATAAGCAACAGTTAGCTAGAGGATCTAAACAACCCCAGCTAAACTTAGGGTGGATCCAGGGCCTCAGACAGTTTCAGCAGATGCGCTATGAGAAACATTTCCTAAATGGTTCTAAACAAAAAAACATGGGAATAACTATATTATTATATTTGTTCCAAAAATGAATGTTCACTACTGTAGAAACAATCTTCAGAGGCGCTCCAATTTTTTCCTGATGCGAATTATTAGCTAGCGTATTAGCTGAGAATTCTAATAACAACTAATTTATAGGAGCTAATTGTGAGCTACATAGGATCCAAACAGACATTAGACTGATTGGTATTGTTGGAGAATGCCCGTGTCCTAGTCCTCTTGGGTTTATATTGTCTAAAATCTGAAGAAATATAATACAGGTAAGGATTAGAAGGTCCAATAATACCCTCTTAGGCCTTGTTTGGATGCGCATATATTCATCTGAATCCACATGTGTTGAAGTGGATTGGCGTGGAATTAAATTAAGTTTCATTCCAATCCACTCCAACACGTGTGGACTGAAGTGAATACACATGCATCCAAATAAGGCCTTATGGGTATATTGTTTACATAACCTTATAGGGGCGAAGAGGTGATTCTCCTAGCTGCTCTTTCTATATCTAAAGGATCCGCAAAGGACAAAAGGGAATTCATCGTCACTCATTTTGATATACCCTGCTTATTTTGGTGATAAAAACTATATGGAGTACAATTGTATTGTTAAAAGTATCGGTTATGATATCCTGATGTATGTAACAAGTAAATTTGAAATCGTAACCCATACTTTTAAATTCAAAATGCAATTGAATAGATAATACAATTGAGTAATAAGTCAAATTTACTTGCCTATTTAGAGCGAATGAGCCAAATGTACTTGTTACATACATCAGCATATCATAACCGATACTTTTAAATTCTCTGCAAGCTTCTTTGGTCCATCATGGCGGAGAGAGTCTAGGTCATTAAAGCGGCACACACACACATCGGCATCGTGACCAGTCATCTATCATATTATGAAATCATTAGCCATTCAGTACATCTTCCAAAATCAGTGCCGTTCACGTCACAGACTATTGACCAGTGAGTCTTCGTGACGATGTTTTTTATATAAATTTCGTGACGATGTTGAATGGCTTCCATTGCTGCAATAATAGCAGAGGGTGACTGGCCACTGTTGCACGCGTTTTTTTAGTCCAAGGACATCCTCAACGGAAATAGACAGCCACTAGCTATTTGCAATCTGACTCATCGAGTGGTCCCTTTGTAAGGGTATTTTATTTATTTATTTGAGATGAGAAGCGAAAGGGACAGGTGGATGGAGTGTGCTTTGTCTTGGGAGATGCAAATCGACTAGCAAGTAACTCGTTAGGGCGTCCCCAAAGGCTGACAACTTGCTAGCTCGGAGGACTGCTTATCCAATCATGAGAGAGGATCAGAAAATTTCCAAAGCTAGCGATGACACAAAAGCCCAGCTTGCACATCTTCGCAAGTTTTCTAATTAATACGTTAGCCAGCGATTCACACATGCCGTTGTTGGGGACGCCCTAACGAGGGCCAAGTTTTTCTTGTCCTCTCTCTCATCCACGTAGACGAAAATCCAAGGCAGCTAGCTCGGAGCTGGTCCATTGGAGCCGCTCTAACTGAATGGCCTGGAACTTGGTGTCTAGTGTGAGGAGAAACAAAAATGCGAGAAATCATTCCTGGGTAGTAGTCTCAGGCTACTACAACAATTAATTTTTTTTAAAAAAATTCTACAGGTGGATTTCAATTGCAAGTTATTTATGCTTTTTTCTTTTGATCATTTGTTGTATGGTAAATTATCTGGACTGGACTATGGAAAAAAATTCTTCATGTGAAAGGTAATCATGTTCAAACTTCTTCAATGCCTTTTGTTTGTTGAATTACATATTAGAACATAATTGTTAAGTGATATTACAATATATATATATATATATATATATATATATATATATATATATATATATATATATATAGTGCATTTTCTATACTTCCGGGAGTAGTTACTCTCACCGAGAGTATACGCACCATGGAGAGTCCAGCCTGCTAGGAGAAAGCTTAACGGGCTCAGAAACGTGACCCATTAGCCTGTTGCAGCGGCTAGTATATAGGAACGGATCCAACAGTTAGTTGAGTATTTAAAATAAAAAAATTAATTTATTAATCGATGCCTGGCCTTGATTCAATTGTCGTGTAGTTCATGTATCCATCGGAATGAAACGGAGTATAGATGCATACTCAAATACGGACCTAGTATGCATACATACGCCAACGTTTACATAGTATAAGTGCATACTTAAACCACACGATTCGAGTATATGTGCATACATTCACATATGGAGATATACGTCGGAGTATGTGTGCATACATTCACGTATGGAGATATACAAAATAGTGAGAGTATGCATTCATACTATTTTTGAGAATAAAATATACGTCCATACTTCTGTGAGAAGGGAGTATGCGTATATACTTGTCTTGACAAGGGAGTATGTGTATATACTTGTCTCGACAAAATAGTATGTGTATATACCCAATTTAAAATATTGATGGAAAAAATCTCTTGAGCAGTCTTTGATACTGGCATTTATTCAACAGGATTACATAGGGTTCCTCAATTTTAATAACCAAACCTGAATAAACACTACTACAGATTCAGTCATCAGTGCCGGCCACATCACTGCCGAAATTAAGACAACCGCCAGTGATGACCCTTCACTGCCGGTTCTAGACTCTGACAACCAGAAAATAATTGGGGGGTGCGAGAACCGGCAGTGATGACTACTATCACTGCCGGTCTGTGCCTCCCGCCGGCAGTGATGACAACTCCACTTATCACTGCCGGTTCAAGCAAAGAACCGACAGTGATTTGATTCTATCACTGTCGGTTCTAGGATAGAACCGACAGTGATGAGCCTGACAGCACAAAAAGGTTGTAGCCGTCATCTTCTTCCTCCACTCTTTTATCCCGAGAACAGAGGCGCGCGTTTGGGCCACTCCCTCCAATGTTGCGGTCGCCCAAATCCGTGAAGCTACCACTTGGATTTGGAAGAATGGCTTGATCTTTTTGCTTTAAGGTTAGTAACCAGCCTCCATTCCTTCGATTTTGTTGCTTAATTAGCTTTGTTTTGATTGCTATAATGCTTGATTCTCATTCTTATTTCTCCATTCTTCTACAGAGCACTTTTCTAATTCATGGCTATAATGCATTGTTAGTATGTGATGTTATAATTGGTTCTTAGGAGTAGAGTAGATTCTTTTACAATGTTGATGAGCAAATTAACCCATGTGTCACCAAACAATGCATTGTTTGGAGCAGTAGTGGTGGATCTACAGGGGGCTGGGTGGGCTCCAGCCCCCCTAATGACTTGATTTACTACTAGAAACACTATAGCAAAAATCTCAAATCACCATTAAATCTTCATGCAAATCAACATCTCCATTGTTTTTTGGCCCCCCCTTCATTATCATCCTGCATCCGCCACTAGTTTGGAGCTACATTGTTGTTCATGATCATGTCTCCAATTTTAGTATTTTTTTAAATTAATGTCTCTATTTTTATGTGGCATGGAGTAGAATAATTGTTCTACAATATTGTGCAATAATTATTTTTTATGGGACTGTGATTTTTAATTTATATGGGCATTGTTTGGAGCTACATTGTTATTCATGATCATGTCTCCAAATTTAGTCTTTTTTTAAATTAGTGTCTCCATTTGTATGTTGCATGGAGTAGAATAATTGTTCTTCAATATTGTGCAATAATTGTTTCTTATTAAAACTTTCCTATGTTTCCTTTGCCCGGCCCATTTTACCTGTGTAGACATGGATCGAGGGTGGATGTACGATCTGTCATGTACAGACCAACGGTACTTGACGGGCATCGACGATTTCATCAAGCTCGCTAGAGCCAATGCTGGGGACTCACAGCCTGTATTCTGTCCATGCAAAGATTGCAAGAATACGAGAAAATGGGGCGACGTGGAGCATATACGATTGCACTTGATTACCAGGGGGTTCATGAGAGACTACACGATTTGGACTTTGCATGGGGAGGTTGGTCAAAATGTTGCACAAGAAAACAATGATGATGTGCCCATGCCTAGCGTATCCCTAAACGCATTTCTGCCTATTGATGATTACCAATGCTACACAGTACCTGTGCCTACCAACGATAATGTGTTTAGGAATACATTAGTTGACGACACAGAGGAAAATGATGGCATTTCATAGTTTCTACATGATGTGCATGGCGGATTCCTTAGTGCTACACAGTTGAAAAAACTGGAGATCATGAGAAAGGATGCAAAAACACCATTGTATCCGACCTGCCCAATAAGCAAACTGGAAGCCAACATCATGCTATTAGAGTTCAAATCAACGAATGGATTGAGTGATAAAGGCTTCGATAGCTTGTTAGGTATACTACATAAACTGCTCCCGAAGGGTAGCGAGTTACCAGAAAAGACTTACCTGGCCAAGCAAATGATTTGCCCAATCGGCCTCGAGGTTGAGAAAATACACGCGTGTTCCAACGATTGTATATTGTACCGTGGAGAAAAATACAAAGACTTGGATGCGTGTCCCAAGTGTAAAGCTCCCCGATACAAGCAAGGGCCGTCAAATCAGGGAAGCAAGACCAGAGGAGGGCCCATAAAGGTCGTATGGTATTTTCCTATAGCTCCACGAGTGCATAGGTTGTTTGCAAATGCAAAGTCAGCCAAACTGTTGCGTTGGCACGGCGAAGAGCGTAAGAAAGATACAATGTTGAGGCACCCCGCCGACGGGTCGGACTGGAGGACTATCAACACTATGTTCTATAAGAACATCGGTGGAGAGGTAAGGCATCTTTGGATAGGTTTGAGCACAGATGGGATGAATCCGTTTGACCAGGTTAGAAGCAATCATAGCACTTGGCCAGTGACGCTATGTATATACAACCTTCCACCCTGGCTTTGTATGAAACGGTCATACATCCAGATGCCACTACTAATCCAAGGGCCAAAACAACCTGGTAATGATATCGATGTGCTTCTACAACCAGTGATCGATGAACTACTACAGATGTGGGAGACGGGTGTGAAGGATGTTTGGGATGAGTACAAAAAAGAACATGTCACGATAAAGGTTATACTTATCGCTACAATCACTGACCTGCCAGGGCGAGGTTGCTTGTCTGGAGAGAAAACAAAAGGATACACTGGGTGTGTCGAGTGCTTGGACGAGACTGATGCTATACATCTACCAGAAAACAAGAAGATGGTCTATATGGGACACCGTAGGTTCCTACGAAGGGATCACCCTTACCGCATGAATAGAAAAGATTTTAATGGGACTACTGAGAAACGTGGACCTCCAAAGTATCGAGACGGGAAACAGATACTTAAACAAGTAAGCAAACTCACAGATGTTGTCCTTAGGAAGGGGGAAGGTGCAGTACCAGCGCTAGCCGGTAGTATCTGGAAGAAAAAATCAATCTTTTGGGAACTACCTTATTGGCCACTTTTGAGTGTACGTCACTGTCTTGATCCAATGCACATAACTAAAAACGTGTGCGGTAACACACTTAACATGTTGATGAACACCGGGGGAATAACAAAGGATTCTCTCGCGACACGCTTGGACATGCAACACCTAGGCCTCAGGAAGGAGTTGCACCCAATAACTCTTGAGGATGGCCACTTGAAACTTCCGGTGGCATCATGGACACTAAAAAAGGAAGAAAAGGCCATGCTTATTTCTTTCTTCAATGATCTCAAAGTGCCAACTAGCTACTGTGCGAACCCGAAGAGGCTAGTTAACATGAGAGAACTTAAGTTTAACTATGGTTGTATGAAGGCCCATGACTGTCATGTCATTATGACTCAGCTGCTCCCAGTTGCCCTGCGAGGTATCCTCCCTGACAAGGTCCGTGCCCCAATCATAAAGTTGTGTTCGTTCTTCAACGCGATCTCTGAAAAGGTCATTGAAGGGGCATACATTAATGAGCACAAGCAGTTACTGCAAAGTAAGCACATCGGTAGGTCACAGGCTTGGCTTGAGAAAAAACATAAGGAGGAATTCGGTGACTGGTTTCGACGCCGCAGGCTAGGAATGGTGACGGGATGTCAGCTAGATCTCTTAGCTCCCGGACCTTCGACTACGGTGATGATGTACCAAGGTTATGATATAAATGGTTTTACATTTTACACAAAAAAACAGGATGGAAAGAGCACCAACCAAAATAGTGTTGTTCGTTTCGACGCCCACGATGAATACGGCACGGTGGAGGCAACATACTATGGTTTCATAGATGAGATATGGGAGCTAGACTATGGACGACAGTTGAAGGTCGCTCTTTTCCGTTGCCAGTGGGTCCGGCTAGATGAAATCAACACCGACAATGATGGGTTCACTACCGTTGATCTATCCAAGACCGCATACAGAGATGACCCCTTCGTCCTTGCAAAGGATGTTTTGCAAATCTTCTATGCAAGGGATAACAATACAAAGGGAAGACTACAAGTAGTCATGCAAGGCAAAAGGAAGATTGTCGGTGTTGAAGGAGTGACAGACGAAGAAGAGTACAAAGGTTATCAAGAAATGGCTTCTTTTAGGGCAGACATTACCCTACCTATCCTTGAAAAGGGTGACGAACCTGCTTACCTCCGGAGTGGTCACGATGAGGCCATCATAGTTAGAATATCATAAACTATGTAATCCTTAATGAAATGTTGTTTTAGTAATTTGCATCGAATTTGAGATCGTATGGAGTTGTAGAGATTGATGAGTTCTACCACTATTATTTTGGAACTTTGTTGATATAACGGATGCCATGTTTCCAACAAAGTGACATAACTTTGTGTGAGACAGAGCACTTTATGAGCCATGCCTAATAAAACTTTCTCAAATTGAGAAATAAATAAAATAAAAGTTGTAGACATTCATGAGTTCCACAACTTTGTTGTTTACAACTTTTCCATTTGAGATCAATTGGGGACCCAAAATGTTTAAAAATAATCAATATCACTGCCGGTTCTAATAACCAACCGGCAGTGATGTCCCATATCACTGTCGGTTCTAATAACCAACCGGCAGTGATATGGAACATCACTGCCGGTTAGTTATTAGAACCGGCAGTGATATAGGACATCACTGCCGGTTCTAATAACCACCCGGTAGTGATGCGTGGGATATATAAGGCGCTGGCGCGCTCCAAGGCCAGTGCACGACTCTTTACGCGCTCGACGCTGTTCGCCAGTGCACGCCGCCGCCGCCCGACGCGCACTGCACGACGCCGTAGCCCGACGCCGCCCTTCACGCCGCCGTCCCCTACCGCTTCCTCCACATCGCTGTTGAGCGCGCCACCCCTGCTTACTCGGTGAGTGCCCATAAGGTGTTCGATAGAATGCCTCAGTCCTTCTCTGCCCTGTTTTCTCTGCCCTGCAGTTCAGCAATACATAGCACATGGAAATAATTGCCTTAGTTGTTGTGACTTATCTTACCTGGCTTAGATGATTTCAATTTTCATAGTCACTTTACTTAACATTTGCATTCATCTCTGCTATTATTCGATTGTCAAGCTGTTCAAGCTGTTCAAAACTGTAAATGGCCATTAGTCTTGAGTCTTGGACAGTACACCTTTCCTCAGTCTTGGACATGCACTAAATGGCCATTGAATGAGGAGAAAGCTATTCAAGCTGCTGCAGATCTTATTGGGGAGCTCTTTGTTTTCTCGGTATTCACTAAGTCAAAGCTAAATGTGTTCCAAACCTCCTACATATGTTCCTTGTCCTCACTTTTTGTATGATTCTGTAAGTGTGATGCAAACCTATTATTTATGTATGAGCAATGAGCCAATGAACATATGATATGCTCATCAGAAACTGGCAACATAGCTTATGGGCAATTCAGCCACCCTCAAGCAAGCTTGTTAGGTTCGTGATGCCTTTGAATAACCACCTCAATGTTTGTGATGCCTTTGATTGCATGTCCAGAAACATGACTCGTCATCGCCAAATCACCACCCGTCGTCGAACTACTGATACCCCACAAGCAGAGAGCACTGCGACAGGAGCGCCGCAGGATCCAACTAATGGTGGTGGTAACAATCAGGACGATTGGAGCCCTAGCCATTATCTGCAGCTAGACCAAGGAGACGAGGTAATAACTTAGGTCATACCTAATAACGCGATAGTAAGAAATCACGCTAGATAAGTTTGATGGGGACTTATTTATGAATTTTGAAGCAGGTTCCGCCGCAAGAGCCAAGTGGTGAGGGTACTAGTAGGACTAAGTGTGGTGCAACAAAGCTTCCTCAAACAAGTAAACATTGACACATCTCTGAGTTTGACCAAGTAGGGGAGCCGGTGGAGCCTCTTACAGCATTAGGCCCATACAAGAGTGTCATCGGGGCACTTGTAAGAGACTTTATCCCGATCAAATACAGGAAATGGACTGGTCGTGAGGATGACCCATGGAGGGTTCCAGAAAGTGAGAAGGAGCTAGTTTGGAACAAGTTGAAAGGGAATTTCACTTTTCCTAATGACTATGACGAGGCGACAGTCAAGAAGAAGGCCAAGGAAATCATGGGTCGCTTGTTCAAGACTTTCAAGGGAACCTTGTACAAGTTAATCAAGGAGGACAGAGAACCGAATTTTGAGGGAGGTCAATACAACAAGCAGAGAGACTTCTAGGAGGAGTTCAAGGCTTACAAGCTATCCGAAGAGGCCAAGGCATCAAGCGAAAGAAATAGAGCAAACTCGCTTAAGGCAAAGGATCCTCATCGCCTAGGATCGCGTGGCTATGTAAGGAAGATTCCGGAATGGGAAATGAAAGTCCAGAAACTAGAGCAGCGCGGCGTTAGGCCTCAGACAAGCGATTGGCAGCCCAGATCAGTGAACTACCTACTCGCAAGGGGGGCACAATACAATAGTGACGGGAGCCTTAATGCCAGTAGTGAACCCGTCAGCAATCTCCTCCAGAGGATTTCAACCTTAACTGAGGAAGTGAATAGAGGTAACCGCAAGACCGATAGAGAAAATGACGTGCTCACACAAGCACTTGGAAACAAGGAGCACCCCGGTCGCACTAGAGGAGCCAGAAATGTTTCTTGGGTGAAAGCATTCGAAGGTGAATCTTCATCCTATAGGAGCCGGGCGAGGGCTAGAACGCAAAGAGAAGAAGAGCTCCAAAGGTTTCGAAAGGAAATCGAAGATAGCATGGAAGCACGGATAGCTGCTCAAGTTGATGCACGAGTTATGTCAGCTATGCAATCCATGTGTTCGACACAACCGCAGCCTATCCTGACTTTGAATAGCCCAGTGCCCAAGGGTCGCAGTAGCTGCGGCTCGACCCCTATGCTTGATGAAGAAGAGGTCAATGCTCCTCATCCGGTGGACAACATCACTGGACCTATTAATGTCAGGTTGTACATCCGTCAGCAGTGGACAAAAGACAAGGTGGCGGTCGGACAAGCATTTCCAAGAGGAGACGGCATCATTCATGGCAAGCCAATGCCACCCGGGTATGCCAGGGTCAGCATTGATAAGATCTTGGATAAGAAGTACAATAAGATACACATTGATTTTCCAGTGGAGGAAGATAGGCCGCGTCTTGTTCACAACTTGGGCACTCATGTGGCTTGGCGCAAACGCTTCATCAAGCTGGATGAGCAGCCATCTTCGGATGAAGAGGATGACAGTGAATCATCGGCATCGCCGCCGCCAAGAGGTTTCTCTCCTCTGCTAGATCCTCATTCTCCCTCTCCTGCCTCAAAAGAGAAGACACCTCCTCCACCGCCAAAGGAGAAAACACCTCCTCCACCGCCAAAGGAGAAAACACCTCCTCTACCTCCTCCACCTCCTCCACAGCCAAAGGAGAAGACACCTCCTCCTCCTCCTCCTCCGCGAAAATCCAAAGTGCGATCAGGTTCGACCTCGCAACACGAGAGGTCATCAGTTTCGGTTGGTAATGCTCCCCAGACAAGTAAAAAGAAGGTGGATGCTAGCATTACGAGTAAGATGAAGGACCCGACTGTGGAGCCTCCAAGCAAGAAAGCCGCCGTTGCCTTCTTTAATCGAATAGCCAGTCTACCTAAGTGGAGACAACAGACCGAATTTGAAAGGCAACACAACAAAGAGAGTAATCAAATCAGAGCTAGAGAAATACACACCAAAGAATTGCTAGAGATACAGAACTTGGCCAACAATATGGGCATATCCATGGAGAGGGCCACGGAGTTGTATTACGGAACGAGAGATTTTGAAAAAGCCACGGTCGCATACAAGTATTCAAGAGGCAAACCTTTGGTCGCCACTAAACAAGAGTATAGAGATTTGCCAACATACATGCGACAGTTGCATGATTATTACTCCCTGGATACTGCCAACGGAGACTGTGTCGGTTTTGAAGTTTGCATCCCTCCCGGAATGGTTTTTAATCATCCTGAAGAAACGGTGCATATTATTTATTATGAACACCTCTTTCAGCTCTTCCAACGGCGCTCGCTCGATACGCAGATTTTGATGATATGGTCTATGTAAGTACCCTACCCTCACAACGTTATAATAAACTACGTGATTTGCATTTGAATATATCATATGTTTATTATGCAGGTGTATGGCAAAATGGTGCCTAAAGAAGCAATTGAGTAATATAGACTTCTTGGATCCCATATTTGTAAATGAGACAACATGCACCGCCTCTGGTGAAGATGACTATGTACCAACAAGTTTGAAGATTGAGTTTGAAAGGATGTTCAGAAACAACAAAACAAACGTACTCCTACCCTACAACTGCGAGTATGTGTTCTCGACCCTTATTTTAGTGTTTCTTTTCTTGATATGTCATTCAATAACATGGACTTTGTGATTGCAGCAACCATTTCATCCTCGTAGATATCTATCTTCAAGATTCACATATCGAGGTGTGGGACTCAAAGAAAAATCCACTTTCTCTTATCGACCCCCTAGTCAAAGTGCTGAATAAGTAAGTGAACCCAATATCACACCACTTTCTAATCACATAGGATATTGTAATGTCCTCGGTCTTCACACTTCATTTACAATGTAACATAGAATGAAGGCATTACCGAATTGGAAAAATCTCGATAGCAAGATGCAAAAGCAATGGAGTGCCCCATTCAGTGTAAAGTATATGGAGGATCTCAAGACCCTAGATCAACCGATGGGGAACAACGAATGCGGGTTCTATGTGATGTGGGCAATGCTAAAATACTTTGGCGCAAAAACAAATAAGGGAGATGACATGGTACGTAGGCATCCCATTTCTATTGTTTTGTCTTACGTTTGTGCATCTCAATATCATCTTGCTTCAATTACAGCGCAAAGCAAACAATCACAACCAGTTGCTAGATTTTGAGATGAGAGGAATTCAAGAGGAGATAGCAAGGTTTGTGATGGACGAGATATTGACCAAGACAGGATCATTCTCCATTGCGAGGACTAAGAAATACAAGGCGCAGTACGGAAGAGACCACATTGATAGGCTATTGTAATACGACTCTTAATTCGATACTTAAAGTTTTTTTTGAAACTTTTGTAATATAAATGTTGATGGGTTTGTATTGTTGCTGATCAACAACCACCTTCACATCGATATCAAATTGATCGATAGCAACCACCTCCACCTCCCCGACCTCCCACCCCACCACCTCCCCTCGAAATGAAAATAAAACAATTATTAAAATGTAAATTGTGAAAAGTATATCACTACCGGTTCAAAGAAAACCGGCAGTGATAATATAATCTACACAACCGGTTGGTTAAAACAACCGGCAGTGATGGCTCAAGTATCACTGCCGGTTTGTAACACGAACCGGCAGTGATACATGAGCTATCACTGCCGGTTTGGCATAACCGGCAGTGATGTGATCGGCTCATCACTGCCGAGTTGGTTATGGCGGTTCAAAATCCGCTAGTGAAGGGGGGTTTTGAACCGCCAGTGATGTCCTTCTCTGCTGTAGTGAAAATAGTGATCCGTACAACCAAACTAAATTAGCAGAAGAAGCTAGTAGTATATACTGAGTATTTAAATTAAATTAAATTAGCCCATCTTACTTGCTAGTCCTAGCGACGTCGAACCACCGAGATGGTCACCAGAAATCACATGACACCGGTGTTGCACCAACACCTGGAAAGGTTGCATTGCATGTGTTAGGAACGAATGAGCATCATACATTAATTAATTCATACTTGCCGTCACACGCATGCAAAAAGGCAATGCAGTACCAGGATGAGATGAGATGAGATGAGATGAGATGAGATGCAACCTGAACGTATATAGATGAATCACGAAAGGAGTGTGCTGAATAATACGAACGCACTCATGCTTCCCCATACTCTCCACATGTGTAACCTTGTTAATCTGGATGAAATGAGAGGACGGAGATTGGATCTAGATGAGAGCAGTAGTGACAGGCGCAATTTATTAGATCCATAATATTCATGGGGATCGGATCAGCGCTGGATCAACAACCTTCTCCCGATCTGCATGCAGCAGCCAGCAAGGAGACGGGGTAAACAAATCTAGCACACAGAAAGATTAATTAGGCAGATTACTATACCTAAATTCCAGTCAAGGATGCTCCTAGACGCCACACGAAATCTCGGTATCTAGGCCAACAGCCAGTTCTGAGGTCCATCCAATCAGCAGCAGTGCGTGAATGATCGTCGACGAGATCAGAGAAGCTAGAGCTCCGCGTGCAATTAGATTAGAACAAACATATCAATCACAACAGGAAGGATTGGGACTACCTCAACATACCTTGGATCAAAATATCGCAGGCCGCAGGCGCAGGACCAAATCATGTAGCGAGTTTAGAAGCCCGCCCCCGCCGCCGCCGAATGTCATATTGCTTGCGGACGCAGGCATTCAAGTTTTCTAAGGATGGATTAGCGGGTCAACTTCTTTAAACCCGGCCCGCTAAGCATCCTGCCACGGTGCCAGGAGGGAGTAGCGCCTGATGTACGTGGTTTCAACGAGGGAGTAACTACTCTTCTCAGGGAGTAGGAAAAATTTTCCATATATATATATATATATATATATATATATATATATATATATATATATATATATATATATATATATATATATATATATATATATATATATATATATATTATACCCTGGGTACTGAATAATAATCAGTACCCGGGTCGTACATTCCAGTAGTCCGACTAGCCAGCCAGCCTCGCCTGGTCCGACAACCGTCCAGCGCTTGGCGTGTCCAGGTCCACACTCCACCGGCCCACAACCGCCCATAAGCCCACTAATCCCACGATTCCCATTTTTCTCGCAACCAGCGCATGCTCGACCAAACCAGCGCCGCGCCGCCGAGCCTCCGCCGCCTCCTGGATGTCGCACTTGCACGCCGCCGCGCCGCGCCGTGCCGCGCCGCACCGCGCCGCCTCCTGGATGTCGCACCTGCGCGCCGACGCGCCCTGTTGCCCTCCATCCCTGCACCGCACTCGGGTAGAAGAGAAGAATCGCCTCGAGCACGCCGGGTTCAGCGCCAGCGCTTGAGGTGCCCATGGAGCTTCTCCATGCCTTTGAATCGACTGGCCTCCTCCATCGTTGGTACTTCGATGCCCCACTGCTCCCTTCCAGGCAACTAGAAGGGATCTCGTGCAAGGTGTCTTGGCGGGCGGATTACCTAGGCAGGCGGTCGTGGTGTCCCGAGATTTACCGCCCAACGAGGTCATTCCTGACATCACGCTCGTCCCCACTGTGGTGCGGCAGCCCCAGCTCTTCAACTACCTCAAGGGATCCAGGTGATTTTCCTCCCATTTTAGTCCTTGCGCTAGTACAACAACGTTGACCATGACCCCAGCTGGCGTTAATCATATTGTTCTTCTCATTTTGGGAGGAAGTAGTGCAGCAGCTATGGAGAAGGAAGAGGATTAGGGAAGCTTATGATTGCCAGCTGCCGTGAGGATAGGTAGGGCTCCTGGTCACTGCGATTTTGGAGACAGTGAAGGGGTTCAGGATCCCATGCTTGGGGGCTGCTTGCTCGGTGGAAAAAAAGAACAGAGAAAATGGAAATACTTGGTGACAATGCTGTTGCCCGCAGGCAGCCTTGCCACACCTTGATCTAGGAGGGAGGCTGTCGATTTAGTTGAAAACCAATGCAATCCGGCTGTGGGACAGCAGCATGTTCATCAAGATCGAGGTATGGTACGAGCCCTGCTCCTCCCCTCTGCGAGATCCATCGTGATTTCAGCTCCGGATTTCCATATAATTCTGAAGTCTCTAGCCCACAAGACAAAATGTTTTCAGCTCTTTATCTATTTGCTTGCCGAAGTAGCACTTGTTGAACTAATTTAGCCCCCATCCGTGATCATGATCTTGCCCGCCTTGATACACAGATATTGCAAATATATTTGCTTGATACACAGATATTCCAAATATTTACTTGATACCATCAGGTTCTATCATTTTGCTTGATTTTATCCGGATAGAAATACTAGTTGACCCTTCAGTTGTTCCCAATGGTTTATATGTTCATTGTAAAAAAAATATTATATTATTTAGAAGCACATTCTGCAGTATGATTCATTCATAAAAATTTAATTGAGTGGATTCACTTATTCAATTAACTACTGATTCTGAGACAGAGTTAGTACCGTGATTAATTTATGACATTACAAGTGTTGCTGCTGTGATATAATAACTATGGTGGATTGATTAGCAGCTCTTTTTTTGCTCGATGCATCACAACAACAACAACAACATAGTCTTTTGTCCCAAACAAGTTGGGGTAGGCTAGAGATGAAACCCAAAAGAGACGAGAAACAGGGAGGGACTTTTTTTTGCTCGATGCATAAACATGGCAAATTAAAACTTGAACTTGATCATCACTGCAGCTAGAGTTTGGCCAATTTTGATTGAAGATCCAGCTACCCAAGTAGTTATGTGTCGGAGACTTCACTTAATCAGCTTATGCCTTTTCTGACCTGTCAACCAAACTGACTCTTGTCATGGTTTGGTGGGTTTTTTTGTAGTGACGGAGCTGATGGCCATGAAGTTCAGGTGCTGAATGAGATGGTGTGATGGGCTGATGTCCAAGTGAGACATCAGTTTGTCCATGTTTGTGTGCTCTAGGCAATTTTGTCTTCCTCTTGTCTTGCCCTCATTGACTCTGTCTTCCTCTGTGCTGCAGTAAACTTTGCTTTCTTTCCTTTTCTGATTGTGCTATGCTGGTTTCGATTTTGTAAGAGATAAATCCATTTAGATATATATATTCATTATGAGGTAATGCAAATGAGACAGGGAGATTGAGGAGAGTGGCGTATGCCCCATTTTCCTATTCTTGTTGACCAATGAATTAATAATGCATATTATTTTGCTCTTGCAGGTTTTAGAAGACATTATAGCGATACTGATGTGCTGAGGCAACACCTCTTCAGCATCCCATCCCTAGAGTGATGGTGTGGTACTGTGTACGATCTTGTGCTCATTTTTCTTAAGTTTTAATATGTTCAATTATCAAGCTACTGATACTATTAATAGTTGAAAAATCTATTGATTGGACATATGAAGTAGTGTATCATTTCAGTTTTCACAGTTTCCTTTGGAATATGGAAACATTTGCATTGCAGTCAATTGTGATGATTATTGGGGATTGGGAAATAACATGATAGTAGGTTTCTCTTATCTGTTCAAAGTCTGATGCTTCCTTCTACAAAATTGTTGAGTAAATTAAATTGATCTGGTACCGCAGATACAAGATAACTTGAACATTTAAAGCTGGACTACAGCTAATTTGGCTGCATGGGCGCATGGCTCACACATGTACTCCTAATTTAATTTAATTTTGGTTAGTGACCACGCTTGAACTGCATGGATAAATTAGTATCTGAAATGATTCCTACGCCTGATTCCACTCTATAAACATACTTTCTGTTATGTGATTTTTAGTTTACTTCAAATGCTACATTAGTAGGAGCTAGAACAATTCCATACAACAAGTGAGTATCACTGTTCAAACAAGTATATAATTTTGTTCTTTAACTGTAACTTCCGGACGTCAGTAGGAGCTAGAACAATTCCATACAACAAGTGAGTATCACTGTTCTAGTCCGCAGATCGGAGGCCATAGAGCAGAACTAATTGCGGTTAGTATCACTGTTCTAGTCTGCAGTCGTGTTCCATTTTGGTTCCCAAGCAGACATCACATTGTTGGTCATGCACACATCCTAGGTAGGTTACATGCAGTTATTTATAAGTCTTTTAAAAATAAAGAATGTTGCATATTCATCAGCACAAACCACCAGCGAGTTGTGAGAGAGCCTTTTCCAGCACATTCTGTCAGATATAGCTACATTTCAGTGATTTAGATTTAGTGCATTTTTTATAGTTTGGAGTGACCCTACTTGTTTGAGCTGGAAGAATATATGTTGTGCTGTTTGGATAATATCAAGTGAGATCCTTTTTCTTTTCCGTTCATCCAGTTTGCTCATGGTTTCAATTCAGCTAAATTTACTTATCTAAGACCAGCATGTGCTGTAGAGAATCATGCTAATTTATTCTGGGCTGTTGATTCATTGCTCATTTCTTCTATTGCCAAATTTATAGTTTTTTTTACAGGCAAGAACCCTTCTTATGTTGGATCGATGCTTTCAGTTGATTACCACAATTGTTGGTCTCCCCGTGGCCTACCTCTAAACTATTAGATATCCACAATGGCTTATGTCCAAAGTTATATGTAACCATAAACGTTCATTTGAAAACTGCAACTATTGTTTCCTCTATAAGATCTGCAAATCTGTATGGCTTGCTTTGTTTATTAATCATGAATGTTACTTTTTAATGTTTTCTTTTGTTCCACTTGTTTTGACAGTTGAAGCAATTGGGGGACCATTAGAGGCGCGAGAGAAGGGAGTGATGTATTAGTTTTTATTTTCCTCAAATGGTATTATTTCATATAGGTCTATGAGTTGTTGAAACCGTAATATTTAAGGTTATTTAGCTGCCATAAATTGTATGTGCTTTTGTGGAATAACTTAGATGGAGCCACAAAACTATGTGTATTCAAACTGCAAAGTGTTTTGCAATCTTTTTCATGAGTCATTTACCTAGAAAATTATGTTGGCGAAAAAAGATTTATGGTTTAAAATACGCTTTGTATGATTCATTTACCATTAAAATCCAAGTTTTATGATTAGTACCATCATAAATACATCAAATCTGTTGATGTTCCAGTTGGAGACTTTCTTTTGTTTGTTTCCTCAGCTATCTCAAAATATAAAATGTACCTTTCAAAAATAAGAAAACACATGTTTCTTGGGCGTTCACTTGTTACAAAAAAAACACCAGCCTAGAACAACATTGACCATGTGACCAAACAAAAAAAAATGAGAAAAATACAAAGGGAAAAAAATAATCTATGACAGCCCTGGAGAATGGACTTGGACGTTCGCGTCCAAAAAAAACAAAAAAGCGACCACGAGACAGAAAAAAAGCCAACCAATCACAAGACAAAAAAAAAGAAAAAAAAAACAGCCCTCCACGTGAAAGTGCATGTGTTGAAAATAAAAAAACAGCAAAAGATCGCTCAACTCCCGTGTGGGCGCGGGGGGTCGTCTGGTGTGGGTGAGGGGTCGGGTACCGATTAATATTTAGTACCCAGGGTACTGTTTAGCGCAGATATATATATATATATATATATATATATATATATATATATATATATATATATATATATATATATATATATATATATATATATATATATATATATATATGCTAGGTCCGCCACTTATTCTAAAAGGCTCCAGCCACCGTCCAATCTCCTCTTGCGGGATAAAAAGCTCATCTTTTTCACCTAGTTACTCTTCCCCATTCATCCTGACCTCGTCCCGTCCACCTCTCGTCGGCGACTCCGCCTAATAATAGTATTGCGAGTGAAAGACGTGATGATCGCTGTTGAGACGCCATTGGAGCACGGACAACCATGCCATATATATATGCCGCCAGCGATAGTGATACGTCGCAGTACTCCCTCCATCCCTAAAAACATGTGAATCTCGGTTTTCAAGGCCAGATTAGTAGACATGTGAAATTACCGTTGTGCCTCTCCTGCACCCTTCAGTCCCTATGTCAGACCTCCAACACAGTCATCATATCTAGAGATTTAAACATGGAGGCAAAACAGGCACATATTCATGGAACAATCGTGTCCACACATTACAAATTTCAGATTGCCACCAATTTCACAGCCTATATAAAACAGCATTACACTCACACCAGATCACTCGGTACACTAGTTGCTTCCATTTCCTCCTACTTCTGTTTCCTGCTCCCTCACTGTGCCTTCCCTGCTTCCATTTTCTCCTCACTGTGCAATCTTTTCATCTTCCATTACAGAGTGGCAGCTATGGGTTTTGATCTGAATGCAGAACCACCAGATCAAGGAGAGGCGTTACCAGATTTGAATGAGCCACCAGACAAAGGAACCTTCCAAATCCATGGTGCCTTACCAGACTTGAATGAGGAAGCACCAAATGAGGAAGAACCCATACAAATTGATGAAGCACAGCAAACCCAGCTTGCTCAGGTAAGATGTCTCATAACTTCATCTCCGCAAGCAGTATGAGTGCAAGAATCAAATTTGACATATGCAACTGTGCTGACCTTGATTCCTATCATGCTGATGATGAAGATCATCAACCAAATGTGCGAGGGCAAGCCATACTAGACCTCAATGTGCCACCTATCGATGATGCCTGCCAAGCAGATGGAGATGTCACCTTTGCTATTCTTACAGAACAAGATTATTTTGATCTCAATTTACAAGCTTCTGCCCAATATGAAGAAATGCAAGACAGTATGATCACTAACATATGCTATTCTTCTATGCTTTTCGTAATTATGCAGAAAAAAATTGATTTAATGAGATTACATAGATGCCACACATGACTTTAAAATGACTTACTGTATTCTTAAATATATCTAACCAAATGTGCAAACTGTACATGTGTTTCAGTACGACACATCAATTTGTACCTACCAAAGTTGAACACAAGAATCAGATATTGCTCTTCTCTAGCTTACAACATACAGTTCTTTCTCATCGTAATACTAAGAGTTGTCAGGTAGTAATTAATCAACAATATTAAGTTGTTTTCATAATATTAACAAGCTATCAAACAGGTGCAGGATATGATTTGAATTAAATTGCATTGCACAAAGAAGGCAAATTCGCTTTACAAATGCATGCATAATAAAAAATCAGATCTGGATTCCAATATCAACTGCACAGATTATGTGAATGGCCAATATGCACTAAACAATTACCCTTGCAATTTGCTTTGTAGTCAATGATTCCTTTGCAGCCATGGAGGAGGACATGCACATGTATGGTGTTTACATGGATGAAGTGGACAGTGTCTTCAACCAACGGGCCGCAAATGGCTCAACCACCGAAGATGGACATGCAACTACAAATGTTCGCACCAGGTCAAAAGATCTTACTCCAACTCAAAGGCAATAAATATATGAAGCTTTGCTTGAGAGAAGTGTGAACGGTAATCTAAGGAAAAACACTACAAATAGGGTTGCTGAATTGTTCAATGTCCATCAATCAGCGGTGTGGCGGATTTGGAAGCGTGCAAAGCAATGCCATGATACCGGAATACCAGTTCATATTGGTTCTAGAAAGCCTAAGAATTCTGGCTGAAAAAAGGTTCAAGTTGACCTATCACAAGTTCCAACAATTCCACTACGCAGAAGGTCGACTATAAGATCTCTAGCTCAAGCTCTAGGTTCAAACAAAAGCACATTACATAGGTTGTTCAAACAAGGACTCTTAAGACGACACTCTAACACAATAAAGCCATATTTAACAGAAGCGAAGAAAAAGGAAAGATTATCGTGGTGTATTTCAATACTAGATCAAGTACATTGCAAACTGAACCAAAGTTTATTGAAATGAACAACATCATCCACCTAGATGAGAAGTGGTACAACGCCACAAAAAAGGATATGACCAATTACTTGCATCCAGACAAGGATGAGCCACACAGGACTGTCCACAACAAGAATGCCATTGGAAAGGTGATGTTCTTAACTGCAGTGGCTAAGCCTCAGTACGACAATCAAGGTAATTGCACATTTGATGGCAAGTTAGGCATCTGGCCTTTTGTAAGAAAGGTATACGGACCTACATGCTTCATTTGAATTAGTTTATGTTATGCATTTGCAAAAGTAACATGTGTGCCTGTACGTGCAAGAACCCGCTAAAAGGAGAAGTGGTAACATGCCAAGGGGTACACTCATCACCAAGACAATGAAGGTTGATAGGGATACTATGAGATCATACCTGATTGGTAAAGTCCTAGAGGCCATCAAAACTCGTTGGCCTCAAGAAGATCTAGGGAAAACTATTTTTATTCAATAGGATAATGCTCGAACTCATGTCCCGGTTAATGATGAAGACTTTGCAAGAGCAGCAGCCCAAACTGGGTTTAACATCCACCTCATCAACCAACCTCCTAATTCCCCTGATATGAATATCTTAGATCTTGGTTTCTTTGCTTCTCTTCAGTAGTTGACAAATACAACGACCTCTAGAAATATGGATGATTTAATTGCAAATGTCGAGAACGAATTTCAAAATTATGATCCACATGATCTGAGAAATGTCTTCCTAACATTACAAGGATACTTGATTGAGGTGATGAAGGCTGGTGGAGGGAACAGATACAAGATCCCTCACATGAACAAAGAAAGGCTAGAAGCCCTAGGCCTCCTTCTTAGATCCCTAAATTGTGATCATCAACTATATGAGAGTGTAATGGAGTCCCTGAGTACCTAGTTGCTTTAGGATTATGTAATATAGTCATTTTGCTCCCATGTGATGTACTGTCATGGAAGTGTAAAATCAATGTGATGCTGGTATGAGCCATGTAATGGCAGTGTATTTACTAGTTGCTCTAGTTTTATAATTTGCTCAATGTACTGTTACTTTGATGCATGTATATGTGTTTCTGGCTACTATTATGGTTTGGCTAAGATAATTTGCAGTAATCTGGTTTAGGCATCTGTCTCCTAGCATGTTCAGAAATTATTATTTGATCTTATTGTCATCCATGAAAGTACCATGGATGCTCTGTTCTTGGAAGAGAGCATCAGGCAGAGACAACTGGGTGTGTCACTATTGCAGGGTTTATTCTGTTAGCATTCTGATCAAGTAAATAAAATATAGCATTATAGATAAATCGAAATTGACAAAATTTAAGACTACCGTGAATCAAATTGTAGGGATTGTCGTTAGAACAAGAAAGCTCTTATCAAATAATAAACTAATTGATTACTTATAGCTAGAAGAAACAAATCCTTGGTCCAGTTGATACAATCTCTACAACACTTAATATAGCCCAAGATATTATGAGGTCAACAGTTTGCAATTTGAAGGAACTTGAGATAGACAACGGCAAACATGGCTGGCGTTAAATTGGCATTTGTAGTATGTCTCTATTTCTTAAAAGTAAATATTCCATCCTAAAGCTGATATCTGATCTGCCTCATGGTTGTATTCTGGATGTAAGAATAAAGTAGCCTAATTGTCACTCTGAAGGATTTAAATTTAACACCATTATTTTTTGCTACAACTTTGTGATTTCCAGGTTAGATATATTCATGGTAAAATAAAACTACACTCAAATTTGGAGTACCTTCGAGATGGATATTGGCATATTCGATAATTGGAATGCCATTTACAAAATGGTAAAGGATCGTCAAACACAACATGATTAATTGTGGCCCTCTGACCTGAATCTGGTGTTCATCTATTTTTCAGCATAATTTAGTAAGATTCAACAAGTGATTAATCTAGATGCATAGGCTGGCCCTCTCCATGGAGGAGCGCGGCAACGCCGCGCCCGTATATCTAGTGCACCTAAATTTTAAGCCCTTCTTTTTTATAATCTCATGCACTCAGCTAGGCCTGCCTTCTATATTTTTTATAAAGTAAAAAGCACACAACTGTATATACTAAGTTCACACACTGATCATTGTCAATAATTAGCCACAAATAAATTGAACAAAAGTTATTGTCGGCTCCCTCTAAATGTAGTAATCTAATTGTGGCATTGAGTTAAGTGCAACCAAAAATCATTTCAGTATAGTGCACCGAAGGAATTAGTTCAGATAGTCACCAAAATTGTCAGGCTTCCATTGTTATCTAAATCTCAATCCGTTATTATTATTAAGCTAAACCACCTAGTACCAATCATCGTTGATACAATGAATTAGCATTGGTACAAGTATTTTGACTTGTTGAAATCAAAAGCACACAATCGCAACACATAAAGATTATTTCATTATCACACACCTAGATGACATCCGGAGACCTCTCATCAGCCAGCTCCACCTCGACAACGAGATACATGCCTGCAGGGAGGTCGGCGGCCGCCTCAACGCCGCCCGTCTCCAGGACTTTGGATCCCATCGCCGTTGCAGATCTAGCCACCGCCGCGGGTCAGCTTGTCACCATCGCCACAGGTATCGAGCTTCGCGATGCATCCCACCGATGCGGCGGCGGATCTTGCAGGGACTAGTGCCCGCCTCCACCATGCGCAGCTTCTGACCATCATCGCCGCTGCCCAGCTTCACGCGCCCATGCATCCCAATGATGCGGCAGCGCATGTTGCAGCGACGGGTGGAGCGGTTACCGCACAAACGGGGGAAGATACCGGAGGGGAAAGGAGATGAGGAAGGGTTGCTGGGGTAGGAGAGCGAACACGTGAAGGAGCTTCAGCCCGTCGAGGATCTGGAGGGGGGCGAGCGAAGGGGCGGAGCCGCGGAGGTGAGACGAGCGCTTCTCTGATTCATCTGTGTTTTTTAGGCGCAAGAGACGGATGTTGTGGACGAGAATCACCGGGGGATGGATAAGGTGGTGCGGCATACAGTGTTTTTTTTTGTTTCCGTATAGGACGCAGTTTTTTTTATTCAGTACGTCCCACAGAAAGCTGATCATCACCTAGATTTACATCTTTTTTGAGACACAATATGAATGTTAGGATTTCATGTTTTTGGGACGGAGGAAGTGGATTCTTTTGCTGTGTGACTGCCCCCAGGTTTCTATGTTTCCCAGGCTTAGCTCTGGATTCTTTTGCTGCGGGTAACCCCAGCGTACTCTGTAATGGTGTCGTGGCTTTATAAAAGCTGAGTTAATTCTCGTTAAAAAAAAAGGAAGCAGTACCTCTCAGAAGTGAAGCATGCATTCTTGTCGTCATTTCCTGAGGCTTGGCTTGTCCTCCGGCGGGCGTGGGCCAACACCCAACATCCCAACGCCAATGACAGGTCCATAGCAAGCTGTCTGTCTCGACCTGTCACCTGTTTGACTGTTTCAATCCCAATGCCGTAAGCAGTTTCGATCGATAGCTCGACGTGCCTGTGTTTTGTTGCACCTGTAAAATTTTTAAAAGTACAGTAATATTTTCGATTGTATTTGGCAATTAGTATTCAATTATGAGCTAATTATGTTCGAAAGATCTGTCTCGTGATTTACCATCAAACTGTGTAATTAGTTTTTTTTACCTATATTTAATACTCTATAAATGTCTTCAAAGATTCGATATGATAAGAAACTTTTTAAAAGTTCAAAGCAATTAAACTGGGCCTCTCTTGAGATCCCATTGGACACGACCTCATCCATCACTCCATCAGATCAGTGACCCCAAAGGCCACGCCCTCGTTTAGTTCCGGCCGAATTCGGCGTTCTGGACAGTGTCGTGTCAAATCAGTGCACTGTAGTATTTCGTTTGTATTTGGTAAAAATTGTCCAAACTTCGACTAATTAGACTCAAAATATTCGTCTCGCAAAGTACAACCAAACTGTGCAATTAATTTTTGATTTCATCTACATTTAGTATTCTATACATGTACCGGCATTTTGATATGATAGAGAATATGAATTCTGTATAGTAAATTTGGTGGCAAATTTGGGTATCTAAACAAGCCCGCCATCGATGAGCAGCGTTAGCAGAGCACAGTGTGCACGTCACTCTCGCTGCTTTCCACACAATTTCCACTGCCAGTGCCACCAGTGACGATGAGTAGGCGTAGTACTACGGCTTGTTTAGATTCCAGAATTCACCCTCAAATTTCACATTGAAAAAGGAGATTCCCCATCACATCAAAATGCCGATAAATGCATGGAGTACTAAATATAGATGAAATCATAAACTAATTGCACAGTTTTATTGTACTTTGCGAGACGAACATTTTGAGTCTAATTAATCAATTTTTAGATAATTTTTTACACTAAAAACAAAAGTACTGCGGTGTTCGAGGGTGGCACTGTGCAAATGTGACCACCCCCGAATCAGGATCTAAACAAGGCCTACGTGTTACTGCTCTGGCGCGTGAAGGCATTCTTGTCGTCATATGTGAGTAGGCTTGTCCGATCCTCTCCGTCCGGTGAGTACGTCGATGGTGACCGAGCGCTGGTGGGCGCCGTACGGTCGGTGCTCGATGCCGGCGGCCCTCCTATTGCCCTGCAGACGCCACGCGTGTACTCTGCCATCTTTTCAGTCTTCACGACTCACGAGAGTACTACGACGATGGCCGTGCAGTCGATGTCGGCCGAGAGCCTCGCTCGAGTGGGACATGCACGCCCCGCACAGGTGGAAGGGGAACGATGGGGATTCTTCACTCGCGAGTGAACATACGTGTGAATATGTGTGGAACGACTGGGACCTACATGCAGTATATTAGGCTGTTGGGAATTTTTTTTGATAATGCTCGCACAGGGTATTCCTCCAGGTGTGTTCCGTCCGGACGGCTCGTTCCCGGGTCTGCCCATCGCTCTACCTTCCATACGGCGCGGTTTCTAAAAAAAACACAGCGACATTTTCTTTTCTCATTGCCGCACGCATGCGACCGCCGCGGGCGCATCCACCACGCCGTTCGCCCGCTGCTGGCTTTCTCCAACGCGATGGCCTTCTCCAGCCGTGGCCTTCCAGTCCAGACGCCGCGCGCCTACTCCGCCTTTGTAAGGTCCTAGATGGCTAGAGGGAGGGGGTGAATAGCCTATAAAAAATTCTACAAGCACCACTAAGCAAACTTGTTAGAATAACAAACGGCGTAAAACGAGTTTTGCTTAGCCAAAGGTTGTGATGCAAGCCTCCTATCCATAAGTCTAGTAGATTATGATCTCTAGTTCACACAAGTGCTAAGTCACTAACTTACACTAGTGAGCAAGCTAACAACTACTAGAAAAGGCTACCACTAGAGCTACACAAGATAGTCTAGTAAAAGTAAATGCGAGAGAGAGGATTGTGAATCTTATACCGACGGTGGAGTGAAGATGTTGCCAATCACCAAGATGATATACAATCAATTAATATTGACAACAACACAATATGTAGACCAATCACCGGGAGACAAGAGACACAATATTTTTGTTCACCCGGTGTTCACTTGTGCACCGACAAGCTACGTCACCGGTTGTGTCGACCAACACTTAGATGGTTCCTCGGTGTGACCCTCAAGTCACTTGCCCCTCAAGGCACGCCCCGCAAGGCACCGCAAGACACCACTCTCAAGTGAGGTAACTCAATGACACGCGCAATCCAATAGAGTTGCTTTTGGCGTCCCGCCGAGGAAAGCACAGGAACCTCTTACAAACAACCGGAGGTGGCCAAGAACAATCACCTTCTCTTGCCAACGCCTCCAACAATCTCCAAGCCGGCTAGGAGCGGTACTCTCCAAGAGTAACAAGAAATCCACCGGCTAAACCACCCACAAGTGCCACTAGATGCCCTCAAGCTATGCAATGCACTTTGGGATCACTCAATCTCACTTTTGATTTGCAATCAAGTAAGAGAGATGAGTGGGAGGAGTAGCTCTAGCTCAAAGGATGCACAAGAGTGTTAGAAATGCCAAGAGGCCTCCCCAAGGGCCGGCCAACGAGTATTTATAAGCACCCCAAACAAATAGAGCCGTTGCCACTCCACTGACCGTTTTTTCGGGACGACCGGACGCGCCGGTCGAAACTGACCGGACGCGCTCAACCGCGTCCGGTCGCCCTGCGACGTCCACGTGTCCCTCAAATTTCAAATGCGACCGTTAGATTATCCAACGGTCACTGCGCGCCAACGGTCAAACGCTATGACCGGACGCGCTGCTCAACCGACCGGACGCGCCGGTCGCACAGCACCGCTCCCGCGAAACAACGACCGGACGCGACAGTGCCAGCGTCCGGTCGGAGTCCAGTAAGCTCCCTCGACGACCGGACGTGTCCGATCGCGTGTGACCGGACGCGCCCCGCGTCCGATCGTCCTTGCGAACCGCAGTTCCTTCTGGGCACTTGACCGGACGCGCCGGTCCCGCGAGTGACCGGACGCGCCGGTTGCAAACCCTAGCCCGCGCGCCCGATACCGCGCTGTACTGACCGGACGCGTCCGGTCACACCGTGACCGCGTCCGGTGCAGCGTCCGGTCACCTCAGTGACCCCGTTCGCCTCCGTTACTTTTCTGACTTTCGGCGTAGTGGAAAATAGGCATTTCATTTCCCCGAAATCGCCTGAATCTCGCGCTCGCACGCTCGGCGGGAGGGAGAGAGGAACCCAAACCCCTCTCTACCCGCAAACCACAGCGCGACCAACGCCACCTTTGCAAATGTGCCAACACCATCAAGTGTACATCTCCATGTGCTTGTGTGTTAGCTTTTTCTCAATCATTTTCAAAGGTTTTCCAATTAGCTCACTAGGCCCTACATGCAATGCACTTCATGAATTCATCTAGTGGCACCCGTGCATCGAATAACCGATAAGACTTCCCCTCTTAATAGTTCGGCTATCGATCCTAAACCACTCACACCCTCTATGGTGTCTTGAGTGTAAAACAAAATGGCCCTATGGTTATACCTTTGCCTTGAGCCCATTTTGTTTCTCCAAATGATATGATCCACTTCATATCATCACATGACCGTCTCGATCCATCGACCTTGACTTCACTTGCTCTTCACCGTTGCATCGGTCCGTCGGCACTAAGTCTTGCTCAAGCTTCACCATCGCATGGTCCTTCGCTTCGAAGCCTCGACTTGCCCTTCACCTTCACAACCGGTCCATCGAGCCAAGCCTCATCTTGGTCTTTACCATCTTGGTCATATGAGTCAATGTCATGTGTCATATGCAATGACCACCTTTATCTAAATCATCCACTTAGATACAAAGGTTAGTCCTAGGTTTCATCAATTAGCCAAAACCAAACTAGGGACTTTCAATCTCTCCCTTTTTGGTAATTGATGACAACCCTCACAAAGATGATTTTGATAATAAAAGTTTTGAACTTGTCATACTTGTCCAATCATTTTGCTCATAAGTAAAGTTTGGACAATTATCACAAGCTCGGTTTTGGTAGCATTAGCTCCCCCTACATATGTGCATAGAGTTTGGATTGAAAGCTTTGCACATATGCATGGATAGAAGTGTTGGGAGAGTAATTCTACCAAAATGATGCTAAGGTGTAAGAAATGGACCTTTGAAGCGTGATACCAATCGGAGTTGCCTTTTACACCATCCTTAGCATCATGAAGTAACTAGACATCCATCAAAACTCATGAACCCCATGAGATCAACATTATATGCAAAGGTTGTTGGACTACTTGTAAAGCTTTAGGCATGTCTAGATACCACAAGTAAACTATTCCTATGCATGCCAGTAGATCATTTCATCATCCAAGTTCTATACTAGCATTGTACCACACAAGCATGTATATTGAATTTAAATACATGTGCAATGAGCAAGTCATATGAGAATGCACAAACAAATGCAACAATTTTGTTTATGAGCTTGCTCCCCCTACTTGTGTGCATCAAAAATTTTATTTACCCCTTTATCATGTTGAATCATCTTTTTCTCTCCCCCTTTGTCAACAACTTACCCAAAAGTGGGATCAAATTGTAGAGAGAAGAAAAATGTTTGATGGAGTAGATTAAATTTTATCAAATTTGGTTCAACCTAGAACACTTGCCAAAGATATTTAATTCGATTTGAACCAAAGACAAGCTTCTTCACGCCTCATAATAAGGGTTATCTTGCCTATGTTGAATTAAACACTTATAGCAAATCTTCTAGATTCAACACTAGGTTTGCAAGCTCACAAACATGTCATATGCCACCACTAGATCAAAACAAACATAGAGGCAATAGTGGTAACATATATCCATCAAATTCATTTGATTTATCATGAATGCTCATGCATACCACTTATTATGTCTACATGCTCTAGCAAGTCCTTAGCATAGGATGAATGACATGTCAATCAATTTTACCTTGCAATGTCGAAAGAGAGGCATGTCAATAAGTGGGTGGGGTGCATTCAACTCATGTTTCAGAAATCAAGAATGTTCAATTCATTCCTTAGCTTGCAAAACCTCTTTTCATCAAGTGGCTTAGTGAGAATATCGGCAAGTTGATCATCGGTGCCAACACTTTCAATGGCAATATCTCCCTTTTGTTGATGATCTCTAATGAAATGATGTCTTATGTCAATATGCTTTGTTCTTTCATGTTGAACCGGGTTTTGTATCATCTTGATTGCACTCTCATTATCACATAGCAACGGCACATTCTTGAAGTTGAGGCCATAATCCTTCAAAGTTGATTTCATCCATAGCAATTGTGAACAACAACTCCCCGCACTCACATATTCGGCTTCGGCGGTAGAGATTGCCATACTATTTTGTTTCTTTGAGGACCATGACACAAGTGATCTTCCAAGTAATTGACATGTGCCACTTGTGCTCTTTCTATTGATCTTGCAACCCCCATAGTCGGAGTCCGAATATCCAATCAATTCAAACTTTGACCCCTTGGGATACCATAGTCCAACATCTTTTGTTTGCTTCAAGTACCTCAATATTCTCTTTGCGGCCGTGAGATGACTTTCTCTAGGTGAGGCTTGATATCTAGCACACATGCAAACACTAAACATGACATCCGGCCTTGATGCGGTGACATAGAGTAGACTTCTAATCAAGGACCGATATTCCTTTTGATTCACCATTTTGCCATCAAGATCACTATCCAAATTTCCATTTGTACCCATTGGAGTTGAAATTGGCTTTGCATCTTGCATTCCAAACTTCTTCAACATGTCCCTTATGTATTTCCCTTGACTCACAAATGTTCCATTCTTCAATTGCTTGACTTGGAGACCAAGGAAGTAGCTAAGTTCACCAATCATAGACATTTCAAACTCTTTGGCCATCATAGCACCAAATTCTTCACAATAAGCTTGATCGGTTGATCCAAAGATGATGTCATCAACATATATTTGCACTATGAATAGATCATTTCCAATCTTCTTGGTGAATAGAGTAGTATCAACCTTGCCCATTTTGAATCCCTTAGAGAGAAGAAAATCCCTTAGCCTCTCATACCATGCTCTAGGTGCTTGCTTTAAGCCATATAAAGCCTTCTTCAACTTGTAGACATGGTTGAGTTTCTTATCATCTTCAAATCCAGGCGGTTGCTCAACAAATACTAACTCATTGATGATCCCATTGAGAAATGCACTTTTGACATCCATTTGATATAGTTTGATATTGTGTGCACAAGCATAAGCCAATAGAATCCTTATTGCCTCCAATCTTGCCACGGGAGCATATGTCTCATCATAGTCAAGACCTTCAACTTGAGTGTAACCTTGAGCAACTAGTCTTGCTTTGTTTCTCACTACAATGCCATCTTGATCTTGCTTGTTTTTAAACACCCACTTGGTTCCAATCACATTGTAGTCATTTGGCCTTTCTACCATCTCCCAAACATCATTTCTTGTGAAATTGTTAAACTCTTCTTGCATAGCCATGATCCAATCGGCATCCCTCAAAGCTTCTTCTATCTTCTTTGGTTCTATGGTTGACACAAATGATGCATGCTCACAAAACATAGTCAATCTTGATCTTGTTTGCACACCACTTCTAATATCACCAATAACACTATTAATGGGGTGATCTCTTGCAACATGTTGTGGTTGGAGTACTTGCACTTGATTGCTTGAGCTTGGTTGATCACTTGATGTATCTTGATGAGAAGAACTAGCACCATAATTTTGCACTTGAGAGTCACTAACTAGCTTGAATGGTGAATTGAGCACTTGATCTTTATCATCATCTTGAATATCAATTACTTGCTTTGCTCTAATGTCCCCAATGTCCATGTTCTTCATTGCTTCCACCAATTGAGTTCCACCAACATCATCTAGATTCTCTTCTTCATCTTGTGACCCATTGGTTTCATCAAATTGCACATCATGGACTTCTTCTAGAATGCCACTTGAGTTGTTCCAAACTCTATAAGCTTTGCTTGTAGTTGAATAACCAAGTAGGAACCCCTCATCACATCTTTTGTCAAACTTCCCCAATCTAGTGCCCTTCTTCAAGATATAGCATTTGCAACCAAACACCCTAAAGTAAGAAATATTGGGCTTTCTTCCATGAAGTAACTCATATGGGGTCTTCTCTAGCAATGGATGACAATATAATCTATTGATGTAGTAGCAAGCGGTATTGATTGCTTCATCCCAAAATGATTGACTCACATTGTACTCATGAAGCATTGATCTAGCCATATCAAGCAATGTTCTATTCTTTCTCTCAACTAGGCCATTTGATTGTGGAGTGTACTTGGCCGAGAATTGATGTCCAATACCATAATGATCACAAAGTTCTTCAATTCTTGTATTCTTGAACTCACTTCCATTGTCACTTTTCACTTTCTTGATTCTAATCTCAAACTCATTGTGAACTCTAGTGAGAAATGTCTTGAAGGTGTCAAACACTTCACTTTTGTCACTAAGAAAGAATACCCATGTGAATCTTGTGAAGTCATCCACTATGACAAAGCCATACTTGTTGCCGCCTATGCTTGTATATGTTGTTGGTCCAAATAGATCCATGTGCATCAACTCAAATGCTTTGCATGTGCTCATTGTACTCTTCTTTGGATGTGAGCTTCCAACTTGCTTCCCGGCTTGACATGCACTACAAAGCTTATTCTTCTCAAATTCAACATCTTTCAAACCATTGACAAGATTGTGAGTTGTAAGCTTTTTCAATTGTTTCATGCCAACATGACCAAGCATTCTATGCCAAAGCCAACCCATGCTTGATTTGGAGACTAAGCATGTTGTCAAAGAAGTTTCTCTAGCATTGAAGTTAACTAGGTAGAGATTCTCATATCTAAAGCCCTTGAATGCCACATTTGAACCATCCACACTAATAACTTCCACATCATCAACCCCAAAGATGCATTTGTAGCCTAGATCACATATTTGTGCCACGGATAGAAGATTGAAATCCAAACTTTCAACTAGCAACATATTGGAGATACTCATATCATTTGATATTGCAATCTTGCCCAAGCCAATAACCTTGCCTTTCTTGTTATTGCCAAATGTGATAGAATCAACACCACTATCATTGTCATTGAATGAATCAAACATTCTTGATGTACCGGTCATGTGTTGAGTGCACCCACTATCAATAATCCAATGCCTTCCTCCGGCTTTGTAATTGACCTACAAGCAAATCAATGAAGCTTAGGTACCCATTTTTGCTTGGGTCCTTGTAGGTTAGTAACTAAGCTCTTTGGTACCCAAATAGCCTTCTTCTTTGGGCCCACAATTGGTGTACCAACAAACTTAGCTTGCACACCCTTCACACCCTTGGTAAGCACATAGCAAGAATCAAAAGGTATAGCATTAACAAGGTTCTTGCTTTGGTTCTTTTTATTGCAATTATGCTCTAGGTGCCCAACTTGCTTGCATCTATTGCAAAACCGACCATTGCCCTTCACAAAGCTAGGCTTTGGAGTTGCAAAGGCCGACTTGCCTTTCTTGGGGTTGTAGCCCAATCCCTCTTTGTTAAGAGAGAACCTTTGGCTACCCAAGCACTTAAGCAAGCGGGCCTCACCACCATAGGCCTTGCCTAGGGCGTGAGTGAGCTCATCCACCTCTCTCTTGAGAGTCTCATTCTCAACCATTAGTGAGGCATCACAAGTGAAACCATCACTAATAGTAGAGGTAGAGTTGGTGGTGGTGGATGAAGAGCTACAAGAAGGGTTAGCATTTGACATGATGATAGGTTCATTAAAGGATTCATCAATTATATCACATGTAACACCTATATCACATGATACAACAACCTCCTTCTTTTCTTGTTGCTCAAGTAGCAATGAGTGAGCCTTTTCAAGCTTGAAATGAGCCTTACCAAGATCCTCATGGTCTTCCACTAGACTCTCATGAGTGGTCTTAAGCTCACTAAGAACTTTCTCAAGTATTGCTACTTTCATTGAAAGCTTCTTACACTCCTTGTTCTTGGCAATAGCTATGTCTCTAGTTTGTTGCATCAAGTCATATAGTTGTTCTTTAGTTGGTTCATCATCATCATTTTCATTATCATTATCACTATCATGAGCATATTCCATTTCACTTTCATCATCACTCTCATCATATAATACCTTAGCTTCTTTAGCCATGAAGCATGAAGAGGATGAATCAAATAGTGATGGCTTCTTGTTGATAGCAATGGAAGCAAAAGCCTTGTTGGATGATTCTTCTTCTTCTTCCTCATCATCACTTTCCCAAGTGATCACATAGGCACCATTTTTGCCTTTCTTGAATGTCATCTTGGCCTCTCTCTTCTTCTTCTCAAACTTGCCCCTCTTGTTGTTCTTCTTCTTGTCATAGGGACATTCGGCTTGAAGATGTTCGGTGCTATCACAATTGAAGCACTTCCTTTGTTGCTCATTGCTCTTGAAATTGTTATTTCTCTTTTTGAAGCCTCTTCTTTTGATAAACATTTTGCCAATGTTTTTGACAACTAGAGCAAGTGCCTCATCATCAACTTCCAATTCTTCATCTTCTTCGCTGTCATCTTCTTCTTGAATTGAAGCTTTGCCCTTTGAGGAGGTGGCCTTGAATGCCACGGTCTTCTTCTTCTTTTCATCCTCCTTCTCATCAACATCTTGATCATACTTGTCAAAGGTCAATACCTCTCCAAGCAAATCATTGGGCTTCATTGTTTCAAGCCCATCTCTTTGTAGCATCATGATCAACATCTTGAATCTTTTAGGTAAGCTCAACAAGAACTTGTGGCAAAAATCTTGATCTTGAGTTTTATGCCCTAAGCTCTTAAGATCATTGACTATCACTTGCAATCTATGAAACATTTCAATGATTGTTTCATCATCCTTTTTCTTGAAGTTCTCAAACTCACTCTTGAGCCCATATAGCTTGGCACTCTTTACAACCTTAGTGGCCTCATATGTTTCACTTAACCTTGTCCACACTTCATTTGCCAATTCCAAATCCTTGATGCCCTCAAATACTTTTGTGTCAATATTATTGTAAAGTGTATTGAGAGCCATTCTATTGCATGTTCTATTTGCTCTATCTTCATCGGTGAGATGATCGGGATCAATGATAGCAAAATAATTCTCGGTGACTTGCAATACTCTCTCATGAATAGAACCAAGGTACATTGTCATTTTTCTCTTCCAATGAGCAAAAGAACTAACACCATCAAAGAACGGTGGCTTGCCCCCAACATGATTGAACACAATTTGAGCCATTTTTCACACCGAAGGATGTTAAGCCTTGATTTAAACGGTGACCACGGCTCCGATACCACTTATAAGGTCCTAGATGGCTAGAGGGGGGGTGAATAGCCTATAAAAAATTCTACAAGCACCACTAAGCAAACTTGTTAGAATAACAAACGGCGTAAAACGAGTTTTGCTTAGCCAAAGGTTGTGATGCAAGCCTCCTATCCACAAGTCTAGTAGATTATGATCTCTAGTTCACACAAGTGCTAAGTCACTAACTTACACTAGTGAGCAAGCTAACAACTACTAGAAAAGGCTACCACTAGAGCTACACAAGATAGTCTAGTAAAAGTAAATGCGAGAGAGAGGATTGTGAATCTTATACCGACGGTGGAGTGAAGATGTTGCCAATCACCAAGATGATATACAATCAATTAATATTGACAACAACACAATATGTAGACCAATCACCGGGAGACAAGAGACACAATATTTTTGTTCACCCGGTGTTCACTTGTGCACCGACAAGCTACGTCACCGGTTGTGTCGACCAACACTTAGATGGTTCCTCGGTGTGACCCTCAAGTCACTTGCCCCTCAAGGCACGCCCCGCAAGGCACCGCAAGACACCACTCTCAAGTGAGGTAACTCAATGACACGCGCAATCCAATAGAGTTGCTTTTGGCGTCCCGCCGAGGAAAGCACAGGAACCTCTTACAAACAACCGGAGGTGGCCAAGAACAATCACCTTCTCTTGCCAACGCCTCCAACAATCTCCAAGCCGGCTAGGAGCGGTACTCTCCAAGAGTAACAAGAAATCCACCGGCTAAACCACCCACAAGTGCCACTAGATGCCCTCAAGCTATGCAATGCACTTTGGGATCACTCAATCTCACTTTTGATTTGCAATCAAGCAAGAGAGATGAGTGGGAGGAGTAGCTCTAGCTCAAAGGATGCACAAGAGTGTTAGAAATGCCAAGAGGCCTCCCCAAGGGCCGGCCAACGAGTATTTATAAGCACCCCAAACAAATAGAGTCGTTGCCACTCCACTGACCGTTTTTTCGGGACGACCGGACGCGCCGGTCGAAACTGACCGGACGCGCTCAACCGCGTCCGGTTGCCCTGCGACGTCCACGTGTCCCTCAAATTTCAAATGCGACCGTTAGACTATCCAACGGTCACTGCGCGCCAACGGTCAAACGCTATGACCGGACGCGCTGCTCAACCGACCGGACGCGCCGGTCGCACAGCACCGCTCCCGCGAAACAACGACCGGACGCGACAGTGCCAGCGTCCGGTCGGAGTCCAGTAAGCTCCCTCGACGACCGGACGCGTCCGATCGCGTGTGACCGGACGCGCCCCGCATCCGATCGTCCTTGCGAACCGCAGTTCCTTCTGGGCACTTGACCGGACGCGCCGGTCCCGCGAGTGACCGGACGCGCCGGTTGCAAACCCTAGCCCGCGCGCCCGATACCGCGCTGTACTGACCGGACGCGTCCGGTCACACCGTGACCGCGTCCGGTGCAGCGTCCGGTCACCTCAGTGACCCCGTTCGCCTCCGTTACTTTTCCGACTTTCGGCGTAGTGGAAAATAGGCATTTCATTTCCCCGAAATCGCCTGAATCTCGCGCTCGCACGCTCGGCGGGAGGGAGAGAGGAACCCAAACCCCTCTCTACCCGCAAACCACAGCGCGACCAACGCCACCTTTGCAAATGTGCCAACACCATCAAGTGTACATCTCCATGTGCTTGTGTGTTAGCTTTTTCTCAATCATTTTCAAAGGTTTTCCAATTAGCTCACTAGGCCCTACATGCAATGCACTTCATGAATTCACCTAGTGGCATCCGTGCATCGAATAACCGATAAGACTTCCCCTCTTAATAGTTCGGCTATCGATCCTAAACCACTCACACCCTCTATGGTGTCTTGAGTGTAAAACAAAATGGCCCTATGGTTATACCTTTGCCTTGAGCCCATTTTGTTTCTCCAAATGATATGATCCACTTCATATCATCACATGACCGTCTCGATCCATCGACCTTGACTTCACTTGCTCTTCACCGTTGCATCGGTCCGTCGGCACTAAGTCTTGCTCAAGCTTCACCATCGCATGGTCCTTCGCTTCGAAGCCTCGACTTGCCCTTCACCTTCACAACCGGTCCATCGAGCCAAGCCTCATCTTGGTCTTCACCATCTTGGTCATATGAGTCAATGTCATGTGTCATATGCAATGACCACCTTTATCTAAATCATCCACTTAGATACAAAGGTTAGTCCTAGGTTTCATCAATTAGCCAAAACCAAACTAGGGACTTTCAGTCTTGCTGCTACTGCTGCCCATCCCGCGCCGCTTGCTCGCACCCGTCGCGCTCGCCTATCCCGCGCCGCTCTCTGTGCCACCACGCGTGCCACCCCGCCTCGGCAAGCCAAGCCCAGTGCTGCTAGCGATGGTGGTGGTGGTGCTCGCGCGGCGCCGGCTTCGACCCCGACGGCTGGAATTGCCCTGCCCCGGGCTCCGCCATATTGCAAGCGCATATTTCAAGTGTTTCAGATGTTTCGTAGATATGTTTCAAGTGTTTAATTTAGATGTTGCAAAAGTGGATCGGGGTGTTGCATATGTTGCAATAATTGTACACGTATGTTGCAAATGTCTGTTCCTAATGTTTCATCTATTTTTTTTCAGACATATGTTGCAAGTGTATTTATCTGGATGTTGTCAATGTTTTACACATATGTTGCAAGTGCTTTATCTGGATATTACATATGTTTTCAATTGTTTTTCAAGTGTTTTCATGTGCTTTTGCGTGTGTTTCAGGCGCATGTTTCGAATGTTTCAACTGGTTCCGTACGCATGTTGCAATTGTTTTATTTGGATATTTTAAAAGTAAATCGGGGGTATTATGCATGTTGCAATGTGAACCACTTGCCACAGCTGCCGTGGGGCACCATGCATGGAGGGGAGCGGCGCAGTAGATATGGAAGGGCACGCGAAGCAGGGAAGCGTGGGGGAGTAGCACGGGCGTGCGAACGTGGGGGGAGGGGGTCTATCCGGATGTCTGGGCATTAGTACTGCCGAAAAAATTACGTGGGGCGTCTGTCCGGATGTCCGGGCACTAGTACTGCCAAAAAAAATTATGCGACAACATCTGTGCAACACCCAATTGATGTCAGCGCATATGTTGGTATAATAGTCATAACAATTACAGAGACCTGTTTATATGGCGGAATGTTAAGTGTTGTTCATGTTTAGCCATATATATAACAAAAACTACGGAGATGCATAATAATAGAATCCATATATATAGCTACTCCTCGTCTTCGCCATCGTCGTTCGTCACATCGTCGTCGTCGTCGTCATTGCCGTCATCATCATTATGGTCATCATCGTCGCATCATCACCCTCACCATCACCTTCACCATCATCATAGTCGTCGTCGTCATCATCGTAATCAACGTCCGGTACACGTGTCGTAAGACCACGAGAAAGATACCCGTGGCGCCAAAACTTTGTCATCACATGCACGGAATATATCCCCAAACCATACGCTGCCAACGCATAAGGGAAGCGATCTGCTTCCGAAACAGCCTCCACACACCTGCTCACGAACATCTTCGGGTTGCCAGCTTTCATCCAGCCGAGCAACTTCTTGGCGGCAGCAGTATCTGCCGATCCGGAACTCTCGTTAGAGGAGAAACGTCGCAAGCCCTCGAGACCACGGACGGCCGTCGTCGCCGCTGGCTGGAGGCACGGCGGCCGAGCCTCGCCAACATGGCCGATCGCATCACCGCCGCCATCGTACTAACCGACCGACCTCCTCTCTCCTGGCGAAATCGTGCGTGCGTCGGGGCTCCGGGCCTTTGCGTGCGTTCGGGCTGGCTTTCATTTGCCGGTTGGTTAGTTGGTTGTGTTTACGAAGAAGATCTATACTACTACAGATTCAAACATCACTGCCGGCCCATCACTGTCGGATTGTATTGGGCCGGCAGTGATAAATCTTCACTACCGGTTCAAACTCTGACAGACATTCAAATGATTAGGGTAGGGGTCAAACCGGCAGTGAAGCTCATTATCACTGCCGGTTCGTGGCTGGAATCGGCAGTGAAGCTTCACTGCCGGTTCGTGGCTGGAACCGGCAGTGATAATGAGCTTCACTGCCGGTTCGTGACTGGAACCGGCAGTGATAATGAGCTTCACTGCCGGTTCACGGCTGGAACCGGCAGTGATAACACTACTACAAAATAGTAGTCTAAACTCACGTAATTTTTATGTATCTCGGTTAAGTCTAAACTCACGTCCAGTTCGCACCCAGACTTCTCCGCTCCCTCTCTCTCTCCGCAGACTTCTCCCCCGTCGCGCACCTCCGCGCGCCGCTCACTCCTCCCCCGCCTGGGCCTCCCTTGCCCGGATGACCTCCCTCGCTGCTAGCCCCTCCCCCGCCTGGGCCTCCCTTGCTGCTCGCCCCTCCCCACCTACCTCCCTCATGGTGCCCACCCCTTCCTCACCCGAATCCGGAGTTTTGGTGCCCGATGGAGGTGGATCTAGATCCAGCGGCGGCGAGGAGGAAGAAGGTGCACCCGGCCACGGCGACAGTGGACGCGGGCTGGATTGGGAGGAGGAAGAAGGTGCGTCAGGTGTATTCCTTCCCAATCCCAGGAACAGCTGCATCCTTCTCCTTTGTCTGTGATGTACTGAATTTGTGATGTACGAATCCTTTCCTCTCCTTCTCCTTTGTGATGCTGAACCCTTCTCCTTTGTGATGTACGAATCGTTTTGTGGGTGAGTTGATTTGTGATGTGTTAAATCCCTCCTCCTTTGTTTGTGATGCACGAATTTTTATTGGATGAACTGCTTGATGGAGCGGCGGCGGTGGCCAGCAAACATGGCGGTGGCTGCAGCAACGAGCATGCTCCAGCGAGCATGTATTCCCTTTTTTTGTTTTTTTATAGCCTATCAGTGCCGGTTTGTAACACAACCCGGCAGTGATTGCTCAAGTATCACTGCCGGTTTGTAACACGAACCGGCAGTGATACACGAGCTATCACTGCCGGTTTGGCATAACCGGCAGTGATGTGATCAGCTTATCACTGCCGAGTTGGTTATGGCGGTTCAAAATCCGCCAGTGAAGGGGGGTTTTGAACCGCCAGTGATGTCCTTCTCTGGTGTAGTGCTACTTTTTTTTAGGCATAGAGAAAGACGAAAACCTTCTCCAATTCGATCGGGTCCAGTTACACCCAGCAACCAGGCTAGCTCGGATTTCACGGCAGCAAGCCAGCAACCACGGTCCACGCCGCAAGAGGGCCGCAGGCCCACGCGGTGTGTGCCTCCCCGTTTGCAAGCAAGCCCGGGGAACCTGGCATGTGGGCCGCACGCCCACCTCAAAGTGGTATGGGCTTCTACACGTGCAGGCCTCGCTCAATATATATAGAATCGCTTTTACCGTTTCATTCGGACGAGCAAAGGTTGCAACTGCAAGGGGTGGTGGTGGTGTGTTGGGTTTGTGTGCATGCATCATGCATGAGATGAAAATAGTGATCCTATTATCGATTTTATAGTTAACTAACTATACCTATCATCCATTTTATATTTCCTCCTGTTCTGGATAACAGCCCCGGCCGAAAGATATAGCATTAACTATGATTTTATATGTTATTAGGAGTATACAAAACAAATAAACAAATACAAATTTTATTATAGTACTTATTAAATTAATCTGAATGAGTATAGTGGTTCGTTACATCCCAAAGGTGTTTAGACCAAAACATCGTTGGGGAGAACACAAACATATCCAAACGGTAAAAAAAAATGACTCGTAACAAAAGACAAGGAAAACTTAGGGCCATTTGGTACCTTTGCCGCTCACTCGCCTTGTCTAGCTAGGTGAGGAAAATAGTCTAGCAGCGTTTGGTTTCTTTAACTTGTCAGTCGTCTCGGGGCTAGTGATGTCAAAGATTTTCCCTCGCCAAGCTGAGCGAGCCGAATCGGCTCTCCTTCTCCTGGCAAGGCTCGCCTTGCTTGGCAAGGTAAGCATAGGCAAAGCGCCAAACGTACCAAACCTGCCCTTAGTTCTCTATCCTTCTTTGGCGACTCCAACCAACTTGCCAAAGACTTCTACCATCATAAATTCCATGCGCATGCACGCTTTCTTAAGCATCACTCTCTACCATAAAATCTGAATCTAGTACGCCTCCCTTTGAAATGACTTGCATGAAAGAATTAGTAGTAATTAAGGTTAAAAAAAGAATTAGTAGTAATTGTGTTAGACACAACATTATTTCTACTCAACCACAAAGCCCAGCACATCGCGCCCCTCCCACACATTCTAAATTTTGAAGCAAAACTCTTTAACCAAGAGCTAACACAAAGTGGACAGTATCATATGGTGGTCGAACATTAAGGCAGATAAACAGAGTATTCCACAAAAATCTAGCAATGACCCATTGAAAAACTACATGAAAAGAAAAGATGAAGCTAACGTACATTTTTATTTGGCCCCAACCTAAAGACTACACGGTCTATGGCTCGGAAAAGTATAGATGTACACGTTGTGGTCACGAAGATACAGTTGAGTTCAACCCCCGATATAAAACTGTTAAAAGCTACCTCTTGAATGAACAACCTTGAAATTTCAGATTCAACCTGGCCGTGGTCGCGGCGGCACGTCACGCGTCGACTTTTTTTTTCCTTTTTTCTTGTGTTTTCTTTTCGTTAAAGATTGAGGTCCCCGAAATATTTTACGAAATGCTATTGTAGTACTTTTTGTTATTATTTGATAATTAGTGTCCAATCATGACCTAATTAGGCTTAAAAGATTCGTCTCGTAAATTTTATCTAAACTATATAATTAGTTTTATTTTTTATCTATATTTAATACTATATGCATGTGTCAAAGATTTGATGTGACAAAAAATCTACTATTATTTTATAAAATATTTTGGAACTAAAACAGACGGAAATTGAGATGAGATGTCACATGTCAGAATCAGAGCAGTCAGGAGGCGACTCAGTACCGACCGCCACCAGCAGGAGGCCGCGCAGGTACGCCCGTCCTTGGATACGTACGGCCGGCCATGCATGCTCCTTTTGTGGGACCCCACGGGCGGACCGTACGGAAAGTCCACCGCGATGCCGGTGTGTTCACTTAGGCGTTGTTTAGTTCCTCCGATTCTCCCCAAATTCTACTATGCAAAAAGAAGATTCTCCGTCACATTAAAATGTCGGTAAATGCATGGAGTACTAAATATTGATGAAATCAAAAACTAATTGCACAGTTTTGTTGTACTTTGCGAGACGAACATTTTAAGCCTAGTTAGTCAAAAATTGGATAATTTTTACCAAATACAAACGAAATGCTACCGGAATTCTGATACAGTGTTTTTCTCCCCTATTCTGTGAACTAAACGAGGCCTTAGGTGAAAAGTTACTGTAGCATCTTTCATTGTTATTTGGTAAAATTTGTCCAATCATGGACTAACTAGGCTTAAAAGATTCGTCCTGACATTTATAAACAAACTATGTAATTAGTTCTCTTTTTTACCTATATTTAATGCTCCATGCATACGTCGAAAGATTTGATGTGACGAGTGAAAGAGGAAATATTTTGGGTTGGGACGGGAAGTGAACGAGGCTCCCGTCTGGCCGCGTCAGTTCGCCTAGTGCCCAGTTTAGATCTAGAAAATTTTGCAAAAGAACAGTAGATTTCCCGTCACATCGAATCTTTTGACGCATGCATGAAGCATTAAATATAGATAAAAAATAAAACTAATTACACAGTTTAGATGAAATGGACGAGACAAATCTTTTAAGCCTAATTAGGCTATGATTGGACACTAATTACTAAATAACACCGAAAATACTACAGTTGCATTTTGCCAAAAATTTTAGCAACTAAACAAGGCCTAGATCTCCGCGGCTCGGCGACCTTGACATGTGGGGCGGGCCCACTTGCAGTGAGTGAAAACCGGCTGAAAGAAAGAGTCACATGGAATCCTATACGGAAGCTTCCGGATCCAGGCGATTTTAAATTCTCCGCCTCAGGAGAAAACAAAGGCGTACGAATGAGGGCTTGGATCCAGTACCATTGCAGTGACAGTGACCAAATCGCGTGACGGTCCTTGGTTTGTTTCTTAACGGCTTACTGTACATGTTTTGTTTTCTCTTCTCAAAAGCTATTCCTAGGAGTTTTAGATAGATTACACTTGAGGAAATTTTAGGATACATGTATTGGTGGAGAATAGATGACACTAATAGCATGTACATACTCCGTATGTGATTGATGCTTTGGTGGAGTTAACTCACCTAGGATATTTGCTTCAATCAATTCCTTATATTTTAGGACAAAGAGAGTACTCCCTGTCTCAATAAAAGAGTCGTTCTGACGTCCATACAATGTCCCAGTAAAAGAGTCGTTCTAGGTGCGGGTCCCACACCTAGATAGGATGCAGACCTATCCCTTTCCTACCTTTCCTTCCTCGCATGGTCATCCCTTCGTTCCTTCTCGTCCCGAGGCGGAGCAAGCAGCGGCTTGGCGTCGGAGACGAAGAAGCCATCGCGCGAGGTCGGAGGCCCCTCGTCTTCTCCTCCGCCGGCAACCCCACCCCTGCCGCCGCCTCACGTATTCTCCACCAAAAGCGTCCCTCCGGTGCGTGGGCGGAGGTGAGGCGGCCCAGATCCGCCCGCGACCTCCACCGCGCGATTGAGATCTAGCCACAAACTTCGCCGTGCGGCCAAGAACCGACCGCGGACTCCACCGTCGTGGGCTGGCCCGAGGCGCGACGAGGCTACCACGGCGAGGCACACCAGCGCGGCCATGCTCGTTTCAGTGGGTGAACGTCAGAACCGAGAGGAGCAGGAGATAGGAGTAGAGGCATTCTAGTCTTTTTCACTCTCTTCTTGGTATGTGCGCTCCTTGCTACAGTAACTCTATTTTCGGGACGGAGGGGGTATGTGCTAAGGGTGTGTTCACTTCACGAAAAGCAGGTGAAAAGTTACTGTAACATCCGTTGTTATTTGGCAAAATTTATCCAATCATAGACTAACTAGGCTCAAAAGATTCGTCTTGACATTTACAGACAAACTATGCAATTAGTTATCTTTTTTACCTACATTTAATGCTCCATGCATGCGTCGAAAGATTTAATGTGATAGGTGGAAGAGGAAATATTTTGGGTTGGGATGGAAAGTGAACAAGGCCTAAATATATGCATTTTTCTTTTTTTTGCGATCGGAGATATAGCCCGTTTTTCATTAAGCAGAAGAGAATGGTCAATAGACCTACACATAGAAGAAACAAAAGGATTCGCAGGTAATCCATGGATTACCTACGAAGTCCTTAACACAAACGAAAAGCAAGAAACATGAGAGGTGGGGGCCCTCCACCTAACAACCCCAGCAAACTAAACTTAATACAATAAACTCAACACCATGGTAGCCAGCAGAGAGAGGAGCCATAAAGATAACAGTGGCAAAGCATCCGCTAGAACTCCAGACGGCAAAGCATCCGTCCAATCAACCCCAGCAACCTCGATAGCAAAGCATCTACCGGAAATGCCAACAACCTCGGCGGCAAAGCATCCGCCAGAACTCCTCGGTGGCAAAGCATCCGCCGGAAACGTCAGCGACCTCAGCGACAAAGCATCCACCGGAAACACGACCTCAGCGGCAAAGCATCCGCCGGAAACACCTCGGCAGCAAAGCATCCACCGGAAACGACCACCACTACAGCTACAACAACCCCAAGCTAGACGTACCAAGGTGAGGAGAAACAAGAAGCCCAAAAAGGTGCAGCACGACGATCAGAGAGACCACGCGGGAGGAGCGGCGGGCAGTAGGACACCAGCCAGGGTAGTGGGCAATGGGCTGCAATAGTGCTTCAACAATGCCTTCAAGAAGGGGATCGACATCCACAGATGCCACCAATGTTGAAAAGCACCCGAGTAGGACTTTCGTCCTCAGCTTGCCATAGACGAAGAAGTTTCGGCGACACCTCCAGGAAGGTAGATGACGCGCCCTGCGCCACCGCCGTCGGCCCGGAACAAACGGGCAGGGTTTTCACCCAGATTCTTGCCGCGGAAACCAGCCACTCATAAGGCTGGCTAACGAGCCAGCTCGGCTCGGCTCGGCTCGGCTCGTTCTGGCTCGTTAGGATAACGAGCTAGCTCGGCTCGGCTCGTTATCGTAACGAGCCAGAAAGCCAGCTCGGTTCGGCTCGTTACGAGCTCGAGCTGGCTCGTTAGGCTCGCGAGCCAGGTAAAAAACTCGGCTCGTTATCGTAACGAGCCAGAAAGCCAGCTCGGCTCGGCTCGTTACGAGCTCGAGCTGGCTCGTTAGGCTCGCGAGCCAGGTAAAAAAATATACAAAATATAATATTTGTATTTATCTAAAGCATAAAAATATTAATAATATAAAAATAATATATTCAATAGCCTTAAATCAAACTAAATATTCACATGAGCTAACATATCATCTATTTGTGAAGTGCAAAACATGAAGTAATACAAAAATAATATAAGTTATGATGACTTTTTCTCTAAAACTACGGCTCGTTTGGCTCGCGAGCGGCTCACGAGCCAGCTCGAGTTGGCTCATTATAGCTAACGAGCTAAAATCCTGGCTCGGCTCGGCTCGTTATCATAACGAGCCGAGCCGAGCTGAGCCGAGCCAGCCACGAGCCGAGCGAGCTAACGAGCTTCGAGTTTTTCGTCCAGCCTTAGCCACTCATGGTGACTGAAGCAGCGACGACGAACAGTCGAAGCCGCGGCTCAGGCGCCAAAGCTGCAGACACCACTGCACCACCCACACCGCCACCCCGGTCGGCCCCGCCACAGCCGCCGAGGAGGCCCACGCCGGCCGCGCCGCGCCTACCCCGCACGGGAGAGCCGGCCAAAGGCCGCCACGGCCCCGGACCAGGGTCCATCCCCGGCAGAACTTGGAGAAGGCGCATTGGTCGCCGGCGTTCCCCCCGTGCAGCCAACGGCCTAGGCCGCCAGGAAGGCAGCCAGGCCCCTGCCACGACCACCAGGCCGTCGGCCGCCTTAGCAGAGGGGGGCGTGGTGGCCGCATTCCGGAGCACGCCGTCCGCCGCCGCGAGGGGAGGGGTGAGGGTGGTGCAGCGCAGCCGCCGCCCTGGATGGCCACCACCCACGCCACCCACCGGGGTGGTGAGCAAGTGGCAGGGGACGCCGGCTCCAGGCCACAGGTGGCCGGATCCGGCCGGCCGTCGCTGACCCCGTCGCCGGAGACGCGCCGCGCCGCCGGAGGAGCCACCGAGAGTCGCCGGGGAAGGACCACGAGCTCAGCCCCCCAACCAGGCCGCCGGGGTGAGAGGGCGCCAGATTCGTCCGCCGGGGGCCGGATCCGGCCGTCTGCCGCCGCCGGAACGCCGGGGATGTGAGGTGGAGGGGGGAAGAGGAACAAGGGGGTGGAGGGAGGTGGAGATGCGGACGGGGCTCCCGTTTTTGGGACCACCGTCGGTGGTCGCCGCCGCCGCCGCGGGTAGAGGGACGGCGACGGCGGCCGAGGGGAGGGCTGGCTAGGGGGGGCCGGCAACGCAGGCGTGGTCGCCCCCGAGTCGCCTGTGAGGGGGCGCTCGGGGGAAGGGAAGGGTAAAAAGAATTTCTACATTTCTTGCTCAATCATTCCTTTTCTTATACATGTTTGGAGGAAGGCAGCACAGAAACCGAGTTTTCACTTTATATGCTGGAGATCTCTCTATATTTCCGAAGGCATGGAGCCATACACTGATTGTGATGTAGTATATCCGATTTTAGAGCATGTTTAGTCGGTGAAATGGCCCAAAAAAAATTTGCACAGTAACTGTCACATCGAATCTTTGGACGCATGCATGAAGCATTAAATGTAGGTAAAAAAATAACTAATTGCACAATTTGTCTGTAAAATATCGAGACAAATCTTTTGAGCCTAGTTAGTCCATGATTGGATAAATTTTGTCAAATAACAACGAAAAAGTGCTACAGGAACTTTACCCAAACTTTTTCACCATCTAAACAGGCCCTTAGGCTGTGTTCACTTGGCATGCGAACCCAAAATATTTCCTCTTCCACCCATCACATCGAATCTTTGAACACATGCATGGAGCATTAAATGTAGGTAAAAAAATAACTAATTGCATAGTTTGTCTGTAAAGTTCGAGACGAATCTTTTGAGTCTAATTAATCCATGGTTGGACAAATTTTATCAAATAACAAAGAAAAGTGCTACAGTAACTTTTTGCCCAATTTTTCTCAACTAAACACACCCGAGATCTGTACTGCAACTGCAACACAGCATCGTAGATTGTACACTAGGGGTGTGTTCACTTCGCGAAAAGTAGGTGAAAAGTTACTGTAGCATCTTTCGTTGTTATTTGGCAAAATTTGTTCAATTATGAACTAACTAGGCTCAAAAGATTCGTCCCGACATTTACAGACAAACTATGCAATTAGTTATCTTTTTTACCTACATTTAATGCTTTATGCATGTGTCAAAAGATTTAATATGATAGGTGGAAGAGAAAATATTTTGGGTTAGGATGGGAAGTGAACCAGGCCTAGGACGGGCCATCGTTGCATATCACAAGTTGTCAGGGATCTGTCTGCGAGAACCTGATCCACTGCACCCGGGCCCTTCTGTCAGTTACCCCAGTGACACTTCCTGCTTCCTGCTTCCACCACCATTAATAACAACTCCTGTGCCGCTGTGCGCAACAGCCAAAGCTCCCCTCCCATTCTCTCCACTCCACCCACCAGTCCACCACCCGCCCTCCCCTCGCCGCGCCGCCAGCCACCACTGCAACCAACCAACCACTCTTCTCCCCCGCCGCCGCTGACCACCTCCCACTCGCCGCAGTCTTTGCCTTGCTCTCGTCCCAACACAACAAGCCTCCTATCCAGTTACCCAGCGAACCGAAGCCTTCCGCCCCTCGAGCTTCCCGCCGCGCTCGCCACCGTCCAGTCCCCCCGCGGGATCCATCGGATCTCGCCCAGCGCACGCACCACGATGAGCCACGACTCCGGGTCCAGCGCCGGCGCCGGCGTGGAGTCCCTCTCGCTGGACCTGCTGGCCCACGCGCTGGCGGGCGTCCGGGACCCACGGGACCGCAAGTCGTGCCGCCTGGCCAGCCGCGCCTTCGCGCGCGCCGAGGCCGCGTCCCGCCGCGCCGCGCGGGTGCTCCGCCGGGAGGCGCTCCAGCGGGCGCTGCGCGCGTTCCCGGCGCTGTCCTCGCTCGACCTCTCCGCGTGCGCGGGCCTCGACGACGCCTCCCTCGCCGCCGCGCTTCCCGTCGCCGCCGAGCCGCCGGGCCAGCTGCTTCTGCCCGTCCGCCGGGTGCGGCTGGCGCGGGCCAGCGGGGTCGGGTGGCGCGGCCTGGAGGCGCTGGTGGCGGCGTGCCCGAAGCTGGAGGCCGTCGACCTCTCCCACTGCGTCGCCGCCGGGGACAGGGAGATGGCCGCGCTCGCCGCGGCGGCGGGGCTCAGGGAGCTCGTCATGGACAAGTGCCTCGGCGTCACCGACGTCGGGCTCGCCAAGGTCGCCGTCGGATGCCCCGGGCTCCAGAGTCTCAGCGTCAAGTGGTGCCGCGAGATCTCCGACATCGGCATCGAGCTTCTCGCCAAGAAGTGCCCCCAACTGCGCAGCGTCGACATCTCCTATCTCAAGGTAGCGTCTCAATCTCAAATTTGTTGTCTCATCAGTAGGACTGAGAAATTTTGTATACTTAAATTTGTTGTTCTAATCTCAAATTTGTTGTCTCCAATTTGGTTAGTAGCGTCAGTCGGACTGAGAAAAGAAATTTGAGGTTGCTCTCATCAAATCATTTGATACTGCTTGTGGCCGGACCACCTGGCTTCTCTAGAATTCGTAGCATAGCATTCAATGATGTGTGGAGAGTGAAATGCTTCCATAACAAATTGTTTGTGGGAGGCCGTTTCTATTAGAAATTGTTCTTATTATTAGTGTTTGGGCCGGTTCTGTCATGAATATTTGATGCATTTTCAGCATTCTAGCATTTCCTTGCCAGTAAAGTGTCGTTGCTTCTTACAACAACAACAATAACAAAGAATATTTTGTCTCTGACACACCGTAAATCAGAAGCTCTGTGATCAGAAATGCTTAGCACCTTGACATTGCTTGGTCAATTCTTTCTATTAATTTTGGCTCTTGATGGAATTCCGTTGAATGAACTTAGGTTCTGTCAACAAATTTGGTGAATAAGTCTACTAAATTTCACTTAGAAGGGTATGGTTCACTCGTCCATTTGAATACACAACATATACTCACCTGCTATCTACCTACATTGTATAATGTATATAGTATATACCTAATGTGACTTGATGGCTCTGATTGTTTCTTTTCATATCCAAGAATGCTCAAATTTCTTATTTCTTGTTTCCCAGGTGACCAATGAATCCCTTAGATCACTCTCCACTCTTGAGAAGCTAGAGGACATAGCAATGGTCAGCTGCTTGTTTATAGATGATGATGGTCTACAAATGCTAAGTATGTGCAACTCGCTTCAGGTATAACACCTTGCAAGGATGCAGATCTCGTATGAACTTCATACTGTAAACTATGATGCCAGCTTTTCTTCTGTGCCTCTGTGCTTACTATATTTTCACTCTCACCTGTTTTAGAGTATCGATGTATCGAGGTGTAACCATGTGTCTTCTCTGGGCTTAGCTTCACTCATAGATGGTCAAAGATTTCTCCAAAAAATAAATGTTGGACACAGTTTGCATGTGAGTACAGTTCCTTCTCTTTGCCTTTCTCAGAACAAATGATACGAATCCATGATTTCATTTAAGCAGTAAAATTCGCAATTCCAGTGGTTCACCTTCTGCGGTCGCACTTGCAGGAGATAGAGACTTGTGTTCTGAGCAAATTATCAACAATAGGAGAAACTTTGACTGTTTTAAGACTCGATGGCCTTGAAATATTTGCCTCAAATCTTCAGGCAATTGGTTCTACCTGCAAGAATTTGGTTGAGATTGGGCTTAGCAAATGCAATGGCGTTACAGATGATGGTATTGTTTCACTAGTTGCTCATTGCTGTGACTTAAGGACTATCGACGTGACATGCTGCCATCTTCTTACAAATGATGCCCTTGCTGCAATCGCCGAGAACTGTACAAAGATCGAATGCCTTCGACTGGAATCCTGCCCTTTTATAAGTGAGAAGGGACTAGAGCGAATCGCAACCCTCTGTTCCCACCTTAAGGAGATTGACCTCACTGACTGTCGTATTAATGATGCAGGTAACTGAAAAATAGCAATGCCATATTTTTTTTATAGGAAAAGTTCATTCCTAAATTTGAGCAATTGAGCTTATCATTTGAAACCCCACATTTTCAGCTTTGCAGCACTTGGCAAGCTGCTCGGAACTGCTGATCTTGAAGCTTGGCCTCTGCTCTAGCATTTCTGATGAAGGCCTTGTTTATATTAGTTCAAACTGTGGAAAGCTTGTGGAACTTGATCTATATCGGTAATCAATGTTTGTATTTATGCTTTATAAATTATTTATTGATTAATCATTGGTCTGTAAACTAAAGCACACTTGTTTATGTTTCCCACAGTTGTAGTGCTATTACTGATGATGGGCTGGCAGCTGTAGCTAGTGGCTGCAAGAAGATCAGGATGCTAAACTTATGCTATTGCACCCAAATCACCGATGCTGGTTTGAAGCATGTAAGCGCTCTGGAAGAACTCACAAACCTGGAGTTGAGATGCCTGGTGCGCATCACAGGCATCGGGATCACCTCCATTGCCATTGGTTGCACTAGCCTGATAGAACTGGACCTTAAACGCTGTTACTCTGTGGATGATGCTGGCCTGTGGGCTCTTACAAGATACTCCCAGAACCTTAGACAAGTAAAGAACTCGACAACTTCATCTTCTCCTTTTGTAATTTATGAAGCATCAGGGACATTACAGGTTGCTGTCCGGTTTGTTTGCAGCTTACTATCTCCTACTGTCAAGTCACTGGCCTGGGCCTTTGCCATCTGCTAGGCTCACTGAGGTGCCTCCAGGATGTGAAGATGGTTCACCTCTCCTGGGTCTCCATTGAAGGGTTTGAGATGGCGCTGCGAGCGGCGTGTGGGAGGCTGAAGAAGCTGAAGCTGCTGGGTGGGTTGAGGTCTGTGCTCTCCACCGAGCTGCTCCAGATGCTGCAGGCCTGTGGCTGCCGTGTCCGCTGGGTTGACAAGCCGCTCGTCTACAAAGGATGAGCTTGAACTGGCCTAGCAAATCAAGGAGACAGGCATTCTTGAGATCAGAGGAAGACGGCGGTCAGTAACAGTGCCCAGCTTAGACTGTAGAAGATCGTCTAGCTGAGACTGATGGTGTCTGTAACCTGTCCTTCAACGCAGTGTGCAAACTTTCAGAGTTCCCACATTATAATGACTGTCCATTTTATTGAACGTAGATGACTGTCCATTTTCGGAACTCATCTCTAACTGGCATTTCTGGCCCGAACTTTGTAAGATCACCTGCATCTGAATTTAAAGTTTACACCCATTTTGGTCCATTTCTTACTTGAATATTTGCAAACAGTCCCCAAACTTTTTTAATTAGATCCCTAAACTGTATCGTATTTATTTTAACTGCATATAGCCTCTCGTACTTACAACAAACATCACAACCCAATAATTAAAATATTGCCACTGCTTATTTACAAACATCAGGGACAACCAAACAGTAAGCATTCAGCATTCTCAAGTTCAAGAATCACATTTGTTCACTGAATTCTTTTCTCTAAAACGTAATCCTGCAGTACTGCTAATACACAGCCAAACATAACAGTAGTCGTTCCTTCAAGCCTCAGCAACAAACGCTGATGTTTCTGTTCTTACAGCAATGGCTGACGATACAATCTGCACTAATCTGGATTCTAGCCTGAAGTCATAAGTAAGTTCAACTTATCTGTACTACCAATACTGCCTATCAATCTTCTTCCTTTCTGTTTTTTTTGGGGTTCATCAGTTAGTCCAACCGGTTGTCAGTGCCATCCTCATCCTCATCCTCTGCAAGCTTGTCAATCAGCATCTCCATTGTCTCGATGTACCTCGGCATGTAATGGTCTCTGATCATGGTACTCGCCAGCCGGATCTTGCCATACATGCTGCGAGGGGTCTCATAGATGGCAACTACCTCATTCTGGCAGCATTGCTCGGCGGTGCCCGGCTCTTCTGGTGCTGGCAGCTCAACCATGTGCATGATTCTGCCCGGAGGGTACAGCTGGTGTGGCTCCTGAGACTCAGAAGCCATTCGCGATGACCGCAAGGCCTTCAGAAGCTGATCCATGTGTTCTTGGTCTGTTGCATTCTCCTCTGGGTCAATCTCCACAGCATCTGACCTGTGATGGTTGAGTTCTCCCGGAAAGGGCGAGACTGGTTCTCCTGCAGTTGTTGGCTTCTCAGTGTTTTGTTCAGTTCCTCTGTATGCAGATATCAATGCTGGAATTCCCTCAGTGGGGTTCATCAGAGACTCCAGAGTCTGTGTATTAACAGCGACAGATGACCAGCTGGACAGTGCAGAGTGCTTCTGCACAGCGGCACGCACATTTGCTGAAAGGTTCAACTCATCCTGGGATGGCACGAGGTATCAATTCAGTGCATCACAAATAAAAACATCAAGGAACGGAGACTAGCCACATCAGTAAGACAGCAATATAATGATTTTTCTTCAAAGAACATGGTGTTTAGGGCTTACCATAGGAGTATGGTCAGACCCTGCATTGGACACAAAGGGAATGTGGGATCGCATGAAATTCACAGAGCTATTCACAGAGCCTTCAACATGAGGTGTGAAGGCCTGGGACAACATTGGGAGCTCCTCAGATCACTCTTGCCGCTCTACCAAGCACTGACTACGGTTCAGCTAGGAGACGGCCGCACCACCCTATTCTGGTCAGACGTGTGGACTGGAGACGACGCTCTTGCCGATCGATTCCCTAGATTATACAGCCATTGCAAACTGAAGGACTCTACAGTTCAGCAAGCCTTAGGCTCAAATCTTCATGGAGCTTTTGTCAACCGGCTGTCACCGCAAGCACAACAGGAACTCATTGCTTTGACTGAAATCGTTCACTTGACGTGCCTCAATGATGAGCCGGACAAACGCCTGTCCCAATTTAGCCGGACGCCGGACAAGCTCGACACATCGACCATCTATAGGCTTCTCAAGGCAAAGGGACAACCCAATGATCCAGCGTCCATCTTCATCTGGAAGAATGCAGCTCCGCCGAGGGTCCAGCTCTTTGCTTGGTTGCTTGTCAAGGGAAGAATACAGTGCAAAGCAAACTTATATCGCAAGAAGATTGTTGACTCGCCAGCATGTACAGTCTGTGGGGCGGATCAAGAAACTCCGGACCACATAATCCTGCACTGCCCCTTTGCTGCCCAGTTCTGGTCGACGTTGGGTCTCCAAGACGTCCACAATCTTCAGACCAAAAACCTGCACTGCTTTCAGAAACTTCAAAACCTCCCTGCTGACCAATACAGCGCTTTCATCATCCTATGTTGCTGGCAGCTATGGAAAAGAAGAAACGAGGTGGTCTTTCGAGATGTTCACCAAAATCTGAGGACAATAATAATTTCGTGCAGATCAGAGGCCTTTCAGTGGAAGGTCAGAATGCCAAAGAAAAGCAAAATGGTCATACAAGCCTGGTCCTCCTTTCTGGAAATGACGGTGAACAATTCTGTGGATGTAATCTAGCCTAAAAAGGCAATTTCTTTCCCAACACTTGTAAACATCTTTGTAATCTGGTTGCCAATGCTATAAATCAATAAAATCAGGTGGGGAGCAATCCCTCCCGTTGAAGTTGTCAAAAAAAAAAAAAAACCAAAGATTCTTGTTTGCTGAATTTGTTCTTGGAGATCTGGAGCCCATGACGATGCCATAACCTGCAGAAGATTTCAAGACGATTTAAAGGCTATTAATTAATGGGAGAAAGTGTGTTTCATAGTTCCAGACGTCACTACTACTTGAAACTCAGTAAACACTTATAAAAAAAAAAAACTCAGTAAACACGGGGTACCTCTAACCTCTGTGCGAAGGTTGGCAGCTGAAGCTTTGCCGAAAGATGGCACCATGTCGTTTTTGTTGACAACAGAGGTAACAAAGTCTTTGCCTGACTCAGCCAAGTCCCAGGTCATGCAAGCAGCTGGACAGGAGCACTTCAAAGTGTTAGAATACCATAGGAGCACATCTAATAACAGGTGTTTAAAATTTCAAAAAAAAACAGGTGTTTATGTGGCACATCTTGCAACCAGATACCAAGAAAAGGGGAATGTGACAACTTTGTTGTGGAAACTTATGATTGCTCCTACATAGTACTCTGTTTGTTTTAGATTAGCTACTTTTATATTTCAGTACTAAGAAATTCTATCAGTGTAAAGTGTCAACAAGAATCCATGGCAGTGAACTTTTCTGTTCTTAAGTTAGCATGCCATGATTTTTATTTTTTACTTTATTTTTGTTGATATTGATGTGTTTGATAGCCAAATCTTAGTTTCTACCTGAATTCTGTACCTGGTCCAAACGCAATACATGAGGATGATGATAACTTATTGTCCTCGCGTAGCATGTATGTTAATATCGCAGCGATACCAGCTCCCATTGAATGCCCAATGATCTAAAATTAGATTAAAAAATAGTGCAGTTCTGTTAGCCAGAAGCAAATTCGAACCATTACTTATTTACTTTAGCTTCAGATATGCAGCATTTTTCAATTGAATTTTCCAAAATATTGATTGCTTAAGAGGACAACAGACACATTATTACTCATATTAGGTTCACTGAGTTCCTTGTAAACTAAACAACCATACTAGGGGATTATTTTTTTGGTTAACCAAAATAAATCAATAATTGATATTAACTTAATATCATAAGAACATGTGTTGTCTGACAACAAATCCCCATGCACATCTTTTATGGCGTATACTGTAATAGGATCAGAAAAGAGTGTTACCTTAACTCTGTAGTTTGGGAATTGTTCGACTGCTTTGCTTAGGCAGGGAATGGCCTGGTCTGCAATCCAACGAGCGGCAGCAACCATTCCACAATGCGCATGTCCAGCCACTAAATTGGATCTACGTCCATCTTGTAATAATACTGAATGATGGAATGGAACTTCTGCAGCAGTTGCGGCAGTCAGACGATCCTTAGTGCTGGTTGCTCCCCGAATGAAAAGCTGGAAGGATTTGGTACTTTCATCACGGACAACCGTGAATGCAGGCTTCATAAACTGAATAGAATCACAAAGTTCTATGAGGTATCGCCAGTCGTCACTTGCAACGTATGCTGTAGAACATCAGCTGGCTCAGAGTAATACAAACCTGTGACTTGGACTTCCTTATGAGAATATCACTCTGTCCATAACCACCAAACTCTAGAAACACTTCATATGGTTTCTTTGAGAAGAACATGCAGAGTCTGAGGTATCTGAGAAGTCCAATCAGCTCCTGCCTTACTCCAGGGCCATCCAGGGGCACACAATTGCTGCCAGTGTACTCATGCTGCAGATTTCCCTGTGAGAGAATGCTTTTCAGTATCATGCATCAAATGGTGATTCTTTACATCTCACCAGATCGCCCAAATCATGAGTTTTCACTAATAAACCAAATGATGATTCTTTACACATCTCAACAGAGATATAACAAACTTTTTAGTCCCTTTTCCAGAAAACTGTGATGGACAATCAGGCAATAAAACTGCATTTTTCTGAAATTTAAAAATTGGGAAGGCTTGTATTGGATTTGACAAGTTCATAACCTACAATAGGAGAAATTGAGGTGAGAAGCAAATCTAGAGAGGGTATTTGTCAGAAATCCTAATTATGCTGAAATCTTTAGAGCTGTCAATGCAATAAGTTAACTGACAGAACATATTCTATTAAGCAACCTTAAATAACTGAAAAAAAGAAGCTAGATATTCTTGCAAAAGTTCTGAGCTACCTACCACAACCCAACTTTTGTTAGAAAAAGGATAAACTGCAGAAGGGCATACCAGGGTCAAAGGATCTAGAAAGTAGAAATTATGTCAAAAAATTCATTCTTTTTATTTATCCAGTTGCTTCTTTATTTTCTCGACAGAAACAAGAATATTCAAACAGGTTTGGCACACTATAAATTCAATTCTTTTTCTATTTCATCGTAGTTGGACAGAGCCACATTTCTATCTGAGCAAGAACACACGCACCGCGCGTCGCCTTCCTACGATAATCACAGCACGTCAGCACCTGGATGCGCATGTAGTGGTTGATCCCGAAGGCGATATCCCCGAGCGGCCACTTGCCGAGCGTCTCGGCGTACGCGAACCCCGCCGTCCTCGACAGCACCGCCACCGCCTCCCTCCAGCTCGCCGGCGCCCGCTCCGGCCACCTCTCGTCTCCCTCCTCCGCGCTCCTCCGCCGCCGCCTCGCCGCATCGGCGTCGTCGTCGCCGGACACCGGGGAGAGGCGCCCCGACCCCGACAGCGCGACGTACACTACGGCCGCCGTCCCCGCCGCCGACGCCACCCGTTTCGCCCCCATTCCTCTGCGATCGACGGTGGTGCGCGCTGCTGGGAGGCGGGAAGGCGGTGGTAGAGTGGAGGCGTGGCCGGCGTGGGCGCCTAAATTTGGGAGGACGGGTAATACGGGATGGACAGAATTACCCCTAGTTGCTAAGTTCTCAAAGATTTCTTTTTTTCTTCTTTTTTTGTTTTTGATTTTAAAAAGTTCGATCACATTTGATTATGTGATACTGTAATTTCGCGAGGTTCTTCCAAAGTGCCATTTTAAGGATTTGTTTGATCCAAGGGCTAATTGTTAGCAAGCTAAAAATGAACTCACTCTTCACTCAAATTAGTTGTAGTACGTCTAAATAAGAGGACTAATAGGTGAGCTAACTTTTTAAAACAAATTTTCAACTTGTTGTTAGCCAACTAGTTAGCTAATTATAGCTAATTTGGAGCAACTATGAGCATATCCATCCTGCTCTTATGAGCATATTGACCGACAAATCTAAAAATGAGGAAATTACCTATCGATGGGCATTTAGAAATTGTTTGTTATTTTTTGAAACATGGTACATATGCAAAAAAACATGTTTGCTCATGCAAACCATGCCCGTGCGCTTCCTACCACTGTAAACGCCTTGAAGACTATAGTGGATAATTTCTTCGTGTTTAATTATATAAGTTTATTCTGGTTTTTTTAATACATAGTTTATGCTACTATGCACCTAGATAGACAATTATGTCTAGATACATAATAAAAGCTATAAATTGTAGAAAAGATAAAATAACTTATAATTTAAAATGAATGGAGTAGACCGTAAAATTGACAAAGCGTCATATGTATCACAAACCGCTGATCCATGACACTACAACTCAAAAATAATTAGTTCAAAAATCAGAATACAGCACTGATACATATTGGCTATTGGGGTAGACAACTCGGTACCAAATGGAAAGTCGTTTCGGTTTTCTCCACATACATATTTTTAGACATATTCTATATTTAGATACATATAGCAAAAGCGATTTACTTAAAAAAGTGAAGACAACGACTATGAAGGGAGTATTATTTGAAGATCACACCATTATCCAAAACACTCACAAATAAACACACTATTGCAACCTTATGCAGATCGTTAGAGGCTGCAAATAATTAGAGGTCTCACATCACTGTACGAAAACTCCGCACGCCATGCAAAGAACCCCTTTATCGGCTTGCCGTTGTTTTCCTTTAGATTGGAGGGCATTTTGGGGAAGCCGACTTGAGGGAATCAGCGCGGGATGCCAGGCCTATTCTTGGTGAATAGGATATTCCCGTGGTGCGAGCCGGAAGATCCTTCGCTGCCGCAGACCGCAGTGCTACTACTCGAGAATTTTTTTGCTTCACTGTCTCTAACTTGTTGACTTACTAAAAACGAACTCTAGAAAAGGCATATTACCCACACTGTGGGAAGAGACCGATGCTGAAAAAGGAGAGAAGGTCGAAAAAGGATCGAGAGAGAGTGTCGAATAGAGGCTCAGACATCATAGCATTGTTCCACTGCAGACTCATGCTAGAGAGAAGAAAAAGACACCCTAGGAGGCATGCATGTTCATGCACCAAATGCTAGACGACTAAAAAACTCTTTTTTTCTGGTTAGTAGTTTCATTTTTTTTAAAGACCCGGTCACCCCGCTTTGATTAATAATAAGGAGCTAGCATACAACAATGGTTACATGAGCGGGAGGTGCTCCCTACTGCAGCCAAGGCTGAAGCTTTTGATCTTGATCCAGATCTCAGGCAATCAAATTCCCACCCCTTGTTTCAACTGCTAGTAGGTATACAGAACTGTCACTGAAATTTTGTTCTCTTCTTTCAGCATTATTGAGTCCCTTGGCGCTGACGCTATAGCTTTCTGGCTGCAAAAGCTCACAAGGCCTTCCATCTCCACCGCATTGGATTCATCAACCATTGCCGCTAAGGCCTTCCCTAGCTCTTTGTTTGTCCAGGTGGTGTTGCTGCCCTGAGTGCCTTGATGGCCTGTTCTGGGAGATCATCACCATACAAATCAATGTATTCAGTCGCATCTGGCGTCGGATGCTGTGGATTGAGGAACTCTAGTTTGAAAAGGGCAAAGGTATCCGGCATCGTTGGACCAACAAATGGACGATGGATGCTTTCCGTGAGTACACTTTACATACAGTAGTGTAATGTACTCCCTCTGGCCATTGTTGCCCACCACTCCGTACTAGTTGACGTGTACACTTGCTGCTGGTTCCAATTAAATTTCCGGCCGGAGGTAGAACAGGGCGGTTCCCATTAAGGCCTGGAAGCACATGTATCTATTTCAATCCACGTGCAAGACCTAAACGTTTGAGACATGGGACTATATATATAGATTTTTTTCGTCACCGCATTTTAAATTGGAAATCAGTTACTGCCTCCATGTTGGTCAAAGAAGTCGTTTTAGACAGCGATACGGTCTCCAAAGCATAACCTTGACTTCTTATTTTTATTAAAATATTTATTGAAAAGTGTTTTATGTATATGTTTATGAAAGTATTTTTCAAGATAAATCTATTCATGTGGTTTTCACATTTTCAAACTCAACAACTTAAAAGTTATTCATGATTTATATTCCCAATGTTTGACCCAAACCTTGTCCAAAACGACTTCTTTTCCAACCTGGAGGGAGTAGGACTTTTAACTGTCATCAGATGTGGCATCAATATAATGTGGTCTAGGTCCTTCACTTGTAACAACCTTTGCCTCTTTCGTTCCTCTTCCTAATAGCTCTCCACCCGGCACACAATAACGATGTTCCCTTGTAACCATTCCAAACTTATAGCATGTCTGGAGAACTTTTAGTTCCGGTTGGCCTCCGGTGTCCGTAAAATTTAGACTCAAGACTAATGTCCACATTAGTCTCGGGCCCCAACACAGCCAGGACTAAATGTGTGAACCGAAGATCATTTCTATACTAGTGATCATACAACATGAGTTATCATGAGCGCTACCGGGATCAGAGTAGTTCGATGATAGACAGGTTCATCTCCTTACGCAAATCAAACACCACGGTCAGATTCGGATATAGCATCATATCATTGCGCATCAATCGGTCTAGCAAACCAAACACACGCTTTTAGATTATGAGGTGTATGATCATGGGTTTAACTCAAATTTTTTTTAACGAAATGGCTTTGTTTATATATGCTTATACTAATTGTTAATTTCTAATGGATAAGGTGGTGATTGATTAGTCCATTCCATCCATTCATAATCATAAATAGAAAAAACCGAAAAGATGATGCCCACTACCACGTTTGTTCTTCAGTTCTTCTCAAACTGAACATCTCACAAATGTGGAAACACCCAAGGTTTACTGTGGCCAATGGTGATCGTTTTTTTTTAAGAAAACGACAAGAAATTTATGTGACGGCCTTGAGTGTTTGCACATTATTGATCGGTGTGCTGGGCCGTCACTGTTTGTGACGGCCAATTACCAGCCCATTAAGTTCATTAAACGCTTGGTCCGCAAGGCATCCTCCCTCTATCTCCCAACAAAAAAGAGAGAATTTTCTCAAAGAAAAAAAACAAAAAGGAGAGAAAAAAATGGGAAAGCAGGTCAATGATTTGTTTAAATCCTCTTATATTGGGAAAAATGATATAATTTGTCCGAAGGACCTAAATGTGTATGCATGTGCCTAATAAAATACAAGGTGCAGTAGTTGCTTTCGAGGCTACTGTAGATACAACGTGCTGTACCTGTAGCATGTAGCCATACCGCGCGCGCTAGTCCAATGGAACCGCACACGTGTCTTACGACCAGCGGCTAAAGCAGAACAAGCAACACAGTACCGTACAAGTATAGAGTGTTTATAATTATAATTTTTTGTATCCCTGGTTGTACTGGACAATAGCTAGTCCTTGACTAATGAAGACTATGACAAAAGAATCTGTAGTACAGTGCCCACAAGGATGATTCCCGCCGGCCTATTGCCCTGAATTTATGCTGTCTTTATTTGGTAATTTTTCGTATACATTATGTGCTTGATTTTTTTATTGTTCCAATAATATGTATTTTGTCATTTTCACTGTAAGAAAAACTGTAAGGGTCCGTTTGGATCCTTGGAATTGAATTCATTCTAATAATTATAATTTAGGCATAGATTAATTAAGATAATAGAGTTGTATATGGAATACATTTGTATATTTATTGTTAGGCATGTAAGAGACATACTTATATGTTGTATTTTTATTGTAGAGAAGTGAGTTGAAGAGTGTGTTATAAGTTAGAGAGTAGAATTATAGTATAGTGATCTGTAGAATCAATTTCTATCCTTCACCCTATGAATTTGAAATAGACTTATTTGTGAGCTTGGGAAAGTCATGGAATGTCAAATTCCAATCCAAATAGCCTAATTATGTAGATTTCAATTCCTCCAAATTAAAGAGATCCAAACAGCCCCTAATTTTTTCTTATGACCTATTCTTTTGTTTAAACTAATGTGGTATATAAAATTATCATCTAAAAACATCTACAAACTCAGGCATCTAAACTATAGCAACTCTCTTATTTACTGATGACATGCAGCAAGACCCACGTACGTTGAGCCTGCTGGCTCCGAGCAAACAAAAATCGTTTCCACTTCTTCCAGGTCTGGCTCGTGGTTATGGTCTGTATAAGATAGACCACGACGAGCATATCTGTGAGCAAGAAAACCATCACCCTCTGTTCCAAAGTATAGGTCATTTAGACGTTTTTAGATACATAGCTTTTTTATGCACTGTCTAATATAACAATATGTCTAGATACACGTAAAAGGCAAAACGACCTATGCATTGGGGAAGAGGGAGTAGCAATCAAACAACTGATGTGTTTATCTATTACATTACAGTCAACCGAATAGGCAGACTTCCCTGGTCACCAAAGTAACCAGCCCCTACATATATAACACGAGGCATCAATGCAACACTCTGGGTGGGCGGATAGACGATTATCGATGCTGAGATTCATGTGGACGTGTACCGCCTCCCTCTGGTTTCAAACTAAGAGCATCCATGTGCGAGTGTAGTGCAGTGTACTCCTTTGTGCTTCTAGGTATAGCTAGCGTGGTGCTAGCTTCGAGCATGATCGTCGTACTCGTACCTACGGCTTGTTCAGCTGCAAATTTTTTTGCAAAATAACCATGTAGCACGTTTCGTTGTTATTTGACAATTAGTGTCTAATCATAGTCTAATTAGACTTAAAAGATTCGTCTCGTCCGTTTCGTCTAAACTGTATAATTAGTTTTATTTTTTATCTATATCTAATGCTTCATGCATTGTCTAAAGATTCGATGTGATGAGGAATCTGAAAATTTTTGCAAAATTTTCTGGTAACTAAACCGGCCCCTAGCTGATAGGATGGACTGTACGTCGTCGCATCGCGAGACGTTCATGCAGAGACGTTTGCGCCATGCATGCAAGCCTTGGCAAGCAGCTGCAGCAGGGCCGAGCCCCATGGGTGTGCGAGAGGTGCGGAGGAACAGGGCCCCCAAATTCCAGGGCCCCGCAGGTCGTTATCCCACCGCGATGTGATAGATCGACGTTGCAAAAGTATCGAGCACCCGGCGCACGGTAGTTGCCGCTGGTTGATGTTACTTGACTACATTACATCTATCATTCTATGATGTGTGCGAACCATGAAGCAAGTGACTACTCTTGAGTACGTGGTGACTACTCGACTTAGAGGATCAAACCAATGCAATTAACTTTTCTAGGATCAAGCCCAGTACACGGAGATGCAGCTAACTTTTCTAATGGGTACAGTAGTAGCACCGTGATCCAGCGACAACGCCTTATATGCAATTTTAATCTTCTCCTTCAATTTAAATTCTAGTATCATTTGTATGATTATGTCTAATATTCCAACACCAAGGCATGTCTTCAAGCAAATATCAATCTACTTAAGAAAACAACAAATAATAGATCAGGATTTAACTCAGTTTTGAAAAATAGTTACGAAATAATTATTATAAAAGAAAATAGGCACGTGAAAAAAGGTCTTAGTTTAGGATTTTGTAAAGAGCCTGAATTTTGCCGGCTCGGCCCTGCACAGACACAAGCACTCAGATTCATGATGGATCCTTTGCATGGACTTTCTCTTGCTGCCTCCTCCAGTACCTGCGGCCGTTGAATGCGTAGTAGCAGTACCTACACCTAGCCTTGACGGGGTCCGGGTCCGGCGGCGGGTCGATCGATTCATCAGACCATGCATGCATGCGGCCGGCCGCCGTCGTCGCCGGCACCGGCACGCGCGGAAGCCGGAGGTCGGAACGAAACCGGCCTCCACTACTCCAGCTTGCATTGGCTGCATGCTTTATTCGAAGCCCGTTCACACCGTCGATCGCTCACACGACACGAATAGAATACGGCCGGCGGAAGACTCGTACGCACTGCCTGCCTCTGCCGAAGCGGAGCGGAGCCGGCCACCGGAACCCACACGCGTCGGCACGAGCCTGGCGTCCCCCATCACGGCCCAGGGGCCCGGCCCGGGCTTCGGTGACGCGATGGGGCCCAGCAGCTGGTGTCCCTGGGCTACTCGTGCTCCTCCTCGGGAGCCGAGACGTGGGGCCGGGGAGCGTGGGCCCGGAGCGTAGGGAGGGGGCCGGCGCATGTGGGGGGGGACGCCAGGCGTGTCGGGTCATGGACTCCAGGTCCGGGCCCCGGGCCGTCCGGCCGGTCAATCAGGCCCCGCTGCCCGGCCGTTGCTGCCTCGCTGCTGCTAGCTAGTACGAGGGTGCGTTCACTTCGCGAAAAGTAGCTGAAAAGTTACTGTAGCATTTTTCGTTGTTATTTGGTAAAATTTGTCCAACTATAGATTAATTAGACTTAAAAGATTCGTTTCGAACTTTACAGACAAACTATGCAATTAGTTATCTTTTTTACCTACGTTTAATGCTCTATGCATGCGTCGAAAGATTTGATGTGATGTGTGTAAGAGGAAATATTTTGGGTTGGGAGGGGGAAGTGAACGCGGCCCGAGTAGTCTGGAACTGCTCGCACGCGCACGCACACCGCTTTCTTCTCCGCCTCCCGAAGCTCTACTTCACCGCCGGCGAAGTAACTTTTTTTCTCCCCCTCCTTCCGCTCTATAAACAGTTTTATTGACGAAGCTGCTAAAACTGTGTCTAGTAACGTTTGCTAAAACATTTTTTTTTCTTATAATAGTCGATGAAAAAATGACCATAATACCTCTCCTTTTTTTCCCTTTATTTTTCCTCCTCTTCTATTTCTTTGATGAAGATGTTCGGCTACTACCTACGAGATGGTGAGATGGCAACAACTACCCGTACGAGATAAGTGTAATGCTGATGAAAACTTTCAAGTTGGGGTTTGCCATTATATCATGAATGATATTATGAACGTATAGGACATTAAATAGCCTCCACAAATTAGGCAACCGTGCATCGCTCATGAACTTTAATGAGCTGTTTATTACTCTCACACCCTGATTTAAATGCTTGTAGCCAGAGTATTATTTTTTTTTCTTTCACAAAAAGGCCATGCTGAGGGAAAAAAAGCATGGATTTGCAAGCTGCCAATCCAACAAATGCTGAGGACGAACGTATGGTTGTGTAAGACGATATGAGTCCTCAAAATCATAAATAATGAACGGAATACAAATGTTGCCATTACAAATGACTTGGGATATGCTTGTTTTCAGGCGAGCTCGCCTCACCAGAGCTAGGTACGAGGAGCTTGCCAGCTCGTGCGAGCCGATTTGGCTCACTTGAGCTAGCAAGAGCTAACCTTGCACGCACAAGACTCGAGAAAAGTTTGCTCCAAATCCAAGTGCCTGGTTCTCGCTCGTTATCCTGACTAGGCAAGACAGCACAGTACCCAGCCAAGAACCCAAGCACGCTCTTGCTCTCTCCATGCCAGGCTGGTCACATAATGCCAATTCATAGGCCTATAAAACTATATTTTGTGTTGATTATTAAATCCACGCTACTGCAATTCACTGGTTTTAATTTTAAAACACATTGCCATAAGTTTTGAAATCAGAAATATGCCATTTGCTTTTTTTTGGCAATATATATACCACTACGTAAATTTCTCGTACGGTTCTACCATACGTGGGACCGTATATAATCCAGCCTGCTCACCTCAGTTAAATGCATTTAAATTTCAAGAAAATAGTTTCTATAACACACAAAAAACCCTTTTGTGCTCATGATGAATACTACCATTATATTGCTCTTGCATCTATCTTCTACAAGAAAAAAAACTAAAATGGCAAGTCTTGTTTGCAAGGCTGTTCTCTGGGTGTACCTACAGCATGTCCTGCCCTAATCAAGGAGAACATTCTTTGCAACAATTATAGCCCACCTACTGTGCTCATCCCCCACCGTGTCATCTGTACTAGTACGTGTTGCAGTTGTCATGCACGCCTAGCTGGATATGTGCACACACATCAACTCCTAGCCTTTCTTGCTCCCCTCCTCCAAATCAGTAAATGCAGGAATTTTTTTTAGGTTTTTCCTTTCCAAACAAAAAATCAGCACAGCTTGATGCCAATTTGTTGCTTGCCAACTCATTCCAATACACTCTTATGTTTTCAGCCATCATTTTGGTTAATTTGAAGAGTATGATGATTATGTCTCTCTGGACACTCATCACGGATTGAAGAAAAAAAGGGGTTAATAAGGTTCATGTTTCCTCCTCCTTATAAGCTTGACGATCTATCTATTAGTGCTGTGGTACTACCATGTCAACATGATGTCAATCAAGTAAAGAAAATGTTGGCTAAATACTGTACTTAAGTGCCACCCCCAAACTCCAAAGTATCCAAGGAAGGAATTGGAGGGGGTCCCACGCTCAGATGCAGCACAGGGACCCACATAAAAGACCCCAGCCCCACCTGTCATCATGATTGGCCCAGCTGCCTTGTGGGTCCGTTCCAAGCTTACAGTACAGCCCTGCACTGGGAGTGGGGCCTGCCTTGATTGAGGTTTCCGATTTACATCTCGGAGCAGCGGAGCTATTATTAGGCCTGGTTTAGATACCCAAGTTTGGATGTAAAATCTGTATAGTAAATGTCACGTCACATTGTAGCAATTTTGTTTTTATTTGGTAATAATTGTCCAAATCTTGATTAATTAGGCTCTAAATGTTCGTCTCGCAAAGTACAATAAAACTGTGCAATTAGTTTTTTATTTCATCTACATTTAGTACTCCATATATGTGCCGACATTTTGATGTGACGGGGAATATGAATTCTGCATAGTAAATTTGGTGGGCAAAGTTGGGAATCTAAACAAGGCCTTAGATGAAAATATGTACTACCTGGAGTAGTGACCAAGTTTAAGCCTATTTTATTAGATGAAATCACAAACAATGTATTTTCTAAACTTTAAATTAATTATACGCATGTGAACGTATATTTAATAAGTATAACAAACATTAGACAAATTATATGAAATGTAAGAATTGCTTTTGGATTTGTCTCTCTTGACTACAATAATACTTCACCCAGCAAGGGGCCACAGTTGATCTCCATTTGTTTTTTTTTTTCCATTTTCATTTTGCACGGAATAGTAGAACTAGTATATCACATTCTCATCAAAAACGAAAAATGTCAATCTTTTCGTTCAAAAATAATGTCAATCTTTTGCTGAACTGACGTGCTCAAGGTTTAAATAAACACCATGCAAAATTGAAACACAGTTTTTTTTTAAAAAAAAACTCCATGCTCCATTTCATTATTATTTTTGTCTTTCTCCAACGTCCGATGACCAACAACAGCTCATGCACACATGAGCATACCGGGTGACAACTCACCCCACACACACACACACACACACACACACACACACACACACACACACAACAACTACTACTACACCAAAAAAAAAAATTAACTCTTTCCATCTCTAAATCCAATTTGAATTTCACCTTTCCTTTGAATCCCTATCCTATTGGCCAATCGTCAACTAGAGCCGCCTTGAAAATCTCAACACATTTTTCTCAAAACCAAAATAAATAATAAGGAGAATTAGAGCATGCCAACTCATCCCAATACACCCTTTTGTCCCCCCATTCACCTCCTTCCGGTTTTAATCCCCAAATTTAAAACCTTTCACCTTTTCTAATCTCTCTCACTCACATTTGGAAAAATATTTGTCCCCAATTTAAAACCTTTCTCCTTTTATAATCTCTCACTCACATTTGGAAGATATTAATCAGAGGAGACAGCAGAGAGAGACTTGAGGCAGAGGAGGCGAAGCAGAGTATTGTTACTGCTGGTAGCCTCCTCTTCTAGTATCATCGAGTACAGAGTACAGAGCATTGTAAACACATCCCCTCCCCTCCCCTCCCCTGCCGCCGCAGCAGGCGCTGCAGCTTCTCTCCCCTCCTCAGCTGCAGCGGCAGCCGGCGGCTGTTCCGCTCCCCTCGCCTCCCGCTTCCGTTTCTCCCGGGCCGGGGTGGCGGGGTATCTATCTCAACCGATTCTCACGGGAGAAAAGGAGCCTCCTTTTTCGGTGTCCGCGTGTTCCGCGCTGTGGGCGCGTCTTGCGGCGGCGCCGCCTGGGATCGCCGCTGCTTCGACTCCCTCACTCTCCATCTCCCTCCTCTTCCTCTCCTCCCGCGGCGGCGGCCAAGAGGGGAGGCAGAGAGACGGACTCATGAAGGGCCTAGTAGTAAGTACGTTCTCCTCTCGTCATTAGATTGCTGGCTTGCCTGATGATTTTCCGCCTTCTTCTCGGATTTTTGTCGCGCCATTAAAGACGGCGCTTTCCATGCTCGCTCCCGAATGGGCGGGCGGCTCTTGGATTCTCGTTTTCGGCTTTACGCGCGTGGGGCGCATAGCTTGGTGATTTCACTGTGGCTGTCGAGCGCCTGGCATCCCGTGCGATGCGTACTGGATTTCGGGATCTTGGTCAGGGAATGAATGGCGGGCCCTCTCGTTGCTCCCCCTGATCGTTCGTCCCCCGCGGAGATCTTGTGGCAACGGAGAGATGGTTTTGGTTCCGGTTGAGCAGCGAAATTTTAGGAGCTTTGATTCGAATGATTTTAGCTTCCAATTCAATGCGCCGTGTTTGGTTGGTTTGGATAGATTGATTTGCTAACTCTTGCTGCGGCCATGACGACGGCAATGCCGCTCTGCCGCTCTGCTCTGCAGGTCGTCCTTCTGGCATTGGTGGTGCTGGCCGCCGCGGCCGCGCTCGGCTCGGCGCGCGGCGAGCTGCGGGACCAGGCGCCGCCGGGGTCGCGACCGCACAGCGTCACCATCACCGAGTTCGGCGCCGTCGGGGATGGCAGGACGCTCAACACGGTCCCGTTCCAGAACGCCGTCTTCTACGTCCGCTCCTTCGCCGACAAGGGCGGCGCGCAGCTGTACGTGCCCAGGGGCCGCTGGCTCACCGGCAGCTTCAACCTCACCAGCCACCTCACCCTCTACCTGGAGGAAGGTGCCGTCATCATCGGCGCAAAGGTAGTGTGGGGGCATTGATTTGCTTTCGATTCCGTTTCTTGTCACGGGTTGTTAAGGCAGTAGTAGTTACAGAGATTCTGCTCGCGTTGGCATTCAGAGTATGTGTGCGATTGGTGCCTATCCTTTTCAACCTGCATTGGCTGGATGTGAGCTGGTAGTAGGATTGGTATTACTGATCTGGTCATCTTAGTCTGTTTAGATATGGTTGTTGGTTGTACCTCAGGAAGGAGTGATTTGGACATCTGTGAGGTGAGAGTCACATGCCATGGATTTGGACGCCATCTTTCCTGCTCTTATATGTTCTTTGTTATTGCTTCATATCATGGGGAAAATCCTTTGCAGGTATCACGATAAGTAGTATTCAAGTTTTGTTCTAGATGAGGCTTGGAGTTGTTTCTGTTTGCTTTTACTGTATGGAGTGAGTTTTTGGAAGGTGAAACATAGCTATTGCTGCGAGGATTTTCTCTTTTGACATGCTTAACTCTTTAGAAACGTGGTTTGACACTACACATTGTACACCATATATGTATTTTGGATGTAAAAAGGCAAGCAATGCCATGTTCTTCAGATATGAAGATTTTTGTATTTTTAATTTGTTTTATTTCTCATTGTAGGATCCATCACAATGGCCGATCGTGGAACCTTTGCCATCTTATGGCCAAGGGACTGACCTTCCTGGTCCTAGACATCGAAGCTTGATAAACGGATACAACTTAACCGATGTTGTCATAACCGGTAACTGCTTTGTTCTGTCTTGTATATGGATTTTTCAGCCTTGTGTTCTTTAGTCAAAATTTAATGGTCCTTGCATGTCTTGTCCACTTATTCCAGGGAACAATGGAGTTATTGATGGTCAGGGCTTAGTATGGTGGCAGTGGCTGCGCTCCCATGAGCTGAACCATAGTCGACCTCATATTTTGGAGTTTCTGTATTCTGAAGATATCGTGATCTCAAACTTGACATTCTTAAATTCACCAGCCTGGAGCATACATCCGGTGTACTGCAGGTGCAATGCCATTAACTAAGCTTTGTGTGTAAGGTGTGTGCTTTGGTGAATATTAGTTGCTTTTGTACTAATGCATAATGTCTTTGTATTCTTTAGTAATGTAAAGGTCCACAATGTGACGATTGAGACCTCACTGGATGCTCCACTGACTGATGGCATAGTTCCAGGTATGTTTTTTTTTTCTCTAGTCTGAATACATTTTTTTATGTTTTATTTTCATATAGCATAGATATTTTAATTCATTCTTGCTGGTAGCATTTAATGCCTTAGTGCTGAATGCAGCAAAAACATCCTGATTCCTGAAGAAACACCGATTCTCCTTTTCCCTTTTCTTGTTTTTTTTGGGTAACATCCAAGCCTGTATAATATGCCCCAATTGTTCCTTCATAGCCTTAACAAAGAATCTGAACTACTCATACCCTGTAACTCTTAAATGCAGTTGACAGCGATGACAAGAAGTTTTTACTTATTTCACTAATTGTTCATTCTTGCTCCAGATTCATGTTCAAACTTATGTATTGAAGACAGCACCATAAGTGTCAGTCATGAAGCAATTTCACTGAAAAGCGGATGGGACAAGTATGGCATTTCCTTTGGGAGGCCTACATCTGACATTCGTATCAGCAGAGTGGATCTGCTATCATCTTCTGGAGCTGCTCTTGCATTTGGGAGTGAGATGTCTGGAGGGATTTCAGATATTCATGTTAACCACCTCTGGATCCATGATTCCTACAAAGGTATTTCTTTCAAGACATCACCAGGTCGTGGGGGTTACATAGAGGAGGTGGTCATCTCTGAGGTACAAATGGAAAATGTCCTTGTTGGCATTGAGTTCACTGGTAACTGTTCAACCCACCCAGATGACAGTTTCGACCTGTCTGACCTCCCGACGATTGATCAAGTCACTATGAAGAACATGGTCGGCACAAACATCTCGGTTGCTGGAGTTTTGTCAGGAATCGATAGTGCCCCATTCACAGCTATCTGCCTTTCCAATCTCAATTTCTCTATGGCTACTGATTCTGGTTCAAGTTCCTGGTCTTGTTCCAATGTTTCTGGCTACTCCGAGGCTGTCTTTCCTGAAACTTGCACAGAGCTCCACGATCCATCTTCCAGTCCTTCCATCTGCTTCTCCCTTGCTAGCTACAGTGCCATTGCAACAGCATAAATGTTCATCCTTCCATTTCTTGTTCTTCCCATTTCTTGTTGCAGTCCTTACACGATCCGATTGAGCCTCCATCACCATCTTTTTCTCAATTCTTTCCCAATAAACAAATCAGGAAAAAAGAACAATATCACTGCCCCCTCAAATGGTCCTGAGGCTCGGATTATAAGCTGCGTGATGACCTTGAAGGGGAAGAATCAAGTGGGGCTTGTGGACAGCTAGGTGCTTGCTTGTACAGCTACATTTCTTTATTCAATCTGTAAGAAGGATTTTTTTTTTGGTAGGTGTTGAGTGCAGAACAGTTGCTTCATACTATTGTCATCTGGTTATAAATTATCAAACATCATGATTAAATTATATGTGTATATTCCATCCCCACCTTTGAGCGTTCATTCAGTCTGATTGATTGAAAGGCATGGCATGTTATCTTGTAAGTCTGACAGGCTGGCTGTGAATGTAGAGCCAGGGTGCTTTGGTATAAATAAACAACTTGGTGTCAATTGGGTTGTTAGACTGATGCTGATTGCTGCTTTTGTCCTCTCTGGGGGACAGTATTAGCTTGGCACAATTGGCATGGTTTGCTCCAATGAGGGCATGTTAGGTTTGCCAATTGTGCAAGCCTCTTCAACTGCCACCTGCTGCTGAACAGCTGATAGAAAGTTGTCGAGACTTGAGAGCTGGTGGCCTGATGACATGTTTGAGCTGTTCATCATGGCCTTATTCTTGTACCCTTTAGAGGAAATCTCTTGATGTCATAAAGGTTGTTGAAACTTCGTTATGTTCCTGTAGGGCTGCAGGAACTGTTATATTATATGAACTGAACTTATACAATAGGTTTGTATTGGATTTACATTCAGTCGGTTTGGTTGCTTACCAGGGTCGGGTCTGGAGTTCTTTTTTTTTTCACCTTTTTTTTGGGAGTTGGTGTGTGTGTGTCAGGCTATTTAATGTTATCTGCTATTATTTTTTTTATTCTTGAGTCGTCTCCATACAAGTGAGGTGAAATTATATCTTGCTGTTCTTTAGTAAAGCCACGTGGAGCAAGGAGACATGTGCCTCCACTAGGCTCTACCCTGAATACAGTAAGGCAATACTCCTTAAGTCCACATACATAATTATAAGTCTAAAGGTGCATCCCACAAAGTCTAGATCTACATATACTGAAATTAAATCCTAAAAATACGATCTCAATCTATGTGAATCTTGATGGTTGGTTCATGGAGTGAAATCCTATAGCTTGACCCTGCGAGTACAACTCACACGAGTGGAAGTTGCGAGTAGCGACTTGGGACCTCTGCATGACCCTGGGGTTAGCACCATGTCTGTCGAGAGAATGACCCGAGGTGCTAACCTAGTGGGCCAGGACAGAACCCTCACGGCGGTTATCGTCACATTGCATCTCTATCTCATTTAAGCTTTCACATTCTTTATCATGTACCTAGGTTGTGTACTTACTATTCTAGATAGATAGCAACACACTTAGCAAAACCTTAATTGCACATTCTTACATAGGTTTTGATAAGTGGAATTAGAGGCCAAATTTAGAGTAGAAGTTTTAGAAGCCTAATTCACCCCTCTTTGGCGTCATGGTCCCTTCAAGTGGGGTCAAAGCCGGTTGGCTTAATTTGGATCCTTGGCTTAACCGCCATTGAGTCAACACTATTTAGAGTGCTTAGGATGAATACCCATGGGCCCTCCGCACTGTGACATCACTAATTTCCCGTATTGGAGTGCTAGAATGGATTGCTATGTAGAAGTGGTCGATCTAGGTGTTTAGAGAGTAACTCATGGTGGGATGAAACCCCTAAAGAATCCCAAAAAACCCATCATCATAAGTGATGAAAAAGAAATTCATCTAAATGCTCGAGCAAAAAATTGTTTGAATCAATGAGCATAGACATTTTTAACAGTGTTCACTTTAACTAAAGAAAATAAATTTTGGTTAAAATTACATGACCTCCATGACAGATCAAGCAATATCCGTGAGAAAAAACATTGCTTAACTAAACAGACCTATGATATTTTCACTATAAAATAGAAGTTTGTGACCAAAAAGATGACTAGGGATTTCCCCCCTCCCATTTCATTAAGGAACATATCTGAACAAACTTTATATGTATGATCTTTCCAATTCTTTTTTCTTAATTGATCTGTCAAAGTTAGAAGTCCTTGACTGCACGCTCTTGGTGATATTTGATTCGAGTTGGTCATGCAGTGTCATGTTCGGGCGCAAGTACACCAGGCGTCGCCGAGCCAGGGACGTGCGCCGCGCCCAGGAACGCGCCGAGCAGCAGGCTCAGGCGGAGCAGGGCCCAGCCCTGGCCACAAGTCACGATAGTGGCTGAGAAGGAAGGAATTGTTAGCTGATTAATAGCCTTCCATTATTTGTTATCTTTCTATTATTAGTTCCTAAATTAGAGGAGCTTGTTGCTCCAGTTGGTTGGGCCTGAGGCCATTTATCTCCTGAACCGCACATTCAGAAGAAGGAAAAGAAAAGATTATACCTATCTAATCCCTCCCTCTTATCTTCAGCCGCCAGGGGGCATAACCCGGCGACGTTCATCGGCGTGGGGGCAAAACCCCGCCGGCTACCATGGATCAAGGCTACGAACTACGTAGCCGAGGTCCGCCCGTTCTTGGGCTTGAAGCCCTTGACATGCAGTAGAACTTCATAGTATACTACAATAGTAGCATCAGATTCTAGTTGGTCTATGGTGCAGAGCTTCATAAATCCTTGTTTTTCCAAAATGCAACTGCCTGTTCTGATAAACAAGAAGTAATGACGTTTAGGGTTTGACTGATCGAAGCACAATAGAATTTTTTTTATGGTGCAATGTCTCATGACAAATGAATACACATGCATAATGCTCAACGACCATTACTTGGCATGCATCTATAGAATGGGCTAGAAAATCACACTATCATTTTTAACCCTGTTAATTTTTCATTCTTGCAAAGATGAATGCCTATAAACTACTAGTTAAGTGCCCAATCCTTTTATGAAAGCTATACCAGAGTTTACAGGAGACGAATTGACAGTTACAAGAAATAATTGGCTACAATATATCAATGTATATTTTACATTGGCAGTATTGCCTATACGTACACCAATATTTCCTACACATTTTGCATTGCTGATTAGTTTAGTGATAGGATATGGTAGTGCCTTTTGGGAGCAATATTGTCTCCGATTTTTACCATAGGATCATCCGATCATGACTTGCTGGTGCTGAGATGGACCGTGATAAACAACGGTGTGATCGAATGAAGCAGTTGCTAGAGCTGTTGCTGCAGGAAGCTGATGGTCAGAGATTCAGTCATAGTGCACACGAGAGATCAAAATCAGTTAAACACATAATAATGCCAAAGAAAAAAAAAATTCATAACTGCCCATTTTTTATAATCTCGACCATGAGGAGATGACATTCCCTGGATTAATAAACTTATTTAACAATGGGAGTATACATCTAATAAAACAACTCAAAGTATGAGGCTTGAGCAAAGCCATGTCGATCTATGCACCATGCTGTTAGTTGTATTTGTATTAAGAAAGCAAGGAAAAGAAAAAAATTCTACTTTTGAAACCTCAACTATGAAACGATTCCTTTGACACTCTACACTATCAAAATCGTTCACCTTTGGCTCAAATTTGTTTTTCTAGTAATGTGGAGACATGAGTAATGAAATAGTTTTGCATCTTAGAAAATTAGGGAACATTTAGAGTTTCTGATTTTGTCTGCAGTTGTACATAGAGATTCTATAACCAAAATATTTTATTCACTTACAGTAAAGCATTTTTTTCTTGAAAAAAGAAATTTTAAACTAAAACTCCAAATTGATTTAGGTTTTCAGTGCACTTAGCCATATACTAGTTCTTGCATGATTTCCAAATTTTAAATACTAATAAATGAATTTAAACAATGATTGAAAAGCTCCCATATATAGCCCATAGGATTGCTCAGAACTCAAATCAGTTTGATATGGACTATGGAGTGAATTCAATCTTAATCAACACAATGAAAATGGTTCAGTTTTAATTTTATACACATGGGTCTTCGTTGTACTTTAGTGTCACCCGTAGCATTTTTTATTGAAGTTAAAAATGTTCCCAGGTGAGAATTGTTTTGAGTTTTTATAAACTCGTTACAGACTTTTACAATTCAAATAAGCTGTTGGCCATATAGCTCATTAATGTCATTTTAACCAGAACGATTTAGTAGTTGAGGATTGAAAAAAAAATAGTTTCATAGCTGAGTTGTGAAGCAGACAATCCCTGTTTATCAGGTTGAATAAATATAAAATGATTTTTTCTTAAGAAAAAAATTATATATATTGAAAACGTTTGACAGGAGCTGTAAACTTGTGATAGCAATTAGATAGATAGATAAACAAGTTCACATGTGGCAAAACGGACAGTTATGAAAGTAATCATCACTATAAAAGAATGGTTTGTACTTATGCACTCACTTGCGCAGATGAAGATTGTGGTTGCTGGTGATGCTGCTGCTGCTGATGGTGGTGGTCAAACATGGCCGCGCCACATGCCGCTGCCGACGCCCAGTTCTGGAAGCTGGCCTCGTCGCCAGGCCTGGGCAGGTCGAAGTGGCCACCGCCAAAGTCCATGACGGCGCTGCCGTCGTGCAGCTCAACAGCATCCGGCCTGAACATCCGGTCGTTGAAAAGGTTGGGGTGGTCGAAGCAGGGTGCGTACGGGAACTGCGCGCCCAGGTGCAGCGACGTCAGGCACTCGGCCTGGCTGAAGTCAGGCGGCGGCGGGGGCGGCTGATGCACCGCCGGCTGCCCGTGCTCACTGCCGCCACCGGTGTCCGTCTCCTGCTTGGCCATGCTGAAGTAGCCTGGGTAGCCCTGCAGTGACGTGCTCGTCGAGCAACCAGCAATGTCTCTGCGCCAAGATCGTATCAGTTTGTTGGTCAGTTTACAGAAGATGAGTTTGTTCATCAGAGAGCAATGGGCATTTTGGAGGTTTGAACTCACCTCTGATGGAGCAGGCTGGAGTCGTCCGGTAGCATCATGGCTTGTTGCCCATCGGCACCGCCGTTTTGGAACCACGACGAAGGGCCCGGCTCACCGGTCAGTCCTAGAGGCAACTGCATGTCGGTCTGGAACTGAAAAATGGCAGGAGGCAACATCTTGTTCAGATATCCAAGCCTGAAAAACGTCTGACACGCACCTGAAGCTGAGGTTAGTTAGTTACCTGGGCAGCAGCACACTGTAGGCCGATCAGATGTTGCTTTGCAAAGTTCTCCTGGAGAGATCCAAATCGATGCAGAAGTCAGAACTAATCTGAGCTACTGATTTTCTTTTTTACTTAAAACGGCATTATCTGACTTGATATTCAAAATTCAGATATAGTGAATTGTTGCTAGATATTGCGATTATAAAGTGTACATTGGCCCAGCTTCTCTTGAAAGCTTAAACGAGAGATAAAGTGTTAAAATATATCATCTGAAGTCAACCAGAAGGTTACAAATGCGTACCTTATGGATTTGGATGCGTTTTAGAGATTCTTTGAGAGATTGCTCCATTGCTCTTATATGGTCGATATTCTCAACTTTCTCAGGATCGCTCCAATAACTGAAGAACAAATCGTCTAGCTGTTACACTTCTCTCAATTTTTTGCCCATTATTTTTGTGATAGGCTATTATGAATTTTATAATCATTGCCATAGATGCATAACAGGGCCACCTTTAACAGGATCATGTGTCATGAAAGGAAAATCACAGCAGCACTGAATGGAAAGATTTCAAAAGATATGCATGCTCAAGTGAGTTGATGCTATTCACCTGAGACGCTTTTGAACCTCTGCCATTTGACACTGCAATGAACCGAGATGGCCTGACAACTCCTGTCAAATTATTGAAATCCAAACACAGCATTAGAAACATGAAGAAGGAAGAAAGAAATCACATGACTTGCTTGTTCTAGTTGTCGATTTGTTATACTCTACCTCGACTGTCTGACCCCTGCAATTGATTCAGAAATAGTGTCAGTGATTTCTTTGTAATTAGGCATTTCTATTAGTTGATATGAGCATTCTAATTTTAAAAAAATGGCAGAATTACCCAGAGCCTAAGAAGTCTTGAATATTTACATCGTGGTCTAGCTTCTTGAAAGTCTTCTTTAGGGCCTTTTGAGCACAACAAAGGGAGATCATTGAGGTCATGCATTCTGAAAAGTGGTAAGGTAAGAGAGTAACCGTGTCGACAAATCTGTTGGTTCAGAAAACTTACTTCTAAGCTCTCCAATTTCCTGTTCAAGGGTAGGAAAAGAATACTAGTTAGTACATATTTTCATGAACACGTATGTTTAATTTAGAAGATCAATATATAGGACCTGCAGAATTACCTTTTAGCTCTCTCTTGAGGGGTTAGCTGCGCATATTTTGCTATGACTTCCTCAATGTTGCTGCAGAGACAACAATGTGTAAAGGAAAGATATAGTGCAAACTAATGATTCAAATTATCATCTCAATTTTTTTTTTGACAAATCATTGGACGAGCTACTTAGGTAAAAGACTATTTGAATAGAATAATGAAAAGAAAATCATAAAATGGAATGACATTTCAAAAAAGCAAAATACGCATTTAAAATTTGCAATGGTTATCCCAATTTCGCCACAAAATTCACCCATTGCGAAATTCAATAAGAAAAAGTCAATCCATGTTGACAAAGCAAAATCAGGAATGGACGATGCATGCATGCACATACCTTCTTTCGCCGATGCAAATGGTGGGTTTGCCGGTGGGCGAGAACATGAGGAGGATGAGATCGATGTCACACAGGATGGAGAGCTCCTTGGCCTTCTTGAGGATCCCCGACCGCCGCTTGGAGTAGGTCACCTGCCTCCCGCTGCTGTTCTCCAGCCTCTTGATCTTGAGCTTCACCCTCCCCATCGCGGAGATGACGAGACTGATGAGAGGTGCCGCCGCCGCCGCCCCTCCTCAAGACCACACCGATCGTCACAGACGCCGCCGCCGCAGTCTCTATGTCCCAATCCCAACGGATCGTCGAGTTCTTCCTGAACGGATTCAACGCCAGCAGGCAATTGGACTGCGCGAGCTGAACAATCGATCCGTGGAACTGCTGGGAGCCTAGCATATGTGCATATGCTTGTCTCTTCGTTCTGCGACGTGAAATCGGACGGACAAACCGGCCGGCAGACGGTGGTGGCGGGGTCGGACGGCCGTGGAGGAGGATCGGGATTTATAATGTCGACGAGGAGGAGCTGCTGCTTGATGACCCCACGCACGGCACGGCTTGTGAATGCAGAGGGGAGGGGAGGGACGAAGGAGGAGGAGGAGGAGGGATCGCGCCAAGAAGCAGCCGGTGAAATCGGCAGTCGACCGGGCCGGCGCGGGAGAGAAGGAGGAGGAAGGAGCGGCTGTGCGTGGAGGGAGAGGAGGGCAGAGAGGGAAACGCGCGGCAGGTGGTTCAGCTTCCCTCGCGCGCGCACGCAACTGACGCAACTCACTCACTCACAAGGCTACTCCTACTGGCTTGTCTCCTCGTTTTTTACGGCGCGCGTCCAAGAGCCGTACAGAAGTACAACTACTCGGAAGAAGACGTCATCCCTGTATCGCTCCGGTTGACGAATCCTTGTTGAACTGTAAAGGCCGAGTATTTAGGGTCACTCAACATGCAAAACCGTGTGCTAAACTACCATTTGTTATGGTTTTACCTGACACATGACAGTGGTTTTGACCGGTCAACATATGACTCGGCAAATGTTCAACATATGTAATCGGTAGTTCATGTACAAAATGATGGTAAACGGTAGTGCATGTACAAAATGAAAAAAAAGTACTAGACCCCACATGTCATCCTCTTCGACAGAGGTTAAGACAAGTGGATTTATACTGTGGTGAACATGGTTCATGTGAACGATGTATAGGCCTCGTTTCTTAAGGGTGTGTTTGGTTGCTGGATGAGGCTTGCATCATATATCTGGATGAGTGGATGCAGGCTGAGTGGAATCGTATTTCAAAAAAGCTGGCGTTAGGTGAGATTGCATGAGGGGATGCAAAAAGGTTGAGTTGTTGTTTGATTGATTGTACGAGCGGATGCAATCCATTTAGTTTGAGAGTCTCATCAAGGATCCTAAAAACTCGCATGGTTGAGCAGGCGTTGGACAACCGGGTGTGGATACAGGACATACGTGGTGGTCTTTCTTTCTCTTAATTGTCTAATAGAGTTCCACAAACTTTGGGATGCTCTTCTGAATTTTACCCTCACAAGTGATGTTTTTTTTCGCGATCGTGTCGTGTCACGTTTTTCATTAAGCAAGAGTAGAAAATGTCGTTACAACATTATGTGGTTACGGTAAACCGTTGGTTACTGAAACCCATAGCCTACACTTCTTGCACGTGGCTGTGATTACATAGCAATCTCATTTTGCGACTAAACAATGATTGTACAACTAAGCAACAACTCAAAGCAGCGACCTGAGCGCCCCCAGGTGCCGGTACCGCGCCATGGACCAGGCGTCGAGCTCTTCTTCTATCCGAATGACCAACTGGGATGGCATTGTAGCAATCCTGTTAAAAGTTCTTGCGTTTCTCTCCTTCCACAGCGACCAACCAATGAGGAAGCATACCGAGTCGAAACCACGGTGAATTGTCTTCGGCAGGCGCTTCTTGCTGCTTGTCCACCACTGCATGATGTTCTCTTCGTGAACCACCACAAGGTTATGGAGATGCAATCTTTTGAGCCAGGATTCCCACACCTTACGGCTGAAAATGTACCCCAGGATAATGTGGTCCATTGATTCCACGGCCTGGTCATAGATGAGGCAGATGTCATTGTCCTGTAGCCCATGTCGATGCCTTCTGTGCATGGTCCAGCATCGCCCATGCATGACAAGCTAAAAGAAGAACTTCACCCGCGGCGACGCTGAAGTGACGATGATCAGCATATTTGGAAGCATGAAACATCATGTTCTTTCTCATCCAAGACGACATACAAAGGCAGTCTTTTATGGGTCTATTCAGTTTGAACAGTGGCACCCTCTTTGGAAATCTTGGGCACCAGCAAAATATTGTAAGATGTTCATTTGGCTTGCCATAAAAAAATAAATGCTAAACAGCTGATCAGCTAACAAAGAGGGGGCTTCCTCATCAGATATATGCATCCTCTGTGACCAAGAAGAAGAAACTGTCCAGCATATTCTTACAACATGTGTGCTTGCAAGACATTTTGGCATAGTGTGATCTCTCCACTTAATTTACAGCAGCTGGTACCTAATAGAAGGGAACACAATGCAACTTTGCGACTTGGTGGAGGAAATCACTAAAAGAGTTGGTAAACAATGCAAGAAAGGAGTAAACTCTCTCATCATTTTGGGGGCTTGGACTTTGTGGAAGCATCAAAATGCCTGTGTTATCGATGGTGATTCGCCAAGTGTCGCAACCTCTGTGAGAAACTTGGAACTGGAGGGTCGTCTCTAGGTTCTGGCTGGGGTAAGAAACCTCTAGAACTTGGAACTCAGGCGTCTTGAATTATAGGTCCAGTGCAATTGCATAATCGAGTCGATTAATTGTAACATAGAAAGATTCTTTTTTTTCTGGTTTGTTTTCTTTTACCCCCTCTTACGTTGGTCATAGTAAGAGGGGTTCTTGTATGGACCACTCTCTTTAACTATAATACAAAGTTACACAACTCTCCTGCATGTTTGAGAAAAAAAGTTTGAGTATGACATGTGGGTCTAGTAGCAGCAGATGCATCTGCTTATTCTGGTAGGGCTGATGCGCCCGATTCAGCTGCCGCGGTGTTGCATGTGCGCATTTAACTGCATCTGCCGAGCCATGCGAACTAAGCGCCTGTTTAGTTCTCAGAAAATTTTGCAAAATTTTTCAGATTCCCCGTCACATCGAATTTTTGGACACATGCATGAAGCATTAAATATAGATAAAAAATAAAACTAATTACACAGTTTAGACGAAATGGACGAGACGAATCTTTTAAGCCTAATTAGACCATGATTGGACAATATTTACCAAATAACAACGAAAAGCGCTACAGTGCCATTTTGCCAAAAATTTTGGATCTAAACCGGCCCTAAACCCTGATCAGTTAGAGAATATATAGCCGGACTGTTACATGCATGTGTGGCACACGTGGTAGCACAGTACACCGCCACCATATATAACCTGCCCCACCAGAGGCTTCACACGTGTTGGGAGTGAATGTAAATAAACGGTGAAATAGAGCGATTTATTATGTGAAAAAGCTCTTGCCGGACGTCCGGACGGTTTTTCTTATTGGGCTATTTTAACTGGATCCAGCCCATACGGAGGGCCCAACAATCTCTACCTGACATGTCTCTCCCATACCGCTACTCGTGCCACATGTTGGCTTCAATTAAGTTATGGAATGCACAGAAGAGTTTTGTTTCTCGCTTTAGCAGTAGATTTTTGCTCCTACCTTAAAGCATGGTATGTCTTCATCTCAAAGAAACCGTTGTGGCTAGCGGCGTCGTGATCGCCTTTCTCCTTCACCACTGACTACCTTCCATGACTACCTCTTCCTCCCTCGCGGCCCTGCCTGCCCGTGCCCGCTAGCTGCAGCCACGTAGGTGCGCAGGTGTCGGCTGCCACGTGTGGCCAGGCAGCCAGGAGAGGTGGTCGTCGCTGGCTGAGCCCAAGCCAGGCGTAGGCGCAGCTGGCTGTTGCCAGGCCACGCCACCATCCTCGGCCGCCGGCTTGCCGGAATTGATCGCCCCCACTCTGTGTTGCGTCATACGGAAGAAGAAGGGTGAAAACCGTATATTGTAAGAGTATATTTCAGAGGTATGTTGCAAGTGTTGTATATCGGTGTTGCAAAAGTAGATCGAGATATTGCATATGTTGTAATGGCTGTACACGTATATTTCAAGTGTATGTTCTAAATATTTTCTTCTGTTTCAGACGTATGTTGCAAGTGTTTTATCTAGATGTTACAAAAGTAGATCTGGATGTTGCATATACATGCATGTTGCAAACATGTTTTCAAGTGTTTTCAGGTGTTTCATGCGTATATTTGCAAGTGTTTCATATGGATGTTGGATATGTTTGCAATGATTTTCAAATATTTTTTAGGCGTTTTCGCAAGTATTTCAGACGCTTGTTTCAAGCGTTTTATCTGTCTTCTTTTGTATGCTGCAACTTTTGCATCTAGATGTTTGACAAGTAGATTGAGTGTTGCATATGAGATGCTCGTGGAAACCGGCTGGCGTTGCGGATGATGTTCGAGGCGGCGCGGGCCCATTGGTGATGCACTTGCTCATGAGCCCGACAGCCCAGGTGCTTGCTCGCTCTCTATGCGGACACCGTCCGCATGGTAACTTCCGAATCGGATGTCTCAAGTCCGTTTATACGTACAAGAGGATAGGAGGTCGATGATGTGCATTCATGTGGTAATCAGCTATATGTGCGACGTGTGTTGTCCGAAGATGTGCAAAAAACATGCGCTCATGGGCGACTGACCAAGATGCGTCTATTCTCTCGCATACATGGATGTTGTGCCGGACGTCCGGGGCTTCTCCGTGCAGGAGGACATGTGCAGGTTGCTACCCAAGAGGGGCTTGCGAACCAGATGGCGGCCCAGCCCATGGTGAATTGTTGACTCGGGCCTGGCCTACCTAGTTGGATCTACGACAAGATTGATTGTCGTGGTGGACTTAAGCCTAGGACTAGAAACACTGGCGTGGCTTTGCCGCGCCCTCCTTCGATGGACCTATGGATGTATACAAATTTGTTACAATACACCCTGTGCCCGTTATTCAATTTGTTTGATGGAGTAACGGTTTGATCTATGAAGCACTATGAATGAGCACTGTTGGCCAGAACCCTTTTTATTATTTTTTTTTGCAGCAATTAAGTATGCAACAATACACCTGGTACAGAAGGTTCAGAATGCAGGCAATGATAACAAAGTATATAACAACACTTTTCAGCGAAAGAACAGTGTTTTCCTCTCACAACAAATCAGCATAAGCCAAATTTCAGCAAAATGAACAGGGTTATTTGTACATATAAGGGTCTAGATTGGTATAGAGCATCAGTAAGTATACTCTCTAACAGAAGGAACCAGCAGTTTCGTACTTTGAGTGTGGGTCACCAAAGAGGCCTATAGTTATAGAATAACACTGACAAAGGAGCGTTATCAGATCTTATAAGTTTTGATACCAGAGGCTTGCTATGGTGAGCACTTGACCATGCTTGTCCCATTCCCTCTCTCTAATTTTTTTTGACACTTTAAGCGTACTAAAGCCAAGCCTCCTTTTTTTCATCTTACCACACTGGTGGAAGGAGTGGAGGTTCACTTGGATGTATCTTCTCTTATGCAATTGAGATAGAGAAAAATCCATAATCAGTTAGATGGAGATGTAAGGATGGCATGCCAAGATATAATGCCTAAAATATGCTTTAATTGCTAATACCATGATTTAAATCTTCTGGCCCAAGTCTTCGTGAAGGCATTTTATATGGCTCTCTATCTGTACAATAATGCTCAGAGTGCTTGCACTTCATTCAAAAATCACTTTTTTTTACACAGGTATAATAGTTGTTAGGCTTCTAAAACATCTAGTCTTAGATATATGGTGGCATACCAAACAAACTGAACTATCTCTTTATATTCAGATTTAATTTCATCTTGCTATTAATTGTCCAGTACTCATATTTGAATTTGTGCAGATTATAATTCAGAGCATACCAGTGACCACAATGATTTTGATGCTAGAAAATTTGTTTCAATTTGAATGTGATGTTGAAGGTCATCGGAAAATAAAAACAAAACAACAACTAAGACAAGTACCAAAGATGAAATATTATATCTACCAAATATGTGATACATGTATTGTTCAAAACAACTCATATCATAAGCTCCTTAAGCAGTACTAGGATCAATGGAAATAACAAAAAGGTCCCATTACTAGGTCATACGCTTGGCGCCCCGGTGAGACTTTCTAGGAGCAGACACAATCAGTGTCCTTCTTCATACTCTCTGATTCATCATTATCCTTGTTTGACCTGTCATGACTATGGAAAAGATACTTCTAGGAGATTTTAACAGGACATAAGTGTAGTTATAATGCAAAAATAGAGTGTTTTACTCACAACTGCCTATTACCATTTTTATGACACAGAGCACATCTATCAATCAATAATGGAATTGATTCTACTCCTTTTACATTCCTATTAATGTCTACACAAATTTAATATTTTTTGCCAACATAAGGTAACTAAAGCACATAAATCATTATAATGCAAAGATACATGCGCATATGCATTTCTCAAGGTAAAGATCCAATAACATTGGTGTTGAAATTTGCAGAGTCCTAGAAAATCTATTTTGCATTTATCAAGTTCTGAACATTATAATAAAAATAAAGAAATTTTGGCAAGAGTAACAGAGCCAACATATTTTCCACAGGTAGAGTATAAAGTTGTGAATCTAACAAAATTAATTTCACATTATTTAGATCTATAATTATTTTCCTATGGTTTTCACACGTTTCTGCATGGATTAGAACAAATGTTCAAGTTCTTATTAGCTAGTAGTACTGTTCATCTTCTAGCCGTAGCAGACATCAAAAGCACTCAACGGGATGCGCAACGAATTGAAGGAGCTAGGAGGGATTTGGCTCTGGTTTACTATGTGCGACGAATTTGAAGAAGAGCAGAGCTCGCCGTGCAAGTGTTTCTGGCGAAGGTGACAACGGAGTACTGGTGGAGCACTTGGTAGTTTCCTACTCCTCTTGCTGCGACTCTGAGGCAGGCTCGTCGAAGCAGGAGTGGATGTGGCGCACTTTTCGCCGACGCTGCTGCGCTTGCGGCTGCGAGCGCGGGGTGTTGCTCGCGTGGCCCTCTCCGCCCCGCACCAGCCGTCGAGGGGACGCGCGAATCGCGATGGAGAACAAGGGGGGCGCTGCTTCTCCTCGCGGTAGGGGAGAGGCCCGGGAGATGCGGAGGCTGGAGCGCTTTCGGGTCGCGAAGAAATGGCTCGGCGACGGTACGCGTCGGGGAGAGCTCGTGGAAGCGAGCGGCGGCCATGGGCACAGCGGGGAAGGAGGCATGTCGAGAGGCGCCCGACAGGCGACGAGTTTTCAACTTCGCGAGGTTTCATGAGGCGGCGCTTCTTCTTTCTCGGCCATTGTTGTGTCGGCCTTGGCAAACATACGGTACAACATTTGGTTGGGCCGGTTCACTCACATGGTTGAGCACAAGTAGGACTACCAATGGGCTAGCTCAACTAATTTTGGGCTGGTTGGCCCAACCAGAATTATTATCAGCCCACTTCAACGGTAGTAGGATGATCCATCAACGGCTATGGAGAATAATCACGGCCCTCCTAGCACCATTCAGTCCAAGTTCCTTTTATTCCCTCTCAAAAATTTATATTTTTATTTCCCTCAAAAAAATTATATATTTATTAGTTCCTTCCAAAAAATAATAGTCCAATTAATTTTTTTTCCAGGAATTTACTTTTGTGGCCAATTGTGATAACAGTATTTAAATTTTCAGCACCTGAATTGGTGGAATTTCGCTTTTTTGCATAGTTTATCTTAAACAAATCTTATTTCTTTTAAAATGAGCATGGAGATACAAATTTATATAAAAACTGTAGAGATTGATGAGATCTTCAAAATAATTGGTACGATCCTTATACATGTCTAAACGTACATTGCACCGATTATTTTAGGAACCAGGGTGACTTTGGACAAAATGCAATGAGAAACAAGCATATGTGTGCATGAAAGCCGGTACGGTATGAAAATGTGAACTCTTAATAAGTTTTAATAATATTTTCTGATATTAATATTTTGATTGAGTGATGCTAAAACCTCACTGATAAAATATACATAAAAATTTCATGACTTTAAAACCATATAAATTATTTATATGGTTTATCAAATATTTTTGTTTATGATTTTGTGATATAATTATCAAATAAAATCTGTTGTCAGCTTTTATTTTCCAAAATAACCTGCCTAATCTAAACCTAGGGCGTTGCGGAAGAGCCCGTGCCATCGGGACGTGTGGCCCCTGTTTGTCGACCACTAGAGAGGAGAGGGAGACAATAGAGAGAGGCGCTGCCCCTGGGAGCTGAGAGATGATTGAGAGAGAATTAATGAGTCTCCAAATCCTAACTCACCTGTATACACATAACATAGGGCTTGTTTGGGCCTCGTGCCATTTTTGTTGAGACAAGTCTCTTAAGAGGTCCGCCTCCAAAAATGGCCTCCATTTTTGGAGGCGGACGCCGCTCGTCTGCGGCCTTGAGGCCACCAGTGCTGCTCTCCCGTGCTGCTCCCCATGCCCACGTTGCTCCTCCATGCTCGCGAGGCCACTGGTACTGCTTCTCCGTGTTCGCGAGGCCACCGGTGCTGCTCCTCCGCTCAACCACCGCGACTGTTGCCGCTCCTCCATGCACCTTTGCGTAGCCACCAGAAGTGGGTCGCCTTAGCTTCTCCAATTTGGAGGGATAGGGTGAACCACATTTTGGGCAAAATATTCCCTCCTTAGGATAACCCTAACACAATACTCTGTGAACCAAACACTCCAAAAAAATGGGTCCAACCCGCTCTAACCTCCTAACCAAACACATGCTTATTGTCCAATTAATTTTTCTAGTAATTTACTTCTATGGTCAATCGAGACGACGAGATTAAATTTTTCAGCACCTGAATTGGTGCAATTTGCTTTTCTAGAAAGCATATCTTAAGAAAATCATAGTTTTTTTTAAATATTTTTATATGAGATCTTCAACTTTTAACTCACAGCTTTTCCGTTTGAACCAAGATGACTTTGGACAAAATGGAATGAGAAACAAGCATATGTGTGCATGATAGCCGGTGTAACAACCCATGCTATGAAAACGTGAAATTTTGAATAATATTTTCTAAAATTAAAATTTTGATTGATTGATGCTAAAACCTCACTAATAAAATTATGAATAAAAATTTCATGACTTTAAAACTGTATAAATTATTTATATGGTTTATCAAATATTTTCATTTAGTGATATAGTTATCAGATAAAATTTGTTCTCAAATATTTTCAAAATAATAGGAATAAAACCAGCCTAATCTAAACCTCACCTTTTTTTTTTGGCCTGGATAGAATCCATCAAGTCACCACCGGTCCAATTCGGCAAGCCTCTCTCCCACCTACCAGCAACCAGCTAAGGCCCTTCGATTTGGCCCAAAACCCCAGAGTAGCCCTTCTTGGCCGAGTGGACCAGGCCATCCTCATCAGACACCAGCTTGGTCCATCCGTCCTCCTGGCCCAAATCTGATTTGTATAACTGGATTGGAAGTTTTATATTTAGATTTTGAAAAGATACGCGGGAGGGAAATACCAAATCAAATGTCTTGTTCACGTTATATTTAGACTGGCAACCTCTATATCTACAATATCTTTTCCTAATATTAAAGTCAAGAGGGTATTCTTCCAACGGTCTATTTTGACTTTCCACAATGTACTCATGCTCCTCTCTGTCATGTGACTCATACTCACCACTCTACTCATACAAGTTACAACAACACATATTTAACGACATCATGGATTCCAGTTTTAAGACGTATTAGAATATATGATACGTTGAATAAATCTCAGAGCCACAAATCGTCCATGTGCTCCGTCTATTGCAATGCACCAACATGTTTGCTAGTAACTAAAAATGGAGATTGTTTCAATTAATAGTATTAAATATGGAACATGTTTGCTAACATTAATGATTTTACTCTTCTCCTGCATATGGCCAAATGCTGACTGCAGTTAATCGCGCAAGCTTCCCAAAGTGAACTTGCTTCATAGGGCTGGTTCGGCTGGTGGAAAAGCCGGCTGATTTTGGCTGATTCAATAGTGTTCTGTGAGAGAGAATAAGCTGAAACAAGCTGAAACAAGCCGAAACAAGACTTGCAGAACAGGGCCATAGGTGTTTCAAATTGATTCACAATAGGATACGCATGCAATCAGAGCGGGAGAAGAATGGCTATGGAAACCAAACTAAAACTTGAACAATTTCACCCTAAATATAAACCTAATCGCACATCGTTGTCATGTTCATGCATGTAGAACACTACTTCATCACTAGAAATTATGTTGAATAAAAACCATAACTTTGATCGACGTGAAAACATTAGTGCACTAGTACCCCACAACACGCGCCACCGGGAAGTGGTTGTGCTCGCCATAGTTGGAAGAGAGAAGGTGGAGAGAGAAGATAAAGTGTGGGGAGACAGAGAGATTGAGATTGGGGGCGGTGGCTGAGTGTGCAGTTGGGGAGGGAGAGAATTGAGAAGCCAGGGCTTGCTCACTTCACATATTGGTAGTGGGCTTGGCCCCATTAACAGAGGCAGGCCTCTCAAGAGGTCCACTTCTGTTTATTGATTTAGGGAGGCAATAGTTTTGGTGCCTCCAAAATTGATCTATTCGTCTCTAATAATTGATGTACGTTTTAGGAGACACTTTTTGACAACTTCTGTTATTGAAAAGGGTAGTTTCCTAAAAATATTTTTTTGTAGAAGTGAAACTTTTTCAACTTACAAACAAGAATTTTGATATTTGGACTCAGGGTTGTAGATAGATAAATGAAGCAATCCTGCTTAGAGAAGTTTGACGAAGATGAGGTTCAGGAAATCGTCTTGCAGGTGGAACTCAATAAGTTGCATGGATCTGATTGGTTTTATGGACATACTATTTGTACCATGCAAACCTAGATGGCTCGCCACATCCAAGGTCCTACCTTCCCTAGGTCAGCCGCATTCTTTTCCACGAGGCATCTTCCTTGTCCCCCACCATACACCTAGCTATGATAGTTAGTCGTTCCAAAGCTCAGCAATTGAGTGCTCCAGCCTGTTCTCCTGCTACAGCTATTTGGACTCTGTTTTTGTCAAGACAACCTATCAGGAAGCACTGCTCTCTAATCGTATTGCTGCTTCATCGTCCTTATTGGCTTTGGATGGCTCTGATAAGACTACTGGTTTATATAAGAGCCACCACGACATCCTCGGGCCCTTGTCCCTAGAGACCTTAAGGGGCAAGTGTTTCAATTGCCTCTATGGCTTGCATCATGCTGCCCGCTGCCACTATCGCACATGTTTTTTTTATGTGCTGGGAGCCAGGGTACCACACGATAACATGCTGCAGTACTCCCAAATAACTATGAAATATTCATTTAGGTAGATCATGATGGATATTATCATATATTACTTCTTAAGAGGTAATAGGAGAAATATATTTTTATTTTGGAAAGTAGTAAAAAATAGGGAATTGCTCCGATACTCCTCTTTCCAAAAAGTTACACGGCTCTTAAAGCATCACATCTAATTCTTTTAAATATTTCTTAATTATTTTCGAACTGAATAACCAATGGGCATGTCCCGTCCAAACCCAGTCCAAATATAGTCCAAACTCATGCGCAGGCAGTAGGCAGGGCCCGTGCTCTCCATGGATCGATGTCATGGCTGTTGCTAGAATGTTGGCTGCAAACAAGAACATTAGAATTTCACTGAAAAGAAAGCAGCATGTATATGTTCAGAAACAAAAAAGGATCGAAAGAAAGTCATGGAGGAATGAAGGAGAGGATTGATCAACAAGTACCTGTTTTTGGCTCCTCGAGGTGGTGATGAACAGATCGAATAAGAGTGAGCGCAAGAATACCAACGCGACCCAATGAGCACTGGATGACAACGTTTATCTTGTCCGCATGCGGTGAGGATGACGCATTGACACGCTGCCTGCCACGACGGCGAGCGAACTCATGGGAACAACACGAACAGGCACCGAAATCGACTAGTCTGCTACACACACGATCCTGTGGCGGTATGAGCAAGGCGGAGGCAACGACAATGGCTCACTGCCGCCGGTGGAACTGGTCGGCTCCTTGCCGGACAACGGGAAAGGGATTTCAATCTGGGCTTGCCACGACTAGGCTTGCATTGGACGGAATATGGGCCCATGCGGAACCCATGTGAAAAATAATTAAGAAAATATTTAATTAATTAGATGGCTGCCTTGAGATGTGTACAATTTTTAGAAAGAGGGGTATTGGAGCAGTTGTCATAAAATATATTAGGTACATATGATCTAACAAAAATGCATGTCCACGCATCTATGAAACAGATATGTATGTTTGGTGTAACACCTTTATTGGAGTGTGACATACATGGTTCCATGTGCATAGTTAATGTAACATTTTGTAATGTGATACATTGCTCTATGAAACTAGCACATGTTTCCTCTAGCCCTTCCCGTCCTCTACCCATTTATTAGTAGCCATCACTATATATGTTGCATACCATGAACGATGGCCTCATTCCTGGTGTTAACTAGGCGGTGCAGTCAATTATTAGCGAGAGTGAGCGCCATTGTGCATTTGTGCTACATGCGATGGGGTAGATTCAGATTAGATTAATTTTGTGAAGGACTGCTTGACAATGAAATGGCATGTGAGCAAACAAAAGTGATGCATGGAACACGCATGGCACACCTATTCTGATCGCCAGGTCTCTTCAGGAAACAAAAACGGCAGTCTGGAACTTATGTATGATTGCTGGGATTTTTATTTTTCATTTTCTAATTATTTCAGTTATTAATTATTTTCTCTTTCAAAAAGAATCAAGGGTCTATATTTATTTGAGATCTTACCTCATCAAAAGTAACAGGAGTACCGTAGCAAGTCCCACTAGACAATGTCCTAAGAACATGCACATGTGTCCAATGTGTCCTACCATGATGACGGTGCATGACATTTTGCAACTATTTGAATTCAGTTCATTATAGATGGATTTAGTGAACCTCGTTACTCTGAAGTGCTGATAAGTGACTACTAGAAAACAGAGCTTTTGTGATAGCAAAGTTAGGGCTAGGTAGCTTTTAACCAGAAACCGAAAACTGAACTGGACCGGTTTTTTCAATGTTAGGCTTCGGCTTCAATTGTGAGTTTTGTTGCATTTGGTGTCTGGTGTTTTGTTCAGTTACCAAGCGACAAAAACCAAACAAGCAATACACCCGAACTTTCCTGTATCATCCAACTCAATTTTGCCTCCATCGTCGGTTCAATTTGAACTACTAGGCCTCAAAATCTAGTCTGATGGCCCTCATTAGCATGTAGTAGCAGGAGCAGCAGGGCCGCTGCACTTCTACAAGCCCACGCTGAGCAGATTTTACTTACATTCTGCAGGAGCGTGTCTGCACATACTCATGTGTCAATTCGCCAGCCTCCGCGGAAAGTACGCTGTTGTCTCGGTTAAAATCGAAAGCCGCACCGAAGGATGGCACTGAATAAACCGAATCGAAATAGTCGGTGCAACCGATTTCGCAGCCCTAAGCAAATAAAATTTATCGCATTAGGTTCAAAAGCATGGCAGGTGTCCCAATAGTACCGTGCTGCAAAGTTTTAGGCCATGATTTTCTTTTGTTGAAATACTTATTCTAAATGCCACATAATTAGCGGTTGAATTAGACAACTGTTGCAATGATACAATCACTGTTATATATAAGGTAAGCTTTATATGTGCCAATAGATATTCTGGCAACGAAGTAACAAACAATACTGCATGATAATATAACAAAAACTGAGGCTTCTATCATAAAAAATGTGTGGCAAAGTTGATTTATGTGCAACCAAATTGCATCCTACCGTTGGACACAATCGTGCTATTGTTTTCTGTTCTTCTGAAGATGCCAAGCAGATTAGTATGTGTGCATTGCTGAATTGAAGGCTTGAAGTGTTGACGACGTGTCTCCTTCTGAGGCCTGTTCTGGTCATAGTTTTAAATCTCCCGCTATAGCTACCGCTATAGCCTTTTGAGGCAGGGTGCCGCTATTTGTGTTCTTGTACAATTTAGCCGCTATAGCCCGATATAACTCCGCTATTAGCTGTTTTAAAGATATACCGCTAAACACCTTAGCCCGCTATTTAAAACATTGGTTCTGGTGCATGGCCTGTGCAAGACCTCGATGATATCTCCGGGTTCGTCTTAGGATTGTTCAGCTGCTTCAGTGGCAAGGTAGTCAGCCTCCTGATTGTTTCAGCGGGGCTATGCTTTGAATCAGACTCCTCTGAATTACAGCTGGTTCTTCAAGTAGGAGCCTCTTCAGTATAATGCCACCGGCATTTGACACATATATATAAAATCCTGGTTTATTTCATACCTAAGTGATCCCAACTCTACAACCATCACACATCTCGGCTTATGCATTCCTATTCCTATACAAGTTGCAAGTTACAATGAGCTCTGTGCCAGTCAGTGTATATATGGGGCACAGGTGTGCATGGCAAATTAACCTGAGGAAGGTGAACAACATGGAGAGCGACCAGTGTATATATACGTGGATGCAATGTGAGGTGTCTAGCTATGATTTATATCGTCGTTTCCTTTTGGAGTCGTGAGGCCTACATAGAAGTTCAGCGCAGAGCTGCAATCCAGAACATTTATTGTCACCATAGACAACTTCTGCTGATTTGCATAATTAGAGTGGTGGCCCAGATGGACTCCAATCATGTTGGATGCGGTTCTAGAGTTAAGTAATTAACTGGCGATTGGAGCTGAAAATAGTTTCTATTTTGAAATTCGGCCAAAAATGAAATTTAACTAATATTTACATGTGGGACAAGAAATCTGTTTAATCCAAATTTCAAATATGAGTTGAAATTAAAGAGTCTCACTGATGACTAGAAATTTTTTTGACTGTCACCGGGGGGGAGTACTGATGACTAGAATTAAATGGCTTGTAGACATGGAAAACATCAGTTCTGTTTCGGTCGATAAAATCAAGCTACGTATCTTAATGCATTAATTGCTCATTGTAGTTCATGGAAGACTAATGATGATATATGACTACAAGCCGGTCGTTGAAGGCAAGAATAGAAGTCCTCTTTTGCAAGAAACACTGAGCGACCCAACTCGGAAGCAGGAAGAGTAGACACACGATTGCAGCCGGCGAGAACTGTATAGGAGCTAGCATGCACAGTGTGACATTGGGCCTCGTAGAGCATTGCCGTGCAGTATGATGCTGTCGACATCATACACCTCATAGTGGATGCTGGTAGTTCCTTGTCCCTCTCATAGTCTCATACCCAATGGTAATTTATCCAATCACTACATGCGTGTCTTAGACTAGCTAGTAGACCTGTTGCAACCTGGAAAAAAGAATTATATATCTATTTACAGGGTCGAGGTAAGAATTGAAGTAATTGTCGTTGAAAAACAATTGAGCTCCTTATAAATCTTGTTTTAGTAATAGATGATCCTAACCATCCGATCAAAATAAATGAAGGGCTCACAGTCGTTTGCGAGTACCACAACAAAATCCTTATGGTCAATCATATACTCATGGGTGCGCACGTTGTGATCTCCAGAGTATATAGAAAGCTTCAAATGTGGAAAGTGGAAGCAAAGAATTTGGGCTAGTTTGCCTGGGCTCTGGTGGCTCCAGGTTTTCAGCCTCTCACACTGTTCAACAGTATACAGCACAATTCACATGGTTATAATGAACTGGTCGATGATGGGAGCTTTGAGCCAATAGTTTTTGGCTAAATAGAAAAATTACAATAAAAATTGAACTAATCAAATCTCAGTAATGCCAGACATCATCACGGTACTATCACCTTGAGCTCTGATGCGTCCGAGATGACAAAAGGACCCTTCCGTCAATCTCTCGACCGACCATTCTCTAACCGCAGGCATGCATTTCTACTATCAAGTCATCACCAAATGAACAAGTGCCCCTCTGGTACCATATTTTTAGCTAGCCCTGTCGCTGTTGAGATTATCAGCGTGAAATACCGGACATATTGGCCTAACAAGACATAGATGCAAATTTGGAAACTAGATAGACGATGAAAATGTATTTACTAGTAATTGATAATTAACTGAACTCCATAACAAGTGTATAGAGATTACAGAATAACAATGTGGCTATTGAGTTAGAAAATAAAAGATAAGGTACAAAATGAAACAAATATGTGGAAATTACGAAATTTAATTAAGCAGGGTTTGCATATTTGTAATTAAGAACCCTACTAGAACTTGACAATGGTATATAGATTGGGGTCCTAACTAGTAGATCCGACCCCAGCGCTGATGCAGCATGGTATGGCCCATCGACAATGGATAGATGACTTATCTAAAATGTTAGTTCCCTCAAAGTCACTTCATTTGGGATGTACGTAACCGTATGTTTGGCATCATCTTCTGTAAACACATGGTATCTATCAACGAAGAGGCACACATCACTGCTATAGAAAGCACTCGGCCACCGCCTTGCCTCCATAAACGCACGTAACAAGCTCCCTCAACACCTGAGATCGAGAAATGTCGTCGATTTGGAATGTGTACAGCAAAGCTGGCAGTTCCTGGTGCCTCTCGTACCCGACATGCAATGGTAGCTCATCCTGTCCCAAGCGGTTTTTTTTCATCATACTATTCCTGAGTCCTGACTGATAAACATGGGGATATATATGACCGATAGACATGGGGATATATATGATCGATAGACATGGGGATATATATGATCGATGGAAGTTGTATTTGTAGATGAGCATCAGAAGCCATAAATGAAGAATTGAGTGCCACACAAGAAAAGTAAAGAAACTCTTGTCATTTGCCGGATTTAGAGATCTTCCCACTTTCTAATACAGAAGAAAGGAAAAAAAAAAGCAAGCCACAGGGATGTAATTAGCTCGCTAGTTGGATGCAGTTGTCCCAACGCCACCTCAGCTGGTTTTGTGCAGAAACTACAAAAGTATCCTACAGCCCATGAAGTGGATGTTGCATTTTTCGACGAGAAGCAGAATGCAGAACGGAATTAAGTGCTGCTGCTCAAGAAAAGTAAATATACTATTCTGATAAGATAGATGTTATAGTTCTTCCCATTTTTGAATTTTGAGAAAACAATTAAACATACCAAATTCTTCATGGATCAACATCATGTGGCCCAGATTAGAAGTTTGCACGGTTGCACAGAGAGGTTGGTTTGCACCAGATACGTTGCCTAATTAATTAGCTAGTGAAACACCATCTGAGCTTGTCTAATTCTCGTGAGGTGACCAGCATCCTGTGACCCTTCACGCTACACTGCCAGAGCAAAATCCGCACTGATAAGTGGAAATATATTTTTTCAGGATTTGAACTCAAGATCTCAACGTTCACGTTAGCTAACGCTATTCTTTTAACCACACAATTTTTAATTTTATATTGTATATTTGGCACTACAAACGATCTCAAATGAAATTTTTGTTAACTGTAAAGTTGTAGATCTCGTCAAGTACTACAGCTTTGATGTTGACTTTGCCTCCATTCGACATTATTAATCATCTCAAATCAGATATGAGAAATTTATTGAATATTTGGACTTGTAAACCATCTCAAATTAAAAAAGTTGTCAACTACAAAGTTTTAGATCTCTTTAAACTTTATAGTTTTGATATAAAGTTTATATTAATCCTATCTCATATGAAAAAAGTTATGAATTTTTTTGGATAAAATAGCCTATCATTGGCAGTTCAAGCCACGACCCAGCAATCACTGCTGGTTTGCGGCTTCAACCGGTAGTAGTGCAAAGCCAATCAGTGCCAGTCAAGTTGCAAATCGGCAATGATTGTCCATCTATCACTGTTAGATCAAGCCACTAATGGGCAGTGATACACTAGCACTGTTGGTTCTAAAAGCAACCAACAGTGATAGTCTGGCATGACGATCTTTTCTGGCGGACTGTTTTTCCAGCAATCATCACATAGACTGGCCAATCTCTAATGCAAGGGATGTAACAGTATGAAATTCAAGCTCACAGAAGTGATGATATCAATAGCATGTAGGTTGCATTGATTAACAAGAAAAGCAAGCAAAGGACAACAGTGATCAGTAATAACCAAGCCTGCAATGTAGGGCCCATGCAATTAAGCATACAAGTAAATTCTCATTGCACAAATGGGTGCAGTGGCCCTAGTGATCTTGACGATTCGAACTAGAACGTAGCCACACACTAGTGTAGTGCGGCAGGAACCGAAGCGATGTAGCCAATCAGCACCCAGGAGAAATTAGCTATGGAATGGCTCATGGCATAGGCAGCCTCCATGCCATGTTTCATGTGCATACCTCATTGGCTCATTTCCACTGCTAATGGACCCAGTAATAATTTTGTCCAATTGGGTTGTTAGTATATCATACATCTACATGATCTGGTACAGGGACATAGGTTCTTCCTGGTGCCTCTCGTGCCAAGTGCAGCTAAATGCATCATAATCTTATATATTGGGAGGCCAGAGAAAAGGAGAGGCTCTCCTCTCCTCTCCTCTCCTTAAATTGAATCTCTAGCCTTGTTGGGTCAAGAAACATTGATCCGCTTTGAACTTGTCACGTGGGGTCCTTTTGCTAACGAAAACATTCTAAGGACTTGGAAAAACAATAGCAACGCCATATATGGAGCTGTAGGAGATTGGAACCCCTTTCATAGGTGGCCCAGTAGAACTATTTACAATTTTGAGATGTACATTGTACATCCTTGACATTATTGGCATCAATGTCGAATTATCAATACCAGGAAGAATAATTTTGGATGACTCAAAGTTCAATATTAAACATGCTTTCACTAATTTATACACCGTTAGTTGCCAAAATTTAATACAAGCATTCCCAAAAACTAAAACATAGTTTGTTTGCCAACAAGGACTGTAGAGATAAATTTTCATGATGAGCACACTAGGCCGCATTTCTGGTTTCATTGACTGAGAACACAATGCTTTTTGACAAACGTATGTTCGTTGGGAGTTACTCACACTAGGTAGACTTATTCATGGGGAACACACATTACTGCTACATTGATTTAGCTTTGCAGGGTTCACCTACTTGCACATGGAACAATCTAATAGAACTTGACATAGTCTAACATGATCAGAACTGTAACACCCAAAAATTCTAAACTTTAGAAATAAGGAATTTCAAATAATTTAGATAGCGATTAATGGGGAATTAAAATTTTTTAAAAAATTATTTGGTGATGCATTCATGCTGTTGCATTTATTTTATTTTGAGTAGTGGTTTTATTTTATTTTATTTTGATTTGGTTTGGAAAATTTTATTTGGAATAGTTTGAAAACAAGTAAATAAAGAAAAGAAAGAAGAAAAGAAAAAAAAGAAATGACTTACCTTCTCACCTGGCGGCCCGAAGGCCCGCTCGGGTCGGCCTGCTTTGCTTCCTCCTGCTCTTGGGCCGAAGAAGCCGAAGCCGCTTTCCCTTTCCGCGCGTGTGGGCCGGCCCAGGTACCGTGGCCGCACGCCCCTCTCTTCTTCCGGTCGCTGACGAGTCGGGCCCTCCTATCAGCCGCGTTTTCTTCTTCCTCCGGTCGTAACCGAGACGAACTCCATCATCGAATCCCACCGCCGCGATTTTCGGGGATTCTTACCCGAACACGGCAACTTGAAGCTACAAATAGGAAGCCGTGACCCTCCTATTCCCGTTTTTCATCTAAACCGTGAGTTCCACCACGAGAAAACGAGGTCTAGGGCTTGAGGTAGTTGGAGCATGGCGGTTGTTCGGGTGAGGTGTTTTCGGGTGGATTTGAGGCCGTATTCTTTGTGTTGGTGAGTCCGCACTCTTCTTCTCTACCTTTCTATGCTTTTCTTTTGGGTGGAGATGCTTCGAATCGTGTTTTTGAAGTTCACCGATGGGTCGGCAATGGCGCCACCGCCCTTCTTTTGTCACGAGTCGTGTTCAATCTATTGTAGCTAGTTTTTACCGCCTAGATGAGTTCGCATGGAGTTTCTCTTCCATTTGGATCAAGTTCCAGGTCGATTGGTGGTCTAGTTAGGGAGAACCGCCATCTCCGGCGAGGTGGAGCACGCCGGCCATGGTGGCCGCCGGCCGGACTTGGAGAAGAGGGTCGGGTTCTTCACTGCGAAGATTTAGGATGAATGGCAGCCGTCCGATTTTGAATCAATGGCCGAGATTAGAAGATACCCCTTCGCGGGGTAATCTTTCTAAAGAGTCCCTAGACTTTTTCATAATAGAACCCACCGTCCTTAACGTATTATCCGAAATGTGTTTTCGTGTTTTGAAAGCGTATTTTCTTCCGGTTTATTCAAAAATACATTTTCAGGAAATTACAGTTTTGCCACTAGAATTGTTTTGGTCATAAAAACTTCGTTTTAACTCCGATTTGATCCGTTCAAGTTGCGTTATGTTCGTATTTGCGAGCTCTACATGTTAGTGTAGTTGTACAGTTGGTTTTGATAATTTATTTTTCGAGTTTATAATTGAGTATTTATTTATCTATAGGAAATCTTAGAAAATTCATAATTTTCACGTTTTAACTCCGAATTTGGTGATCTTTGCGTCTGTGTGATCGTAGTAACGTGTAGAAGAGTTTTATAAGCTTTTATTACTATTTTGTTATTGTTGGTGTACTGTTCTAATTGTATCTCTTTGTTTACTTCGTGTATGTTTGATTGGATGCATGTGTGTTGTTGATTGATGATCGAGTATAGACGATGAGCAATTTCTTGACGATCAGAAGTATTATTTTGAGCCAGACCAGCAGTATCAACCGGAAAGCTTTGATCAAGGCAAGTATAACATGGGACCATCCTTGTTGTCCTATTCACTGAAATTATCATACATATGCATGTGTCTTCCTTGACAACCATAGAGATTATAACTTAGCTATTGATATCTTGTTTCCTTGTCACCTATGGGTTATGCATTTGGGTAGCTACTGCTAGCGCTTAATTATGAACAATGATCTTGTAATTTGACTAATAGATTATGCAATCAACCAATTAAGATGATGTTATTTCTGTTGAAAGGGGGCTAGAGCATGTGGGTTATTTTGATGCTCTAGTTACTCTCCGTAAGGACTTACCTGTAAGTGATAACCGGGACATACAGTACAGCAGTGAGGGCTATATGGCTCTGGCTCTAGTTGTTCAAGAGACCTTTTCTAGCTTGTTAGAGGTTACCTTAAATGGCGTAAGAATGGCTTGCCACGTTGGGTGTAGTGCGAGCCCCTGGCCTAGTGTGTATAGGCTGCGGTTGTTGTGCCACCGGGAAGGGGGGTTCTACATCTGCCTGCCGAGTGAATCTAATGGCCCTAACTTGTTAGACGAACTTTTGAATGGCTTTATATGGTCTCTGATGTTTTGGGCCTTGCAAACCCATGCATTTGGAAATCATGACTCACAGTGAAAGTGTACACCTCTGCGCAGAGTTTAAAAACTGGTATACTAGCCGTGCTCACGGATACGAGCGGCCTTGGGGATTCTTACAGAATAGTTGATCACCATTGTTATATCATGCTTAATTATTGTTGATTATTATTATGTTCATGTTAATGATATTCATTATCCTTATTACAATTGATCATTGATTCATTAATGGGATTTGGATTACCTTGATGCTACTCAATTGCTAATTATATGATGATTAAAAGCTAAACGCAGTCAAACAGTGTCTAGCCTTTTTGAGCCTCATGAACCCTGTGTTATACTTGTTGAGTTCGACATGGACTCATTCTTGCTATTTCCCCCACACTCCAGTGTGTAATAAGATGCTACTCGGAAAAAGGACAAAGGTGTAGTGGAGTTTCCAGAAGACTAGTAGAAGTGCTAGGCATATGTTACCCCCAGTCAGCCGTCCCTGAGAAGAATGGAGCCCGAAGTTTAGTCACCGTTCCGCGATACTCTGATGTAAGTGTTAATATAGCTATGTATATGTTATATAATAACATTGTTTCTGATACTTTTTCATTCTGGCATATGTGTGGACTTCCTGGGCACACATATGATTAGCCTGGTTTTGTTCTTTAGAAAACCGGGTGTGACAGAGTGGTATCAGAGCGGTGTTGACTGTAGGACGTATGCCAAGTAGCACCGGACGTATTCTAAAACTTATTTTACGATAAAACTATTTTGTCATTCCTTGACTCATTGATTTTGACTATTCCTCTTCCTTGTCATGTTGTATCCTCTCCTTGATAGCTTTCTTTTGAGCTAATATTTCTTACTCCCTTGGATTTTATTTTATGTTGTTTTTACTAAAAGTTTTCTGATCTTACCTTGTTCAAAAGTTCGATGGCCTTTCATCATCTCCAATGTGCCATTAGGATGACCACCATTGTTAAAGAAGCACGTGTAGTACCGATGATGTGATTGGTGTATTGTTTTGCTTGATGTGTTGCTTGTGTGTTGTTCTTGTTCTCGTGTTTCAAAGGTAGGCCCGGAAGGTATAAGTCTTGAGAAGTAGCTCGATCTATGTTAAGTGGGGTAGTGACATCTTGTATCTTACTTATCTTTCAATCGATCCTAATTCATGCCATTTTCTCTTACACCGTTCCTGTCTACCCTTGGTTGTCATGCTACCTTATTAATCTCATCTTAATGGATGATCAACACATGAAGGACTTATCATTAGCAGCAAGCTTTAGAGAAAGTGTTGCCTTCAATGACATCGTCAGGTGAAACAAGATCTTTGTTAAGTGGGGTAGCATCTGCTATCAACAACAGCAAGTCCTGAATATCTCAAGCGACGAGGCATGAGGAGGCATGAAGAACTAAAGATCAAACCTTATCTTTCTTGTCATCTTTTGGCTATCCTCGATCCATGTCTTATATCTCATCAACACAAAGCAAAGAAGCATGAAGACTTGAAGATTAGTGTTATCTATCTCTCTAGTGTCTTTGAATCTCGTTTCTACTTTATCCTGTTTTTTTTATAGCAGTCTGTCTACCTTAGCTTATATCTTTATTTTTGGATGCCCAAAAATCATGGATAAATTCTGGACAATAGTAGACTTCAATATTTTTCTCTGACCGTAAGAACCACCCTGATATCTATTATGGTTTGGGATTTATGAAAATCACAAGGCGACGCATCTGTGCTGTCAGCAATCTGGAATAGTTTCTGTTGTGCACAGTTTTCGACTACCTTAACTGCAGAATCTGGAGAAGAATTCTATAAGGAAGTTGTAGTAAATTTGATAAGCTTTCCAACGGTATAAGCTACAATATCATTGGATTCGTAGAACTCGAGATATAACTGTATTTCTGCACTGCTATTTTTCTGCTCGCGAGGAAGTGCAGGTTACTTGTTCTTGCATATGCTCATGAGTCTCTTTGACATGATAGAAGGACACGATAGTAGTTATCACTCAGAAACAAATGCAAGCTATCCTTTGGTGTACTCTAGTTGATCTCTTCTTAAGAGGGTTTGTCGAACTAAAAGACGATACAAGATGGAGGTTTATATGTTATATTTCGTCACCTGGAAGCATCAGCTAGCTACATGGTTGTAAAGTCACTATCGAGCGCAGGTATTTTTTTTAGGGTTGGTAACCTGTTAGAACATCTATAAGAATCATAAGGGTCTAAAGGAGACATTTATAAAGTTGGTTATGAGCTTGTGGCATCATTATTGCATAAGAGTTGCTGAAGGAAAAAGAACTTAAGGAGCAAGCTTATAAGGAGATTGACCAATTAAGGGCGGAGTTAGGTCGTCCCCAAGATTTATTAGAAGCTTAACTAGGAAATAGGAAAAATCCCTATGTAATAAGAACGATAGTAGTTGCGAGTCAATTTTAAGTTGGATTGTTTTGAGAGTTAGTTTGTGGTGTGAACAATTGTGTGATTGATGGATTGTTAATGTGATAATGTGTGATTTGGATCTTTGTAATGTGTGCTGGAGTTTTGTAGACAGGCCTACAAGTTCCATGGTTAAGAATATTAAGTTTGATCAAAATATATTAGTTGGTTATGAGGTGAACATAGTTCTGTCCTTTGCTGATTTTTAGGTCAGTCTGAGATGTTTAAGAAATAACTTAAAATCCATTAATGGGAAATTTAAGAAATTATACTGAGAATAATTAGACTTCTATATCTTTCCAACCCCGCAAGAATTATTTTAATATCTATTAAGAGCTAAGAGATATATCTATTTCAAGTTGGGGTTACTGCACAGTCTGGAATTCTGAAACAGTTTCGGTTAAGTTCAGTTTTTGGACAATTATTTGACAGATTCAGAAAAAGTGTTGTGAATAAAAGTTGTAGATAATTTTGTAAGCTTTCCAACCATGTAAAGATCATCTGAATTGGACGTCTGTAGCTCAAGATATGACAGTTTTACTGAGTTACTGAAATTGGAATTTGCACAGAGAAATCAGATTTTGCTTATTTATTGAATTGGAAACTACCTATTGATGTTAGCGAGATTCGTAGTTTCTTGGGATTAGCTGGATATTACAGACGGTTAATTGAAGGGTTTTCTAAACTTGCTAAACTTATGACATCTCTATTAGAGAAGAATGCCAAGTTTGTGTGGTCAGATAAATGTCAAGCTAGTTTTGAGGAATTGAAGAAGAGGTTGACTACAGCGCCTGTTTTGGTTTTGCCAGATTTGAGTAAGAAGTTTTCTATTTATTGTGATGCTTCTCGTCAAGGTTTGGGATGTGTTCTTATGCAAGAAGGCAGAGTTGTGGCTTATGCATCTAGGCAGTTGAGAAAGCATGAGTTGAATTATCCTACACATGATTTGGAGTTAGCAGCTGTGGTTCATGCTTTAAAGATTTAGAGACATTATTTGATTGGACATAAGAGTGATATATACACTGATCATAAGAGTTTGAAGTATATTTTCACTCAGTCAGACCTGAATTTGAGGCAACGAAGATGGTTAGAGTTGATTAAGGATTATGATAGTGAGATGCACTATCATCCTGGTAAGGCTAATAAAGTAGCTGATGCTCTTAGTAGGAAAAGTTATGCCAATGAGATACGGATGTTGTCTATGACTAGTGAGTTATGTGCTGAATTTGAATATTTGAATTTAGGAATTGTTACTAATACAATGGAATTAGTGATAGAGCCTACTTTAGAGTAAGAAATTTACAAGGGTCAGTTGAAGGATGAGAAACTGAAGAAGATAGCAGAAGATATAGTGATTGGTAAGTCACCAGGGTTTTCGAATGGATGATAATGGGATTTTGTGACTTGGAAAGAGGCTGTGTGTATTTGAGGATCAAGCTGTTCGACAGGCAATTCTTAGCGAAGCTCATGAGTCAGCTTATTCCATTCATCCTGGTAGTACTAAGATGTATTTGGATCTGAAACAGAAATATTGGTGGGTTGGATTAAAGCGAGATGTGGCTGAGTATGTGGCATTGTGTGACACTTGTCAGAGGGTGAAAGCAGAGCATCAGAGACCTGCTGGATTGTACAACCAATGAAGATTCCTGAATGGAAGTGGGAGGAAGTTGGTATGGACTTTATAGTAGGGTTACCGCGTACTCAGAGAGGTTATGATTCTATTTGGGTGATAGTGGATAGATTGACTAAAGTTGCTCATTTTATACCAGTCAAGACTAAATTACACGGGAGTACAATTAGCTACCTTGTATATAGAAAGAATAGTATGTTTGCATGGAGTTCCAAAGAAGATTGTATCTGATCGAGGATCGCAGTTTACGTCGCACTTTTGAAAAGCTGTGCATGAATCATTGGGAACAAAATTGAATTTTAGTATAGCATATCATCCACAGACAGATGGACAGACTGAAAGGACCAACTGGGTATTAGAGGATATGTTGAGAGCTTGTGCATTGCAATATGGAACTAGTTGGGATAAGAGTTTGCTTTATGCAGAATTCTCTTATAATAATAGTTATCAACAGAGTCTTAAGATGGCACCGTTTGAAGCTTTGTTTGGACGTAAGTGTAGAACTCCCTTGTTTTTGGATCAGACAGGTGAATCTCAGGTGTTTGGTACAGATGTTCTTAGAAACGCAGAAGATCAAGTGCGAGTGATTCGTGAGAATTTGAGAGTAGCGCAGTCTCGTCAGAAGAGTTATGCTGATAATAGGAGAAGAGATCTAGTTTTTTAGGTAGATGATTATGTCTATTTGAAGGTGTCACCTATGAGAAGTGTGAAGAGGTTTAATATGAAAGGTAAACTAGCACCAAGGTATGTTGGACCATTTAAAGTTATTACTAGACGTGGGGAAGTTGCTTATCAATTAGAGTTGCCTGAAAATTTATCTGGAGTGCATGATGTGTTTCATGTTTCACAACTTAAGAAGTGTTTGCGGGTGCCTGAGGAGCAGATACCTTTAGATGAATTGACTGTTAAGGAGGATCTTACATATGAAGAGTTTCCGATCAAGATTTTAGAGACTGCTGAGAGAGTTACTCGAAGTCGGATTATTAAGATGTGTAAAGTACAGTGGAATCGATATTCAGAGGCAGATGCAACTTGGGAAAGAGAGAATGAATTGAGGAAATCATATCCGCAGTTGTTTGAGTAAGCAGTCCAATCTCGAGGACGAGATTCTTTTAAGGGGGGTAGAATTTGTAACACCCAAAAATTCTAAACTTTAGAAATAAGGAATTTCAAATAATTTAGATAGCGATTAATGGGGAATTAAAATTTTAAAAAAAATTATTTGGTGATGCATTCATGCTGTTGCATTTATTTTATTTTGAGTAGTGGTTTTATTTTATTTTATTTTGATTTGGTTTGGAAAATTTTATTTGGAATAGTTTGAAAACAAGTAAATAAAGAAAAGAAAGAAGAAAAGAAAAAAAAGAAATGACTTACCTTCTCACCTGGTGGCCCGAAGGCCCGCTCGGGTCGGCCTGCTTTGCTTCCTCCTGCTCTTGGGCCGAAGAAGCCGAAGCCGCTTTCCCTTTCCGCGCGTGTGGGCCGGCCCAGGTACCGTGGCCGCACGCCCCTCTCTTCTTCCGGTCGCTGACGAGTCGGGCCCTCCTGTCAGCCGCGTTTTCTTCTTCCTCCGGTCGTAACCGAGACGAACTCCATCATCGAATCCCACCGCCGCGATTTTCGGGGATTCTTACCCGAACACGGCAACTTGAAGCTACAAATAGGAAGCCGTGACCCTCCTATTCCTGTTTTTCATCTAAACCGTGAGTTCCACCACGAGAAAACGAGGTCTAGGGCTTGAGGTAGTTGGAGCATGGCGGTTGTTCGGGTGAGGTGTTTTCGGGTGGATTTGAGGCCGTATTCTTTGTGTTGGTGAGTCCGCACTCTTCTTCTCTACCTTTCTATGCTTTTCTTTTGGGTGGAGATGCTTCGAATCGTGTTTTTGAAGTTCACCGATGGGTCGGCAATGGCGCCACCGCCCTTCTTTTGTCGCGAGTCGTGTTCAATCCATTGTAGCTAGTTTTTACCGCCTAGATGAGTTCGCATGGAGTTTCTCTTCCGTTTGGATCAAGTTCTAGGTCGATTGGTGGTCTAGTTAGGGAGAACCACCATCTCCGGCGAGGTGGAGCACGCCGGCCATGGTGGCCGCCGGCCGGACTTGGAGAAGAGGGTCGGGTTCTTCACTGCGAAGATTTAGGATGAATGGCAGCCGTCCGATTTTGAATCAATGACCGAGATTAGAAGATACCCCTTCGCGGGGTAATCTTTCTAAAGAGTCCCTAGACTTTTTCATAATAGAACCCACCGTCCTTAACGTATTATCCGAAATGTGTTTTCGTGTTTTGAAAGCGTATTTTCTTCCGGTTTATTCAAAAATACATTTTCAGGAAATTACAGTTTTGCCACTAGAATTGTTTTGGTCATAAAAACTTCGTTTTAACTCCGATTTGATCCGTTCAAGTTGCGTTATGTTCGTATTTGCGAGCTCTACATGTTAGTGTAGTTGTACAGTTGGTTTTGATAATTTATTTTTCGAGTTTATAATTGAGTATTTATTTATCTATAGGAAATCTTAGAAAATTCATAATTTTCACGTTTTAACTCCGAATTTGGTGATCTTTGCGTCTGTGTGATCGTAGTAACGTGTAGAAGAGTTTTATAAGCTTTTATTACTATTTTGTTATTGTTGGTGTACTGTTCTAATTGTATCTCTTTGTTTGTTTCGTGTATGTTTGATTGGATGCATGTGTGTTGTTGATTGATGATCGAGTATAGACGGTGAGCAATTTCTTGACGATCAGAAGTATTATTTTGAGCCAGACCAGCAGTATCAACAGGAAAGCTTTGATCAAGGCAAGTATAACATGGGACCATCCTTGTTGTCCTATTCACTGAAATTATCATACATATGCATGTGTCTTCCTTGACAACCATAGAGATTATAACTTAGCTATTGATATCTTGTTTCCTTGTCACCTATGGGTTATGCATTTGGGTAGCTACTGCTAGCGCTTAATTATGGACAATGATCTTGTAATTTGACTAATGGATTATGCAATCAATCAATTAAGATGATGTTATTTCTGTTGAAAGGGGGCTAGAGCATGTGGGTTATTTTGATGCTCTAGTTACTCTCCGTAAGGACTTACCTGTAAGTGATAACCGGGACATATAGTACAGCTGTGAGGGCTATATGGCTCTGGCTCTAGTTGTTCAAGAGACCTTTTCTAGCTTGTTAGAGGTTACCTTAAATGGCGTAAGAATGGCTTGCCACGTTGGGTGTAGTGCGAGCCCCTGACCTAGTGTGTATAGGCTGCGGTTGTTGTGCCACCGGGAAGGGGGGTTCTACATCTGCCTGCCGAGTGAATCTAATGGCCCTAACTTGTTAGACGAACTTTTGAATGGCTTTATATGGTCTCTGATGTTTTGGGCCTTGCAAACCCATGCATTTGGAAATCATGACTCACAGTGAAAGTGTACACCTCTGCGCAGAGTTTAAAAACTGGTATACTAGCCGTGCTCACGGATACGAGCGGCCTTGGGGATTCTTACAGAATAGTTGATCACCATTGTTATATCATGCTTAATTATTGTTGATTATTATTATGCTCATGTTAATGCTATTCATTATCCTTATTACAATTGATCATTGATTCATTAATGGGATTTGGATTACCTTGATGCTACTCAATTGCTAATTATATGATGATTAAAAGCTAAACGCAGTCAAACAGTGTCTAGCCTTTTTGAGCCTCATGAACCCTGTGTTATACTTGTTGAGTTCGACATGGACTCATTCTTGCTATTTCCCCCACACTCCAGTGTGTAATAAGATGCTACTCGGAAAAAGGACAAAGGTGTAGTGGAGTTTCTAGAAGACTAGTAAAAGTGCTAGGCATATGTTACCCCCAGTCAGCCGTCCCTGAGAAGAATGGAGCCCGAAGTTTAGTCACCGTTCCGCGATACTCTGATGTAAGTGTTAATATAGCTATGTATACGTTATATAATAACATTGTTTCTGATACTTTTTCATTCTGGCATATGTGTGGACTTCCTGGGCACACATATGATTAGCCTGGTTTTGTTCTTTAGAAAACCGGGTGTGACAAGAACAATTATTGTTTCCACCTAATATATTTCAGTCCAAATAATTTTTTGGGTAAGCCTTATTAGTGATAGTGCCACTATTATTGCGTCATGAGTTTATCCTGAACTTCCTGAAGAATGCCTTGCACCTTCTCTAGATCTGTCACCAGCCCCGGAGCCGAGATGATATGTCCCAGATATTTGAGTTCCTGCTAAGCAAACAGACACTTGGAAACTTTGACGACCAACCAATGATCCGGCCTCAGCAACAGAAATACTACCTGTAGATGTGCAAAACGTTCTTCATATGTTTGGCTGTAGATGAAGATGTCGTCAAAGAATACTTGGACACATTTGCAAATCAGTGGAGCCAACGTAGTATTCATTGCCTTGTGAAATGTTGTCGGGGCACCTGACAGTCTGAAAGACATAACCCGAAACTCATAATGTCCGGTAGCTTATTGCAGTAGAAGCAGTGGCATATTGGCATACCACACAGCACGAGTGCTCAATTCTAGAGCCCCCCCCACCCCCCCCCCCCCCCACACAAAAAAAGGAACAAAATACAAATCGACTATATATGGGGAATGAAGAAGGCATGGTGACATGCATCATCATGATTTATGGAAGTAGCAAGCTGTTGCGTGATTGTGTGCAGAAACCCAGCACCTTCGCTTTTTGTTTTGCTTCACTTTCTCTTTGCCAACACTCCATCAATGGACGGATGCTTCTGCACAATACCCAAAGTCCAGTGCAGAGCACAGTGCTGCAGATGGATGTACTTAAGCTTGTCGGCTGAGCTTTACGCACCCGTCGTGCTTCATGCCTAAGGATGTGGGTAGCAGCCTGTGTGCACTACCGTTCATGGAGGTTTGGGACAAGCATTTGGGTCTGAAAAGGTGAGGTTTGAGTTCCTAATGTCTCCCAGTTCCAATACATTGAGTAAACTAGCTTCAATGTTGGCATGGATGTCCTATGCAGGTTGCAGCTTAGGAGGACCTGGTGGAATTAATCAATAGAAACAATGCGGGGAAATAACACTGTGAAGGAATTGTCTACAGTTGTTCACCTATATATCTAGTAGAGTACTCCATCTACTATATAGGGCATTTGGTATGTACCGTCAAGCACTGTAAGGGTATTTGTTCTTGTGTAATATATGGACCCACTAGGATCGGTCTTGTTGTACCTAACTTATTGAATTGTTGTTTACATATATATATGCATTAGTTGCGAAGGCAGATGTTCTTGTGCTCTCCGAGGCCTGAATATTAGGTTTTCATTGATTTCAGTGAAACTGGGTGATCTGGTTGAAATGAAAAACATATAGTACCTGTACTACAATGAAATCAATTGCAGACGGCTGGCCAGATGAGTAAGCAATTAATTAGTGGTCATTAAAGAAAAGACTACTGTGAAACGACAATGCATACCACTATTAAATGTTGTAATAATGTAGTCTTAACTATACATGGTAGGGAGTGGAAATACTATAATACTAATTACATCAATTGCTCTATCATCAATGGACAAGTACTGTAGATTGCTTTCTCCAGATGCAACAGACATGTGGTGTAGAGAAAAGGTAATAGTGTAGCTATGAATGAGGAGTATTAAAACAATTAATATTATTAAGTATATTGTTAAATTTTTAATTCTTTGTCCAATCTCCACACATAAAAGGATGTTAATAACAGTATGAGCAAGGAGAACCCAATTTTTGGTAAGATACCACTTTTTTTACGTTCAGTTCTTAGGTACTACAAGCAAGTTGTAGTGTATGAACTCATGAACAAATTCACACCGTACGCACACTGTATGCGCAAGTTAGACCAACAACCTATACCTTAATGTACACACACGACTGAGAGGTGCATAAAGATTGACAGGCTGAAAGTATGATGTATGGGCTCCCGTCACTATAGCTATTGTGGAACATCAGCTTTGATGTTGTGAAAAAATGTGGGAAGGCCATAGTGCAGCGCTCCAACACAGGTGGTGGGTGCTCCATCAAGCAAGCCCAACCACATTCAAATAAGAAGTCCAGTTGTGTGGCCGCCCACTAGGACAAATTCTTGGTGCTAACACTCACAACTCAGAGGTTGTGTTAGTACCTCCTGAGGGCTTGTTTGGACACATTCCGATTCATGCCAATCTACGTGAGATAATTTTTCACCTTAGTCTTTTCCAATCCATATGGATTGTGTGAACTGGAATGCAGCCAATTGAAACCTAAACATATGGTTTGCTACTCCCTGATAGGGCCTATGGGACGGCCGCATACTTCCTATCACGAAACATAGGAACAAAAGCACAATTGCTCAATTGATCAAGAACCTGGAAAGGAGGGTCTCAAAATAAAACGACTATGGGCAACAAGATGAAGTTCTGGAGAGAGGAGGTGTGTCCATCCAAATCCTTCCTCTGTCACATGGTGCGGTAGCTAGCTGGACGGCTCGCCATTCACCAATCAGCTCAATGACTGTCACACCCATTTTTAAGGACAAAAATAGGATGTATAAAAGACTCATGTGCACCCCAGGAATCGGTCGCACACATAAGTAGACAAATTACATAGTATCATCACATTGCTTATTACATAGTGAATAAATATTTATCACATAGTCTTATACAATAATTTGTAGTAACTAGCAGTAGATCTGCAGCGGAACTCCAAACACAGGGACATGGTTGACTGGTTGACACCAAGACTAGTACTCATTTCGATAGTCCTCAACATAATCTTCATCTGTTATGGTAGAAATAGCAAGAGTGAGTCCATGTCGAACTCAACAAGTACAACACAGGGTTCATGAGGCTCAAAAAGGCTAGACACTGTTTGACTGTGTTTAGCTTTTAATCATCATATAATTAGCAATTGAGTAGCATCAATATGAAACAATTCCCATTAATGAACCAATGATCAATTGTAATAAGGATAATGAATAGCATTAACATGAGCATGATAACAGCGACAATAATTAAGCATGATATAACAATGGTGATCATCTATCTGTAGATGTTCCAAGGCCGCCCGTATCCGTGGGCACGGCTAGTATACCAGTTTTTTAACTCTGCGCAGAGGTGTACACTTTCACTGTGAGTCATAACTTCCAAATGCATGGGTTCGCGACTCCCCAAAACACCGGAAATCATATAAAGCCACTTAAAGGTTCGTCTAACAAGTTAGGGCCATTAGATTCACTCGGCAGGCAGATATAGGAACCCCCTTTTCAAATGGCACATTTCCTTCACGGCTATACTCATAAGACTAGAGGCTGTCCTACACCCAACGTGGCAAGCCGTTCTTACGCCATTTAAGGTAACCACTAACAAGCTAGAAAAGATCCTTTAAACAACTAAAGCCAGAGCCATATAGCCCCTACAGCTGTACTGTATGTCCCGGATGATCACGTACAGATAAATCATTATGGAGAGAAACCAGAGCAATAATACAACCCCTTGCTCTAGCCCCCTTTTCAACAGTAATAAAATCATCATTAATGGTTGGTTGCTTAACCCATTAATCAAATTACAAGATCATTGTTCATAATTAAGCACTAGCAACAACTACCCAAATGCAATCCCAAGGTTGACAAGAAAATAAGATAACAATCACTAAGTTATAATCTCTAAGGTTGTTAAGGAAGACACATGCATATGTATGATAATTTCAGTGAATAGGACAACAAGGATGATCCCATGTTATACTTGCCTTGATCAAAGCTTTCCTGTTGACCCTGCTGATCTGACTCAAAATAACACTCCGGATCGTCAAGAAACTGCTCACCGTCTATACTCGATCACCACACATCATCACACAATCATCCGAGCAATCATACACGAAGCAAACAAAGAAACATTAATTAGAACAGTACACCAATAGTAGCAAAACAGTATGAAAAGTTTGTAAAACTCTTCTACACGTTCCTACGATCACACAGACGTAAAGATCACGAAATTCGGATTTAAAACGTGAAAGTTATGAATTTTCTAAGATTTTCTATAGATAAATAAATACTTTAATATAAACTGGAAAATTGAATTTTCCAAACCTACAGTACAACTACACTAACAAGTAGGGTTCGCAAATACGAACCTAACGCAACTTGAACGGGTCAAAACGGAGTTAAAACGAAGATTTTACAACCAAAACAATTTAAGTGGCAAAACTGTAAATACCAGAAAACGTATTTGTGATTTACCGGGAAGAATTACGTTTTCAGAACTAACAAGTGTATCTCCTGAAAGACGCTAAGGACGGCGGGTTTTATTCCATGAAAACACAGGGGCTCTTTATAAAGTTTACCCCGCGAAGGGGTATCTTCTAATCTAGGACGTCGATCAACGAATGGACGGCAGACAGCTTCTCCAGGGAGGCTCGGCGGCGCTGTCACCGGAAAAAATCCGACACATGGCGGCGCCATGGCCGGAGCCTCGCCGGAGACGGAAGTTTTCGCGATTTTGACCATCAATCGACCCGTGGTCGGTACCAAACGAAAGAGGAGCTTATTGCAAACACATCTATGCAGCTTAGGAATTCAATAACCGACCGAGGGTGAAGCGCGGCTCGGGATGGCGGCGGCGCCATTACCGGCTTGCAAAAGCTTCGAAAACACCCAACTACAAGCACCACAGCTCAAAAGAAAATAGGGGAAGGAAGAGAAGAAGATGGCGAGCTCACCAAAGAGAAAAAGGACTCAAATCAACCCGCAAGCCCCGGCGACGAGCAACAGCCACCCTTAGGGTTTCGAATCTCCTATGCTCGGTTTCACGTGATTCGGCTTGGGTTTTAGATGGAAAACGAGGAGAGACGGCAAGAGACTACACATTTATAGACCTCATATGCCGTATTCGATTAGGAAATCCCGAGTTTCCCGATTAATTCGGTTGGAGTCGACGTCGGACTCCGGCTCGGCCACGGCAAGGGGAAGAAGGCGCGACTGACAGCGGGTCCCGACCGTCAGCGTCACAAGGAAGAGAGGCGCGCGGCCGCTGCGGCTCCTGGGCCGGCCCACGCGGGCGCGAGAGGAAATGGGGAAAAGCGACTGCTCGGCTCAGCGGCCCAAAACGGAAAGGGGAAGAGCAGGCCGGCTCGGTTCGGCTCGGGCGGGCCTCCAGGCCACCGGGCCGCAGGTAAGATTTCCTTTTTTTTCTCTCATTTACATTCTATTACTAATTCCATTGTATTAGCAACAATTCCCAAATTCAGATATGCAAATTCAACACACAACTCACTTGTCATGGACGACATTTGCATCCCATTAGCATAACTCTTTCTGCTAAGAGCATCAGCTACAACATTAGCCTTACCAGGATGATAATGTATCGCTAGATCATAGTCCTTGATCAACTCCAACCACCTACGTTGCCTCAAATTTAAATCAGACTGTGTGAAAATATACCTCAAACTCTTATGATCTGTGTATATATCACTCTTATGTCCAATCAAATAATGTCTTCAAATTATCAAAGCATGAACTACAGCTGCTAACTCCAAATCATGAGTAGGATAATTCAGCTCATGCTTTCTCAACTGCCTAGATGCATAAGCAACAACTCTACCTTCTTGCATAAGGACACACCCCAAACCTTGACGAGAAGCATCGCAATAAATAGAAAACTTCTTACTTAAATCTGGCAATACCAAGACAGGTGCAGTAGTAAATCTCTCCTTCAATTCTTCAAAACTAGTTTGACACTGATCAGACCATACAAACTTAGCATTCTTCTCTAACAGAGATGTCATAGGTTTAGCAAGTTTAGAAAACCCTTCAATGAATCGTCTGTAATATCCAGCTAAACCCAGGAAACTACGAATCTCTCCCACATTAGTAGGTGGCTTCCTGTAACACCCTAAAATTTTGAAAGAGATAAAAATAGGAAAATATGATTTTTATGTATTTTTGTGAGCATGCAAACTTAGAATAATAATAATTTTTTTTATAAATTTAAAATCAAATATAAGTGTAGAAACATGATTGAGCATTCATGCTGCTGCATTTGAAGTTTTGTATTGAGTGGTTTAAATCAAATTCAAATTTGATTTGAAAATCTTTTGAAAATTTGCTTTGAAAAATTGGAAAAAAAAGAAAAAGAGAAGAGAAATTCATTTCATCCGGATTTCGGCCCGTCTCGGCTGCCTTGGCCACGGCCCGCTTACTTCCCGCGCCCTGCTCTCGCGTGGGCCGAGCCCAGGCGCGGCCTGCCGGCCCAACTCGCGCACGCAGTCGCTCTGAGCCGCTAACACGAGGGGCCCGCTTGTCAGTGTCTCCTTCCACCTTCCTTTCTTCTTCCTCCCGACGTCGGCCGGATTCTCCTTCCTTCTTCCACTGATCCGAATCGATCTCTCAATCTCTCTCTTTCCTTTCTTGAGGCCGCCTCCGGGCTATAAAACGGAACCCCGTGCCTCCCCGCTTCTCATTGAGCCCCTAAAACCCTAGCCTCGACATCCCGGGAAGGCCATCGTCGAAGCTCCGCCTCCACCGCCGCCTTGCCAAGCTAGCCGCCGCCCTCCGGTTGCTCTCCAGCTTCGTTCTCGCGCGGGGTAAGGTCGCGATGATGCGCTCTTTCTTTTGGTACTTTCGGTTTGGCGATTGGTGCTCGGGATGGTCCTCTTCGCAAGCTCCGGCGAGCTCGGGCTCCATCCGGCCATGGCGCCGCCGTCGGGGTTACTGTGGCCGCCGGCCGTTTTCTTTCTCTCACCCCCGATTCAATCTGAACCGTCCAAATCCGGATCTACGGTCTAGAAAAGAAGATACCGGTTCGCTTGAACTTTTTGTAAAAGAGACCCTGTGTTTTTCAATTGATTAACCCGCGGTCCAAAGCGTAAACCGGAAAATACGTTTTGATTAATTGAAAACGTAATTCGTTTCGGAAAAAAAGAAAATATGTTTTCAGCTATTTACAGTTTTGCCACTGATCTTGTTTTAGTCGTAGAATCTCCGTTTTAACTCCGATTTGATCCATTCAAATTGTGTTAGATTCATATTTGCGAGCTCTACATGATGATAGAACTGTACAGTAGGTTTGAGATAATTTATTTTCGAGTTTATATTAAAGTAATTATTTATCTATAGGAAATCTTAGAAAACTCATAACTTTTACGTTTTAAATCCAAATTTCGTGATCTTTATGTCTATGTGATCGTAGTAACGTGTAGAAGAGTTTTACAAACTTGTTATACTGTTAGTGTTACTGTTGGTTAGGTTTTCTATCTTTAAGTTCCGATGTGAGATTTAATCTATTACTTTAATAAAGAAAATCTCGTTTAATACATAATTTATTTGTTTTAATTCCGAATTAGTCCGTTCAAATTTCAATAGATTTATAACAATATGAACTATGTACTAGTATTAATGTTTTCTTTATCAAAATCTCTGAAATTTCATAGTTTAGATCTAATTTGATTAATAACTGTGCAACTAGATTTATGAATAAAATATTATTGATTTCTCCTTTAAATGTAATTTAGCCTAAGTCACTTTTGAATGTCTATAAAGAGTATTTTATCTTATATATATGATTTTATATAGTTAAAACAAATGATACCTATAATTTTTCCGTTTTATACAACAAAATCTTTTGGTAGTCGTTTCTTTCACCGTAGCCCCGATTAGAGTGTTGTTTTTCGCGTCTGTGTGTTCGTAGCAATGCGTAGAACATCTTTAAAACCTTTTCATATATTGTTTCATATGTTTGGTGTACTGTTCTAATTATTATTCATTGTTTGCTTCGTGTATGATTGCTCGATGTGTGTGTGGTGATTTATTGATCAAGTCCAGTCGGTGAGCTATACGTGAAGATTCAAGAAGCTATTAATTGAAGATTTGGATTAGAGAAGGATCTTGATTTAAGGCAAGTATAGCATGGGATCATCCTTGTTTCCTATTCATCTTTAATATACTTAATTCATGTGCATGTGTCTACCTTGTTACCACTAAGGATATCCTAGTTTTTGTATCTTGTACCTTGACACCCATGGGACATTGCATTGGGTAGTATTTATGCTAGTGCTCAAGATAAATAACTATGATCTATAACTTGACTAATGGTATATGCAATAAACGTTTAAAAGATGATTTATAGAAACATGGCTCAAGAGGGCTAGAGCATATTTGGTTGTTTTTATGGTGCTCTAGTTTCTCTCCATAAGGACTTATCTGTAAGCGAAAATCCGGGACTTACAGTACAACTGTGAGGGCTAAAATGGCTCTGGCTTTAGTCATATAGAAGGACCTTTTCTATCTTGTTAGAGGTATTCCTTCATGGCGTAAGAACGGCTTGACGAATCGGGTATAGTGCGGCCTCTGTCCTTATGTGTATAGGCTGCGCGTTATTGTGCCATTTGGAAGGGGGGCTCTACATCTGTTTGCCGAGTGAATCTAATGGCCCTAACTTGTTAGACGAACCTTTGAAAGACTTCATAGTGAACCCTGCCGACCTTCCTTGGAAGTGGGTCAAGAGATTAGCTACCTCGGGCGAAAGGGTAAATCACGACTCACAGTGAAAGTGTACAACCTCTGCAGAGTGTAAAACTGTTATAACAGCCATGCTCACGGTCACGAGTGGCCTTAGACCCTTACAGAATAAATGATGAACGCTGATGATAATGATAACACTGATGATATTGATGTTCACTAATGATTATTGTTTCTTGCTATACATTATTCTCGTTTACATGATCATGAGGTTATTTGGGTTTTTGGTAAACTTGTTGCTACTCAACTGCTAAAAAGATGACTCACTAAAAGCTATTGCAGTAAACCGTGTCAAACCTTTTGAGCTGCATGAACCCCATGTTATATTTGTTGAGTTCGACATGGACTCACTCTTGCTATTTCCCCACATCTCAGGAAGGGTACCAGACTGTTAGATTCTGGAATTGTTAGGCTTGTGATCAACCAGTTAGTTTGTTCCTGGAGTGAAGTCTACACCCGATGTTCGGAGTTGTCTTTCCGCTGTGTTACTCTCTAAGGTATATTTTATACTATTGTGTTATGTATATTAAGCATTTGTCTCTTGATATTACACTTATCTGTGGCTATATGTGAGATTTGTCTCCTTTATTTCACATATAGTGTATATCTGGTTTTATCCTTAAAATCGGGTGTGACACTTCCAATTCAAAACATCCTTTACTTTGCCTAGATCTACTGATATTCCACCATTAGAGACAATATGACCAAGAAAAGAGACTTCTTTCAACCAAAACTCACACTTACTTCGCTTAGCATACAACTTATGCTCTCTGAGTTTCTGCAATACCAACCTCAGATGTTAGCATGCTCTTTCTCCGTCTTGGAGAATACCAATATATCATCAATAAATACCACCACAAACTTATCAAGATACTCCATAAACACCTTATTCATCATGTACATAAAGTAGGCAGGTGCATTGGTCAAACCAAATGACATAACCGTATACTCATATAAACCATATCTCGTAGTAAAAGCTGTCTTTGGAATATCAGAGGCACGAATCTTCAACTGATGATAACCAAAACGCAAATCAATCTTAGAGAACACACATGCACCTCTCAACTGGTTAAACAAATCATCAATTCTAGGCAAAGGATACTTGTTCTTGATGATTACTTCATTAAGCGACCGATAATCCACACACATTCTCTGACTACCATCTTTCTTATCAACAAATATAACTGGCGCACCACAAGGTGACGAACTAGGTCGAATAAAACCTTTATCTTGTAATTCCCTAATTTGTTTCTTAAGTTCTTCTAATTCATCTACTCCCATTCTATATGGTCATTTAGCTATGGGTGCAGTTCCAGGTAATAATTCAATAAGAAATTCAATGTCTCGGTCAGGTGGCATACCTAGCAAATCATTGGAAAAAACATCTGGAAAATCATTGATAACTAGATCCTCTTTACTAGCATCGTCAGCAATCTGATTCACTACCGCTGTTAGTTGCTTCTGCACTGCTACATCCACACTGATCTTCTCTCCATTAGGTGCATTCACAACTACTACCTTCTGCTGACACTGAATCACTGCCTGATTTTGTTTCATCCATTCCATTCCCAAAATCACATCAATACCAGATGTCCTCAACACTATGGGAGTTATATTAAACTCTACCCCCTTAAAACCATACTAACTGGAAGACATCTATTAATGGTTTGCATGGTACCCCCAGGTGAATTTACTAAGAGAGGTTCTTTCATGGCAAACATGGGTACACTATGCATCTTAACAAAAATGTTTGAAATAAAGGTATGCGAAGCTCCAGAATCAAAAAGAATGGTTGCAGGAGTAGAAAGAACATTGAACGTACCAAGCATTACTTCAGGCTCTGTCTGTGCTGTTTTAGTAGACACATGATTCACCTTTCCAGTATTGGATGACCTCTGTCCCTGCGGTGTCTGTTGATTCTGCTTCTTGGGACAATGATTAGCATAGTGTCCAGGTTCTCCACAGCGATAACACAGATTAGGAGTACTAGGTGCACTGGTCTTCATTAGAGTAGAGTTGGAATTACCCTAGCGTGGAGTTTGCTGACCACTCTGTTGTTGGAACGGTCTATTCTGCTGATACTGGGGTCGTTGCTAAAACTGATTGTTCTGCCTATTCTGAGACCACTGTTGATTTGTATTGCGGTTCCACTGACTGACTGATCCTTGGAATTTTGAATGAAACCCATGCTGAGAATTTGTACGTTGACGATTACTATTCCCAACACCTTGTCCTTTCATCTTTCTTTTTCTGTCCATCTCTCGACATTCATTATCTAGCACAATAGCCTTATTCACAAGCTCCTAGAAATTGGCATAATTATTACCCTTTAGCTGCAAACGAAGATCATAATAAATTCCCTTGAGGAAGAGACGCTGCTTATCTGCATCTTCCCTCACTTCATTGGGAACATAACGAGCGAACTGCGTGAACTTGTCATGATACTCACTGACACTCATCTGTCCCATCCTAAGATTTCTGAATTCTTCCTGCTTCAACTCAATTACTCCTTCTAGAATATGACGAGCTCTAAAATCTCTAACAAATTCATTCCAAGTGACAGGAGGAGCATTGTCGGGACGTGCAACTTGATAAGACTCCCACCAAGTCTGAGCTGTTCCCTGTAACTGACCAGATGCATATAACACTTTTTCCAGATCATTACATTGAGCGATATTCAACTGTTTCTCTACCGCTCGCACCCAATCATCCGCCTCCAATAGATCAGCAGCATGAGAGAACACTGGAGGACGTCCTTTCAAAAATTTACCATGCTTGTCTCTCACATGAACAGGTGGCGGTCCTCCTGCAGGAGGATTGTTCTGCAGGTGCTGCATAAACATTTGCATCATCTGATTCTGTGTATTCATGAGTTCCTCCATAGTAATGGGTGGGTTAGCACCTCCATGAACTCTGCCATGACCCCTGTAACACCCTAAAATTTTGAAGAAATGAAAAATAGGAAAAATATGATTTTTATATATTTTTGTGAGCATGCAAATTTAGAATAAGAATAATTTTTATAAACTTAAAATCAAATATAAGAGTAGAAACATGTTTGTGCACTCATGTTGTTGCATTTAAATTTTTGAGATGAGTGGTTTGATCAAATTCAAATTTGGATTTCAAAATCATTTGAAAATGCTTTAAAATAATTGAAAAGGAAAAAAAGAAAATGAAAACCTTCTTTCTTCTCGCTTTCGGCCCGGCAGCCCATTTTCCCGCGCTTGGCCCGTTTTCTCCCCGCGCCCGCATCCGCTCCACTGGGCCGAGCCCAGCTGCGGCCAGCCGGCCCGTCATCGCGCGCGGCCGCGTCTCGCACCCAGCCGCCGCCCCGTTTTCCCTCTCCGAGTCGCCGACATGTGGGACCCGCCTGTCAGCGTCTCCTTCCCCTTTCCTTTCTTCTTCCTCCGGCTTCGCACCGCCTTCCCCTTCTTCACCGATTCGGTGATCCGAATTTCCTTCGAAAACTCCCTCCTTTCCATAACCGGTGACGCCTCCGGGCTATAAAACGGAACCCCGTGCCTCCCCGCTTCTCATTGAGCCCCTAAAACCCTAGCCTCGACATCCCAGGAAGGCCACCGTCGAAGCTCCGCCTCCACCGCCGCCTTGCCGAGCTAGCCGCCGCCCTCCGGTTGCTCTCCAGCTTCGTTCTCGCGCGGGGTAAGGTCGCGATGATGCGCTCTTTCTTTTGGTACTTTCGGTTTGGCGATTGGTGCTCGGGATGGTCCTCTTCTCAAGCTCCGGCGAGCTCGGGCTCCATCCGGCCATGGCGCCGCCGTCGGAGTTACTGTGGCCGCCGGCCGTTTTCTTTCTCTCACCCCCGATTCAATCTGAACCGTCCAAATCCGAATCTACGGTCTAGATTAGAAGATACCGGTTCGTTCGTAATTTTGTAAAAGAAACCCTGAGTTTTTAGTATATCAACCCGCAGTCCTAAAACGTAAAGCTCAGAGTACGTTTTGATTAATTGAAAACGTAATTCGTTTCGGAAAAAGAAAAATACGTTTTCTGATATTTACAGTTTTGCCACTAAGTTTGTTTTAGTCATAAATTATCCGTTTTAACTCCGATTTGATCCGTTCAAATTGCATTAGATTCGTATTTGCGAGCTCTACATGATTATAGAACTGTACAGTAGGTTTGAGATAATTTATTTTCGAGTTTATATTAAAGTAATTATTTATCTATAGGAAATCTTAGAAAATTCATAATTTGTAGGTTTTAAATCCAAATTTCGTGATCTTTATGTCTATGTGATCGTAGTAATGTGTAGAAGAGTTTTACAAACTTGTTATACTGTTAGTGTTACTGTTGGTTAGGTTTTCTATTTTTAAGTTCCGATGTGAGATTTAATCTATTACTTTAATAAAGTAGATCTTGTTTAAATCATATCTTCTACGTTTTAGATCCGTTTTAGCTCATTCGAGTTGCGTTAGATTCATAGCAACGAGATCTACGCGTTAGTGACAGTATTTACCATATTACTAATTCTGAAATTTTATGGTTTAAATCATATCTTGATTAATAATTATGCAACTGGGTTTTGTAAATAAAATATGATTTGTTTTACTTTAGTTTTATAATTTGAATCTAAATTTGACTTAATTCCGTATTAGTATTTATAAAATATTTTATATATGTTATTATATAATGAAAACACATGAAACTAATAGTTTTATATTTTCTTCTATGAGCAAATCTTTCGGTAGATGTATCTTTTCAACCGTAGCTCTGATTAGTGTGCTTTTCGCGTCTGTGTGTTCATAGCAATGCGTAGAACCTCTTTAAAATCTTTTCACATATTGTTTCATATGTTTGGTGTACTGTTCTAATTTAGATCTATTGTTTGCTTCGTGTATGATTGCTCGATGTGTGTGTGGTGATTTATTGATCAAGTCCAGTCGGTGAGATATACGAGGTTATTAAGAAGAAGAAGAAGAACGTTGAAGATTAAAGCTTACCGAAGGATCGGTGTTTAAGGCAAGTATAGCATGGGATTATCCTTGTTTCCTATTCACCTTTAATATACTTAATTCATGTGCATGTGTCTACCTTGTTACCATTAAGGATATTCTAGCTTTTGTATCTTGTACCTTGACACCCATGGGACATTGCATTGGGTAGTATTTATGCTAGTGCTCAAGATAAATAACCATGATCTGTAACTTGACTAATGGTATATGCAATAAACGTTTAAAAGATGCTTTATAGAAACATGGCTCAAGAGGGCTAGAGCATATTTGGTTGTTTTTATGGTGCTCTAGTTTCTCTCCATAAGGACTTATCTGTAAGCGAACATCCGGGACTTACAGTACAACTGTGGGGGCTATATGGCTCTGGCTTTAGTCAAGTATGAGGACCTTTTCTAGCTTGTTAGAGGTATTCCTTCATGGCGTAAGAACGGCTTGACGAATCGGGTATAGTGCGGCCTCTGTCCTTATGTGTATAGGCTGCGCGTTATTGTGCCATTTGGAAGGGGGGCTCTACATCTGTTTGCCGAGTGAATCTAATGGCCCTAACTTGTTAGACGAACCTTTGAAAGACTTCATAGTGAACCCTGCCGACCTTCCTTGGAAGTGGGTCAAGAGATTAGCTATCTCGGGCGAAAGGGTAAATCACGACTCACAGTGAAAGTGTACAACCTCTGCAGAGTGTAAAACTGGTATATCAGCCGTGCTCACGGTCACGAGTGGCCTTGGACCCTTACAGAATAAATGATGAACACTGATGATAATGATAATACTGATGATATTGATGCTCACTAATGATTATTGTTTCTTGCTATACATTATTCTCGTTTACATGATCATGAGGTTATTTGGGATTTTGGTAAACTTGTTGCTACTCAATTGCTAAAAAGATGACTCACTAAAAGCTATCACAGTAAACCTGTGTCAAACCTTTTGAGCCTCATGAACCCCATGTTATATTTGTTGAGTTCGACATGGACTCACTCTTGCTATTTCCCCACATCTCAGGAAGGGTACCAGACTGTTAGATTCTGGAATTGTTAGGCTTGTGATCAACCAGTTAGTTTGATCCTGGAGTGAAGGTTGCACCCGGTGCTTGGAGTTGTCTTTCCGCTGTGTTGCTCTTTAAGGTATACTTTATACTATTGAGTTATGTATATTAAGCATTTGTCTTTTGATATTACACTTATCTGTGGCTATATGTGAGATTTGTCTTCTTTATTTCACATATGGTGTATGTCTGGTTTTGTCCTTAAAACCGGGTGTGACAGATTGGTATCAAAGCAATGCTGACTGTAGGACGCAAGCCTAGTTAGAACTGGACGTTTAGCATGTTCTCATTGTTGCCTATTTCTTGCTTCTCTTTAACTTTGTTATTTTCTCAAAGTTATGCTTAATTCTATCCCCGTTCTGTTATAAAAACCTTGTCTCTATTTTGAACCTTTTCTCCTTGTCTATTAGACGGCTCGTGACGAGAAGACTATGGATTTTAGAGGTTAAGAGGACTGAATTGTGTCGCTCTTGCTCACTTTTGACAAGAAACCATTAGCGATGCAAAACCAATTACTAGAAGAAATGGCTCAACATGGGAATTCTCAACGATGCTTATCTCAAGGTCAAGCCAACATATCCAAGGGGTCCGAGAAGATACAAGTAGCAGAAGCTTGGAAGAATATGAAATCTAATAAAGATGTTGATAGTAAGGCATTTGGAGAGCAGGAACAATGTCACTACTGTAAGCATTATGGTTTTCCCTGTCTTCGAAACGAGTCTAATAAGGGGAAAGTCAAGGTGGATCCAAATTTTGCGATCAACATGGACAAGAAGAGAAAGGCAATCTCATTAGAACCACTTGTGGAAAGCAATCAGCAAGCGAGTTCTACTACATTGTCACATGCAGCCCTGATCCCCTGTCAAACAAATCCAAACCCTGAAGAGTTAGAAGCCCCTCCCGCTAAAACTACTCCCCATGAAGTAGTCATAGATGGGTGGACAATTACCTATAAGGAGTATCAACCCCGAGAGGCCAAACCAGCTAAGAAACAAGCCAAAGGAACGGAGGTGAACTTTTATGGCCAGCAAGATAGCAACATACCAAACAACAGTTCTGTAGAGTATGACATCACAAAAGATTCAGCTAAGAGAAAGTGTTATCATTGCCAGCAGGAAGGACATTATATCAGATCTTGCCCACAGAAGAATCAACAACAGCAAGACCCAGGACAGGATGTCCAAAAGGAGCGTGTGCAGGGAAATAAATTAAAGAGAAATTATATCCATGGAAGGTTGAAACATGTGGATATTTCTACCATTCCTGGAGCTAAGGAGGTCGTGTTTGGATCAATTCCAGTAAGTTCAGGAAATGTCAAGGTTTTGTTTGACCCCAGTGCCTCACATTCGTTCATATCTAGACAATATGTAAAAGATCATAACATACTTATGCTTCCAAGGGGGAAAACAGTGATGATTAAAACTCCAAGAGGTGAAATAAAGGCAGACCGCATATGCCCAAAAGTTAGTCTTGACATAAAGGGGGTAAATTTTAAGGTAAACCTCATTGTTTTGGAATTAATGGGCATTGATGTTATCCTTGGAATAGACTGGTTATCTACTTGTAAAGGAGTGATTGAGTATGCCCAATGTTCAGTGTTTCTAACTACACTTTCAGGAGAAAGGATTAAGTATGAGGGTATTAAATCTATACCTGAGGGATACCAGGTTGACCCATCTTAAGGTATGAGTTATAAGAATGGTAAAGAGGGATGCAGAGATTTAGATGTCCATATAAAGCAATAAGGAATGTAAGAGACGTTATCTACTCTGGATACTGCTACAATCACACCATGTTTAAGGAATAGGAGTTATGTCCCGTGTAATAAAACCGTTAGTAGCCAAGTTGAGTCGTCTTAATGTGTGGCTAATGAACATTTAAGTGTTTAGTTGCTTTGTGCTTATGTTTATGCTTGAGTTGGAATTTTGTAATGAGTGGAATGATCTCATGGGTTTTGACCATGATTTCATTTAGTTTATATGTATAAGGTATAAGGATTAATGAAATAAATAGCTGGGTTTTGGTTATCTCCTGCTTTCTATATCTTGTCTTTCGGAGCAGCCTGTCTTTATCAACTTATATCTCTGTTCTTGAAAGACCAAAAATCATGAGAGAATTCTGGACAAGAGTGGACTTCAACATCTATCTCTAAATGCAAGAACTACCCTCATAGCTATTTTGGATTGGGAGATACAAAAAATCACAAGACGATGCAACTGTGCTGTCTGAAACCTGGAACAGAATCTGTTATGTGTCATTTTCGGTCAAGTTAGCTGCAGAATCTGGAAGTGTGTTCTATAAGTAAGTTGCAGAGAATTTTATAAGCTTTTCATCGGTGTAAACTACAGCTTCATTGGATTAACAAAATGAGAGTTACAGCTGTTTTACTGCACTGCTGATTTTCTGCTCGTGAGAAATTTCAGATTTCTTGTTCTTACCCATACACAGGAGTATCATTGGGATGTCAGAACACTTTTTAGCTCATCTAGAAGGAGGGTTCAAGCTACCCTATTTAGTGTCTCTTATTTTAAGGGGGGTAGCCAATGTAAAGAAGGATTATTAAGTTTGAACTCTTTATTTAGAAGTATTGGTTAGTCTCCATGATTGAGTTGCCACTCTTGAGCAAAAATGTTCTGTGAACAAGGTTGATAATTTTGGATCCATGGAGACGAGAGTTGTTCTTTTGGATAGTTCATGATAATGATCATCTATACTTGCTCATTTTGCTGATATTGGTCACTTAATGATAGGAAGTGTAGTATCTCATGACTCAGGAGCCCTATATGACGTCTCTCACTAATATGTGGGAAAAGATTGATGTTTCTGCTATTGAAGGATGTTATGGGTATGATGAAGCCGAGCACTATCAAAACAACAATGTTGAAGAGCAAGTTGGGAGTGAACTAAGTCAGAATCCACAACAACGAAAGCGAAAAAGGAAAGCCCATAAGAAGCCTGCTCAAGGAAGCAAAGCGCAGCTAAACTATGTCAATGGAAGACTGAGCAATGTGGATATGGATAAAATTCATGGAGTTACCAAAGTAGTGGGAGGTTATATTCAAGTAAGCTCAGTACAAGTTTTTGCTTTATTTGACCCTAGTGCTTCGCATTCTTTCATTTCCACCGACATGGAAGAGACGTGCAAGATGGTGAAGTGTCCAATGAGGAGGCCTTTGCTAGTTCAAACCCCAGTGGGAGAAATGCAGGCAGATCAGATATGCCCGAATGTCAGTCTTGTCATAAACAAGGAAAACTTCACCGCAACACTCATTGTGTTGGAGTCACTTAAAATTCGCGTGGTTCTTGGTAATGGATGGCTCTGTGCACACAAAGGAGTGATTCATGGTACTCGGTGCACCATGCTCTTAACAACACCGTCAAGGAAAAGAATTGAGTATCAAGGTGGTCGACTTTTACCTGAGGGAGATGAGAATGACCAATTAGAAGATAGGTACACCAAGGATAGTAAAGTGGACCATGAGTTTACTGGAGTCATAGCAGAGGAACAAATAACTTTGGAGAAGCTTTTAAGTTCGTTTAGATCAAGAGACCTCAGGCAAATGTTTGAAGGAGCCTAAGAAAAGGTTAAAGTAAAACCCAAGTATTAGCTTTGTCAGATCCAGACAAGAGCTTCATATCTACAATGATGTACCTTGTCAAGGTGTGGGATGTGTCCTTATGCAAGAAGAAAAATATAGTACCTTGTTCATTAAGTCAACTAAGGAAGTGTGGGTTGAATTACCTAATGTGTTATCTGGAGTTTTCCACTATGGAGTACTGTCTTTTGGAAGGAAAGTGACATATAGGAGGGTCACAAGAATCCACAGGACATCTTCGCTAAGTTGGTCTTGAATTTGTGATATCCTCGTTGGAATGAAATGGATTAGGACTTGGAAAAGTGCTATTACTTGGAGAAGTAAAAGTCGCAGCCGATACCCTTAGCAATGGAGAATAATGCTAAGAAGGTTCGGGTGACATCAAGGATTAAGAATCGTATTCCAAATTTGAGCAACTTGACCAGAATCATTAATGTTTTGAAGGTTGGTAGTAGAAATTCCTTCTGACTAAGAGATTCGTCAGGCTCTGTTGGAAGATAAGTATTTTAAGGAAGAAAATTCATATTATAGGAAAGGTGCCTAGTGATTGGAGATACCAGAGTATTGTTTGGAGCATTTGTCAAAAATCTTGGGATTAGTTACATGTATGCAAAGTAAGACGGAATTCTTATCAAGACGATGGAACTACACGATGAAGTAAAGAACAATCTAGAGACGAACTATCCCTATCTCTTTTATCATCATCTTCCGAATCTCGGGACGAGATTCATCTTAGGGGGGTAGAATTGTAACACCCTAAAATTTTGAAGAAATGAAAAATAGGAAAAATATGATTTTTATATATTTTTGTGAGCATGCAAATTTAGAATAAGAATAATTTTTTATAAACTTAAAATCAAATATAAGAGTAGAAACATGTTTGTGCACTCATGTTGTTGCATTTAAATTTTTGAGATGAGTGGTTTGATCAAATTCAAATTTGGATTTCAAAATCATTTGAAAATGCTTTAAAATAATTGAAAAGGAAAAAAAGAAAATGAAAACCTTCTTTCTTCTCGCTTTCGGCCCGGCAGCCCATTTTCCCCGCGCTTGGCCCGTTTTCTCCCCGCGCCCGCATCCGCTCCACTGGGCCGAGCCCAGCTGCGGCCAGCCGGCCCGTCATCGCGCGCGGCCGCGTCTCGCACCCAGCCGCCGCCCCGTTTTCCCTCTCCGAGTCGCCGACATGTGGGACCCGCCTGTCAGCGTCTCCTTCCCCTTTCCTTTCTTCTTCCTCCGGCTTCGCACCGCCTTCCCCTTCTTCACCGATTCGGTGATCCGAATTTCCTTCGAAAACTCCCTCCTTTCCATAACCGGTGACGCCTCCGGGCTATAAAACGGAACCCCGTGCCTCCCCGCTTCTCATTGAGCCCCTAAAACCCTAGCCTCGACATCCCGGGAAGGCCACCGTCGAAGCTCCGCCTCCACCGCCGCCTTGCCGAGCTAGCCGCCGCCCTCCGGTTGCTCTCCAGCTTCGTTCTCGCGCGGGGTAAGGTCGCGATGATGCGCTCTTTCTTTTGGTACTTTCGGTTTGGCGATTGGTGCTCGGGATGGTCCTCTTCTCAAGCTCCGGCGAGCTCGGGCTCCATCCGGCCATGGCGCCGCCGTCGGAGTTACTGTGGCCGCCGGCCGTTTTCTTTCTCTCACCCCTGATTCAATCTGAACCGTCCAAATCCGAATCTACGGTCTAGATTAGAAGATACCGGTTCGTTCGTAATTTTGTAAAAGAAACCCTGAGTTTTTAGTATATCAACCCGCAGTCCTAAAACGTAAAGCTCAGAGTACGTTTTGATTAATTGAAAACGTAATTCGTTTCGGAAAAAGAAAAATACGTTTTCTGATATTTACAGTTTTGCCACTAAGTTTGTTTTAGTCATAAATTATCCGTTTTAACTCCGATTTGATCCGTTCAAATTGCATTAGATTCGTATTTGCGAGCTCTACATGATTATAGAACTGTACAGTAGGTTTGAGATAATTTATTTTCGAGTTTATATTAAAGTAATTATTTATCTATAGGAAATCTTAGAAAATTCATAATTTGTAGGTTTTAAATCCAAATTTCGTGATCTTTATGTCTATGTGATCGTAGTAATGTGTAGAAGAGTTTTACAAACTTGTTATACTGTTAGTGTTACTGTTGGTTAGGTTTTCTATTTTTAAGTTCCGATGTGAGATTTAATCTATTACTTTAATAAAGTAGATCTTGTTTAAATCATATCTTCTACGTTTTAGATCCGTTTTAGCTCATTCGAGTTGCGTTAGATTCATAGCAACGAGATCTACGCGTTAGTGACAGTATTTACCATATTACTAATTCTGAAATTTTATGGTTTAAATCATATCTTGATTAATAATTATGCAACTGGGTTTTGTAAATAAAATATGATTTGTTTTACTTTAGTTTTATAATTTGAATCTAAATTTGACTTAATTCCGTATTAGTATTTATAAAATATTTTATATATGTTATTATATAATGAAAACACATGAAACTAATAGTTTTATATTTTCTTCTATGAGCAAATCTTTCGGTAGATGTATCTTTTCAACCGTAGCTCTGATTAGTGTGCTTTTCGCGTCTGTGTGTTCATAGCAATGCGTAGAACCTCTTTAAAATCTTTTCACATATTGTTTCATATGTTTGGTGTACTGTTCTAATTTAGATCTATTGTTTGCTTTGTGTATGATTGCTCGATGTGTGTGTGGTGATTTATTGATCAAATCCAGTCGGTGAGATATACGAGGTTATTAAGAAGAAGAAGAAGAACGTTGAAGATTAAAGCTTACCGAAGGATCGGTGTTTAAGGCAAGTATAGCATGGGATTATCCTTGTTTCCTATTCACCTTTAATATACTTAATTCATGTGCATGTGTCTACCTCGTTACCATTAAGGATATTCTAGCTTTTGTATCTTGTACCTTGACACCCATGGGACATTGCATTGGGTAGTATTTATGCTAGTGCTCAAGATAAATAACCATGATCTGTAACTTGACTAATGGTATATGCAATAAACGTTTAAAAGATGCTTTATAGAAACATGGCTCAAGAGGGCTAGAGCATATTTGGTTGTTTTTATGGTGCTCTAGTTTCTCTCCTTAAGGACTTATCTGTAAGCGAACATCCGGGACTTACAGTACAACTGTGGGGGCTATATGACTCTGGCTTTAGTCAAGTATGAGGACCTTTTCTAGCTTGTTAGAGGTATTCCTTCATGGCGTAAGAACGGCTTGACGAATCGGGTATAGTGCGGCCTCTGTCCTTATGTGTATAGGCTGCGCGTTATTGTGCCATTTGGAAGGGGGGCTCTACATCTGTTTGCCGAGTGAATCTAATGGCCCTAACTTGTTAGACGAACCTTTGAAAGACTTCATAGTGAACCCTGCCGACCTTCCTTGGAAGTGGGTCAAGAGATTAGCTACCTCGGGCGAAAGGGTAAATCACGACTCACAGTGAAAGTGTACAACCTCTACAGAGTGTAAAACTGGTATATCAGCCGTGCTCACGGTCACGAGTGGCCTTGGACCCTTACAGAATAAATGATGAACACTGATGATAATGATAATACTGATGATATTGATGCTCACTAATGATTATTGTTTCTTGCTATACATTATTCTCGTTTACATGATCATGAGGGTATTTGGGATTTTGGTAAACTTGTTGCTACTCAATTGCTAAAAAGATGACTCACTAAAAGCTATCGCAGTAAACCTGTGTCAAACCTTTTGAGCCTCATGAACCCCATGTTATATTTGTTGAGTTCGACATGGACTCACTCTTGCTATTTCCCCACATCTCAGGAAGGGTACCAGACTGTTAGATTCTGGAATTGTTAGGCTTGTGATCAACCAGTTAGTTTGATCCTGGAGTGAAGGTTGCACCCGGTGCTTGGAGTTGTCTTTCCGCTGTGTTGCTCTTTAAGGTATACTTTATACTATTGAGTTATGTATATTAAGCATTTGTCTTTTGATATTACACTTATCTGTGGCTATATGTGAGATTTGTCTTCTTTATTTCACATATGGTGTATGTCTGGTTTTGTCCTTAAAACCGGGTGTGACAACCCCTGGCTGCCATCTGTTTTCAAAGCACCAAAAACTAAGCTCAGTATTATCCCAAATGATGTATACCCTAGATAAGTAAATCTGAATTCTCTGGGCGAATTTCAATTTCAGCAACTCAGTAAATCTGCCATATCTCGAGTTACAGAAATCCAATTAAGATGATCCTTACATGGTTGGAAAGATTATGAAATTATCTACAACTTTCATTTACATCACTTTTTCAGATTCTGTCGATAGATTAATCAAAAACTGAGCTTAACCAAAAATGTTTCAGATTTCCAGACTGCGCAGTGACCCCAACTTAGAACAGGTATATCTCTTAGCCCATAATAGATAAAAAGATGATTCTTGCGGGATTGGAAAGATACATAAGTCTAATTATTCCCAGTAACATTTCATAATCTTGTCATGAACAGATTTTTAGTTATTCCCGAAATATCCCAGACTGATCCAGAAATCAGCAAAAGACAGAACCATGTTTACCTCAAATCCCAACTAACTAATCATGTTCAAACTAATTATTCTTAACTATGGAACTTGTAGACATGTCCACAAAGTTCCAGCACTTATTACAAAGATCCAACTCACACATTGTCATAATAACAATCCATCAAGCACACAATTGTTCACACCACTTACTAATACTCGACATTACCAAACTCAACTAACTCGCAACTAATATCGTTCCTATTACATAGGGGATTTCTAATTTTTAATTGAGCTTCTCATAATTCTTGGGAAGCCCTAGTGCAGCCCTTAATTCGTCGATCTCCTTATAAGCTTGCTCTTTATGTTTCTTTTCCTTTAGCAGCTCATCCTTCAAATCCGCCTCATGAAGAGCCAACTCACGAACTAGTCCCACTGTGGCTTGTAATGTCAAGGATGAATCATCAGCTAGCGGCACAGTCCAAATTCCCTTGTCATGTAAAAGACAGGGAAAATGCCGGAGTGCACCCTGCAACGTCTTGTCCGAGAGAAGACCATGGTAGTAGACGAACGCATTGTAAGCGACATCTTCCATACTTGTTTCTACAGTTGCTCGGCTTACTCAGGTGATGAACTTTGACTCCACCTTAGGCTCCTTAGTGGTAGGATCCATTGTCTTGACCCATAACTCAGTCTCCCAGTAGGATCCCATCAATGGATGACTATACTCTTTATAGTAATACTCCAACGTAGCTTCCCAATCGTAATAATAATTATCCAAAGTTCTTATCAGCATGTCATAGAAGAAAACATCAGCTTTAGGAACCATGATGTGATTCTTCATAGTCCATCTCATGACTGAATTCTCCTTTGAGGTATCTCCCACTCTTGATTCGGCATTTGATATCTCTTGGTCACCATCAATATGGGGTTCCTGAGGTTTGAAGCGACCAACATACTGAGCAACGGACATACGAGGATGAGGAGGAATCTACGAGAATTTTGACATAGATTAGATAGAATCAATATATTTTCACAATAGAATAAGATAGAAGAAGCATAATAATTTAGCATTTATCAAGGTGAAAGAATTAAGTATGGAATAGGTGAAGCATAGATACTAATGACGGCCATTCTAACTAGGCTTGCATCCTACAGTCAACATGGCTCTGATACCAATCTGTCACATCCATTTTTAAGGATAAAAATAGGATGTATAAAAGACTCATGTGCACCCCAGGAATCGGCCGTATACATAAGTAGAGAAATTACATAGTATCATCACAGTGCTTATTACATAGTGAATAAATATTTATCACATAGTCTTATACAATAATTTGTAGTAACTAGCAGTAGATCTGCAACGGAACTCCAAACACAGGGACATGGTTGACTGGTTGACACCAAGACTAGTACTCATTTCGATAGTCCTCAACATAATCTTCATCTGTTATGGTGGAAATAACAAGAGTGAGTCCATGTCGAACTCAACAAGTACAACACAGGGTTCATGAGGCTCAAAAAGGCTAGACACTATTTGACTGCGTTTAGCTTTTAATCATCATATAATTAGCAATTGAGTAGCATCAAGATGAAACAATTCCCATTAATGAACCAATGATCAATTGTAATAAGGATAATGAATAGCATTAACATGAGCATGGTAACAGCGACAATAATTAAGCATGATATAACAATGGTGATCATCTATCTGTAGATGTTCCAAGGCCGCCCGTATCCGTGGGCACGACTAGTATACCAGTTTTTTAACTCTGCGCAGAGGTGTACACTTTCACCGTGAGTCATAACTTCCAAATGCATGGGTTCGCGACTCCCCAAAACACCGGAAATCATATAAAGCCACTTAAAGGTTCGTCTAACAAGTTAGGGCCATTAGATTCACTCGGCAGGCAGATGTAGGAACCCCCCTTTTCAAATGGCACACTTCCTTCATGGCTATACTCATAAGACTAGAGGCTGTCCTACACCCAACGTGCCAAGCCGTTCTTACGCCATTTAAGGTAACCACTAACAAGCTAGAAAAGGTCCTTTAAACAACTAAAGCCAGAGCCATATAGCCCCTACAACTGTACTTTATGTCCCGGATGATCACGTACAGATAAGTCATTATGGAGAGAAACCAGAGCAATAATACAACCCCCTTGCTCTAGCCGCCTTTTCAACAGTAATAAAATCATCATTAATGGTTGGTTGCTTAACCCATTAATCAAATTACAAGATCATTGTTCATAATTAAGCACTAGCAACAGATACCCAAATGCAATCCCAAGGTTGACAAGGAAACAAGATAACAATCACTAAGTTATAATTTCTAAGGTTGTCAAGGAAGACACATGCATATGTATGATAATTTCAGTGAATAGGACAACAAGGATGATCCCATGTTATACTTGCCTTGATCAAAGCTTTCCTGTTGACCCTGCTGATCTGACTCAAAATAACACTCCGGATCATCAAGAAACTGCTCACCGTCTATACTCGATCACCATACATTATCACACAATCATCCGAGCAATCATACACGAAGCAAACAAAGAAACATTAATTAGAACAGTACACCAATAGTAGCAAAACAGTATGAAAAGTTTGTAAAACTCTTCTACACGTTCCTACGATCACACAGACGTAAAGATCATGAAATTCGGATTTAAAACGTGAAAGTTATGAATTTTCTAAGATTTTCTATAGATAAATAAATACTTTAATATAAACTGGAAAATTGATTTTTCCAAACCTATGGTACAACTACACTAACAAGTAGGGTTCGCAAATACGAACCTAACGCAACTTGAACGGGTCAAAACGGAGTTAAAACGAAGATTTTACAACCAAAACAATTTGAGTGGCAAAACTGTAAATACCAGAAAACGTATTTGTGATTTACCGGGAAGAATTACGTTTTCAGAACTAACAAGTGTATCTCCTGAAAGACGCTAAGGACGACGGGTTTTATTCCATGAAAACACAGGGGCTCTTTATAAAGTTTACCCCGCGAAGGGGTATCTTCTAATCTAGGACGTCGATCAGCGAACGGACGACAGACAGCTTCTCCAGGGAGGCTCGGCAGCGCTGTCACCGGAAAAAATCCGACACACGGCGGCGCCATGGCCGGAGCCTCGCCGGAGATGAAAGTTTTCACGATTTTGACCATCAATCGACCCGTGGTCGGTACCAAACGAAAGAGGAGCTTATTGCAAACACATCTATGCAGCTTAGGAATTCTATAACCGACCGAGGGTGAAGCGCGGTTCGGGATGGCGGCGGCGCCATTACCGGCTTGCAAAAGCTTCGAAAACACCCAACTACAAGCACCACAGCTCAAAAGAAAAACAGGGGAAGGAAGAGAAGAAGATGGCGAGCTCACCAAAGAGAAAAAGGACTCAAATCAACCCGCAAGCCCCGACGACGAGCAATAGCCACCCTTAGGGTTTCGAATCTCCAATGCTCGATTTCACGTGATTCGGCTCGGGTTTTAGTTGGAAAACGAGGAGAGACGGCAAGAGACTACACATTTATAGACCTCATATGCCGTATTCGATTAGGAAATCCCGAGTTTCCCGATTAATTCGGTTGGAGTCGACGTCGGACTCCGGCTCGACCACGGCAAGGGGAAGAAGGTGCGACTGACAGCGGGTCCCGACCGTCAGCGTCACAAGGAAGAGAGGCGCGCGGCCGCTGCGGCTCCTGGGCTGGCCCACGTGGGCGCGAGAGGAAACGGTGAAAAGCGACTGCTCGGCTCAGCGGCCCAAAACGGAAAGGGGAAGAGCAGGTCGGCTCGGTTCGGCTCGGGCGGGCCTCCAGGCCACCGGGCCGCAGGTAAGATTTCCTCTTTTTTTTTCTTTTTCTCATTTACATTTATTTCCAAAGCCATTTAAACTAAATTTTCAAATCTATAACAAATAAAACCAAAACCACACCACATTTTAAAACAAATGCAACAACATGAATGCATCATCAAATATTTCACCTATTATTTTAAATTTTATCCCCTTAAATATTATCTAAATCATTTAAACTCATATCAAATTTTCTTTTAACTCTAAATTTCTTCTAATTCAAATTTTTAAGATTTTTGGGTGTTACAATGACTGCCTTGGCTTTGCTTACGTGCTGTTTTCTGTCACCGCGCTCTATGCCCGAGTCCGCACAAGGATGTGACACTTGAGTTCCCAATGTCTCCCATTTCCATGACAATCGAGAGTTAGCTTGTTTAGAAATTATAACTGGTACACCAGTGCTATATGGTAGTGTCAGTGAGTGTTCACCTACTACTTGGTGTATCAAATACCCAAGAATGTCCTAGTACTGCAAGTGTGATTATATTATCCCTCTGTATACGGACCTTCCTCTGGTCTATTTGTGTACATGTATTCGGCAGGAACACACTTGGAGGTCTTGAATTTGTTATATCAATTGTTATTGATTTCACGTGAAAGTATGATTTGGTTGCAGTGCAAATATTTGATGTAGTTCTATACCAAAGCTATAGCGGCAACACTACAACAATCAATGAGCCAATTAGCTAGTTACTGCTCTACCTAGTGTGATAAAATTTGAATGTCCCCATCATTCTTTTAATACTAATTATTGATACTCCCTCGATTCTACAATACTTGTCCAACACCATGTGCATAGACTAACGAAGAAAAGGTCCTTATGGAATGCGCATTCCCCATCAAATGAACAAGTTCCGTACAAGAAAAGTAAAAGGCACTCTCCTCTTGTGCTGGCAGTTCGTGACTTCCTGCTGCCTCTGGTGCCACATTTTTAGCTAGCCCTATGGCTGTTGAGAGCATCAGCCTCAAATACGGGACACATTGAGCTATGAAGACACGGATGCAAATCTGGAAACTAGATAGATGAAAATACATTTTTTACTGGTAATTGGAAATTAACCGGAATCTATAACAAGCGTATATAGATTATAGGATAACAATGTGGGTATTGGGTTAGCAATAAAAGATAAGGGACAAATTATTACAAAGATGAGAAATTACAACATTTAATTTGGCAGGGGTAGCATATTTGTAATTAAGAACCCTATGGAACTTGACAACGGTATAAAGATTGGGGTCCCAACTTTTGGATCCAACCCCAACAATAGTGCAACATGGTGCGGCACTTCCACACAGGATGTCTTATCTAAAATGCCAGTTCTCACTAAAGTCACTTTATTTTGAGTAAGAATGATTGAGAGTGAAAGCTACTGTATATTTTGGGTCTATATATGCACTGGGTAGCTAGAAAGATGGAGATATTTATCTTCACGTGCGTTTTGCCTGATCTTCTATGGACACGTGTGTTATGGTCGGCCAAGTCTACCAGCGCCGCAACCGTGGCTGAGCGGCAAGCGCTGCATGATGACCGAGCACGGGTGGTGTTGGCTGAGCGCTGCATGGTGCTATTTGCATTTTTTAGTGCATCTCGATTCACATTTGTGGTTGAGTTTGTAGTCCTCGGTTGTAGCATCAGGACTAGTCTAAAGATAGCTATTTGCATTTGAACGCATGGCTGTAAGCTAAGCCTGTTGGCTATTTGTATCGCACGATTGGGAAATAACAAATCAGCTGGAGATTGAGATCAATCTCTCCTGCTCTCAGCTCTCTCGTTGCTGGCTGACTCCGGCCGCCAGGACGGCGTCTCAACCTCGCTGCCGTCGAGAGCCCAAGCCACGACCTCCCACATTCCACGATTATTACCTGCGCAATACTAGCAATTCCAACAATTTGGTATCGGAGCCATGTCCTCCGCCGTCGTCTCTCCCGATCAGCTCCCAGCCATGTCCTCCGCTGCCCTTCCCGCCACCACCCTTCCACCGGCCACCACCACACCTGCTCCCGCTGCCACCCTGGAGAGCATCACCACGATCCTCCAAACCATGCAACGCCAGCTAGGCAATGTCATGACTCGCCTATTGTCTATTGAAGATCGCCCACATTCCATGATTATTACCTGCGCAATACTAGCAATTCCAACAACGTGTTTTTTGGATCCAATGCAACGAGGACATCTCTTTCGAACGAACTCTTACGTTCATTCAGCATGGTATGGTCTGTGACCAGCCAATGCAGGATGCTCTCCATTGGGACTAACTCAAGTCCAGTGACTGCAGTAGCGTGTTAGACCATGATATAGCCACATTTTCCCACTATGATCTTCAGGGTATATATCTCTCCTGATCTTTTTTTTCATCTCCTCTATCAACAATCATATGGTAAGGCAACAAATTATCTGGTGACGTTACTATATATTATTACTGATAAAGACAGACTATCCATTGCCATAGCCCATGCTTATCCACTGCCTATGTCAGCGAAGGGGCATGTCTCTGCCGTTACAAAGTACTTGGCTACTGCCTTGACTCCATAAACACACCTGACAAACCTTGAACATCAGAGAGCAAGACGTGTTGTCCATTTGGAATGTGTATTGCAAAGTTAGCAGTTCCAGGTGCCTCTCATACCCATCATGCAATGGTAGCTCATCCTGCCCCATGATTCTTTTTTTCTTCATACTATTGCTGATCGATTCACATGGGGACACAATTGATGGAAGTTGTATATGTAGATGAGCATCAGAAGTCATAAATGAAGAAGTGAGTGCCATGCAAGAAAAGGAAAGAGACTAATCTCTTTATCCGGATTTAGAGATCTTCCCATTTTCTAAGTCAGAGGGAAAAAAGCCAGAGGGATGTAATTAGCTAGTGGAATGCAGTTGAGCAACGCCATTTCACCTGTTTTTGTGCGCTCTCAGCTTTTCTGGTCAGCATGAAGCGGTCATATATTGCGAGACCCTTCCCTCAATAACCATAAACATCCCATGTGACCGAGAAGAAATCCAAGCTGTTTAAACTTGTGTTCAATAAATTTTTTCAGTAGGGGTCCTTGACCCCTCCTGTTCCCTAAAAAAGACTACAGACGTATGTATAACCTGCCCATGAACTGGAAGTTGCATTTTCTATGAGAAGCAAAATGCTTAAATGAAGTGCCACACCCATGAAAAGTAAATCTACTATTCTTGTAAGACAAATGTGATTGCCCTCCGGATTTTGATTTTTGACAGAAAAAAAACAAACCAAATGGTTGTAATTAGCTAGTGAAACACAATTGAAACACCACCATCATACGCCTGTTGTCAATCAATCCATCTGTGCCTGTCTGATCCTCGTGAGGCAACCAGCATTTTGTGATCCTTTTTGAATTAATTGTTAGGCCCCGTTCGGCTGGAATTATAAGCCGGCTTTAAAACACTGTTGGCTGATTTTTTATGAGAGAAAAATACTGTCCCGGCTGAAAAAACAAGCTGAATAAGACGGATTATAAGACAGATGAACAGGGCCTTAGTCAGGCTGGCCAATCTCTAATGCAGAGGGTGCAACCAATAAGAACTTCAAGCTGACAGAACTATGACATCATGATATCAACAGCATGTAGGTTGCATTGATTAACTTGAAATGCAAGCAGGCACGACAATGATTAATAACCAAGCCTGCAATGTAGGGCCCATGCAAATCAAAGAAGACTATTGACATCATGATATCAACAGCATGTAGGTTGAAAGCATTCAAAGAAGACTATTACATGCTGAACTTTTGTACACTGGACAACATTTTTAACTTTATGTGTGAGATTAAACTGTGAATTGAACTTTTGTACACTGCAAGGCAGCATATATAGATCATGAGATTGTGTTGGGTCATTTGAACTATCAGTATCAAAGTCTTAGATTAAGAAACTCCCGAACTGAAGCATGAAGCATATGCACTAGACTTATGTATCCCTAACTGTAAGAGTTCAATGATATGGTGATGTCGATGGGTTATCTGTGGAAAGAAAATGTCCAAGCCATCCAGCCACATATTTATAAACAGTAGTGTTAGTACGTGACTTTTACAAATGCATCCTTTGCTCTGGTAAAATTTGGAGATTGAAGCGGGGCTAGAAACCAGCTATGGATCAGCCCCTTTTGGTAGTAGTGGCAGTAAAGAAAGTTAGAGAAAACCATCAATAGAAAGCAGATAACAATGCCGAGTTGTTCAGACGAAGAGATGCTTGAAACCTGTCTTAAATACCAGCATGGTATGCAATACAGTGTACCAAATGGGGCGGTCCCATCTACCGCGCCCGTGCTTGTCCGCCAGCTCTTCTCCTGAGGACCTCAGCATAAGGCGCCAATGCTTCACAGCTAGCGGATGCATGATAATGTCTACCATGCCATGTTCAGGAAATCCTTAATGCAAATCATTCATGAATAGATCACATCTATGGTTTAGCATCAGTGCTGTGAAGCTGGCTGTTCCTAGTGCCTCTCGTCCTTAGAGAAATTGTACCTCATCATGTCTCACGCGTCTGTTTGTACATACTAGTCCTGATTGATTGACATGGGGACTGGAAAATGTATTTCTAGATTAGAAGAACAAGCCATAGATGAAGTAAATGCCACTGAAGAAAACCAAAGATATTTTTCTGTTTAGACGAATGTAGAGCTATTCCCATTTTAAAACTTGGAATAAAAACTACCAAAACGATGTAACTAGCTATAGTGGAATGCTGCTGTATGTACCACCATCGTCATGCATTTTTTTTCCAGCCTTCTGTGCTATTGTCTGTTTATTAACATGTGACCCAGACGAAATTCAAGCTCAATGAGGGAAGCTAGCTAGCCAGGACTCATATCAGCCTTCTTTTTGTTAGCACCATGAGCGTTCATTGCAGTCCTCTGCAAGGTTGGAGTGAAAGCCACATAGCAAGTCAGCACCCACCACCGTTCTATTGATGATTTTGCTCTGTTAAGCAAGGAAGATTGGCCCTGTAAACAAAAAGACTCAATGCAACCTTTGGGAAGAACAAGGTAGACAAACAGCAAAGTGGTAATATATGTACCTGTAAGAGTTTGAAAATTTTTCTCGCTGGTCAAAAAGATTAAGTGATGCTCTTTGTGGAACATTATGGTCAATAAGTAATTTTTTATATTGAGTTTCAATAAAAAGGAGAAGCAAGCTACGACCAATGTTGTCTGCTGACTGGCAACACAAGCAACCAAGCACCCAATGATTACTAATCAAGCCTACAATTTAGGGCCACGCAGTTAACCATACTGGTCATTCCCCATCGATTTGTCCACTATGGCACGTGGAACCAAAAGCCACATAGCCAGTCAGCACCAACCAATGTCCAGCACCCATCAGCCCTGGTCAAGACACCGCGTTCAAGAAAGCTCTAGATCTAGATGGCCGCATTGCACATCCAACATCATTGGCATGTGCAGACGACCTCTTTAGAGAATTGGTACTCCTCAATCCTAATGGACCTGGTGGGCGAATAGGGTATCAAGGTTATCAGTATATCATCCATGCAGATCTGGTTACGGGACATTATTACTTCCTGATGCCTCTCATACCAAGTGGCGCTCATCCAGTCTCATATTCATATGTTTCTACTAGAGCTCTGATCAACATGTAAACCAACAAATATTTATAGTCTTGTCTAGTGAGCTCTTCTCCTTATTTTGAAGCTATTGCTTTGTTCCTGGCAACGAAAAGACTCAAGCTAGCTATGGTAAGACCAAGGCACAATAATAGAAACAAAATATATGGAAGCTCAATACACAGTTTGTTAGAAATTGCATTGTACAGTCTCGACATTAATGGCATCAACGTACAAGTATCACCTACATTTTTTTTGTATCATCCGATCATGCAAAGGTCCAATGCAAAACATGGTTTCACTGATGTTTACATATATTTAGTTGGTGATGACATCAAAAGGAATATCCTAAAGAAAACTAAAATATAGTTAGTTTGCCTACAAGGACTGCAGAGATGATTTTTCATGCCTCTTGTATAAATGTGAACCAACAGCAACCCAATAGTCAGTCACTTGGATATTTTTCCTTATTAGTGATTGATTATGAAACTTCGTCACCTTCTTTGCAAAATGTTGTTCCAATATACGCCCACATTCATCACCCATTTTTTTACTATGGTTCCTTGTTGAATTTGCATCCAATACATGTACAAAATAAATTACTAAAATCGTGAGTTGGACTCTACAATCTTGTGTGCGCTATAATTATGAGGCTAATTTCTATTTTAACCATTAGAGGCAACTTAGTAGTAGGTGAGGTTAAGAGGACGCCAATACCTTAGTACTAGGGGTTGTTGTAGGCATCAATCATGTTGGTGAGACGATAAAAGAGTATCACTGTCCAGATTTCAATTTAAGCCAAAACCAAACACAAGATGAAATTACAGAAATGTATCTATCTATGTCCACATATCTATATGTCTCTATATTATTCACGTGAATGTCTTAAGAAAATCTCACATTAACTCGTGAGAAAGGAAAATATGTTGAGATCTATTCACCGTGGAACCAAACTATAACAGTTTCAGAAGAAGATATGAAGCTGTATGACAGTAGGAAAATGTGCCTCAAGAATATACGTACAAATAGAGTCCTCTCTGAGCAAGGCTCGTCCTAGTGTGTGGAAGTCAACTTCATAGTCCATGATGCAGTCAGAAGATTTCGTGATGCTCCAACATCCTGCAGGGAGCCCATGCTAGGAGAGTCTGGTCAGAGACGTGGTGGTGGTGGCCGCACATGCTGCGCACTTGGATGGAGAATGGGCATGGCCAGAACATCCCCACTATCGCCAATGCTAATAACACAATTGATGATGTAGAAATAATTGTTGATTGTGTTGGTCAGATTCATAGCTTTCATAGAACAAAGTTACATAGCTTTCCTGAGCCCAACTAGAAAATTTCAATTACCAAATTAATGCAATAAAACACAAGATAAGAACTGAGCCACAAAAAAACGCAATGGCAGGGAATGATATTTGAAATTCCATACTAAGAAAAAGTCAACGTTTTTCAAGGTTACTGATATCATAAGGCGTGAAGTGACAGCTGGGAGGACACACTGTAACGAATTTTCTAGTTTGAGATAACTAGGTTAAAGCATACATGTAGTATCGACTGTGTTATTTCAGGTACTAGATTAACTCATCCACATAACCCAATCACCTAACTAAGTTATTCGAAATGGAATTCAAACTAAAAAAAATAATAGTAATAAATATCTGCAGAATTAACAAACAAACATGCTAACGAAGCACAATTATTGATGATTAGTTTAAGTAATCATTCAAATGAAACATAATGACCATTGCACAAACCAGTCTTGTAATCATCAATATCTAGCTACACTCGTTCATTGCATTGGGATACGTTCTGGATCACAGAAGGCACAAACAAGTTATGTAGTAACTAACACTAAGCATTGGATTCCTAAGCATGGCCCTCCCATTTTGGTTGTCACAACAAACATGGCTGAGCTGGCCGAAGGTCTTGATTCAGTGCCTCGGTGAAAGCCCATTCAGAATCAGAGTATGTTGTTTGGGAGAAAGATTCCATGCAAGGCCTTGACCCAATGCCTCAACTGCAGCCACTAGATCTGGAGCGTATATGGGACAAGGATGCACAGTCAGGAGTCAGGACCCAAATCCAAGGAGATCAACAGATGTGTGTTTGGGCAACTATACAAGGATTGGTTACTCAAGGACTGTGATGTGAAATTTTTATTCCTGAGAACTCTCATCCCCATGGTTACTGATAATTCATAGTGCTTTCCATGAGCTGGTGTATGTTCGTGCAGGTAGTCAGGGACGCTGCTGTATGTTCGGAGTATATATAGCAAGCAGGATGATGGAAATCAATGGAATTGATAACATGAAAATGTACAGGTCTCATTTAAGTTGAAGGAGATTCACTGACAAGAGCCACCAGTAGCTAGTAATGCTCCTTTTAATCCTGCATTGGGTTCTCATGTTGTTCGAACAAGACGGAAACAAAGAATCCTAAGTTGAGGAGTATCAAGAAAGAACAGTCACCTGTTCAGCAGTAATACTTACGGAAACTCTACGTGAGGGTGACCTCTCCTAAAAAAAGACATTTACGTTTGAGTGAACATGGTGCTACATCTCAAAATCCAGGCACCAGCGCATGCACGGAAATTAAACTCAAGGAGGCAACAAAAGGCACATATCATGCATGGAAACAACATTTTCAAAGGGTAGACAACCATATGTTCATACGTGTCATCCCTAGGGAACGCACCCTATATATGGACGGTCTCATCCTGGCCCCAAAGCCCTCGCGATCTACAGCATGCAGGCTTTGAGAGGAGCTGGCAGTTCCTGGTGCCTCTCGTACCCAGTGGTATACCAGCTGCTAGCTCATCCTGTCATATGCACTAAAACAAGGAGCTATGGTCACAAACAGTGTCACAATGAAGTCAGTACGGGCTGGGTCAAGAAACGGTGAGAACTTTTTCTGTGTCTTACCCAAAATCAACTAGCTGTCAAGGGAGCCTGCCGAGCTGCATTTTGGGAGCTTCACCAGCTCTGGTAGTGATTGCTTAAATGTCACCTACTTCAGCCCCGTTTGGTAGTAATTACTATGATTGCTGCTAGATCTTAGTGATGGACACATAAGTCTCATTGTAAAGTCATATTCCCACCAAAGAACGTTGTAAAAAAGAATGACTTAGTGACAAATTTAGCTATCATCATGAGAAAATCATCATAGAAGGACATGTTACTTGTAGTGTGAGCTAGCGCACATCCTTGCTAATGCCAAAGATCTTGGTCCATGGACATAAACATGAAATAGATCTCCTACCTCAATGTTCTCCAACATTTTTCTAGAACACGCTAAACTTATGCACTCGGCCACCAAGCAGCCTTCATCAACTTCTTGTCTCTGCACCATAAGCCTATTTGTAATAAATATCCTCTCAGTGCAAGCACCCGATATGTACCTTCATTTACATATCCCTCCCACAACTCAACATAACAATGATAATCCTCATGGCCTCCATGTATTTGGCAAATCGTGTAGCCATTGCATGCTGCTGAGTGTCGATATCACAATGAAATCTCACTCATTCTGAAACTTGCTCGACCTAGTAAGCATGTTGTGCATATTGTTTCTGAATATCTTACTTAAGTAAGTTCACCACCATACACTTCCACCACAGTGTCTTCTTGTTGTATGAGTTACTACTGTTAGCTATACAATGATATATTACTCAAGGAGTGGTCTAAGACAGTGATTGGAAATGCTTATTGACTACTGTTATCCCCAATTGGTTACCAATTCATAGTACCTTTTGGCGTCTCGTGTAGTTGTGAAAACAAGAATGTTAATGCAGGGAAGCTGCTGTTTGTATCTTCAAGTATATATAGCTAGCAGGTTGATATAAATATTGCTTTCAAGAGTTGTACCTCTGGAGGTGGTAGTGATGGTTGGAGGCATCATTGGAATTGATAACATGAAAAAGTACATGCTTGATTTCAATTGAAGGAGATTCAGTTGTGAGGAGTCATTACTAGCTTGCAACGCTCAATGATCATGCATTGGGTTCGCAATGTATCTCATAGAAGATGGAAACAATGATGTTTCAATAGTTGAGCGTCAAACAAGAACAGGTGCCTGGTAAAACATGTTACATGGAGCTACATTTGGAACCCCGCTGTTGCCTTGGTGCCACAAAGAACTACAACAAATTTAGCCTTCTATGAAAAATTTGCACTGACAATAAAGCTATTCGTGATGAAACCACTCTGTTTGTGACATTTTTCGAGGAGATATACAACTTAATGATGAAGATGTGGCATCATCACAAAGACCAACAACCTAAGACCATCAAACAGAAATACAATAATAACATTCTTGTTTATTTTATTTGAGGCAAATAACTCATAAAAGGCCATATATTATAAAACAAACATAGACACATAGTACTGAAAGATTTATATTACAAAGACCTATGGGTGTTTTTAATTTCTTCATTTCCCATATGCTAATATGCAAATAAAACCCGCCCTGTATATGTAATAAATCATTCTGCCAAATATAAGAATCTAAAAATCTTCAAGTATTGTATCCAATCTTCTAACACACCACAATATTTATGGTGAATTTTTCAAAAACTTTCGATCTAGTTTCAAAGGAAAGCCAATTAAGTTCGAATTTCAAAAATTAAATCAAGGAGTAAATCTTTTCTAATCGCCATGTCATAACTTGGGCTGATCGCATATTACTTTGGGATCAAGATGGCTGTGGCCCATATTATGCTATATGCTATAACAGCTTATATCGACATAAAAGGAATCACTATAGATAGACCGTAGTATAGTGTGTGTGGAACATTATAGTCAATTTTTAGTACTGAAATTGAGAAGCAAGGTAGGACCCATGTTGTCACTACTGCTATCAACATTTACGTTCCAATTATTCACTACATAAGTGACCAAACACGCCAATGATTATTAATCAACCCTGCAATGCGTTTTATGAGAGAAACTACAGTCGGAGCTAAGGCAAACCCATCCATGACCTCCGCTAGCTCATCGTCAGCTTGCTATAAATACAACGATAGCTCTCGGCCGGTTAATGACGTTTGCCATGGCTCCTCACTTGCATGCGATACTAGACGAGCTGCTCCAGGAACAGCCGGCTCCACGAGCACTGTTGCTTGCGATAGCCTTCTCCCTGGTGCTCATGTCACTACTGCTCCGCTTTCTCGCTGAGTCGACGACGAAGGGAGGAGCAGCAGCGGCAAACGATGCCAAGCTGCTGAGGCAGCTCCCGTCTCCCCCGATGAGCCTCCCCATCATCGGGCACCTGCACCTGATGGTGATGGGGGAGGGGGACATCCCCGACGTCTCCCACGCCGGGCTCGCCACCAAGTACGGGCCCGACCTGATGCTGCTCCGTGCCAACCGTGGTGGTCTCCTCGCCGTGCGTCGCCGAGGCCGTGCTGCGCACCTACGACCACGTCTTTTCCTCCTGGCCGTGGTCCCTCGTGTCCGACATCTTCATGTACGGCGCCACCACCGACTCGTGCTTCGCGCCCTACGGCGACCACTTCTGCAAGGCGCGGAAGCTGGTGACCGCGCACCTGCTCAACGCTACCAAGGTGCGGTTGCAGCGCCCGGCGCGGAAGGAGGAGGTCCGTGGCGCTCTTGACAAGGTGCGCCGCGCCGCCGCCGCTCGTGAGGCCGTGGACATGAGCGAGCTCCTGCACTCGTTCGTCAACAACCTGGTGTGCCGCGCGGTGTCGGGCAAGTTCTCCATGGAGGTAGGCCGGAACAGGCTGTTCCGGGAGCTCACCGACATCAACGCGCAGCTCCTGGGAGGGTTCCACATCCAGGACTACTTCCCCGGCCTGGGGAGGATCGAGCTCGTCAGGAAGGTGGCGTGCGCCAAGACTAGACGAGTGAGGAAGCGCTGGGACGATCTTCTCGACAAGTTGATTGACGACCATGCAGTAAGGATGGCTACCCATCAGGACGTGGAAGATGACAAAGACTTCATATACGTCTTGCTGTCTCTTCAGAAGGAGTACGGCCTCACCAGGGACCATATAAAGGCTATTTTGATAGTAAGTTCTCGCATATCATTTTTCCTACTACTACTCTCGGGTGTAACTGCTCCTATCTCTATGTAACACCCTGAAAAATTGCCTCTTTTGAAATAGAGCTAAAATGATTTGTTTATGTATTTCGTGCTCATGAAAACATAGTAAAATAAAAATTTTCATTAAATTAAAATTCATCATAGGGGTTTAGCAACATTTTTCTTGCATTCATGCTAGTGCATCGGATTTATTGTGGTGAGTGGTTTTGATCCTAAACTCAAATGGATTCAAAATGATTTGAAAATGTTTTGAATTGAAAAGAAAAGAAAATGGCAAACTCCCTCCTCTCTCGTATTGGCCGAAGGCCCAAATCTCCCTCTCCTGGCTTGCTCCCTTTTTCTCCTTTTCTCTCTTAAAAAAAATACAGGCCGGCCCAGCTAGAAAAGCCAACGCCTATAGCCCCATAAATACCGAACCCTAGCGCAAGCCGCCGCCTCTGCTCGAGTCGCGAAGCCCTAGTTCCATCTGCTGCCGGGGTGACTGTCGTTTGAAGCTTCTCCGTCGACCTGAGCAGGCGCCACCCCGTCAAGATTCCTGCTGCCGGCCTAGCTCTGCTCCTGACTGATGTTTCTGCCATTCGTATCGAGCTGCTATTGGCATCAACGAACTGAACGTCGTCATCATCATCGATCTACATCCACGTCCAAGCAAGTCTTCCTCACTCCGGTTTCTCTTTGTTCCTTGGTGAGAATATTTTACACGCTGAAATCCTTCCGTGCTGCACACATGCATAAGGGCATGAATACGTTCATGCTACACCAATCTCTCACCGACGTGTGCTGTTTATTCATGCATCGATCACTGACAGCCCTGCATCCCGCCGCCACCCAGTACGCACGCACGCAAACGAGCGGAGCCAGCTGAGCAACCTTGCGTGCCCACTTATTTTTGCTAGCTTGATGACGTCGTCATGACATCACCCATGCTTTATGGTCGTTTTGCTTTAGAAAAATAAATCCATAAATACCATAGAAATACACCACCTATCTTTAGCAATAGATCCCCACAGTTTCTTCGTTATAATTCGTGTTGACGTGCTCTACATAGTAGTAATATTGTTTTTTTTGTGTCACATGTTTTTGAATATATAGTTGAATATTTAATTAATTAATATATGCACATAATTTTATTGTTAAAAGCAACATAGAGTTATAATCTCGTTATTGTTGCGACGCGACCGTGTCGATGTAACCTACATGCTAGCGGCAATATTTACCATGTCACCTGTCAATTAAATTAATCCTATTAATTCAATTAATGATTATACAAACTTGTTTCTAAATAAAAGCAACATAGGACAATATTGATCTTTTATGATTATCTTTCAACTTAAATAGGTATTCAATGCCTTTTTGAATCAAAGTTAATTTAGGTTTATCTCCGGTCTTTTATAAATAATAAAATGTTAACTTGGTAAATAACAACTTAAATATTTCTTTGTTAGTTATTGTTTAGTTAAACATGAAACGTATAATTAAGTTTATTAATGTTTATCTAATGACTTGTCACACCCATTTTTAAGGACAAAAATAGGATGCATAAAAGACTCATGTGCGCCCCAGGAAACAGTCGCACACATAAGTTGACAAATTACAAAGTATCATCACAGTGCTTATTACATAACGAATAAGTATTTAAGACATAGTCTTGAACGATAGGTAATAATAACTAATAGTAATTCTTCAGCGGAAACTCCACACAGGGACACGGTTGACTGGTTGACACCAAGACTAGTACTCATTCCGATAATCTTCCTCTATATCTTCATCTGTTATGGTGGAAATAGCAAGGGTGAGTCCATGTCGAACTCAACAAATATAACACAGGGTTCATGAGGCTCAAAAAGGCTAGACATTGTTTAACTGCGTTTAGCTTTTAATCATATATTTGCAATTGAGTAGCATCAAGATAAACCACTTCCCATTAAAGAACCAATGATCAATTGTAATAAGGATAATGAATAGCATTAATATGAGAAAATAATAATCAACAATAATTAAACATGATATAACAGTTATGATCAACTATTCCATAAGAATCCCCAAGGCCGCTCGTATCCGTGAGCACGGCTAGTATACCAGTTTTTAACTCTGCGTAGAGGTGTACACTTTCACTGTGAGTCATGATTTCCAAATGAGTGGGGAGATCAAGCCCAAACACACGAGAACCATATAAAGCCACTCAAAAGTTCGTCTAACAAGTTAGGGCCATTAGATTCACTCGGCAGGCAGATGTAGAACCCCCCTTCCCTGTGGCACAACAACCGCAGCCTATACACACTAGGTCAGGGGCTCGCACTACACCCAACGTGGCAAGCCATTCTTACGCCATTTAAGGTAACCTCTAACAAGCTAGAAAAGGTCTCTTGAAAAACTAAAGCCAGAGCCATATAGCCCTCACAGCTGTACTGTATATCCCGGTTATCACTTACAGATAAGTCCTTAAGGAGAGAAACCAGAGCATCAAAATAATACACATGCTCTAGCCCCCTTTTAACAGTAATAAAATCATCTTAATAGTTGATTGCTTAATCCATTAATCAAATTACAAGATCATTGTTCTTAGTTTAAGTACTAGCAGTAGCTACCCATATGCATTCCCAAGGTTGACAAGGAATCAAGATAACAATCACTAAGTTATAATCTCTAAGGTTGTCAAGGTAAGCACATGCATATGTATGACAATTCAATATATAGGTAACAAGGATAGTCCTATGTTATACTTGCCTTGATCAAAGCTTTCCAAGTGATACTGCTGACTTGGCTCAAAGTAATACTCCGAATCGTCCAGATACTGCTCACCTTCTATACTCGATCATCAATCAACAACACACATGCATCCAATCAAACAAACACGAAACAAACAAAGAGATACAATTAGAATAGTACACCAACAGTAGCAAAACAGTAATAAAAGTTTATAAAACTCTTCTACACGTTTCTACGATCACACAGACGCAAAGATCACCAAATTCGGAGTTAAAACGTGAAAGTTATGAATTTTCTAAGATTTCCTATAGATAAATAAATACTTAATTATAAACTCGAAAAATAAATTATCAAAACTAACTGTACAACTACACTAACATGTAGAGCTCGCAAATACGAACCTAACGCAACTTGAACGGATCAAATCGGAGTTAAAACGAAGATTTTATGACCAAAACAATTCTAGTGGCAAAAACTGTAATTTCCTGAAAACGTATTTTTGATTAAACCGGAAGAAAATACGCTTTCCAAACACGAAAACGTACTTTCAGTTTTACACTACGGACCGCGGGTCCTATTATGAGAAAATCCAGGGGCTCTTTATGAAGTTTACCCCGCGAAGGGGTAAGTTCTAATCTGGGCCGTTGATCTCGATTTGGACGGCTCGCAATCATCTGCAACCCTACAGTGCTATTCCGGTCACCCCCTCATGTCCGGCCGGCGGCTCCCCCATGGCCGGCGGGCTCCATCTCGCCGGAGATGGCGGCTCTCCCCATCTAGACCATGGTTCACCACGCATCCGACCCCAATCGGAAGAGGAGATCACCGCGAACCCATCTAGGAGATCTAGGGAAACTACGACGGCTTGAGAACGAGACGCGGCTCGGGAAGAACGGCGGCGCCATTGCCGGCTCGCGGAAAGCTTCAATCTCGCAGTTCAAAGCACCAAAATTCAAAAGAAAAGCATAGGGAGGGAGAGGAGAAGATGACAAACTCACCCAAGCGAAGAAAGAAGGCGCAAAACCACCCGTAAGTGACGGCGGTGTGCGACCGAACTCGCCTAGGGTTCCAAGCTTCGAGGCTCGATTTCACGGGACCAAACTCGGGTTTTTAGATGGAAAAAGGGGTGAGAGGGTCACGGCTTCTCTCTTATAGCACCAAAACACCAAATTCGGGTAGGAAATCCCGAAGAATCCGTTGTAGGTACGGCGGTGGTCGCACTCGTGACCGACCCGGCTACGATGCGAGGTAGAAGAGGGCGCTGACAAGCTGGCCCCATCCGTCAGTGAGACGATGAAAGGAGAGACAGGCGTGGCTTTGCCTGGGCCGGCCCACGCGCGCGGGAGAGGCGCGCCTTGGCCCATTAGCAGAAGAACGGCCATAGGCCGGCCGAACGGGCCTCCAGGCCGAATTGGCACACCAGGTAAGTCTATTTCTCTTTTTTTTATCTATTTGTTTTCAAAAACTTTTAAATAGATTTTCAAATCCAAATCAAATAAAATAAAGTCCACACCACAAAATAAAATAAATGTAACAGCATGAATGCATCACCAAATATTCTTTTCTAAATTTTAATTTGCCCTTAATTGTTATCTAACTTATTTGAAATTCATTATTCCTAAAGTTTAGAATTTTTGGGTGTTACAAATTCTACCCCCCTTAAAAGAATCTCGTCCTCGAGATTGAACTACTTACTCAAACAACTGCGGATATGATTTCCTCAATTCATCCTCTCTTTCCTAAGTTGCCTCTGCCTCTGAATATCGATTCCACTGTACTTTACACATTTTAATAATCCGACTTCGAGTAACTCTCTCAGCAGTCTCTAAAATCTTAATCGGAAACTCTTCATATGTAAGATCCTCCTTAACAGTCAACTCTTCTAAAGGTATCTGCTCCTCAGGCACCCGTAAACACTTCTTAAGTTGTGAAACATGGAACACATCATGCACTCCAGATAAATTTTCAGGCAACTCTAATTGATAAGCAACTTCCCCACGTCTAGTAATAACTTTAAATAGTCCAATATACCTTGGTGCTAGTTTACCTTTCATGTTAAACCTCTTCACACTTTTCATAGGGGACACCTTCAAATAGACATAATCACCTACCTCAAAAACTAAATCTCTTCTTCTATTGTCAGCATAACTCTTCTGACGAGACTGTGCTACTCTCAAATTCTCACGAATCACTCGCACTTGATCTTCTGTGTTTCTAAGAACATCTGTACCAAACACTTGAGATTCACCTGTCTGATCCCAAAACAATGGAGTTCTACACTTACGTCCATACAAAGCTTCAAACGGTGCCATCTTAAGACTCTGTTGATAACTATTATTGTAAGAAAATTTTGCATAAGGCAAACTCTTATCCCAACTAGTTCCATATTGCAATGCACAAGCTCTCAACATATCCTCTAATACCTGGTTGGTCCTTTCAGTCTGTCCATCTGTCTGTGGATGATATGCTGTACTAAAATTCAATTTTGTTCCCAATGATTCATGCACAGCTTTCCAAAAATGCGACGTAAACTGCGATCCTCGATCAGATACAATCTTTTTTGGTACTCCATGCAAACAGACTATTCTCTCCATATACAATTCTGCCAATTTTGGTCCATGGTAAGTAGTCTTAACTGGTATAAAATGAGCAACTTTAGTTAACCGATCTACTATCACCCAAATAGAGTCATAACCTTTCTGAGTACGCGGTAACCCTACTATAAAATCCATACCAACTTCCTCCCACTTCCATTCAGGAATCTTCATTGGTTGCAACAATCCAGCAGGTCTCTGATGCTCTGCTTTCACCCTCTGACAAGTGTCACACAATGCCACATACTCAGCCACATCTCGCTTTAATCCAACCCACCAATATTTCTGTTTAAGATCCAAATACATCTTAGTACTATTAGGATGAATAGAATAAGCTGACTCATGAGCTTCGCGAAGAATTGCCTGTCTAACAGTTTGATCCTCAGGTACACACAGCCTCTTTCCAAACCACAAAATTCCATTATCATCCATTCGAAAGCCTGGTGACTTACCAATCACTATATCTTCCGCTATCTTCTTTAGTTTCTCATCCTTCAACTGACCCTTATAGATTTCTTGCTCTAAGGTAGGCTCTATCACTAATTCCAGTCACTTAGGTTTATAACCTCGGTATCTCTTAAGTAAATGTTCATATGATTTATATCAATGTGAATGCCTTTTCATTTATGACCTGTTTAGTTCAACCTTGATTTATAAATGTTTTCGTTTAGCATTTGCCACATGTTCCATAATTATCTAGATTATAAAATATTTACATGACTTAAAATACTATAATATATTTATGAATTAAATGTTAACTTAATTAATATATCAACTTGAATGTGCCTTTATTTATTCTAACTTGTTTAGTTTAAACACAAAACATATATTGTTTTGATTAGTTGCTCACACATGTTCTATGTTTTCTAAGTTATAAATATTTAAATGAATTAAATATTATGAAGTGTTTATAAATAAAATATGTTTTAGGTTTAACTCAAACTTTTAAATTTACTATAATTTGGTTAGTTCAACTGTAGGATAATCCTCTGAAAATGTCTAATCATTTTATTTCATTAACTAAAATAAATCAAGCGTATAGTTTATCTTCTCCGTTCTGTTGCAAACTCCTCGGTAGTCGCGTGTCCTTTTTGACGGTAGTTCCGTTCACCGTCATTCTTGCGTTTTAGCGATCGTAGCAACGTACCGTATTGTTTACTACGTTCCCTTTTAAAGCGTCTCTTTTGTTTGGTGTGTTGTTCTTAGTTGTGTTGGTTGTCTGTTTGTTCTGCTTGATTGCTACGAGTAGAAGAAACATGGTTCGTTAGCGCTGAAGACGAGGAGGTGAGGACCAACAAGTACAGCCGAAACTGTAGATCAGAGACAGAGGTTGAAGATTTCTGAGTAGCTAACTCTGGAAAAAAGGCAAGTATAATATGGGATTTCCTTGTTGTCCTATTTATTTTAACCACATGAAATCATATTGCATGTGTCTATATTGAATTGCCATTAAAGATTTTCTAGTTTTTGATTTATAACTTGTCACCTATGGGATTTTGCATTGGGTAGCTTTTGGTAGCGCTGAACATAAACTATGATCTTATAATATGATTAATGGAATATGCAACAACACTAAAAGATGACTTTTTGATTACTGTTTAAAGAGGGCTAGAGCATGGGGCTATTTTTGGTGCTCTAGTTTCTCTCCATAAGGACTCATCTGTGGACGAACATCTGGGATTGACAGTACAACTGTGAGGGCTATATGACTCTGGCTTTAGTCATGTATGAGAACCTTTTCTAGCTTGTTAGAGGTTACCCGAAAGGGCGCAAAAGGGGTGTTTCTCGGGATGGGTGTAGTGCGGCTTCTGTCCTTATGAGTATAGGCTGCGGTTATGTGCCATAGGGAAGGAGGGCTCTACATTCACAGGTTATAGAAACCTAGCGGCCCTAACGTGTTAGACGAACCTTTGAAAGACTTCATAGTGATACCCTGCCTGCTCACCTAGGAAGTGTTTTGGGAGTAATTAATCCGGGCATATGGGTATTCACGACTCACAGTGAAAGTGTACACCTCTGCGCAGAGTTTAATAAACTGGTATGCTAGCCGTGCTCACGGTTACGAGCGGCTTTGGACTTTCACAGAATAGATGAACATTTATTGACTTATTATGTGTTTTGCTATTCGTTATTCATATTTACATTAATCATATGTTTATTGTGGGATTAATGCAAACTTGATGCTACTCATGTAATAAAATTTTGACAATTAAAACTTAAATGCAGTAAACCAGTGTCTATCCTTTTGAGCCTTATGAACCCCATGTTATATTTGTTGAGTACGACATGTGCTCACCCTTGCTATTTCCCCCACACCTCAGTGTGTAGTATGGTGCTACTCAGAAGAAGGATAAAGAGGTAGTGAAGTTTTCAGAAGTCTTTCATAAGTGCTTGGTATGTGGAGCCCCCAGTCAGCCGTCCCTAAGAAGAATGGAGCCCAAGCAGAAGCTTAGCCACCATTCTGCGATACTCTGATAGTTGTAAGTGTTAATATAGTAAGTATTCCGCTTTATATAAATATTGTTTTGATATTTCTATTCCGTTGTTGTATGTGTGGACTTCCTGGGTACACATATAACGAGTGCTTGGTCTTCTTTGAAAAACCGGGCGTGACACTCTCTAATAAATAACTATAGGTGCATACTCATTTATTAGTTGGACTATATTTATATAGTCATTTTAAGATTCTTTAAATTTTACTACATGAAAAAATTTCAAAGAACCCCATATTTTTAGTATATTGTTATAATACCATTGTAAGTACAATCACATACTCTTTGTACACTTGCGTACTTAACATATATACAACCCCCCGGATGATCTAGTATGATCACATATTTTGTATACATATACTTCGTAGGGTCATATGCAACCTAAATCTTGACATATACACATGGGAGGCATTGCAATGCAGGACATGTTTGAGGCTAGAACCGACACCTCGTACATTACGTTGGAGTTCGCCATGATGGAGCTCATACGAAAGCCACACGTGATGAAGAAGCTACAAGAAGATGTGAGGAGGAATGTGCCCGTGGGGCAAGAAATGGTCATCGAAGACAATCTCCCCAACATATCTCCCCAACATGACCTACCTCAAGGCCGTCATCAAGGAGACGCTCTGGTTGCACCAACCAGTACTTCTCCCCCACTTCTCCCTCGATGCATGTGACATCGATGGCTACACCATCCCAGCCAACACTCGCGTCGTCATCAACGCTTGGGTGCTCGGCAGGTACATCGGCTACTGGGAACACGAGAATGAGTTCCACCCCGAGAGGTTCCTGAATGGAGATGTTGCTGGCGGTGTCGACTTGAGGCCAAACGAGTTCCATTTCTTGGTGTTTGGATTTGGATGAAGAATGTGCCCGGGGGTTCACTCGGCATCAGTGACTATCGAGACGATGCTGTCGAACCTCATGTACCGATTTGATTGGAAGCTGCCGGAGGAATGAAGGAGGAGGATGTAGATATGACTGAGGTGTTCGGAATTTCAGTTTCAAGAAAGGAGAAGCTACTCTTAGTCCCAGAGACTGCATGAGACTACAACTACAAACTAGGGTTTTAGTGGCACCAACAAAACTTGTGTTACTATGCCTTGACAAATGTGCTACTAGGCTTCACAGTAACACACCCTTTTGGTGTTCCCATTGCCCATGCTACTACTTGAACAAAAGACATGTGTTCTTTATATCTAGATAAATGTTATTGTGTTGTATCACAACTAATTATCAAATGAACATTTATCAAGTGTTACGTTGACTTATCCTATGTCACACTTTAAAAAAAATTGTAGTAACATGTAACACCCTAAAATTTTGGATATTAAAAAAAATAGGAAAAATATGATTTTATACAATTTTGTGACCATGCAAATTTAGAGTAATAATGATTTTTATTAACTTAAAATTAAATATAAGAGTAGAAGCATGTTTGTACATTCATGCTATTGCATTTAAATTTTTGTGATGAGTGGTTTGATTTTTAAATTCAAAATTAGGTTTTAAAATCATTTGAAAATGCTTTGAAATAATTGAAAAGGTAAAAGAAAATGAAAATCTTATTTCCTCTCAGCTTTCGGCCCAGCCTTCTCCCGCGGCCTGCTCCAGCTCTCCGCCCAATTCGCGTCCGCGTGGGCCGTCTCCGAGCGCGCGCGTCGCATTCCTCCTTGGGCCGAACCCGGCCGCTGGCCCAGTAACGCGTGAAGCGAGCGGCAGCGTTTCCTTCTCCGATTGTGTCGCTGACGCCGCGGACCCATCTGTCAGGCGTGCCTCCTTCCCCAAGCCGACGCCGTCATTGCTTTCCAAAAATGCGTCCCTTTCCTTCTCTCAAATCTTCCCTTTCCTTCCGTGGAGACGCCTTCGGACTATATAAATCGAGCTCGTGATCCTTCCGCCCCATCTTATCTTGACGCGGAGCTCTGGAACCATCCCGAAACACCACCGCGAGCTTAGAGCTCTACCGCGCCACCACCGTCCGCCATTCCAAACACCGCACCATCTCCGGGCCGATTTCGTCTTTGGTTCTTACCTTGGTGAGCTCGCCTTGTTCCCCTCTCCATCCCGGTGTTTTTCTTTCGCGAGATAATGCTGTGAATCGAGCTTTAGCCTTCTCCGGCGATGGCGCCGCCGCGGAATTGGTTGCCGGCGTATTTTTCCGGCCGGAACGCCGTCGGCTGACTCCCCGATCCAATCTGGAGCGTTCAAATCAAATCTAACGGCTCAGATTTGGTGATACCGGTTCGGCTGGTGTTTTTGTTAAAGAGTCCCTGGAAATTTTAAGAATAGAACCCGTAGTCCAAAGCGAACTTCCGTATTGCGTAATATCCGTTTGAAAGCGTAGTTTGATCTCAGTTAAGCCAAAATACGTTTTCAGCTAATTACAGTTTTGCCACTGAGTTTGTTTTAGTTATAATTCATCCGTTTTAACTCCGATTTGATCCGTTCAAATTGCGTTAGGTTCGTAATTAAGAGCTCTACATGTTAGTAGGACTGTTCAGTAGGTTTGTGACAATTTATTTTCGAGTTTGAATTAAAGTAATTACTTTTCTATAGGAAATCTTCGTAAATTCATAACTTCGTCGTTTTAGCTCCGTTTTTCGTGATCTTTGCGTCTGTGTGATCCTAGTGAGTTGTAGATTCATTTTAAAAACTTTTTATCTTATTTTATTACTGTTGGTGTACTGTTCTAATTATAGTCTTGTTTGTTTATGTATGATTGTTCTGGATGAATGTTGTCGCTATTATTGATCGAGTATAGACGGTGAGCAATTCGTTGGAGATCAGGAGTTTTACTACGAACAAGATCACCAGGACCAGTTTGAGCAAGGCAAGTATAGCATGGGATTATCCTTGTTGTCCTATTCACATTAAGCAAATAATATCATTATACATATATTCCTTGTTAAGGATGACTTAGTGTTGATCTTATTCCTTGATACCTATTATACTGCATGGATTAGTATTGCTAGTGCTCAATATGAACTATTATCATGTAATTTGACTAATGGAATATGCAATAAACATTAAAAGATGATTTTATTATTGTTAAATGGTACTAGAGCATGGGGTTATTTGGTGCTCTCGTTACTCTCCATAAGGACTTATCTGTAAGCGAAAATCCGGGATTTACAGTACAACTGTGAGGGCTAAAATGGCTATGGCTTTAGTCATATAGAAGGACCTTTTCTAGCTTGTTAGAGGTTACCCTTGTGGCGCAAATGGGGTAGAGCAGAATGTGGATCCCTGCGTGGTGAATCACACAGACTGACTTTGGAAACCTAGCGGCCCTAACTTGTTAGACGAACCTTCGAAAGACTTCATAGTGTTTCCCTGCCTGCTCACCTTGGAAGTGTTTTGGGAGTAATTAACCCGGGCATATGGACAACATGACTCACAGTGAAAGTGTACAACCTCTGCAGAGTGTAAAACTGTTATAACAGCCGTGCTCACGGTCACGAGTGGCCTTGGACCCTTATGGAATAGTGGATCATTAATAATGGATATGTTTTTGCTATTCGTTAATCATTTTACATGGATCATATGTTTATTGTTACATTGAGACACTTTGATATTATTGATATACTGAATTAATGCTAATTAAAAGCTACATGCTGATAAACCTATATTATGCCTTTGAGCCTCATGAACCCCATGTTACACTTGTTGAGTACGAGATGTACTTACGCTTGTTTATTTTTCTTACTTGGATAAAAATCCCGGATGGGTAATACTTTCCGGAAGATTACTAGACTTGCTGTCAACCAGTCAATGTGCCTGTGATTGGAGCTACCACGAGAGTTTTTATATTTTACTTCTGCTACATTATTGTAAAGACTATGTGTTATTAATCATGATGTAATAACATTTGTGATGATACATCCTTTATAATTTGTTAACTTATGTGTGATTGATCTCTGGGCACACATAAGGGTATGCATTCCATTTGGTCGTTAAATGGGTGTGACATAACACTTGATAAAGGGCCTGAACAGGCCACTAGAGGGGGGTACGGTAAGGGCCTGTTTGGTTCCTCCCCCTAAAGTTTAGTGGCCCCTAAAGTTTAGTGACCCCTTTTAGTGACCTCATGTTTGGTTATAGTGACTAAAGACCACTAAAGCAGCTGTCCCATATATACTTTAGTCACTTTTAGCTACCCCTTGGTGACTAAAAACCACTAAACTTTAGTAGCCCCTAAACTTTAGTGGGGATGTTTGGCATTTTGGTGACTACAAGTGACTAAAGTTTAGTCACTAAAACTTTAGGAGGGGTGAACCAAACAGGCCCTAAATCCGAGCCTCATTTTTCTAGTCAAGCAGATGCGTGATATGTAGAGACTGTCCCAAAAACCAACCAGCGCCCTCGTCTAGCTCACGCCAAGGTCACGTAGTTACAACGGGCCTACTGGCTTTAATTAGGAACGAGGTTAGGCAGATGCAGAAGCCAAACAAACAAGAAATAGCACAAAGTCAAAAAACTTTGAGAAACCCGGCTAAGCCTATTTCCCAGCCTGGTTAGGCCGGTTTTGTGGTCTCAAGCTAAACCTGGCTAGGCCTACTGTCGTAGATTTCAGCTTGCGATTTTTTGTATAAAAGTCAAAATCAAGACAAATGAACTCCAAAAATCGTGAAACTTTGCAAAATGCTTTCCTGCACCATGGGGAAGATATTCCCAAGAGATCTTGACCAAAAGATCAAAGCTTTCACAAAATTTGAGTTTCCCATCTTATTAAGTTGCAGTTTCGAAAAGAAAGCTCAAAAATATGAAATCAAGATGCTCATGGGAGATCTGTTGAAAGCAGATATGTTCTGAAGAGGTCATTGCATATTTTTGAGATTTCTAAGCATTGCTTTCAATAGATTTAAGCCCTGATATGGTGTGGTGCTTAGATATTCATGTGCTCATGGGAAATCTAGATGCTCACACGACCCTTCCTTAGCACCACACAATATAGTCAATTGGTGCTACCTAGAAGGTGTTAATCTTTTGTACTAACTTCTACGAATCTTTTGTTGAAGATTTTGGTCTCTAAGCAATCTTAAGTGAAAACATTTTCAACTACAAAGCTTTTTACATCTCATTGAGTGCTACAACTTTAGTATAGAGCGTGTCTCCATCCGAGATTGCTTGAAAAAAATCAATGGTCTCCTTTCCCTATTTCAATGGCTGGGGACAAATTATGTGAAAAAACTCGAGCTATCTAAAAAAAATCATCTATCTAGTAGTATATGTAGTGTATGATGCTACTATTTTTTTGTATTTATGCATGTGAGAGTGACAAGTTGTATTTATGCATGTGTAGGGACATGTGGCCGGAGTTTATACAGGGGGCTGTGGTGGGGGATGATCTCCGGCATCCGGCCGGGGCGTGTTCCCGGCCGGTACCAGTAGACGCTAGTGCGTGGCAATTATATTAATGCTATAAATTGCTAGTGCCACTGTGGTCTGGCGGGCCGTCTCTGTAAGATGCCAATATCTCGTTTTCTATGAGTCCTACAGCTGCGATGGATTTTGAGCCTACAATGACGTGGAGCCTACAATGACGTAGAGCTGTGGGCCAATTTTTTTCTTAGCAAGTTTCTCCGCACGTGCACTACTGGGCCAGTTAGTCTTTCTTCTTTTTTCCCCATTGTGTATGACTAGGCTGGCTTGTTGCTTCGTTAGTTTCCTTCTTTATAAGGACAGAGGTCCATGTAGCTGGCTGTTTCATGCAGCTGCTCAGTTTCTTTTCTTCTTTGTTATATATCTTTGCCCCCTCATTTCTACCTTGGCGCTTGGTTATTAGTTTTATTTTTCCGTTCCTTGTATTCATTGTTAATATTCATTCATGTCATTAATAATTCTTAACTTTTCTATGGTAATGTTTATATTCTTTTCTTGACACTCACTTGGGACCCTTGTTTGCTGCACTTATCCACATCATTCCACATGAGTGGAATGAGGTTGATACAAGTTCAGCCAAGCAAGGCCTTACGAGATTAGGGTGAGAGACAGTGACTAAGCAGTGACTTATAAAAACAATTGACAAATTTTATCTCAAATCAAGATTAGCTAGTTAGAGTTGTTACCCACCCACTATGCAATACTCCTTCCGTCCTGGAATACAATGCATTACGACTTGAATTTGTATTGGAAAATAAAAGCATTCTCTGTAGTGTGCATGATCAGATTTAGCGAAGTTTGTCAACAAAAGAAAACCGTAAATTGAGAAGAAACTCTTTAATTGGGTTCAATCCATGGATACAAGCATCGTCTGAGTATTCCGTTAAGTTGTCCTTATTTTTTCAAATGTATTATATTACAGGATGGAGAGAGTACCTTTTTTCACTTTCTTTGTGAATATAAACCATCCTTACTAATATAGATCCCAATAAAATATGATCAGTAGAGGGTTCCTCCTCTTATTCTTGTAAAAAAAGTACTAAAAAGAGCTAAGGAAAAACATATATTCATGTTCTCAATGATGTCAACGACCTAATGAAGGACATCCATTTTCAATATAGACCAAAAAATATGAATCGAAATTGAAATTTGAGTATAGATATTGTATCATATCTTTGTTTTATCAGCATAAACACATCAAACAAATCATTTGAGAATGAATGGCCTAAAATAATCCATAATTCATATGGGAACTAGATGTCCTTAGGATTCTTGAAAAGCGGGGTCCTTAACTCATGGCCATGGCTGCCATGGTACACAAGGTCTTTCTGAAATCAATCAGCTTAACATTACCAAACTCTTATATGGAAGTCAGCTAAATTACTTAAGACAATCAGTACTACATCATGAAAGCTTATACATTTTGTCAGAAATAAAATTGAAGTATTAAGAGGTTCAATAATTTGTAATCATCAGTATCACCGATTCCATTGGTAGAGCATGCTTAAATTTGATCGGCAGTTATATGTCAGTTGTGCAAAAGAATGCATCAAATCTTGTGAATTTTGAAAAACTGGGGAGTATTCTTTTGTTTATTTTTGTAATAGGCAGTGTGGATAATTTAGATACAAATTAAAAGGTGCTACTCTATATAGATTATCTTTTGTAATGGCACATAAGGGTAATTTGAGTGCAAACTTAGCGATAATTTACATCATAATGGCATACATACATATAAATTGAGGGTGTTATTATTAAATTATCTTTTAGAATGGCAGAGGTGGGTAATTTAGATGTATATTTAGGGGTTACTTTGAATTATCTTTCATAATAACAAAAGTAGGTATTTAGATATAAATTTAGGGGTTATTTTAAATTATCTTTCGTAATGGCGGAGGTGAGTAATTTTAATGCAAATTTGGGGGGGTTACTTTTTCCATATGGTAGTTTTTTTAAATATAAGAGAACAGATTCAATGGCTATTATTATTTGAGGTAATTATTAGAATCTACCAAACTAAAGGCTAGAAGTTTCTCATTGTTGTGAGAATTTCTAGGATTTATCTTTCTGTCTAGCACATGTGAATTAACATGGAGTCTCCAATTAGTAATAGTAAGATATTTACTTATGTATGCAAGAGTCTTATATATCTTTTTGTTGTGCGCTGCTTCTGTCAACAGAACTGTATTAGACATGGATCAGACAGACTGTCTAATTAAGATTGTGACCATATAAAACAATTGACAAAGCATCTCTCAGGGGCATGTGCTGGTTTCTTGCAAATTGCAATGAAAACAACATAAAAGAACTCTGGAAAATTTCAAAATTGGACCAAGTGCCTTAATATATATATGCAAAATAAAATATTATTTAGCTATGAATCGCTATTGATTTGATATCAATAATGGTGATGTATACACGATGTCTCTCGAGACCAGAGTCCTAGGGACAGAAGCTGGTGTATTGACACCAGAGGAGAGGAGAAATGTACTTGATGACCTCCCAGGGTTAGACGCTATTGACTTGGACATCGTGCAGAAACAGAGCTAGACAACAAGTACAAGAGAAACATTTGTTCCTGACCACTTCCATTCTCAATTGCTTATTAACCCCATAATGCACATCTCCTTTCATAACGTCTAAATGCACAACAATGAACTAGAATATTCGCAAGAAAGCATCATATGTCCATATGTACCTTTGTATTACTCTGTCTGTGGTTCTTTGTTTTGTGATTGCTAGAAGTACTGCTCTAATATAAGGAGCAAGGTCTGAGTATATATGTTGTTTGGTGCATATGTGGATCGACTTGTCACTTTAGTTGAGGGTGGTAGTTGTAGTTAGTTCTCAATGTTGTAAATGACCTAAAGAAGGATATGAATTAATTCAAAAATGAATTCAACTTGAAATTTGCATTGAGATATTTGTATCATATCTTGTTTTATTAACACAAACACATCAAACAAATCATCTGAGAATGGGTAGCCCAAAAAAATCCATAATGCATATGGGAACTAGATGTCCTTTTGATTATAAAAGGTGCGTGGTTAACTCACATTCATGCCTACATTTTTGGGGCAGTTAGCATGTAGAAGAGTCTTGTTATTATCTGATCAGACGAGCAGCATATTTTATTTTCAGAGCAACTGACAGAGATGGGTTTTGGTTGTCTTTGTGCAAAAGGGTGCAAGAGTCGCAAGAGCTATATGCACGCTCTCGATCAATACAACTATGCAGATTAACCAATGTTGTAATGGTATCAGAAGAAGCTGTGTCACTGACACTGCAGGAGAAAATAACTTTCAAGCAAGAGAAACTAGACATGCGTTCCACTCCTCTGTTCGGTGTCTCTTGAGAACATTGGCCATGGTCTTGATCCAATGGATAATAAAAGCAGATTACGATGATGAGGTGCATAGAAGAAATGCTTTTCGAGTTGAACTACCAGATGCTTAGAAGTGTGTATTTCTGATGAGTCTCATGCCCAAGTGCCATTTTTTGCGAATCGCCTAAGCGCCTAACTGCTAATGAATTCAAAATGTGTATGTGGCCTTCTCGCATGATCTCTGATTATACAGTGATGAACAAGAACATCCATGAGAAAGCACCATTTATATAGTCATATATACAAGTGGCTCTGTTAAATGTTATTTCTCTATCTGTGTGCAATGTCTAGAATATATATGTTGTGGTGTGATCCAGCACATGGGTAGACATACCTGTAATGTAATGTACCGGACAGGGCTAGGCAATAGGCGTTGTTTGTTTTGGGTTTGGAGTACAAAAGATGGCCACAGAGTAAGTGAATGGCATAGATGAGACGCTGCTAAAGAATTGGACATCACTGTCGGCCTCATCACTGACGGATTTAAAGAAACCAACAGTGATAGCCCATCACTGCCGGTTTTTGGCTAAAATCAGCAGTGATAGGACAAACCGGAACTGATATTTGGGTCTTCACAATCGGTTCATATCACTGTTAGTTTTAGTCAAGAATCACCAGTGATATTGGGTTATCACTGTCACTGCCGATTTTAACCAAGAATTGACACTGATACTATCACTGTCAGTTCGTGGCTTGAACCGACAGTGATATGCTGCAAGAAAACTTCATAAGTTTCTCAAATGATGTCTGATGAAGACGAACTTTATATCAAAGTTGTAGTACTCGACGAGATCTACAACTTTATAGTCCAAACTTTTTTTAATTTGAGATCATTTGGATGTCCAAATATTTTTATTTGAAATCATCTATCTAACAAAAATTACGTTTGATTTCTAAAATTTAAAATTTAAATTTTTTAAACGACCTTGAATGGAGAAATGCCCAAAACAAAAGTTGTAGATCTCGAAAAGTTATGCAACTTTATAGTTGGTAACTTTTTCATTTGAAATCATGTACTATTTTAAAATACTGTTTGAAATTAAAATTTGAAATTATTGAAGAACTCTAATTTATCTATTTAATCTTTGGCTAAAACTTGTAACTAGTCTTTCTCCCACATACTAACTTCAAATTTGATAATTTTTTTCCTAAAAATTTCTAAAATCATGCTCTATCAATTTATTGTGTTCTTACAACTATTATTTTATCCATCTTTTCATGTAACTGTGTTTTATCTATTTGAATTTTGAATTTTAAAAAATGATAACTTCAAACGCATTTTGGAATACTAAATAATTTTAGTTGAAAAAATCATGAACATAGAAGTTACAAAACTTATCAAGATCTATAACTTTTATTTTGGCCATTTCATCGTCCGATAAAGTGGCAGTAACATTGTTCACAATGTTACTACCACTATGTCGAATGAATAAATAATCAAATGATCAAAATAAAAGTCGTAGATCTCGGAAAGTTATGAAACTCTGTAGTTGACAGTTTTTTGATTTGAACTCATCTTGTCAAGGAAAAACTACGTTTGAATTTCTAAAATTTAAAATTCAAATTTTGTAAACGACATCGGATGGAGAAACTATCAAAATGAAAGTTGTAGATCCCAAAAAGTTATGTAACTTTGTAGTTGACAACTTTTTGATTTGAAATCATCTTAGCAAGGAAAACTAGGTTTGAATTTTCAAAATTTTGAAATTTGAATTTTAAATGACCTCAGATGGACAAACATCAAAAACGATAGTTGTGGATCTCAAAAAGTTATGAAACTTTGTAGTTAACAATTTTTTTATTTTGAAATCATCTTGTCATGGAAAACTACGTTTGAATTTTTCAAATTTAAAATTCAAATTTTATAAACGACCTTGAATGGAGAAACTACCAAAATGGAAGTTGTAGATCTCGAAAAGTTATGAAACTTTATAGGTGACAACTTTTTTATTTGAAATCTCATTTGGTCACAAACAGCTTGCTGGTGGAGTGGTTTGGGGCCGAAGACACGAAGCAAGATGTCAGGGTTTTGAGCGCCGATGGCCACGAAGCGTGCGTTTTTCGCGTGAAAAATCGTGTGACTTGTCATTGTCTAGTGAGGCCTCTCCTAGAATTTAAAAAATTCCTATTTTTTCACCCTATTTTTTGGATTTCCTGAAAACTACATCACTGTCGGTTCATAAGAACAGTGACGTCAATCCCACATCACTGCCGGTATGCCACTACCGGTTCAAAATCCGTCAGTGAAGACGGTATTTGAACCGGCAGTGATATCAAGATCTAGGTAGTGAAAAGAGAAATCTCCCGGCCTCGTCTTTCATATATATCTTCATAGGAGTCTCTTGATGTCCCTAATACATATTTGTTTGTTTCAGTATCAAGTGTTCACTACCTGCCTGAACCACTTGTATTGAATATTTCACTTTGTGAGTGAATATTTGATGCATCGCCATGCCGAAGCCAGTAACTACCTTGACGAATGATGAGTTATCTCCAGTTTGTGACAACCAAGCTGGCCATTGAGCTGTTCGATGACACACACCACCACCCAGGCCACATCAACAGTGGAGGGTGGCCACATCTCTCTTCTCACACTACTGCAGCCAGACTCATGGGCAAAAGACAGGGTTCCCATTCCCCGCATGGGCTTTGCCATCGGTGATAAACGTTCCACTGGAGGCATGGAATGAGGAAGGGGTCAAGCTCATCCTGGGTGACTCGTGCATCCTCGACAGGCTTGATAGCCGCACCATGTCGCGTGAGTCTTCCGAGTTCCACACCTAGCTGGGTGTGGATGGCTGATCTAGATGAGCTGCCATGGGCTGTGGAGTACTACTACTTCGCGGCGCGCTCGGGTCAAGCCATGGACATCAATGGCCTTCCATCTCCCACCCGCACCTCAACGCCACCGGTGGGCAACCTAGGTGAGAAGGTCATCTTCGTCCATCTGGTTCAGTATGAGGACTGGCGCCCGCATTCGCCAAATGCAAGCTTTGCGAAGTCGTCAGAGAATGGGAGCTCGGCGCCGATGGTCATCCCGTTCGACTGGCATCCGGGTGTCCTGGACGGTAGACAGCCAGCTGCAGGGAGACAAGCACGCGTGGGAGGATGCAGTGCGCTAGCTGCGCCTACAATGCGACACAAGCATGACCCAGATGAGGACCGCGGCGCTCACCTTAGTCGGTCTCCTACAAAGGATGCCGCGGGGAGGGAGCACCTCCCTCACACATCGGAGGAGTGGGAGCAACGTTGCTCACATTCCCCAGTGCGGGCGCCGTGCACCTTCTCCGGCCCTGATCCGGTGAGTGACGACCCCCTGACGGATTCCTTTAGGATGACGGCGTCTCCGTTCAGCAGCTTCTACGGGCATCATGACCCGATGATGATAGAGGCCACCTGTCACCCCTCTGCGCCGACCTCCGACCATGTCCACAAGATGGACATTGTTACGACAGGGGGGGCTAGCTCTGGTCCCGCTTTTGAGATTGAGAATGGTGCACTAGGATGTAACCTCTACGAGGAAGAGAGGCAGCTGGTTCCCGCTGGACAGCAAGCACTGGGACATGACCTCGATGACCCTGCCAAGGAGGACGATGCCACGGTGGATCATGACCTCAACGACGACCCTAACGCAAACTGGGTGGACGATTTCTGCAGCACCATCTTCAGTAGTGTCTCTAAAGTCTAAACTAGTGCTTCCGCACCCAACCTCTCCACCAACACAGGCGGTCAACAACTGCACCAGAAGGGTGCGGAAGACCAGGGTTGCTACCCACTCGAGCTTGTGCCTCGCGGCGCGCCCGTCATCGGTGCCGGTGGCTGAACGCGCCCAGAGGAAGCTGATGCATGAACTTGACTTCATCAACAACCAGTCACCTGCGCCAGATGCAACTATCACTGCCTATGTTGATATGTATGCTGGGGAGTTGCCGGAGCAGGTCGTCAAGGTGCTCACGGCTGCCATGCGCCCTGAGCAACAAGAAGTTGGCCAAAGTGCAAGCGGCTATAGTGCAGGAGATGGAGTCAGTTGAGATGGAGATTCCGTGAAACTTAGATGCAAAAGCAATGTTGTTGTGTCTGTAATCCATGTATTGTAGGAATCTCTGGGAAAGGTGGACCAAAAGCAGGAGGGGAGCCGATGGTGCACCTCTACGGCCGACTTCCCCAAGTGGATATGCTAGGATGCATAGCAATGACCCTAAGATCCGGAGCTGGAAGGTGAACTGGAAAGTGTGGGGGCTGATTAGTGCGGCAACAATAAAGCTGTCAAAGGTCCTAATGGTCGCGCAACTACCTTTTATGTAATAAGCCTTTCTGGAACCTGAAATCTCTGCAGCCTAGGCTGCGGCTAGTAGCGCCCCTCACGCGTGTAACAGCTGTTTGCTACCTTCTCCTTATTATAAATCAAAGCCGGGAAACCAGATCTTTCAAAAACAAAAAGATAGAAACTGAGATACAGACAATTAAATTCTTGCAGCACCGTTTTCAATTTGTAAACATTGACTTAGATATCTTCCCGGGGATACCCTCCAAAAGGAACCTCATAGTTGGTTCAGCCACACCCAGTGCCACGAAATGATTGAGAACTACAATGGGGTCGAAATGCATTTTGTTCTTTGTATTAAAAAAGTTTTGCATGACCGAATAATTCAAGGAGGGTCGCACAGCGGGGAGTTAGTTATGGCTGCGGCCAAACGTGTACATGGGGAAAGCAATGGATCATTCGGGGGGCGGGGGGACACTGCAAGGTGGGTAGTTTATCTAGGGCCGCAGTATCTTTTCTTTAGCAAAGCCCAAATCTGGCAAAGAACAAGTTTGTGCTGGCCTGCAGAAATAGGAGACACGAAATTAATTTGCCATAAGTTGAAAATTTCGGCATATATAGGTGAGGAACGTTTCTATCTCATTGAATCAATTAGCCCACTGATAATGGTATCCACCTGTCTACTACCCTTTTTTATTTCATCATCAATTCCATTGAAAAATCAAAACCACCATTAACTTACGTGTGAAGGTATGGCTCATAAACATATAACCACGCTTACAAGTCGAATTTTGCAATTCCATCTCGGACTGGACAAATCATGCCTGCCCGATTTGGCCGGCAAACCTGTACACTTTGCCAATTTTGGTCACGTTGTGACTGTTGGCTCTGTAAATCTATGAGCATATGACAGTATTGGTGAATACACAGTGCTGTTGATCTGTCCAAAACTCTAAATTCCAAGAAGAATGCATAGAAACTATTTCTTTCATGCTTTCGTTCGAAGTTCAAAGTCTATCACGGTCAAATGCACTGCTTGATAGAAGCATAGCTACATGCAACTTGAGATTCTTGCAGCACCGTTAATGTTTACTTTGTTTATAGGTGAAAGAAGTAAAATTAGTATGGTCGATCCAAGGAAGAAAGTGAAACATCGCATTAGAAGTATGTGCATAAATAGTACAAATGTTCCCTAAGAAAATAAATAAAATAATCTAGATGACGAGGAGATGAGGAGAACATAACAAACTTGATCAACTTCCATCGCCGTCGCATCTCCACCCCTGCGGCTTGCCGGCTTGGCCGCCGCCAGAGCTTGACGCCGGATGCCACGCGGACAGCGAGGACGGCGGCGGCTGGGCTCTCTCCCACCTTCCCGCCTCCCATGGAGCTCCTGCTAGTGGATCCCGGCGCCATCGCGGGGGGCCCGGCCGGTGGCGCACCTAGCGCCAGGCTGGCCGGATCTGGCCTCTCCTAGACTGGATCCATCGAGCTCCATGCCTCTTCCCCTCTCCTCCTCGTGAATAAATCGGGAGCAGCGACATAGGAGCTTCCAGCGGTGACTAGGGTGGCCACCGAGGAGGCAGATCCATGCCTCCGGTGGCCGGATCTGGCGTGCCCTGCCCCGGATTTGGGTGCTCGGTGCCCCGGCGCGCGACGGACTCTGGTGGGTGCGCTGGCTAGCCAGGCGGCGACTGGCGGCCTGGCATGCTAGCCTGGAGCAGCAGCACTCAGGGTGTGAGCAGCGACCGGGCGGACCCGGCTGTCTACTCCCCGTGGGCCGTGGGTCGGAGCGCTTCCTCGGGCTCGTGGCGGCCGCAGGCATGGCCCCATCGTCGTGGCGCTTCCGGTTGGCGCTTCCCGCAGCATCCTCCAGTCCACGCTGCCAGCATAGCTTGTTGCCACCTCGGCACTTCTTCGACCCTAGGGTGCTAGAAGAATGCTACTGAGGTGGTTAAATTATAATGTGTTGATACACATTGATTGTGACATTGACCTGTACGGAAATAGGTCTTTGTTATCATATATGTAATTTTAGTGTAAGGTCTTTGTTATCCTATTATGTAATTTATTTCTAAGATTTTTGTTATTTTATGTTGTATTTCTGTACTCTATCTAAATAAATATATCATTGTTGTTGAAACTTTCCCACAGTCCTTTACATATATATATGGTGGTCTATAATTAATTATCCAGCCCAACAAACAGATACAATTTTTTCTTGACATTTCTTGAGCATTAATTCAAGATCTTAGGATTAATTTTTTTAAAAAAAACGATCTCAGGATTAATGTTTATTTTATGTAACCTATCACCATTAGTGCTGCATGCATGCAAAAACTGACATGTCAGGCACATCACTGTCGGTTTTAGCTAAAAACCAGCAGCAGTGATACGTACCTTCACTGTTGGTTCTACCTAAAAACCGAGAGTGATGTCCCTGCTCCTATATAAAACAAACCACCGACCATATACATCTCACCCACCCACGCACTCTCTCACAGTCTCATTTCTCATGTTTCATTCTCACTTCTCACGAAATCCATTCTCTCTCTATGTGATTTGGTCATGGCTCCTGGATATTTCATTGGCATTGATGTTGTCTTCTCCAATATTCTATCTATATGCATCCGATCTATATTTTTATTCATATTTCTTTTCATTCTACATTTATATATATATATATATATATATATATATATTCTTATTCCTTGCATTCAATCTATATTTAATTATTTTGCCACATTTTACTTGGAAGAATTTTTTGTGCATATATTTATGTTCACATTTTTTTGCATTTTATCGATCAGGTGGACCTCCCCCACCACAACAACCAGGTTTCCACGCTGGCGATGAGCCATTCGCTCCTGATGTGGCCATTCCGCAATCCCCTGCTCCAGCTATTGTATGAAATATATTCCAACATCTTTTGTTTTTTAATGCTAACAAAAAAGTGTAATTAGTTTAATATCATTGTTGCATTTATATATGTCGTAGACTATATCCCCAGTAGATCGGCTGCGAATAACACTTAGCTGGTTCTTTATCTCGAACATCGTCGAGAACACGGCATCTAATGCAAGTGGTTGGCTATGGTCGGCTATGCAAGTGGTCGGCCCTGTTCGCTTAAACTTATTGGCCAGAATTAGTCAGCCATTCAGCAGTATTTTTCTCTCACAACAAATCAGCATCAGCATCAGCACCAGCCACAAAAACCATCAGCCAAATAGGGTCTCAGTTTTTCCATCCCTTTGAGGGGTGGAAATCATCAGAACCTTATCCACGAGACGGGAATACAGAGCTCGGACGTGATAAGTGCCCAGTTCAGTGCCATGCACTTCTGTTTAGAGGCACTTCGACATGTTTGCTATGATGTGCCTTATTTCTCGCACTTCAAGACAGCTGCTTTGCGTGCCAGTGATATCCCTGTTCCGCAAGCAAGCGAATGGTTTGCGAGCTACTCCATGAGGATGTGGTAAAATCATCACTTGAGTCATGATTGTTAGACTTTGCATTAAACCTTGATTAGTTGGTTAATATACATATTTAATATGAACATATGCTATTAGTAGTTGTCCGCAGCCAAAACTGACCATGGTCGTGTCACAGCCTTGACTCGCCGTCGCCAGTTTACTCTTCGTCGAAGAACCGATCAACAACAAGAAGTGGCTGATATTGCTGGGACGGGAGAGCCGCATGATCCGACAAACGGTGACAGTGTCAATCAGGACGGTGAGAACGAGCAGCCATGGAGCCCGAGCGGCCTGCTCGAGCTAGGTCAAGATGACCAAAATGACCAAGTAACTTAGGTTTCATGTGACTATGTAGCCACGCACGCTAATCAATTGAGAGGGTCATAACTTACTTGGTGTCTCTAGCAGGAGCCTCCGCCAGCCAAGGAGCCAGAGGGTTCGAGTAGCAGGAAGGCCAGATCCAAGCGAGGCGTGTCAACGCTTCCTACTGGTCACTGGCACATCAGTGAGTTCGATGAATTCGGGGATCCGCTCGCACCGCCTATAGCTTTGAGCAAATACAAGACTGTCCTCGGGCACTTGTAAGGAACTTCATCCCGATTAAGTACAGGAAATGGATTGGGAAAGATAATGACCCGTGGAGGGTTCCCGAAAGTGAGAAGGATTTCATATGGGACCACAAGATCCTAGAGTATTTCACTTTCCCAATGGAGTATGATAAGGAGCTAGTCAAGAAAAAAGTAAAAGAAATCATGGGGATATGCTTCAAGACTTTCAAGGGGACATTGTACAAGAAATTTGTCCTCCAAAATAAAGTGCCAAATTTCAATGGTGGAGAGTTCAGCAAGCAGATCGACTTCTGGCAGGATTTCAAGGAATACAGGTTATCGGAGGAGTACTTGGAACTGAGTAGGAAGAATAAGGAGAACTCGCAGAAAGCGACGAATCCTCATCATCTCGGCTCTCGTGGCTACGCCAAAAAGATGGAAGAATTTTAAGCAGAACTTGAAAAGATGGAACGCCTTGCTAAGGCATGCGTTCAGGTTGAGACCGCCAATTGGGAGCCAAGATCGGTAATATATCGTATGGGGAGGAATATATGCCATGCCGAGGATGGGAGCTTTAGCTCCACAAATCCACCCATGAGCAACCTCATCCAGAGGATCTCTGAGGTAACTGAGGAGGTAAGGCAAGGGACTCGCACTTCTAATAGGGAGAAAGACGTGCCCACCCAAGCACTCAAAAACAAGGAGCACCCTGGTCACACTAGAGGAGCCGGTGTTGTTCCTTGAAAACTAGCATTCCCGGAAGAATCTCACACTTACCAGAGCCGCTCGAGGGTTAGAGCAGAAAAGGAGGCAGAGTATTTGAGGCGACTGAAAGAGATGGAAGACAGAATGGACGCATAGATTGAAGCGACCATTGAAGCACGAGTCCACCAAATTTTGTTGTCCAAGGGATCAGGAGTACCACAAGACCCTACTCCTACCGCCTTTAGCCCACAGTTTAGGGGTCGCAACAGCTACGTATCGACCGCGCTTGACGACGAAGAAGCGAATGTGCCTCATCCGATGGACGGCATCACTGAACTAGTCAATGTCAGGTGGTACATCCGTCAGCAATGGACAAAAGACAAGGTGGTGATCGGCCGGACCTGGCCCGTGGGAGACAGGACCATTAATGGCTGCCCAATTCCACAGGGGTACGCTCGCATCACCATTGATAAAATACTTGATAAGAAGTATAACAAGATACGAACTGAGTACCCCATAGCGGAAGACAGGCCGAAACTTGGTCATAACAAGGGCCCTCAAGTGGCCTGGCGCAAGCGCTTCAATAAGCTTGACCACAAGTTATCCTCGGATGATGAGGACGACTATGAGTCATCAGCCTGGAGAAAAGAGAAGAGCCTTCTCCTCCTCCTCCTCCTCCCTCTTCATCAACCCCAGGAAAACAGAATCCTCCTCCTCTTCCACATCAGCCCAAAACAAGCTCAAAGGCATCCTCGCAGTCACAGAAAAGGTCCTTGGATTCGGTCGCTAATGCTCCCAAAGTGGACCAACAAAAAAACAAAAGGTCATTCAGTGGCAGCGTTACAAACTTAATGACTGAAAAATTTACAGCACACATCTCGAAGGAAGATTTTATTAGTTTCTTCAATATATGTGCCTCACTGCCTGAGTGTTTGGTAAAGTCCGAATTCGAAAGGCAGACACAAAAGAAGTACGCTACAATAAGAGCCGAAGAAATACACCATGAAGATTTAAGGAAGATACAGAAGTACGTCGAAGACAACCCCGAATTAACCATGGAAGAGGCCGTGAACATATATTATGATGTACAAGGGACGGGAACACAGGCAATGAAGTATCAAAGGGGCAATCTTTTGGTTCCAATGACGAGTATAAAAATTTGACAACATATATGCGTCAGTTGCATGAATATTACATGGCTCAAGCAATAGAGACGGGGGACTTTGGTTTTGAGGTTATTATCCATTCGCCTTTGGTTTTTCATTATCCTGAAGACGAGAAGTTCGATGTCGAGTGGGAGTGCTTGTTCTAGCTATACCAGAAATGCTCTCTCGACTCACAAATATTGACGCTGTAGACTATGTAAGTACCCTTCACGCATAATATTATAATTAACTACTCTCTCGAGACATAAATTGTTAACTTTTAAGCACTTTCCATGATTTTATGTAGGTGTATAGCAAAATTTTGCATACTAAAACGCAGATGGGATCACATAGGCTTCTTGGACCCTGGGCGAGTCAATGAGAAAACATGTGCAGGCCTCCATGGATGTCACGTGGAAGACCTGAAAGAGAGATTGATTGCTGTTTTTGATCAATTCATGATGAAGAACAGAACCCACATACTTCTAGCCTACAACTGCGAGTATGTGTTCTTGGCTTTTATTTTTATGCTTCTTTTTTCATTAAGATAATTCGATAATTAGGATTCTATGATTGCAGCAACCATTTCGTCTTCATTTGTGTCAATCTTGCTAAAAATCTGATCGAGGTGTGGGACTCGAAGAAAAAACCATTTCATCATCTGGATCCACTGGTGGCAGTGCTGAATTAGTAAGCGATCCTAATAACATATTATTTTCTAATCAGACATAGTGCTTTCTAATGTTTCTCCTTTTAATGTTGCACAGTGTCCGGAGAAGACATATCGGTGGGACGGAGGTCCTATTCAAGGTTGTCGAAATGGAGGGGAAGTACCTAAAACAGCCGGCAGGAAACAATGAATGCGGGTTGTATGTAATGTGGGCAATGCTTCGCTACATCGGCGGGAAATCAGAAGAAGTAGATAAGTTGGTGTGTATAATCCCCATTTTATTTATGTTTGTTAATAATTCAACAAAACGATCTACTGATTCGTCTTTGGATATCATCTTTTTTAAATGACAGCGCAAGAAATATAACCACGAAAGGCTGTTAGACATGGAGATCGTCGCACTGCAATCGGAGCTGGTAAAATTCATCTTATCCGAGGTATTGGAAAAAGATGGAGTATTTTCCATTGCACAACCCGTGAAGTTCAAGGACCAGTATGGCCCAGAGCGGCTCGCTAGACTATTGTAAGAAGTCCGAGAAGCATGCTTCATCTTATCGAATAATTTCTTTTTTATTTTTAGGGATCGAGATCTTGATAAGAACCTTTGAACTATAACCGTAACATTTATAATGTTTAATGTTGATGGACCTGTCATCTACGTAGCGTATATAAGGCGAAACCCAATTCCATGAAAAAATATAAATTAAAATAAATTATAAAACAATAAAATGTGAACAAGCCATCACTATCGGTTAGCACAAAACCGGCAGTGATGGTCAAGCCAAAACTACCGGCTTGAGCCACAAACCGGCAGTGATGATCAAGCCAACACTACCGACTTGATGTACAAACAGACAGTGTTGGGTTGACCGTCACTGCCGGGTCGTGTCCCAAACAGGCAGTGCTGGTTGAGACAACACTGCCGGCTAAAGACACAAACCGACAGTGATGTTCGAGGTTACACTACTGGTTGGTTTCATGAACCGGCAGTGTGGCTCAACCGAACAGTGCTGGATTGTGTGTTGGACCGGCCCCGGGAGTGAAGTTGCAGAACACTACCGGTTTGTAAGAACCGACAGTGATAGCTAACCCCCATCACTTCTGGTTTGGTTGTGCCGGAAGAATCGACAGTGATATCTAACCCCCATCACTTCCGGTTTGGTTGTGCCGGTTCAAAATCCGGCAGTGATGGGGTTTTTTGAACCGGTAGTGATGTCCTGACTTGGGGTAGTGACTATTACTCCATCCATTCCGAAAATTATGTTTAACATTTCTCAGGCATATTAACAAGAGTGGTAAAAGGTCTAATATGACCATCATCAAAACTATAATTTGAATGCATGCACTGTCTATGTATCTGCCTTGCATGACTCCACGCTGAAAAAATTGAAATGTATATGTCGTCATTTATTCACCACCGGGAACATCTGACACTTCAATTTATATTTTACTGCCTTAGGGGAGAAAAGTTGTGTGTGTCCTTTTTAGGCGGATACATAGAGGAGTATTTTTCATCTGTTCACCAACTAATCTGACTTGGGAACTCGAACATAGCAATATTATAGGAAGTGGAGGGAAAAACAACTTGCTAGTTCAACCAAACTAGACAATTATGAAGCTGAACACATTACTAAGAATGGGGAGGAAATATATCATCACTGCTGCTGTTCATGCATTTCAAATTTGCATACATGGCTACAAGAAGATTTAACAGTTCTGCCATCCCAAATGTCACAACTGATGATATGGGAGGACGACCCATACAAATTAACGAATAACGGAGCCAAATTAACTCCCAAAAGTGCAAGGCTACCTTCCAGTCGGTTCTCATTGGGGACAGTGGCCTCCATCTTGAATCCATCTTCTTAAAAAAAGAACAAGACCAATTTAGAAGGAAGCAGCCATTGTTTTGTTACAATGAAAACTGCAACCAAAATTTGTGTTTAAGAGAACTCAAACCTAGGTAATGTGATGCATTCATGACCACTTCTTCCACCCAAAACATTTTTGAAACATAATGAAGCTCTATTCGCGATGCTGAAGTTACAAAGTACCAGGCCATGGTCTCGGAAATTAGGAGCTTGTACGAGGAGCGGACGACACATGCATGATCAAGGCAAACATCCTATATATTGGTGAAAAAATCCAGAAAAATTTAATTGTCCCTGTGATACCGTACTTCAAAACTTGAGGCTCTTCTTGATGGAGGCATATTCTTCCACTTCAATTTGCCCCTGTTAGCACAAGCCTCAGCCGATATACTTGTCTCGTCTTCCATTTTTAACCGCTACATGCACCCCTGGAACCGAGTAATAAGCTTGCATACACCGGACAAATAGTCTCCAGCCTCCTTCCTTGATCCCCACAAACTGCTATGAAGCACAATACGCCAAGAACGTGACACACTGAGGGAGTACCTATGGGGCCAAGACCCTGATACGCCAAGAGATGTTTATCCTGATGACACTTTCATACGCAACTGATCATCTGTCTTCAGATTGCATAACATGGAACAAGAACATTTGCGAGAAAGCACTTTAAACCAATACATATATGTTCCCTTGTTGTAACTTGTATGCCATTATCCCTCTATCTCAACTCACAAGCTTTCACTAGTATGCTAACATATCTGGTCACATGGAAACAATGCACGACAAATCTCACGCATCAATATGCAGAGGCTAGGGGCAGGATGCATACAAGGCCAGTCCCTAGAACACAGGCCCCACATGGTTGACCAGAGCGGTCAGCTCCACCGAACGCATGCTGGCTATTGCTCCTCTCTAGTCGTCATCCATTGGCTACCAATGCCACAGAGATAGCGGACGCCCGCCATTGTTCCTAGGACCGGCCCTGGATAGGTGTCAAGTGTGCGCACCCTGACGAAGCGTCAAAGAGGCATCGATGAAGTTGACTCAACACGAAGCATGAGCAGAACAGCTCCAAGCAAAGCATGGAGGAGGCAATTGAAGCAGAGTTGAACAAATTGTCAACAAGATGGGGACCAGCACTGAGCCTGATAAAAGTCCTGTAGGACGTCTAAGCGTGGAGCAGAGAAAAGTTACTTGCAGAGCCAGAACCTCTATTTCTGAGAGAAGTTTGTTCCTAATAACTCTCATGCTCAATTGCTCATCACTCTGTAATGCATATTGAATCCTTGCATGGTCTCCTATTTCATAACAACGAGAAACACAAGAACGTTTCTAATGAGAATATATAACCAACCATATTTATATATATCTCTCTGTTCTTTGACCATGGATACATATTTCACTACAATTCTAAGGTGCAATGCATGTGTACATATATGCAGTGTAATGACCATGCTTGATCAATACATTTATGCCCACGAGTCACGTTGTCACTAGTACAGAATGGTGGTTCTAATTTTCAATGGCATTTATGTGGAAATGTACATGCTTATTATTTCCAAATTCATCTTGGCTCAAAATGCATTGAAGCTGAAATTTAATTTACACAGTGATGCAGTCATACAGCAATGATGTTACATGGAGTTTCTCCATGATTGCATCATCAACCCTTGTTTCCAATCCCCTTGATGTAGTTCCACAAATCAATACTACTCCTCGGTCCGTTCTGAAAAATACGTTCAGCATTTCTCAGGCATATTAACTAGAGTGGTAAAAGGTCTAATATGACCATCATCAAAACTATATGTAACACCCAAAAATTTAAAAAATTTTGAATTAGATAAAATTTGAAGTTAAAAGAGATTTAGTTATGAGTTTAAATAATTTAGATAATATTTAATGGGGATTAAAATTTAAAATATTAGGTGGAATATTGGTGATGCATTTATGCTATTGCATTTGTTTTATTGTGTGGTGTGGTTTTGGTTTTTATTTGATTTGAATTCAAAATCTATTTTAAAATGGCTTTGGAAACAAATTTAAATAAGAAAAGAAAAGAAAAAGGAAAAAAAACCTTACCTGTGCAGCCGGTGGCCTGCCCTTTCTTTTCCCCGCTGTTGGGCCGGCCGAGCCCGCTTCCCCGTTTCTTTTCCGCGTCCGCGCTGGGCCGGCCCAGGAGCCGATGCTGCCACGCGCTCTCTCTTGTTCGCTGATGGATGGGGCCCGCTTGTCAGCCGCACTCCTTCCTCTCGTCGTGACCGAGCCAGAGACGAACACCACCGCAACCGAATCGAATCCGTGCTACCCGGGATTCTTATCCAAACCGAGGCGTGTTAGCTCTATATAAGCTAGAGCCGAGCCGCCGCCTTTCGTTTTTGGATCAAACCGTAAGCGGTCACCTCCGTTCGAGCTCTTGCCTTCGCCGCAACCCTAGGCTTCACTGTCGGCCGTCGTCGGGGTTTGCCGGTGAGCCCGCACCCTCCTTCTTTGTATTGGTGAGCTCGCCATCTCCTTCTCTCCCTCCCCATGCTTTTCTTTTGGTTTGTGATGCCCTAAATCTCGAGAATGTGGACCTCCGGCGAGTTTTGCCGAAGCCGGCAATGGCGCCACCGCTTTCCCGAGCCGCACGACTCTCGCGAGCCACCTTCACCTGCGTATTCTCTTCGGGTGAGATCGCATTGAGCTCCGCGTTCGATTGATATCGATTCCCTTCCAAACGGTGTACGGGGACGCTCGGTTACCAACTCCGGTGAGCCGTCGGCCATGGCGTCGCCGCGTGTGGTACTGTAGATGGCCAGAATTTCCCCTCTCTCTTCCAACTCCTATCTGAGCCGTCCATCTGTTAACCAACGACTGAGATTAGAAGATACCCTTTCGGCCGCAATTTTGCTAAAGAAACCCTGGAGTTCTTTAAAGCTTAACCCGTGGTCCTTGGCGTAATCAAGGAATTACGTTTCTTTGTTTTGAAAACGTATTTCTTCTTGGTAATTCAAAAATACGTTTTCTGATATTTACAGTTTTGCCACAAAACTTGTTTTGATCGTAAAATCTTCGTTTTAACTCCGATTTGACCCGTTCAAGTTGCGTTAGATTCGTATTTGCGAGCTCTACATGTTAGTATAGCTGTACAGTAGGTTTGGAAAATTTAATTTTCGAGTTTATATTAAAGTAATTATTTATCTATAGGAAATCTTAGAAAATTCATAACTTTCACGTTTTAAATCCGAATTTCGTGATCTTTACGTTTGTGTGATCGTAGTAATGTGTAGAAGAGTTTTACAAACTTTTTATACTGTTTTGCTACTGTTGGTGTACTGCTCTAACTATGTTTCTTTGTTTGCTTCGTGTATGATTGCTCGGATGATTGTGTGTTTATGCTTGGTGATCGAGTATAGACGGTGAGCAGTTTCTTGACGATCAGGAGTATTATTTTGAGCCAGACCCGCAGTATCATCAGAAAAGCTTTGATCAAGGCAAGTATAACATGGGACCATCCTTGTTGTCCTATTCACTGAAATTATCATACATATGCATGTCTTCCTTGACAACCTTAGAGATTATAACTTAGTGATTGTTACCTTGATTCCTTGTCAACCTTGGGGATGCATTTGGGTAGCTATTGCTAGTGCTTAATTATGAACAATGATCTTATAATTTGATTAATGGATTAAGCATTCAACCTTTAATGATGATTTTATTTACTGTTGAAAAGGGGGCTAGAGCATGTGGGTTATTTTGATGCTCTGGTTTCTCTCCATAAGGACATATCTGTACATGATCATCCGGGACATATAGTACAGCTGTGAGGGCTATATGGCTCTAGCTTTAGTTGTTTAAAGGACCTTTTCTAGCTTGTTAGTGATTACCTTAAATGGCGTAAGAATGACTTGCCACGTTGGGTGTAGGACAACCTCTAGTCTATGAGTATAGCCGAGAAGGAATTGTGCCATTTGAAAAGGGGTTCCTACATCTGCCTGCCGAGTAAATCTAATGGCCCTAACATGTTAGACGAACCTTTAAGTGGCTTTATATGATTTCTGGTGTTTTGGGGAGTCGCGAAGCCATGCATTTGGAAGTTATGACTCACAGTGAAAGTGTACACCTCTGTGCAGAGTTTAATAAACTGGTATACTAGCCGTGCTCACGGATACGAGCGGCCTTGGAACATCTACAGATAGATGATCACCATTGTTATATCATGCTTAATTACTGTTGAATATTATTATGCTCATGTTAATGCTATTCATTATCTTTATTACAATTGATCATTGGTTCATTAATGGGAAGTATATTATCTTGATGCTACTCAATTGCTAATTATATGATGATTAAAAGCTAAACGCAGTCAAACAGTGTCTAGCCTTTTGTGCCTCATGAACCCTGTGTTGTACTTGTTGAGTTCGACATGGACTCACCCTTGCTATTTCCACCATAACAGATGAAGAATATGAAGATGATTATCGTAATGAGTACTAGACTTGATGTCAACCAGTCAACCATGTCCCTGTGTTTGGAGTTTCCGCTGGAGATCTACTATTAGTTGCTACAATATATTGTATAAGACTATGTGTTAAATATTTATTCGCTATGTAATAAGCACTGTGATGATACTATGTAATTTGTCTACTTATGTGTGCGACCGTTTCCTGGGGCGCACATAAGTCTTTTATGCATCCTATTTTTGTCCTTAAAAATGGGTGTGACACTATAATTTGAATGCATGCACTATTTATGTATCTGCCTTGCATGACTCCACACTGAAAAAATTGAAATGTATATGTCGTCATTTATTCACCACCGGGAACATCTGACACTTCAATTTATATTTTACTGCCTTAGGGGAGAACAGTTGTGTGTGTCCTTTTTAGGCGGATACATAGAGGAGTATTTTTCATCTGTTCACCAATTAATCTGACTTGGGAACTCGAACATAGCAATATTATAGGAAGTGGAGGGAAAAACAACTTCCTAGTTCAACCAAACTAGACAATTATGAAGCTGAACACATTATTCAGAATGGGGAGGAAATATATCATCACTGCTGCTGTTCATGCATCTCAAATTTGAATACATGGCTACATGAAGATTCAACCGTTTGGCCATCCCAAATGTCACAACTGATGATATGGGACTGGGAGGACGACCCATACAAATTAACGAATAACGGAGACAAATTAACTCCCAAGCACACAACCAGAGAAGTTCAAGGCCACCTTCCAGTCGGTTCTTATTGTGGACAGTGGCCTCCATCTTGAGTCCATTTTTTTAAAGAACAAGACCAATATAGAAGGAATCAGCCATTTATTTGTTACGATGAAAACTGCAACCAAAATTTGAGTTTAAGAGAACACAAGCCTAGGTAATGAAGCTCTATTCATAACCACATCTTCCACCCAAACCATTTTGTCTATTCTCGATGCTGAAGTTATAATGTACCAGGCCATGGTCTCGGCAATTAGGAGCTTGTAGGAGGAGCAGAGGACACATGCACACTACCGGAATCCGGCTCTTTGTCAAGTGCCAAGTGGTTTGTCAAGTGCCCCGAGAGTTTTTTTTTTTGCCGAGTGTTTTTTTTGACACTCGGCAAAGAGCTTCTTTGCCGAGTGTTTTTTTACACCCGGCAAAGAAAATTTCAAAGCACATTTTGATGCAGTAAATTAATTTAAATGAAAAAGTTTTCAACTATAAAGTTGTATAACTCATCAAGATGTACAATGTTTGTTTTGGTCATTTCTTCATATGCCAAAGTGAAAGTAAATTTGTTCATAAATCTTACATATCTCTCTTGTTGAAACTACAAGAGAGATATATAAGATTTGTGAACAATATTAGAACGACCATACCGGATGAACAGATGACCAAACAACCAAAATAAACTTTGTAGATCTCGAAAAGTTATGAAACTTTGTAGTTGATAACTTTTTGATTTGAATCCATCTTGTCATGCAAAACTGCGTTTGAATTTTAAAAATATAAAATTTGATTTTTTTCAAATGATCTCGGATAGAAAAACAACCAAAATAAACTTTGTAGATCTCTAAAAGTTATGAAACTTTGTAGTTGGTAACTTTTTGATTTGAAATCATCTTGTCATGCAAAACTGCGTTTGAATTTTAAAAATTTAAAATTTGAATTTTTCAAACGACCTCGGATGGAAAAACAACCAAAATAAACTTTGTAGATCTCGAAAAGTTATGAAACATTGTAGTTGGCAACTTTTTGATTTGAAATCATCTTGTCATGCAAAACTGTGTTTGAATTTTAAAATTTTGAAATTCAAATTTTGTAAACGACCTCGGATGGAAAAACTTCCTAAACGAAAAGTGTAGATCTCGAAAAGTTATGAAACTTTGTAGTTGACAACTTTTAAATTTGAATTCGTTTAAGGCCTCAAACAAACAATTTACACGCAGTTTAGTATTATATTTGGGGAACCAAAACTATATCTAGACATATGTGAGTGTGTAGTGCAGTTGTAAGAGGAGATACCGCGCGAGGGAGAGGTCGCGGGTTCAAATCCCGCCGGCTGCGTAGCCACGAAAAATGCCGCGACTTCCGACGGAGAATGGGCGGGCACTAGCCGGTGGGGCCCTCCCCTAATTAAAAAAAAGTTTTCCATATTTTTTCAGGATTTTTTCAATTCAACCTTTGCCGAGTGCCTTTGCCGAGTGCCCGATAAAAAACACTTAGCAAAGACAACTTTGCCGACGCTTTTTTTACCAAGTGGGCTTTGCCGAGTGTTACACTCTGCAAAGCCTTTGCCGAGTGTATTTGGGGCTTTGTCGAGTGCCCCAGGCACTCGGCAAAGCGCCCGACTCCGGTAGTGGCATGAGACAAGACAAGTGTCCTATATATCGGTGAAAAAATCCAGAAAATTTTAGTTGTCCCGACCGTACTTCAAAACTTGAGGCTCTCTTCTTGACGGAGGCATATTCTTCCACTTAAATTTGCCCCTGTTAGCACCGCATCACCCCATATACATGTCTCGTCTTCCCTTTTTAACCGCTTCATGCACTCCTGGAACTGAGTAATAAGCTTGCATACACCGGACAAATAGTCCAGGGCCTGCTTCCTTTATCCCTTCAAACTGTTATGAAGCACAATACGCCAAGAACGTGACACGCTGAGGGAGTGCATATGGAACCAAGACCTTGATACGCCGAGAGATGTTTATCCTGATGACTTTCAAACCCAATTGATCATCAGTCCTCAGATTGCAAAACGTGGAACAAGAACATTTGCGAGAAAGCACAATAAGTCAGTACATATATGTTCCTTTGTTGTAACTTGTACGTTATCCCTCTATCTCAACTCACAGCTCGTATTTGATTTGAGAGGATGCTAGATCAAGCTTTCACTAGTATGCTAACATATCTAGTCACATGGAAAAAACGCATGACAAATCACACGCATCAATATGCAGAGGCTAGGGGCAGGACGCATACAAGGCCAGTCTCTAGAACACTGGCCGCACGTGGTTGACCAGAGCGATCAGCTCCACCAAATGTGTGCTGGCTCTTGCTCCTCCCCGGTGGTCGTCCATATGCTACCAGGGCCACAGACCTAGCGGACGCCCGACATCGTTCACAGGACCGGCCCTGGATAGGCGTGAAGTGCACGCACCCTGATGAAGCATCAATGAAGTTGCCTCAAGACGAAGCACGAGCAGAACAGCTCCAAGCAAAGCATGGAGGAGGCAATTGAAGCAGAGTTGAGAAAATTGTCAACAAGATGGGGACCCAGCACTAAGCTTGTAATGGGAGATAGAACAGAGAAAACTTCTGTAGGATGTTGGAGTGGTTGGCGCGTAGCAAAGAAAAGTTACTTGCAGAGCCAGAACCTCTATTTCTGAGAGAAGTTTGTTCATAATAACTCCCATGCCCAATTGCTCATCACTCTGTAATGCATACTGAATCCTTGTGTGGTCTCCTATTTCATACTAACGAGGAGGAACACAAGGTCTCTCTGTTATATGTCATCTTTATATCATCAGGTTATTTGTTTAAGGATATCTAAAAGGAGAGGCACTACAATTCTAAGGTGCAATGCATGGATACATATGCAGTGTAATGTCCATGCTTGATTCATATATTTATCCCCATGAGTCTTGCCGTCCCTAGTACATAATGGTGGTTCTAATTTTCAATGGCATTGACGTTGGGATGGAAAAGGACATGCTTACTATTTCCAAATTTATCTTCGGATCAAAATGCATATGAAGTTGAAATTTAATTTACACAGTGATGCAGTCATACAGGAATGACATTACATAGAGTTTTCTATGATTGCATCAGCACACCTTCTTTCCCCTTCATGTAGTTCCACAAATCATTACTACTCCTTGTGTTCCAAATACAATGTTTAGCATTTCTCATGCATATTAAGGAGAGTAGTAAAAGGTCTAATATGACCTTCATCGAACCTATAATTTGAATGCTCGATAGCTATGTATCTGCCTTGCATGACTCGACACTGAAAAAAATTGAAATGTATGTGCAGTGTCATTTATTCACCAGCACGAACATTTGACACTTCAATTGATATTTTAGGCGGATACATAGAGATGTATTTTTCATCTGTTCATCTAGTAGATCGGACTTGTGAACTCAAAAATAGCCATATATATTCTAGGAAAAATTTGGAATCATAAATAGCTATAAATATTTGTCACACCCCATTTTTTTTGATTTTGGGTTGTGCATGGAAAACACTAAATAAAATAAATGATTTCAATATTTATATATTTTTTTAAGATTAATTAAGTTATGCTAATTTAAATTTAGAAAAGATGTGGTTTCAAACTTTTCATATTAATTTAACAGGCCTTTCGTGATGCGATGTTAGTTTGTCGTGTGACTTTGTGTGTTGTGCGCGTAAAATTTTCAAAACGCGTTAGACACCATCCGGTCCTTCTCATGAATTTTCCGGACTTTTCCAGAGCATTTTCCTATTTTCCTAGAGTTTAATCTAAATTCTAGATGCTCTAAAATCCTTTTTCATGGGCTCCAAATACTTCATTTAGATTCATTATCTCTCAATCTATCTCTCAATCGTCGCGGTTGTTCCAGATCTAAATTCCTTTTAGTGAGCCGCCAGCCATAGCGTCCCAAATCTATCGCCGAAGTTCTGCCTATCTAGGTTTCCGATGAACTTCTGGTTAGGTTTTCAGGCCACTTTGGGCGTCTCCGGCGAGAATCAATACCAGCACAAGGCAACTCTCGTCGTTCTATACGCTTTAGTGATCTTGTTTGTGTCAACTGAATCCCCATTGTTTTTCTTCTCTAGTACGCCGACGATCGCCTCCTTGGATGTGTTGACACGGTTTTTAACTCACCTATAATTATAATTTGTGCAATATTTGCTTTAAATAAATGTAAAAGATATATGTGGCCAAATCCCATACAAATAAGAAATGAATAATAGGAGAAAAGATATTTGCTATGAAATTTAGTACAACCAAATATGCAAGAGTGAAGACATGCGACATATTTGCTCCCGTTCGATCTGCCACCTCTGCTCGATCTTGCCGTCCAGCAGAGGAACCTGCCGATCCCGTAGTCGCTGTAAGCAATCCGCCGAGCTTCGTGACGAGGATTCGAAGTCGCCGAATCCTTCTCTTCGTTCTTTCTCGTTTTGGTTTGCTAACGCCGTGTCGCCGACGTCCGCAAATCGCCGCCGGCCGTTTGCAGGTAACCACCGTCCGCCCCAACGAGCTGCACGCCGCCATCGAATTCTGCAGAAAAACTGTTGTTTCTCTGCCAAGCTCAGCCTCGTCTCTGTGCCTTTATGCTCCTCATCTCCCTGTGCCTTACCTGTGCCAGACCGAGGACATGTAGGTTTTTCCTCACGCACGCTGGCAAGAAACTCGCTGCCGTTCATGGCATCACCGTGCCGGAGATTGAGCCATGCGTGTTCTGCAGTGGTTTAATCCAACTGCTAGTCTAATGACCTCACAATGATGTCATGATGACATCGCATGTATATTGTGGTCGTTTTCTTTCAGAAAAACAAATTGGAAAATACTATAGAAATACACCACACATAATCAAGAGTCAATCTCAATGTTAATATTAACTTGGTTAATTTGCGTGACACTAGTTTTGTAATATAAAAGCAATAACCTATATTTATACTTTGGTGCTAAATACAAAAATACTAATGTGATTAATTACTAATGAACATAAATGTATTTCTAAATTATAACTTGCTTATGTCATATACCATTCAGTTAAATGCTTTTACATGTTTATTATTTCTTTTTGTAATAATAAAGTTTAACTTGATTAAATTATAGGGTATTGTTCATAAACTAAACATGAGTAGTTTCAAGTCAGCTTTTGAATTAAATTATGTTTCGAGTCTTAATAAATCTTTACATGTTTTTGCGCAGTTAAAATAAATCAAGTATATATATATATAGCCTTTTCTTTAATATAATAATAAAAAAAGTCTCGGTAGTCGTTTCCTTCGATTCGTAGCTCCGATTAGCGTGTTTCTCGCATGTGTGTGTTCATAGCAATACAAAGATTAGTTTTCAAACCTTTTTAATTGATTGATGTACTGCTCTAATCTATAGTCTTTGTTTGCTATGCATGTTTGTGCTTGGATGCTTGTGTGGTGCTTTATAATCATGTCCAGTCGGTGAGATTTACGTGGTAATCAAAAGATAGTTCTTTGGAGGTTACTAATCTACAGAAGAAGGATATCAGTTCAAGGCAAGTATAGCATGGGCCTACCTTGATTCCTATTCATTATATAATCTACTCATTATGCATGTGTCTAATAATGCTCGACTATAAGGACATCCTAGCCATTGATGACTTATACCTTGATGCCTATGGGTTTTATTGCATATGGATAGAATGCTAGTGCTCTATTCAAACATGATCAATACTATGATTAATGGAACAAACAGATAAACATGATGGTAATAATTGAAATATAGGGTGATGGTGCAAATGATATCGATCATGTTGCCCTAAAGTCTCCGTAAGGACTTATCTGTAGGGCAAAAGCTGGGACATACAGTGCAACCGTGAGAGTTATATGGCTCTGACTTTAGCTCAGTAATAGGATCTTTTCTAGCTGGTTAGAGGTTACCCGAAAGGGCGCAAGAGGGGCTTGCCACTTTGGGTATAGAACTGCCTCTGTTCTGGTGTGTATAGCCTGCGGGAATTGTGCCACAGAAAGGGGGTTCTCTATATCTGCCTGCCAAGGAAACCTCGCGGCCCTAACTTGTTAAACGAGACCTATGGAAGGCTTCATAGTGTACCATGCCCGCTCACCTTGGAAGTGTTATGGGAGTAATTAACCCGGGCATATGGGCAACACGACTCACGGGTAAAGATGCACAACCTTTGCAGAGTGTTAAATCTGTTATAACAGTCGTGCTCACGGTCACGAGCGGCCCGAAAAACTCACAGAATAAATGGTTACTTATGATGTTGTTGTTCATGGTGAACTATGATGGTATTATGATGATTATGATGATGATGACGATATAATGTTGATCAATGACTCTATTTAATTCTAGTATATGATCATGTGGGTTAATTTGGGAGCCTAAGCATAAGTTGATGTTAACCAATGATAAAATGCTGACTTACTAAAATGCTAAATGCGGTAAACTGTGTCTGCCTTTTGAGCCTCATGAATCCCCATGTTATGCTTGTGGAGTACGAAATGTACTCACGCTTGTTTATTTTCTATTTTTGGATAAAAATCCCGGATGGGTAACAGAAGGTGAAGCTTGGTTAAGTTTCTGAGGAGTGCTAGGCATATGTTACCCCCAGTCAGCCGTCCCTTGTGAAGAATGGAGCCTAAAGATTAATTCTCGTTCTGCGATACTCTGATGTAAGTGTTAAATATGAGTATGTTTCTGCTTTATAACATTGTTTCTGATACTATATACTCTGTTGTTGTATGTGTGGACTTCCTGGGCACACATATGGCTAGCCTGGTTTGTTCTTCAAAACTGGGTGTTACAATATTCTAGTAACAACTTGCTAGTTCAACAAAATTCAAGTATTCAACAACTATAAAGTTGAACACATTGCACAGAAGGGGGAAGAAATGTCATCGATGACATTTGAAACATTGTATTTCAAATTTGGGTACATGGCTACATGCAGATTCAACCGTTCTGTCCCAAATTTACACAACTGATGATATGGGAGCATGCATGCTAATTACTCCTTCCATTCCTAAACATCTTAATGAGGAAGTAACTACTAACAACGGAGCCAAATTAACTCCCAAAAGCACACAACCAGAGATGTGCAAGGCCACCTTCCAGTCGGTGCTTATTGAGAGTCGCCTGCATCTTGAATCCATTTTTTAGAAAAAAAAAACAAGACAAATTTAGAGGGGACTACCTGACTTTTTGTTCTGCGTGTCCACAGGTGTGGCAGTGGGTGACATATATAAGCAAACAAAATTATAAAAACTGAATTGAGCTTGAAATTTACATAGAATACACAAGGAAGCCATGCAGTGCCAATGTGGTTGACTACAACTGCCAACTCCATCAAACATGGATCCGGTGCACTTCAATTCAACCAGGCGCAGAAGCATTGATGGGCACGTACTATTAGCCAGCCTGCTAGCTAAAATGCTTGCCAGGGTCTTTTTTTACCACTGTAGCATCTCATGAAAAATGCACAACCGAGATCAGTGTGCAGTTCTGCAACTGCACTTGATCAACTTGCAGTTTACAAAATGTTGCAATTACTTCTCCCCTCTGCTTTCATTCTGACACCAATTCTAGGGATCCCACACCTGTCACCACCAACGAGCCCGTACAGGGCTTGCTTGTAAACACGTATCACAGCCCAATGCGGTATTGACCAAGACCTCTCCATGTATGGAACACATTGCCCATCTCTCAGGATCCTGTGCTTAGCTAGTATATCAACATATGTAGTTCCTGGTGCCTCTCATACTCAAATGTTTCTCATCCAGTCTCATGCATGTCTTTCTAGTAGCCTGAATCAAGTTGGAGACAAGAAACTATATTTATAGGGTGTATGGAGGGCTCATGAATAGGAGTGTGAGTTTTTTCCATCACCAGGTCATTGTGTTGACCCCAAAATAATTCAGACAGACTAATCAAGATCCACTGCTTTATGTCAGGTTTTTTGTTTATTTGTTTGTTTTGGGATAACCAGAGCGCTATTCCAAGGCACAATGTATGAGTATATATACCTTGTGTATAGGGATGGTGGGGGCATGCTTTGATGATCGACATATTGACGATCTTGATGAGCAATACCGTCACAGGTACAGGGCGCTACTCTGATCGAAGGTACAATGTCTGATTATATATGGTGTGTGTGGAGGTGGGGACGGTGGGGGCATGCTTCGATGATCGACATATTGATCTTGATGAGCCATACTGTCACAGGTACCAATCCCTAGAAAGAACGGTGAGAATCTCCGTTCTTGCATCCAGACATCAAGAGCGCCTCGGTTCCTTGCAGCCACGAGAGGAGCCCGCGGAGGCCGGTGACTCACGGGCGGTGTGGTCACCATGGGTGGACGCCGCCTAACTCTGGCACCGGAGTTGGCGCACTCCCTGCGTCCTCGGCAAATGACACCGACCTCGCCGACACCAGCAGATCGCCGGTGTGAATACCGAGCGAGAGCTGAAATTTCCAAGGACGTGCAGCTAGCAGTGGCCTCCACTTCTAGGCCAAAGCCGGTGCACGCCGTTTCCAATTTCTGGGCTTCGCCGGAGGGCAACGAAATCTCCGAATCAGATGACGAAGGTCTATCAAGTGAGGAGTTCATCCAGGAAGCTGAGGAAGCCGGTTTCACGTTGGCGGATCTGGTGCAGGCTGAGGTACAACTACATGCAGAGAAGGTAAACGATCTTGTTCCTTCCAAAGGTAAAGCTCAACAGGTTGTCTCCACTTTGGTGGAACGCCGGCTTCATGGGAAACCATGGCAAGGTCCTCTACCGTCACCAAGGGTCTCACCTCCGAGAACCTTAGGAGATGCGTTGGCAAAGGCAAAAGTTTTCAGATCGCCTGTGTCTCTTCAAAAAAAACCATGCTTCAAGATCGGCATCACTAGTGAATTCCGGTGGCCGGAAGGCTTCGCCCGGGGTAGCCGGCGGCCATGAGGTTCAAACGACGGTTCAATTTCCTGGCCTGAATCCAGGGCTACTTTCAAGGAGGTCCGTTCAAATTTTTTCAAATTCCAAATATAGTGAAGTTGATGTGGAGATGAGTAATGCGTTAATTAAGGGCCACAATTCTCTCCCTGATCTAATATGTGTGGGACCAGGAAGGTGGTACCAGCCCACGAAGGGTTTGGTGTCTTTCTTTTCTCGGACTGGCACGGCAAAGAAATCCAATCGAGTTGCTCCTTCTTTTGTTACGCCGCCGCCACGCACATACGCACAAGTGGTGCGCCAACCTCCGTCAATGGCGACGCCGAACGGGGGCAACCCTGCTGCCGCTGGACAGCCTTTCGGAGGCCAACTTGGTCGGGGCACAACTCAATTGGGGATGGCTCGTGGCGCCGGTGGACAAGGGGGACCTAGGTTTAATCCCGGGGTTCACCTAGGATATAATCCGGGATATGCTGGCAGGGATGGAGGTCACTACGGCCGGGGTCAGCCCCCTTTCCGGGGTCGCGGCCGAGGCCGTCGTGGGGGTCACGGCGGGCACTTTGGTGGTCACGGAAGGGGCTACTACAACAACTGGTTTCATGGCTATGGAGGCTATGGACGTGGCAACTTTGGTGGCCAAGGTGGCCATGGCAATTTCGGTGGCCAAGGTTCTGGTGGTCATTACTCGGAGGCGACGGCACATCACGCTGCCAACCTTGGACAGCAGGTCCTGTCCGCACCAGGGGGGCGCCTGCAATAACTGGTACTGTACCTGGGACGACAATGGAGCTGGCCTTGTCTTCGGCGGACGCTGCCGCTGCCGCGGCAGTGAACGCTGTTCAAGGGGTTGTGCCGGGGGCTCCTACCTCCAGCAACTTGGCAACATCTGCCGCCACAGGGTCGGCAACGGCTCCTGTTGGTGGTCCGGCAACAGGAGGTTCGTTGGCTTTGGACGTTGCACATGGTAAGGCTGGAGCCCAACCCATGCAAGGAGTGGAGCCGGCAGATGGGACTCAACAAAGGGGTGGCTTGGAAGTAGGTGCTGCAAATCAAGAGCCTGAAACATCTTTACAGGGTGCAAACAAAAGTAAGAACAAACCTTACTGCTATAGATGCCACACAAAGGGTCATGTTTTTGCAATGTGTACAACTGTTATTAGTTGTGATATCTGTGAATCTGATGCACATGTTAGTAAGATTTGCCCTCTTTTGAAAGCTGATAAACCTTTGGCTATTCCATGTGGCTATGCCGTTGAGAACCTTGGTTTCTATTACATCCCGCATGTGGGGGTTCAGAAAGCAAAATCTGAAAGTAAAGGGGCTTTGGTTAGGGTGCTCGAGGGATCCATTACCGTAGCTCAGCTTGCGGTGGAACTCGAACGTCTTATACCAGGATCTAAGTGGGAAATTGTGGAGAAAGGAAAGGATACGTTTACCACCACTTTCCCATCGGCTGTAGAGTTACAGAGGATGGTGCTGTGGGGTCATTTGGAAACAAAAACTGTAAAGGGCAAGATTGAATTTGAAAAAGCCACTGACAATGAGATATACAAGTATGAGATCCCAAAAGCCTGGGTGCAGTTTAGGGGTCTCCCAAAGGAGTTGAGAGACTTTGCCGTTATCTGGGCAATTGGGTCAATTTTGGGTGTTACCAAAATGGTTGACATGAAGTTCACAAGAAAGTATGGGCGGCCGAGACTTAAAGTGGCAGTGCTGAACCCGGACCTCATCCCTGACCTAGTGGATGTGGTTATTGGGGATTTTGTTTATGAGCTATAGTTTAGAGTGGAAAAGGAGGAAAATAGTGATGACCCCAAACTGATTGATATGGATGCACCTGAAGACCCTCATGATGAAAACAAAGGGGGTGACGCGGATATGGATGATGATCCGGTCAATGATGATGATCCGGTTAATGACAACAAAGATAAACATTTAGATGAGAATGCAACGGATGTAGGCTCAGGCAAAAATAAAGTGGTGGCTGCAGCACCGCCTAGCGGCACTAAGCAGGCACCACCAGGTCAGAAGGGGACTACTGCCCTTGAGTGCTCAGGCAAGGCGGGAGTGTCCACCACAGCAAAGCCGGTCATTGCCTTAACACCTACTGGAGCAGCAGCACCTACAGCTCAATGGAGAGCTGATGCGATGTCGGCTGGATACTCCAAAGGGAGCCTGTCTGCCCCGGCAAACACTAATGCCACTCCTGTAAGGACTAGTAAGAGATCGGCTGCAGCTTGTGATCAGGATACAATGGAGAAAGCAACTATGCTAAAGGCAAAAAAAGAACCTGGATGGTACCCCTAATAAAGGTAACCCCTTGACAGTCTCTTCCTTTATTAATTTTGAGAATTCAGTTTTTGCTTCTAAAGTTGCTAGCTTAGGGGTGTCTCTGGGTAGTTCAGGTGAACAAGTAAATAAGGCTCTTGTTAGGCTGAAATCAGTAGAAAAGGGTAGGTTGCATGAACGGGTACAGTTGGAACAGCAAAATCTTCAAGAGGATGAGGGCAGTGTCGATGGTGACATTGATTTACAGGCTCTGAGTTCTCTTTGTAACGACCTCACGGATTGTGTTGGTGATGGAGATTGTGATCTTAATGATCTACAGTTCTCCATATCACCAACAATTAAAAAAGGGTCTAGGGGAAGAAAGAAGAAAAATAAAAATTTAAAAAGTTATCAATGAAAGGACTTTTCTGGAATTGTAATGGACTTGGGGACTTAAAGAAACTTCGTTTCTTGTCGGACCTGACAAAGGAACATGACCTTGATTTTATTGCCTTATCCGAGACAGGGAGGGATTCATTTACACAATCCTCGCTACATAATTTTTGTGCTCGCAAAGATTTTCTGTGGCATGTAAAACCTCCTAGGGGTCGTTCGGGTGGCATGCTGGTCGGGGTGAATCTTTTAGTGTTTGATTTAGGTGAAATTGAAGAAGGGGATTTTTTTTGTGCGCTTTAAAATTAGGAATAAAGAGGATGGATTTATTTGGAACCTGGTTGCTGTATATGGGGCAGCACAGGATGAGTTCAAAGCGAATTTTCTCACTGAGTTGTTTAATGCAATCATAGACGCTTTTAATTTCAGAGAGATACAATCTTCGGGTAGACAGTTTACTTGGGCCAATAATTTGACTAATCAAACGTTTGAAAAGCTGGATAGAATACTAGTGTGCACGGAATTAGAGGACAAATATCCGCAAATGTTGGTAAACCTACTCTCTAGGGAAATCTCAGATCATACTCCCTTGCTTTTGAGCACTGGCTAGCGACTTACGAATTACCATTACCAGTTCAAGTTTGAACTCGGTTGGTTACTTCGTGATGGTTTCAAGGAGATGATTTGTGATATTTGGCAGAATGTGCAACAAGGCTCCAACCCTTTGGATACCTGGCAAAAGAAAATAAGAAGGCTGCGACAATTCCTCAGGGGTTGGGCCAAAAATACAAGCGGAACTTACAAGAAAGAGAAACAACAATTATTGGATAAACTTGATGCGCTAGATAAAAAAGCAGAAAAGCAAAACCTCCAGCAAGCCGAAATAGAATTGAAACATGTGCTTAATGACCGACTAGCGGAACTGTTAAGAGAAGAAGAGTTGAAATGGTACCAAAGAGCGAAGCTAAAACATTTGTTAGAAGGGGATGCCAATACAAAATATTATCATTTAGTTGCAAATGGGAAACATAGAAAGACTCGTATTTTCCAGTTAGAACAGGAGGAGGGGACTATTTGTGGGGAAGTGGAACTAAAAAGTACATTACTAAATATTACAAGTCTCTCTTCGGACCGTCGGAGAGGTCGACAATATCTATGGTTGAGTCCGCCACAAATGATATTCCTCAGGTATCTTTATTGGAAAATGAGATGTTAACTGAGATATTCACTGAAACTGAGGTGAAGGAGGCAATTTTTCAAATGGAACATAATAAGGCTCCAGGTCCAGATGGGTTTCCTCCAGAGTTTTACCAAGTCTTCTAGTTTCTTTTAAAAGATGACTTGATGGCTCTGTTCGAGGATTTTCGTATAGGGACCCTGCCAATCCATAGCCTTAATTTTGGGAATATCATCCTTCTACCAAAAACAAATGACGCAAAGAGAATACAACAATATAGACCAATTTGCCTACTAAATGTCAGTTTCAAGATTTTTACTAAGGTTCTTACAAATAGAATTACAAAAATAGCCAATACAGTTATCGGCCCTACTCAAACAGCTTTTATACCAAATAGGAATATATTGGAGGGGGCAGTTGTTCTCCATGAGACAATCCATGAGCTTCATACTAAAAAACAGAATGGAATCATTTTTAAAATCGATTTTGAGAAAGCTTATGATAAGGTGAGTTGGTCCTTTTTACAACAAACCCTGCGAATGAAAGGTTTCTCTGAAAAGTGGCGACATTGGATATCATTGATAACAGAGGGTGGAAGTGTGGGAATAAAAGTAAATGATCAACTAGGAGATTATTTTCAAACTAGAAAAGGTTTAAGACAGGGGGATCCTCTATCTCCAATTTTATTTAATCTGGTAGCAGACATGCTGGCAGTATTGATCACTAGAGCCAAGAATGATGACCAGGTGACAGGGGCAGTACCACATTTAGTGGAAGACGGTTTATCAATTCTACAATATGCAGATGAAACTCATTCTTTGTGTCTTTGAGCAATTGTCTGGTCTTAAAATTAATTTCCACAAGAGTGAATTATTTTGCTTTGGGGAGGCTAAACAGTGTGAGCAACAATATGCGCAGCTGGTTGGTTGCAGTATTGGCACTTACCCCTTTAGATACTTGGGAATTCCAATGCACACAAGAAAATTAAGTAACAAAGATTGGCAATCTGTAGAAGAATGGTTTGAGAAGAAGCTAAGTAGTTGGAAAGGAAAATTACTCTCAGTAGGAGGACGTCTAGTCTTAATTAATTCGGTGCTTTCAAGCTTACCGATGTTCATGATGTCTTTCTTTGAGGTACCTAAGGGGGTATTACAGAGAATTGAATTCTTTAGATCGAGATTCTTCTGGCAGAATGACCAACATAAGAAAAAAATACCGTTTAGTAAATTGGAGTGTGGTGTGCCAGCCGAAAGAACAAGGGGGTTTGGGAGTTACTAATTTAGAGATACAGAATAGATGTCTACTTAGCAAATGGTTGGTTAAACTGTGTAATGAAGATGGCTTATGGCAACAAGTGATTAGAAATAAATACTTAAGAAATAAAACAATTGGAGAAGTTCAAAAGAGAGCAACAGATTCACATTTTTTGAAAGGTCTTTTAAATGTCAAACAATAGGTTTTGCAACTTGGAAAGTTTAAGGTACAAAATGGAAAGCAAACGAGGTTCTGGGAAGATATTTGGATTGGGAATAGTTCTCTCCGAACTAAATTCCCGAGACTATTCAACATAGTGCACAGAAAACAGGATACTGTGTCCAAAGTGTTGTCGTCTATTCCACTTAATGTTTCTTTTCGGAGAGCGTTAGTGGGAAACAACTTGAGGGATTGGAATAGGATCATCGCAACAGTAGTCAATATACAGTTACAGGACGAAAGAGATGTCTTTGTTTGGTCTCTTAACTCAAATGGTTTATTTACAGTTCGATCAATGTATGCGTTTTTAGTCAATAGTGGTGTGCGGGTCTCACAGGAAATTTGGCGTGCTAAGTTACCCATGAAAATAAAAGTTTTCATGTGGTACTTAAAGAAGGGAGTTATTTTAACAAAGGACAACTTAGCAAAAAGAAATTGGAGGGGTAATAAAGGTTGTTCTTTTTGTAATACTCCAGAATCAATTCAGCATTTATTTTTTAATTGTGCTTATGCTAAGTTTCTGTGGACAGCAGTACACATGGTTCTGGGCATTGCTCAACCCACTGATGTTAATGATCTTTTTAATCATTGGTCAAAAAGAGGGGGAACCATTCATAATTTGAACTCATTGACTGCAGCCACCGCATTATGTTGGTCACTGTGGATATCAAGAAATGAAATTGTTTTTGATAAATGTACACCTAAAACTTTTATGCAGGTACTGTTTCGAGGGACTTACTGGCTCCGTCAATGGGCCAAGTTACAGCACCATGAAGACCGCCAGCAAGAGTTAGTCGATGCCTGTCGGGTTCTCGAAGCTTCGTGTCTTCAGCTGTTTTTATCTTTTGGATGGTCGTCTGCTTTTAGGATTGCTTAAAATTGATCTTCGTGTGTTCAACCTTTGCAGTTAGTTCAGGTTCTTTGGTTTGCTTACGACCCCGGTCGTGTTTGTCTATGGCCAGTGCCATGACACGGTGTTAAACATTGAAATAAATTGGCCTGAGTTCATCCTTTTTCGGGTGAATGAAGCCGGATAGACTATCTATCCTTTATCTAAAAAAAGAAAGAACGGTGACCAGGGATCGAATGACAGAGGGCAAATCCACTCCGGCTCTCAGGGGCCAAGCCAACTCTAAATTCATGGTGGTGCACTGCTAAGGAGACATACATTAATCTGGTAGCAATACATGGTGAAAATTTATCTTTTAGTGGTAATTTTTTTCATACCCTGGTGCCCATGCACCAGGCAAGATCAACATGGCTTCGCCCCTGCCGGCTCGGATGGAAAAGACAGTCCAGGCAGCTTGGAACGCGCAGGTTAGGCTTGGGGACGGCGCCTCGACCAATGTGATTATACATGTTGGTGTGGGTGGGTCAGGTGGGTAGGTGAGGATGCTGGTGGTCATGCTTTGATTTACCAATTAATCCACATGAGCCATACCATCACAGTGGGTGTAAGTAGACTTCAATATGAAATGGAAAGGATCCTTGCCCATGCCCAAATTCAATTGTGGGCAAAAATCGTCTGTCACCTTCATCTATAGGCCATGCAAATTTTTATACTTTTCTTCTATGCCATTGAAACTAAGTTATCATGTAAAAGTAAACAGTACTGCAAGAATATCACCTACTTAGTACTTTAATTATTTTTGGAAATTTTGGATGAAATTGAATTTCCCACGACTAGGCATATAAACTATTACCGTGGATGCTTTTTGGAATTTGGGTCACGATCAACAACTATGCAGATGGACCAATGAAATAGAATGAAAATAAACTACACACTACTACGGAACACATCTTTAGAGACAGATAGAGTGTTGGTTTTCCGAGGAGGTTAGAAAAAGGTCCTCTATTCAAATGTCTTTAGAAATCAATGATTTTTAAGGGCAGGTATCGAAACACCCCTAGAAATCAATTTCTAGATGCAGGCCAGCTTGCCAACCACCTCTATGCAATAATTTCTACAGGTTGTCAGCAAGCTAGCCTACCTCTAGAAATCAAAATCAATCATAAAAAGTAGCAAAAATAGCCATAAGGTCTTCGCACAAAATACAAACAATTGTGATTCATGTAAATTATATTCTAGACCTCAAGCCTCACGTGAGGCTTCCTTAATTACCACCGTGCCACTTAGATCACTTATGACTTAGTGTAGGATGCATGTTATTGTTTTCTATTAACTTTCACAAATCTTGTATTGGCTATTTTGGCCCATAAACAAGTTCAGACAAAAAAAATGACTACAAAGTTTAGATCTCATCAAGCACTACAACTTTGATTTATGGTGTCTCACCATCTGAGGTTGCTGGAAAATTCAAAAAAAAATGAATTCCAAAATATGAGAACTGTCTTTATTTGTAGATGTGGCTAGGAACACCAGCTACCTCTATAAATCATTTCTGACAGCCTATGAAAATAGAGAGCATTTTTAGGAGTGGCAAGAAATACCAACCGCCTCTAGAATTGATTTTTTAAGGCGAGTTATCTCTGAAAGTATTTTAAGAGATGGTTATTGTTACAGCCGTGTCTAGAAAAAAAAAAAGAGGAGCATCTCTAAAAATTGTTTCTATAGTAGAGACAGCTGTGACCCAGAACTAACCACACAACAGAAACTAGCCCCCGCTTGCATCGATTCCTTGTCATAAGTGAAGTCAATGTCACTGGTTAAGGACGCAGAGTCTCTTAAACCGGAGAGCATAGCTGTACAAAAAGGAACCGAAAATATCTTAACCAGAGGGAACAGAGCTGTACAATCCAAGTTGGAATACTGTGCATGTGTTCGTTTGTTGATTGCTCCAAACAGGGTATAGGATGCATGAGTCGTCCCATTGTACCTTTTTCCTCAATCCTTCAAACTGGAATAAATGAAGCAATATACTGAGGCAGTACTGATAGAGTCAATTGCTGAGAAAATTTTATTCCTGATGGCTCACATACCCAATTGCCATCCATCTTAGCTGTTGTATCTTGCATAGTCTCTGATTGTGGAACAAGGAGCAAGAACAATGGACTTGGACACAAAGCAGAACAGGCTCATAGAAATGCCTCTGCTATATACCATCTCTTTATTTCAGGATTTTTTTGTTTGTTTGTTTGTTTGTTTGTTTGTTTGTTTTGGGATACCCGATAAAGTGCTACTCCAAGGCACAATGTCTGAATATATATGCTGTTTGTGGGTGTGGGGGTGGGGTGGGGGGCATGCTTTAATGATCGACATATATTGATCTTGATGAGCCATACCGTAACAAGTACAGAGCAGTGGTTATAATTATAAGTCGCTTTCATGATGAGATCAAAATGCCACGTACATGCCAAAATCAATTCAGGGAAAAAGTTTTCTGTATTTCATCTATAGCCCATGCACAGGTACATGCTTTTCCTTTGACATGAGGAAAAGTTATTTTCTCCTTACTTATTTAAAACTGGGTCTATTTTTAATGTCATATTTGCCCTACTGTTGTTGGTCCTGTCAACAATTTTTGTTGTAATATCTTGCGTGTGCATTTCCTAGAATTTAAATTCTTGTCTCGTGTGAGTCTCCCCTACCACTACAGTAGAGTCACTTATGATTAATTGTATGATGCTATCCTTTTGTCTGATTAATCTTCCTTCGAACATGTTTGCACCTAAATGATTTAAAATGAAAAAAGTATAAACGAAACTATAGATATCACTGAACACTACAGCTTTGATATAAAGCATATGTCTATCTGAGGTTGTTTGAAAAAATAAATTTCTACATCTGAGAACTTAAAACATATTTCTGGACCCTAAAATTTTCATATGAAAAAATTGTCAACTACAAATTTGTATATCTCTTTGGGATTTACAACTTTTATATAAAGTTCATCTTTAGACTTCATTTGAAAAAATATAAAAAAGTTATAATGAACTATTTTTAGAGGTGAGTCAAACTATACTGTCCAGACTAAAAGTCAATTTCTAGAGCTGGTCCGTACGTGTTTCCATCCACTCTTAGAAATGTCCTATATTTGTTGAGATGCTATGTAACACCAACCGCATCTAGAAATACACCAACCGCCTCTAAGTAAGGAGGTCATTTCTAGGGGATGCCCGAAACACCAACTACCTCTAGAAATCATATCCGAACCATTTTTAGAGGCTGTTTTTTATCCAACCGTTGCTAAAAAGAAATGTGTATTCAGAATATATTTCTATGTATAACATTGAATTAAATTGGTTAATCTTCTAGGTTACAAGAAAAGGGTAACAAGCTACTGCATTTATATTTGAGATCTCTTGATATTTTGGTAATTTGGATTTATTCTATTTTCAATTTACACGCTACTGTATTTATTTGCTGGAGCATGGATTGCCATACAAATTCGAAAATACATGCTATTACATCACAAAATGTGATTATGAATACATCAAAAAATGGTACTCCTAAAAAATTAAGATCTTATACCAAACTTCCATACACGAAAACTCAGCATAAAAAATAAAAACTCTAAATATGCTCAGAAGCAAGGAGAGGTGCTGTGTGGGATGCATTTTTGGGCTTGAAAATACATAAAGAGAAAAGGAGCCGTTTCCTCTTCTATTTAATATTATTGTTGGGGATGGTTGAAGCTTACTAAATTGATAGCAGGACATTTTTACTTTTATGAGAACTTTTAGAATTTTTCGTAGCACTTCCACTTTTGTCCCGGTAAGCTCGTGCTGCCCCCCATGTTTATCTCCGTGTTTAACTGTTGCTGGCACTCAACTGTTCATTGTAAATAGTCTACTATAATGTAGTGCAGTGTGGTTTAAAGCCATATTAATGGCTCAAAATCATAGTAACTATTACAAAACAGAGCTCTCTGGCTAGGATTTGACTTATTGTAAACATATGAGCACCAACGTTCAGCGCAACCCATCTGGAAAATCTGGACCATATCATTGGAACCAAGTGGCGATTGGGTATGTTCCTCGCCACGATGGATGACGCCATTTCCGTGTTTCCAGTGTCGCAAACAATATTGCAGAATCCCAGTGGACAGGATATCGGCAGGGATACGATTTACCATGGACCTGCTCTAGAGTTTACTCCTGATGACTTCCATACCTAGTCGATGCTCATCAGTCCTCATTGGATGCTTTATGTTTGCATAGTCTCGGATTGCAGAAAAGGAGCAAGAACATTTGCCACAAAGCAGAATATGTATGTTCATATATAAATGCCTCTGTTATATGTCATCTCTTGATGTCAAGGTTTTTGTTTTGTTTTGTGTTTGGGTGGGTGGGGGTGGAGGGTGGGCACGCTTTGATCGACATGTATATTGATTTTCATAGGCCATGTCTCGGCTACATAAAGGTAGGTGTAAGTGTGGCTTTCATGAAGAATGGAAAGGATCACGCAATAAATGAGGTCTAAAGGCTGGGTTTCATTTCTTAAAGGGTTACATTATTTTGCAACAAGCATGGCTTTCATGTTCGTGGAATGCAACATAATTATGTGTTGTGTGGAAGATCAACATGGTTTGTTTAGAACCAAGCAAATGATTATCACTTTAGAAGAGAAGTATATATTGGAATCATTGATAAAATTTGGAGTCACTTTCTTGTATGGATGCTTTGAGTCCAGACGATACCTTTCCTTTGATGCAAATACACAGACTTGTTTGATTTTACCCCAATGAAATTTCAAGATCTAATTTGCTAGGTCTTCAACTGCAATAAGAAACCTATATTGACGATACCTTTCCTTCGATGCAAATACACAGAAATGTTGAAAAGCTTATCTTGTTGATCTCTCAGTAAAACTTGTTGAAACAAAGTGGGGTAGTTTATCATTGGGTCTACTCGTAGTTATAAAATTGGTATTGCTTCTACTAGTGGCTACTGCAAGTCTTGAAAGGATATTTTCTGCAATGATCTTTTCCTAGAATACATTGAGAAATAAGTTGGGCAATAGACTTTTGGATGATCATCTAGTCACTTTTGTTGAGATTACAATTGAGTGAAGGTGAGATAATCAACATGTTCATGGCCATTAGAAGGCATAGGCCTGACAGGAAGAAAAAGTATTGCCATGCTGTTCAGATATTATGAATATATGTAATCTGTAATTCTACATTAAGCAAGCTAGACTTGTTTATTTTATGATGTTCGTATGATCTCTTCATATAGCTTAATCCTATTGCGTTTCACATACTTATGCGCCAACAAGTTATACTTATATATAGCAGTCAAAAAATTAACAATGGACCACACTAGCTACAAATCCTGGCTATGCCGCTGCAGATAACATAGATGGTTCTAATAAACCTACATGCCGACCGGCGTCAGTGCAACAAGACAGAAAAAGTTGCTCCCTCTGATCTAGTTTAGTTGACGTACATATGTTTTGGTCTATTTGGCAATTAATTGCGTGACATATGCTTGCTGCAAGCTTTCATATACCAGATATTTACACTACAGGGATACGTGCTTCCTCCTTTATATGAATATGATGCCAAGAAGGCTTGCTTCCAATGACGTAAATGGTAATGAGTAATGGTTTTTGGAGTTTTATAAAAACAATACCGAGAAAAGTTTACGTCCGACAACCCATTTGGAAGATCGGGGGATGCAGCAGCTGGCTCCATAGTTGACATTCATCACGAAATAACACCTCCCACCGACATCTTTTCTATTTCTGAAGGCTGCTGAGCACCATCATGGTTTGGCAGGGACACGATTTGGCTTGGAGCCGCTCCAGGGATACGACTCAAAAGTGTATTCCTGATGACTCCCATACCCAATTGTTGCTCACCAATCTTCAATGAGCAAGAACGTTTGCCACAAAGCACAATATATATGCTCATATAAATGCCTCTGTTATATGTCATCTCTTTATGTTAATCTTTTTGGATATCCCATGCGCTACTCTAAGGCACAATGTCTGAGTATATATATGGTGTCTATGCATGTGTGGGGTAATGCTTAGATCCACATATATATTGATCTTCATCAGCCATATCGTCACAGGTACACAGCGGTAGGTATAATTCTATAGAACATCAGGAAGATGGCCGAGATGGCTCTCGCTCTCAACCCACCGCCGGTCGCCACCCAGGCGCCGCCGGCCACCCAGCCCACCCACGCCCCAACCAGCCCGCCGGCCTCCGCTCAGGAGCCGCCGGCCAACCAAACCAGCCGCCCCACCGGCTCCCTCTTGCCGGACGCGGCACCCTTCGTCCCGAGGAGCTCCCCCGGGCGGTCCAAGGCCAAGCGCTGGTCCGATGGGTCTGACTCGGACAGCGACTCCACGCCCCAGCCCCCACCGTCCTTCACGGAGGTTGTCCGCCGGGGCTCCCTGTCGCGCTCGGCCCCCATGGGCAGCGCCGATGCGGTTGAGCCGCCGGTGGAGACCGATGGGGCGGGCACCGAGGCCTCCCTGACGGGCCGCAAGCGCCGAAGGAGAAGGAAGAAGAGGCGCCCGCAGACCAAGGAGTGCGAATCCATGGCGGATCTACGTCCCCAGGCACGCGCCGCGGCTGATCCAGGTGCTAGGGGGAAACCTTCCGTCCACCGCCGCCTGGGCGAGCGCGTTGCGCCACGTGCGGGCGAAGCCGGCCGTATCCCCGTCCAACTACGACTAGGGGTGCCGGCCGCTGCCGCTCGCATCTCGGCCCACCTCCGCCTCGGAGAGAGGGCCCCAACGTGGCGCAGACGGCGGATCTCCCTGCCGGATGCGGCTGGTTGGAGGGAGGTGCTGCCCCGTCAAAAGGTGGCGCCAGAGGCACCAAGGCCGCCTCGGAGCGCCGGCCACCGCCGCCGGGGGATCCCTGACGAACTACGCGACCGTTGCCTCAACTGCCTGTCGTTCAGCCACCGGGTCGCCACCTGCCGCCGCCCGCTGCGGTGCCGGCTCTGCCTCGGCTTTAGGCATCTGGCGCGGGATTGCCCGCGGAAGCAGCCGGCCTCAGCCACCGGCGCACCACCGGAGCCCGGCACTCAGCGTCGCATCATCCTGGCTCCCCGTCGCCACGGCAGTCCGGGCACTCCGGAGGGCTCGCAGACCACTGGACCAACCCAGCCTGTCTCACCAGTGCCGGGGTCCGACACGTCCGTTCACGAACGGGACCCTCTGCCACCGGGTCATTCCGATAGCAGGCCGGCGGAGGGGATCTGTATCATCCAGCGGAGCGCAGATTTCGCGGCGGCCGAGGAGGCCCCACGCTACTACCTAATCGCACTCGTCGCCGATGGAACTCGGGACCTCAACGTCAATGATGTCGCCTGGGCATTACGCAATGGCCGCGGCGTCGCCGAGGGGAGCTTCTCGGTTGTCCCCTTCTTCCCTAAGCAGTTCATCCACTGCAGTTCAAGGGAGACGCACGACACGACCCTCGCTGCTTCGAGCCACGAAACGCAGCGCGGCCAACAGCGCCTCAGGGGCGCCGCGATGCCCACCAAGACGGCCACCCAATTTGCGCCCAAACCCAAACTGGTGTGGGTGGCCAAAGCCAAGCAGCCGTCTGGAACTGCAGTGGCTGGAACCGTGCTTGGGGACTCCACAGCCTGCGACATTTGGAGCCCAGATGGGGGCACGATCTGTGAACTGGCCACAGGTGCCCAGCCGGCTTCGGACCCCATGGTCCTTGAGGCGGGGCTGCCCTGCGACCATCCGACCAAGATTGAAGCTGCCGCTACCGCCGCCATCACCGCGGCGTGGAGCCCAGATGAAGGCGTGTGCCGCGAGCAGGCCACAGAAGCCCAGTCGGCCTCGGATCCCATGATCCTTGAGGCAGGGCTGCTTTGTGACTATCCACCCATGACTGAAGCACCGGATCACGCCGTCATCACCCCTGTTGATGGTGCAATCAGATCGTCCTCTCCTGCAGATGAGACCTACTACACCGACACGGTGCCTTGTCACCATTCGTCGAAGGCGCCCGACGACAGTGACACCGACGCCATTGCCCATGTCATTGTGGAGTGGTGTGGAATTGGCCATCCGGCCGGGCCTCAAGCTGACGGGTCCAATGCTTCGGGGCAAGCATCCCAGCAAGCCACCACGGCACCCGAACTACCGCCTCTCTTGACGCCTGGTGGGCCGCTGCCACCGCATCCACAGGAGCTCCGGGGCACGAGCCCCACCGTGGAGGGGCCAGGTGATGTGGCCGTGGAGGGATTCGGCGGCACAGCAGGCGCACCCACTACCCCTCGGCCTCAACCTGAACCCGTTCAACCAGAATCGACACCGACCCCGAACGAGGCGGCACGCAGACTTGAGCGATTCAAAGCGAAGGTGCTGGTCACTAGGCCAGCACCCCTGATCGCCAGCCCACCCAAGCAGAGGGCGCTGCCACGGAGGAGCCACATCCAGACTAGAAGTACCAGGATCGCGGCACAGCCCCTATCACACATACCCACAGCGAAAAGGGGGGAAGTGTTGCTAAAGAAGAAGCTGGGAATTCCGCCACCCCCACCGCCAATCACGACGGCGTCCCAAAGCACGCAAGACGCGATACGTAACAGAAGACTATCAGAAGCCCAAATAGCAGCGTATGATGCGTTGTTCCCAGCTGCGAATTGCAGAACTGGTAGAGCTTCGCGTCGGACCGACATCGCCGCTGCCTAAGGCGCGACGTCCCCAACACGGAGCTCGTTTCCATGGACAATATTTCTGTCCTATGCTGGAACGTACGGGGCCTCAATGACAGAGCGCGCCGCGACACTGTCAGAACTCTCATCGACGACATCCGCCCGGCGATAGTGTGCCTCCAAGAGACGAAATTGAATGTAATATCTGAATTTGTGGTGTTTGGGATGCTCGGGGTCAATTTCAGGGAATTTGCTTACCTACCGGCGTCCGACACAAGAGGGGGTATCCTAGTCGCGGCTAGGCAGCCGGACATTGCCATCTCTGATGTACACCTGGGCTGCTTTTCTATCACGGTCCGAATCCGGCTACTAGGCCAGGCCGATCACAACTCAGACTGGTGGCTCTCCTGCGTTTATGGCCCCCAGGAAGACAACGACAAAGCCCTGTTCCTGGAGGAACTTGAAGCCATCAGGGATGCATGTCACGGCCCCTGGGCGGTATGCGGGGACTTTAATCTCATCCTGTCCGAGGCAGACAAGAACAACCAGCGCATCAACAGGGCCAACCTCTCCCGATTCAGGCAAACAGTTACCAACCTTGAACTGCAGGATCTACATCTCCACGGCAGGGCATTCACATGGAGTAACGAACGGGATAATCCGACCTTGGTGAGATTGGATCGGGTGCTCATTTCTGTTGACTGGGACGAGCTGTTCCCCAACTCCCACCTGCGCAGCCTCGGATCGGACGCCTCCGACCATTGCCCGCTGCTCCTTCACACTAATCTGGGCAGCATGTCCAAGGCGAGATTCCACTTCGAGACCTACTGGCCCACGTTCGACGGCTACGATCAGGCGGTGACGAACACTTGGAGCGGCCATATGTCTGCACCAGGGCCGATGCACCGGCTAGACAGCCTCTTTCGCGGCCTTGTCCGCGCACTACAGAGCTGGGCCGCGACCAAAATCGGCGCAATCAAGGAGCAGCTCCTCATGGCACGGGCGTTAGTGCAACAGTTGGACGAAGCACAGGATCACCGGCAGCTGTCTGAACCGGAGAACGCGCTTCGAAAACGCATGAAGATGCACTGCCTCGGCCTCGCGTCACTTGAGAGAACGCTGGCCAGGCAACGGTCCCGGATCAGACACATCGCTGAAGGAGACGCCAACACGGCATATTTCCACCTCGTCGCCCGCGGAAGAAAAAGAAGAAATTACATACCTTCCCTGAACGTCCAGGGGCATGTCATTATGGACCACATTGCCATGGAGCTGGCGTTCCTCGATCACTTCGCCTCTGTCTTCGGTACGGCGTTGAACGGGGCGTGTCGCTCAACTTCGCCGAGCTCGGTATCGAGCCGTTGACGCTTGACGACTTAGACATGGAGATCACGGAGACGGAGATCACTGCTGTCATAAAGGAGTTACCGGCCGCCCGAGCGCCGGGTCCGGACGGGTTCACCGGGATGTTCTACAAATCCTCGTGGAATATCATCAGGGCAGAGGTAATGGCTGTAGTTCAAGGCATCAACAAGTGTGACTTCAGAGGGTTGGAGAAGCTAAACAACGCCCTTATTGTCCTCCTGCCAAAGAAAGTCGGTGCGTCGGCACCCGGAGATTTTCGCCCGATAACAATGATACACAGCTTCGCAAAGCTAATCTCCAAGGTACTAGCGCTAAGACTAGCACCAAAGCTGGACCAGCTAGTTGGCAAAAACCAGAACGCCTTCATCCGAGCAAGGTCTATCCAAGACAACTTTAAGTATGTCCAGCGAGCCGCAGTGCTGATACGGAAGAGCAAGGTCCCCATGCTGTTACTCAAATTGGACATCTCCAAAGCGTTCGACACCCTCTCTTGGCCGTTCTTGATCGAGTTGCTGCGCGCCAGAGGCTTCGGCCAGAGATGGTGCCGGTGGATCTCCGCCTTGCTGTCCACAGCAACCTCTAGGATCCTCCTCAACGGCCATCAAGGTCCCCCGATCCGCCACCTCAGAGGGGTCCGACAGGGAGATTCTCTATCTCCAATGCTTTTCATCCTGGCCATGGACGTCCTCCACAGGCTTATCACCCAAGCTTGCACCGACGGCCTCCTACGCCCCATAGAGCCGCAGGGCGTCAGCTTCAGGTGCAGCTTGTACGCGGACGACGTGATTTTATTCATCCGCCCAACATCACAGGAAGCTGTTGCTATCAAGGAATTGCTCACGATCTTCGGGGAAGCCACCGGGCTGCGCACAAATCTGGCCAAGTGTTCAATCACGCCAATTTACGGGGGCGAGGACACACTGGATGAAATTGTCCAGATCCTAGGCTGCGAAGTCAAGCAATTTCCAGTACGCTACTTGGGGCTACCATTGAGCACGAAGAAGATCCCGAAGGCTGAAGTACACACGATTGTGGAGGCTGTCGCAAGGAAGATGCCAGCTTGCCACGGTTCGCTCATGGCGAGGAGCAGACGCCTGGTCTGGACCAAGTCCGTGCTCCGGGCAATTCCCATCTACGCAATGATGGCGGACAGCCTGCCGCCTAGGGCTAGAAAGGAGATCGACGCCATCTGCAAAAAGTTCCTATGGGTTGGCAAGGATGCGGCAATAACAGGGAAATGCATGGTCGCCTGGGACACTTGCTGCCGACCAACTGAACTTGGCGGGCTCGGGATCCCTAATTTGAAGCTGCAGGGATATGCTCTACAAACCAAGTGGCTGTGGTTGCAGAAGGCCGACAGCTCCAGAGCCTAGAGCCAATTGCCGCTACGAGTTGAGCGGGAGGTGCTGGCCTTCTTCCGCGCTTCGACGTACACCGTACTGGGAGACGGTAACACATCATTGTTCTGGGAGGATAAGTGGCTCAACGGAGCGGATGTAGCTGTGCTCGCTCCAAACCTTGTGAAGCAGGTGCCTAGTGCAATCAGGCAGAGTCTCCGTTCGCCAAGGACTAAGCAACAGGGACTGGACACACTTCATTACTGGTGCTCTCACCGACATGCTCATCGCCGAGTTCTTTGACCTCTGGGACGCTACTGAGAACGTGTCACTCCTGGATCAACCCGACAAGATTGTGTGGCGATGGACCCCTGATGGGCAATTCACAGCTAAATCGGCATACAACAAGCTGCACACGGGCGCCATCACCTTCCGCGGCCACACACTAATTTGGAAAACATGGGCGCCGCTGAGGGTGAAAATTTTCCTATGGCTTGCGTTCAAGAGGAAGCATTGGACCAACGATCGTCGGGCCAGACACGGCCTTCAGGCACACGAAGAGTGCTTCCTCTGCGACCAGGCGCCGGAATCCATTGACCACATGCTGAGTTGCTGCCTGTTCACTCGTGAGCTATGGTTTCACATTTGCACGGCGCTTGGGAAGCACCTCCCCCAACCGAACCACTCAGTGCTATCAGCTTGGAGGCAGCTTCGCAGGGAATGGCATGGCTGCCAGCGAAAAGGTTTCGACTCCCTCTTTGCTTTGGTGTCTTGGCAAGTGTGGAAGGAGAGGAATGCCCGCTGCTTCCGGAGTGCGACGACGTCGGTGACAGACCTGCTGCTCGTTATCCGCGCGGAGGCAGACCAGTGGATCAGAGTGGGTGCTAAAAACTTAGGAGTGCTTGTTTCGGGAGAGTAGGGCCTGCTCTCCTGGGTCTTCACCGTAGTTTCTTGTGGTCGGTTCTTGTTCTTGTTTTTCTTTGTCTCCGGGCTGTGCTGTTGAACTCTACTCCTTCTTAATGAAATGATACGCAATGCTCTTGCGTATTCGAGAAAAAAAAGAGAAAAAAAATTCTATAAGTGGCTTTCATGAGACAGAAATAAGCATCCACACGCCCATGCCCAAATTCATTCTAGGGCAAAAATCCTCTTTCGCCTTCATCTATAGGCCATGTACATTTACATATTTTAACTTTTCTTTCATGAAGAAATTAAGTTGACATTTGAAAAGTAAACATGGTATAAATGGGTATAAATATATCCAGTTGTTTCGTGCAATTCTTTTTGGAATTTGAATCGATCTACAGCAGTGCAGATGGACCAATAATACTGCAATAAACTGGAAGATGTATGGAACCGATGATTCATCACATTTCAATAAACCAATCTGTCTAGCTCACACACTCACAGACACTGACTGACTACTAGCATTGAAACCAAGCAAGAGAAGTATGTCAAAGAACGCAAGCAGACCAGGGAGATCATCCACTCAGTTATTCTTTGTGAGACTTCATCTGGAACCTGTCTTGAGCAGGCAGCCATAAAACACATTAATTGACACGTGATGGAGTATTATTGTTCACCACACGTGATGAAATCGTAGAAGTTGCACGCTAAGCATGTGAGGACTAACATGGCACAAGACCTTATGATTGATGATATGCCGACAAGTACTACTGACTAAGTGCAACAGAAAGAGAAAAGGTTGTTCCCGTGACTCTCATGTCCAATTGCTCATCGATCCATGTGTGTTGTTGTGTGCTTCATGTGTGTATGTCATTTGTTTTGTCTACTTGCTGTGTATATGTCATATGAGGACTAACATGTTGTGGGGGTCTACATATTCATGTTCATGGGTTGTATATATAAGTCACAGGTATATGGAAAAAGTCTATTTAACCCCCTGAACTATCAGCTAGTGTCTAACCTACACCCCCAACTATAAACCGTCTGTTTTACACCGTGAACTTTTCAAAACCGTTCAAAGGAGCGGTTTTGGATGACGGTTTTGCTACAGTGTCTAACCTACACCCCCAACTATAAACCGTCTGTTTTACACCGTGAACTTTTTCTCTTTCTATTTATTTTCGCTGAATCTTAAAAAATCATAGTAAATCATAGAAAAATCATAAAATAGAAAATCTAATTTTGTTTGACTCCAGATGAGTAGATCTACACAACGAACATATAGGCGCCATTAGGCTCTGCTGATAAGCCGGTTGAAAAACATTGTTCTAGCTGAAAAAATAAGCTGAAAAGTATGGATTATAAGGCAGATGAACAGGGCAATAATATAGTATGCTTTAGTACAATTTTTTTCTGTATCTTTAAATTAGTTAGAAAAATCAAATTTTGTCTGTAATTAATTGGAATAATTCATAGCTACAGCTTTTATGGCCCAATTGTGGTGAAATTTTTATGATAGGGTTATTATTATATGCTTGAACTATAGTAAAAATTTCATACTCATTGGATCATATATAACTTAGTTATAGATTTATTTAGGTTTACGTTTAGGTTTATGCTTGTTAAATATAAATAAATCTATAACTAAATTATACATGATCCAATTAGTATGAAATTTTTACTACAGTTCAAGCATACAATAATTAGTTCACTAAAAAAATTTAACCATAATTGGACCATAAAAGTTGTAGCTATGAATTATTCCAATTAATTACAGACAAAATTTAATTTTCTAACTAATTTAAAGCTACAGAAAAAATTTGTACTAAAGCATACTATATTATATATTCATTGTGTAGATCTACTCATGTAGAGTCCAACAAAATTAGATTTTCTATTTTATGATTTTTCTGTGATTTACTATGATTTTTCAAAGATTCAGCGGAAATAAATAGAAAAAGAAAAAGTCAAAACAGCAATTATTGTAGCAAAATCATGGTTACTGTAGCAAAACCGCCGTCCAAAACCGCTCCAGGGTGTATTTGAACGGTTTTGAAAAGTTCAGGGTGTAAAACAGACGGTTTTATAGTTTGGAGTGTAGGTTAGACACTATCTAATAGTTCAAGGGCTAAGTAAACTTTTTCCTATATATATATAATATATAATGCACTCGGGCAGTGTTTCCATTCCAGTCTTGATGTCCTTGATGAGCTAAGCAGGGAGACAAAGGAAAGGACATGAGCATGTGCCCCAATGCAACTACAAATAGGCTAAAAATGAATTAGTTGAGATAAATTTGCACATCTTTTTGACTTTTGCCAACAGCTTTTTGCACAAACAGCCAGTAACAATGCATGCCAATTGAGGGTGTGTTCGTTTCACATGCCAACCCAAAATATTTCCTCTTCCACCCATCACTGGCACGTCACAGGCTCACGGTACCTGCAGCACGAGGAACAAGCACGACCGCTCGCACGCATCCATGCATGCACTGGCAGACCCTGAAACACGGGGCCGACCAGAGCGGCAGCTCCACCGAGCGCGGGCCGGCACCATGCTCCTCCTTCCTCCTTCCTCTCCTGTCGTCGTCCTCGTCCGTCCGTCCCTCGACAGGCGCAGGCCAACGATGCCGCGGAGCCAGCGACCGTCCGCCACCACCGGCCTCACGCACGCATGCAACCGCACGCTGTTACGGCCCCCCGGCCTCCATAAAGCACCCCGGCGACGGGGGGTGTCGACCTCAGTGTGCACGTCCGCTCACCGCCCGCTCGCTCCCTCATGGACCCTCCTCTGCGGCTCCTGCCCGACGGGCGCCTCATGGCGGCGCTGCTGCTCCTGGCCGCCTGCCTGTCCGCGTGCAGCGTGCAGGCGGTGACGAGCGCGGAGGCCTCCTACATCGCGCACCGCCAGCTGCTGGCCATGAAGGAGGCCGGCGGTGGCGAGGCCGGCGACCTGCCGGCGGACTTCGAGTTCGACGACCGCCTCGGCGCCGGCGTGGGGACCTTCGCCAACCCGCGGCTCCGCCGCGCGTACATCGCGCTGCAGGCCTGGAAACGCGCCTTCTACTCCGACCCCAAGGGCTTCACCGCCAACTGGGTCGGCAGCGACGTGTGCAAGTACAACGGCGTCATCTGCGTGGAGGCGCTGGACGACCCCAAGATCATGGTGGTGGCCGGGATCGACCTCAACGGCGCCGACATCGCCGGGTACCTTCCCCCCGAGCTCGGCCTGCTCACCGACCTCGCCTTCTTCCACATCAACACCAACCGCTTCTGCGGCATCATCCCCAAGAGCATGTCGCGGCTGTCGCTGCTGCACGAGTTCGACGTCAGCAACAACCGCTTCGTGGGCGTCTTCCCCTACGTCTGCCTCGAGATGGTGTCGCTCAAGTACCTCGACCTCCGGTTCAACGACTTCGAGGGCGAGCTGCCGCCGGCGCTCTTCGACAAGGACCTCGACGCCATCTTTGTCAACACCAACCGGTTCGTGGGGTACATCCCGGAGAACCTCGGCAACTCCACGGCGTCCGTCATCGTCTTCGCCAACAACGCCTTCGTCGGGTGTATCCCCAAGAGCATCAGCCGCATGGTGAAGACGCTGGACGAGATCATCTTCCTCAACAACAAGCTTGACGGGTGCCTGCCGCTGGAGATGGGACTGCTGGTGAACACCACCGTCATCGACGTCAGCGGGAACATGCTCGTCGGCACCATCCCCGAGCAGCTGTCCAACATTGCCAAGCTCGAGCAGCTCGACGTGTCCCGGAACGTCTTCACGGGCATCGTGCACGAGTCCATCTGCGAGCTCCCGGCGCTCGTCAACTTCAGCTTCGCCTTCAACTTCTTCAACTCGGAGGCCGCTGTGTGCATGCCGTCCGACAAGGCGCTCGTCAACTTTGACGACAGGGACAACTGCCTCGGCGCGCTGCGCCCGGCGCAGAAGACCGCGCTGCAGTGCGCCCCCGTGCTCGCGCGCCCCGTCGACTGCAGCAAGCATGTGTGCGCTGGGTACCCGACGCCCGGAGGAGGGCCGCCGTCGTCGGTGCCAGGGAAGCCACCGTCGGTACCCGGGAAGCCGTCGGTGCCAGGGAAGCCTGCTGCGCCTGCGCCCATGCCGTCCCCGCATACACCGCCTGATGTATCGCCAGAGCCGCTTCCAGAGCCATCGCCGGTGCCTGCACCCATGCCAATGCCGACCCCTAAGTCACCGCCGGCGGACGATTATGTACCAACACCACCTGTACCCGCGAAGTCACCGCCAGCGACCTCGCCGCCGGCAGCGCAAGGTGCTCCACCGCCTCCAAAGTCAGCCTGGCTCCCAGGGACACCCGAGCGGCCCAAGGTGCCACCGCCTCAGGTGCAACCTCCTCCAGCTGCCTCCTCTCCGCCTCCGGCACCGGTGAAGTCGTCTCCTCCGCCGGCACCAGTGGCATCACCACCGCCACCTGCAAAGACTCCTCCGCCGGCCCCTGTTGCTTCACCACCACCACCTGTGAAGTCTCCCCCACCACCAGCACCAATGAGCTCTCCACCACCTCCCGTCAAATCACCTCCTCCACCGGCACCAGTGGCCTCACCACCACCACCCGTGAAATCACCTCCCCCACCAGCGCCGGTGGCATCACCTCCGCCGCCTGTGAAATCACCTCCCCCACCAGCGCCGGTGAAATCACCTCCGCAGCCGGCACCAGTGGCCTCTCCACCTCCACCGGTGAAATCTCCACCACCGTCGGCTCCTGTGAGCAAACCACCTCCTCCGGTGAAGTCCCCACCACCACCAGCTCCGTCGAAATCAACCCCACCTCCAGAGGAATACCCAACACCACCTACTCCGGTGAAGTCATCGCCGCCTCCGGAGAAGTCTCTACCTCCACCCATTCCGACTACCTCTCCACCAGAAAAAGAGAAGCCTACTCCTCCATCAACTCCGTCTAAGCCACCTTCAACTCCAGAGAAGCCTACTCCCCCATCAACTCCATCTAAGCCACCTTCAGCTCCAGAGAAGCCTACTCCTCCATCGACTCCGTCTAAGCCACCTTCAACTCCAGAGAAGCCACAACCGCCACCATCTCCAGTTGAGACGCTACCACCTCCATCAAAGTCTTCTCCACCGAAAGAACCAGTTAGCTCACCACCGCCTACACCTAAGTTATCACCTCCACCAGCTCCTGTAAACTCACCGCCTCCAGTGAAGTCTTCTCCACCTCCAGCACCAGTGAGCTCACCACCGCCTACACCTAAGTCATCACCTCCACCAGCTCCTATAAGCTCACCGCCTCCAGTGAAGTCTTCTCCACCTCCAGCACTAGTGAGCTCACCACCGCCTACACCTAAGTCATCACCTCCACCAGCTCCTGTAAGCTCACCGCCTCCAGTAGAGAAGACTACTCCACCACCAGCACCAGTCAGCTCACCACCTCCGGTCGTAAAGTCTTCTCCACCACCAGCACCGGTTAGCTCACCACCAATGACGCCTAAGTCATCAGGCCCACCTGCACACGTGAGCTCACCACCTGAAGAGGAGTCAACCCCACCACCGGCAACGGTCAGCTCACCACCATCAGAGCCCAAGTCATCACCGCCGGCAACAGTTAGCTCACCACCGGCAACGCCTAAGTCGACACCTCCACCAGTTGTTGTGAGCTCGCCACCTCCAGAGGTGAAGTCTTCTCCACCACCGGCACCAGTTAGCTCACCACCACCAACTACTAAGTCGTCACCTCCACCTGCTCCTGTGAGCTCACCACCTCCAGTAGTAAAGTCTTCACCACCAACGGCACCAGTGAGCTCACCGCCGCCGGCGCCTAAGTCCATGGAAAATTTTATCGGCGATAAAATTTCGGTAAACCCGATAATCCCGTTTATCGCTGAGGTCCGGTAAAAATTTATTTATCGACGAGATTTCAATTTTCAGTATTCCACCTACATGAAAGTATGATACTCTATTATATCAATACTATTATGTGCTAGTTCTTGATGCTAAATGCTTTAGAGACAACTTATAGTGAAATTAGGTATTATTTTGTTTTATTTTTGACCGAGAAATTTTCCGATAAATCCGATAAACCCGTTTATCGGTGACCTCCAGTATTTTTTTGCTATCGATAAATTAAACCCTGCCTAAGTCATCACCTCCACCTGCTCCTGTGAGCTCGCCGCCTCCAGAAGTGAAGCCACCACCAGCGCCAATTAGCTCACCACCGCCAGCGCCTAAGTCTTCACCTCCACCTACTCCTGTGAGCTCACCACCTCCAGTGGTGAAGTCTTCTCCACCACCGGCACCAGTCAGCTCACCACCACCTGCGGTCAAGTCGCCACCTCCACCTGCCCCTGTGAGCTCACCTCCTCCCCCTGTGAAGTCTCCACCACCACCGGCGCCGGTCAGCTCACCACCACCTCCAGTGAAGTCACCACCACCACTGGCACCGGTCAGCTCACCACCGCCTCCAGTGAAGTCACCACCACCTCCAGCACCAGTGAGCTCGCCACCACCCCCAGTGAAGTCACCACCACCACCGGCACCGGTCAGCTCTCCACCACCCCCAGTAAAATCTCCTCCTCCACCGGCACCGGTTAGCTCTCCTCCGCCGGCACCAGTTAGCTCACCTCCACCAGCACCAGTGAAGCCGCCATCGCTACCACCACCGGCCCCAGTAAGCTCACCTCCTCCGGTGGTCACCCCTGCGCCACCGAAGAAAGAAGAATCAACACCAGCACCACCGGCAGAATCCCTACCTCCACCTTCATTCAACGACATCATCCTTCCACCTATCATGGCCAACAAGTACGCATCTCCGCCTCCCCCTCAGTTCCAAGGGTATTAAGCGCCACTGAGAGATGGTTGACGAAGAGTGACTGGACCAGTATATAAGGTCACATGCGCAGACAAACATCTACATGTACACTGCAAGCGTGTGTGAAATTGTTTATTTTTTGCATGTGCACGCGATGTTCGAATGTGTGCATGTGTGAACTAACTAATGAGGCGACAAGGTGTAAGAGACATGCCAAGGGAGTGTGATTTTTGTGCCTTCTGTGTCGCTTTATTTTTTTCTTATATATAGAAAAGGAAATGTTTTCCTTAAAAAGTTGGGAGTACAAGATGACGGAACAAAGTTAAGGGATTATTATGAACTGCTTTTGTCCCTGTTATTGATATACTATTAAAATGGTTATGGTCATATATGATGAATATTTCTTGCAATTCCATTTGTGATCCATGTGAATTATTGAGTTCTGACATAATACATGTGCATTGAATCATTTGTCCTGAAAGGGATTATGCAACATTCATATTTAACTCAGTGTTTCTCTTGATCAACACAAGTCGAAACTAGTGGGTGGCCACGCAGTTGTGCATCTAGGGTCTGTATTTTCAGAGTGGATGTACTCTTCTTTCTGTCACTATACTTGTGCTCTAGGCATCATTCAGATTTGACTGTTTGTTTAGACTCTACTTTGTCACATTATTAAGTTTTATAATTTTTATTCATATGCACTTATTTTTATTTGTTTCTATTCTAACTTAATACTATTATTTGGAATCGAATGCCACTTTCTATCAACTATGTATGGTTTGCATCTCACTCTTATTTTCCTTTTTTATAATGCTGCAACCCTGATCAAGATTTTCAAGCTACACCCAACTTTTATTTACACCGAGCAAATTTTTCTATTTTCTTTATTACACTTTACATAAAATGTTCATTTCAATGTCAAATGTATACCATGTTCAGTGAACTTTGCCTTAGCTCTTACTCTTCCTTACCCCATGTCCGGTTGCTGTGGAGCGTGGAGGTGGTATTAGGTAGCGTTTGGTTCGGGAGTGGAACAAGGATGAGGTGGGATATTATAATTTATCCTAGTGTTTGGTTTAGAGACATTGTGGATGATCATCCCTAGAAGATAATATTCCCTTGGTTTTAGGGACAACCCCATCCCAAAATTGGAGGGACACGCTCGTCCTCTTTCGACAGTGTGTTGTTCCATCTGTGTGTCCTTCTATTTCTCGTCTGCCCCCATGATGCTCCCGATGATGCTTCTGTAAGCAGTAGCGTCCACCAGCGGCTCTGTACCATCGCAGCTGGTGCCGGTGATCACCAAATCATCGATGTACACACCAACCACCTGCTGCGCGTCACAGTTCTGCCTGATGTAGATGGTGTGCTTCGACGTACTCCTCCTGAAGCCGAGTGACACCAGCGTGTTGTCCAGCTTCGCATTCCAGGCTCGTGACACTCCATGTAGCCCATACAATGCCTTTTGCAGCTTGAGCATTTTGTGCACCTTCCTGGCGATGAAAAATCCCGCCGGCTGCTCCATGTACAACTCCTCCTATTGGTCGTCATTCAAGAGAATGCCAACTTGGCATCCAAGTGGTACACCTTGCACCCTTCATGCATCGCAAGGGTGATGAGAAGGCGCACCAAGTCCAGCCGTGCCACCAGAGCGACCACTTATCGTAATTGATGTCGTGTTGTTGTCACTACTACACTAATGTTTTCCCAAGCGGCCAAAGATGATTTTTCGAGGTGGGCAGGGAGTCTGCCTCCAAAGCAACAACTACTTAAATTGATATTTTGGAGGCAGTCAAGTGCCCGCCTATGAAAAAATTAAAAAAACAGAAAGAACAAAAAAAAACTCATCGACAAGCCCCGCCGAGCACGTTGCACGTCGACGCGCTGCCGCCACCAGATCCGGGCACCGTCGCTGCTCCTCTCCGGATCCAAGCCCCTATAGCCGCCACGAGGCCTATCCGCCTTACATCCGAGCCTCCGCCGCCCGATCCAAGCCATGGCCACCACTGCGATCCTCGGCCGCCAAGGAAGAGCGATTGTCGCCGCCACCACTGTGGAAGAGCCCATCGCCGCTGGGCGCGAGCGGCGCATGCGGCCCTCCGCTGGTGGGGCGCGAGCTGCCCCCGCTGCCACCAGGGCATGAGCGACCCCCACTGCCGGGGCGCGTGCGGCCCTCCATCGCTGGGGCATGAGCGCCCTTGCTGCCTGGAGCCGTCATCATCATCGTAAGAATAGAGGAGTGCATGGGTGAGGAGAGCTGGCAAAGATAGAGAGCAAGAGAGATGGAAGTGGCTGAGTCTGCAGGGTGGGAGGAGATAGAGAACTAGTGTTTTTCGGCTTATGTACTACAAACCCGATACTAGGCCAAGATGGGCTCGCATAGGATGGTACTAGGTTCGGGCACGTTAACAGAGGTGGGTATCTTAAAAGGTCTACCTCTAAAAATGGCCACCATTTTCAGCGGACCTTTTAAGAGGCCCGCCTCCGTAAATCCATTTTAAGAGACGGTCAATTTTTACTGCCTACATAAAATAAAACATCTGCCTCCGTAAATCAATTTTAACAAATGGCCAATTTGTGACTGCTTCCATATATAAAACGTCTGCCTCCCAAATTCATAAGTATTTTAAGAGATGGGTGAGTTTTGTGACCACCTCGATTAATTTTTCGGCAGTGTCCCACAAAATCATTTATGTAGTAGTGTGTGTATATCCCTTCACCACGAGGCGCAACATGTGCTTGGCCACCGCCCCGTGCTCATCCCTCTTCACCTTGAATACCCATTTCAACCCGATCGCCCAACATATAGGTGGGAGGTCCGCCGGCGACCAGGCCTGGTTCTATTCAATGTAGTCCATCTCCCCCACCATCGCCTTCCTCCAGCTTAGGTTGCATTCTTCTTCAGCAAATGGTTCATCAGAGCTCACCACATGTGGCTCCACTGCAACCGGTGCACGTTGCAAGAACCCAATCAGTGATGCCGGTCCGGGGATGTTGTCTATCATCTAGGACTGAAGCGGGGCATCCTTGTCGAGGTCAACGTCCAGGTGGTCTCCATTTTCGCCTGGCGGGGAGGCAAACACCACTGCCTACACTCTAGGCAATCCACCTAGCATCGCTCCTCCAACAGCTGTAATGATATTCTGCATGCATGTGGAATTATCTACTTGAGCATAAGAAATATCAACAGCAACCCTTTCAGCTTGAGCATGCTTCTCACCGTAGCCACCACCCTGACATTCTGGTGCTCCATCATGTTGTTCTTGTGGAATGTGTGGCGCAGTGTGTTGGCTTTGGACTGCTTCCATCATGCAATACTCGACGAACTCCATGAAGGTGAATTTACCACCACGGTCGATGCGGAGTGCCCTCAGCATGCACCCGGACTCGCCTTCCGCCCGCGCTTGGATCTCCTTGATGGCTGCCATTGCGTAATCCTTGGAAGGAATCGTGACCACCCACATGTATCTGCTGAGGTCATCCACCAGCAGCAGGAAGTACTTGTTGCCCCCTGAAGTTGTTGGCGCGATGGGACCACACAGGTTTCCATGCACCAAGTCGAGGAGCTCCCGCGCACGGTACTTTGCTTGTTCCGGGGATGAAGTGTGCCTTTGCTTTCTAGCTTGGCACACCTCGCACACCCGCTCCACATGCCCCATCTCAAGCAAGCCTTGAACCAACTCCTCCTGACCTAGCTTCCATGGTGCCACCAGTTCACATGATCGAGGCGTGCATGCCATCGCCAAGCCTCCTATCATCGCAGGCCACTAGGCAAACCAGTGGTACCATCTTGATGTTGAGAAGATACAATCATTTGCCACCTGCGTCACCTTCGCCATCAGACAACGACCAGGCTCCAGGATGCACATGACCACATCATCGATGTCGGCCTTGTACCCGATCTCATTGAGTTGAACGATGCTCACAATATTCGTCATCAACCGGGGAATATTAGACCCCGGTAAATGAACGCATCTCACTGTCATTGAACATCGCCAAGTTGAACTTCTGCCGGAGCTGCACTACGGCAGACTTCTTCACTTAGTCATCATCGACCGCATCTTCATGATGGCTTCGCACGCCTCCTTCATCGTCTTCTTATTTGCGAGTGCTGACACCATCTCTGGTGGCACCTCACTACAGAGGGTGTCGAGCACCATCATCTCTTCATCCTAATCGGTGCCCTCATCCTCGATGATCCAAAGAACCCTTGCCTTCAGCTTCACCTTCATTAGGAGCGTCCAATCGGAGTAATTGGTCTCGGTGAGGACAGAGTAGCTACTCCTGCCACCTACCTCATGAATCACCTATTGGATCGTGACGCTGTCCTTGGAGTTGGAAAAGCCATCGACTGGCTTCTTCTAGTTACCCATCAAGTCCAACCTCAACAAAACTGGCTTTGATGCCACTTGTTGGAACTCGCTGAAGATACAACGATGATCACGTTGCTGGTGAGGTTATGGCCAAGACAAAAACACATGCAAACACAGTGGACACAATCTTGTTTTGGTGTTATCAACTTGGTAGCATTTGCATACTCTGTAACTTTGCCTAAGTAAGCAATTACAAGGAAACAAATCATGCCCTTCAATTAGGCCGACACAAGCATATTCATGCAGTGATCATGTGCCTAATTGACTACTATCGTATACAGCAAAAACTAATCTTGCACACAAGGATTACACTCAAGAATGAATGCTACGGTGGGTTCTTGACTTCTTGGTGACACTTCTTTTAAGGGAGAGGATGAATTAGAGGGGATCTGGCCAAGCAAGAGGATGCTTCAGAGGTAGCCACCGCTGGTGTCGCCCCCGGTGACTCCAAACCCTAACCCACGGCCATTGTCTAGTCTTCCTGGTGGAGTGCAGATGGATAGATCCCACGGATGAAGGTACGCTCATGAGTCGACCCGTGTTATCCAACGAGTCAGCAAGTTCTGGCTCTTTTGACCTGTTTCAAGTTTAAGGCCTACCAGCATGGCCCAATGGCCTTACCTTGTGGGTCGGATCAATGACCCAATGGGTCAACCCAGCCCATTTGGCATCCTGAACAACACCAAAGGTATAGCATCCCCTCAAAAAAATCAAAGGTATAGCCATGGAGCCATCAAACTCTTTCAATTTCAAAGTGCATCAATGAAAAATCCACGTGCCCTCCTCCATAATCCTCTTCCAGTCCCGCAAACAAAATGCCTAAATGATGAACATGTTTTTCCCAATTGGACAGAATGTCACCTCTTGCGCCATGCTCCACGCCACGAGCATCATGGAGACCAGCGAATTCTCGCTAAGTCCTTCCCCGATAATAGCTTTGCTGCCGCCATCCACTTCTCCTCTGGCAGGACATCTCTATCTGCCTTGGCCTAGGATCACCCCGTCCTTCTAAGCCTCGTTTAGATGGAGCTAGCCAAGCAGCTTGTCCACCTCTACCTCACTTACCTTCATCTTCGCATCTGAAGTAATGGTTGCCATGGAGAAAAAATGGATCTGCACATCCATCGACACACCCAGAAATTGCTCTCCTCCAAGGCCGTCTGGAAGCAGAGCTAGTCTACCCCTTGGTCAGCCTGAGCGGGGAGGTTTTAGGAAAAGGTGGGAGCAACAGATCGGACAGAGATCCTTAACTGGCACGCAGCGCTGGCAGAGTCGCGGAAACCTCGCTAGGTCGAGTCAACGGTTATCATCACACTGCCTTGTCCGGTTGAAATTACTTATATGAAAAATCTAGTGCGTCATATGTCATGAAAAAATTCTAGATCCACTACTAGCCATGTATATATATAATGGACCTGCTAGCGCTCGGACGTCCGTTCTAAGTCTACTGTCGGACGCTGCACGTGCATAGTTGTATATCAACCGTGGAGGTGATTACCCATCCCGTTATGTCTTTTTGGAAACAGTAGCAACAGAAAAGAGTGCCTCGCGCATAAGAAGCAGCGGGGCTCGAACCACCTCACCATCCGCATGCCAGTCTTGACCACTTCTGCGTCCACACGTACGGGCAGCACTGTGGTCATCGACGGCGTGGGCAAGGGGCTCACGCTTCTGGGGCACGACCTGGAGCCCTCCCGCATGACACTGCAATGTTTCGGCAACACCTCCGCTGACAGCCCCTAGTACGTCACAACCAGAATATAAAACTTCTTCTAGTGATGTGGGGTTCTCCTAATTATTAGCATTCAATATTTAGTATAAGTTTTTTTCGTACCAAATGTCTCTTAGTGACATGTGCTATGACCGATAGTAGTGTTATTATTACTATTTAAAAACACTAGAAGAACACGATTTTGGTAGTGCGTGCTCAGCTACATGGACGCCAAGTGATGACTGTGCAAGGGTGACGCGTTGCTCACCTTCAACGTCAGGTTCAATTGCAACAGCTGTGTCTGGAACGTCGAGAAGCTCGCCAATGACACCGGCGTCTGGAAGGATAGCGTCCACCAGTACATGCTCAATGAGGCCTCCAACCTCAGCGATCAATGTACAAGCTCAGATCAAGTCATGACATGCATGAAAGAACGAGGCACACAACACGTATGGACATCATCTCTCTAGCTCAAGCAACAAGTCTTTCACGGAGCCATGGAATTAATGCAGTCCAGGTAGCCATATAGGAGCCAAGAAAATTTCCACCCAACAGCAACTCCAACAGTTTCCCATCCCTCCTCCCAATCCTTCATTTTTTAGCAAATTCACAAAAAAATAGTTTCTCATCCCTTCCCCCATCTTTAGCAACTTCGGAAAAACCCGTCCCCAGCGCGGATACAGGGCCGGTCCTGAGGGCGGGCGGACGGGGCGGCTGCCCTGGCCCCCAATCTCAAGGGCCCCATCCTAGATATACCGTATATTGTGTAGTTAAGGCCTCAGCAACAAAGAATTTGTGTCATTACTAGCCTGGAGATACGCCGCCTCTCGTTGCAACAACCTGACGATTCTCACGGGATTAACAAAGTGCAGGTCTACCGTTCAGACTGGCTGAACGCACGAATGGAACAACTAGCGGTCGTGATTGCTAAAGATGCTTTTATTACCACGCTGGACTTTATACGTGCGCGTATATAGCGCCGGATCTAGCACATAAACATGCATGCACATCTATGTATTTGCTTCTCACAATACGTCGTCATCCTCGTATAAGCTACGTATATACGATTTGGAGAGTGTACACATGGACGCCATGAATAGTACTTGCTGTCTGGTGGGCCTCTTATGGCTCCAACATACGTATAATTTAGGATCAGTTATGTATATATGTTATTCTTCATTTGCTCAAAAATATATACATTATTCTTCACATTACGCTACTAACTTACTTTCTTCATCTTCTCCTATTAAACGAGACATCAAATAAGCCAGAGCAATTTGCTAGCTTCCTTTACTATTTTCTTGTCTCTTCAAAGCGCATATGATTATGCATGCACACGTAAAAGCTTAACCTACTTCTTTATTTCTTATTTTTAATATTTTGTACAAAATTTCTTCAAAGCTTTTGTATGTGTTGTATTTAAGCATTTATCATGAACACTTTATATGTATAAATGTTTATTAGTTCATGTGTATATAAGGGCCCCTAAATCTTGGTTATGTCCCGGGACCCTAAAAACTCAGGGTCGGCCCTGCGCGGATATATGCGCGCTGGTCTTCTACTCCGCATCGTGAATCCACGCGCGCCGCTATGCCTTGGTTTTGCCGTTGTTGGATGATGGCCGACGTGATGATACTGTATACATGTATTCAATTCATTTGTAGTTCTTTTTTTAAATTTGCTGCTGCTGTGATCTATCTTCTCAGTCACATCACAGAAGTAGTAGATGATATTTTTTAAATTTGTTGCTGCTTGATCTATCTTCTCAGTCACATCACAGAAGTAGTAGATGATAGTGTACACATGGTTTATTTGCATTTGTAATTCTTCTTTTTTTTAGAATAGTTGAATTGGACGGAAGCGGAATTTGGACAGGCATGTTGACGGGAGATGATGATCATATTGCTAGTTTGGACGACCTCTCGTTATCGATGACACAAGAAACTCAGTTAAATGATGATCATGTTGCTAGTCCAGACGCTACAAAGGAACCGCGCGCGCGAAGGAAGGGCGCGGCGGCGGCATTTTGGTGCGACGACGCGAAGGAATTCGCTCGACACGCTTCAATCTCGCGGCAAATAACAACATCGTGGGCCCAACTTTTCATTTACCAAGTGAATTATGGGAAACTATTGGAGATGGACCTTTTTTCCTTCGCCATAACATTTGGGAATTTGCCAAACTCCAAGATTTTGGAAACAAAAAATCCCAAAATGTTGGAGTTGCTCTTAGCGTCATGTTGCAAGCAATATCCATCTATTACATCTTTTGTAGCGGCATTCTGGTCAAGCCCACCAAACATTGGTGCTATGTTGCAAGTGTTGGATTTCAATTGGGCTTGGCTAATTTTAATTCAATTAAAATCAAATAAATTTGAAGGCCCATATTAAGATTTTGACAAAAGATTGAGTCAGTAAATAGGTGGCTAGTATGTGCACCCATTGTGAAGTAGAGAGAACCAAAGAATGTGCCATGTGCGCACGCGCCGAGCTGAGTCATGGCGTGCCGTGCACAGGCTTGACACAACACGAACACGATGCGGTGTGGGTGTGGGCTTGTTTTGTCACTTAGACTTGATGACGTCTATTAAAGACTCATCAAAGGAGTTGTTACCGGAATAACGCCTACAGAAGTGATCGTGGCAACTCCGTTTATTCGTCCAAGTAATGTCTTGCACATACCTAAAATTCCGCCAGACCACCATTGTTCTCTATTGTTGCTGCTTTCGAGTTTCTTCATCCCACGGAAGTGATTACCGCAATAATAATGCTTTCTGTAGTCTTCGAATGGGAAGAACATGGACGTTACATTTGAACCCACCTGTGTCTGTGTTATTCTTTTTTTCTTTTCTCCTTTCAATTGCTATGTTTGTTTCTTATTTCCCACCATTTTAGTTTTGGTTTTCTATTGTTTTAGTCTATTAGGCAGCTTGTCGTGGGGTCTTCCTTCTATTGCCAAGGAACAAAATCTTCACACCTGACTTCATCAAGGAGCACTATTGATTTTTCCAAACCATATCGTTAGTCGTAGTGTAATTAATTTAGTCATACTCTAGTTATTATAGTACGAGTTCTCATCAGGATCCTGTTATATGTGTACAGTACATGTGAATGTGAAGTATGGCAAGGCTGCGAGTTTTCTGGGAATCAAGAGATCTATCTCATTTCTGTTATGTAATCAACCATGTTGAACTAATATTAGTTTCATGTTATAAGTACTTACATCATATGTTGCAATGCTCGAAATCAAATGAATATATTGTTGCAGTTACTTCTATCATATGTTTCAGTGGTCCAAAATAAAACGTTGCAGTTACTTCCATCTTATGTGCAATGCTCCAAAAGAATATGTTGCAATGCTCCAAATAACATGAGAGTGTAATCAACCATGTTAAACTATTATTAGTGGCATGTAGCAAGTACTTCCATAATATGTTGCAATAATGCTCCAAAAGAGGATTGGACGGTCTACACTCACCCTAGTTTGTTGCGATGGAACATATTCAACATGGTCGGTTTCATATTATGGAAGTACTTGCTACACCATAGTCACTAATAATAGTTCAACATGGTCTAACTAATAATATGTTCAACATGGAACTATAATTGACCATCGTGCACCCGCGCACGTATGTGTCTGATGGAACGTATATACAATCGGTAATGCTAGGGTCAGGGCGTCCGAACGGATGTTTGTGGCTTCCCATAAATTTCCCCACTCGCTAACGCGTTGTCCACTCGCTCCACCGTGCCGACCGGCTCCACCTCGCTGCTCGCTCACCGTGACCGCTCCACCAAGCTGACGAGCCTCCACAACGGATACTTCAATAAGCAGGAGAGGGGAAGAGCTTCATGTGATGCCGCCCCGCAGGTGAGTTGTCCGCGCCGCTGCCGTACCGGCGAGCTCTACGCTATGCGAGCTCCATGCACCACCGCCGACCTCCGCATCGGCGTCGAGCTCCGCAACAACGAGCCTCCATTCGTCCAAGGAGCAAAGTGGCATTGCACTGAAAGCGCATGTTTGAAGCGTATGTTTCAAGTGTTTTAGATGTTTCATAGGTATGTTATAAGTGTTTTATATCGACATTGCAAAAGTAGATCAGCATCTTGCACATGTTGCAAAGACCTTACACGTATGTTTCAAGTGTATGCTCTAAATGCTTCATCTGTTCTAGACGTATGTTGCAAGTGTTTCATCTGGATGTTGTAAAAGTAGATCTAGATGTTGCATATACATGCATGTTGCAAGCGTATGTTCAAGTGTTTTAGGTGTTTCATATGTATGCTGCAAGTATTTTATCTAGATGTTGCATATGTTTTTGCAATGGCAACACACGTATTTTCAAGTTTTTTCTAGTGTTCTCGTAAGTGTTTCAGACGTATGTTGTAAGTATTTCAGTTGTTTTTTATGTATGTTGCAAGTGTTTCATCTGGATGTTGCAAAATAGATTTGGTGTTGCACATGTTGCGACGGGACCCGCTTGCTGTAGCTACATGCTATAACTGCTGGGGTGCCGTCGTGAGTCACCGTGCAGACGCCTGACGACAATAGATGCATCCATGGCGCGACATCCACCGGCCGAGCAGGTGACTAGGACGTTCATATGTGTGGGTGCGAGGCGAAATAGAGTGGGAGGGAGGTCCGCAGCGTGGGGTCCCGCGCGAACATGTTCATGGTTTACTCGACCGGGCTGGGCCTGAAAGTGAATCATCTTGGGCATCCAAGCTGGTCCGGGGGAGCTGAGGAAAAAATTTCCATAGAAGGCGTAATAATATGTTTACGTAAACTCCAAGGTGGGACACGGTATCCGAATTGGTCTGCAAACGAGTTGAATCGTGCTGTACGCCCTGTACTGCGAACGACGCGACTCTCCGGAGAAGCCACATGGCCGCCGCCGGCGACGGCGGCGAGTCCCACTGCCGGGACGCGCTCCGCGAGGCCTTCGGTGACTCGTCGGGCAGCGACTCCGACACACTGGCCGTTGTCAGCCCCGGAGCGGGCCGCGGGCACTGGAGGTGGGAGGCGGTGGCTGGGGTCAGGGGGCTGTGGCTCTGCGCTGCCTTCCTCTCCGCCGACGAGCAGGCGCGCCTCCTCAATGCGATCCAGCAAGGTGAGTCCTCGGTTGCCGGGACCTCCTGTAGCCTCCCTCATCTTGTTGAGAGCAAAAAGGGGAATATTTTTACCTTCGTGTTCTGTTTAATTTGGTTTCAGTCAGGACATTACTTTTTCGTTAATGGTCGATCTATGAACTCTTTGTGATGATTACAATCACCGGATCTGCTTAGACAGCTGCAGCCTGCGGTGCAATTACTAATGTTAGCAATAGGTACCTTAATCCCCTTATTTCCTCTGACTGTGCATTAGTTCTTATTATAAAATTATCTAGCTATATGTAAATATGTTAAATTGTAATTTTGAATAAGTCTTTTATTCTCGATCTAATACTACACTTAACTCTGGATTGGTTAAATTTTACATCTCCAGTTGAGCAGTAGCAAACTTCCTAATACCTATGCAGAAGAAACTCTGCTCCAGTTTCTTATTGCTCAACAACAGAAATAACCATGGCTCTTAGCTAATCGTAAGTCTGATGGCTTCCTTTTTGCAGAAGGATGGTTTGTTGATGCAAACAACCAAGTAAGGTTTTCCCCTCATCTTTTCAGTATCTTCCTAATGTTTGTCAGTGGTAGGATTTTCAATATTCTCAGTAGTTCCATAAAGACTGCCTGATTTGTGTATAAGGCTTCCTAAAGTAGTTCAAACTATACTTAGAATTTCCATCCTTGTCTATCATTTTTAATGTTTAAGTTCTCCTTGCTCCTATCTTCTTTTTAGGCAATGAGATTTGGCGATCTCCCTTCATGGGCTGTCGAACTTTCTGCACTTATTCGTGAAGCTATCTGTATTGGTGACGCCGGTGTTGGTCTTGATGCAGAGGTGACAAACGAGGATGAAGATGCATGTCCTCTGCCATCAGATTTGTTGTGGCGGGAGCCATTTTTCGATCAGATGATTGCAAACAGATACAGGCCAGGTGAGGTGCGGAACTCTCTGATATTCAGAAGAAAACATATCGTTCAGAAAAGGGATGCATTCTTTTTGCTCTCTTAACATTATGCTTCTGCTGTTGAATCTAGGGTATCTGTGCTCATGTTGACCTCATGCGCTTTGACGATGGAATTGCAATAGTCTCTCTTGAGTCAGCTTGTGTGATGCACTTCAGTCAAGCAGAAGCAACAAGGGGAAGCGCAGCCTCTGACACCCTGAAGCAAGGGGACGGTGAATCTACAAAGGTCCCCATTTTGCTGAACCCAGGCTCCCTTGTTCTCATGTCCGGTGATGCAAGGTATCTCTGGAAGCATGAGATCGACCGCAAACCAGGCAGACAGCTTTGGGATGGCAGGGAACTTGAGCAGCACAGAAGAACTTCCGTTACACTGAGAAAACTCCTGCCTTCTACAGACTAAACTGGTCATGACAGTGAACAATTTGTTAGATGTTTGTGGTTCCAAGCCACTTTTGCAGTTGCAGAGCAGTCATTTTTTGCGGTGAGGTATATCATGGAAAATTGTAATATGCTGTTGCTAAAGACAGCCATTTTTTGAATGTCTCAAGCTCGACATTATTGGCAGAAAGCAGTAGCATTGTCCATGCATCATGTAAGCTCTATTCTCCTTTTCGAAATTAAGCATGCTTACAGAGTTAGTACAGTTGGGTTTCTTAACAATGTCACTGGAAGCCATCATGGTATGTAAATGCACCTCAAAGCAACATTAAAGTATTTCATGAACACATTGTCTGATAGACAAGGCTTACACTCCCTAACAAGCATTCCACATGACAGGCATGTTGGGTGAGTGATCGATCACAACTCACATGGCAGAACTAGTCCAACTAATACTAGTCCTAAATTGAAAATGAACAAACACCTGATCCTTTCGTTTCAGGAGAAAAATGGAGTTCACACGTCTTCCTTCCAGGTGCCAAACCAGGGAGAATGAGCACATCACTTGGTTGGATCAGGTGAGGAATATCAAACTCTTGATGGATGAGCATCATGCTGCATGTGCCAACCAGGGACAGGCATATGAAGACATCCATATTAGAATAGGGACAATATTTGGGGGACCAAGCAGAGGCAGGTATTGAGTTCTATCCCCAGCTTCAATGTTCCTAGCAGGAAATCTGGGTGATGGAGGCAGGCAGGCATCAATGGCATGAAAACCATGAATTTTTAAAGCAACATCTATATAGTTCTATACTAGCAAGAACTAGCTTGTGCCACAGAATCAAAGATCCAATAGCTTCATGTTAGCGCAAGACTAACTTTCTTTTCTTCCCACATGTCAATAGTAATAACAACAACAAAATTCCAGTATCTTATGCCTTGGACCACAATCTTTTTTTGACATTACAACATATTTAAGGGCCTGTTTGGATGGCTAGGGCTAGTATAAGGTTAGCCAACTGGCTAACAACTAGTTGGAGGTTTGGACAAAAAATTAGCTCACCTGTAGCCCCTGTTGGATGGGCTAGGGCTAATTTTTGCAATTTTAAGCTAGCTAACAATTAGCTCTCGGTATCTAAACAGGCCCTAAACATTGCTGATACAAGGACAGAAGGGCTTGTGGCACCTTGCCGGTACAAGAAAACACGCAGTACATAGAGTTCTTTGGATGGCGAAGAGGAACCATGGCTTCAACCGTGGCAGTGCTTGATGCGGGAGCAGGCGCGGCGGTAGGGGTTGGCCTGGGCGCCGGGCCGGCAGTTGTAGTAGCTGGCACCGCGGCGCGAGCACGGCACACTGTCGCGCTGTTGGTGATGTACCCGTCGATGGACCCGTTCAGGATCGGCCGACATGGTGGAAGCCCCTACTCCTTTATGCGCGCCAAGGCCCCGCACCTTGTCGCTCGCCGGGCACATGCCCACAGACCCGCGGCACCCGGCGGCAGCGGGGTCAGCCGGGAGGTTGTTCCCACCACCGTCAGGCAAGGAGATGGCAGGGGGTTCAGCCGGGAGGAGCGTGAATGGAGGGAGCTCCCCACCGCCGTCAGGCAAGGGGACGGAGGCAGCAGCAGCGAGGAGGAAGGCGATGATGACGACGAGGGGCTTGGCAGCAGCCATGGCGGCGGGTGGACGTGGTGCTCGGCGAAATGCCGGTGGTGAACCGGGGTGGACGGACAAGGCAGAGGCTAAGCGTGTTATGAAACCTTCCGAGCTTGTCTGTGCAAGGGCTATTATGGGGGCTGTTTGGTTGGCAACCCAAAAGGACCTGTCAAAATTTGGCCATGTCAAAATTTGGCTATGCCAGAGTTGGAGCCATGCCAAAACAGGAATAGTAAGTGTTTTGTTCATGGCCAAACCGAAGTTTGGCTATGCTAAAATTTAAGAGCAAAAATATGTGTCTGGATTGGAGCCATGCGAAAACTCTATGTATGATATGACATGTGGGATTCATGTCAGTCAAATTGTTTTTTGGTTGAAATGTAGCTAGCTGAGTTTTTTTTTTAGATTTAATTGCAAGCAATAGTTTGGTGAAAACGGTTTGTAAATCTGATGCATAGTTTAAGACATATCTTGATTTAATTTAAAGAAATCCACTCTCAAAATCTTGAACCGCATACAACCACTCATGGGCTGCCACATCAGCTACCTATACTGTAGATGGGCAATGCCAAATTTTCAGGGCACGCCAAACCCTGGTCATAGACCAAATGGTGTCAATTTTTACCTGCCGGCCAAATTTTGTTCAGGACCCTAGGGCCTAAACTAAACACGCCCCAAGTCATCTCACGTGTCAGCTAGTATAATACTAGTAGTATATTGCTGTTGTTCATCTCAAAAGCATAATAAAATATAATGTTGTTGCTCATCTCAAAATGGAAGAAATTTTTGCATAATAAAATCTAGGTTGGGAACTTGCAATTCAAGCTCAACTCTGTAAAGCGAGTCTGTATATATTGCAAGCTGAACCAAATTTTTGCTATGAATGACAAAAACAAAAGTCTTTTTGATAAACGTGAAAATAATTTTTAAAGTTTGTTAATCAGAATGTGCCTCTATGTGTCACCCTGTTTCTCATCTCTTTTAGGTTTCATCTCTAGCCTATCCCAACTTGCTTGGGACAAAAGACTATGTTGTTGTTGTTGTTGTTAATCAGAATGTGCAACGTTTTTCTTTAAGACACAGGGATGGGGAAAGGTTGAACTGGTAGTCTACTTAGCACATGGCTATAGCTGTCTTCATAAATGGGTATTTGCATTCTTTTTTTCTTGAAGAATTACATATTGGGAACAAAAGAATTTCACAGAACAACAAACCTAAAATGCATTAAACTGTGAATACTAGAGCAGTTGAATTGTACATACCATGTATATTTTCTAATACTCAAAAATCTGCTGCCGTCAAGGAAGCTGAGATGCATGGGTGTGTTCTATGGCATTAGTCATGAACTCATAACCATGTGGACTACAGAAAAAATTCCTATGTGGAGTTCATTTTGTCAGTTTCTTCATGTACAACTATCAATCATCTTCATCGGTTCTGAACACATGAGTTTCTTGATTCTGTTTGATGACCTGATCTCAACGCTGAATTGCCTGAATCATACATTCACTGCGCCCACAGAACTGGCCATTTCCTCCAAGAGCTCCTGCTGCTCCATTGTAGCACAAGACTGTAGATGTTTAAATGACAAATGAGATTGTTACAAGAGATGGACTCATGTTATTACATCGTCTCTGCTGTAATAGATGCACGTTGCCACATTTGCATAGTTCATTTTTTTTGGTCAAGTAATATACCTGAACAGCCGATTCGATGTCTCCTAAAAGGAAGCCGGTCAGTTCAAAGTTCATCTTTAATCGGTGGTCTGTCACTCTGTTATCCTGTTGAGAGCAAAAGACCTCAAATTATATAAATATTGGAGGCGATTTATAAAGCATAAGAAGAGCTCCTTTCCAAAAAGAACAGAGAAAGAAAAGACAAGTTTATAGGTGATAGGATGTCCTGCTACCTTGTAATTGTATGTCCTTATCTTTTCAGATCGAGCACCAGTACCAACCTTCAGTTGAACAGGTATTAGCAACACTGAACAGAGAGGATGACAAAATCTTTCATAAGGGCTAACTCTATTTCCTACACAAACTGAAGGCACTAGCTTTTGTTGTCTTGTCATTGTTTAAATTTTTGTGAATTCCAACTGCATATTATACTGTTCACGTAAATGTCTACTACACTGCTACTCTGTATCCAGTTTGAGCATTTATCATCTATAAGACAGTTTTCTGTTGCTTTCAGTTGGACACAAAGTTATGATGTTTGGAAGATACGATCCTTAAAAAGAACTGAGAACGTACCTGCAATTTCCTCTGGTTTCTTATTGCCTCTTGTTGCTCCCTTAATTTTATCTCGTAACTGTAAAGTTTATGGTAGATATATATAAGGAATGGAAAAAGATTACATAAAGATGACCATGTATTATACTGAGTACAAATAATTTGGAAACAATAGATTCATTCTGCTTTGCATAAGAGATTTCTAAAACCAGAATTTACACTGTAATTATGGTCCTATCATCAAAGAACATGTTCAGAAACAAAATAACTGAGGTGATAAAAAATAGAGAGAAACGTAATTCATAGTTTGGAAAGCTACACATAGCGATAACAACTTACAGTTTTGCTCTCAACAATTGAAATGCCCGCTCTTTATTCTGTAGCTGTGATCTCTCTTCAGTACAGAATATCCTTATTCCTGTAGGCTTGTGAATAAGATCAACAGCCGTCTCCACCTTGTTAACATTCTGCCCTGCATTAATTGAAATGTTATAAGATGCTCAGTTATAAGGGAGCAGTACAGAAAACCCAGTACTCTATTACACATAACACAATATGCAAGTGCTATTACCTCCAGCTCCACCAGATCTTGCTGTTTTAAGCTCAATATCTTTTGGATCAATAACCACATCAACTTCATCAGCCTACTATGCCATTGAAACAATATTAGGCGTCTTAGAAGAAGAGGGAATTCATGTCATAAAACTTCACACAAATATCAAAATGGCCCACCTCTGGCATAATAGCTACAGTTGCTGTTGATGTATGAACACGACCCATAGTCTCTGTCAGGGGAACACGCTGAACACGGTGTACCCCTGACTCAAACTTCAATTTACTATAGACTTGTTTCCCCTTGACCTCCATCACGTATGTCTTGTATCCACCCATTTCTGCCTGAAGGAGTCAGCTTGTGAGCAGTGTTTTCCTTAAATCTTAATCAATAGTCAGGTTAAGGTTGCAAATACATACTTCTGAGCAAGAAACTGGCTTAAACTTCCAATTGTTGCGCTCACAGTATTTCTGATACATGCGTACCTACAGAAAGACACTGGCATATTTAGTTGTGGATTATGTAAGTAAAATTGCAGATATGATGCACTAGTATATCAGAAGTATAACTGCTATAACAATAGAAAAATGAACTAAGAGCTTATATTCCAAAAAAGAAAATTGAAATCCTACTTGCACGTTCATTATTTATTCTAAATTATTGTCCATATAAACATCAAGGTCTGTGTGCAAGCTTTAGTACTCTATTATTTGAACAAAACGAAAAACAACTGTATCACATTTGCTAAATTGCACCCAATTGGAATAAAATCATCATCTACCTACAAGGTCACCAGCCCAAATTCCAGCTTCGTCACCACCAGCACCTGCTCTTACTGCAGAAATGAAGAAATACAATTCTCAGTTTCAAAACAAGAAGGAAAAAAAATTGAAAAAAAAACAAGAAGATATTGAACACTCATGGGACAGCCATATAACTTAGTTGAAATGTACAACTGAGAAATGGAGGTACCTTCAAGTAAGATGTTGCGTGAATCTAGAGGATCACTGGGAAGCAGTAGTAACTAACATGAGGAGATAAGAGTGGATGAGAGGCACATCAAAATGTCTAATTTATGCTTTCTCCAACGAAATACAGAAACTGGCATTGTAGAATGCATAGAGTTAAACAAAATGTCCAGAATTTATGTAGCTATTGTGCAGAGTGTTATGTCCTATTCACCTTCAATTTTTCTTCAAGCTCTGCAAGCTGGTTAGATAGAGCCTCCAGCTCCGAAGCTATCATCTCTGACATATCAGGGTCATCTTCATTCTCTTTTTCCAGAGCTATTATATTGCAAAGTAAAAAAAAAAGTAAGAAGTCTAGTATTCTCTCACAGGCACCAGAAATCACGAGGCATACCAACCTTTTGTCTCTTCAAGTTGCCTCTCACAATCCTTGAATTGCCTGTATGTGGTCACGACCTAAATATTATTGACAGAAAAAAAGGTGATGCAACATTTGATAAAATTAGCAGCTCAAATTCTGGTATAATTGAGTAGATAGTAGACATCGACATTAAATACCATAGTGAATAAGCTAAATACCTGATCCAGTTCAGAAACAGACTGCGCAAGTTTTTGGTATTCGCTTGGATCTGAGACAATGTCAGGATCTGCCAACCTAACCTGAAGTATACACTGAAGCATTAGGCTGATGAATGTTTGGATGAGATCAAAATTGAAAATTTTCCATATAATTGTGACAGCATTGCAGTTTATATTGCCTACATACTTGTTACTTTTTCTTTTCCATGACATAAATGAGAAGTTGAGAATTGATTTAGTACAGCATTGAAGCCAGACCTAAGGTAAGTCTGATTGGTTCTAAGATTGATTTCATACAAGACATTTTTCACTCAAGCAACTTCAGAGCAATAATAACAATGGTGATATAACATGATTGGTAAGCCTAAAAATAGAGAAGAAGAAAAGAACCAAAGGTGAACACAGAACAGATAACCATACCGACATTTCTTTCCAGGCCCTCTCCGCAGAATCCAGCTTGGCAATCAGATAGGGCTCCTGGACAGAGCATACAAAATGAACAATCATAAGGCTACGATAAGAACAATGGACTCAGTCTGAGTGCTAAGGGTAGGATTTTCAGCTACCGGAGCACACAATGTTCAGTTCAGCTTGAGAGTGGACAAAAATTCAGGGTAATTGACAACAAGTCATTTCATAAAGTAATCGGACCCCAAACGGGAAATGGCTCAGAAGCAGTATATTAGGTGACATCAAGTGCTCTCTGTCTCCAAGAAATGGCCGGTGAATCAGGAAATGGAGATGACCGGCAAGGAAGGTTTTTTTCCTTACCGCCATGCAGACAACGGACGAGGACGGCCGCCTGCGGCGCCTGCCGTGGAATAGAGGAAGGCCGGAGAGAGGCGTGCCCCGAGGGCCGGGGACGGCGCGTGGAGGCGCCCTGAAGAGGCCGGCGAGGAAGGCCTCCATCTTTGTTCAGGCGGTGAAGCGGGCGCGGAGCACGAGTGAGGTGGGGATGAGAAGCACCAAGCACCAGCTGCGGAGCGCCGAGGAGCGTGGGCCGGGCGGGGTCGAGCCGAGGAGGGGGCGGGAGCACGGCGAGGGCGTGCTGCGGACGCGGCGCACGGCGGGAGCGCGCCGGGGAGGGGCGGCTGGGCGTGGTGGCTGTGGAGGGGGCGGCCGGAGAGGGGAGCTGGGTGGAGGCGCGCCGGCGAGGGGCTGCCGGGGAGGGAGGTCGGGAAGAAGGCCCTGTGCACACGGGACGGGAGGCTGGGAGGGGCGCGGGAAGAAGATAAGGTAGCTGGAAAGAAAAGAAAAACTACGAGGATGACACGTGGGGCCGACTGAAGGCAAGTGGGCCCATATAGAAAACTAAAAATATTTTTCATTTTTTACAATGTTTTATGAGGCACTCCTCCGATTTTTCGATTTTAGAACTCGCCAGGACATATTGAAAACTGTACACTCCTGCACGAAAACAATGGTCAGGTCTTGAATGAAATCTTGAGCTGAGCAACAATTCAGAACTTGTGGATGAACACATCTTGCATGGACAAAAAAAAACTCATTCTACACAAATCACAATGTGGATCTGGCAACTATTACAGTTACAGTACAACATTGAATCTACAACAGATTGTTCAAAAACTGTACACTCCTGCACTCTACATATTTTGGGGCTTTCGTGGTGTAGGTGACCTTCCCTCCATCGTCTGCAAGCGTTGCTTCAGATGGAAGACTTCAACCTAGCAGAGCAATGTCAGGATGCCAAGTCAGGTCAGTGAATTCAACTATAAAGCAGAGCACGAACTTGATTATGACATGAAAAAAAAAAATCAGGCAATGGCACTCTTGAATGGTAGGATTTACCTGAAGCTGAAATGCCCTTGCGCGTTCTCCTGCAAGAACTCCACGAGTCGAGTGCAATTCCTGATCACAGATGAAACCGAGCAAGTCATCAGTATGGCAACATCACAGAGAGTAGCAGCGGAAAATGGAGCATATAGCTAGGTGATTCTCTCGCCTTCTGGGTCTCGTCCATGACGGCCTTTAGGAAGGCCACTTCACGCTCCAGCCGCACGTTGTCGGCATGGACGGTGTTGGAGAGGTTGTTGGACTCCTCCTGCGCCAGTTCTAGCCCGGTCGCCTTCTCCTTCAGCGCCTCAACCTCCCTGTCCTTCTCGGCCAACCTCTTCTCCAGGTCATCCTTGCTGTCGATGACCAGGGAAAGGTTCTTCTCCGCTTCGTCCTTGCTCGCGAGCGCGGCTGAGAGCTGCTCCTCCAGTGCCATGTTCCTCCTGGTCAGGGTGGTTATCCTCGTGTCCTGATGATTGTTGATGTCTGATGAGCTTCTGCCCAGCCTCCTCGTTTTAGCATCAACATCTGGGGACTGACGCGTGTCGTTACGGGGTTTTTGGTTTGTGATTGAGGGTAGTTCAGAACAATCGTCGGTGTCCTTGTATTTGTCTTCGTCGATTGGTTTCTGCAGTTTTTGGGCCAGGCTGCAGTCCTCTTCCTGACGAAACTGCCTGCGGAGCGATGAGCTCCCGAGATTCGAATTCTGTAGCAGTGAATCGGGTAGGGATTTCCTCCCAGACGAGTTTTCTGCTGTGGTGGCAAGACTGCTCCTCGCTGCAGAGCTAGTAGAATACAGAGGAGCACAATTGTTGAGGTGGTCGGCAAGTTCCCTTGAGCTTGGAGGAGAGTCGTCATACAGCAAGGGTTCCACCTCAGGTGCAGATCGCCAACTGAAACAGTGCTCGTTTTGCAGCACCACCAGTACTTCAACCTTCAAAAACAAACAGTAATGTCAACTTATGAATACTGAAAATGATCGTAGAAATGTTTCTGCTGGTTCAATTACAAAAGTGCGAAAACAAAATAATTAATCCTGAAATAATGTCACAAAAATCAAGCTTCCATTCCGCAATGAAGTTCAGTTCCTTCACCTTGTCAGATGGTTCCTTTTTGTTCCCTCCAAAAGCAACAAGCACAATCTTGTCCCTGTAGTACAATGGAACCATGCTGAAACCCTGCAAATACAGAAATGGTTAACACATAAATAAATATAAATCTCATTCTTCCCATGAGGTCTCTTTTTTCTGCTATAATGGGCAGCATATTAAAGTTATAGTAATTCAAATGTCCACCATTGAAGTACAATTCCCATGAATAACTATTACAAAGATAGATGTTTGAAAAGTAATTTGAAGCCTTTTATCTATGCATATGCGAAAGGTATTACATATTTGAAGGGATCGTATAATATGCACTATGCAGTGCTCAAGATTTTCAGGGTGGCATAAATCTTAAATAAAAGAAACTGTATCCACTTTCCAACAAGAGTGCTCGAAAGGCGAATTCCTTGTGAGTTGCTAGCCACTTAATATGAAAGGTGAAGTCAAGCAAGAATTATACTTACTTTCTTTGTGGTGATTGAGGAACTAGGAGGCACTACACAAACAGACCATTTGGATTCGAGGACATCGAAGACCCATGTTTCAGGATGCCCTGAGTTTTTTTTTTCTGTTAGATGTTGCCCATCCATAGTAGCAAAATTATAAATTCTTTATAAGGAAACATACATACTATTAATAAATGGAACTGAGTAACTAATCTGCCATGATATAGAAACAATGTGAAAGGATGGAGCTTACGTTTTTTCTTGCTTCCACCCCCTGCAATATACCATTTAGTCCCACAAAGAGCCCCGCAGCAACCTGCTCGAGGCGATGGATGATGACCATGGGTTTTGACCCTTGACCATACCATCTAATAATATAAGGACATCAAATTTTCAGCAAGCTGTTAACAAGCAAAACCAATAAAGTAACACAACAGTACTTACTGTTTCAAAGTCTAAAGCATGAATATCATTCAGGGTCTTGGACTTCGATTGGCCTCCAAAAATCAATAGAATTCTATCATCATATAGGGCAGCTACATGATTTGATCTTGGAGAAGGTCCAGCACCCCTAAAACAATGAACTCTGAATTAATAAAAAGAAACATGCATAGTTAAGTAAGATAACTATCCTTGAGGGGTATTAGTGCTAGGAACCAGGGATGGCTCAAATGCATTCAATAGGTAGATAACTATAACTCTTTTTTGTATTTTAAAGCACAGTGAAAAGGCCAAGAGGAAACGAATTAGCCTCCATGCTTTCTTTTCTTTCTTTAGTAATGACATTACACTATTATTGAGTTCTAGACTAGAATAACTTACTTATAATTCAGAGGAAGCCATGTTAATGACTTCAGATCAAACATATGAAGGTCATGTAGTTTCTTCCCTTTGGAATCTTCACCTCCAAAGAGAATTAAAACAGGACCTGCTCTGATAACTGTATGACCGCTTCGAGACACCTGAAATTAATAATCAGGGTATAGTCTCCCTCATTTACAAAAGTATTTAAAATGGCATTCAGATCAACAGTCAAATATTACCGGAATGTCACCCTTCGCTTCCATATGTGACCAGAGTTCACTCTCTGTATTGAAGGTCCATACTGCAGTAAAACAAATGATGAATTTCTAATTGTTTCTGTTGGAAGTTTCACAGAGAATCAGATAAACAAATGTACTGATGCACTTCAGAAAATTAAATAGCAGAGGCAAACCTGATATCTTGTCAGAAGGTTGATCACTTTTCCCTCCCACAAGAATAACATTCTTTCCCCATGGAACCTAAATCATAGAAAAACGAGTTCGATTAAGGCGGTAAGATTTTCTAAAATGTGATGAAAGACAACTAGAAGCAGAGAGCGTTGTTCCTTCTCCGTTGTATTTAAACTTATATTGCCTCAGCAAGGAGGCTACGGAAGTGTAGTACCCTGGCCCATTAGTGTTTCACCTTGGTATCCTAACTGTCTAAATAGGTTCAGGTGAGCTTATAACCCAATGTTCCAAACATGGCACCTCTGGTTTAAAGATAAAACTCTTACATGAAGTGAATCAGAGAGTACTATGGTGCTATGCACACAAGTGGGCTTGCCCCATGTGGCAGCTGGGCTATATCTGATTTTGGATGCAGAGTGTTAGAGAAAGATGAAAAGTGGTTGTTGATTCTATCTTTCTGATGAATACAAATTCCAGGAAAATCAGAGATGATGGACTTTTGCTAGTAGAGACTTCTAGACCAAGCATACATCAACTAGTAATTACGTACAAGACTACTGCTGAGAAACAGATAAAGAACTAACGAGTAAGAATGAGCACCAAGAACTGTACCAGACAATGACCTCTGCATGGCCTCAACTTCAGAGAACGTCCATTTAATGATGGTCGAACTTTAGGAGCAACAGAATCCCAGGTAAGCTTGTCTAAGCTCAATATCTGAAGGATACATAGAAGATAAGATCAAGAAGCCATCACTTTACAAGAATAGCATTCACCCATTACCTTAGTATCATCTAGCAAACATTGACCAGAATCGCCACCAAATACTACCATTTTGCTCCCTACCATGGCTGCTGCATGCTGTTTACACCCAAACCCGAAGAATGAGATACAAATACTTCAGAATACTGATGAGGAGGAAAGCACTTGGATTTATATTTGTTACAGACAGAAAGAAATTTTAATATGGTTACTTACATCGAAACGAGGAACTGGTTTGTCGCCCTCTGGTGACAGCACCGCCCAGTTCTCTGAGCTCTCAAAAGCACGACCATTGATATCAAAAGTGTCAGATGAGCAGCGCCAAGCAAGGTCATCGGGACGACCACTCACTGAGGTAGTCAATGGATCCTCTCCCTGGACAAATCCCATGAGCCAATAAACTTAAGACTCATCGATACAACAGAATAAGATAACAAATGCAAAACAACTGAACCATAAGGCGCACATTGGGGTGACTGAAACGCTTGGTGGTCCGAGAAGGGCTACGGGAGGCATGGAAATGATCGTGTAGATGACCTTTCAACCTGCAGAAGTCATGTGACAATGAATAGATGAGACTCTGAGAGGAAACAGAGCGAAAGCAGAAAGAGGCACTTGAAAGAAATGAATCCAAAGATCAAGCTCACCACAGTAACCAAATTTCAACACTGAGTCATTTATACTGTACACAAGAGACTCATTTCTAGGTTTACAGAGAGTCAAAAGTAGGTAAAAAATCTCCAAAAATTTACAAACAAGTTCAACAGTTTGAAAAGCTCCTCTGTTCTCGGGCATATGGAGCTCACTGAAACTAATCTTACTAGAAAACGCCAATGAACATTTTCGCCCTTTTTTATGACATGAAGAAGCGCCAACTTTTTCTCACATATGAACCCCTCAACCTTGTAAACAGGCAAATAATAACCACAAACAAACTAAACCATCGCGGGTAATAAATTCCTTGCCTTTTATCATCAAAAGGTAAAACAAAGATCTTTGCACATTCTACGTTCCAACCAAAAAATTTAAAGAAAAACAATATCTACCAATGTTCAGTATACTGCTTACTAGGAAAAAAAACACAAAACGGATACAAGCCAAACAAGGAAGAACTCTGCAAAAAATGGGCTAGGAACTGAAATCATTTAGTAGGTTAACAAATCTCCAGAAATTTTTAAACAAGTTCAACATTTTTAACAGCACCTCTGTTCTCAGGCATTTGGGGCTCACTGAAACCAGTCTTATGTTAACTAGAAAACGCCAATGAACATTTTTCCCCTTTATTATGACATGAAAAGGCGCCACCTTTTTCCTCGCATATATGAACCCCTAAACCTTGTACCCTCCAAAAAAAATTAAGAAAAACAATATCTACCAATGTTCAGTACTAGTTACTTGAAAAGAAAAAACACAAAACGGATACGACTCAAACAAGGAAGAACTGCAGAAATCCATGGGCTAGGAACTGAAATCTGACCTCCCCAGCTTCATCCGGCGCCGAGAGAAACCAAACATCTTCGGCATTGCGGCGTCGCCTCGAGCTCCCAATCACCCAACGGAGAGACTGATATCTGAACCCGAACCCTACCGCCGCAATCTCCTGTGACTCAACTCACCTGCAAACACGGAGACGCCCGCCGAGAAACAAAACACAAAAAAGAAGCCGGGTCAGTGGAGCGGTTGGGATTTGTCCCGAGAAAGAGAAACCATGTCGAAAAAATAACGGGAGAACAGGACAAATTCTTCCTTTTAAAAAAAAGGTCGCTGCCTTTGGGACTTGGGCAAGAACAGGAACACATCAAAACTGTTGCGGATACTGAGGGGGAAAGGGGACACGGATTTCGGGCCCAGGGAACCAGTGCATGGAGCAACAATGAAAACAAATTAAGAAACATGTGTAATCTCGCTAGGATTGGAGAGGAAAAAAAACAAGCCCAACAAGTTCCTTTTATTTTGTTTCTGCCTCTCGTTTTCCTCTTTTTCTGAGAAAAAAATGTTTTTTTGCTTCTCAAGAAGTTCCATTGGCATTGCCAAGAATGACAAGCGCATCCAAGTAAGCGCGCAAGAAAGATGAGCAGAACCGGCCTACTCGCTTCTTGGATCGGAGCAAGAAAGATGAGCAGGAAAAACAAGAACAGCACCAACCTCCGGCGTGAATGTGATGTGCACTGCCAGTGAGTGTGAGAGCTTCAGGGACGAGGAGTGTGAGGAGCGGAGCAGGACTGTAGCTGAGGAGCGTGGGTCGTCCAGTGACATTGACTTCTCCCAGAGCTCAGAGGGAGGGGGAAGAAGCCAACCGTGTGGTGTGGTGTGACTGCGGGGCCTGCAGGCGGCGTGAAAAGTTTTTGCTGTTCAGAATGTTTAGTTCCTCAAAAAAAAAAAAAGCAATATGCAGAAAAAAAAAGATTCTCTGTCACATCAAACTTGCGATACATGCATGGAGTGCTAAATGTAGATAAAATTAAAAACTAATTGTACAGCTTGGTTGTACTTTGCGAGACGAACGTTTTGAACCTAATTAGTCAATGGTTGGACACTATTTGCCAAATAAAGCCAAAACGTGCTACAGTATATTTTTCACTCTTTTTCTGGGAACTAAACACACGTGTTGTTGTTTTGTGTGATAGGGCTTGTTTAGATGGGGAAGAGAAAATTTTTGGGGTCATGTCATATACGATATTAGGAGGGGTTTTCGGATATAAAAAAACAAATTATAAAATCCGTCACGAAACTGCGAGACGAATCTAATGATACTAATTAATCTATCATTAGCACATGGAGTTACTGTAGTACTTAAGGCTTTTCATAAACTAATTAGGCTTAAAAGATTCGTCTCGCGATTTTCCCGAAAACTGTGTAATTAATTTTTTTCGTCTACATTTAGTACTCCATATTTCAAACATGCATTTTTACTTTAAAGATAAAAATTTTTAAAAACTAAACAAGACCATAGTAAACACACTGCTGCAGGCAGGCAGGCAGCAGCTGCAACAGCCATGGCAAAGGGCCAAAGGTGATTCACTTTACTGTTGGCCATTGGCCTCGTGTTAATGCGTGCATTATCTCAGATGGATCTCTTTTTTTCCTAGGTCTTTTTAGAGATTTCGACGCTAGAAACACTTGTTAATTGTTTACTGTTACTATTATGTTAGCTTTCGAGGAAGGCCTCGTTTAGATGCCTAAATTTATCCTCAAATTTCACTATGCAAAAAAATTCTCCATCACATCAAAATACCGGTACATGCAGAGTATTAAATGTTGATGAAATAAAAAATAATTATACAGTTTTGTTGTACTTTACGAGACGAACATCTTAAACCTAATTAATCAATGGTTAGACAATTATTACCAAATAAAAATAAAATTGCTACAGTGTTGCACAATGCAGCACAGTGAACTCAGGATGCCCCGGTTCGGGCATCTAACCAAGGCTGAAGATTAGAAAAGGGAAAAAGTCTAATTGACCCCCCAACTATTTGGGGTAGTCTAGTTTACCCCATAAACTATGAAACGGTCTAATTTACCCCCTGAACTTTGCAAAACCGGCTAAATCACCCCCTCGAGCGGTTTTGGACGGTGGTTTTGCTACAGTAACAACGGTTTTGCTACAGTAACAATGGATTTGTCCTTTTCTTTTTATTTATTTCGTCTGAATCTTTGAAAAATCATAGTAAATCACAAAAAAATCATAAAATGGAAAATTCAATTTTGTTGGACTCTACATGAGTATATCTACACAGTAAATATATAATATAGTATGCTTTAGTGCAAAGTTTTTGTTGTATGAATTATTCAAATTAATTACATAAAAAATAGATCAAAATTTACAGCAAAAACTTTGTATTAAAGCATACTATATTATATGTTCATTGTGTAGATCTACTCATGTGGAGTCCAACAAAATTGAATTTTTCATTTTTGTGATTTTTTGTGATTTACTATGATTTTTCAAAGATTCAGAAGAAATAAATAAAAAAGAAAAGGGCAAAACCACTGTTATTGTAGCAAACCGTTGTTACTGTAGCAAAACCACCGTCCAAAACCGCTCGAGGGGTTGATTTGACCGGTTTTACAAAGTTTAGAGGGTAAATTAGACCGTTTCATAGTTGAGGGGTAAACTATACCAACCTAATAATTGGAGGGTCAATTAGAGTTTTTAACACCCTAAAGAGTGCTGAGCAAATCTATGTCCTGACTAGAGAGTGGAGTGGGGCACCCGTTCCAAGGCGCCATTATGGTTCCCCTTGAAACACGCGCATGTGCTACCCTGATTTCATTCATTTCATCTACAGTCCCGTTTGACATAGGCCGCGTTCCCTTGGCATGCATACCCAAAATATTTCCTCTTCCACCTATCACATAAATCTTCAAACGCATGCATGAAGCATTAAATGTAGGTAAAAAAATAACTAATTACATAGTTTGTATGTAAAGTTCGAGACAAATCTTTTGAGTCTAATTAATCTATGGTTGGACAAATTTTACCAAATAACAACAAAATACTACAGTAACTTTTCGCCCAAATTTTCTCCACTAAGGCCTCGTTCACTTCCCCCTCCCAACCCAAAATATTTCCTCTTACACACATCACATCAAATCTTTCGACGCATGCATGGAGCATTAAACGTAGGTAAAAAAAGATAACTAATTGCATAGTTTGTCTGTAAATGTCGGGACGAATCTTTTGAGCCTAGTTAGTCCATAATTGGACAAATTTTACCAAATAACAACGAAAAATGCTACAGTAACTTTTCAGCTACTTTTCGCGAGGTAAACACACCCTAAACACAGCCACAGCAGCTAGCACCGGTACATCAGCACTTGAGCAGCAGCCGGTGTGGTCAGTCTGAGACATGGGAAAGCCTGACTCCGTCACAGCGTTGAGCCTGACATTGTGGGCCCGGCAAGTCTAGAAAAGTCGCCATCTCCCCTGATAAAAATCTGTGTTGTCACCTTCGGGCCTGTTTGGTTACGTTTGGTTAAAGTTTAACTCCCATCACATTAATGTTCTCTTAAATACATAGAATACTAAATGTAGACTAATTGCATGCATGTCGGTATAGATTAGGAGTAATTTACGAGACGAATCTATTAAGCCTAATTAGTCCAAGATTGGAAACTTTTTATCAAATAAGACGAATGTGCTACAGTGTTGGTTAAACTTTAACTCCTCAAACCAAACACCCCCTTATATGTATACTATATATATATAGGGAATTTTTGCTGTGGGACATCGCGAAAACAACAAATTGGCTACGACACACCGCCAACGCTTGCTTTTGCCAAGTACCATTATGAAATCACGAATGCTTGTCAGTGGACACCGCCTCCATTATAATAAAGAAAAACATCAATGGGGAGAGAGAAACATTCCAAAATGACCAGCGTCGCCCCTTGGCCAAACCAGACCCTGTTGGTCGAGCCGGACCACTATTTGGTCGAACCAGACCCTGTGCTCTATCCAACCCTAGCCGGCGCGTCTCCAGTCTCCCGCAGCGCCGGCGTCTCCAGTCTCCCGCGGCGCCACCGTCTCCAGCCACCCACGCCGCCGTCTCCAGTCTCCCGCAGTGCCGCCGTCTCCAGCCAACCACGCCGCCGTATCCAGTCTCCCGCAGCGCCGCCATCTCTAGCCCTGCCGCCCAAGCCGCGGTCTCTTCCCCACAGTCAGCGTGCTATGGATGCATGAAGATGGCTTCGCCGGCGAAATTGAAGCGGCTCCGCCCGAGCATAGATTCACCATCCAAGGGACTGAATCTGTCATGGGTTCCTGAGGGGTATGCAGTCTTATCCTCTTCCACTTTTCGATCTGGGGTTGGTTAACAGGGTTGCAGTGAACTTGGGGGTCGATTTGCGCATCCGAAGCTAGGGTTTTCATAATTTCTTGTTCTTGTCCATTTTTTAGGATGGACAGTAGTTCTGCATTACGCATAGCAGTGCGTGTCCCAGGTTACTATGAGGCTTGCGATGACGGTAGAAATGTGGCTCACAATACAGCAGATTTTTAGCTCATTGTTGATAGGGACACTCTGAATCTGATTGATTTAAGTAAGGATGTAGCTGCCAAAGTGTCTATTGGGAAGAATCAGGGCTTCAATTTGACATATTTCGACAAGAACACCCAACGCTATACCAATCTGACCTTAGATGCAGCTTTGATGGATTGTATTAACAATTATTAGGACCTAAGGCGGCTACCTTTGTTTGTGAATTTTTTTGACATGATTCCTATTGCATATAGTCAGAGTGTGTCTTTGGATAATGAGGCCAATGTGGAGTCACTTAGTGGGGGAGAAAGTGATGATGACAGTGTTCACTCTTCTAACTCTGATGACTCAGCTGAGAAATCCACACCTGCTCAAGGAAGAAGCAAGAAGAAGCATGCTGATGATGATGTTTCATGGGAAGAAGATGTTGAGGAGTATGTTGGGGTCAATGATGAGGGCCATTATATGCCAGAACAGCAAGATCAACAAGCATCAGAGGGGGATACTGACTCTGACTCTCTTATTCATGATGATTTGTATGTTGATGATGATGCTGGTTGTGAGATCAATGAGCATGTTACTAACTTAGAGAACCCAACTATAGAATGTGGTGTCACATTTGAGGATGGGGACACCTTTAAGAGGGCTATTAGACAATATGATGTGCTAAAAGAGTTTGAAATTGCAGCTCCTTACAGTGAATCCAAAAGGTATAGAGGGCACTGCAAAGGATTCAAGAGCAAGAAGAAGAGGTGCAAGTGGAGGATACATGCTTCTCAATTGCAAGATGGCAAGACTTGGCAGGCCAGTTTATTTCTTTTTCAAATTTCCTTATATTTTGGTTCTTATTTTTCCCAACATGTGTTTGATGCTTTGCCTTCCTTTTATTTGTCAGATAAAGAAGTTGGGAAAACATACTTGTGCCAGCACATCCCAACTGGAGAAGAACTGCATGGCTAACAATGGCTGGGTGAGGGACAGGGCCATTACCATCCTGAAGGATGAACCAAAAGCTGGTAAACTGAGGAAGGATTTGCAGAACAAGTACAACATCCAACTTTCATACTATGTTGTCTGGGATGGACTGCAAATGGCTCTAGAGCAAATTCAAGGAAAATGGGATGACAGCTTTGAAGATGTTTTTAGATTCAAGGCTGAGGTGGACAGGACAAATCCTGGTAGCATTGTGGACATTGAGTGGATACTGGCTGGTAATAAGAGGAGGTTCACAAGGATGTTTGTTGCATTTAAAAGCTGTGTTCAAGGTTTTTTGAATGGATGCAGACCCTTCTTAGGTGTTGACTCAACAGTTTTGACTGGGAGGTGGAGAGGGCAGTTAGCCTCTGCTTCAGCTGTGGATGGACACAACTGGCTTTTTCCAGTGGCATATGGTGTCTTTGAGTCTGAAACTGCTGAAAACTGGAAATGGTTTTTTGAGAAACTTAAAGTGGCAATTGGGACTCCTCCAGGCCTGGTCATATGCACAGATGCAGGCAAAGGAATAGATAAGGGAGTTACATATGTTTTCCCAAATGGAGTAGAGCATAGAGAGTGCATGAGGCATCTAGTGAAGAATTTTAACAAGAGGTATAGAGGAGTAGTGTTCAAGAAACATTTGTGGCCAGCAAGCAGAGCTTACAACCAGAGGCACTTTGATCACCATTACAACATCATGAAGCAAGCTTCACCAAGGGCAATGAACTGGATAGAGGACAACCACAAGCACATATGGAGTAGATGGAAGTTCTCTCATGCAAGCATATGTAGTGTGATGAACCTGTGAACTCAGTTATGCAATCTCAATCATGAACTCAGTTGGCAGACTGTGTTGTGTGAAGTGATCAAATTAAACCTGGATGCATGTTTTTCAACAATTTGGCACACCATTTTCTTGCCCCATCATTCATGAACTCAGATACAATTTGGCAGACCATTTTCTTGCAACATAGTTAAGATGCATCATTGATTTCAAACAAGGTACAAATAAGCTAGATACTTGTTCATGACCATCAACACTAACTGGATACATGTTCATGACCATGACCAACAACACTAACTGGATACATGATAACCAGGATACATGACAACCTGCTGTTCTGCTTCACTTGACCAACAACACTAACAGAACTAACACCAAAACGAAAACCATTACACCACCAACTACAAGCAGCCGCTCTCCAATTTTATTCATGTTGGTCAACAATTTCTTGTTGCTCTCAAGTACTGGCTTCAGTAGTGCCTCTGAACCTTGGAGATGAATCACTGCAGTCTCCAACAGATCTTGGCAGCCATCAAATCCTTGGCAGGCCTTCTCCTTGTTATTGCCTTCCCTCATCACCTCGAGCGCCATGGCACCCTGAACTCGAACCTGACTACAAGCGCGAGGAAGAACGCCTTTGGCGACCAAGTAATTGATATACTGTTCCTCAAAGTAGTACACTCCACACGCAAAGTCGGTCTGGCAAACAAGAGATAAAAATCAAAAAATGCGCATCTCCTCAAAACCAGATCAGAAGTCAACGACCACTTACATGCTCAAGCAGTGGACACTTGTAAAACCTCTTCCCCTTGCTGCCAGGCTTCTGCGACACGCGCCCAATGAAAACGGTTCCGCACTTGTGGCAAGGAACCAAGGGCAAGAATCCAGCCTGGTCTCTGTAGGGGTCGACCGACGGCGAAGCTGGATGCGGCGCGCCGAACGGTGTGGAATGCGAGCTCGATGCCATGGCTCGAAGCTAGGGTTCGTCGAGATGGGGAATGAGGATGGGGAGAGAGTGGCGAGAACGAGAACGGGGAAGGAAGAAGATGACCGGGGCCGAGCCGAGCTGGTCCAACCGGACCACCTAAATGATAGGACTCAGGCCGGCAGGGGTAAAAACGTCTCTTTACTGCGGTTTCTCTCTCCCGATTGCTGTTTTTCTTTATTATAATGGAGGCGGTGTCCACTGACAAACATTCACGATTTCATAATGGTACTCGGCAAAAGCAAGTGTTGACGGTGTGTTGCAGCCAATTTATTGTTTTCGCGATGTCCCACAGTAAAAATTGCCATAAATATATATATATATATATATATATATATATATATATATATATATATATATATATATATATATATATATATATATATATATATATATATATATATATATATATATATATATATATATATATATGCCCGGCAAGTGTGAGTATGTATGTGTTATCTCATATTTTAATTTCCTTTTTTTCTATTTTATATTTTATTTTTATTTTTGTATTGTTGCCGGGTAGTATTTCACTTATTTTCATGTATGGAAAAAGTCTAGATAACCCTTCATCTATGGCTGGGTGTCTACTTACCTCTCTCTCAACTACAAAACCATCTATTTAACACCCTAAAGTTTAGCAAACAAGTTAAAATACCCCCTAGGGTGGTTTTGCAGTCTGGTTTGGGCTACCTGGACAGCCAGCGTGGCCACCAGTGGACATGGTGGCCCTTGGGCCCTCAAGTCAGGTGGCTTTGGCGCAAAACAAATGAACCCATTCGTTCCGTTCCGTGCAGCTGCTCGCCCTAATTGCTTCACCTGCGCCCTCGCCCAAATCGCGCCAATAGGAGCTTCTCGCTCTCTCGCCGGCCCCTGCGCTGCCAAGGACACCCCGGCTGAGCCCACCCTCGCTCTTCCGTGCCCGCGCGACGGCCGGCCAGGCACACTCTCGCCGCCGTCCGCAGCCCTGCATGCCCCGGTGGGCAGCACTCAGATGATCGCCGGCGCAGCCTGCTGGCACCGGCGGGCAGCCGTGCAGAACATATACTATGGCCACGTGATGATGATTCAGTGTTGTCTTCCAAATGGCCGTAGTAAACGAACCCAAATCCTCCATGTCCTATGAGCTTCTTGAAATTATTAGTGAACTTCTCCAGCTCTGTGTATGTGAACGGGTGATTCTCAGTTTTTTTTCATCTTGTTCCCATGACTTTGTATGCTTCCTGGAGCATTATCAGGTTGTGTATCCCTTGTTGAGCCATGTATGGGAAGTGGTTGCGCTAGTAACAGATAAGGTCGAGTATTATAAACTGAATGTTAATACATGTCACAGGATGTGCACCATTTGGCTTTCTTTTCTCCCGCCAGACAAAATATACAAGAAACACAAAAACTACCACCAGCACAGGAACCACTACGTACTGAACTTAGCTACGAGATAGCTGCTTTATTTCTTGGCAGGCTTGGTGATAGTGTGTTGCATTTAGACGCATCATGATCATATCTGAATTATATATGATAATCAGGCCCAGGCTTATTTCAAGGAGAAAATGTCTTACAGTGACTTATTTGAAGACAGCAAGAGATACAGTACAAAACTCGCAACGGCCTGACCTTGACCGTGGCCATGAAGTGCTTGCGTTGGCTGCTTGCCTGATGGCCGGCAGCATGCTACTGTGCTGACGGCCGGCTGCTGCTACTGGCCTGCATGCTATTGCGCTGCTGCTACTGGCCTGGTGATGGCCTGGTGCGTGTCCTGATGGAAAATCATGGTGTGACGTGCAACTGGCCGGCTGATGGCCTGCTGCTACCCGGCGATCGTTGGCCAAAGGAGAGGAGAGAAGTGAGAGGGGTCTGCTGTGCGCTAGTGCTCTGCTCATCCTGCAGACCGGATGCTCATGGCCGCAGCCACGGACACGCACTTGGGCGGATCCCTCCTTATCGTCCTCCTCCATCCCGCCGCCGCGCGCCGCCATGGCACCCAGTCGTACACGTCGGCGTTCCTACTCGCCGTGGCGCGCAGGGCCGGGGGCGGGGGAGGAGCGACGTCCGCGTGGCCGGTGGGGCATCCTGACGAAGCTGAAGCAAACGGAGCTGGAGGAAGAGTATCTGAAGCGCTGCTGCAAGATGCTGATGGAGGAGAACTGGCGGCTGCACAAGGAGTTCGCGGAGCTGCACGCGCTCAAGACGGCGCCACCCTTCTTCATGCGCCTCCTGGCCACCACCCTCTCCATGTGCCTCTCCTGCGAGCCATGGCGGGTCAAGGCAGCAGCAGCAGCGCAGCACCAGCAGCCGGGCCCACGTGTCCAATAGAGCCACGAGATAGCCCAAACCAGACAGCAAAACCACTTAAGGGGTATTTTAACTTAGTTTACTAAACTTTAGGGTGTTAAATAGCAGATGGTTTTGTAGCTGAGGGAGGTAAGCAGACAGCCAGTGATATATCTTGGAGCATAGCATGCCACTAGGCATGGCAGCCAGCAAGTAGCCGACAGCCGCATTAAATCCCGTCGGGCCGGTCACTATGTCAGGAGCTGTACGCCTGTACCATAATCATACTCGCATAGTACAGGATCTTCTGTGCCAGCGCAAGCGTGTGTTTAGTCCGTAAAAATTTTTGACTTTGGCTATGTCTAATCATACACTAATTAGATTTAAAAGATTCGTCTCATAGTTTTCTACCAAACTGTGTAATTAATTTTTTTTATCTATATTTAATGCTCCATACATATGTCTAAACATTCGATATAAAAGAAAATCTTAAAAAATTTTAGAAACTAGACCTGACCTAAAAACATGAGTACAGGAGTAGTACTCCGTAGCCACTATGCTGCACCTACGATGCGTAGCTGGCGCTCAAACAGCACGTCACGTCAGTAGCACAACGCCGTGGACAACAACCAGCATGTTTTCCTAACGGTTCTAGTACGGAGTACTACCTCCGTCCATAAAAAAAAAATGTAACTATGTGTTACGTGTCAGTAAAAAGTAGTTCATGTTTAACTAAATTTTTAGCAAATACTATTCATATTTACGGCTCCAAAATAATTTATTATAAAAATACATTTCATAATTAATCTAATGAAATTTATTTGATATCATAAATATTGATACTTTTTTATCTATAATCGATCGAGTTTAAGATACAAAATCATGACACTATGCTAAAATTGCATTTTTGTTGTAGGGATGAAGTACGAGTTGTAACGGAATGCCTCGTGGAGTCATGGTCAGTTTGATCGCCTACAACTAGTTATTAGTAGTCCAGTAATTGGTACGCTCTCCCCTATGTGTTTTAGGATTTTGAAGATAAATTAGTATTCAGTTTAAATTATCCATGTACCCCTAATCTATGCTAATTGAGGAATAAGCTGCTACTTAAGAAATACATGAAGGCATGCGGACTACAATCTCAAGCTGATATGTGACGAGGCCATGCAACCTTTCGAGACGACCATTGATCATAAGGTGAGCTTATTCTAATGTTTCGATAATGATAAAACTAAAAATTGGTTGGTACCAGTATTGGTATTTCAAAACTGCTTAGGATCAACGTAGATGATGATGGGATGTGGATGCACCATGCTCTAGACCCATCTTGGGGTACAAGATCTTCAAAGCACAACACTCGGTTCATCGACAACCCTATAGTACTTTATCAGAAAGGTCATAAATTCTTCTCTTGAGTGCGGTTGAGGTCAATAAAACTTGATGGAAATCTTTGTTTGATAAGTTTCAAATGGATCTGATCCCACCTCAATATCACATCGGAAAGGTCTCCAAATATGTTGTTGTTTCTCTACCGGGTGCTAAGACATCGTGTGGTCTTGTTAATCACCCTTGAGACTCTAGCCTAAGTCAGAGCACACCCCAAACAAGTTCAAAGCAACTAAAGGATGCCCAAAGATGTCCTCCACCTTGGCCACCAACTTAGGAGGCAAGCGAAGTTGGAGGCTCAATCAATGTCAAGTTCGAGTCAATCTCGGATTCCAGGAGCAACCTGTAGTAAAACAAACACCTAGGTCACATACGGACTCTGTTTTTGACAATCCAGCTATGGATGGAAAGATAATTTGATAAGCTAACCAATGGAACTAGTCTCACATCAAAATTCGGTCGGAGTCAAAAAAGGAATTGTCGAAACAATTCTGCATCACCGTCTTTTGGGCCATTTGGACCTTGTAACGTGTTGGAACTCCTTAGAGACGTGAATAGAGGGTCGTTGGCCTCTCCTTAGACTATATAATATAAGTAGCCGTGCCCATGTTAGTATAATCTATCAATGAAGCCAACATTACACTCCTATTCACGTCCCAAGACAAGATTATACTCAATAAAAATGAGACTTATTGAATTACTCCCTCCTCCGTCCAATAAGGGTCTCATTCTTATTTTCTGAGAAGTCAGATTTTTAATTTTTATCAAATGTATAATAATATAATTTATAGTGCATAATAAGTATCATTAGATTGATAGTGAAAGACAAATATCCCCAACCTTTTTCATATACTACAGAACCCAAATGCTCCATCCAGTTCTTCTTGGAACAAGAACCTCATAGAGTTTTCAGGCTACCACTGTCTCCACAAGCAGTAGCCTAGTTAGAATAGGTTCAAACTCTCTTGCTGGAAAAAATAGGGGATGAATATCTGAATGACAAATGGATCTACAAATGGGGAACTTCAGGTTTTAAAGTAGTAAAGCATATATCAAACTCATTGGTAACACTGAAGCTTCCCCCCTCTTCTGGGACTCTAGTAAGCTTGGGAAGCATAAGTTTTTCTTTTGGCTTCTACCAGACATTATTTGGATATATATTTTCATTTGAATTAAAGTTAGATTGATAGTTGAATATATTTTCATAATAAGCTTATTTGGATATGTAAAAATTTCTAAAATTTTCTATAAACCTAAATAAATTTAAGAAAAATTTGACCTGCACCAAAACTCTAAAGGGCTCTCTTTTATTAGGACGAAGGGGATATTTCCTACTCCCTCTATCCCCCAAAAAGAAAAATACAATTTTCACTTCCCAAAGAGTCAAACAAGTTTAACTTTTACAGTTTTACCACCTCTATACAAGAAAGCACTAACATTTTTTATTAAATAAGTATCATTTGAATTAATTATGAAATATATTTTCATACTTGGATACATAAACCTTAATGTTATTTCCCATAAAATAGGTCAAGTTAAGAAAGTTTAACTAGTATCAAATCTAAAATTGTTTTTCTTTTTGAGTGAAGGGCGTATACCAAACCTAGCTAGTTTATTTTAACTTTTGTGTTGGCACATCACATTATATACTATTCCCTGTGTCTAAAAAAATGCAACTGTAGGTTGCGTGCCAGATAAAAATGATTCACGTTTAACTAAGTTTCTAGTAAATAATATTTACATTTAACTCCAAATCAATTTATAATGAAAATATATTTCATAATTAATCTAATGATATTTATTTTATATTAGAAATATTGATATTTTTTATCTAGAATTTGCCAAACTTAAGCTATAGTACTTTGCTAAAATTGCATTCTCTAATCGGAAATAAACAGTAGCCTGCTGTCCACAAAAGATGCTGCGAGGACCGGGGAGGACGTGCATGGACCAAAGCTGTCGCTGGCGCTGACTGCTGCGATAAGCAATCATAGCAAGGAAGGGCAAAAACAAAACCACTAAACAGTCAGTTGGTCCCTCATGTCATGTCGTGGAGGACCATGCTCCATGCATATGCATGCACAGTGATCATTGCATCGTCATTTGTGAGGTGTATCCATCGATCGGACGGTTAGGCTGAATCCTGAAAGCTAGCCTTCGTGTGATTTTTTTCTCAGAAACCCAGTATAAAATGCTAGTCTTCTCGTGTGGTTTTCTTTCCACAAAACCCAATATAAAGACGGTCACGTACACGCATGTTCACTCGTTCTTAGACCAGCTCCATAAGCCTCTTTATATCATTCCGGAGACTTTGGATAAAAACACAGCATCGAACAACTTCTTTAATTAGGTCTCTAAATATAACCACATTCTATTCCAGATTTTTTACTGAGTAGGCTACCTCACTAGCCACTAGAGCGTACACAAGATATAGAGAAGATATTGGCGGATGGAAGGATATAGAGAACAATATTTTATTTTAATGGTTCTACAACTTATGATTTAGAGAGTAAGTTTAAGAGGGACTCTTGGAGATGATCTTATAAACACGCACACACATTCTATTTCATAAGCACTTTTAAAGAACTCAGTTAGATTGAACCGACAAATCTTGAGGATACATTGTCCACCACTGAAATAGCATCATTAAATCTTAAAATAAATCTAGAAAAGATTAATATCCATGTCAAACCAAGAACTTAAATCTAAGTAAACAAGTTCCACAATAAGGACCCTAACAACTGAGTTACACTCAGTTTGCTAGCCTTTGGGTATGTTGGGTTGAGCTATGACTTCTAGAAAAACTACCGTGAGCTATGGGATGTGAAGAAGCGTTGTGAGCTAGAAAGCTAAAAGCCATTTGGTTGAACAGCTATGGCTTCTAAAAAAATTATTGTTAGCGGCCCCACATGTCACTCATGGTCCCACATGTCAATCTCTTATGTCTCCCTCGTTTTCTCTAGCGTGCTCCCGATGAAGTGCTGTTAGCCTAGGACCGCGGCCTTGGAGCGCTGCCGGCCAGCTCCCACGGGCGATGGACCGTAGCCAACCCAGGGACGTAGCCTTGGAGTGTAGCCGCGCGGGGTAAGGTTATGATGAGCACCACCGACCAGGGGTCGTAGCCCAGGATGAAAACGGATCGGATACGGACGGATATCACTGATATCATATTTGTTTTCAAATTTCTGGTCGGATTCGAATTCGAATGCGGATAGTGTCAGCCATGCCGGATAGGATACAATTGGATGTCGACATCATAAATATGCGATTTAAATATTCGGATACGGATACGGACAGATCTGAAACCCTCTAAACGGATTCGGTCTCGAATACGGTCGGAAAATATCCATACCGTTTTCATCCCTAGTCGTGGCCATGGAGCGCCGCCAACCTAGGGTAATGGAGTGCCGCACATTTCCTCTTGCCGCACGATGGAGCGCCGACGACCTAGGTGAAAGCCCTAGTTTGGTTTTGGCTAATTGATCAAACCTATTTGGACTAATCATTGCATCTAAGTGTGTGACTAGATAGGATGGTCCAATCCAAGTGAAGGAGCTAGGTGGCACTCATGGATGGAGATGGCCACATGAAATGAAGATCATGATGATGGTGTGAACACGTGATCAAGCTTCAGGACTTGGAAAAGAAGAAAGAGAAAAACAAAATGAGCTCAAGGCAAAGGTGATATCTATAGGGCCATTTTGTTTTGGTGATCAAGACACCTAGTGGGTGTGATTATATTTAGGATAGATAGTCGTACTATTAAGAGGGGAGCTCTTATTGGATAACTCGATCATCTAGTGCCACTAGGTGTTGGAAAACATGCAAATGCATTTTAGGCCTAGTGCACATTCGGTGAGAAGTGATTAACCTTTGAAAAATATTTGTGAAAATACTAACACATTTGCACATGATGGTAAAACACTTGGAGTGTTAGCATATTTGCAAAGGTGGTGAGAAAGGTGAAGAAAAGGAGGCGAAACTCGGCTTGGGGTGCTGCCACGGGGGCACTGCCACCCCTTGTCCGGTGCACTACCACCCCTGCGGCGGTGACCAGCTGGGAGGCCAAGAGCAGCGAGTTGCCCTGAAGGGCACCGCACTGTGTCTGGTGGCATTGCCACCCCTAGGGCGGTGCCCACCTAGACATGGCCAAGAAGCAGCAGAGGTGAAGGTGTCATTGGAGTGACCGGTGTTCACCACCGCGGTGAGGGCGGTGCACCGCCAAGTCACCGCCACGAGGAAGGCGGTGCCACTGCCATTTTATTCCAAAGGCTGGGGTAAATGGGGTTGGTCACCACCACGGTCACCGAAGTCCTGAGGGTGGTGCATCGCCGTTTTTGTCCAGAGGCTTGGTCTCTCAGGCAGCTGGCCAGGTGGTCACCGCCACCGTAGTGGTGGTGCCACCGTCGCCTGTCCTATTACCGCCTGACCAGTCAACTAGCCTTGTAAGTGACATGTTTCATGAGAGAAAGTCAGATTATAATAAATGTAATAATTCTATGCTAGCAGCAGCACATAATGGGGCTAAGAGTATAGAGTAGAAGTCTCATAAGTGTCAGGGAATTGGCCATAGACCTTAGAACATAGGTCTCGTAGGTCTACCTGAATCAGGAAAAAAATAACAAAATATCAAAGGGGCCAAACAAAGAGGATGAGATGCTGAAGTGAACAGGGAGGTGTCTAACCTTTGCCAAGGCAATATCACAGACATTTGTGTGGTACAGTACCTGAGGCAGTACACTCTTGCAAAACCAAATAAAAAGGAGATGAAGGCAGGTAATGGGAAATAAATAAATGGACCAAAGTAACAAAGGATGATTAGAATACCAGGACGTTGTTGCAGCATTGATAGGTCATATTCTATTAAATCATACAAATATAGAGTTGCAGATAATAATAATTTTTAGCAATAGTTCATTCCAAATTAATTAACTATGCCTAAGGGCAGAGACATTAAGCATGAGCATCGAATGATGTGGCAGCAAATATAGAAATATAACATGAATATATAACATACATGGAAACCTAAAAGCTTCATGATTCAAAGGAAACCTAAATAACTTCATAATTCAAAGGGACACTATACCTTAGAGCTACAAACCTAAATAGCTAGTGATGCAGAAACCTGTCTTTGTGGAGGATTTTATAAAGCATTTTGAAATATCAGTTTACAGCAAGGATTCTCCATGGTTTATAATCTGTAGATGAAATGCGACAGGAGGAATAATAAGAATGCTCTGATAACTTATATATAGCATGTATATAGAAACAGATCACCAAAATGCGGTGCGCCATTTTAAGAAAAGGAGGCATGAGGAAGGGAGAAACTATTCTGACTTAGCAAACATTAGCCAATGGAGAACGGTTTGTGTCATGATAGACTATACAGATCACATGACTGAGCCGAAACTAATCGAAAGATATTATGTTTGAGAACTTTGCTGGAAAGGAAAGGGTAGTACTAAGAATTAATGAAGTTTCTACATGAAAATAAATAATTTAGCATTGTCTTGTAACCATCAATTCCATGACCATAATTCATTTCCCTCAATATCTAATTCGTTCCACCTCCAGATTTGGATTAAATCCTAAACCGCTGCCTATGCTTGGCAAGGGGTTTGCCCTATCTCTCCAAATAGACAAAAATTCAGACTAACTTACTGATAAGGAGTCATCGGTACAGGGAATCTTGGAGCATCCACGATAATCCATGGAGGTGAATGAAGGTCAGCAAAGTTTGCATTGAAGTCGAAGTTGCACAGTCGAGTAAATGTCTGCATTAAGACAAAATATATATTATGTACCTTGAAAATATATTAGGTGGATTTTAGCATACACATAAGTTTCACTTTCATTTGCCTCCAGGGCATGTAGCGCTCCATAAACTGTTTGAGCCTCCACAAATTTTTGATACAGAACCATCAACTATGCATCAACTTATCCTTATTTCATAAGTTTGACAACAATTAAATGGTTGGCACTACCTAAAACAGCCCAACTATCAGTGAGAAAGATGTAGTTGCTAGAGTTGGTTGGTAATTAGCAATTTGACATGACACCAGAAAGTACCTGAGGGCCTGGCAATGAATGTAAACGAAATGTAAAAAGTTACCAGATTAGGTAAACAGTTCGTCATACGTGAATACTATGAGGAGATGAAAGTTGATTTCAAAAACCAATAGCTACATATTGAGGCAAGAGCAGATGGCTCTATGGTCAGTCCACATCATCTGTTTTGCGCAATAGACATATATAGCCATCATTGCGTCAGCTATCCAGTGACTCACTTGAATCACAAATTCATAATGTATAGCCACTTTTTACATAACCAAAAGGCAACAGAGTAAGATAATGGAATCTGATTATGGCCAGCTCAATAGTAATGTGTAAATTTAACCTTATAGCCTAGGTCCATACCTTCAGTTCAATAGAGGAAGAAAATGCATCTAGTTATTAGCACCCACCTTGCAAAATTAAAACAAAGGAAAAAGGTAACATTAGTTTTCTTTGGTGTAAACCTGAACTCAATAGTATTTTCCTTAAAAAGAAATTTTTCATCTCAACCTGTAGCATGATGCCAACTGTAACACACCATTGCTGCAAAAGATGGAGACAAAGTTAATAAAAGTGAAACGGACACCATAGGAACTGAAGTTTGATTATTATAAGGTGTAATAAGGAGATTAAAGGCTACTGCACATAACAGATCTAAGGTGGACACACCCTTCCTTCTACACCTTCCTGGCACATAACAAAGGTAGTAATTACGGTAGAGCCTGATTGTTGCACGTACCCAACTCTGAATTGACTGAAGAAAGTTAGAAATTAGGAACCCGTCACGCGGAGGCTGGTCCTGGGCAACCACGTTTTTTACATATGCAAAGCAGACAAGGTGCTGGTGGTGATGTGAACCAAATTATATACATCCTCATGATATATCTACAACAATGTAGGGAAGCATGTTACTTTTAAAACACTGAATCAGCAAATGGAAGGAGGAAATAAATACATCATCGGCAATGGAGTGTGCTCAGCAATAGAACAATAAATAAATTATGTGAGGTAAAGACATCATTGACAATGGGCTTATGGTAAGTGAGAAATGCACAAAATATAGCAACTAATGGAATCAGAAGCAATGCAATTAGCAAGTTTGATGGAATAATGAAATAATTATAATCATCGTTGCATGATTCCATTGTCTCAGTTAAAAAAAAGGCAAACACAGTAAATCAGCAGTGGAGACAAGCGGAGTCACCAGACGGAGATCAAACTGGTAAAATTTTTTTTACTAACGTGGATGGCCTGATTACTCAGCGAGAGGTTCACATTTGTAGGAGAGAAATTGCACGATTCCATTGTCTCAGTCTAAAAAAAAGAGCATCATTGCACTGCCTCCATTGTCTCAGTATATAACATGAATGAAGATACAAATAATTAATCATCACTGCACAGTAGAGGATATCAATTTTCCATATGCTGTGCACATAAGAGAAGACCAGGAGGAAACGAAGTTTAGGGTTTGGGCTATCCCCGCTGCAACAAAAAGGGGAGTATGGGGGCAAGACCATCGAAGTGAGAAGAGGGAGCTTAGAGAAGGGGAGGGGGCAGAAGGGAAGATAGCGCACGCCAGAGTTTAGGGTTTGGCCCAACCGGCATGGCAGCGGGCGGCGCTGCCTGTAGCACCACAACAAAGCGGAGGGAGGCGGAGCACCAGTAGCACAGACGCAGGAGGCAGTGGCCGCTCCTAGGTCGCCCGCGGTGCGGCGCCGCCCGAGCTGTGCTGGGAGCAATAGAGAGAGAGAGGGGAACGGGAGGGTACAGACGGAGAGGGTACAGACCCACCAGTGGAGGGGGCGGTCGCGGCCACCGGCGGTGGGTGGCTGCGCCGGCCAGCCCCCACACAGGGCTGACGCCACCGGCGCCACGCCGTGCCGCGCGCGCTGGCCGCGGCACACCATGCCGCGGGGCCTGCCCATATGAGCAAGGTTCTGGGATTCGACCGAATTAGTCCGAATTTCGGCGAAATTCGTCCATTTCGGTGAGGTCCGAAACGAATTTTACGCACCGCATTTCGAAAATTCACCGAATTGAGTCCGAAATTCATCCGAATTTTCCCGAAATTCGCCCAATTTGGTTGGGACCGAATTTTTTTCCAAAACAAATCCCAAAACCTTGCATGCGAGCGGTGGGAGGAAGGGAGGGGGAGCCGGGGGCCGACCGCAGCGGGCGCGCCATCGCCGGAGGAGGAGGAGACCAGGAGCAGGCGCGGCGTCGCCGGAGGAGGAGGGCGAGCGACGTGACCTCGGCTGAGACGGAGAGGGCGAGAGAAGCTGTTTTTTTTCGGTGGAGGGAGCAACGGTTCTGGAAGGAGATATTATTGGCTGCACCACTGGGAGTCTAACACGGGGAAAACATAGTAACTCACCGGTGGAGACAACCGGAGCCACCGGATGGAGATCAAACGGGTAAAAATTTTTTTGCTAACGTGGATAGCGTGGTTGATCGGCGACTGGTTCATCTTTGTAGGGTTTTAATAACAAAAGGTGATGGCCAAAATTGTCGACACGTTGAAGGCTCGCCACATTCATTAGGGAAGGAACGTACATTTTTGGTGCACTCCCATGTTTTGGTACAGTCAAAAACTCGCTGTGGATCGCGTGCCATCGTGGCTCCTTAAACATTCTAAGTAGATATTGTTCCGTTCTAAGTCGCAAAAGACAAAGATATCTGGTAATTTTAATATGTTTATGTTTTTAAAACTATAAATGTAAAAGATTTATAAATTCTGGCTCAGAAAAGTAAAATAATTTAAGTTTGTTTGACCAGAGGGAGGGATTAGTAAAGAAGGGAAAAAAATAAAATGAATGATATGAACACGTTGGGACCTCCTATCTATATTATTTTTTTTGAGTCCAACATTCTTGTAGCACGGCACCTGTGGCCCAAGATGGCCCATTTGTGGGGAGCAACTTGGCCCACGGGTGTAGAAGTTTTGTTTTCCTCCTGCTTTTCATTAATTCTTTTATTTTTCAGCATCGTTTTTTTTCTTTTTTTTAGTCCTTATGATTAGTAATACATTGGATTACTACATAAATCTAACACTTCAAATTAATATTAACTAGAAGCATAGATCACGCGTTGCTGCGGGAACTACGTATGATTTAAAATGAATGAGAGTATACATAATTAATATGTAAAGGTATAAACTATTATAAATTAATGCTAGTGAATGACGTGGCATCTTAAGACAACGAAATGGTTGTGTTTTTGCTGATGTGTACATTACAACTGCATGTGCTAATATATTTTAATTGCATACTTCATCTGTTTCAAATTATAAGACACTATAGTTTTTTTAGATTCATAACTTTTAATACGTTTGAACTTATCAGCCAGAATGAGTCAGCCATTCAGCAGTGTTTTTCTCTCACAACACATCAGCATCAGCATCAGCCGCTTTTACAGCCAGCCGAGCAGGGCCAATTATGTTTAAATACATAGTAAAAGTTAGTAAAAACTATGAATCTAGAAACGCCAAAATGTCTTATAGTTTGGGACGGAGGCAGTGTAATAGTGCATTATTAAAGTGGACAGCTTGCATTGTATGTTAAGATACATTGTCAGTGAGGTTTAGTAAGATAATGCCACTTGAGTGCGAGCGCCCAGCGCCTTGGCGGACGCTGCCACCCAGCCTCTCACAATCTCACTGCATTCTCACCCGATTGGGAAGCTAGCTGAAAGTGGCTGTGGGCCGAAACCGATGTTCCTTCAACCCTATTTTTTTTTTTAGCGATCGGGTCTAAGCCCGTTTTTCATATTAAACAGATAGGAAGTTTGAAAAGGTTACAACAGTATCTCTATTCTTGTATAATAAGAGGTTTTATCTAGTTGTTAGCAATAAACTGAAAAGAAAAACTGTTGGTCCATACACAAATTCACACTTTCGTGTTTAAAGAAGTCCAAGACTTATATGGTAATTGTATTATTAAATCTAGGATTTATATTGTTTAATAATACAATTCTGTCCATAAAAGGATAAATTTCGCATAAACTAGCGGCGTGCCTAGCGCCGGGACGTCCGAACGCTAGCCCCTGTCCAGACGTCCACGCCTGCCCGGCTACGTTGTCCAACCTGACTGCTGCGCCTCACCTCCTCTTGTGTGCCCGCCCCAGCACCGAGCACCCACCCGCACTCCCTGCTCACTCAGTCTTGCATGCACCAGCAACGCCCTCTCTCTACTGCATGCAACTGTAGGAGTGGCAGCAATTTCTCCTCTGCATGCACGGTTCCCAAGCTCCACTCATGAAGAATGGAACGGCGTCCGCCCTGCATGCAACTGTTGCGGCTGCACGCTTGCCCCTGTATGCCGCAGTGCATGCATGTCGTGCACGTACGCATGTAGCTGGGCGCCATATGCCTGTTGATGCGCATGCAGGTGGGGACCACCCATGCCCGTTTCGCTTGTCGTGCACGTGGGGACCGCTACGTCCGTGGGGACCGCCTCTGCATGCGTCCGCTTCCTACGCCTGCTAATATTGCAACATGAAGCACTTCTGCACATACATCCGAAACAGGTGAAACATTTATGAACATATGTTTGCAATATATGTGTCTAGCAGCTACAACATCCAGATAAACACACTTGTAATATAAGTTTGAAACAAATAAAATGTTTGAAAACATACACTTGCAACATACGTATATGTTCATTGCAACATATGCAACATCCAGATAAAACATTTACAACATATGTTTAAAACCAATGAAACATTTGAAATATACACTCGCAACATACGTGTATAGTCGTTGTAACATATGCAACACCATAGCCACCGGCGCCACGCCGTGCCGCGCGCGCTGGCCGCGGCACACCATGCCGCGGGGCCTGCCCATATGAGCAAGGTTCTGGGATTCGACCGAATTAGTCCGAATTTCGGCGAAATTCGTCCATTTCGGTGAGGTCCGAAACGAATTTTACGCTCCGCATTTCGAAAATTCACCGAATTGAGTCCGAAATTCATCCAAATTTTCCCGAAATTCGCCCAATTTGGTTGGGACCGAATTTTTTTCCAAAACGAATCCCAAAACCTTGCATGCGAGCGGTGGGAGGAAGGGAGGGGGGAGCCGGGGGCCGACCGCAGCGGGCGCGCCATCGCCGGAGGAGGAGGAGACCAGGAGCAGGCGCGGCGTCGCCGGAGGAGGAGGGCGAGCGACGTGACCTCGGCTGAGACGGAGAGGGCGAGAGAAGCTGTTTTTTTTTTCAGTGGAGGGAGCAACGGTTCTGGAAGGAGATATTATTGGCTGCACCACTGGGAGTCTAACACGGGGAAAACATAGTAACTCACCGGTGGAGACAACCGGAGCCACCGGATGGAGATCAAACGGGTAAAAAATTTTTTGCTAACGTGGATAGCGTGGTTGATCGGCGACTGGTTCATCTTTGTAGGGTTTTAATAACAAAAGGTGATGGCCAAAATTGTCGACACGTTGAAGGCTCGCCACATTCATTAGGGAAGGAACGTACATTTTTGGTGCACTCCCATGTTTTGGTACAGTCAAAAACTCGCTGTGGATCGCGTGCCATCGTGGCTCCTTAAACATTCTAAGTAGATATTGTTCCGTTCTAAGTCGCAAAAGACAAAGATATCTGGTAATTTTAAGATGTTTATGTTTTTAAAACTATAAATGTAAAAGATTTATAAATTCGGGCTCAGAAAAGTAAAATAATTTAAGTTTGTTTGACCAGAGGGAGGGATTAGTAAAGAAGGGAAAAAATAAAATGAATGATATGAACACGTTGGGACCTCCTATCTATATTATTTTTTTTGAGTCCAACATTCTTGTAGCACGGCACCTGTGGCCCAAGATGGCCCATTTGTGGGGAGCAACATGGCCCACGGGTGTAGAAGTTTTGTTTTCCTCCTGCTTTTCATTAATTCTTTTATTTTTCAGCATCGTTTTTTTTCTTTTTTTAGTCCTTATGATTAGTAATACATTGGATTACTACATAAATCTAACACTTCAAATTAATATTAACTAGAAGCATAGATCACGCGTTGCTGCGGGAACTACGTATGATTTAAAATGAATGAGAGTATACATAATTAATATGTAAAGGTATAAACTATTATAAATTAATGCTAGTGAATGACGTGGCATCTTAAGACAACGAAATGGTTGTGTTTTTGCTGATGTGTACATTAAAACTGCATGTGCTAATATATTTTAATTGCATACTCCATCCGTTTCAAATTATAAGACACTATAGTTTTTTTAGATTCATAACTTTTAATACGTTTGAACTTATCAGCCAGAATGAGTCAGCCATTCAGCAGTGTTTTTCTCTCACAACACATCAGCATCAGCATCAGCATCAGCCGCTTTTACAGCCAGCCGAACAGGGCCAATTATGTTTAAATACATAGTAAAAGTTAGTAAAAACTATGAATCTAGAAACGCCAAAATGTCTTATAGTTTGGGACAGAGGCAGTGTAATAGTGCATTATTAAAGTAGACAACTTGCATTGTATGTTAAGATACATTGTTTTTTTCGCGACCGAGGAATATAGCCCGTTTTTCATTAAGAGGAGTGAATTACAAGTCAGCTATGAGAGAACCCTCATAGCGCAGGTTACAAACCACTAAAATAGTAATGAGTAACCTGGAATAAACATAGGAACAATAAAAAATACAGAAGAGAGAGCGACTGCCCTCAACACCCAAGACCTACAACTATGCCTGCAAAACAACGTCCCAAAGGTCATGAACACAGAAGACCGTCCAGCAGCTACGGCGGCAAAGCATCCGCCAACGAACCAAACGACGGTAAAGCATCCGCCAACGAACGAAATGGCAGCAAAGCATCCGCCAACGAACAGAAGAAAACCACTACGGAAAAGCACTTGTAGCGGTGAAGGGCCAGGTCACTCTCGGCAGCAAAGCACCTGCTAGAGAGGAGGCTGACGACATGGCGGCAAAGCATCCTCCAACGAACGAAACGGCGGCAAAGCATCCGCCAATGAACCAAACGGTGGCAAAGCATCCACCGAGGAGAAGTAGTAGCGGCAAAGCATTCGCTACGATAACCAGCGACAGCAAACCGGACAAGGTCAAGAGCTGCAGGACAAACCAATGTGAGTAGAAATGAAGCACAATAGGCATAGTGAGGGACTCCATAGGGGACCGACAGCAGGGAGTGGACCGATTCTTCAACGACGCCTTGTAGAAGGGGAGGACGCCCATAGAAGCGACTATGGATGCGTCATCGCTGGCCTTAGAGGCCATCTAAGGAAGGGCTTTCGCCCAGAATCCGGCACTGGTGGCACAGAAGCATGGGCTCAGAAAACGACGCCCCCAGGAGGGTACGTGGCGCCAAGACGTCACCGTCGTCCGCCCGACCACTGCCGGGCTAGGCTTTCGCCCGGAGCTTCATGTCGGCCACCACCACAGGCCGCCCACATGCTGGCACCCCACGACGCGCGCCGGGCAGATCCGGGCAGTGAAACCGCCGCGCCGCAGAAACCACAACCCACCTGGCCAGCCGCCGGCAGCCGGCTGCAGGCAGCTGCTGGGCCGTCCAGGGTCACCCGCCGTGGGGGAGTGGCCTAGGTCAACGCCGGCACTCAGAGGAAGAAGCTCCCCGCCGTGACGCTGCAGGTCCACGTGCACCAGGCGTTCACCAAAGTCGATGCCTAGTGGGTGTGTCGAGTCATCGCTGCCGGTAGGTAGTCAGCCACGCAGTTGGCGTCGTCGGTGGAGGAGAGGCCGTAGCAGCCGGTGGCGCCGCCGATGGAGATGAGCACCCTGATGCTCAGCGACTGGCAGGTCAGGGACCGGCCCCCCACCGGCCGCACGGACGCCGCCACCAAACGTCGAGGCGTGGTAGGCGAACACCGGATGGTGGATCCGGCCACAAGGGGCCCGGATCCGGCCGGCCAGACGCCCGCCTCCGACCTGAGGCTGAGGGCCCGCGACACCATCAACCGCCGGCACGACGCCACTAGCCAGAGAAAGCGGGGGGGGGGGCCTAGGCGCCACCAGATGGCGGATCCGGCCCCAAGGGGCCCAGATCCGGCCGGCCTGACGCCTGCCGCCGCCGTCGATGCCGCAGGTGGAGTGGGTGGAGGGTGGGGTAGAAGAGGAGTGGTGGGGAGGAAGGGAAGAGGTGCGGACAGATGCCGTTTTTGGGCGCCGCCACTGGCCGCCGCCGCCGCACGCCGGAGGGCGACGACGGCGGCCGGGGGGAGGCCGGGGGAGGGGGAATTCGGCGCCGGCGATGGGGGCCCCGAGTCGCCCGTTGTGGGGGGCGCTCGGGGGAGGGGTCGGTTTGGTCCAGGACGAGCCTATTTGAGTGCATTGTCAGTGAGGTTTGGTAAGATAATGCCACTTGAGTGCGAGCGCCCAGCGCCTTGGCGGACGCTGCCACCCAGCCTCTCACAATCTCACTGCATCCTCACCCGATTGGGAAGCTAGCTGAAAGTGGCTGTGGGCCGAAACCGATGTTCCTTCAACCCTATTTTTTTTAGCGATCGGGTCTAAGCCCGTTTTTCATATTAAACAGATAGGAAGTTTGAAAAGGTTACAACAGTATCTCTATTCTTGTATAATAAGAGGTTTTATCTAGTTGTTAGCAATAAACTGAAAAGAAAAACTGTTGGTCCATACACAAATTCACACTTTCGTGTTTAAAGAAGTCCAAGACTTATATGGTAATTGTATTATTAAATCTAGGATTTATATTGTTTAATAATACAATTCTGTCCATAAAAGGATAAATTTCGCATAAACTAGCGGCGTGCCTAGCGCCAGGACGTCCGAACGCTAGCCCCTGTCCAGACGTCTGCGCCTGCCCGGCTACGTTGTCCAACCTGACTGCTGCGCCTCACCTCCTCTTGTGTGCCCGCCCCAGCACCGAGCACCCACCCGCACTCCCTGCTCACTCAGTCTTGCATGCACCAGCAACGCCCTCTCTCTACTGCATGCAACTGTAGGAGTGGCAACAATTTCTCCTCTGCATGCACGGTTCCCAAGCTCCACTCATGAAGAATGGAACGGCGCCCGCCCTGCATGCAACTGTTGCGGCTGCACGCTTGCCCCTGTATGCCGCAGTGCCTGCATGTCGTGCACGTACGCATGTAGCTGGGCGCCATATGCCTGCTGATGCGCATGCAGGTGGGGACCACCCATGCCTGTTTCGCTTGTCGTGCACGTGGGGACCGCTACGTCCGTGGGGACCGCCTCTGCATGCGTCTGCTTCCTACGCCTGCTAATGTTGCAACATGAAGCACTTCTGCACATACGTCTGAAACAGGTGAAACATTTATGAACATATGTTTGCAATATATGTGTCTAGCAGCTACAACATCCAGATAAACGCACTTGTAATATAAGTTTGAAATAAATAAAATGTTTGAAAACATACACTTGCAACATACGTATATGTTTATGGCAACATATGCAACATCCAGATAAAACATTTGCAACATATGTTTAAAACCAATAAAACATTTGAAACATACACTCGCAACATACGTGTATAGTCGTTGTAACATATGCAACACCATATCTACTTTTGCAACATTTAGATGAAACATATGCAACGTACATCTGAAACGCATAAAACACAAGGTTGCAGCATGTGCTCATCTATTTGCTGCCATCCAATGGAGGCTAGTTGATACGAAGTGGGGGAGCGCAGCGCGAGTGGCGTGGTGGCACGAGGTGCAAGGCGTGGACGACGCACGCCACACGAGGCAAGAGGCACGAGGCACGAGGCGCGGGGCGCGCGTGGCGCGAGGCAGGTCCGGTCCGAGGCGCACTCGCGCAGGGGCATACGGCGCGTGAGGCGGAGCTGGCGTGAGGCGCAGGGCCACGCGGCGTGAGGCGGGTCCGTCCTGTCCGTCTGGTCGGACAAAAAGGTCAACACAGTCAATATTGCCATTCGTTTCATTTTCGGCCCACTGACCGCTGCGCGCGACGACTAGTCGACTACACCGGCTGCCATGAAAGTCGATGAATATCTGCACTGTCCCGCTCATGGTGCTCTCGATCCTTATCGTCGGAAGAATCCGTCGATTCCGATCCTCGCACCATCTCTGTCTCGAAGGTATATGTATCTCCTCCACGCAGGCACGGAGCTAGTAGGCTACATGTCGATCGGATAGACCTAATTAAAGAAGTCGTCGTAGTTGATTGATTCAGAGATGAGATGCGATGCCGCGGCCTGCCGGCGCAGCAAACGATCCATGTTCATCCACCCATTCGATCGTCTCTCTCTCTCTCTCTCTCTCTCTGATCTGTATCCCGTCCCTGATGCGAGATGCTAGTTGCTGTTGAGCAGCATCGTCGTCCTCTGTATATCTTCAGCCTGAAAACACATGCATGCTGCTGCCTGCAGGCCTGATGTAGATGATTCTTTGCATCGTCCATCTTGATCTTCTCCTCCGTACGTGTTCCCTTTTGTTTTTATCTCTCTCCAAACAAAAAAGAGAATAATGGGAGCTTTAACGAGTTTGCATCTTTTGATTCTTGGCCTTTCTTTGGATTTTTGGGCGTGCGCTGCGTACGACATGTGTCTGTTTCGCCGTTCACAAGATGACTGCTCACCTCTCATATAGGGCACCCGCACCCCACCCACAGATTCTTTAAGAGACGATTATTCGTTCATTGTACGACGACACTGCACCTGTAGTAGGTATGGTAGCTAGCTCAACTGGTTACAGATTCTCTTGTCTGCATTCATGAATGTTGTTCTCCTCGATTCGATTCGATCAGGAGACCGGAGGTAATGCAGCGGGGTCCCAAGCTCGCCAAATCATCGAGCACATGCATCTTGTATTGCTAGAGTACTGCGCTGCGGCTTAGTCTAATTTGAAAGGACATTTTTTTTCCTAAGATTTCCTTTCTTGTCAAGTACGGAGTAGTCATTACCATCAATTAGAGTACTTCTGCATCATCACCACTACTGCATAGCTGGTTTTCGCCAACGGCAATTTCATTGTCGGTTTTATTAAGGGGTGTTTGGGACTACTTTACTTTATGGTTTTCAGCTCCGCACCACTTTTTTTTAGCTGAATAGATTCAACTCCATGCACTCTGCTCAAGGGAAAAAATGTAGAGTTACGAGAGAACCTAAAGGGTTGCTACACAAACTCTAGGTTTTTTTGAGCTGCTCCACAGTAGAGTATGTGGAGCAGAGTTCGTGGAGTAGTCCTAAACACGTCCTAAAAACATTTGGTGAAAATGATCAGTTCGTATTGCGAACCAAAGGTTAAAATCATCAGCATTTTCACAATTGGATCATTACACGAACTATTGGTGAAAATTATTTTCCAACCACTGCTGATACCCTAACCCTTGGTCTTCTCATTTCTCTCCCTCATCAGCCTCCTCATCCTCTTCTCTTGGCATCACCCCCACCACTACCGGAAACAGTATCTTTGCGGAGCGTCATATGCTTTCCCGAGCGCCAAATATCGGGCGCTCGGCAAAGAATCCTTTGCCGAGAGCCTGCGCTCGGCAAAGATTGGCTCTCGGCAAATCCAAGTTTTGCCGAGAGCTCGACGCTCGGCAAATATTGGCTCTCGGCAAAGCCAAACTTTGCCGAGAGCTCGACTCTCGGTAAACAAAAAATCTCGGCAAAGCCTCAACCCCCACAAACGGCACCCTTACGCCGTCATCTTTGCCGAGAGCCTGCTGTTAGGCTCTCGGCAATTTTTTTTTGGATTTTTGGTCCTAAATTTTTTGTGCAGCCTTGCTACAGTACTATAAGCCAAAATTTGAAATTTGGTGTATTTTCCATCCCTCTTGCTATATTTCATGTATTTTTTTTCATTTTCTTGATTTTTTCCGCAAGACGCACATTTGTACTGCAAGTGCATGAAATAATGAATCTCAGCGATTCAAAAAATTATATTAATTCTTCCGAGGGTATTTCGACGCCGTATCTAGGGACAAATGCGGAAACTCGACCATCTCGTGCACGCGACATGGCGACCAAGTTGCGTGAGATTTGATTTAAAAATAAATAAAATGTGAATGGAGTCGGAAAATCATGAAAATGGACGGCAGACCTTGACATCGCATGTAGAAGCTATAAATTTTTTTTGAAAATGTTTGAAGCAAGTTGTGCCGCAAGATGGTTGAAACCCTTAGATCTCCACATGTGATAACAAGATATCGCATGCAGAGATCTCAGGGTTTCAACCATCTTGTGTCACAACTTGCTTCAAACATGTTCAAATTTTTTTATAGCTTCTACATGCGATGTCAAGGCCTCCCGTCTATTTTCATGATTTTCCGACTCCGTTCACATTTTATATATTTTTAAATCAAATCTCACGCAACTTGGTCGCCATGTCGCGTGCACGAGATGGTCGAGTTTCCGTGTTTGTCCCGAGATACGACGTCGAAATACCCTCGGAAGCATGAATATTATTTTTTGAATCGCTAAGATTCATTATTTCATGCACCTGCAGTTCAAATGTGCGCCTTGCGGGAAAAATAAAGAAAATAAAGAAAATGTGCGAAATATAGCAAGATGCATGGAAAATACACCAAATTTCAAATATGGCCACCTAGTACTATATCAAGGCTGCAGGAAAAAATTAGGAGCAAAAATAAAAAAAATATATATATTTTACCGAGAGCCTCCTAAAGCTCTCGGCAAAGAGGATCTTTGCCGAGAGCCTGGGCTTGGGGGCTCTCGGCAAAGAAAATCAAAAAAATAAAAACTCTTTGCCGAGAGCTGACTGACCTAGCTCTCGGCAAAGAACGCCGGCAAATAAAATAAAAAAAAGAACCTCTTTGCCGAGAGCCAGGGCTGGGGCTCTCGGCAAAGAAAATAAAAAAAAAGAAAAACTCTTTGCCGAGAGCCGTCTGATCTAGCTCTCGGCAAAGGGGTTCGTACATTTAAAAAAAACCCGCCCCTCTCACCCCTCACACACGCGCCCCTCTGCCCTCACCCGACCGGACGCCCCTCACCCGACCCGCCGCCGCCCGGCCACGCCCCCGCCCCTGCCCCCGCGCCGGCGCCACCGCGCCCCCGCACGTCCGCTCCCCCGCCCGGCCACGCCCCCGCACGTCCGCTCCCCCGCCCCCGCCCGAGCGCGCCCCCGCCCCTAGCCGTCCCCCGCCCGGCCACGCCGCGGCTGTGCAGCCGGCCCCGCGTCGCCGCTTCACCGCCCGTCCGACCGGTTGGAGAGGAGGCCGAGAGGGGGAGTAGGTGGAGGAGAAGGAGAATAGGAGGTGGAAGAAGAGGGGGAGGAGGAGCTCGCCCCGGCCGTCCAAGATCCGGTGGAGGAGGGAGGAGGAGCTCGCCGCGGACCTCGCGTCGTCCCCACAGCCGTCACCGTCCGCTCACCGGCAAAGGTATACCCTTCCCTGCATAACGTCTGTTCCTATATCCAATGGCTACTACAGTCTCTAAAAGCTGCACTGCATAAAGACATGTAAAAAACACCAGCAGCTAAGTCCTCATGCATCCTGTACACTGCTACTGGAGCTAGCTAGCAAGCTCTGGACTCTGGACGGGATTCAATGTATCAAGAAGCTAGCCCCATTGCAAGACTGATCAGATTTGAACAAAGTAAAGTAAAACAGTTTCTGCCCAGGCCAATTGATCAATCATTACTTCTAAGATGCATGGAACAATTAATCCACATCAAATACCATGAAATTCTTGCATTGCTAGCTCATTCATATCTCCTAGCTCGTTAAATAGTACTGTAGCTAGCTAGCTACACGACCATCATCCTCACAATTGCAAATTAAAGATCCAATCCAACGGAGAATTGAAAGAGATAGAGGAAGATCATCTTTGGATGGATATATAAAAAGAAAATGAAAGGCATTGGTTGCTTGATGAGGGAAGCCATTGGGGAAGTACAAATTGGACGGGCTCCCTCCTCGGCCGCCGCCGCCGCCGCTCCCTTTCCTGGCCTCGCCGGCCACCGCTCCCTTTCCTGGTACATGAGCGTGGAGTTCATGGTAAGGCTCACCAAGCTGTCGTCGGCGGCGTCGCCCCTCGGGAAGCTCCCGCCGCCGTCGCTTCCTCCTCCCCTGGCGTCGCTGGTACCGGTACCGGCGCCGTCGTCGCGCGTGGCCACCATCACCGCGGACTGCACGAGCTCGAGGCAGAGCCTGAGCTTGTTGGGCTCGATGTGCGTGAGCCCCGGCACGGCGCCCTTGAAGAGGAACTCGGAGGTGAGGCTGCGGAGCACGTCGAGCGGGGTGACGCCGTCGAGCGTCCGGGCGTTGGGGTCGGCGTGGTGGTCGAGGAGCACGGAGACCATGTCGGGGGACACCATCTTGGCCGCCAGGTGCAGCGCCGTCTTCCCCGCGGGCCCAGCGTGGGAGTTGACGTCAGCGGCGCCGAGCTCCAGCAGCGCCTTGACGACGTCGCGCCCACAGTGCTGGACGGAGTAGTGCACGGCCAGGGCGTCGTCGAGGTCCAGCCCTTTGCCCATCACCATCAGCTTGACAAGCTCGATGTCGGCGGCGTCGAGCGCGCGCCTCATGCGCCGGATCCTGTGGTCGCGGTCGGCCGCCGACGACACCGCATTGATGGGGAGGTAGTGGTGGGTGAGGAACGGCGAGCGCGGCCCGCCGCCAGTGGAGACGGCGATGGGGAGTTAGATGTTAGTTAACGGTGAGCCTTTAGAATATCTGATCCACCATTTCTGACTCAAAAGGATCATGCTTGTTTTAGTTTGGCTGAATTCATTGCTATGCAAGGTGCCAGTCTTGCAACCATGAAATTTACTTTGTCAGAAGTTGCCAGAATTCATGACCAACATTGCTTTGTCACAGCCAAATGAATTTAGCAAATCGTCAGAAGTCAGAACTTGTAGGCACATACAATTTGCTGACAATGACATGCAAACTCAAAATAAAAACAGCAGCGAGTATAATTATATGTAGTTGCAGGATCATCCACTGCGGGTCTGCCTGCACCGCTTCACCTCGCCACTGCACCGACTCGTCACTGCGCCGCTAGCCTGACTCCGCCACCACCCTAGGTATAAATAACCTCTCCTCCCGGATAAGGGTTGTAGGTCATGAACCCAGTTAGGCGTCTCCCGTCCGAAAGAGATACGGTTGGAGGTATGCAGATCTCTGCATGTCGATAACTGTATCTGTTTCGGATTGTCCATGTTACTTGGACAGCTCGCGGATGCGTAGATGAGGCTAGCTCCCATGGTCTGCCCTGATTCGAGACGGAGTTTCGGCATCACCTCCCTGTTGTTCTCCGGATACACACTCTCCCTACAGGGACGTGTATCGGGAGAACAGCGGGGAGGTGCTGCCGAAATTCTGTCTTAGGTTGGGGTAGACAATGGGAACTGGCCTCGTCTACGCATCCGCGGGTGGGATTAGGACCTATCCTCACCTATTAGATGACAATAGGATGTAAGTACTTGGATGTAGATGTAAGTACTCGGATGGATGACAGTAGGATGGATGACCGTCAGTGGATGTACACGGGCCGCAGAAGCAAGAGTGATTTCAGTGATGAATGGTTGCACAAGACAAATACTTTCTTGAACCATGCATTTGGCCCGGCTCGGTGAGGAGAGATGAAAGTATTGTGCCCGTGCAGCAGATGTGGGAACCGGAGAAGGCAAGACAAGGAGAACATGGGTAAACATCTTTTGAACCATGGATTCACGCCAGACTACACCCGGTGGATCTACCATGGTGAAGTACATCATTTGAGAGAGGAGGCGGTGCGACCACGTCTGCAGGACTTTGATGCTGATGCTGGGGTAGCAGACCTGTTAGATGACTTCCAACAAGCACAGTACGCTGCAGGACGTACGGAGGAGGAGATGGAGAAGACCGCAAAGGCGTTCTACGACATGATGTCTTCAGCACAGAAACCCCTTCATGATCGGACAACGGTTTCTCAACTGGATGCCATTGGCCATGTGATGGGGTTCAAGTCCCAGTTCAACCTGAGTCGAGAAGCGTTCGATGGTATGTTGGCCCTATTTGGTAGCATGATTCCGGACAGCCACATATTGCCAAAGAGCATGTACGAGTCACAGAAACTACTTCGTGCACTGAAGATGCCGTATGAGCAGATACATGCATGTCCAAATGGGTGCGTCCTCTTCAGAAAAGATCTCAAGGATGCAGGTTACTGTCCGAAGTGTAAAGCGTCGAGATACATGGAGGTAGACGATGGTGAAGGCCTGAAGAGATAACTTTCTATCCCCATGAAAGTCCTGCGTTACCTGCCATTCACACCGAGGATCCAACGTCTCTACATGACCGAGGAATCCGCGAAACAGATGAGATGGCACAAACAGGGCACACGATACAATCCTAAGAAGATGGTACGTCCCGCCGATGGTGAAGCATGGGTCCACTTTGATCGTATTCATCATGACAAAAGTAGAGAGGCTCGTAATGTTTGTGTTGCGTTTGCTACAGACGGTTTCAACCCCTATGGACTCATGGCTGCCCCCTACACCTGTTGGCCCGTCTTCATTATCCCCCTCAATCTTCCCCCTGGCGTCCTATTTCAACGTCATACTGTCTTCTTGTCGTTGATAATTTCTGGACACCCGGGGAATAACATGGGTGTGTACATGGAGCCTCTGATTGATGAATTGGAAACTGCTTGGAACGAAGGGGTATTGACATACGACCGAGCTTCAAGGTCAAACTTCACAATGCATATCTGGTACTAGTACTCACTGCATGACTACCTGGCATATGGGATATTCTGTGCCTGGTGTGTCCACGGCAAGTTCTCATGCCTGGTTTGCAAGACAACTATGAGATTTATCTGGTTGAAGAAGGGTGGCAAGTATTCGGCGTTTGACCAACATCGACAATTCCTGCCTCTTGACCATCCTTTCAAACAAGACACCAAGAACTTCACTAAAGGGGTCGTGGTGACAGATCCTCCACCCCGGATGCTGACCGGTGCCGAGGTTCATGCTCAAATAGATGCTCTCAAGTTCAATGAAAGAGACGGTCGTTTTGCGGGGTATGGTAAGGAACATATGTGGACGCATAAGTCAGGCTTGGAAAGGCTCCCCTATTACAATGACCTTCTTCTGCCACATAATATTGATGTAATGTACACTGAAAAGAACATCACCGAGGCACTTTGGGGAACACTCATGGACACTGAAAAGTCCAAGGACAACCCTAAGGCTAGATTAGACCTGGCACTCTTGTGCGATAGACCAAAGCAAGAGATGCGGTCTCCTCAACCCGGCAGGAGATGGACACGGCCCAAGGCTGATTTCATCTTGAGCAGGCCACAAAGGAAAGAAATACTTCAATGGATCCAGACATTGACGTTCCCTGATGGATATGCAGCGAATCTGAGGAGAGGAGTCAACTTATCTAGTCTGTGAGTCCTAGGAATGAAGAGTCATGACTTCCACGTATGGATCGAGCGCCTTCTTCTGGCGATGGTTCGAGGCTATGTTCCTGAGCCTATGTGGGTTGTCCTGGCAGAGTTGAGCTATTTGTTCCACAAACTTTGTGCCAAGGAGATATCTCGGTCCATCATTGCTGACTTGGAGAAAGCTACACCTGTGTTGATCTGTAAGCTGGAGAAGATCTTTCCACCAGGCTTCTTCACTCCGATGTTGCATTTGATCGTACACCTCCCTAATGAGGTTCGAATGGGAGGGCCTGTGCATTGCCGTTGGTGCTATCCAGTCGAGAGAAATCTGAAGACTCTTCGCAAGAAATGTAGAAACAAAGCCAAAATTGAGGCTTCCATTGCAGAGGCATTCATTCTAGAGGAGGTGTCAAACTTCACTGAACAATACTACTCCGAGAACCTTCCTAGCGTGCATAATGCACCCCTCGTTACAATGCTGGAGAAAATGAATCGAGTCTTAGCCTTTTCCGAGGCCAGCAAGGCGCGACAAGTGGATCCACAGTTAAGCAGTTGAACTATGAAGAGTGGCGAAAGATCATGCTATACGTGCTTACCAACCTTGATGAGGTGCAGCCGTACATGGGGTAAGTTCTCAACTATGTTCATTCAATTCGCCGACACTATTCTGTATCAAACACCCTTGTTTTTCTTCCGTACAGGGAATTTCTTCATCAATTCTGGAATGGGCCAAGGCCTCCTTCTGACCCGATAGCCGAAACCCTAATTGCAAACGGGGCGGGGCAAGGGAGGCCTGATTTCATTTCTTGGTTTCGACAGAAGGTCCTGTCCAACCGAGGTCATACTTAGTCCGATATTCCAACTGGCTCCTACGTTTGGACTTAATAACGTTATACCTTGCTTCACCTTGCAGGCTCAGACCGATGCGTCTATGAGTCAAGAGCTGAGACAGGTTGCAAACGGCTTTGACCGTAGGGTCAAGTCATTTAACGGTTACGACGTGAATGGATATCGCTTCCACACAGCGATATACAAGCAGAGTCGGCCCAATCGGAAAACCACAAACAACGGAGTTTGTACTCCAGGCAATGACAACCGTGACTACTATGGAAGAATTGAAGAAATATATGAACTTTCATTTCACGGTGACAAGCCTCTGAATCCTGTAATATTCAAATGCCATTGGTTCGACCCTGGAGTAACGAGGCTCACACCAAATCTTGGGCTAGTTGAAATTTGATAGGATTCTGTCTATCCAGGAGCCGATGTGTATATTGTGGCTCAACAGGCCACGCAGGTTTATTACACACCATATGCGTGCAAAAGCAAAGAGCATATCTTGGGTTGGTATATTGTGCACAAGATATCGCCACATGCTAAACTACCTCTCCCCAACGATGAGGATTATAACTTCAACACAAACACGTATGATGGGGAGTTCTTTCAAGAAGCTGGGCTACAAGGGACGTTCACGATAGACTTAACCGAAGCGATGGAAATGGAAGTAGAGAATGATGACGAGGACGCTGGGGATGAGGTGGTAAATGAGAAGGACATACAAATGCTAGAACGATTCCTTTTAGGCGAAGCAAATGAAGACAACCTCCCGTCTTCGGATACTGAGGAGTACTTAGATATGGTTGACAGCGATGATGACACTTATGCTCCGGCTAATCCTGATGATGCAGATTATTTCTAATTCACGTAATATTATGTTATATTCTACTCCTGTTATGTTTTTTCTTAGGATCTAGGGTTTTATTTATTTTGCATATATTTCATTATGTTATTTCTAATACAATATTGTTTGTTCTGTTTAAATGCAGGAGGTCGAGCCAAGATGCCAAGCGAACGTCAGAGGTCGATGAGCTCCCTGTATCGGGCCTCGCAGGACGACGGGCCATCTCAGCAAAGGAGGGGTCGCCGCCGGAGGGAGCCGACTCCACCGGAGGACGAGGTGCCGGCCACGCCCGAGGCTGAGGCTCAGGCGGACGAGGGGCAGGTGGACCCCGAGCAAGAGGATGAGCCTTCGGCCGAGGCAAACGAGGGTTCGGCTGCCTCAGGGGCGTCCACACCCTACTTGCGAGGTCCCGCCAGTCTCCCGGCCCGACCGATACCACTTCACCAACGCCTAGTGATCCGCCCCGTTGGACAAAGGTACATGTTTTAACTACTCGTTCATATGATATGTTTAAAATTGAAATAGAAACTAATAATCTTTCTGTATCACTTGTGCAGGCATTGGGAGTTTGTGGAGGGTCGCATCCGCAAACCCAATGGCATCCTGGGTCTCCTATGCCGCGAGCACTACCCCGGCATAGTACAGTATGCCAGGAAGAGAGAGCCGGCCTACACATTTGACCACTACACCGTCGCCCCAGACCCGAACTACCCAAACAAGGCGGCGAGGGTCAGAGCGGAGCTGTGGGTAAGTCTTCGTCACACAACATCGCATTCATCGTACTTTTCTTGAATTTCTTAGAGTTTATATTGCATCTGTATGCAGGACTTCTATAGGTGTGAGCAGGGGAAGGAGGCCGAGGCGGAGGTGGTGAGTACAAGGTCCTGCAGGAAGCTCGTCACCGACATCATCTACGAGGCGAGACTTCAGGCCATCGTCAACTACAACGCCATGGTCGAAGGACGGAGGGTCTCGAAGGTCGAGGCGAGAGGCATGACGCTGAGCCGAGCGCAGTACATTCAAGTAAGTGATTCCTTTTGAGATTAAGCTATGCTCATTTCATCTGACGCTTATATGTGAAATACTTGATGATGTGCAGATGGTCCCCCAATGGTGCCAGTCATTTCCCGAGTGCTGGGAGATGATCGTGGACCGGTGGCTCTCTGAAGAGTGGACCGCCCAGCACGTCGAGGCCCAGGAGGCGCGTCTGCAGATGCTAGGTGTACCACACCACCAGGGCAACCGCAACCTAGCCGAGTACGCACAAGCTTGGGTACGTGAAACACTTTATGTATTGTAACGCTCAAATGTTGCCTAATTACTAATCATCTTGTTGTCTTCCTCGCAGACGGCGTCACACGGTGGCCAGCCTTGCAGCACGTTCATGGCATACGCCATGTCCCACAAGGGCAAGGCCACCGCACCAGAGACCTCCTACAACCCTGACGACCCCCCCGAGGCATACTCCAACTCCAGCGTCCACACCCGCCTCACTGACTACACAGAGGCGGCAAGGGCGGTCCATGGGGCCGACTTTGATCCGGCCAGCGAGGACCTGGACGGAAGCCTCGTGATGAGGGTCGGAGGAGGGAAGAAGGACGGGCGGTATTGGCTTGGTGACGGCATCATCGACTCGTCCTCCACTCCCACTCTGTCCCAGCTCCGAGCACAGACCACGAGCGGGAGCGTCCCCATACGCCCACGCCCGTCGCCTTCGCAGTCGCGGGTCGCCGAGCTCGAGGTTATTTTTGTTTTACTCGTCGTACATTGATGTTTAAATATTTGCATTGTTCTAGCATTCCCTTTGTATTATCGCATGCCCGCCTAGAAAGAGAAAGGGAGGAGCGCAAGCTTGCCGAGGTCCAGATGCGGTCCCAGATGGAGGCCTGGTTGGAGGCCCAAGCTAAGCAGATGCAAGATCTCATCACGTTCATGGCCTCCCAGGGCATGCAGGTGCCCGCGACACTCATGGCTCCTCCACCGCCGTCTTAGAACACGGATGCTACTCCTGTGAGTATCGATTCCTCAGTGTTTTGTTTCTGCATTTGCTTGTCTGACATAGACATCTAATTTTTGCAGCCTCCGTCAACGGGTTCGAACAACCCGCAAGCGCCTGGATGGAACACGCCCGGGGGTCAAGGCGGGACTGCTTCTCCAGGGTGGCCAGGGCAAGGTTGGCCATGACTGTGTTTAAAGTGTCGTCTCTAGTAGATTGTGAACTTTAGAATGAAAACTTATTATGTTTCGATGATAACTTGTAATGGTTAACTTTTGTTTAGTTCAAATATTGTGATGAATGTGCTATATGCGTGGTGTATGTGAACGTGACATATATGTGATGAATGTGATATGTAGATGTGATATATGTGTTTATACGTGATGAATGTGATTTATATGTGATGAATGTGTTTATATGTGATAATGTGATTTATATGTGTAATGAAGTGGAAAATCAAAAGAAAAAACCAAAATTTCTCACTTTGCCGAGGGTTCCTCTCGGCAAAGGCTACCTTTGTCGAGTGCAACGGTCATTGCACTCGGCAAAGCTGGGAAATTCCCAGCTTTGCCGAGTGCAATGACCGTTGCACTCGGCAAAGGACAGGCTTTACCGAGAGCCTGGCCAGACTGGCCCTCGGCAAACATTTTTTTTAAAAAAAGAAAATTCTTTGCCGAGAGCCGGCTCTCGGCAAACATTTTTCTTTTTTTTTAAAAAAGTTTGCCGAGAGCCTGGCCAGACTGGCTCTCGGCAAAGAATTTTTTTTGGGAAAACTCTTTGCCGAGAGCCAGTCTGGCCAGGCTCTCGGCAAACATTTTATGTTTGCCGAGAGCCTGCCCAGACTGGCTCTCGGCAAAGAATTTTTTTTTAAAAAAAGAAAATTCTTTGCCGAGAGCCAGCCAAATGGGCTCTCGGCAAAGAAAGCGGGCCCGTTAACGGCGCCTTTTCTTTGCCGAGGGCCGCGTTGGCTCTCGGCAAAGCCTTTGCCGAGAGCCCGATAAACGGCTCTCGGCAAAGAAGGCTTTGCCGATCGGGTTTTTGCCGAGGCAGCTTTGCCGAGAGCTGCTCTCGGCAAAGCCTTTGTCGAGGGTCTGAGAGGCTTTGCCGAGAGCCTGGAGCCCTCGGCAAAGCCGCCAGCTCCAGTAGTGCACCCACCCTAACATGACCCCTGCTCCCCACCCACCTTAACTCGCAAGATATCAGCATGGTGGCAGTGCGGCAGAGGAGCTCCTTCTTAAGCCCCACCATCATGGGCCTTGCAGAGCAGCCCTTTCTAATCCCCATCCCTCACGGCGGGGCCTTAGGGAGCAACCCTTTCTAACTCCACCCCTCATGATGGCAGCATGACGCTGCCTCGCAGAGTGGCCCGACTAGGGCTACGGTAGGGCGTCGACGAAGCGGTGGCATGGTCGGGCCTCGTCATGGCGGCATGACAGGTCATCAACGGTATGGTGCGCCTCGGCCAGTGGGGTGGCATGGCCACGGCGAGCGGATCATGAACTTGGCCATGGCAGATCTGCCAGGGGATCAGAGAGGCTTGGCCATGGCAGATCCAGTAGGGGAGAGGAGGGAGATGCGCTGATAGATCAAGGCTAGACGCACCTAGCTAGAACTCGCCAGATCTAGGCTATGTGTTAGGAGCAAAGATGGGCCGGATGCACCTACAGATCGATGAGGATGGTGGCAATGACCGCACAGGACAACGAGATTGTTGAGATGTTGGGCTTGATGGGTTTGGCCAGCTCAACAGCCTTGGCAGTGGCATTTTTTCGATTGTCACCACCGGTTCATTATACAAACCGGTGGTGATAATATTATTCACTGCTGGTTCAAATCACAGGTGATAATCTTGATTATCACAGCTGAATATCGCCAACGAGGGGACAAAAACCAACGGTGATAGGGACTTCCGAGTTGCTGGTGATGAGTATTTTGTAGTAGCGCACCATATAGTTCTTTTTTTGATCTTTTTAGTGCTTTGAAATCATATTGGTACAGCTGATAAGTTGTGGATCGACCTAATGATGCACGCAAACATTGTACGTTTACAATAGTTATTGTCAGCGTTGGGCATAAAAAAACTGCCATTCACGCACGGACACTCTTCTACACCGAGCTTCTCTTCGTTCTTGCCATGTCCTTATCCATCATGCATGTATGCTATATCTGATGGAAAGAAAAGCTAGCGACGCAAGCATGCGTGTGCGCGTTCTCGTCTGCTCGATCCATCCTATACCCAGAGCGCGCCGGCGCTCTTGAGCATGGGCTCGAGCTCGCCGGCGAGGAGTAGCTCCATGACCCTGTTCGTCCCGCCGACGAGGTGGCCGCCAACGAACACCGCCGGCACAGCGGGGCTTCCGCGCCCGGCGACGGCGCCAAGCCTGCTGGCGAGCTCCCGCTCCATCTCCTGGCCCTGGGGGTCCCTGTCGAGATCGTGCACCGCTGCATTCACGCCCAGGCTGCTCAGGAGCGACGTCACCACGTCGCCCATGCTGCAGTTGCTCGACGTGAACACCACCACCGCGCGCTCCGATGCCAGCTTCGCCACGCGGTCCATTGGCAGTGGCGGCTTCCGGCTGCTGATTGCTGTGACGCCTGGAAGGTTCTGGGTTTCGTTAGCTTTGGAAATGGCTGGCTGATGATGTGGTTTCTTGTCTTGTGCTGGCCTGCTGGGCATGCCGCCATCGCTTGCCTTTTATAGGCTGCTGGGAAATATTTGCACGTACCTAAATGCTGTGGATTATTAAGATTCTAGCACGTGCCGACTAGCTAGCTACTTGCTGTGGATTAAGGTTCTTGAAATTAAACCTTCTTTTTTATACTAGTACATAGCAAGTGTTGTCACCTAAACAGCATGTCAACACGCAAGCATGTGTGACTTAGACTTGTTGACTTATATAACTGATGACACACAAGTGGTTCTTCAAGCGAGAGCAGGTTAAAGCTCAATAGTATTGGAACAACTTTTTTTTACGTATAACTAAAAAGTTGATTTCTTGAGGCTCTAAAATGGGGTGGTGAGCAGTCTCTACAGATATTTTTTGGAGGCTTGAGGTGGTGGACTTGAGCTCTCTCTCTAAAAATTGGTTCCATTCAACTCAGGATGAGTCTCTTTGCACGTAGCCTCTTTACGCATGCTTGGCCCTTTGAATGACCTCAAATGAAAAACTTATCAACTAGAAAGTTTTAGAACTCGTTGAGATGTAAAATTATAATATAAAGTTTATATTTATCTAAGTATAATAATGTTAGGTCACCATCTAACCTCCCTCTGCTACATCCTTATCGGCCAAGACTGTCACACCCAACAAGGCTCGACCTATCTGTCATGCCCTCGAAGTCTGGCAAAGCCGCATCAGCACGAGGTGTGTATCAAGACCCGATTGGACCGTAATAAGACCCAAACATAGGTTTTGGGCGTAAAAATGCATTTCTAGAGAGTACAAATACTAGAATGATACAACCACACAAGTTTAAGTACCACTCGTGGACTTTTTCGCCTCCATGTTTTTCTAGATGTGGTCTCTACAAATAGCGCTATTTTGAGATCATCATGGGGGACATAACTGACACTACTACAAAAAAGATTTTCCATGACCTTTTGAAAACACCCTCCGAGGCGGGTAGGAAGTTCAACCACCTCGATTAATGCGGTCATTTTTTATTAACCGAGGCAATTGCAAAAACCGCCTCGCAAAATTGATTAACCGAGGCGGGCACCCTAAAAATGCCTGTGGCGGTTAATACATATTAACCGATGCAGTCCTCCTAACGTAACCGCCTTGGTAAAACATTAACCGAGGCGGGCATTTTAACTTCAACCGCCTCAGTAAATCAAGCCCACCCCACCAGCCCACACCAGCCCACTACCCTCTCCGATATATAAACAAATCTCAGGAAACCCTAACTCCCTGACTCTCTCCCATGTTCCAGAGCCAACAACACCCTCTCCCTCCCAAGAGTCGGAGCCAGACGCCTCTCTCTTCGCCACCCGACACCGCATCTCTCTTCCCCAGCCCGATGCCGCATCTCTCTCCCCTAACGGCAGCGCCCCATCCCTCCCCTTCCCTCCTGTCCTGGTGCCCCATGCCTGCCCTTCCCTCCCCTCCTGGCCTTGCAACATCGTCCATAGTGAGGATCCATGGCGGGGAGGCGGTGCCTGGCGAGATACCGCGTGAGGAGGTGGCCACTGACGGGATCCTGTGCCGAGGAGGTGGCCACCGACGAGATCTGGCGCGAGGAGGTGGCACCCGGCGAGATCCTGCGTGAGGAGGCGGCGGCCGGCGAGATCCCGCGTGGCATGGCCCCATACTCGGCGCGGGGTGTGCGCTGGATCCATAGCGGCGGTTCCACGGTGGCGGTTCCACGGCGGGCATCCACGACGTCTAGATCCGTTGGTGGTGCCCACAGCGAGGCCAGCGGTGGCGCGCCGAGCGCAGGGTGACCACAGCGGTGGTTTGGGCTTGGCGGGCCTGTCGATGGGCTTAGCAGGCTCGTCGACGGGTTTTTCTTTTTTTATTTTTTCTAATTTATTTACCAAGGCGTGCAAGCAAACGCCTCCGTTAATGCATGATTAACCGTGACCTTCGGTCGGATGCATTTGGCTTGCCCGCCTCGGAAAATTGTTTTTGCCTGCCTCAGAAAATCGTTTCTGTAGTAGTGTGACTCCCTGAACATAGGGTGGGGCAAATTGTACATGGAGTGTACAAGATATACGGGGTATCCCACAGACACGATACACAAGACACAGATAAACATCACATCCCCAAATCTTGGGAAACCTCGTTGTAATAAGACTAGAAAAAAATCCAAAAAGGGAAGGAAAATCAATCATCTATAACCCATTAACCTGCCTTCGAACAATATAAGGAAAGTATAGGTGTCCCTTCCCTACACCTATACAAGCTCATAGAGCCTCACCAGGTGACATACACACCTTAGATGTCTCAATATCATCAATCTCACATTGGGCAAACAAAAGCAATATAACAACAAACATAGGACAAAGGGTATTACATCCTCATTAGGGTCCAAAGCTGTCTAAACTTTGTGTCTCTTGTGTTAGCTACCATCTTGTTCTCTGCCACACAATACCCATAAACATTGCCAATAATAAAAACACCAACGATGTCCCTACCATTGACATGTCAGTTCCATGTAGTCGTTGATATTGGTTTCTATGATACACTGGTGTACCTAAGGCACGGCTATCTTGGCCTTTGGCCAAGACTCCACTATGGCCGGTCATTGAATTACTCATGTGCGGATAAGATGAGGTATACATCTAATGTGTTGCTAGGTGTATTAAATCACCAGGCTCGTAGTTTAGTTGATTAGGTTCCTTGTGGCTTTCCCACATGGCTTGAGGTTCTCGACTTAGTAATTTGCTCACATTTTTTAGGATTTAAAAGCACTTTTCTTTTAGTATGTAATGGATGACGTGCTTGTCAACAGTGAGACACGAGTGATGACTTCGTCAAACTCGAGATCTATCAGCTTAGTGTTTCAAAGTTGCTTACAGGAATATGATGTGGTTCATCGGAGTATGGATTCTAACATCTTTGTAAGTGTTTGTATTCATAGGCGTGAAGTAGGAGTGAGTGTTTCTATGTGTCTCCGAGTGTCTGTCTTAGTGCGATGTGTTTAGCCACCTAGTTCCAAAAATACTATTAGATAGCGAATTGAGCTCAATTGTTTGGGCTCTTTGTGGTAAAACCTTTCCATGAGTTCAAGTTTCTGCCTAGGGTGAAGTACTTTTTTTTGACATGGGTGCAGGCATTGTCTAGATTTATTTTCCAGGATTTTAGTGGCGTTGGATGTGTATTCTAGGATTTATTGCTTGGATCACCAATTTTGAAATCTGCTGAATCAGCCTTTCGAAAGTCATATGAGATATGGATACATCAGGGTTTTTTTTATCGGCCGAAAGTCGCCGATATTTCCGAAATTTCCTTTCTATCCCCGGGGTCCGATAAAATTTGAAATCAGCCAAATTTTTCCCTTATTTCCTGTTTCTACATAGATAATCCAAAATCAGCCACGCGACGGTCCGACACTTACAATAATTTATTCTTGTTTTGATTTATGAACAAGTAATGTTTAATATCTTAGGAATAGTTTCAAGTCAAATTCTACAATTTTTTTGAAAAAAATTTAATTTTTTTTGAATTTGGTCCGATATTTCCGATATATCTTGCTTATCCTCTTTATCCATGACATCCGATAAAATTTAATTTCCGATAATGAAAACGTATCATACGTGCTGCTGTGATTCGCAGGAAATAAATAATAGACTATATATTTGGTCGGTTACTGTTGTAGTTTCGTGGCACACATGCACGCATAACATAGAGCATCGAATCGCCCGTTTGCTGCTGACCTGCTGCGCATATTGCACGTACCTAAATGCTGTGGATTATTAAGATTCTAGCACGTGCCGACTAGCTAGCTACTTGCTGTGGATTAAGATTCTTGAAATTAAACCTTCTTTTTATACTAGTACTTAGCAAGTGGTTATCACCTAAATAGCATGTCAACATGCAAGCATGTGCGACTTAAGACTTGTTGACTTATATAATTGATGACACACAAGTGGTTCTTCAAGCTAGCGAGAGCAGGTTAAAGCTCAATAGTATTGGAACAACTTTTTTACGTATAACTAAAAAGTTGATTTCTTGTGGCTCTAAAATGGGGTGGTGAGCAGTCTCTAAAAATTGGTTCGATTCAACTCGGGATGAGTCTCTTTGCACGTAGCCTCTTTATGCATGCTTGGCCTTTTGAATGACCTAAAATGAAAAACTTAACAACTAGAAAGTTTTAGAACTCATTGAGACGTAAAATTATAATATAAAGTTTATATTTATCTAACTATAATAATGTTAAGTCACCATCTAACCTCCCTCTGCTACATCCTTATCGGCCAAGGCTGTCACACCCTACCACAAGGCTCACCCTCTCTGTCATGCCCTCCAAGTCCGGCAAAGCCGCATCAGCACGAGGTCCGTATCAAGACCCGATTGGACCGTAATAAGACCAAAACATAGGTTATGGGCGTAAAAATGCATTTCTTGAGAGTACAAATACGGGAATGATACAACCACACAAGTTTAAGTACCACTCGTGGACATTTTTGCCTCCTTGTTTTTCTAGATGTGGTCTCTACAAATAGCGCTATTTTGAGATCATCATGGGGGACATAACTGACACTACTACAAAAAAGATTTACCGCGACCTTTTGAAAACACCCTCTAAGACGGGCAGGAATTTCAACCGCCTCGGTTAATGCCTGACATTAGCCGAGGTGGTCATTTTTTATTAACCGAGGCGGTTAAAAAAATCACCTCGCAAAATTGATTAACCGAGGCGGGCACCCTTAAAATGCCCGCCGCGGTTAATACATATTAAACGAGGTGGTCATCCTAACATAACCACCTCGATAAATCATTAACCGAGGTGGGCATTTTAACACCAACCGCCTCGGTATATCAGGCCCAACCCACCAGCCCACTACCATCTCCGATATATAAACAAATCTCAGGAAACCATAACTCCCTCACTCTCTCCTACCAGTTCCAGAGCCAACCGCACCCTCTCCCTCCCACGAGTCAGAGCCCGACGCCTCTGTCTTCCCCACCCAACGTCGCTTCTCTCTCCCCCGCCCGACGCCACATCTCTCTCCCCTAACGGCGGCGCCCCATCCCTCCCCTTCCCTCCTGTCCTGGCGCCCATCCCTCCCCTTCCCTCCCCTCCCAGCCCTGCAGCGGCATCCACAGCGAGGATCCACGGCGGGGAGGCCACGCCTGGTGAGATCCCGCGCGAGGAGGTGGCCTCCGACGAGATCCAGCACGAGGCGAGGAGGTGGCGCCCGGCGAGATCCCAGGTGAGGAGGCGATGGCTGGCAAGATCCCGCGCGGCATGGCTCTATACTCGGCACGGGGCGAGTGGCGGATCCACGGCAGCGGTTCCACAGCGACGGTTCCACGGCGGGCGTCCACGGCATCTAGATCCATCGACAGCGTCCATAGTGAGGTCGGCAGCGTCCACAGCATTACCGAGGTGGCGGCGGCGGCGCGCCAGGTGCGGGGCGGCAGCAGGAAAGGTTTGGGCTTGGTGGGCCTATCGATGGGCTTAGCGGGCTTGTCGATGGGTTTTTTCTTTTTTTTTTCTGATTTATTTACCGAGGCAGGCAAGCAAACTCCTCCGTTAATGCATTATCGATTAACCATGACCTTTGGTAGGAGGCGTTTGGCTTGCCCACCTCGAAAAATCGTTTTTGCCTGCCTCGGAAAAGATTTATGTTCCCTGAACATAGGGTGGGGCGAAATGTACATGGAGTCCAGAAGATATACAGGATATCCCACATACATGATACACAAGACACAGATAAACATCACATCCCCAAATCTGGGGAGACCTCGTAGTAATAAGACTAGAAAAAAATCCTAGAAGGGAAGGAAAATCAATCATCTATAACCCATTAACCCTACCTTCCTTCGAACAATATAAGGAAAGTATAGGTGTCCCTTCCCTACACCTATACAAGCTCATAGAGCCTCACCAGGTGACATACACACCTTAGATGTCTCAATATCATCAATCTCACATAGGGCAAACAAAAGCAATATAACAACAAACATAGGACAAAGGGTATTACATCCTCATTAGGGTCTAAAGCTGTCTAAACTTTGTGTCTCTTGTGTTAGCTACCATCTTGTTCCCTGCCACACAATACCCATAAACATTGCCAATAATAAAAACACCAACGATGTCCCTACCATTGACATGTCAGTTCCATGCAGTCGTTGATATTGGTTTCTATGATACACTGGTGTACCTAAGGCACGGCTATCCTGGCCTTTGGCCAAGACTCCACTATGGCCGGTCATTGAATTACTCATGTGTGGATGAGATGAGGTACATCTAATGTGTTGCTAGGTGTATTAAATCACCAGGCTCATAGTTTAGTTGATTAGGTTCCTTGTGACTTTCCCACTTGGCTTGAGGTTCTCAACTTAGTAATTTGCTCACATTTTTTAGGATTTAAAAGCACTTTTCTTTTAGTATGTAGTGGATGACGTGCTTGTCAACAGTGAGACACGAGTGATGACTTCATCAAACTCGAGATCTATCAGCTTAGTGTTTCAAAGATGCTTATAGGAATATGATGTGGTTCATCAGAGTATGGATTCTAACATGTTTGTAAGTGTTTGTATTCACAGGCATGAAGTAGGAGTGAGTGTTTCTATGTGTCTATGAGTGTCTGTCTTAGTGCGATGTGTTTCAGAAAAGAAAGGCACCTAGTTCCAAAAACACTATTACATAGCGAATTGAGCTCAACTGTTTGGGCTCTTTGTGGTAGAACCTTCTCATGAGTTCAAGTTTCTGCCTAGGGTTCAAGTACTTTTTTGACATGGGTGGACACTACTGGATAGACAGGCTTTGCCAAGTGCTGTACTCGGCAAAGACTATACGGCAAAACTTTTGTCGGCAAAGGCCTCTTTGCTGAGTGCCTTTTGTCAGGCACTCGGCAAAGGCTTTGCCGAGTGTCATGATAGCACTCGGCAAAAAAGTTGCCGTGACAGTGCAGAGCAACTGACGGCTGCTTTGCCGAGGGCCTCCTAGGCTGGCACTCGGCAAAGATTTTTTTTATTCGTTTTTTGAAAAATGCTTTGCCGAGTGCCCCCTGCTCGGCACTCGGCAAAGCTTTATTTTTTTTGGGTAGTGCTTTGCCAAGTGCCCTCTGCTCGGCACTTGGCAAAGCCTTAATTTTTTTTTGGAAAATGCTTTGCTGAGTGCCCCCTGCTCGGCACTCGGCAAAGCCTTAAATTTTTTTGGAAATTCTTTGCCGAGTGTCCCATTGCTTGACACTCAGTAAAGCCTTAATTTTTTTGGAAATTCTTAGCCGAGTGCCAGGCTGGAAACTGGCCAAAAATGGCTTCGATTTCCTAGCTTTGCCGAGTGCGGTGACCATAACCGGCCTTTTTGTTGAATTTTTGCATTCCATCACGACAAACATAATATACCACATATATCGCACGTCCATCCAAACATACATCATATATATCTCACATCCATCGCATATGTCGCACGCATCACAATATATATCACATATATAACCATAAGTTCTGAAGTCCATCCAAGCAAATCCACAAGTTCATCCAAACAAATCCACAAGTCCATTATCTAGTGAACAACAAATGCAAAGACAACTACCCCAAGCTCCCCACTAAAACTGTGGTGTACCAGCACCTAGATCATTCATGGGCCCTTGAGGTGGATTATTCGAACCTGCCGATTGAGGCTGCACAAAGGAGAAGACATTGCATGTGTCAGACAAGAAATCCACTAGGCTACAAGCATGAACATACAAACTTAAACAATCATACTCATACTTATAGGAGTAGCGTGCCCGGGAGGTGGAGGTGGAACGAATAGCGAAGCTGGCGGAGCTACACCCATACATTGCCTAAGATTTTGCATGTACTGGAGAAGCTCTGCCATCTGCTGCTACCTCTGCTGCTCCACCACGCGCTAGGCCTCCAAAGCCTCCATCCTCTGCCAATCGGCCTCCCGCATGGCCTCCAAAGCCTGGACCTAGGCCTGCAACATTTCACCACAATGTTTGAATAATGCAAGGCTAAGGTATATAAATATCAATGTTCGACGAATAAAACAGGAATCACCTAGAGTGACACAATCCGCTGCTGTGAAGTGTCCGGCTGTGAGTGTATGGGAATGCTTGCGTCCGTGCTCCGTGCTCCGATCTAGGAGAGAGAGGGAGTAGAGGTCGCGTTGATGACGCTGTTGCCATCATAGTACCGCCCATGCTTCTTGCCTCCTCCAATCCTCATGACGACCTCTAGATCAAAGTCATGGGAGCTCGGGTCATAGTCGTCTCCATGGAGAGACTTTGCTGCTGACGTGTACTCATTGATGCGGGTGTAGACGGTCGGGTTGGTGTACGCCTCGGGCGGGTCCTCTGGGTTGTAGGAGACGTCAGATGTCGCCTTGCCCTTGTGGGCCATAGCATATGCCATGAACGTGGTGCAATCCTAGCCCGCATGTGACGCTGACTGCAAGGAAGACAGCAAGATGATTAGAAATCAGGTAGAATTGAGCGTTAGAATAGAGAAATAAATTCGAGTACCCATGCTTGTCCATATGCGGCGAGGCTGCAGCTATCTTGATGGTGTAGTACACCTGGCATCAGCAATCGCCGCTCCCAGGCAGCGTTGTGCGCTTCGGCCCACTCGAGGCTGCACCACCTGTCCACCATCATCTCCCAGCACTCGGGATATGCAGCGCACCACCAGGGACACATCTACACGTCATCAAGTATTTGACATATAAGAGGAACAAATTAAGACTACTTAATCTAAAAAAGAATCAATATTAATGTTCTTTATCTACCACCATGTACTGGTCTCGAGTCAACATCATGGTTCTTGCTTGTGGCTTCTTAACATCCTCTCCAAGGATTGACCTATGGTAAGTTATGATGGCCTGGACGCACACCTCATAATGGATGTCCACAACGAGCTTTTTGCAAGCTTTGGTAAGTACCCGCCTCTGCCCTGACCTCAAATCCCTCCTCGCATCTGTAATAAAGCTGCATACAGACATGATGTATCAATTCATTATTTCAAGAAAAGTCCAATGGATGCGATGTATTGAGCAATGTGGTGCGATGAAGACTTACCCAAAAGCCCCACTTCACCCGCACCACCTTGTTCTCAACCTTCGTGTTAGGGGCGTTCGCGTAGTGGTCAAAGGTATAGGCCTGCCTCCTGCTGCTCCTCCTCCTCCTGTCCGATGGCTCCTCTTTTGCAGCTAGCATAGGGCATGTCCTTCGGTAAATCGAGAACACGTTCCTCTGACGGTTGCCCACCATCTTTGTTCAATCACCTGCAATTGGAAAGAATAAACAAGGGCTAATTAGAAATTAAAAAGAATAAACAAGAAGTAATTAGAAATAGATACAAAATAAAGAAAATATAATTACAAAATAACATAGTATTACATGTATTAGAAATAATCTACATGATTGAGATTAGCTGGATCATAAGTCTCATCATCACTATCAATCATGTCGAAATAATCAACACTTTCTGAAGGAGGAATGTTGTCTTCATTGTCATTGCCAAAATGTAATCGCTCAAGCATTTGTAAGTCCTTCACATTTTGCACGTCATCTCCATCGTCATCGTCATCAACCCAATCATTGTCAATATCCATTCCTATCGTGGTTAAGTCTATCTCAAACCTCATACGGGAGGTGCAATATCAAATGCTGCATCAGATTGAAGAAGCCGGGTGGGAAGGTCTTCTCCAACATACAGAGCAACACAGGCGCCACATTTTCCAAGTCATCAATCACGTTCCGAGATAACTCCTTGGCACAAAGTTGGCGGAAGATGTAGCTCAACTCTGCCAGCGCTAGCCACACATGCTTAGGGGCATAGCATCGAACCATCGCCGGAAGAAGCCACTCAATCCATATGTGGTAGTCATGACTCTTCATCCCGTTGACTCACAGAGTAGATAAGTTCACTCCTCTCCTCAGATTCACTGCATACCCATCAGGGAACATTAGCGTCTACATCCATTCAAGTACTTCCCTCCTGTGTTTCCTGGCCAAGACAAAATTGGCCTTAGGCCTTTTCCATGTCTTGCCGCCTCTAGGAGGCTGCATCTCTTGCTTTGGTCTATCGCATAACGTTGCCAAGTCCACTCTAGCCTTAGGGTTGTCCTTTGACTTTTTAGTTTCCATGATGGTTCCCCAAAGTGCCTCGGCGACATTCTTTTCAGTGTGCATTACATCAATGTTATGTGGGAGAAGGAGGTCATCAAAATAGGGGAGCCTCGTCAAGCCCGACTTATGAGTCCACATGTGTTCCTCACCATACCCCACAAAACCATCACCTTCTTGATTGGCCACGAGAGCATCTATCTAAGCATGAACCTCAACACCAGTCATCATATGCAGTGGAGGGTCTTTCACTATGACATATTTTGTAAAGTTCTTGATGTCTTGTCTGAATGGATGGTGAAGAGGGAGGAATTGATGATGTTTGTCGAATGACAAATACTTCCCACTCTTCTACAACCAAATGAACCTCAGACATTCCTTGCATATTGGGCATGGGAACTTCCCATGAACACGCCAGGCACAAAATATCCCATAGGCCAGGAAGTCATGCAGGGAGTAGTGGTACCAAACGTGCATTTTGAAGCTTGTCTTTGTAGCTCGGTCGTATGTACATATGCCTTCCTCCCAAGCATTGACCAATTCATCAATCACAGGCTCCATGTACACACCCATATCACTCCCCGGGTGTTCAGGAATTATCAATGACAAGAATATGTTCTGTCTTTGAAAGCATACACCAGGGGGAGATTGAGAGGGATAACAAACACGTGCCAACATGTGTATGGGGCAGCCATCAATCCATAAGGATTGAACCCATCTGTTGCCAGCACAATACATTACGAGCCTCATCTGCTTTCTCACAATGAATGCCATCAAAGCAGGTCCATGCTTCACCATCGGATGGATGTACCAGTTTGTCAGCATTGTATCGTTTACCCTTTTTGTGCCATGTCATCTATTTCGTGAATTCCTAGGTCATGTATAGCCATTGGATCCTCGGTACCAACGGGAGGTGCCGTAGGATCTTCACGGGGATCGTAAGCTACCTCTTCTGGCCATCACCAGAGTCTACCTCTAGGTACTTAGAGGATTTACACTTTGGACAGTAATTTGCATCCTTGTGTTCTTTCCTAAATAGGACGCACCCCTTTGGACAAACATGTATCTGATCATACGGCATCTTGAGTGCACGAAGGAGTTTTTGTGACTCGTACATGCTCTTTGTCAGACTGTGGCCATCCGGAAGCAGCTGCCAATCACGGTCAACATACCATCGAAGTGTTCTCGACTCATGCTACACTCGGACTTGAACCCCATTAAGTGCCCAATGGCATCCGGTTGAGAAACCGATGTCCGATCGTGAAGGGGTTTCTGTGCTGAAGAAATCATGTCGTAGAACGCCTTTGCGGTTGGCTCCATCTCCTCCTCCATACATCCTTCACCGTACTGTCCTTCGTGCCAGTCATCTAACATGTCTACTACCCCGGCACCAGCATCAAAATCCTCGACGCGGGGTCTCACCACCTCCTCTCTCAGACGATGGGCTTCACCATGGTGGACCCACCGAGTATAGTCCGGCGTAAATACATTCTTCAAAAGATGTTCACCCATGTTTACCTTGTTTTTTCTTTTTCTATTTGCACATCTCTTGCAGGGACATAAAACTAGAATCGCTCCTTTAGCAGACTCGCCAAATGCTAGTTCTAAGAAATCATTGGTCTTCATCATCCATTCAGTGGTGAAATCACTCTAACTTGAGTGGTCCATGTACAACCACTCACGGTCATCCATCCTCTAACATATATACCAGCGAGCAAAGTAACCATCAATTGCACCTACATGGCGTTCCTACTGTCTAATAGGTGAGGATAGGTCCTAATCCCACCCGCGGATGGGTAGATGAGCTTAGTTTCCATGCTCTACTCCTATCTGAGATAGAATTTTGATAGCACCTCCCTGTTATTCTCCCGATACACGTCCTGGCAGGGTGAGTGTGTATCCGAAGAACAATAGGGAGGTGATGCCGAAATCCTGTCTCAGATCGGAGCAGACCATGGAAACTAAGCCACCTACGCATCCACGGGCTATCCAAAAAATGTAGACAATCCAAAAAAGATACAATTATACATATGCAAAGATCTGCATACTTCCAACTGTATCTCTTTCAAATGGGAGACGCCTAACTAGAGTTATACCTTGGGTGGTGGTGGAGTCAGGCTAGCGAGGCCGTGGCGAGTCGGTGCAATGGCAAGGCGAAGCGGTGCAGGCAGACCCACAGCGCCGAGGAAAACAATCGGAGTACTCCGGCTCGCCTCCAATGCGTCCTCTCCTGAAAAAAGATACATAATAGTGAGAACTCAAAATTTTGGCAGCACCTCCCCTACATGGTGAGGTTTCCAAAACCTACAAGAAAACAACGGTACGATGGCCGACCACCACATATATATCTAGGGAAGCCATGTAGTTTCATTCTCATTCAATGCAGAAGAATATTTCCAAGTAGTACAACAACTACTACTACTTACTACAACACTACTACTGCTATAACTCTACTACTACTAACACTACTCCCACCACTAAAACTACCACCACCACAACTACTACTAGTAGTAACACTACTACTACTACTAGTAGTACCTCAACTATTACTACTAATAATACTAGCAACAAAAGAAGGGAAAGGGAAGGGAAGGGCAAACCAGTGGCATGGACGCGCCGCTGAGGGGGAGCGATGGTCGCGGGAACGCCGGGGACGCGACGGGGACATCGGAGACACGACGGCGGCGCTGGGGACAGCCGCGGTCGTCGGGGATGGCCACGGTCACTGGGGACCTCCTCCCTCCTCCTCCTCCTCCTTCTCCTTCTCCTCCTCTTCCTCCTCCTCCTCTTCTTCCTCCTCCTCTCCTCCTCCTTCGCGGGGTGGCGCGGGGTGATGGGCGCGCGGGGCGGGCGCGAGGGTGATGGTGGGCGCACGGGGCGGCGGCAGGCGGCGCTATGTGTGTGTTGCATGTGTGTGTGGTGTGTCCGCGGGCAAAGTGGATAAGTCCTGGACGGGCTCTTTGCGGAGTGCCCGCGATTTGGCACTCGACAAAGATTTTTATTTTTATTTAAATTTTCTTTGCCGAGTGCCAGATCTAGGGCACTCGGCAAAGTATTTTTCTTTTTTCTTTTTGGAATTTCTTTCCCGAGGGCCCGCTAATCTGGCACTCGGCAATGGTTTTTTTAATTTCTTCTTTTGAAAATAAATCAGAAAACAGTTCAGCTTTAAAAAAAATAAAATCTTTGCTGAATGCCGGCGAGCGAGCACTTGACAAAGATAGTTTTAAAAAAAAGGATTCTAGCCTTTGCCGAGTGCCATGGGGCAGACACTCGGCAAAGACATAGTTTGCTGAGTGTCACCCCTTAGCACTCGGCAATTTTTTTATTTTTTTTTCTTTTTGCCTCCAAACTATTTCTTTAGTCCTCCCACATTACTAGGTGCTCCATGCTAGAGTTTGGCACATTTTTGAGACTTTTTGCTATATTTGTTTGATTTATTTGATTTAATTGAATTTTTTTTTTCTGAAAATGCGAGTTTGAACTATAGGTGCATCGAATCATGAAATGTAATGAATGGAAAAATGTTATTCGTGTTACTTAGTGTAGTTTGAGGCTGTATACAGGAACACGCCTGAAATTTCGAACATCTTGTTCACGGAACACGGTCACCAACTTGCGAGCGAATGGTTTTTAAATTATATAAAATGCAAACGAAGTCCGAAAATCACGAAACTTGTCAAGATGTCATGTTATCACATGTGGAGGGTGTGATAAAAATTTAAGATTTTGCGGATGTTGACACGTACGATGCTTACAAACCAAACATCTCCTGATCACATGTGGAGATGTTTGGTTTGTAAGCATCGTACGTGTCAATGTTCGTGAAATCTTCTCAAATTTTTATCACAGCCTCTACATGTGATAACATGACATCTCGACAAGTTTCGTGATTTTCGGACTTCATTTGTATTTTATATAATTTTAAAACCATTTGCTCGCAAGTTGGTGGCCGTGTTCCGTGAACAAGACGTTCTAAATTTCGCGTCTGTCCCTGGATACAGCCTTGAAATACACTCACCAACATGAATATTATTTTTTGAATCACTAAATTCCATTATTCCATGCACCTGCAGTTCAAATTTGCTTTTTTCGAAAAAAATCAATTCAATGAAACAAATTAACTAAAAATAGAAAAAAAACCTAAAAAATGTACCAAATTCGAAAATTTAGTTCCTAGTACTGTAGTAGGGTTGCACAAAAAAAATGGGCACAAAAAGAAAAAATATTAAAATCTTTGCTGAGGGCCAGGCTTGGCACTCGGCACTCGGCAAAGAAATTGCAAAAAAAAATCTTTGCCAAGCGCCTAACAGCTAGCACTAGCCAAAGTTTGATGGCTGGGCGATAGCCGTCACCTGTGGCCATCTTTGCCGAGCGGCAGTCGTTCTTGTGGGTTTGACACTCGGCAAAGAGTGTCTTTGCCGAGTGTCTAGATTTGCTGAGCGCCGAACACTCGGCCTGGCTTTGCTGAGTGCTGCTCTCGGCATAGATGCTCTTTGCCAAGTGCCGAAAAAAAACACTCGGCGAAACAATTGACATTCAACAAAGATTTGGATTCTGGTAGTGGTAGGCATTGTCTAGATCTATTTTCCAGGATTTAGTGGCGTTGGATGTGTATTCCAGGATTTATTCCTTGGATCACCAATTTTGAAATCTGCTGAATCAGCCTTTCGAAAGTCATATTAGGGCGTGTTCAGATGGCAAAATTTTTGGGGAAAAATTCTTGTAGCATTTTCGTTATTATTTGGTAAAATTTGTCCAACCATGGACTAACTAGGCTCAAAAGATTCGTCTCGACATTTACAGATAAACTGTGTAATTAGTTATTTTTTTACCTACATTTAATGCTCTATGCATACGTCAAAGATTCGATGTGACGGGTACTACTTAAAAATTTTTTTTGGGTCTCTTTGGATCTAAACATGCCCTCATACGTGCTGCTGTGATTCGCAGGAAATAAATAATAGACTATTTGGTCGGTTACTGTTGTAGTTTCGTGGAACACATGCACGCATAACATAGAGCATCGAATCGCCCGTTTGCTGCTGACCTGCTGCGCATGTTGCTTGTGCTTTCTTTGCTCCTTATCGGAATCGGTCCGCTGCTCGGTCGGCCATCCGGCTATCGCCGTGTCTCAAGATGCGACGATGATTTTTATTATTTTAACATAAAAAATAAAAAGCTGCGACGCCACGATCAGACTACGGCGAGGTGCTCTGGTATATCGCAATCTCGGGTTTCTCGGATAAGCTAGGGCCAATGCATGTGTATCTTGGATAGAGAGATATTGTTGATGCATGGGTGCTGCAGGGCATCTGCATCAATGTCTCGTCATTCTCCAAAAACACGTGTTCGATGAATCCCCAATCGGAGAGGATCGGAAGGGATTGAAGGAGGGGAAAGGTAGACTTTAACTTGTAGGAAGTAAAATTTTCTCAACCCCCTTAGCTAGATTGAGGATTAACCGAATAAATCCTAAGGAGTTGGGTCGACGAGCTAATAGTCTCAATGATGGCTAATATAGTGTTTTTGCTCGTGCCATGCAGCACAACCATAACTGCACACCACTGTTAGGCAAATGATTTTTAATATTGCCATAGGTTGTGAAGATGTAGACTTTGTAGAGGTGGATTGTAATTGCCAACTTTTTTTTGCAAAGAACATAGAGATTTATTAATTACTCAGATGTTAGGATACAATCTCGAGTTGTACAATTTGCTCAACACAGGACGACACACTAAAACGCCAAACAGCTGAAGTGTAATTGCCACTTGAAATGCATTTGAGTCAAATGTCCTGGAGCAATTGTCTTAAAGACAATCGCCTCTGGAAATGCTTTTGCAAAGGCTCTTAGCTCAATAAAACCTACGGGTAAATTCTCTCAAGAGCTTCTCAGTAAGGTAAATCCAAATTTACGGGGTGTTTGGGACTGCCCCGCTCCCGTTTTTCCAGCACCGCTCCAGCTCTGCGTTGCCAAATACCCCTAGCATCAAGAACTCTGCTCCACAAAAAAAGTGGAGCTAGAGGCCAACTCCATGTTTTTTCTGGAGCACCTCAAGGGGTTCTCCAATTTTTGGAGTTTTGCACTCTGACATGGAGTTGTGGGATAATTACCCACCTTGCCACTCATTAATCACGGATTACTTGCCCTAAATGCTTCCCCTCCCCGACGCCCATGAAAACACCGTGCCCACAACTCTTCCTTAGTGTTAGCGCAGTCCTCTTGCCCTAGCGCCGCTGCCACTTTCCTTTAACCCTAGCACTGTCGCTCTCTTCTAGGGCTCGGCCGCCGGTGCCATGGATGGCTCGGAGGCACCAGACGACAGACATATTCCGGATGAGCTCGTGTTTGGGCAGCACATCTTCTCCAACTCTGGCCATCCTTCATCGGCACCGGCGGCGCCTAGAGTCGGCCTCTCCCGCCCTTCTCAAGCCGTGTCGCCATTAGTCTTGTACGACGCGCCACCGCCGCTGGCAGGCTACGCCGCAATGCCACCGCCGGGCCCCCTACAGCCCGTCGTCACAGCCGGCCTCCTATGGCACGGGGCCAGTGGCCCTCGGTGGCCATGGCCTTTGTTTAATTTTCTATCATTTACAATTTATGGGACAAATATTTGTATTTGAATTGTGTCCTCTGTTATTGTTCTATCATTTGTTTTCTATTTTCTCAGAAAATATCAAGTGTCATTTCAATCAGGGGCATAATCGACCATTTGCATGCAAACAACCCATTCTTAGAGTTGGAGCAGAGCTGTGTGCCAAACAGTACCACCTGCTTCGTAAAATTCATGGTGGAGCTGCTCCATGGTGAAGTTCGTGGAGCAGAGCTGGAAAATAGGAGCGGAGTGGTCCCAAACACTCCATAATATAATTTTACCTATTGTATTAACAACTAATATTAATTGAAGAGCCTATAGGGATTTGTTAAATCTAAATCCAAATGATTGAATAAAATGTATCAAAGGTTAAGTGGCTCCCTCCATTTTCGAGTAATTGTCACGGTTAATATCACTGTTTTTTTAAAAACAAACAAGTGCCGCTGCCTACGTCGCCCAGTTCATTCTAGCAGCACCTGCTCCACCAGCACCACCAGCAGTACCACCAGTGGAGCCAGAGGTCGTCCACATCTCCAACGAGGAAGAGGAGGAACCCATGGAAGAGGAGACCTTTTCAGCGGCTGCATCTGATGGACCTGCTTCGACCCCCATGGCTGCACCCATTCCACATGTGGATGCGCCAGTCCCCGCTGCTACACCTCCACCAGTTTCCTAGGCCGCTTCTGCACCAACACCAGTGTCCTCCCCAGCTGCTTCAGAGGAGCCAAAAGAGATAGGATGGACCACCAGGAACAAGTTTAAGGAAGCTCCCGAAGATGCCCATTACCACCACCTCCTTACCACCATGCTAGCCGAGTACTATCCAGAGTTTGCTGCCTCGGTGAAGTATTACTGTGCCGAGCACACGCATCCAGTGGAGGCAGCATACTGGAAGACCAATGTGATCATCACCGCTTGGAACAACACTGACCAATCTCAAGATGTCGTGACTACCCATAGCCACCGAGCCAGGCGTGCCAGTGCCTATGACAGCATGGAAGATGCTGCGCAGGCGACGTACCTGCATTACCATGGTCGGCGTTTTGAGGACATGCAGAATGATCGCTACCGGTATCTTCCACGCTATGACCCGAAGGAGAAGACATGGGCGGTGTTGGCTCCTCCAGCTTCTGACCCCACCTTGGACACCACAGTGAGGCACCTCAGTGCCATGCAGGAGGCCAACGAAGCACTCAGGGAAGAGCTTCGTGCGACGCAAAAATCTGAAAAACGCCTTCAGAACCAGATAGATGAGATGGCCGTTCAGCTAGGACAGCCTACCATTTACAAGAAGAAGGCCAGAGTGTTCACCATGGTGGATCGCGCACCTTAGATACTCGTAGCCCCACCATAATGAATGCGTTTTAGATCGAGAGTCGTGTCAAGTTTGTGTATGTTTTGTGAACCTTTCGTTGTCTCGTTGATTGTGTTGTTGAACTTGGATGATTTGGAGTTTGTGTGATTGCTGGAACAGTGTGGGCTTGTCCACATGTTCTTTTTATCAAAACCTTAAGTTAGTGTTTGTTTATCTTAGTTGGGGTTTAAATTTCTGCATCACTGCTGTGCTGTTTTTTAGAGCAGTCTGCAATGTTTGTCTCATATCTCTAAATCTCTACGTCCAAAAATTATGAAATTTTTATGGAAAGAACTAGACTTGCTTACCTATCATTTCCCACTGGAATCACCTCATTATCAATTTTGGTTTGCGAGATATGCCTGCTACAACCTGGCAAGTCTGTGCAGTCTGTAACCTAGAACAGAAATTGTTTAGCTCAGTTTTTGATGATGTTGCCGTCAGAATCTGTAAAAAAGTTCTATACAAAAGTTGTAGCAGACTCTTTAAGATTTCCAACGATGTATGCCACGCCTATTTTGGATTTCTGAAACTCGAGTTACACTTTAGTTTCTGATCTGCTATTGTAGACATCCGTCCAGAAATTTTCAGTTCTGTTATTTACCTTTTGTAAATAATTTGTAAATTTTTAGGAGATCTCTAAAAGTTTGCACATTGCTTGGAAGCAGATGGCTGCCCGAGGAGGACGTGGCCGAGGCCGTGGACGTGGCCGTGGACACGGAGCTTTAGTGGATCCACCTCCGCCACCGCCAGTGACAATTGAGCAGTTGATGGCCATGCAAGCGCAGCTCATGCAGACAGTGATAGACCGTCTCGGTGAGCAACCAGCAGGAGCACCCCCACCTGTGCAGGTCCGTGATAAACGGGGTGAGTTTCTGAAAGGACGCCCACCTGTGTTCACACATGCCTCTGAACCTATGGAGGCGGATGACTGGCTGAGAGCTGTGGAAAAACAGCTAAACATTGCACAGTGCAACGACTTGGAGAAAGTCTTGTACGGCTCAGGTCAACTCCAAGGAGCTGCTCAGGATTGGTGGGAGTCATTCCAGTATGGACGTCCCGAGAATGGTCCAGAGATCACGTGGAAAGAGTTCACGGAGAATTTTAGGTCCTATCACATCCCTAAGGGACTTATTGAACTGAAGCAAGAGGAGTTCCGGGCTCTCAAGCAAGGGTCCATGTCTGTGGCAGAATACCGCGACAAGTTTGCACAACTGTCGCGATATGCCCCGGCTGAAGTGGCCAGGGATTCTGACAAACAGCGCCGTTTTCTAAAAGGGCTGTATGATGGACTCCAACTGCAACTGATGTCCAACAAGTATGCCAGTTTCCAAGAATTGGTGGATCGTGCTATTGTGATCGATAACAAGCGTAAAGAAATGGACCTCAAGAAGAGGAAGCTCCAGGGACAGGCGTCGGGTAGCAACACTCGCCCGCGAGCTTTCCCGCAGCAAGGTTTTCCGTAGAGGAACCAAGGGCCACCCAACCAATGGAACAAAGGCCAGTATCCCCAGAGGAACCAGAACCAGCAGCGTCCCCAGTACCCACCGCAGTTTGGTAACCAGGGCCAGCAGCGTCCCCAGCAACAGCAGGCTACCAATCAGGCGCCACGTTAGGGAATGTCCAACAATGCTCCAACCAAGAGTGGCACCCCAGGCAAACCTAATGCCTGTTACAACTGTGGAGAGGTGGGCCACTATTCGTACCATTGCCCAAAGAAGCAGAACCGGCAGGCCCCGCAGAACCAGCAGAACAATCAGAGACCCAATGCTCGACCTCCGTTCACCGGCAAGGTGAATCATGTGACGTCAGAATCAGCTCAGGAGGCGCCTGAGGTTATGCTGGGTACGTTTAGCGTCAACTCTATCTTCGCTATAGTACTTTTTGATTCTGGTGCCTCGCATTTTTTCATATCACAAGCTTTTGTTAGAATGCATAGAATACCCCTGTGTGCCATGAAGGATCCCATGCTAGTAAATTCACCAGGGGGTAGCATGCCAGCAAATTATTGGAGCCCTTCTACTAGTATTTTCCTAAGGGGGGTAGCTTTTAAAGTAAATCCAATTGTTCTGAGAACCGCTGGGATTGATCTCATCCTGGGAATGGATTGGATGAAGCAGCATAGAGCAGTGATACAATGTCAGGAGAAATCCGTTGTTGTGACAGCTCCAAGTGGTGATAGAATTTGTGTTGAAGTGGAAGTGCAAGCTCAACCAACCGCCACTGTCAACCAGCTGAGCGATGATGCCAACTAGGAGAATCAGGTGGTGGATGAATTCCCAGATGTGTTTCCCGATGAATTGCCAGGTATGTCACCTGATCGCGACATCGAATTCCTTATTGAGCTTTTGCCTGGAACTGCACCCATAGCTAAGAGACCATATAGAATGGGGGTAGATGAATTAGAAGAACTAAAGAAACAAATTAAGGAATTGCAAGAGAAAGGTTTTATTCGTCCTAGTTCTTCACCTTGGGAAGCACCTGTTATATTTGTTGATAAGAAAGATGGCACACGAAGAATGTGTGTTGATTATAGGTCTCTAAATGAAGTCACAATCAAGAACAAGTATCCACTCCCTATAATTGATGATTTATTTGATCAGCTGAAAGGTGCTTGTGCGTTCTCAAAAATTGATCTCCGTTCTGGATATCACCAACTAAAAATTCGTGCATCCGACATACCTAAGACAATATTTACTACCAGATATGGCCTTTATGAGTACACAGTGATGTCTTTTGGACTAACAAATGCACCTGCATACTTTATGTATCTGATGAACAAAGTATTCATGGAGTACTTGGATAAGTTTGTAGTGGTATTCATAGATGATATCCTAATATTCTCCAAAAATGAAGATGAACATGCTGAACACTTAAGACTAGTTTTACAAAAACTCAGGGAACATAAGTTGAATGCAAAAAGGAGTAAATGTGAGTTCTGGCTAAAAGAAGTATCTTTTCTGGGACATGTGGTCTCTAATGGTGGAATAGCCGTAGATCCTAGTAAAGTGCAGGATGTGTTAAATTGGAAAGCCCCAGCCAATGTTAGTGAAATCCGTAGCTTTTTGGGTTTGGCTGGGTACTATAGAAGGTTTATTGAAGGATTCTCTAAGCTAGCTAAGCCTATGACAACCCTGTTAGAAAAGAATGCCAAATTTGTTTGGTCAGACAAATGTCAGGCTAACTTTGAGGAGCTAAAGAGAAGGTTGACAACAGCCCCAGTGTTGACCCTACCTGATTTAAGTAAGAGTTTCTCTATTTATTGTGATGCATCTCGCCTAGGCCTTGGATGTGTGCTTATGCAAGAAGGAAAGGTTGTGGCCTACGCATCTAGGCAGTTGAGAAAACATGAACTGAATTACCCAACACATGATTTAGAATTAGCCGCAGTTGTCCATGCCCTGAAAATCTGGAGGCATTATTTGATCGGACATAAGTGTGATATCTATACTGACCACAAGAGTTTAAAATATATTTTTACTCAGTCCGAGTTGAACTTAAGGCAGCGTCGTTGGCTGGAATTAATTAAAGATTATGATCTGGAAGTGCATTACCATCCTAGAAAGGCAAATGTTGTTGCCGATGCACTTAGCTGGAAGAGCTATGCCAACAGACTTCAGTTGACATTTATACCAGCAGAGTTGCGAGCTGAAATAGAACATCTCAACTTGGGTTTTGCCAATAATGTAGTAGAATTGGCTATAGAACCTACATTGGAGCAAGAGATACGCAAAGGTCAGTTGGAGGATGAGAAACTAAAGGAGATTGCAGAGCATGTAGTGGTTGGAAAGGCACCAGGTTTCCGGTTGGATGAGAATGGTACTCTATGGTTTGGAAAAAGAATATGTGTACCTGAAGTGAAAGCTATCCGTGATATGATTCTGCGAGAGGCACATGATTCTGCTTATTCTATACACCTTGGAAGCACTAAGATGTACTTAGACCTCAAAGAGAAGTATTGGTGGTATGGTTTGAAAAGGGATGTGGCTGAGTATGTGGCCCTATGTGATACTTGTCAAAGGGTGAAAGCTGAACACCAAAGACCTGTAGGATTGTTCCAACCAATGAGAATACCAGAGTGGAAATGGGAAGAAGTCGGTATGGACTTCATTACTGGATTACCCCGCACGCAACACGGATATGATTCAATCTGGGTAATAGTGGATCGACTTACTAAGGTAGCCCACTTCCTACCAGTCAAAACCACTTATAGTGGCGCAAAGTTAGCGGAGTTGTATATGGAGAGAATAGTATGTCTGCATGGGGTTCCAAAGAAGATTGTGTCTGACCGAGGAACCCTGTTTTGGGATAAGGTACATAGTGCTTTGGGAACCAAGTTAAATTTCAGTTCGGCGTATCATCCCCAAACCGATGGACAGACCGAAAGGACCAATCAAATCTTGGAAGATATGTTGAGAGCTTGTGCTTTACAGTATGGTACTAGTTGGGATAAGAGTTTGTCATACGCTGAGTTTTCATATAACAACAGTCACCAGAAAAGTCTCAAAATGGCGCCATTCGAAGCTTTATATGGACGAAAGTGTAGAACACCTCTATTCTGGAATCAGACAGGTGAAACCCAAGTGTTTGGGCCTGATGTCCTACGCAATGCAGAGGAACAAGTGAGGATGATTAGGGATAATCTGAGAGTAGCACAGTCTAGACAGAAAAGCTATGCTGATATTCGAAGGAGAGAGTTGAGTTTCAAAGAAGGTGACTATGTGTATTTAAAAGTGTCACCAATGAGAAATGTGAGAAGATTCAATATGAAGGGCAAGTTAGCACCGAGATATGTGGGACCTTTCAAGATTCTAGAGAGACGTGGAGAAGTGGCTTATCAATTGGAATTGCCAGAAAGTTTGTCAGGTGTGCATGATGTGTTCCACGTTTCACAGTTGAAAAAGTGTTTGCGGGTACCAGAGGAGCAAATTCCCTTGGAGGAGCTTACTGTTAAAGAAGATCTCACGTATGAGGAGTATCCGGTAAAGATTCTTGAAACTGCAGAAAGAGTTACCATGAGCCGCATTATAAAGATGTGCAGAGTACAATGGAATCGTTATTCAGAAGATGAGTCTACTTGGGAAAGAGAAGAAGATCTGAGAAAGTCTTATCCGCAGCTTTTTGAGTAAGCATCATCCAATCTCGAGGACAAGATTCTCTTAAGGGGGTAGAATTGTGACACCCTAAATTTTGGTATTATTTAAAAATAGATAAATTTGATTTAAATATGCATTTGTTTGCGCATTCAAATTTAGGGAATAATAAATTTTGTGAAATTAAAATTTATCATAAGGTTAGCAACTCCTTGATGCACTCATGCTGCTACATATTTTTGTGATGATTGGTTTGAGTCAAAGTTCAAAAGATATTCAAAAACATTTGAAAGTTTGATTTGGAAAATCAATTTAGAAAATAAAAAGAGATTCCTATTCATTCTACATTTTTTCCTCGGATTCGACCTGCTAGCCCGTTTTCTCCTTGGCCCGCTCGTCCCCCGTGTTTTTCCTCTTGGGCCGCGGCCCAGCCCAGCCGGCCTGCCGCTGCCGCGCCGTTCCCTCCTCCCTTGAGCCACTGACACGCCGGGCCCGCATGTCGGCGCTTCCCTTCCCCAACCTCCCGCTCCTTTCTCTTGGTCAAGCCGAAATCGCTGCCCGCGCCCACGACACCGAACGTGGGAGCGTCCTCCCCGCGCCCGGCCTTCAAAAAGGGAGCCGCAACCCCTTCACCGCCTCCCCCTGTTGTTTTTCCCGTTCCTAACCCACCCTCTTGAGCACCCGAAGGCCGCAGTGACGAACCGCCGGAGCGAGCCATCCGCCACCGTGTCGCCTTCACCTCCGAGCCTCCTCCGTCTACAAATTGCCGCTCGGTGAGCTTCCCCGTGCTTCCCTCCCTCTCCTTGTACCTCCATTTCCTTGATTTGTGGTCTCTAGGGCCATAGCTAGTTGCGCCGACGAGCTCCCCTTGCTGTCGGCCATGGCGGCTCCGTGCGGGATGTCCTCCACCCGCGAGATGTGCCCCACCGAGTTCGCCATCATCTCCTCTTCACTCCTGTGCTTCCCAATTTGAAAACCGAGCCCTGTAGCGCTCAATTGGACAACGCCGACGAGGTTCTCGCCGTCATCAATGGCGACGCCGCCGCATCCGTTCTCCCCTCCGGCGGCCGCACCTCTCTTCTCCCCCTCCATTTAATCCCACCCATCCATCGCAAGATCAACGGCCGAAATCAGCCGATATCCCTTCGCCAGGCATTTTGCTAAAGAGACCCCATTCCTTTCAATAATCCACCCGCAGTCCTTGGCCGGATTTCAAAATCCAATTTCCTTGATTTATTTTAAATCCGAAAATGGTTTGATTTATTTACAGAATTGCCACTGCAGTAAAACACTTATAAAATCGTCGTTTTAGCTCCGATTCAACCCGTTCAACTTGCGTTAGTTTCATAATTTTGTAATCTACGCATTAGTGTCACTGATAGACCTGTTAGAAGCTTTTGAGTTTCTCGATTAGGTCTAGTTTAATAGCTAGTTTTGGAACCTTGTTTAGCGCGTAACTTTCGTGTTGTAGCTCCGTTTTTCATGAACTTCGCGTCGTTGTGATCGTAGCAAGACGTAGATGATTTTGATAAACATTTTATTCAGATTTATTTATTGTTGGTGTACTGTTCTAATCGTAATTATGTTTTGCTTGTATGTCTGCTTCGAATTGCGTGTTGTACTTCGTGTCGTTCGAGTTCAGACGGTGAGGAGTACGTTGGGAATCCGGACACGTACGAGGAGCAGCAGGACCAGCAGCAGTTCGTGAACCAAGGCAAGTATAGCATGGGCCTTCCTTGATTCCTATTCATTATATAATCTACTCATTATGCATGTGTCTAATATTGCTCGACTATAAGGACATCCTAGCCATTTATGACTTATATCTTGATACCTATGGGTTTTATTGCATATGGGTAGAATGCTAGTGCTCTATTCAAACATGATCAATACTATGATTAATGGAACAAATGGATAAATATGATGGTAATAATTGAAATATAGGGTGATGGTGCAAATGATGTCGATCATGTTGCCCTAAACTCTCCGTAAGGACTTGTCTGTTGGGCAAAAGCTGGGACATACAGTGCAACCATGAGAGTCATATGGCTCTGACTTTAGCTCAGTAATAGGATCTTTTCTAGCTTGTTAGAGGTTACCCGAAAGGGCGCAAGAGGGGCTTGCCACTTTGGGTATAGAACTGCCTCTGTTCTGATGTGTATAGCCTGCGGGAATTGTGCCATCGAAAGGGGGGTTCTCTATATCTGCCTGCCGAGGAAACCTCGCGGCCCTAACATGTTAGAAGAGGCCTATGGAAGGCTTCATAGTGTACCCTGCCTACTCACCTTGGGAGTGTTAGGGGGTCGATGGGCCCCGGGCAAATGGGCAACACGACTCACGGGTAAAGATGCACAACCTCTGCAGAGTGTTAAAACTGTTATAACAGCCGTGCTCACGGTCACGAGTGGCCCAGAAAACTCACATAATAAATGGTTACTTGATACTTGGATGAACTGTGATGGTGATGACGAGATCATAATGATGCTTTCTCTTCTTAATTCTAGTAGTGGATCATGTGGGTTAAATGGGAGCTTGAGCATAACTTAATAATGATTAATAATGAAATGTGGATCTACTAAAAGTGATAACTGCAGTCAACCGTGTCTATCCTTTTTGAGCCTCATGAATCATCATACTATACTTGCGGAGTACAAGTGTACTCACACTTGTTGCTATTTTGTTTTTGGATAAAAATCCCGGATGGGTAACAGATGACAGTTTCTACGAGGACTTCCCGGAAGATTTTTAGGTTTGGGTCAACCAGTCGTCCTTCCCTGTGGATCAGACGCTACGCCTGAGAGTTGCTATTTACCTTTTTCGCTTGTTATGTAAGAACTACGTGATGTAATAACGTTATGTATGTACACAGTGATGATACTTCTATTAATTTGTCGGCTTATGTGTGCGACTACTCCTAGGGCGCACATAAGATGTATGCACTCTATATTGTCCTTTAATTGGAGTGTGACAGGGCGGGACTACATTTTGGATTTGGACCTGGTTGGCAATTGAGCGAGGCTCAGATTGCATTTGTCCCGCCTGTGTCGATTGAGGACCGTCCGTTGCAATGGATGGTAGTCAGGTCACAAACTTATTATCCTGAGTACATACTTACTTTCGGGAGAGGGAAGACTTGTTATTCTCTTGTCATGGGTTTCGGCTCTTTCTGGATCGACTTTTAGGGTGGATTATGGATGGAGGTCTAAGCACCGCACTAAAGCTGGACCTTAGGTGTTGGGGGCTTGGAGTTCAAGTTTGAATGGAGACCTAGACCCCTTGACAAGAGCGGAGCGGGTTGGTCTTGTCTGTGCCCAGGGTACAGATGAGGCATGTGTTTCGGGGTACCCAGCTGGGATACATTGATTCACAAATCGCCATTTTTGGAACGATACCGACTTGGCTATGGTCAACACCATAGTAAGAACTGGAACATGAAAGGAGATAAATTGGTTCTGATTGCTTACCATATGCTTGAAAGTAGCATAGTAGCTTACATAGAATGGTTAGCTAATGAACTAATGATGACTGCTAATAAAATTGAATATAAGGATGATGTTTTCTGCAGATGCAATAAACCCACAAGCCAGATAGCCTTGTATATCCTTGGAATCTTTTCTTTTCTCTTGACGGATAACTCTTGCGGAGTACATTTGAGTAATCAGGGTTTCTTTTACCCTGTTGCAGGTGACAGGAACATGTGGAGCTGACTCATGTGTGTGAAAACCTCCTGGTCGGCTCAGAGAGGATTCCTTTCATGCTGTGATCATAGTGTTTATTTAAAACCCTCACTAATTGTTTTATGAAGAAAAGTTGTATAATCTGCTATCATATATTGTATATAAATGTTCACCATGTCATTAAATAAATCTTTATTTCTGCTATAACTCTGATCATATGTTGATTTTCTGCTGCAAGGTAAAACTTATGAACCTGAAATGTATAAACTCTTTTACATGCGAACTGTTTTAATTCCGCTGTTGCATTCAACTGACCTAGTACTCTGATGTTGCAATAAAGTCACGTAAGAAATGGTTAAGATGTTGTAAGTTTTATTCATTCATTTATGATCCTGATGAAAAATGTTGATTTTCGAGTTCTCCCTTGGGTGTGCTCGACAGGACTGCATAGTTTAGTGCTCTCGCTTGGGTACTTTGTGTCTGATGGAAGACAAGTACTCTTGGAAGGGCATTAGATTAGTCGGTTCTGCCACATTAGTGTAGTGGCATAGCCTTTGTGTGCTTAGAGACAATAGCAACTAGAATTGTGGTAGGTGACTTGTATTTTTAGTAGGTTAGCGTAACATTCGCTTCGCCGCATATTTATCTAACCGGTTTATTTACTATTGTTGTAGAAATTTTTATAGGCTATTTACCCCTCTCTAGCCAGTAAGACCTTTCATCAGGACAATGGAGCGCCACCAGCCAACTCCGCCCTAGGGTAATGAAGCGCTGTGGTCGCCCGACGTGGAGCACGCCCGACCATTTCCTCGAGATACTGCGGCCCTTTGTTTCCTCAGGACGCCAAAAGAAGTGGGAAAACGAATTTATTAGAGCAATTTCTTCGAAGTTATCGTTTCCATGGCCAGTGAAAGCAAGGCGAGAGTTGCGGCAAATTTTGTACTAGAGGGAAAGCTATTTTTGCCCTCAGAGCAACTGTGGTTTCCAACCCCTTTGTTTGACTTTTGGCTATCTTGGAGGACAAAGCAGGTTGGGAAGCCCAACCTAAGGAGGTCTTTGTGGGATAAATAGCTCTCAAAATGTGTTGTTATGTGAGGGTTGCATGCAACGGGCCAAAAACAGGTGCAATGATTAGTTCTTATGATTTGGGGTGATTGAATATTTTGATTGTTTTAAGTGCAGATAGCAGAGAAGACTCTGATCGTTTATTTTAGGCTGTGTTTTATGTTAAGTGAAATCAGTAATTCTAAACTTGTGTGAAAACAATATGTGTTGATCTTGAATATTATATATAACAAAAGGTGATGGCCAAAATTGTCGACACGTCGAAGGCTCGCCACGTTCATCAGGGAAGGAACGTACATTTTTGGTGCACTCCCATGTTTTGGTACAGTAAAAAAACTCACTGTGGATCGCGTGCCATCGTGGCTTCTTAAACATTCTAAGTAGATATTGTTCCGTTCTAAGTCGCAAAAGACAAAATATCTAGTAATTTTAAGATGTTTATGTTTTTAAAACTATAAATTGTAAAAGATTTATAAATTCTGGCTCAGAAAAGTAAAATAATCTAAGTTTGTTTGACCAGAGGGAGGGATTAGTAAAGAAGGGAAAAAAATAAAATGAACGATATGAACACGTTGGGACCTACTATCTATATTAGTTTTTTTTTAGTCCAACAACCTTGTAGCACGGCACCTGTGGCCCAAGATGGTGGGAAGCAACATGGCCCACGGGTGTAGAAGTTTTGTTTTCCTCCCTGCTTTTCATTAATTCTTTTATTTTTCAGCATCGTTTTTTTTTTCTTTTTTTAGTCCTTATGATTAGTAATACATTGAATCACTACACAATCTAACACTTCAAATTAATATTAACTAGAAGCATACATCACACGTTGCTGCGGGAACTACGTATGATTTAAAATGAATGAGAGTATATATAATTAATATGTAAAGGTATAAACTATTATAAATTAATGCTAGTGAATGACGTGACATCTTAGACAACGAAATGCTTGTGTTTTTGCTGGTGTGTACATTACAACTGCATGTGCTAATATGTTTTAACTGCATACTCCCTCCATTTCAAATTATAAGACACTTTGGCTTTTCTAGATTCATAGCTTTTAATACGCGCCTAGACATATATTATGTCTAAATACATAGTAAAAGCTAGTAAAAACTATGACTCTAGAAACGCCAAAATGTCTTATAATTTGGGACGGAGGTAGTGTAATAGTGCATTGTTAAAGTGGACAGCTTGCATTGTATGTTAAGATACATTGTCAGTGAGGTTTAGTAAGAAAATGCCACTTGAGTGCGAGCGCCCAGCGCCTTGGCGCACGTTGCCACCTAGCTTCTCACAATCTCACTGCATCCTCACCCGATTGGGAACTAGCTGAAAGTGGCTGTGGGCCGAAACCGATGTTCCTTCAACCCTATTTTTTTTAGCAATCGGGTCTAAGCCCGTTTTTCATTAAACAGATAGGAAGTTTGAAAAGGTTACAACAGTATCTCTATTCTTGTATAATAACACTGCTGCACAACGGGGCTGTAGTCCCGGTCCAAAAGGACCTCTAGTCCCGGGCTGCGAGCCGGGACTAAGGTTTCGGGACTAAATGTCCCACCTTTAGTCCCGGTTCTCAGGCCCGGGACTAAAGGTCTCCCTTTAGTCCCGGTTGATAATACCAACCGGGACTAAAGGTGCTGCCAGGCATCGACGTGGCGCAGCACCTTTTAGTCTACCAACCGGGACTAAAGGTTCTTTTTTCTTTTTTCCTTTTTCTTTACAATTCATTATTGGTTTTGGTTTTCAGTTATATTGTGTCACACCCGGTCTTAACGACAAAACCAGACATACACTATATGTGAAATAAAGAAGTCAAATCTCACATATAGTCGCATATAAGTGTAATATCAAGAGACAAATGCTTAATAAACATAATGTAATAGTTTAAGATATAACCTTAGAGAACAACACAGCGGAAAGACAACTCCGAACACCGGGTGTAGACTTCACTCCAGGAACAAACTGACCGGTTGATCACAAGTCTAAACTTCTCCTGAGGTGTGGAAAATAGCAAGAGTGAGTCCATGTCGAACTCAGCAAATATATCATAGGGTTCATGAGGCTCAAAATTTGACACGGGTTTACTGCGATTAGCTTTTATTTGTCACAATTTTATTACATGAGTAGCATCAAGTTTGCATTAATCCCACAATAAACATATGATCAATGTAAATATGAATAACGAATAGCAAAACACATATTAAACCAAGAAATGTTCATCTATTCTGTGAAGGTCCAAGGCCACTCGTGACCGTGAGCACGGCTGTTATAACAGTTTTACACTCTGCAGAGGTTGTACACTTTCACTGTGAGTCGTGATTTACCCTTTCGCCCGAGGTAGCTAATCTCTTGACCCACTTCCAAGGAAGGTCGACAGAGTTCACTATGAAGTCTTTCAAAGGTTCGTCTAACAAGTTAGGGTCATTAGATTCACTCGGCAAACAGATGTAGAGCCCCCCTTCCAAATGGCACAATGACGCGCAGCCTATACACATAAGGTCAGAGGCCGCACTATACCCGATTCGTCGAGCCGTTCTTACGCCATAAAGGTTACCACTAACAAGCTAGAAAAGGTCCTCATACTTGACTAAAGCCAGAGCCATATAGCCCTCACAGTTGTACTGTAAGTCCCGGATGTTCATCCACAGATGAGTCCTTGTGGAGAGCAACTAGAGCACAAAAAATAACCCCATGCTCTAGCCCTTTTTAAATAGTAATCAAAAAGTCATCTTTTAGTGTTGTTGCATATTCCATTAATCATATTACAAGATCATAATTTATGTTCAGCGCTAGCAAAACTACTCAATGCAATATCATGGGTGCCAAGGTAATGGTTCAAGACTAAGTCATCCTTAACAAGGAAATACATGCATAATAAATTTAATTATTTATTGTGAATAGGACAACAAGGATAATCCCATGCTATACTTGCCTTAAACTCAGATCCTTCTTCTGTAGATTCGTAACCTCCAAAGAACCTCTTCTTGATCACCACGTAAACCTCACCGATTGACTGAACCATATAGCACCACACAAGCATCCATACAATCATACACGAAGCAAACAATAGATCTATATTAGAACAGTACACCAATTATACCAAAAATAAGTAAAAGAGTTTGAAACACGATTCTACGCATCGCTACGAACACAAAGTCGCGAAAAGCACACCAATCGGAGCTACGGTTGAAAAGATACAACTACCAATTGATTTACCTATAAAACTATTAGCTTCATGTATCCTAATGGTATAAAAACATATATAAGATATATTATGGAGAATATAATTTAAGTCAAATTTAGATTCAAACTAAAAAACTAAAGTAAAACAAATCATATTTTTATTTATAAAACCCAGTTGCATAATTGTTATTTAAGATATGATTCAAACCATGAAATTCCAATATTAGTGACATGATAAACACTGTTACAAATGTGTAGATCTCATTGCTATGAATCTAATGCAACTTGAATGGCTCAAAACAGAGTTAAAACGTAGAAGATATGAAATAAACAAGATTTCCTCTATTAAAATAATGGATTAAATCTAATCACAAATTTTAAAAGTTGAAAACCTACTTAACAGTAGTACCAACATGTAGAGCTCGCAAATACGAACCTAACGCAATTTGAACGGGTCAAATCGGAATTAAAACGGAGAAGTTATGGCTAAAACAAAATCAATGGCAAATCTGTAAATAGCTGAAAACGTATTTCTGAACTTATCAAAACGAATCTACATTTTCGGAAGGAGAAAGCGTATTTTCGGAATGCATTTTCTACGGCGGGTTCTATACTTAAAATTCCCAGGGATTCTTTAACAAAAACGCTGGCCGAACCGGTATTTTTTAATCCTGGCCGTTGGATTTGATTTGGACGGCTCAGATTGAATCGGGGAACAGCCGGCGACGCTCCGGCCGGCACAGGGACGTGACGGCGAGTTCCGCGGCGGCGCCATGGCTGGAGAACGCGAGAGCTCGATTCTGAGCACCATTCAACGATTAGAAGGTACCGGGATGGAGTGGAGGACATGGCAAGCTCACCGAGGTAGGAAACGGAGACAGAGTCGGATCGAAAACGACGTGGAGCTCGGGATGGCAGACGGCTAGGGCTGCGGCTCCCGCGTAGCCTCCTCGGGACGATGTCGGTCTTCCGCTTCGGTGAAAGATGGAGCGGAGGGGGTGCGGCATCCCATTTTTATAACCCAAAGATGCTCTAAACAAGGAAGGAAGGGATATGGCGACTTATTTGATCACGGCAAGGAAGGGAAGTGACGATGGCGTCGGCTTGAGGAAGAGGGCATGCCTGACACGTGGGCCCGGGGTGTCAGCGACGCGCTGGGAAAGGAAGGCGTGCGCGCTCGCAAGCTAGGCCAGCGGCGCTCGCTGGGCTCGGCCCAAGGCGGGACGCGGGGGAAAAAGAGAAGTGGGCCACGCACGGGGGAAGGAAAGGAACGGCCCACGCGCGAGAGAAAGGAGGGCGAATGGGCAGTGGGCTGCCGGCTGCGGGCTGAACTGGGCCAAAAACAGAGAAGAGAGAAAAACTCCTTTTCTTATTCTTTTCACAATCATTTCAAAGCATTTTCAAATAAAATTTTGAATCCTCTTTTGAATTTTCAAATAGAGCACACAATACAAAATATTATGCAGCAGCATGAATGCTCAAACATGTTCCTACCCTTATATTTCATTTTAAGTTAATAAAAATAATTACTTTTCTAAGTTTGTATGCTCACAAAAATACATAAAAGCCATATTTACCTATTTTTAAATACTCCAAAATTTTAGGGTGTTACAATTCTACACCCTTAAGATGAATCTCGTCCGGAGATTTGGAAGATGGTGATCCAAGAGCGATGGATACTTTGTCTTTAGATCTTCTCTTGCTTGAGTAGCTCCTTTTTCATACCTTTATAACCTTACTCCAAGTAACTTGCTCAGTCATTTCCAAGATGTTGATAGGGACTCTGAACAAACCTTAAAGTAGCACTATTTATTAAACCACTTATCTTTCCAACCCATAATGTTCTTAGTTTGTCCATTTAAAAACCTGGTACCTTTCCATTCATGATAATCATAACTCTCTTTTTTTTCCAAAGACCTTTGTGAATCTCTTATTCCAATGTAGGCATTACCACTGACTTCATAACATTAATTACTATATGCTTAGGTTGGGTTGCTCAACTCCTAAACATGATTCTTAGTCCATGGTGTCATCTGAATCTTTTTAGCAAAACTCTCCTTTGTTAAAGACATCGGCCACGACTTTTGCTCCTCCCAGTGATAGCACTTTTCAAAGTCATATATAATCAATTTTCGTTCCATTGACAATGCCACTAGCTCAACCCCAACCTAGTAATGATGTCCTTTATATTCTTACAATCCATGTAAGTGTCACTCCTATAAACCATGTAAATACCATACTTGTGTCCAATAGGATAATATCTCCAAAACCTTCAGAGCATAAACTGATATCTCTACTTCCTTGTGTCAGGTAGTTCAACTCATGTTTCCCATGCATCCCTAATGCTCAAGCCATCACATTTTCCTTCTTGCATAAGGACACATCCCTCACCTTGACATGGTGCATCACGATAGATGGGACACTCTTGTCTTGATCTGGCAAATCTAACTCATAAGTTTTACTTCTTTAATGCCTTTATAATTTTCCTCAGGTTTACGAGTCCAAAGATACTTAATATCTTCTCTAGTAGCAATATCTTGATAGTCTTGGATAAACCTTCCTTCAACTTCTAACTAAATGTTATCATTTTGAAAAGAAACTCTGAGTCACTCTTACATCCCTAGGTGAATTCCCCATCACCAACATTCTTGAGCTCTTCTTCACCACTAGAGATAACTATCCAAATAGAGGACTTCCTTCCCTCATAGCTCACTTGCTAAACTAGTCATAATGTCGACAGCCTCTGAACCTTCGTGGAATCAATTGTAGATGTCCAATATCGATGCCAACTTATCTTGAGTAAGATTGGACTCCCAACTGATGATAGATCAAAGCGAAGACCAACCCTGATGATTACTCAAGCTCCTTGTAGATGTTCTAACAAGTCACCAATCCAAAGAAAATGATACCCACTCTTGATAGTGCCTTCTCAACCAGGGGGTTAACCGATACTTCTAAATAAGGAACTAGAACGTACAAAACCTTCTTTACTTTGGCTACCCCCCTTAAGATGAGACTAGGGGACACCAATGTAACTTGCATCTATTTCTAGACAAGATAACTATCATAAAGTCCTTTTGATTTCCAAGAGAAACTCCTGTGCGTAGGTATGGACAGGTAATCTGAAATTCCTCGCGGGATGAAAAACAGTAGTGAAATAAAACAACTGTAACTCTCATTCTGTTAATCCAATGAAGCTGTAGTTTACACCGATGGAAAGATTGTAAAATTCTCTATAACTTTCTTATAGAACATACTTCCAGATTCTGTAGTTAACTTGGTCGAAAACAGTACATATCAGAAACTGTTCTAGGTTTATGACAGCACAAATACATCATATTGTGAATTTCATAACTCCCAAACCAAAACAACTATGAGGGTGGTCCTTGCATTTAGAGAAAGATATTGAGTCTACTCTTGTCTAAAATTTTCTCATGATTTTTTTGGTCTTTCAAGAACAAAGATATAAGTTGATAAAGACAGGCTGCTCCGAAAGACAAGATATAGAAAGTTGGAGATAACCAAATCCTAGCTATTTATTTCATTAATCCTTATACCTTATACATATAAACTAAATGAAATCATGGACAAAACCCACAAAATCATTCCACTCATTACAAAATTCCAACTCAAACATAAACATAAGCACAAAGCAACTAAACACTGAAAAGTTCATAAACCACACATTAAGACGACTCAACTTGGCTACTAACGGTTTTATTACACGGGACATAACTCCTATTTCTTAAACATGGTGTGATTGCAGCAGCATCCGGAGTAGATAGCATCTCTTGCATTCCTTAGTCCTCTACAATGACATCTGAAATCCCGCATCCCTTTTCACCGTTCTTAGTATTCATACCCTCAGATGGGTCAACCTTGTATCCCTCAGGTGTAGGTTTAATACCCTCATACTCAATCCTTTCTCCTGAAAGTGTAGTTAGAAACACTGAATGTTGGGCATACTCAATCACTCCTTTATAAGTAGATAACCAGTCTATTCCAAGGATAACATCAATGCCCATTAATTCCAAAACAATGAGGTTTGCCTTAAAATTTACCCCCTTTATGTCAAGACTAACTTTTGGGCATACGCGGTTTGCCTTTATTTCACCTCTTGGAGTTTTAACCATCACTGTTTCCCCCCTTAGAAGCATAAATATGTTATGATCTTCTACATATTGTCTAGATATGAACGAATGTGAGGCACTGGAGTCAAACAAAACCTTGGCATTTCCTGAACTTACAGGAATTGATCCAAACACGACCTCCTTAGCTCTAGGAATGGTGGTAATATCCACATGTTTCAACCTTCCATGGATGTAATTTCTCTTTAATTTATTTCCTTGCTCCTGCTCCTTTTGGACATCCTGTCCTGGGTCTTGCTGTTGTTGATTCTTCTGTGAGCAAGATTTGACATAATGTCCTTCCTGCTGGCAATGATAACACTTTCTCTTAGCTGGATCTTTTGTGATGTCATACTCCACGGAACTGTTGCTTGGTATGCTGCTATCTTGCTACCCACAAAAGTTCACTTCGTCCCTTTGGCTTGTTTCTTAGCTCGTTTGGCCTTTCGGGGTTGATACTCCTTATAGGTAATTGTCCACCCATCTATGACTACCTCATAGGGAGTAGTTTTAGCTTGAGAGGCTTCTAACTCTTCAAGGTTTGGATTTATTTGACAAGGGATCAGAGCTGCATGTGACAATGTAGTATAACTCGATTACTGATTGCTTTTCATAAGTGGTTCTAGTGAGATTACCTTCCTCTTCTTGTCCATGTTGATCTCAAAATTTGGATCCACCTTGACTTTTCCCTTATTAGACTCGTTTTGAAGATAGGGAAAACCATAATGCTTACAACAGTGACATTGTTCCTGCCTCCCAAGTTCCTTACTATCAACATCTTTATTGGATTTCATATTCTTCCCAGCTTCTGCTACTTGTATCTTTTCTGGCCCCTTGAATATGTTGGTCTGACCTTGAGATGAGCATTGTTGAGAATTTCCACGTTGAACCATTTCTTCTAGTAATTGGTTTTGCATTGCTAATGGCTTCTTGTCAAATGTGAGCAAGAGCGACACAATTCAGTCCTCTTAACCTCTGAAATCCACAGTCTTCTCGTCACGAGCCGTCTAATAGACAAGGAGAAAAGGTTCAAAATAGAGACAAGGTTTTTATAACAGAACGGGGATAGAATTAAGCATAACTTTGAGATAATAACAGAGTTAAAGAGAAGGCAAGAAATAGGCAAAAATAGAAACATGCTAAACGTCCAGTTCTAACTAGGCTTGCGTTCTACAGTCAGTATTGCTCTGATACCACTCTGTCACACCCGATCTTAAGGACAAAACCAGACATACACTATATGTGAAATAAAGAAGTCAAATCTCACATATAGTCGCAGATAAGTGTAATATCAAGAGACAAATGCTTAATAAACATAATGTAATAGTTTAAGATATAACCTTAGAGAACAACACAGCGGAAAAGACAACTCTGAACATCGGGTGTAGACTTCACTCCAAGAACAAACTGACTGGTTGATCACAAGTCTAAACTTCTCCTGAGGTGTGGGAAATAGCAAGAGTGAGTCCATGTCGAACTTAGCAAATATATCATAAGGTTCATGAGGCTCAAAAGTTGACACTGGTTTACTGCAATTAGCTTTTATTTGTCATAATTTTATTACATGAGTAGCATCAAGTTTGCATTAATCCCACAATAAACATATGATCAATGTAAATATGAATAACGAATAGCAAAACACATATTAAACCAAGAAATGTTCATCTATTCTGTGAAGGTCCAAGGCCACTCGTGACCGTGAGCACGGCTGTTATAACAGTTTTACTTCTCTGCAGAGGTTGTACACTTTCGCTGTGAGTCATGATTTACCCTTTCGCCTGATGTAGCTAATCTCTTGACCCACTTCCAAGGAAGGTCGGCAGAGTTCACTATAAAGTCTTTCAAAGGTTCGTCTAACAAGTTAGGGTCATTAGATTCACTCGGCAAACAGATGTAGAGCCCCCCTTCCAAATGGCACAATGACGCGTAGCCTATACATATAAGGTCAGAGGCCGCACTATATCCGATTCGTCAAGCCGTTCTTATGCCATAAAGGTTACCACTAACAAGCTAGAAAAGGTCCTCATACTTGACTAAAGCCAGAGCTATATAGCCCTCACAGTTGTACTGTAAGTCCCGGATGTTCGTCCACAGATGAGTCCTTGTGGAGAGCAACTAGAGCACCAAAAATAACCCCATGCTCTAGCCCTCTTTAAACAGTAATCAAAAAGTCATCTTTTAGTGTTGTTGCATATTCCATTAATCATATTACAAGATCATAGTTTATGTTCTGCGCTAGCAAAACTACTCAATGCAATATCGTGGGTGCCAAGGTAATGGATCAAGACTAAGTCATCCTTAACAAGGAAATACATGCATAATGAATTTAATTATTTATTGTGAATAGGACAACAAGAATAATCCTATGCTATGCTTGCCTTAAACTCAGATCCTTCTTGTGTAGATTCGTAACCTCCAAAGAACCTCTTCTTGATCACCACGTAAACCTCACCGATTGACTGAACCATAAAGCACCGCACAAGCATCCATACAATCATACACGAAGCAAACAATAAATCTATATTAGAACAGTACACCAATTACACCAAAAATAAGTAAAAGAGTTTGAAACACGATTCTACGCATCGCTATGAACACAAAGTCGCGAAAAGCACACTAATCGGAGCTACGGTTGAAAAGATACAACTACCGATAGATTTACCTATAAAACTATTAGCTTCATGTATCCTAATGGTATAAAAACATATATAAGATATTTTATAGAGATTATAATTTAAGTGAAATTTAGATTCGAACTAAAAAACTAAAGTAAAACAAATCATATTTTTATTTATAAAACCCAGCTGTATAATTGTTATTTAAGATATGATTCAAACCATGAAATTCCAATATTAGTGATATGATAAACACTGTTACAAATGCATAGATCTCGTTGCTATGAATCTAACGCAACTTGAATGGCTCAAAACAGAGTTGAAACGTAGAAGATATGAAATAAACAAGATTTTCTATATTAAAATAATGGATTAAATCTAATCACGAATTTTAAAAGTTGAAAACCTACTTAACAGTAGTACCAACATTTAGTGCTCACAAATACGAACCTAACGCAATTTGAACGGGTCAAATCGGAGTTAAAACGGAGAAGTTATGGCTAAAACAAAATCAATGGCAAATCTATAAATAGCTGAAAACGTATTTCTGAACTTATCAAAACGAATCTACGTTTTCGGAAGGAGAAAGCGAATTTTCAGAATGCGTTTTGGACTACGGGTTCTATACTTAAAATTCCTAGGGACTCTTTAACAAAAATGCCGATCGAACTAGTATCTTTTAATCCTGGCCGTTGGATTTGATTTGGACGGCTCAGATTGAATCGGGGAACAGCCGGCGGCGCTCCGGCCGGCACAGGGACGCGACGGCGAGTTCCGAGCACCATTCAACGATTAGAAGGTACTGGGATGGAGTGGAGGACATGGCGAGCTCACCGAGGTAGGAAACGGAGATGGAGTCGGATCGAAAACGGCGTGGAGCTCGGGATGGCGGACGGCTAGGGCTGCGGCTCCCGCGTAGCCTCCTCGGGACGATGTCGGTCTTCCGCTTCGGTGAAAGATGGAGCGGAGAGGGTGTGGCATCCTGTTTTTATAACCCGAAGATGCTCTAAACAAGGAAGGAAGGGATATGGCGATGGATTTGATCACGGCAAGGAAGGGAAGTGACGATGGCGTCGGCTTGAGGAAGGGGGCGCGCCTGTCACGTGGGCCCGGGGTGTCAGCGACGCGCTAGGAAAGGAAGGCACGCGCGCTCGCAAGCTAGGCCAGCGGCACTCGCTGGGCTCGGCCCATGGCGGGTCGCGGGGAAAAAGAGAAGTGGGCCGTGCTTGGGAAGGAAAGGAACGACCCACGCGCGAGAGAAAGGAGGGCGAACGGGCGGTGGGCTGCCGGCTGCGGGCTGAACTGGGCCAAAAACAGAGAAGAGAGAAAAACTCCTTTTCTTTTTCTTTTCACAATCATTTCAAAGCATTTTCAAATGAAATTTTGAATCCTCTTTTGAATTTTCAAATAGAGCACACAATACAAAATATTATGCAGCAGCATGAATGCTCAAACATGTTCCTACCCTTATATTTGATTTTAAGTTAATAAAAATAATTACTTTTCTAAGTTTGTATGCTCACAAAAATACATAAAAGCCATATTTACCTATTTTTAAATACTCCAAAATTTTAGGGTGTTACATATTGTTTTCCAATTTATTCTTCATTGCTACTATCCGTATACGTTGCACCTATACAAGAGCGTTATTATTGCACACAAATAAAGTATGAAACTATATATATATATATATATATATATATATATATATATATATATATATATATATATATATATATATATATATATATATATTATAGAGCTATACATATACATACATACACATTACATTTACAATAATATACAAGTAATCAAGTGTTCGGCCGCTGGTTAATGAGTTACACAAATGTTTGTCCGCCACTCAAAGCTCATACAAGTGTTCGTTCTTATTTGGACTCTTCAAATTCAACCTAGGGTTGTGGTGGAACTCGCCGTCTTCCGGGATGATATGATCGTTGATGAAACCTGCGATCGTCTCCTAGATTGCAACGAGTATTGTGTGCTTGAACACTTGTTCTTTCAATTCCCACTCCTTCCATTTGCATTAATTAAAGGAAAAGATATTAATATACATAAGATTTATTTAGTTTCAACAAATAAATAAGATATGAATTTACTGTATACACAAGTTACTTACTTTTAGCATCTCTTTAGCAGGTGTAAATTTGCTACACCGCATGTACTCGCAAACATAGTATCCACATAAATTGGTTTCGTACGGTTGTCTGGACACCCACTTACATAGAATATGAGGGGGGAGTGGCACTTTCCGATCCGTACAATATCTTTGTTGTAGCCAAGCCCAAGCCCTGCCCAATAAGTCGATCGTTGATTAGGTATAGCATAGTAAATTAAAGGAGCAGGCAACGATAATTAACGAATGATAGAACTTACCTCTGGATCATGTCTATCATGTCTTAGTACATTGCCAGCTCTTTTCTCATTGAGTCCCACACATTTATAGTTTGTTCCTTGACCTTAATCTCAATGAGTATCCAGTGATCCCTGCATTTGTTCATAGAGTCAACTTATATATATATATATATATATATATATATATATATTAATATTGGATTGACTAAGACATGATATAACACAACACTTTACCCCATATTATAAGGGAAGAGTATCAAATCCTTATGCCTTTGGTTATAAAAGAACCTCCGGAGGTTTTTCTCTATTTCCTTGATCTTTAGATTGAATGGATCTTTAGCCTTTGTGTCCTTGTACACGACATACGGATCGATAAAACCAATTCGATCGTCTTGTTTCAATCTGAGTTCTCTCATCATGTGTTTGCACATCATGAGTATAGTTATTATGAATACGTACATATGCTAGAGTAGGATTATTGATTAAAAGGAAGAATCACTTACAAACAGTAGCAGCTTATGAGAGATTTGTCAAGAGCATCCATATAGAGAAGCTGGTGTATTTCACTAAACTGTACCCAGATGACGTCATCTCCACGGAAGTAGTGACAGTCTCTGACTTGGACATCCAGATATTGTTCACTTTGATATTGTGCATAGAATCTCAAGTAGTACTTGTGCAGCTTGTACATTTGTGTACCAAGATTTTTTACCTTTGCAGGGTCGCATAGACTCCTGCCATATACGTACTTCCTCCGCCATTCATCAACAACTTTGGCCTCTTTAACAGTTGTCAGTTCCTCCCGACCGAGAAGTTGTTCTAATGAAAGCCCAGTCACATTCATCCACTTGGCGAGTTCATCTAAGTCCACATCATCAGGTACCGACATTTGCATCAAGTTCATGTTGGAACCATATTGATTCTCAACCACTAGTGGCGGCACTGATTGCTGCGCTTGTTGGCCGAGTTGTGCAACATCTTTCCCAGCCGCCTTCTATTTCCTTTTGTCCTCCTTGATTTTCTTTGTGATAGTACACTCATAGTCTGATAGTGGCGGCGCTGGTTTTTTACTAGCGGCACGCTTCTCGTCTTGCATAGCCTGCACCACTTGATGTAGCTTTACACGAGGATACATTAGGTATGGCTTCTCTTGCTTTGCTCGTGCGTCAGCTTTGGTCTTTTTGAAGAATGCTTTCACTTCTGCCTTGACTGAAGCATTAAGTTCTTCATCAGTCTTCTTATATGGAAGCTTGGTCATCTTTGGGATCTTCGTGACCACAACTTGTTTCTTCGACGGAGGTGGTGGGACCGATCTCTGTGAGCCAGCGGGCCTCTTGTTCCTCGATGGACCAGCCAGTGCCAATGAGGTGGCCGTTGTCGGCATTGGCGGAGGCGCGGTTGGAGCTTGCTATTGTGGAGGAGATTGGGCCACTGGCGGCATTGGAGTATGTCGTGGAGGAGATACGGCCAGCGGTGGGGATGCAGCCTTGTCTGCTTGTATGAAATCGTCGTCGTCATCGTGTCCCATGGCACTGTGGTCATGTGGTGAATGGATAGACAGACTTGGGGAGGTCATAGATTTGAAAAAAAAAACAAGGTATATACATGAGTGAACCATAATTAGATATAGTACATAATTATTGAAAAGCAATTGCGTTCACAATCATCCATACCTAGGGTTCGGTTGTGGTTTTGGCGCCCCAGGAATAATGATGTACCATTTCTTCCAACATATGAATGTCTTCTCCGCTTCACCTAGGGTCTTCTCCCCATCACCACCTTCGATATCCAGAGCCACATTTTCATGGCCTTTGACCACTCTATCCACTGAGACACTAGCATATCTGGGTGGTATTGTGACCGAGTGGATCCTTGGTGTCTTGGTGGGGTCGATAGGAGATATAACACCGGTAGCCACCTTGACTGTGGCATTCCCCTCCGGAATATGCAGCTCACAGGACATCAACGGAGCGGTGACGTCATCCACTGGGAAGCGCATCCCTGTGTCATCATCTTGCCTCATAGGCACCTCCGTAGAAGCACAACTGCTTTTCAACTGAGCTGAGCCGGGGCTGATGTTGGCGGCCGGTTGTGACAAGCTTTGGAGGCAAGAACTTACAACTTCCTCCATGGCCTTTCTGATTTACTCATTCATAGTGGCCTTAAGCGCTTCCTCCTACTCTAGTGCCTTACGAGCCACTTCACTGGTCTTCATAACAACCTCCTCCAACTGGCGTAGCCGTTCCCTGTCCTCTTCCTTCTTTCTCTGGTGGCTTCTATAAGTTTCTCTGTCCTGAGGGAAGGCATGCTCCCACGACATGGAGCCATAGCCTCTCGTCCGTCCACCATGCTCAGGGTTCCCCAGGGCGTATGTCAGCTCATCTTTATCTCTGTTCGGCTACCACTCTCCACTTTGAGCGACGGAGCTGGCTTGATGAAATCTTTCTGCTACAACTTGGATGCGTTCCCCATACATGACCTTTCCGGTCTCTGGGTCTAGGCGGCCTCTGTGAGCGAAAAACCAGTGCTTGGCGTGCTCAGGCTAGTCGAGGGATTCTGGCACCAATCCCTTGTCAATTAGCTCTTGCTCGGCTTTTCCCACTTAGGAATGGCAGTAGGGTAGCCACCTGATCCCATCCTATGGTGGTAGGTCTTGTGTCAGGCATTCTCTTGGTTCCTTCTCGCCCGTTGCTGACCCTCTTCCGACGTCTTGAACTGTACAAACTCGTCCCAAAACGGTCGCAGCTTGACAAAGTGCTTACAGTTGAAATCCGGAGTCTTGTTCTTCTTGATATAGTCGTTATATAGATTCTTCTTATAGCACTGGAATTGTGTGGCCATCTTCTTCATAGACCAATCCCGAACTCTTTCCTTCAACAGTTCATCGTTTGTGTCTAGCGTGAAATGTTGCAACACATCACCCCAAACTAGTTCCGTGTCACGGTCGAAGACATAACTGATTTTTGGGAGTTGCTTATTTTTCTTCCATTCACGGATATTGATCGGGATCCCATCCCGGGCAAGGTACCCTAAGTGGTTGACAAAGGCCCTTGCATGGGGTCCACATCGCTGGCCTGTTCTCTCGTCGAAATCTGTGATAACCAACCGGCCCTCCATCGGCTTCTTCGGGCCTCGTACTTTTCTGCTGGTCCCCGTGGTTGTTGTTGAGACAGAGGGCTATGTAGACAGAAATAAGAAAATTAATAAAGGATTTTTTTAAATTTCATGTATATAAACATAGGAGGCTGCATATATTACAGACCTCGCCAACATTGTCTTGGTCATTCGGGTCGACCATGTACTGAGAACCGTCATCGATGCCCTCAGGGTTCTCATTGCCTTCACGATCGTCATAACGACCTTCTTCAGCGCTACCGCGGATCATGTTCAACAATATTTCTTCGTCTTCTCTCAGGTCAGCCATTTCTGCAAAAATATTTAGGGTTTAGGGTTTACATTTTAGGGTTTAGGGTTTAGGGTTTATAGTTTAGGGTTTAGGCATTACTAAGCATAAGAGATCGACTTACATATATTAGTGGGATATCATATGGATATAAGTGTAGATCAAGGTAATCATGCAGCAACGGTATCGACCAACTCCTACTAACTTAATACATCTAATAACAAGTAAGTCTATCATAAGTTGTATTTCTTAATTAAAATAGATAATTTTAACTCATGGAAAAACTATTCAAATTTTAGGTTTAATAGTTTTCCTAGATATATATATGCAGGTAGTGAGGAAGAGTGAAGAAGGGCTAAAAATGATAACGTCAACACAATTATCATGCAAAATTAAGTGCTAAGATTGAGGCTTCCAAAATAGACACAACATGTATATTAACTTAAATTCTTCCAAAATATACATATCGTTCATGAATAATCGATGCAAATATACATATATACATATATAGATATATACATATATATATATATATATAGCTGGCTACAGAATAACTTATTTTGTAGCCATTTAGAGTTACGATAATTGCTATGCTAATTTACGAGATTATAGTAACTCTTTACTGTGTGATTTACTATAACATTACAGTAAATATCCTCGTGTGTTATAGTAATTCAACTATCGTAAATATATACTGACATTGTCGTAAATTAGTATATAAAATTATCGTAAATAGAGGTGGCTACAAAATAACTTATTTTGTAGCTAGCTATAGAGTATACTCTCCCTATATATATATATATATATATATATATATATATATATATATATATATATATATATATATATATATATATATATATATATAGACATATGAACCGCCGCCTCGATCTCGATCTCCCGAGCACCGCCGCGCGCCGCCCCATAGCTGCTGCTTCTAGCGCGCCACGCTGCTGCTTCCGGCGCCCGCGCCCGCCTGTGACGGATATATATAGCGCGCCACGCTGCTGCTTCCGGCGCCCGCGCCCGCCTGTGACGGATATATATATATATATATATATATATATATATATATATATATATATATATATATATATATATATATATATATATATATATATCCGTCACAGGCGGGCGCGGGCGCCGGAAGCAGCAGCGTGGCGCGCTAGAAGCAGCAGCTATGGGGCGGCGCGCGGCGGTGCTCGGGCGGCGGTGCTCGGGAGATCGAGATCGAGGCGGCGGTTCATATGTCTATGTGCGGGGGGAGAAGGAGGAAGAAGGCCAGGCTTTATAGGCCAGGGACCTTTAGTCCCGGGTCTGGCCACCGCCTGGGACTAAAGGGGCTTTACTCCCGGTTCCAGCCACGAACCGGGACTAAAGGCCCTTTAGTCCCGGTTCGTGGCTGGAACCTGGACTAAAGCCCCTTTAGTCCTAGGCGGTGGCCAGGCCCGGGACTAAAGCCCCTTTAGTCCAGGGCGGTGGCCAGGCCCGGGCCTAAACAGGCGCCAGAATTTGGTGGATTTTATTTTTTACCTTTTTTTCTTTCATCTTTTTAAATGCATAGTAAATTAAATATTTATCATATTTTTTTAAAAAAATACATATTAGTTTAGTTTGACTCTATTGTGCATTACATAAATTGTAAACACTATTTTTTTCAAATATTTCATATTATCCAAAATAAATGTTATTTATAATGAATATTGTGTTAATGCAAAAATATAATGGGCAATTAAAATATATAAAATTGTTGGCTTTCGACAGAAAATTTGTTTTTAGGTCATTTGGACGTTAAATTTTTGTTTCTTCAATAATAATTATCCAAATGCGCGACATTAATTGTCTAAATTTGAAAATTTAAAATTTTCGGAGATACATGTCGGTTTTCGGAACCCTAGATGGTCTCGACTGGAAAAGTCATGAATACAAAGTTTGTTCCACTCATCAAGATCTACATTTAATACATAGACCATTTTTGCATTTGACAAAGTTTTGGCAAAGTGTAGTTGAAAATCCATAATTCCCACATATAGTTTCATATAGTTTGTGTGAGATTCAAGATTTGGTGAGTATTGTTTATTTAAACTTTTTCAAATAGTAAAAATGGTATATATAAAAAGTTTGGATCTTGATGAGCTCTAACAACTTGGTATTCCAAAGTTTTTCATTTCAAGTCATTTAGTCTGTCATTTGACCAGGTCTGACCAAAACCCGTCTTCGATTTTGAAAACATGTGCCTAGGACTTGCTAAAATTTATCCAGATGAAAATATGGTCCATGTATGAAATGTAGATCTTGATGAGCTTTACGAACTTGGTATTCAAAAGTTTTTCATTTGAAGTCATCAAATAGGTCATTTGACCAAGTTTGACCAAAGTCAAAACATTGGTTTTTAGAAACACACACTTTGACCGAACCCTAAATGGTCTCGAATGGAAAACTCATGAATACAAAGTTTGTTCCACTCATCAATACCTACATTTGGTCTAATGGTCAATTTTTTCATTTGTAAAAGTTTGAACCACTCAATTTTGAATTTTGAAAGAATTCATAGCCAAACGCCGATTTTCAGAACCCTGGATGGTCTTGACTGGAAAACTCATGAATACAAAGTTTGTTTCACTCATCAAGATCTACATTTCATACATAGACCATTTTTGCATTTGACAAAGTGTTGGCAAAGTGTAGTTGAAAATCCATAATTCCCACATATAGTTCCATATAGTTTGTGCGAGATTCAAGATTTGGTGAGTATTGTTTATTTAAACTTTTTCAAATAGGAAAAATGTTATATATAAAAAGTTTGGATCTTGATGAGCTCTAACAACTTGGTATTCCAAAGTTTTTCATTTCAAGTCATTTAGTCTGTCATTTGACCAAGTCTGTCCAAAACCCGTCTTCGATTTTGAAAACATATGTCTGTGACTTGCTAAAATATATCCAGATGAGAATATGGTCCATGTATGAAATGTAGATCTTGATGAGCTCTAACAACTTGGTATTCAAAAGTTTTTCATTTGAAGTCATCGAATAGGTCATTTGACCAAAGTCAAAACATTGGTTTTAGAAACACACACTTTGACCGAACCCTAGATGGTCTCAAATGGAAAACTCATGAATACAAAGTTTGTTCCACTCATCAAGACCTACATTTGGTCTAATGGTCAACTTTTCATTTGTAAAAGTTTGAACCACTCAATTTTGAATTTTGAAAGAATTCATAGCCAAACGCTGGTTTTCGGAACCCTAGATGGTCTCGACTAGAAAAGTCATGAATACCAATATTGTTCCACTCATCAAGATCTACATTTCATACATAGACTATTTTTACATTTGACAAAGTGTTGGCAAAGTGTGGTTGAAAATCCACAATTCCCACATATAGTAAAGTTTGAACCACTCAAATTTGAATTTTCAACACATAATGTTACAATTATATTACACAAGATGTCAAATACACATTATTAATTTGAGTTCACTACCTATATCAAGCGGGCACAGTGGTAAACTTTTTCTTGACGTAATGCCCTTAGTTATGATCATTTCGTAACCATGGAGTGTCCTCAGCAGCGAGTAGGATGCTTGGGTCTTTGGCCACACAGAAGGGTGGGATTCGTTCATCCTTTTTATAATCCTCTGACACGTCTGACTTGTCTTCAATTCCCATGATGTTTCTTTTCCCTGTAAGAACTATGTGGCGCTTTGGCTCGTTGGTTTTTTCTTGTCGTGTTTCCCTCTCTTGGGTTTTGTAGACATGCCTTTCATATAGAACACCTGATTCACATCAGCAGCAAGGATGAATGGATCATTTCTATACCCAATATTGTTGAGGTCCACTATTGTCATTCCATACTCCTTATCGACTGATACCCCTCCGTTCATCTTCAGCCATTGGCATCGGAATAGAGGGACTTTAAAATTATGTGCATAGTCTAGTTCCCAAATCTCCTCTATGTGACCATAATATGTGTTTATGTTCCCATTCGGTTCCGTAGCATCCACGCGGACACCACTGTTTTGGTTGGTACTCTTTTTATCTTGGGATACGATGTAAAATGTATTATCATTTATCTCGTACCCTTTGTACGTGAGGACGTGCCACGCTGGTTGCCTAGCCAACAAATACAGTTCATCTCCAATAGTTTTATCACCCTGACATTTTTTGTGCAACCAATCACCGAATGTCTCCATGTGATGACGCGTAATCCAAGCCTCATTCTTCCCAGGATTCTTGGATCATACAAAATTCATGTGTTTCTCAATATACGGTTCCACCACAGTGGAGTTTTAAAGAACTGTGTAGTGCGCTTTATTGAAAGAATCATCACCTTGGCTGATATATATTTTCTTTCCTAGTGTACCCTTTCCACCAAGTCTCCCCTCATACTATGATTCAGGAAGACCAATCGGGTCAAGGTCAGGAATGAAGTCCACACAGAACTCAATGACCTCCTCTGTCCCGTATCCCTTGGCAATGCTTCCTTCTGGCCGACCCCGCTGGTGAACATATTTTTTCAGTACACCCATAAATCTCTCTAAGGGAAACATGTTGTGTAGGAACACAGGACCCAGCACTACTAGGGATGTGTACATCAATGATGCTCTTCTTTCGTCACTGAAGACTCCAAAATCGTCACATGTATTATTTTATGACGAATTTGTGACGATGTGGTATTCGTCATTGAATGCGTGTCATATTTTACCTACCGTGACGAAACGTCTATTTTCGTCATAGATGTGCATTTGTTCTATGACGAAATGGCCGTCGTTATAGAAGTGTATTCTTTCTATGACGATCTATTTTCGTCATTGATATAGCCCCTTTTTCGTCATGACTTGCCGTCTGTTAGGCGGCCAGACGACGTCTGCCACGCTGGCAGCTGACGTGTCTTGTCCACGTGGCGCGTCCACATTGTAGGTGACGTGTCCGACCACGTGGCAGCTGACGTGGCCAGTGATGTGGATGGTCCACATGTCCAATTTTTATTGGGCCACAAGGCTGGCTGTGATAGGTTCTCATTTTCGTCACTGAAGTAAATAGAAATTCGTCATAGAATCAATTACCAAATCGTCACAGAAAGGTCAGATAATTCATCACAAGTGCACATGTTGATTTCATTACAGAATGCAAATAATACTGGAATGACCAAAAGCTTCCATAAATTAACAGGTCCAGTATTCCAATGACCAACAACTTAATCAACAATTCTAAACTCGGTTCACATAACTCAATAGACATCACATTTGAACTACTAGTTTCATCTCAGTTCACATTAACATCACAGGAAATAATAAAAAGTTACCAACCACCAGCAACATAAGTTACTACATAAATAAAATCACTAGCAGACCCCTTGCTTAATGAAGCAGCAGCTACGAGCAGCGCTCATGTCGAAGAAGCATTGTTGATGGCCAAGATACGCTTGAGCAGCGCATCGTTCTCCTCCATTGCCTTGTTGCTTATATCTGTCAGCTTCTTGTACTCCTCCATCTCCTTTTGTGTCCTCGCCAGCTTTTCCTCAGCTTCTTCACTTCTCTTCCTGAGTTCATCGATTTCACCTTGTACAGCAGCCGTAGCTTCAGCTGCTAGTTGCTCCCGAAGCTCGCTTTCATTTTACGATGATGATTTGGAGGATGGCACTAGTTTGATGCCAACACTCTTTAGGAAAAGGTTTGAGCTGTTCTGGGAGAGCACCTAGGACACAACCTGCACACTGAACACTGCTGTCTCACCTTCAGCAACAGGTTCTGTCCTCAAAGCTTCCATATTTGACTAAAACAGCAATGACCCATCATTAGTTGATACTTATTGCATTAATTTGAGGAGGACATATCACACAAGATGTATTTTTTTTTAAATAAAAACCTATGCTGCATTGATAGAAACTGACGTCAAAAAACCACCGTCACAAATTTATCACATGTCATTTCATATAGGAAGCAAAAGATATCATTAATCCACCATATACGAAGCAACATATCTCATTAATCCACCATACATTTTATATAAGTCAGCTATATACAAAACTGATGGCTATAAGAACAACTATGTCTAGACATCGAGCGACATATAAGAACTGATTCCAATATATTGAGGGACCGAAAAAAATGGTGAGAAGTAACAGCTAGCACAACTTAAGTCTTGAATTTCAGGGTGTACCATTATTTTCCACACACATCACAGGGGGGAGCTTGTTCGGCTGCTTCAGCTGTGCTTCTTCCACATGCATGACCACTTGGACATGTTAGTCTCCTGCATAAAAATTTTGTAGAACACAAGGCTGCATTAACTAACTGTGGCGATCATGTGAGGAAAATAAAAATAAAAATAAAAATAAAAATAAAAATTAACTAACTACAGGTCACGTTCTGACCAAATCTTCCTTCTTAAAACACTTATGTACTATCTGGATGGTTAGTTAAGATGTGCATATATGAATATATCTGCTACCAGCAGTACTTAATTTCATTATCCACGCTCAGTCAATAGATGCTTAAGATTGAATGGTTACTCTTCCAAGATCAGTTGATACTAATGGAATCTGATAACTCAAAGTAAATATGGAACAGTATCCTAGGCAGCATTGTAGCATATAAATAAAGCCAATGCTTTGCAAATATTTCAGATGCATTGATTTGAAGCTTTCATACCGGTGCTAACTACTGTGGTAGCACAGAATAGAAACCATTGAACATCACACGTTCCTAGCTAACTAAAAATGGGATTGTACCATGAACAGACAACAATAGCATTTATAAATTATTTACAAGCCATGAAACTATTAGAAAGTATCAATTGATCTTGCATATTTGCATAACACAGTAAGAAAGTTGAAACAACAACTCATTGGTTTTGGCTTCTTACAATGTAGAGATCAAGGTAATCCAGCTGTAATCCTTGAGTGTGTTCTGAAGTGCTGACCAAACCTTATCAGGAACCAACTCTGTGCACCTGAAGTTGTCAAATATTGATCACATTTTGCATTTGGAGTGTTAATTGATGACATTTTGGTATTCAGTCGATTACTAGTTTTGTACTTCCGAAGAGACTAGCATCGCCATTCACCTAAAGTTTCAGCTATAATGATTATCAACCAAACGGCATAGTGAGAGTACGAGGATGTGCATTACAGTACCTCGGAATGGAAGGAAGCAGGAGTGCACAGGGGAGGACGAGGAAAGCTCAAGTGCTGCCACCGCCCGCCTTGCGCTGACGATGGATCTAGCTCATGCGCCGCCGGATGCACAGTGGCCCACTGCTCATGCACCAGGCTACCGCCATGCTCGGGCGCCGCCACCTCCCGCCTCGTGCCAGTGCCGGATCCGGCATAGCCCTTACCGTGCGCCGCCGAATCCTGTCCGTGGTGGATCCATCTGCCTCCTCTCCTGCCACAGCACGGCGGTCAGGGGGCTCTGGCTGCCTCCGCTCTATTCATCAAGTAGGGCCGACGCATCCTGCGGCCTCCAGTTCTTGCTGACCGTGATGGAGAGGTGAGTGTGGCACAGCGCAGGATTATACCATTGGGGGCGGCAGCTGGCGGCTGGTGGACAGGAGGAATCGAGAAAGCCGCTCTGCTATGGCTCTGCGTCTCACGACGGGGAGAAGAGAAAAGGAGGCGCAGGAGAGGGGTGGTGGTCTGGTGGTGGCGGAGTATAGGAAGAGGGTAGGGTTTCGTGGGTTTTATACGAAGTATAGCGTATATGGGCCATCCCTTTTGAGATCTAACGGCTGAGAGAGAGGGGTCTTGATTTGGGCTGAACCTGAGCATCATTTTAAGGCCCAACATGTCTCATATTTTTTCCATTTTAATCATCACAATTAAATCATAATAACTATGGTTTACATGATACTTATGTGTTCAACATAATTTTTACATTAACTAGACTAGCTAAGAGGTGGTGTCTATGATTGTCAAGGGTTTTTGAAGTTATTTGCTATTTCTTAAGGTTTAAGTCATTTACTGCACGATTTTGTAAATTAACTCCAACTTAAACTACATGTCATGTCAAACAACGTCTCAAAGGACAAAAATATATATAAGAATACATGTTTTATTTGAGCTCACATCCTGAAAATTGGTGGAAATGAAGTGTTTCATTAGGGATACTGGAACTTGTATTTTGGTGGCTCCCACGAAAAAAGGTAATAATAACGTAAAGTAGTTCGAAATAATTAAAATCAAAACTACTAAAATAATTTTGAGACACCAAATAATCTTAAATAAAAATTTGATAAACATCAAAGTTGTAGAGGTCATTAAGATCTACAACTTTTATTTTGGTCATCTTGTCATTTGACAAAATTTGAACCTTTCAAATTTGAAATTTTAAAAAATGACAAGTTCGAACCAAAATTTGAGACCCAAAATAATTTCAATATAAAAAGTGATGAATACTAAAGTTGTTCAACTCGTTATTATCTGCAACTTTTATTTTAGCCATCTTGTCATTTGATAAAATTTGAACCTTTCAAATTTGAAATTTTGAAAAACGACAAGTTTGAACCAAAATTTGAGACCCAAATTGATTTCAACATAAAAAGTGATGAATACCAAAGTTGTTCAACTCATGAATATCTACAACTTTTATTTTGGTCATTTCTTCATTTGACAAAATTTGAACCTTTCAAATTTGAACTTTTGAAAAATGGCAAGTTGGAACCAAAATTTGAGACCCAAATTGATTTCAACATAAAAAGTGATGAATACCAAAGTTGTTCAACTCATGAATATCTACAATTTTTATTTTGTTCATTTCTTCATTTGACAAATTCTTAGCACATATTGTTTACTAATCTTACACATGTCTTATGTAGTTTATAAAACCTTACGAGAGATGTATCACATTTGTGAACAATGTCGTTACCACTTTATCATATGAAGAAATGACCAATATAAAAGTTGTAGATCTTGATGAGTTATTCAACTTTGGTATTTATCACTTTTTTAGCTGAAATCATTTGGGGAACCAAAATCTTGTTTGAAAGTTGCATTTTTTTAAATTCAAAATTTAAATTGCTCAAACTTTTCATATGTATATATTGACAAAATAAACAAAATAAATTGATAGATAATGATTTTAGAAAATTTAAGGAAAAAAAATCATCGGATTTGGAGTTAGTACGTAGAAGAAAAACTAGTTATAAAGTTGACCCACACATTAAAAAAAGAAATCACACTGTTCATTAAGATCATGTAAGGATCATCTAGAATAGTGTGATTTCCCTTTTTAATTTGTGGGTAAACTTTGTAACTAGTTGTTCTCCCTCATACTAACTCCAAATGTGATAGTTTTTTTTTCTAAAAATTTCTAAAATCATGCTTCAGCATTTAAGTTTGATCAAACTTGGATGTGACAATGTTTTACACATTTTAAAATTTGAAATTTGAATTTTGACAAGTTCGAACCAAAGTTTCAAACCCTAAATGATTTCATATGCAAAAATGATGAATACAAAAGTTGTTCAACTCATCAAGATCTACAACTTTTATTTTGGTCATCTTATCATTTGATAAAATTTGAACCTTTCAAATTTGAAATTTTAAAAAATGACAAGTTCGAACCAAAATTTGAGACCCAAAATGATTTCAACATAAAAAGTGATGAATACCAAAGTTGTTCAACTCATTAATATGTACAACTTTTATTTTAGTCATCTTGTCATTTGACAAAATTTGAACATTTCAAGTTGGAATTTTTGAAAAACAACAAGTTCGAACCAAAATTTAAGACCCAAAATAATTTCAACATAAAAAGTGATGAATACCAAAGTTGTTCAACTAATTAATATCTACAACTCTTATTTTAGTCATCTTGTCATTTGAGAAAATTTGAACATTTCAAGTTGGAATTTTTGAAAAACAACAAGTTCGAACCAAAATTTGAGACCCAAATTGATTTCAACATAAAAAGCGATGAATACCAAAGTTTTTCAACTCATGAATATATACAACTTTTATTTTGTTCATTTCTTCATTTGACAAATTCTTAGCACACATTGTTCACTAATCTTACACCTTGTGAGAGATGTGTCACATTTGTGAACAATGTCGTTACCACTTTATCATATGAAGAAATGACCAATACAAAAGTTGTAGATCTTGATGAGTTATTCAACTTTGGTATGTATCACTTTTTCAGCTGAAATCATTTGGAGAACCAAAATCTTGTTTGAAGTTGCATTTTTTTAAAATTCAAAATTTAAATTGCTCAAACTTTTCATATGTATATATTGACAAAACCAACAAAAAAATTGATAGAGAATGATTTTAGAAAATTTTAGAAAAAAAAATCATCAATTATCATGTTATATGTTTACAAATAGAAAAACATGCATGCCTTTATCACAAAACGGCGAGTGCTCCAGTGGTAACGCACCAACATGTCTAGCAGCAGGTCGCGGGTTCGAATCTCCCTGCGTGTGCTATTTTTTGGCAAAAAAAGGGAGGCGGAAGGATGCAGGTCCACCTAGACCGTGTGGGCCACGCTGCCCCACTTGTTCACTGCCACGTCCTCAAGCTGAGACCCGCTAGTGGGACCGCATCGCCACGTCTTCGAGGTTGGGACCACATCGCCACGTCCTCGAGGTGGGACCTGCTGGTGGGACCACGGCGCCATGTCCTCGAGGTGGTACACGAGCCAAACGATCTATGACGATTTAATTTTGTTGTTTTATGACGATTCTTTTGTTTTTGTCATTATTCTTCGTGCCAAAGCTCCGTCACTTGTTACTTATGACGAAGCTAGAAATTTCGTCATAGAAATCGCTTGTTCTGTGACAAAATTTGTAAGCGTCACGACTGAATCGTCATTGATGAACACATTTCTAGTAGTGCAGGATATTAATCTCTTTGACCAGATGAACTAGGAGATGTGTCATGATATCAAAGAAGGATGGAGGGAACACCAACTCAAAGCTGACAAGACATTGAACCACATCATTCTGTAGAGTACCTAGATCAAAAGGATTGATTACCTTCTGAGAAATTGCATTGAGGAATGCACATAGCTTCACGGTGGCCAGACATACATGTGGAGGTAGAATTCCTCTTAAGGCAACTGGAAGCAGTTGCTTCATAATCACGTGGCAGTCGTGCGATTTTAAGTTGACAAATTTCTTCTTTGGCACATTTATTATACGCTTTATATTGGAGGAGAACCTAGATGAGACTTTGATGCTGCTTAGGCACTCAAACATGCTTTCCTTCTCCTTATTGCTAAGAGTGTAGCTAGCAGGTCTTAAGTAATGACGTCCATCATCTGTCTTCTCTGGATGTAGGTTGTCTCGTTCTTTCATGCGCTTCAAGTTCTCTCGTGCCTCAAGGGTATCCTTAGGCTTTTCAAACACACCCATGAACCCTAGGAGATTGACATAAAGATTCTTTGTCAGGTGCATCATGTCGATCGAGTGGTGGACCTCAAGGTCTTTCCAATATGGTAGGTCTCAAAATATTGACTTCTTTTTTCACATTGGGGCGCGCCCCGAAGCGTCTTTTGAAACAGGTTCACTGCCTTGTCCCTTTCCAAACACTACTTTCAAATCCTTGACCATCTTGAATACCTCTGCCCCATCTCGGTTGCCTGGCTTGGACCGGTGTTCTGCCGTACCTTTAAAATGTTTGCCTTTCTTTCTCAACTGGTGGTTCTTAGCAAGAAATCGACGATAGCCAAGGTACACAACCTTTCGACATTTTTTTAAATAGACAGCCTCAAGGTCACCAAAATAATGGGTGCATGCATTATATCCCTTATTTGTCTGTCCTGAAAGATTACTTAGAGCTGGCCAATCATTGATTGTCACAAACAACAATGCTCGCAGGTCGAATTCTTCCTGTTGGTACGCATCCCACACACGCACATCTGGTTTGCTCCATAGCAGCTGGAGTTCCTCAACTAATGGCCTCAGGTAGACATCGATGTCATTGCCAGGTTGCTTCGGGCCTTGGATGAGCACTGGCATCATAATGAACTTCTACTTCATGCATAACCATGGAGGAAGGTTGTAGATACATAGAGTAACGGGCCAAGTACTATGACTAGAGCTCTGGTCCCCAAAAGGATTAAATCCATCCGTACTCAATGCGAACCTTAGGTTTCTTGTGTCATCTGTAAAGTCTGGGAATTCTCTATCTATTTCTCTCCACTGGGACCCATCTGCAGGGTATCTCAACATGTTGTCCACCTTACGGTCTTCTTTGTGCCATCGCAACAACTTTGCATGCTCCTTGTTTCTGAACAGTCGTTTTAGGCGTGGAAATATTGGAGCATACCACGTAACCTTGGCAGGGATTCTCTTCTTCGGACGTTCTTCATCCTCAACATCGCCAGGATCATCTCGCAAGATCTTGTACCATGACGCATGGTAAACAGGGCATTCATCTAAATTCTCGTGAACAACACGGTACAGGATGCAGTCATTAGGACATGCATGTATCTTCTCGATTTGTAATCCTAAATGGCAGACGATCTTTTTTGCTTCGTATGTAGTGGTGGGCAATTCATTAGGATTCGAAAGCATCTTTTTTTGGATCTTCAGTAATTTCCTAAATGCCTTGTCAGATATACCATTCTCTGCCTTCTACTGTAACAACTCCAGTGTCGTGCCTAGTTTTTTCTGCCCATCTTTGGCGACAGATAGAGTAACTTCTTGTGATCCTGTAGCATTTGGTCAAACTTAGCCTTCTCCTTTTCACTTTTACAATCTCTTTGTGCGTCACGAATGACATCACCAAGAGCATCGTTATCTTCAGCGATACTGTTTTCTGCATCCGCCTCTTCTTTAACTTCCTCCATCGCGAAGTCACAGTATTGAGCAAAAATATCGTCAGGGTCCGCTTGTTCTTCTTCACCTTCTTCCATCATAAACCCGGTCTCTCCGTGCTTGGTCCAACAAATATAGTTTGACATGAAACCCGACTTGAACAAGTGCAAGTGAATACTTCTTGAGCTACAAAATTCTTTCAAATTCATACACACGACACATGGGCAGCACATAAAACCATCCCGCTTTGTTTTCCTCTGCCACTCTACAGAATACTCGCCCGCCCTCAATGAACTCGTTGGAGCGGCGATCGGCATTGTACATCCAATGGCGTATCATTATCTGCATTATACGACATCACATAATTAAAAGCCCAGCATGAGAAAAGAGCGCGGCACAACCTTGTCTAATTGAGTTCAAAATTTTATAAGTGGTTCATCATTTCATAAAATTAATTTGTGGACATTAATAAAAAGATAGTAAAATCATAAAATTTGTATTTTTCTATTAAAAGGTGTAATTTTATCTCTAAATAAAATTAATTTGAAGAATTTTTAAAGTTAAAATAAATTTGTTTCAAAATTACAAAGAATCAACATTATTTAATATTTTAAAATGAGAACATGAATAAATTAAAGTAAAAAGTATCCTAAAAAGTCTATAATAGAACTAAACATTATATGTATATACTACTTTCTAGGTACTATAATTAACATAGTTCATAAAAATTCAAACATGAAAAGTGATTGGAGCTAGCAATATGAAATAAAATAGCCATATATAACATGAATTTATATATGGTGCTACTAAAACATAGGAGGATGAAGCTAGCAATCTTTCAAACAAATCGACGACGGCGTAGAAGCGTTTAAAGTGGATTGATCACCGGAGATAAGACAAGCAAGAACAATGGAAAAACAAGCAACAAGAACATGAACAAGAAAAGGCTCGGGCAGGGAGGAAGAAGAGAGAGGTTCAATTTATAGGGGGAGGTTTTAATCCCTTTTGGTAACACCAACCGGGATTAAACCCAGTCCTATAGTCCCAGTCGGTGCCACGGACCGGGACAAAAGCTGTAGTCCCGGCCCGTGGAACCGACTGGGACTAAAAGCAGAGCTTTAGTCTTGGTGTTACGAACCGAGACTAAAGGTCCCTCCCGACGCGGAGTGGGGGAGCGCAGCGCGAGCGGCGCGGTGGTGCGAGGCACAAGCGCGGGCGCGAGACGCAAGGCGTGGACAACGCACGCCACACGAGGGACGAGGCGCGGGGCGCGTGCGGTGCGAGGCGGGTCCGGTGCGAGGTGCACTCGCGCAGGGGTGTACGGCGCGTGAGGGGGTCTAGCGTGTGAGGCGCAAGGCCACACGGCGCGAGGCGGGTCCGTCCTGTCCGTCCCGTCGGACAAAAGGTCAACACAGTCAATATTGCCATTCGTTTCATTTTCAGCCCACTCTGAAACTCTGAAACTTTGAAGGCCGGCGATGCTGAAGCCCGGAAAACTGAAGACCGTGATCGACCGCTGCGCGCAACGACTAGTCGACTACACCGGCGGCCATGAAAGTTGATGAATATCTGCACTGTCCAGCTCATGGTGCTCTCGATCCTTATCGTCGGAAGAATCCGTCGATTCCGATCCTCGCACCATCTCTGTCTCGAAGGTATATGTATCTCCTCCACGCAGGCACGCAGCTAGTAGGCTACTTGTCGTTCGGATAGACCTAATTAAAGAAGTCGTCGTAGTTGATTGATTCAGAGATGAGATGCGATGCCGCGGCCTGCTGGCGCAGCAAAAGATCCATGTTCATCCATCCATTCGATCGTCTCTCTCTCTCTCTGATCTGTCTCCCGTCCCTGATGCGAGATACTAGCTGCTGTTGAGCAGCATCATCGTCCTCTGTATATCTTCACCCTGAAAACACATGGATGCTGCTGCCTGCTGGCCTGATGTAGATGATTCTTTGCATCGTCCATCTCGATCTTCTCCTCCGTACGTGTTCCCCACCAGGTGGAAAATGATTTTTAGGAACGCTTGGCTTTTTTTTAAGGGTGGCTGGGGTTGGAGCCGCCCTTACAGTCGGCCAGCTGCTCTTACAAATGCACGGTAGGGGCGGTAGGTGTTTGAGCCACCCCTATAAATGAGCACAGTAGGGGCAGCTGGTGATTGAGCCGCCCTTACAAATCACCTCATTTGTAAGGGTGGCTCAATCACCAGCCGCCCTTACAAATCGATTTGCAGGGGCGACTCAAAGCCGCACCTACAAATAGACGCATAATATTTAAAATGAAGTATAAAAATTTGATTTTTTTTTCAAACAGCCTCGGATGGAGAAACACCCAAAATGAAAGTTGGTGATCTCAAAAAGTTATGAAACTTTGTAGTTGACAACTTTTTCATTTGATATCATTTTATCATTGAAAACTAAGTTTTAATTTTAAAAATTTGAAGAATTTTTCAAACGACCTCGGATAAAGAAACACCCAAAATGAAAGTTGTTGGTCTAAAAAAGTTATGAAACTTTGTAGTTGACAACTTTTTGATTTGATATAATCTTGTCATACAAAACTAAGTTTCAATTTTAAAAATTTGAAATATGAATTTTTCAAACGATCTCGGATGGAGAAACAACCAAAACGAAAGTTGTAGTTCTCGAAAAGTTATGAAAGTTTGTAGTTGACAACTTTTTGATTTGAAGTCATATTGCCCACGAAAACTATGTATGAATTTCTCAAATTTAAAATTTAAATTTTGTAAACGACCTCGGATGTAGAAACTACCAAAATAAAAATTATAGACCTTAAAAAGTTATGAAACTTTGTAGTTGACAACTTTTTCATTTGACTTTGTTTAGAGCCTCATGCAATCAATTTACACTCAGTTCATTATAATATTTAAGGAACCAAAATAGTATCTCGACACAAGTGAGTTTGTGGTGCAGTGATAGGGGAGGCTCCGCGCGAGGGTGAGGCTGTGGTTCGAATCACACAACGCGCGATTTTTGAAAGTCATATGAGATGCATACGTGCTGCTGTTATTCGCAGGAAATAAATAATAGACTATTTGGTCGGTTACTGTTGTAGTTTCGTGGTACACATGCACGCATAACATAGAGCATCGAATCGCCCGTTTGCTGCTGACCTGCTGCGCATGTTGCTTGTGCTTTCTTTGCTCCTTATCGGAATCGGTCCGCTGCTCGGTCGGCCATCCGGCTATCGCCGTGTCTCAAGATGCGACGATGATTTTTATTATTTTAACATAAAAAATAAAAAGCTGCGACGCCACGATCAGACTACAGCGAGGTGCTCTGGTATATCGCAATCTCGGGTTTCTCGGATAAGCTAGGGCCAATGCATGTGTATCTTGGATAGAGAGATATTGTTGATGCATGGGTGCTGCAGGTTATCTGCATCAATGTCTCGTCATTCGTCAACCCTCCAAAAACACGTGTTCGGAGAATCCCCAATCGGAGAGGAGCGGAAGGGATTGTAGGAGGCGAAAGGGAGACTTTAACTTGTAGGAAGTAAAAGTTTCTCAACCCCTTAGCTAGATTGAGGATTAACCGAATAAACCCTAAGGAGTTGGGTCGACGAGCTAATAGTCTCAATGATGGCTAATATAATGTTTTTGCTCGTGCTATGCAGCACAACCATAACTGCACATCACTGTTAGGCAAATGATTTTTAATATTGCCATAGGTTGTGAAGATGTAGACTTTGTAGAGATGGGTTGTGATTGCCAACTTTTTTTTGCAACGAAGAGAGATTTATTAATTACTCAGATTTTATGATACAATCTCGAGTTGTACAATTTGCTCAACACAGGTCGACACACTAAAACGCCAAACAGCTGAAGGGTAATTGCCACTGAAAATGCATTTAAGTCAAACGTCCTGGAGAAGTTGTCTTAAAGACAATCGCCTCTGGAAATGCTTTTGCAAAGGCTCTTAGCTCAATAAAACCTACAGGTAAATTCACTCAAGAGCTTCCCAGCAAGGTAAATTCAAATTTACAGGGTGTTTGGGACTGCCCAGCTTCCGTTTTTCCAGCACCGTTTTAGCTTCGCGTTGCCAAATATCCCCAGCTCTAAGGACTCTGGTACACAAAAAAAAAAGTGGAGCTGAAGGCCAACTCCATGTTTTTTCTGGGCACATCAAGGTGTACTCTAGTTTTTGGAGATTTTCAGCCACCGTCGCCGGTCTGGAGACCGCCTGAGCAGTCAACTAGCCATTGGGAAGTGACCATTGGGGCAGGCATCGCCATGTCCAGGACCTCGCACAAAGCTGCTCCAAAGGGGTATCAGCTTTATTTGCTTATGGGCTTATAAACAGAGCTAGTGGTTGGTCTTGGCCACTCTCTTGGCACTTCTAACAGCTGCATACACCATTTGAGAGCTGAGCACACCACTACACTCACTTGCACACTTGATATGATAATCTTGAGTGAGATTGGAGAGCCTCTAGTGCATTGCTTAGTGTTCTAGCATCTTGTGGCACTAGTTGGGCGATTTGAGCAGGTGGAGATTTTGTTACTCTTATTGTTTGCCGACACCTATACAGCCCGGTGATTGGTGGATCCTTGAGCAGCTATTGGTGATTGTTGTCAGCTTCGATCGTCGACATTGTGAGGGGTTCTTGTGCCTTCTCGTGGGAGACCACGAAAGGCAACTCTAGTGGATTGCGCGTGGCTTGTGTGATCCTCATCTTGTGTTGGTTGTGCGGCACCCAGTTGCGGGTTTGGCGGGTGATGCCAATTAGCACGTGAACCTTCAAGTGAGTGAATCGCCACAACGAGGATTAGCTTGATGGTAAGCAAGTGAACCTCGGTAAAAAATCATTGTGTCATCATTTGATTCCGAGGTGATTGGTCTTCATTGGTATTCATTTTTGTGATTGATTCGCTCCATCGGTGATTGGCTCATTCCTCTACATGGCCTTCCCGTGTATTTACTTTTCTTAGTGGAGCTTAGCCTTTTAGTGTAGCTAGTTTTCAGGGCAAGCAAGAATCGTGTCTAGTGGTTAGTGAGGCTCTTTAGTTAGTCTTTGAGAGCTCACTAACTTAATTGTAACACCGCTGGTGTTATGAGCTTGCTTAGCACATAGATTAAGTCTAAAAGAAATTAACAATCCAAGCTCTCGGGTTTTAAACTGACATGAAATGATAATCAAAGTTGCATGTGACTCATCTCTATGGAGGAGAGAAATTCAATGGAGATTGTGAGTTAGTTTAGTTAATGTGTAAACATGCTTATGAGATCCCAATAAGAAGAATAGAATAAGATATTTTAAATTGTTTGGCACGAAATACAATTCTTATAAACAAAAACCAAATATAACTTGAGTATAGTGATTAAATAAGGACCGGATGAGCAAGTTAGGTATATGAGAATGCAACTTTAATTTTGGAGAGTAAATATTGTTAGCTAGTATTTTTGGAAGCTTAGAAGTCAAACTTGGAATTAAGATAAGTCATTTTCGTTAAGTCGACAACATTTGAACTTATGTTTAAAAGTACCATTTTTGGTGAATTATAGCATGCAAAACAACTAAATAGTGCCCTAATATTTTGTTCCTATGGTTGGTATGAATATTAGCTATTGTGTGAAATACTTGTGGATTGAAGTTGACGACGTTTAGGTCTGTTAAAAATTGCCCAAACTTGGTTTGAACACGTGGCCAAACACATTTAGGCACTCGGTTCGTGAACCGACGTTTAGTGTGACAAACCCATCTTGACACTTCCCTACCTCCCTCTCTGGTGGTTCTCTGGCCATGATGATGGCTTCGCTAGCTAGCTGTTGGTGCTGACCTTAGGTTTGTGGAATTCATTGAACCCTAATCGAACTATCAAGCAGTTTTTCACACGCTCTAAAAAGCGTGCAGGGCGCCGTGCCCTGCCGTCCTTGCTCTGGGGCGCAGTCACCACGCTCGGCGTCACGCCCGCCACGGCTTGGGGGTGAAGACGGAAAACTAAAGACCGTGATCGACCGCTGCACGCGATGACTAGTCGACTACACTGGCGGCCATGGAAATTGATGAATATATGCACTGTCCAGCTCATGGTGCTCTCGATCCTTATCGTCGGAAGAATCCGTCGATTCTGATCCTCGCACCATATCTGTCGATCGGATAGACCTAATTAAAGAAGTCATCGTAGTTGATTGATTCAGAGATGAGATGCGATGCCGCGGCCTGCTGGCGCAGCAAAAGATCCATGTTCATCCATCCATTCGATCGTCTCTCTCTCTGATCTGTCTCCCGTCCCAGATGCGAGATACTAGCTGCTGTTGAGCAGCATCGTCGTCCTCTGTATATCTTCAGCCTGAAAACACATGCATGCTGCTGCATGCTGGCCTGATGTAGATGATTCTTTGCATGCGTCCACTTTCAACGCCTGCTAATGTTGCAACATGAAGCACTTCTGCACATACGTCTGAAACAGGTGAAACATTTATGAACATATGTTTGCAATATATGTGTATAGCAATTACAACATTCAGATAAACACACTTGTAACATAAGTTTGAAACAAATGAAATGTTTGAAAACATACACTTGCAACATACGTGTATATCCATTGCAACATATGCAACATCCAGATAAACCACTTGCAACATATGTTTAAAACCACTGAAACATTTGAAACATACACTCGCAACATACGTGTACAATCATTGCAACATATGCAACACCAGATTTACTTTTGCAACATCTAGATGAAACATATTCAACATACATCTGAAATGCATAAAACACACGGTTGCAACATGTGCTCATCTACTTGCTGCCATCCAATGAGCGGCGCGGTGGCGCGAGGCACAAGGCGTGGACAACACACGCCACATGAGGCACGAGGTGTGGGGCGCGCACGGCGCGAGGCGGGTCTGGTGCGAGGCGCACTCATGCAGGGGCGTACGGCGCATGAGGCGCAGGGCCGTGCGGCGCGAGGCGGGTCTGTCCTGTCCGTCCCGTCGGACAAAAACGTCAACACAGTCAATATTGAAGGCCGGCGATGCTGAAGCCCGGAAAACTGAAGACCGTGGTCGACCGCTGCGCGTGACGACTAGTCGACCAGGGAAAATTTTATCGGCGATAAAATTTCGATTAACCCGATAATCACGTTTATCGCTGAGGTCCGATAAAATTTATTTATCGCCGAGATTCCAATTTTCACTAGTCCACCTACATAAAAATATGATACTCTATTATACCAATACTATTATGTGTTAGTTCTTGATGTTAAATGCTTTAGAGACAACTTATATAATTTTCTAGTGAAATTAGGTATTATTTTGTTTTATTTTTGACCGAGAAATTTTCCGATAAATCCGATAAACCCGTTTATCGGTGACCTCCGGTATTTTTTTTTCTACCGATAAATTGAACCTTGTAGTCGACTACACCGGCGGCCATGAAAGTTGATGAATCCGTCGATTCCGATCCTCGCACCATCTCTGTCTCGAAGGTATATGTATCTCCTCCACGCAGGCACGCAGATAGTAGGCTACTTCTCGATCGGATAGACCTAATTAAAGAAGTCGTCGTAGTTGATTGATTCAGAGATGAGATGCGATGCCGCGGCCTGCTGGCGCAGCAAAAGATCCATGTTCATCCATCCATTCGATCGTCTCTCTCTCTCTCTCTGATCTGTCTCCCGTCCCTGATGCGAGATACTAGCTGCTGTTGAGCAGCATCGTCGTCCTCTGTATATCTTCAGCCTGAAAACACATGCATGCTGCTGCCTGCTGGCCTGATGTAGATGATTATTTGCATCGTCCATCTCGATCTTCTCCTCCGTACGTGTTCCCTTTTGTTTTATATCTCTCCCTGCAAACAAGAAAGAGAATAATGGGAGCTTTAGCGAGTCTGCATCTTTTGATTCTTGGCCTTGCTTTGGATTTTTGGGCGTGCGCTGCGTACGACATGTGTCAGTTTCGTTCACAATTTTAGCTTTGATGACTCCTCACCTCTCATATAGGGCACCCACACCCCACCCACAGATTCTATCATGAGACGATTATTCGTTCATTGTACGACAGTGCACCTGTAGTAGGTATGGTAGCTAGCTCAACTGGTTACAAATTCTCTTGTGTGCATTCATGAATGTTGTTCTCCTCGATTCGATTTGATCAGGAGACTGGAGGTAATGCAGCGGGGTCCCGAGCTCGCCAAATCATCGAGCACATGCATCTTGTATTGCTAGAGTACTGCGCTGCGGCTTAGTTTCACTACTGGAAACCGGTGCTTTGCCCTCAGCCAAGCCTATAATGCACTCGGCAAAGGCTTTGCCAAGTGCCGCACTCGGCAATGCCCACACGGCAAAAAAAGCGTTGGCAAAGACCGCTTTGCCGATTGCTTTTTATCGGGCGCTCGGCAAAGCTTTTGCCGAGTGCCCGACACTCGGCAAAGCTTTTGCCGAGTGCCCGACACTCGGCAAAGTCCAAAATGAAAAAATCTCAAAAAATAGCAAATTTTTTTTCCGGAAGGCCCATTGAATCATCTGTTGTCCTCCCCATATGCAGTGGATTATTGGTAGAACAACATTGTCTGGTTAAGGATATATTCGTATATCAGAGGTTTCTGAACTCAACTTCTCTTGTTCATGGCTCAATTGTGGTTGGGACATATGGTAGTATTACTTGACGATGATTATTACTTGTAGTAGCTTGACATGTAACTTAAATACTTAGGAATTATTCCTCTAATATTTTGATTGGATTACATTATTAGTAATAGTTAAGGAGCTCGGAGTGTATCTACTTATTTATTTATAATGACTGATCATTACTTATCATTCATATATATATATATATATATATATATATATATATATATATATATATATATATATATATATATATATATATCTTTTATCATGTGACTTATCCTTATTATTGAGTAAGAGTGCATAACATTGGTTTACTCTCTTTATCATGAATATAAAGTTTATCAATACTCTAATAGAAGTTTAGCTAGACCTTCCCAGCGGTAAAATTATAAATGACAACATGGTAATACTTTAGGTAAAATGCTACAGTGGTATAATTATCTGTCCGCTTGCAGGTGTTCTTAATTGTTCTTAATCTTAATTGATCATATCTTTATATCATTTATATTTCTGCCTAGTCATATAAAATCATAGTCCCACTTATATACTTCTAAGCTTTATTCATTAGGGATTACAACCTAGTTCCATGCTAAGAAGTATAGGTAAATATAAAAGGTGACTAGTATTTAGAGACATGTTAATTTATTACCATGCATTTTTAGCGCCATTGATAATTAGCGATTGCGTTAATTAATGTCAACAAGCATTTTTGGCGTCGCTGCCGGAGAAGGTATTAAACTTAGAAAGTATTGATAACTTATATTTATGAAAAGACTGAAGTAACCAATTGACCTCTAACTCAAACAGGCTTACCCTTGTTCTACTCTATTTATTTATCTTATGCAGGGTAATGTATGGGCTATGACTTTTCAGAGAATTACACAAACAACCTAGAAGCAATCTTAAAGAAGACCAGAGCCAAACTCATGAAGGTTTCTGTAGAAAATTCAGAAGTCAGCCATGCCAAGAGAAATTTAGCACCATAATTTGAAGCTATGGCCAACAAGACTCTCCGTGAGTTCTCTGCTCCGATAATAGAAAACATCCGTACTGGACCTCAAGTCAACGTTGGAGAAGATGGATTTGAGCTTAAGCCTGCGCTCATTACCATGGTGCAAGCAAGTTAGTTTTGTGAAAGGCTTATGAAGATGCAAGTGCATATTTACAACACTTTGTTGAGATCTGCAGCACCTTCACGATCAAGGGAGTAACTAGAGATGCTATTCTACTATGCCTTTTTCCATTCTCACTATTGGGGAAAGCCAATCAGTGGTTGTACGCCAACAAAGAGAGTCACACTACATGGGACCGTTGCTCGACTGTTTTCCTAGCCAAGTTCTTTCCTATAGGCAAGACCAATGCTCTGTGTGAAAAAATTGCAAGCTTTCAGCAACAACATGATGAATTTGTCATTGTGGCATAGGAGCATTTCTAAGATTACATATCAGAATGTCCTCGTCATGGGATGGAGAAGTGGTTGCTTATGTAGACCTTCTACCACTGGCTATTCACTAGTACCTGTGAATCAGTCGATGCTACAGCTGGAGGTGCATTTTTGTCACTAAACCTCATAGATGCAATAGCGCTCATTGAGAAGATGGCCTCAAAACAGAGCTGAAATGTAGAATGTGTTCAACCTCGCAAGAGAGGAGGAGGTATGCATGAGCTCAAGGAAGCCGACATGGTGTCCGCGAAGCTAGACCTCATCATGAAGAAGCTTAAAGCTAGAGACATGATGAAGAAGGAAGTCATGCACATCAGTGATTCTCACATGACTTATAAAGAATGTGGAGATGTTGGACACTCAGGAGTCAACTGCCTAGAATTTTAAGATGTGAACTACATCATTAGCAACAACAACACTATCATCTTTAGAAGAATCAATAGAATCAAAAACAAATGCCAAACTATTAAGGTAATTGCCAAGGTAATAATAATTGTAGCAATTACAATCAACCACCTTTGAGAGATTTAGTTGCTGGTCAATCTAAACTGCTAGATCAAATGAGTAAGAAGGTAGCCTCTAATGATAAAGTTTTAGAAAATATAAATTCTAGAATGGATACCTTTACTTCTGGTATTAAAAACCAGCATAACTTTAATAAAATGTTAGAATCACAATTAGCTCAGTTGGCAGCTGCTATTCCTCCACTAGAGAAAGATAAAATTCTAGGTCAGCCGGAAGATTTAGAAACTATAAATCTTGTCGATATTCACAATACAGCCAACTACTACACTCAACCGGCAGAAGTGAAGTGGATTGACTATTCACTTTCTAACAAGGAGGGTGATCTAGGGAGACCTATTATTTCTATCTCTATAGGATGCCATCTTTTCAGAAGCTGTCTACGACTTTAGCGCAAGTGTCAACATCATGCCCAAGGTAATTTATGAAAAGATATTAGGTAATCCTTTGTTGTACACAAGTATGCATTTGCAGCTTGCAGATCAGTCCATCTACTACCCTAAGGGAGTAGTGGAAGAAGCTATTGTTCGTGTGGGGCAATCATATGTCCCAATGGATTTTGTGGTAGTGAAGACAGGAGGAGGTGAAAGAGCACCAATTATTTTGAGACGACCGTTCCTATGTACAACCAAAGCTATCATTTATGCAGAGCATGCCAAGATTATCTTTTCTATAAAAGACAAGAAAGAGAAGTTCTCATTCAAGGAACACATCCTGCACTACCCTGCATGCCCTCAGATGCTGCACCTACTTGAAGAGCCAACAACACCAGCACCTAAGAAAAAGAACAACAAAAACCAGAGGAGGAACAAGTTCAGCCAAGTGCTAGAAGAAACTGTCACGATGATCGATGCAGTCAACGCAGAAAGTGACCATTTGCTCGCACCGTCATTTCTAGTCAAGAAAGATGATCCTGGAGTACCAACAATTGAATGCACAATCAACTAAAAGATCTTTCGCAACACCTTCTGTCACACCCAGTTTTCTAAAGAATAAAACCAGGCTCGTCATATGTGTGCCCAGGAAGTCCACACATACAACAACAGAATAAAAAATATCAAAAACAATGTTATTTAATAGCGTATACATAGTTGTATCATCACTTACATCAGAATTTTGCAGAACGGTAACTAATCTTCAGGCTCCAACCTTCACAGGGACGGTTGACTGGGGGCTGCGTATGCCAAGCACTTATGACAGCATCATGACAACTCCTTCATTGTCTTCATCAATCTTATGAGCAACTAAAGTCTGGGGTGTGGGGAAATAGTAAGAGTGAGTCCATGTCGAACTCAGCAAATATAACATGGGGTTATGAAGCTCAAAAAGGATGACACTAGTTTACTGCGATTAGCATTTTAATAAGTCATAATTTTAGCATTAAGTAGCAACAAGTTATGCTTAAGCCCCAAATATACCACATGATTATTAATGTGAGTAATAACCATCATTAATACCATCATCGTTCTCATCTTCAACATTCTCATCATCATCGTTCTTATCATCATCATTCTCATCATCTAGTGAACATTCTCATCTTCAACTTTCTCATTGTCCGGTGAGCAACTATTCTGTAAGTTTTCTAGGCCCCTCGTGACCGTGAGCACGGCTGATATATCAGTTTTACACTCTGCAGAGGTTGTACACTTTCACTGGGAGTCATGTTGCCCATATGCCCGGGATCGCGACTCCCAAAACACTTCTAAGGTGAGCAGGCAGGGTTCCACTATGAAGTTTTTTAGAAGTTCGTCTAACAAGTTAGGGTCACTAGGTTTCGGTGGCAAACAGATGTAGAGCCCTTCTTCCCAAATGGCACAATGACTCACAGCCTATACACATAGGGACAGGAGCCGCACTATACCCGATTTGGCAGACCCCTTTTGCGCCCTTTCGGGTAACCTCTAACAAGCTAGAAAAGGTCTTCATACTTGACTAAAGCCAGAGCCATGTAGCCCTCATAGTTGTACGGTTTTCCTAGCTTTTGCCCCCGGATAAGTCCTTATGGAGGGCCAAGAGCATCATGTATAAAAGCCAATTGCTCTCTCACCCTATAGTCCAATTACCAAAAACGAGTTTCACCATTCATTCCACAGAACCATTACTCATCATTCAGATCATGTGTAGTTAATTTGAGCGCTAGCAAGCTACCCATATGCATATAATCCCATAGGTGTCAAGGTAATAAGATAAAAACATCTAGTATATCCTTACGGTAATCAAATTAGACACATGCAGCATGATTAAATGATTAATAGTGAATAGGACAACAAGGATGATCACATGCTATACTTGCCTTTAACACTTGATTTCCACTCAGTGTAACTGCTCAGAGAATTCCGGTCATGGTCTTCAGCTTCTGGTCACCACCTTTTGATCTTTAGCGCACACAAATGGTTCTCGTCTACTCGAAGCAAGCACCACACATACAAGCAAGCAATACAAAGTGAACTAAGAGCAATACACGAATCAAAAGGGGCGTCTTAAACGAGAGCACATAAAGCGTCACGGTTTGTTGCTATGATCACGAGAGCGCAAGAACGGCGGAGAACGGAGCTATCGTTAAAGAGACATGACTATCGAGACTTGCAACAAAACTGGAAAAGCAGACTATGAGCTTGATTCATTTTAGTTAATGAAATAAGGTTATGGACATTTTAGAGAAACATCCCAAAGTTCAACTAACCAAATGATATTGAATTATAAAAGTCAGAGTTAAACCTTAGTCATGTTTTATTTATAAATAATGCACAACATTTAATTCATTTAAACATTTATAAATATGAGACATGAAACATGTGAGAGCAACTAATCGAACCATCATATGTTTCATATTCAGACTAAGCGAATTATCATTAATAAAGATACATTAATGTTGGTATTAATCAAGTTAACTTCTACTTACAAAAGACCGGGGATAAACCTAAATTACTTTTAAATTCAAAAAGGCATTAAAGAAACATTGATCAAATTAATTATATGTTTCATGTTTAACTAAACAATTTATAACAAATAGCAACATACTAAGGTTGGTGTTAATCAAGTTAACATTTACTTTGTGAAAGAGCAATGATTAGGCCCTAAGCTGCTTTTAGTTATAAAGGCATTCCGTAAACATTAATCAAATTAATATGATTAAATTCATAAACACATAACTGACATGGTAAACATTGTTGATAACACATAGCTTATAGTCAATACAGTAGCGACACAGCTAGAACGGAATTACAACCCTAAGTTTTTTTAATTTAAAAGCTATTAAATAAATATTAATCAAATTAGTGTTTCAATTAATAAATTCATCTACAAGTGACATGATGAACATTACTGCTACTGTGCAAAGCGCGATGCTACGAAACTAACGCAACGAGAACGACTCGAATCGGAGCTAAAACGATTAAATGGTGGAAATTTAATGATCGATGACAAAACTGTAAATAAGAGCATCTTCTACCTTGGTTTTCTCCAACTTCACAAACGTGGCCATGGCAGTCATGCTGCTGCTGCTTGTGCGTAGGGAGAGGGAGGGCCTTGGCCCTGGTCTGGCCGGCCAGCGGCAGCGCGCGGTCGCGCGGCGACGCTAGGCTACGGCGGGGCGCAGCCAGGGGGAGGTCGGCTGTCCCGCACGTGCACAGCAGGGCTGTCGTCGGCGGCTTGCATGCAGGATCGGCTCCACCAAGATAATGTGAGGGCTGTTGGTCGAGGATAAGATGCAAAACTGGATGGAAATAGAGAACAAGGAATGTAATGGTGGGCTCACCTTCATCCTTCAGCTATGGTCGAACGAAGAAAGCAACAGCAGAGGCTCGCCGAGGAGTCGTCACAGTTGGCCAGTGGTGACAAAGGAGGAGAAAAAAAATCTAATTTACTACACGAGAGATTTCCCAAACTAGGTGCTTCTCCACGGTAGTTTTGGTGTGCTTTGCCCATAGGATAGGTACATACTTATAGGGAGGAAAACTCTCCACCTTCACATCAACTAGCAATATGGTACTAATTGATGTTGCACCCTCCATCTTTACTAATAAGCCTAATTAATTATTAAAGCCCATTAGTAAATAAATGTATGGGCCTTTGAGATTTATTAGGATTATTGCACATGGCCTTTGAGCATTGGAAAAAAAGAGATATTTATTTATTTTCGAAATTAATTAATTTCATGGATAAAATAATTCTAGAAAAGTCTAAAATTATTATTTAAGCCACGAAAAATACTCCGAAAGCACCAAAAATTCGGAGAAAATTCTTAGAGACATTATGAAACATAAGGAACCCAAATAAAGTATTTGGAGCTCATGGAAAGATTGGTGAAATGATCAAAGAAAAAGATTAAGTTCATGGAAACTAGAATTTTAATTCGAAAAAGGGCCAGAAAAATCTCTCAAGGAGAGATAAACGTCGCTCTATCGTACTCGTAAACCATTTGCACTCACAAACACCAAAAGGAAGCATCACATCAAACAATATCCCATCAAATTAATTTGGAAAAGTTTGAAAATTCATTTTTTTTTCTATATCTAATTGACGCTAAACTTAGGAAATTTTATCAAAATATTAAAACATTTATTTTATTTAGTGTTTCCTATGCACAACCCAAAATTGGAAATTTTGGGGTGTGACACCTTCTGTGACATTGGATCGGGTGCTAACATGATGGCAAAGGTAACACAAGAGTATTTATTTGGTAATGAACCATTGTACCCGACCTATATGCAGCTGCAGATGGCAGATTAGTCGTTGAGATGGCCTGAAGGCATAGCAAATGACGTCCTAGTAAAAATTCAAGATTACTACGTTCCTGCCGACTTCCTGATCCTCGACATACCGGGACATGAAGACACGCCGATCATCTTGGAGAGACCTTTTCTCAACACCACTGACGCAACCATCTACATTGGATCTAGACAAATCCATTTCTGACTTATAAAGATATGCTATCAATTTAATAGTTATACTAACCATGAATAGCCAAAGAAGTCCTGATCAAGGAGGAGGCGCCAATTCTATCACCGTTCATCCAGGGACGGATGGGCTAGATTTTCTGGAGTTATGAGATCCAATGATGTAGCTCTCGAACCAAAAGTAGAAGCCGAAAAGATTGAAGATAAGCCAACGAAAGAACCTCGCTAGAACGAGTGGGAAAAGAAGCTGAGAGATAAGAGCTCTAAAAGAAGAATCCGAACTTATGAAGAACCGAGTCAAGATGTGGAAGGAGAAGAAGGTAACATTCGCAACACCGCAAGAAGAGCAGGCATCTGAACCGTCATCTGGATCAGATGATGCAACTGATAAGTACTCTCTCCTTCCCAGTCTTGTCAGTAGACTTTAAATGTTGCACCCTTACCATGAGGTAATAATGGTAGTTATCTAAATACATTTGTTAGTTAAATTCATTTCAAACATCTTGCATTATTAAAAAGAAAATAAAACGACTTTATTGCATACTTGCTATCATTGTATTAATATATATATACTCTATCATATTCACTATTGTTGCACATTAAGAAAGCAAAAATATATTTACTTTATTGCGCATAGAAAAAATCCTTATTGTTCTTACTTATGTATTATTAAAAACACTAAAGCCCCATATAAATAAACTTGTGGTAATTCCCCATAGGAATATTTACTGTGGTGGCATAAAAAAAGTATGCATGCATGTCATTTGCTATTACTTAATTGCATCATAGAATAAAAATCCTAAAAAAAGAGAGAAGAATATAGAATAATTCCTGGTAAAGTATATCAAGTTAAATAAATTCATAAGAATAATCAATTGCAATTTTAGCTGATCGTAACCCCTTGTATAATCCAAGTTTCGACTTTTTGGTGTTCTTGTTGTCATATAAATTTTGCAGGACAAAACAATGACTAAAGAAAGAGTCTACCACAACAACATCTAGCTTGTGAGAGGAGCATTCCACACTTATCTAGCTAAGTATGTAGAGTCTTATTATTATTTTTCATGTCTATTAGTTAAAAAAATAAAAAAATATATAACAACTAAAACTAAATTAAGGTGTGATCGTAGAGAATTAAAGTTTACATTTCTATCTATCTAGCTAGGAGTCAAATAAAAAGATGAAGATTAAAATTTTGCATTGAAAATGATAAATAGTTGCTCTATCGTAATTCCTTTCAAGTGCCTAGTTTTTAACCTTACATTCTCGCAAGGTTTTGATATTACTGTTTTGATATAAGAATTCACTTTGAACCTAAAATTTGTGGGTAGCAAATGCTTGATCTAAGTCTAGGTGATTGAGTGATATGATATGAAAAAGTCTAAGCTGCTATTTATCTTGTTTCTAGCAATACTAAGTTCTAGAGATTTATCTTTTGGAAATTTAAAAATCATAATGAGCTCTTGTATGACAAAGCTCAAATTCCTACCAAAGCCAGATATAATATACATTTTAGATAAGAAAAATCTTTGCTAATATCTACTGCTTGTTTTGCATTGAGTTTAGTCGAGCTTTGTTGTATACCTTATGAGAGGTTTGTCATGCTTTTAAAATCAAGATGACGTACACCACCCACATATGCACTATTCCTACACTGGGTGTAGGCGCAATCATTCTCCATTTTTCACTCAGATCCACCTTAAAATGTTTTTCTCCTACACATGGAGAGAACACCCAAAAATTTAACCTATAGGATAGCCCCAAATAAATGCTCTAATTTCTTATTGCAATCTCTCTCAAATATTTTGTATGCAAAAAGAAATGGAATGTGGCTATAAGAAAAGAAAAGAAAGAAAAAGAGAAAAAATGGACAAGTGTCCGTAGTAGAATTAGGTGCAAAAGTCCACCTAAAAAAAAGAAGAAGAAAAGAAAAATAAAGATAGCCCATGTTTTCGTGCAATTATTTTTAAATCCAAATAAGAGAAATGTCTTCAAAAGAGCAAAAGTAGAATTAGAATTAGACACCCTATATACACCTATCTAGTATATTTCATACACATGCACATCTTAATTTGATTGTATGACTTAACTCTCTTTGGATTCATTGTTTGACTTTACAATATACGAATTACAAGTATGTTTTTCCTTGTTTTGCCACTCCTATGGGCTCCACTATAATCTTTAGTTGTAGGGAGAGAAAGGCATAACATTGTTAATGCCTCAGTAAGGATCCACAAATACCACATATATTGAGAGATTTGAGAGTCTCATACAATGAAAGCTTGGAGTTTTGTTTTGAAAACTTACAAAAACTCCGGAATATCAGTTGAGCGAAGGGCTTGAGACACAGTGCTTGACTTATTTGTTCTATCTTTAATTGCTCAAGACCTAAATAAAGGCTAAGAAGCTTCATAGTTGAAGGTAATATGTGTGAGTTTGAAAGTTAGAGCAGTTTTGTTTAATCCGGAGGAGAATTTTTGTTTGAAAGCTTGTGTATTTTTATGGCGTGAAAGCATTAAAGCAACTCCTGATCCAAGTTTTTCTATTTAGGCTTTGCTAAGGGACTAGCAAAGGATAAGCTTGCTGGATTCTTATTGACGGTCATGAAATTCAACAATATATAGTAAAATAAACATGAGAGAATGGTCAAAATACGTGAAAACATAGAAGACTAGGGTGTTATCTGACGAATTCCATGAGCTTTGTTGAATTTTAATGTTTGCAGGGAGTTATACAGAAAAGTGGAGAGAGATACCTAATTATTAAAAGAGTTTTTAGAATTTCTTCGCAAGATAAATACTAGTATATTATAGAAGACCTAGAAGACACTGGAACGAAGTGGAGGCCAAGTACTTGCCAGGTGGGTTTGGCCGACCAGGGTGCTTCTCCCCCTTCCACGAGCTTCTGGAGTACTCTTCTACCAACCTTGAGGATCAATCATAGCACTACATGAAGTCGGTTTGAACCAATGGCTCGCGTGCGTCCCACCGGGGTATAAATATACGGGCAGACCCCCTGAAGGCATGAAGTCATTTGACATCAGTTCATCCGGAGCCAGAAACCCCAGATCATCAGAGTTCCTCTACTTCATAACTTTAGTATAGTTAGATCAGGTCTAGAGGAAGTCAAGCTGAGTCAACCTAGCTTGGATTCCCGATCGTTAGCGAGCGTGGAGTTTTTGTAATGTTCTAGTTCTCTACTCTTATTGTAATTCTGTCTTTACATAATTATTGCAATGTCAACATTATTCTTCATCTTTATTACGTTCTTGAATGCATCGTTCATTGTCTACTTTAATTCTAGTATAGTTAGATTGCTATTTAGTTCAATCACATGTTCATATAGCGCTTATCTATTTGGCCATAAGATGAGTGGTATGCATTATGTAAGCGTGGTGCTTAGATGCCTTGCATATCTGTGGATACCTCTAGTTGTTCAGGGTCGTGTGGTAGATCGTGGGTATGACTTTTATAGGACCATTGAGTCCTCTGTAGTCCTCCCCTTGTGCAGTGAATTATTGGTAGAACAACATTGTCTGGTTAAGGATATATTCGTATATCAGATGTTTCTAAACTCAACTTCTTCTATTCATGGTTCATTGTGGTTGGGACATATGGTAGTGTTACTCGACGATGATTATTAGTTGTAGTAGCTTAACATGTAACTTAAATACTTATGAATTATTCTTCTAATATTTTGATTGGATTATGTTATTAGCAATAGAGCTTGGAGTGCATCTACTTATTTATTCATGATGACTGATCATTACTTATCATATATATATCTTTTATCATATGACTTATCCCTGTTATTGAGTAAGAGTGCATAACATTAGTTTACTCTCTTTATTATCATGAATATAAAGTTTTTCAATACTCTAACTAGAAGTTTAGCTAGACCTTCCTAGTGGCAAAGTTATAAATGGCAACCTAGTAATACTCTAGGTAAAATGCTACAATGGTATAATCATCTATTCATTTGCAGATGTTCTTAATTGTTCTTATTCTTAATTGATCATATTTTTATATCATTTATATTTCTGCCTAGTCATATAAAATCATAGTGCCACTTATATACTTCTAAGCTTTATTTATTATGGATGACAACCTAGTTCCATGCTAAGAAGTATATGTAAATATAAAAGGTGACTAGTATTTAAGGACATATTAATTTATTACCATGCATTTTTAGCGCCGTTGCTATTTAGCGATTGCGTTAATTAATGTCAACAACTCCTGCAGATGAATTGCACATGGGTAGATTGCTAGTGCTCTAACTGAACATGATCTATACAAAGGTTATTGGTTCTATGGAATAAAACGGTAAAACATGTTTTATGACAACTGATCCATAGGGTGAAGGTGCAAATGACTTTGATCATGTTGCCCTAAATCCTCTGTAAGGACTTATCTGTCAGCAAAAGTTGGGATTGATAGTGCAACCGTGAAAGTCACATTGCTCTGACTTTAGCTCAGCAATATGATCTTTCTAGCTTGTTAGAGGTTACCTTTATGGCGCAAGAGGGGCTTGCCACTTTGAATATAGAACTGCCCCTATTCTTATGTGTATAGCCGCGAAGGATTTGTGCCATAGAAAGGGGGTTGCCCCTGTTCTTATGTGTATAGCCGTGAAGGATTTATACCATAGAAAGGGGTTTCCTACATCTGCCTGCCGAGGAAACCTCACGGTCCTAGCATGGTAGAGAGACCTATGGAAGGTTTCATAGTGTACCTTGCCTGCTCACCTTGGGAGTGTTAGGGGGTCAACGGGCTCCGGGCATTTGGGCAACATGACTCATGGGTAAGGATGCACAAACTCTGCAGTATTAAAACTGTAATAACAACTGTGCTCATGGTCACGAGTGGCCCAAAAAACTTACAGAATAAACGGATGCTTGTTATGTTGTTAACTCATGATGATGATGTTATAATGATGTTCAATGACTCTATTCGATTCTAGTATATGATCATGTGGGTTAATTTAGGAGCTTAAGCATAACTTGATACTAATCAATGATAAAATCTTAACTTACTAAAATGCTAACTGTAGTAAACCGTGTCTACCTTTTGAGCCTCATGAATCCTCGTGTTATGCTTGTGGAGTACGAAATGTACTCGTGCTTGTTCATTTTCTATTTTGGATAAAAATCTCGTATGGGTACCGGATGACAGTTGGTATGAGGATTATCCGGAGGACTTCTAGGTTTGAGTCAACCAGTTGATCGTCCCTGTGTTGGAGCTACCATGTTTGAGCAATATCTTTAATTTCCGCTTGTGCTGTATAAGACTAAGTATTGTATTAAACATGATGTAAGATACACTGTGATAATAGTTCATGTGATTTGTTGACTTATGTGTGCGACTGTCCTTGGGGCGCACGTAATGTTTATGCACTCTATCTTGTCCTAAAAATATAGTGTGACATAGACGCACTAGCTAGAACTCGCCAGATCTAGGCTATGGGTTAGGAACAAAGATGGGCTGAACGCACCTATAGATCGATGAGGATGGTGGCAATGACCGCGCAAGACAACGAGATTGTTGAGATGTTGGGCAATGACCTCCCTTTGCTACATCCTTATCGGCCAAGACTGTCACACCCTACCACAAGGCTCACCCTATTTGTCAAGCCTCAAAGTCTGTCAAAGCCGCGTCAGCACAAGGTGCATACACTACCGGAATCTGCTTCTTTGCCAAGCGCCGGAGCCTTTGCCGAGCATTTTATTTCGGGCGCTCGGCAATGAAGGCTTTGCCGAGAGCCAAATAAAAAACACTCGGCAAAGCCTCTACACTCGGCAAAGAAGCCTTTGCCGAGCATCCGATAAACGGCTCTCGGCAAAGAAGTTTCTTTGCCGAGTGCAAAAAACAAAGCACTCGGCAAAGGCTTCTTTGCCGAGTGCCAAAGTAAAACACTCGGCAAAGCAATTTTTCAAATCATGTTTTGGTGCCCTAAACGAATTCAAATAAAAAAGTTTTCAACTACAAAGTTTCATAACTTCTCATGATCTACAAACTTTATATTGGTCATTTCTTCATTCGACAAAGTAATAATTATGTTGTTCACAAAATCTATATGTCTCATGTAGTTTCATGAAACAAAAGAGAGATATATAAGATTTGTGAACAATGTTAGCACCACAATTTCGGATGGAAAAACTTCCTAAATGAAGTTTGTATATCTCAAAAGGTTATGAAACATTGTAGTTGATCACTTTTTAATTTGAATTCATCTTGTCATGCAAATCTACGTTTGAAATTCAAAATTTTAAAATTTTAAAATTCGAATTTTTCAAAAGACCTCGGATGGAAAAACTTTCTAAATGAAGTTTGTAGATCTCGAAAAGTTATGAAACATTGTAGTTGACCACTTTTTCATTTGAATTAATCTTGTCATGCAAAACTACGTTTGAAATTCAAAATTTTAAAATTTGAATTTTTCAAAAGACCTCGGATGGAAAAACTTTCTATATGAAAAATATAGTGCTCGAAAAGTTATGAAACTTTGTAGTTGACAACTTTTTGATTTGAATTCGTTTAGGGCCTCTAACAATCAATTTTCACTTGGTTTAGTATAATATTTGAGTAACCGAAACGACATATAGACGCATGTGAGTGTGTAGTGCAGGTGGCAGAGGAAGTATCACGTGAGGGAGAGGTCACGAGTTCGAATCCTGCCGACCGCGTAGCCACGAATTTTGCGCGAAAAATGCCACGACTTGCGACTTTTGCGCTGGACAGTGGGCCCCTCCCCCGATTAAAAATATTTGTTTTCTGGTTTTTTCGCATTTTTTTTATTTCGCACTTTGCCGAGCGTCGGGCTCTCGGCAAAGGCTTTGCCGAGTGCCCGATAAACAGTTCTCGACAAAGAAGCCTTTGCCGATCGGATTTTTGTCGAGGGCGCTTTGCCGAGGGCCTTAGAGGCTTTGCCGAGAGCCTGCGGCGCTCAGCAAAGCAGCAGGCTCCGGTAATGATATAAAGACCCCATTGGACCGTAATAAGACCCAAACATAGGTTATGGGCATAAAAATGCATTTCTAGAGAGTACAAATACCAGAATGATAAAACCACACAAGTTTAAGTACCACTCGTGGACTTTTTTGCCTCCTTGTTTTTCTAGATGTGATCTCTACAGGTAGCGCTATTTTGAGATCATCATGGGGGACATAACTGACACTACTACAAAAAAGTTTTTTCGCGACCTTTTGAAAACACCCTCCGAGGCGGGTAGGAATTTCAATCGCCTCGGTTAATGCAGTCATTTTTTATTAACTGAGGCAGTTACAAAAACTGCCTCGCAAAATTGATTAACCGTGGCGGGCTTCCTTAAAATGCCTGCCACTGTTAATACATATTAACCGAGGCAGTCATCCTAACGTAATCGCCTCGGTAAATCATTAACCGAGGCGGGCATTTTAACTTCAACCGCCTCGGTAAATCAAGCCCACCCCACCAGCCCACACCAGCCCACTACCATCTCCAATATATAAACAAATCTCAGGAAACCCTAACTCCCTCATTCTCTCCCACCAGTCTAGAGCCAGCAGCACCCTCTCCTTCCCAAGAGTCGGAGCCCGATGCCTCTCTCTTCCCCCCGATGCCGCATCTCTCTCCCCCAGCCCGACACCGCATCTCTCTCACCTAACGGCGGCACCCCATCCCTACCCTTCCCTCCCACCTTCCCTCTTGTCCTTGTGCCCCATCCCTCCCCTTCCCTCCCCTCCTGGCTTTGCATCGTCGTCCATAGCGAGGATCCACGGTGGGGAGGCGGTGCCTGCCGAGATCCCACGCGAGGAGGTGACCACCGATGGGATCCCGTGCCAAGGAGGTGGCCACCGATGAGATCCGGCGAGAGGAGGTGGCGTGCGGCGAGATCCCGCGCAAGGAGGCGGCGACCGGTGAGATCCCACGCCGCATGGCCCTACACTCGGCGCGGGGCGGGTGGCAGATCTAGGGCGGTGGTTCCATGACGGGGATCCACGTAGGCGGTTCCACGGCGGGCGTCCACAGCATCTAGATCCGTTGGCGGCGCCCACAGCGAGGTTGGCGGCGTCCACAGCATTATCGAGGCGGTGGCACGGTAGGTGCGGGGCGACAGCAGCAGTGGTTTGGGCTTGGTGGGCCCGTCTATGGGCTTAGCGGGCTCATCGATGCTTTTTTTCATTTTTATTTTTTTGATTTATTTACCAAGGCAGGCAAGCAAACACCTCCGTTAATGCATGATTAACCGTGACCTTTGATCGTAGGAGTTTGGCTAGCCCACCTCGGAAAGTCGTTTTTGCCCACCTCGGAAAAGATTTTTGTAGTAGCGTGACTTCCGGAAGATTGAGTGGGGCAAATTGTACATGGAGTCTAGAAGATATACAGGGTATCCCACAGACATGATACACAAGACACAGATAAACATCACATCCCCAAATCTTGGGAGACCTCGTTGTAATAAGACTAGAAAAAAAATCCTTGAAGGGAAGGAAAATCAATCATCCATAACCCATTAACCCTGCCTTCGAACAATATAAGGAAAGTATAGGTATCCCTTCCCTACACCTATACAAGCTCATAGAGCCTCACCTGGTGACATAAACACCTAAGATGTCTCAATATCATCAATCTCACATAAGGCAAACAAAAAGCAATATAACAACGAACATAGGACAAAGAGTATTACATCCTCATTAGGGCCCAAAGCTGTCTAAACTTTGTGTCTCTTGTGTTAGCTACCATCTTGTTCCCTGCCACACAATACCCATAAACATTGCCAATAATAAAAACACCAACGATGACCCTACCATTGACATGTCAGTTCCATGCAGTCGTTGATATTGGTTTCTATGATACACTGGTGTACCTAAGGCACGTCTATCCTGGCCTTTGGCCAAGACTCCACTATGGCCGGTCATTGAATTACTCATGTGCGGATAAGATGAGGTACATCTAATGTGTTGCTAGGTGTATTAAATCACCAGGCTCGTAGTTTAGTTGATTAGGTTCCTTGTGGCTTTCCCACATGGCTTGAGGTTCTCGACTTAGTAATTTGCTCACATTTTTTAGATTTAAAAGCACTTTTCTTTTAGTATGTAGCGGATGACGTGGCTGTCAACAGTGAGACACGAGTGATGACTTCGTCAAACTCGAGATCTATCAGCTTAGTGTTTCAAAGATGCTTACAGGAATATGATGTGGTTCATCGGAGTATGGATTCTAACATGTTAGTAAGTGTTTGTATTCATAGGCGTGAAGTAGGAGTGAGTGTTTGTAGTGAGTGTCTGTCTTAGTGCGATGTTTTTCAGAAAATAAAGCCACCTAGTTCCAAAAATACTATTAGATAGCGAATTGAGCTCAATTGTTTGGGCTCTCTGTGGTAGAACCTTCCCATGAGTTCAAGTACTTTTTTTTTTGACCTGGGTGCAGGCATTGTCTAGATTTATTTTCCAGGATTTAGTGGCGTTAGATGTGTATTCTAGGATTTATTCCTTGTACCACCAATTTTGAAATCTGCTGAATCAGCCTTTCGAAAGTCATATGAGATATGGATACGTGCTGCTGTGATTCGCAGGAAATAAATAATAGACTATTTGGTCGGTTACTGTTGTAGTTTCGTGGCACACATGCACGCATAACGTAGAGCATCGAATCGCCCGTTTGCTGCTGACCTGCTGCGCTGCGCATATTGCTTGTGCTTTCTTTGCTCCTTATCGGAATCGGTCCGCTGCTCGGTCGGCCATCCGGATATATGTATCTCCTCCACTTAGGCACGCAGAGCATCCGGATATATGTATGCTCGGTCGGCCATCTGGATAGACCTAATTAAAGAAGTCATCGTAGTTGATTGATTCAGAGATGAGATGCGATGCCGCGGCCTGCTGGCGCAGCAAAAGATCCATGTTCATCCATCCATTCGATCGTCTCTCTCTCTCTCTCTGATCTGTCTCCCGTCCCTGATGCGAGATACTAGCTGCTGTTGAGCAGCATCGTCGTCCTCTGTATATCTTCAGCCTGAAAACACATGCATGCTGCTGCATGCTGGCCTGATGTAGACGATTCTTTGCATCGTCCATCTCGATCTTCTCCTCCGTACGTGTTCCCTTTTGTTTTTATATCTCTCCCTCCAAACAAAAAAGAGAATAATGGGAGCTTTAGCGAGTCTGCATCTTTTGATTCTTGGCCTTGCTTTGGATTTTTGGGCGTGCGCTGCGTTCAACATGTGTCTGTTTCGTTCACAATTTTAGCTTTCATGACTCCTCACCTCTCATATAGGGCACCCGCACCCCACCCACAGATTCTTTCATGAGACGATTATTCGTTCATTGTACGACAGTGCACCTGTAGTACGTATGGTAGCTAGCTCAACTGGTTACAAATTCTCTTGTCTGCATTCATGAATGTTGTTCTCCTCGATTCGATTCGATCAGGAGACTGGAGGTAATGCAGCGGGGTCCCGAGCTCGCCAAATCGTCGAGCACATGCATCTTGTATTTCTAGAGTACTGCGCTGCGGCTTAGTTTCACTACTGGAAACCGGCGCTTTGCCCTCGGCCAAGCCTATAATGCACTCGGCAAAGGCTTTGCCAAATGCCGCACTCGGCAATGCCCACACGGCAAAAAAACGTCGGCAAAGACCGCTTTGCCAAGTGCTTTTTATCGGGCACTCGGCAAAGCTTTTGCCGAGTGCCCGACACTCGGCAAAGTCCAAAATGAAAAAATCTCAAAAAAATAGCAAAATTTTTTCCCGGAAGGCCCATTGAATCCTCTGTAGTTCTCCCCTTATGCAGTGGATTATTGGTAGAACAACATTATCTGGTTAAGGATATATTCGTATATCAGAGGTTTCTGAACTCAACTTCTCTTGTTCATGGTTCAATTGTGGTTGGGACATAAGGTAGTATTACTTGACGATGATTATTACTTATAGTAGCTTGACATGTAACTTAAATACTTAGGAATTATTCCTCTAATATTTTGATTGGATTACGTTATTAGTAATAGTTAAGGAACTCGGAGTGTATCTACTTATTTATTTATAATGACTGATCATTACTTATCATATATATATATATATATATATATATATCTTTTATCATGTGACTTATCCTTATTATTGAGTAAGAGTGCATAACATTGGTTTACTCTCTTTGTCATGAATATAAAGTTTATCAATACTCTAGATAGAAGCTTAGCTAGACCTTCCCAGCGGTAAAATTATAAATGACAACATGGTAATACTTTAGGTAAAATACTACAATGGTATAATTATCTGTCCGCTTGTAGGTGTTCTTAATTGTTCTTATTCTTAATTGATCATATCTTTATATCATTTATATTTCTGCCTAGTCATATAAAATCATAGTCCCACTTATATACTTCTAAGCTTTATTCATTAGGGATTACAAGCTAGTTCCATGCTAAGAAGTATAGGTAAATATAAAAGGTGACTAGTATTTAGAGACATGTTAATTTATTACCATGTATTTTTAGCGCCATTGATATTTAGCGATTGCGTTAATTAATGTCAACATGCATTTTTGGCGTCGCTGTCGGAGAAGGTATTAAACTTAGAAAGTATTGATAACTTATATTTATGAAAAGACTGAAGTAACCAATTGACCTCTAACTCAAACAGGCTTACCCTTGTTCTAGTCTATTTATTTATCTTATGCAGGGTAATGTATGGGCTATGACTTTCCAGAGAATTACACAAACAACCTAGAAGCAATCTTAAAGAAGACCAGAGCCAAACTCAAGAAGGTTTCTATAGAAAATTCAGAAGTCAGCCAAGCCAAGAGAAATTTAGCACCGGAATTTGAAGTTATGGCCAACAACTCTCCGTGAGTTCTCTGCTCCGATAACAGAAAACATCCGTACTGGACCTCAAGTCAACGTTGGAGAAGATGGATTTGAGCTTAAGCCTGCACTCATTACCATGGTGCAAGCAAGTCAGTTTTGTGGAAAGGCTTATGAAGATGCAAGTGCACATTTACAACACTTTGTTGAGATCTGCAGCACCTTCACGACCAAGGGAGTAACAAGAGATGCTATTCTACTATGTCTTTTCCCATTCTCACTATTAGGGAAAGCCAAGTAGTGGTTGTACGCCAACAAAGAGAGTCACACTACATGGGACCGTTGCTTGACTGCTTTTCTAGCCAAGTTCTTTCCTATAGGCAAGGCCAATGCTTTGTGTGAAAAAATTGTAAGCTTTTAGCAACAACATGATGAATTTGTCGCTGAGGCATAGGAGCATTTCTAAGATTACATATCAGAATGTCCTCATCATGGGATGGAGAAGTGGTTGCTTATGTAGACCTTCTACCACTGGCTATTCACTAGTACCCGTGAATCAGTCGATGCTGCAGCTGGAGGTGCATTTTTGTCACTAAACCTCATAGATGCAATAGCGCTCATTGAGAAGATGGCCTCAAAATAGAGCTGGAATGAAGAATGTGTTCAGCCTCGCAAGAGAGGAGGAGGTATGCATGAGCTCAAGGAAGCCGACATGGTGTCCGCGAAGCTAGACCTCATCATGAAGAAGCTTGAAGCTAGAGACATGATGAAGAAGGAAGTCATGCACATCAGTGATTCTCACATGACTTGTAAAGAATGTGGAGATGTTGGACACTCAGGAGTCAACTGCCCAGAATTTTAATATGTGAACTACATCATTAACAACAACAACTATCATCTTTAGAAGAATCAATAGAATCAAAAACAAATGCCAAACTATTAAGGTAATTACCAAGGTAATAATAATTATAGCAATTAAAATCAACCACCTTTGAGAGATTTAGTTGCTAGTCAATCTAAACTGATAGATCAAATGAGTAAGAAGGTAGCCTCTAATGATAAAGTTTTAGAAAATATAAATTCTAGAATGGATACCTTTACTTCTGGTATTGAAAACCAGCATTACTTTAATAAAATGTTAGAATCACAATTAGCTTAGCTGGCAGCTGCTATTCCACCACTAGAGAAAGATAAAATTCTAGGCCAGCCGGAAGATTTAGAAACTACAAATCTTGTCGATATTCACAATGCAGCGAACTACTACACTCAACCGGCAGAAGTGAAGTGGATTGACTATTCACTTTCTAACAAGGAGGGTGATCCAGAGAGACCTGTCATTTCTATCTCTATAGGATGCCATGTCTTTCCAGAAGTTGTCTGCGACTTTGGCGCAAGTGTCAACATCATGCCCAAGATAATTTATGAAAAGATATTAGGTAATCCTTTGTTGTACACAAATATGCGTTTGCAGCTTGCAGATCAGTCCATCTACTACCCTAAGGGAGTACTGGAAGAAGCTATTGTTCGCGTGGGGCAATCATATGTCACAATGGATTTTGTGGTAGTGGAGACAGGAGGAGGTGAAAGAGCACCAATTATTTTGAGATGACTGTTCCTATGTACAACCAAAGCTATCATTTATGCAGAGCATGCCAAGATTATCTTTTCTATAAAAGACAAGAAAGAGAAGTTCTCATTCAAGGAACACATCCAGCACTGCCCTGCTGTGTCACCCTAAATTTTTGTATTATTTAAAATAGATAAATTGATTTAAATATGAATTTGTTGTGCATTCAAATTTAGGGAATAATAATTTTTTGGGAAATTAAAACCAATCATAAGGTTAGAAAATGTTCATGCATGCATGCTGTTGCACAAGTATTTTTGTGATGAGTGGTTTTGATAAATTTTTGAAAGGATTTGAAAATCATTTGGAAATGTGATTTGAAAATTAAATTTGAAAAAGGAAAACAAATTCTTTTCCCGCCTTCACTTTTCCTCGGATTCGGCCTGCTAGCCCAATTCCCGGCCGGCCCATCCCTTCCTCCCCGCGCTCCTTCTCTGGGCCGTGGCCCAGCCCAGCCGGCGGCCGTTGCCGCGCCCCACCTCCTCTCCCGCGGTCGCTGACCGTCCGGGCCCAGCTGTCGGCGCCTTCCTCTACCTCCAACCGTCTTCCCCGCTCAAATCACCGGTCAAGCCGCGCACCAAGCCGCCCGCGCCCACGTCTCCGCATCGTGGGAGCGCCTCCACGCCCCGTGCCTGCCCTTTAAAGGGGAGCGCAATCCCGCCTCCGTTCTTTTTCCCCCACTCCAACTTCCTTCCCCTCGGGTTCACGTGGTCGCAACCAAAGCAAGGTCGCCGGAGTCGCCGTCCGCTCCTCCGCATCGCCATCGACTCCGAGTCGCCCTCGTCTTCGTTTTGCCACGCTGTGAGCTTCGCCCCGCTCCCCTCTTTCTCCCCATCCATCTCCCGCGTCGGGTGGTGGCCTCTAGGGCCAGTTTCGCGAGCTCCGGCGAGCTCTCCCCACTGCCGGCCATGGCGAGCGCCGTGCGGGACTTTCCCCGGCCGCGCAAATGGCTCGGGCGAGGTCGCCATCATCTCCGCGTCACCCCAGTGCTCTCGGTTCGTTGAACCGTCGCCCGTAGGCCCTGTTTCCTGTGCTCCGGCGAGCATCTCGCCGTCGGACATGGCAGCGCCGCCGCGGTCGCTACTGTTCCCGGCCGGCTGCTCCTTCTCTCACTCTCCCATCCTTTCCCAGCCGTCGATCTTGAGATCTACGCTCAGGATTAGAACATACCCCTTCGCGGGTCCGAATTCTAAAAGAGCCCCTCAGTTTCTGGAAGGATTAACCCGCCGTCCTTGGCGTATTCCCGAAAGACGCATTCTCTTTTTGAAGACGTAATTCCTTCGGTTTAAATAAAAAATACGCTTTCAGATTAATTACAGAATTGCCCACCGTAGTAAAACGTTTATAATATCGTCGTCTTAGCTCCGATTTGACCCGTTCAACTTGCGTTAGTTTCATAATTTCATAATCTATGCAATAGTGCTACTGTTAGACCTGTTAAGAGCTTTTGAATTTCTCAAATAAATCTAGTTAATAGCTAGCTTTTGGAACAGTAAATATCTCGTAACTTGTACGTCGTAACTCCGTTTTTCGTGCTTTTCGCGTCCTTGTGATCGTAGCGAGGTGTAGATGAGTTTGATAAACATTTTATTCAGATTTATTTATTGTTGGTGTACTGTTCTAATAGTAGCTATGTTTTGCTTGTATGTCTGCTCCGAATTGCGTGTTGTACTTTGTGTCGTTCGAGTTCAGACGGTGAGGAGTACGTCGGAAATCCGGACGCGTGCGAGGAGCAGCAGGACCATCAGCAGTTCGTGAACCAAGGCAAGTATAGCATGGGCCTTCCTTGATTCCTATTCATTATATAATCTACTCATTATGCATGTGTCTAATATTGCTCGACTATAAGGACATCCTAGCCATTTATGACTTATATCTCGATACCTATGGGTTTTATTGCATATGGGTAGAATGCTAGTGCTCTATTCAAACATGATCAATACTATGATTAATGGAACAAACGGATAAACATGATGGTAATAATTGAAATATAGGGTGATGGTGCAAATGATGTCGATCATGTTGCCCTAAACTCTCCGTAAGGACTTGTCTGTAGGGCAAAAGCTGGGACATACAGTGCAACCGTGAGAGTCATATGGCTCTGACTTTAGCTCAGTAATAGGATCTTTTCTAGCTTGTTAGAGGTTACCCGAAAGGGCGCAAGAGGGGCTTGCCACTTTGGGTATAGAACTGCCTCTGTTCTGATGTGTATAGCCTGCAGGAATTGTGCCATCGAAAGGGGGGTTCTCTATATCTGCCTGCCGAGGAAACCTCGCGGCCCTAACAGGTTAGAAGAGGCCTATGGAAGGCTTCATAGTGTACCCTGCCTGCTCACCTTGGAAGTGTTAGGGGGTCGACGGGCCCCGGGCATACGGGTAACACGACTCACGGGTAAAGATGCACAACCTCTGCAGAGTGTTAAAACTGTTATAACAGCCGTGCTCACGGACATGAGCGGCCCGGAAAACTCACAGAATAAATGGTTACTAGATATGTGGATGAACTATGAAGATGATGATGAGATCACACTGTTGCTTTCTCTTCTTAATTCTAGTAGTGGATCATGTGGGTTAAATGGGAGTTTGAGCATAACTTAATAATGTTTAATAATGAAATGTTGATCTACTAAAAGTGCTAACTGCAGTCAACCGTGTCTATCCTTTTTGAGCCTCATGAATCCTCATACTATACTTGCGGAGTACAAATGTACTCACACTTGTTGCTATATTGTTTTTGGATAAAAATCCCGGATGGGTAACAGATGACAGTTTCTACGAGGACTTCCCGGAAGATTTCTAGGTTTGGGTCAACCAGTCGTCCTTCCCTGTGGAACAGACACTACGCCTGAGAGTAGCTATTTACTTTTCCGCTTGTTATGTAAGAACTACGTGATGTAATAACGTTAAGTATGTACATGGTGATGATACTTTGGTTAATTTGTCAGCTTATGTGTGCGACTATTCCTGGGGCGCACATAAGATGTATGCACTCTATATTGTCCTTTAATTGGAGTGTGACAAATTGGTATCAGAGCTGTGTCGACTGTAGGACGCAAACCTAGATAGAAATGGTCGTTTCTAGGAGTTTGACTTTATTTATTTGCTTGCTACTATCTCCATCTTGATATTTTATTAAAATTTTATGCTCTATTTCTTATTCTATTGCATAAAATATTGACTCTGATAATATTTTATATCAAAACTATAGATGCCTCGCCTCAGTGCCGCTGCCTACGTCGCCCAGTTCGTTCCAGCAGCACCTGCTCCACCAGCACCACCAGCAGTACCACCAGTGGAGCCAGAGGTCGCCCACATCACTGACGAGGAAGAGGAGGAACCCATGGAGGAGGAGGTATTTTCAGTTGCTGCATCTGACGGACCTGTTTCGACCCCCGTGGCTGCACCCATCCCACCTGTGGATGCGCCAGTCCCCACTGCTACACCTCCACCAGCTTCCCAGGCCGCTTCTGCACCAACACCAGTGCCCTCCCCAGCTGCATCAGAGGAGCCAGAAGAGATAGGCTGGACCACCAGGAACAAGTTTAAGAAAGCTCCCGAAGATGCCCATTACCACAACCTCCTCACCACCATGCTAGCTGAGTACTATCCAGAGTTTGCTGCTTCTGTGAAGTACTACTGTGCGGAGCACACACATCCAGTGGAGGCGACGTACTGGAAGACCAATGTGATCATCACCGCCTGGAACAACACCGACCAATCTCAGGATGTTGTGACCACCCATAGCCACCGAGCCAGGCGTGCCAGTGCCTATGACAGCATGGAAGATGCTGCGCAGGCGGCGTACCTGCACTACCATGGTCGACGTTTTGAGGACATGCAGAATGATCGCTACCGGTATCTTCCACGCTACGACTCAAGGGAGAAGACATGGGCAGTGTTGGCTCCTCCAGCTTCTGATCCCACCTTGGACACCACAGTGAGGCACCTCAGCGCCATGCAGGAGGTCAACGAAGCACTCAGGGAAGAGCTTCGTGCAGCGCAAAAATCTGAAAAGCGCCTTCAGAACCAGATAGATGAGATGGCCGTTCAGCTAGGACAGCCTACCATTTACAAGAAGAAGGCCAGGGTGTTCACCATGGTGGATCGCGCTCCTTAGATACTTGCAGCCCCGTCATAATGAATGCGTTCTAGATTGAAAGTCGTGTCAAGTTTATGTGTGTGTTGTGAACTTTTAATTGTCTTGTTGGTTGTGATGATGAACTTGAATGATTTGGAGTTTGTGTGATTGCTGGAACAGTGTGGGCTTGTCCACATGTTCTTTTTATCAAAACCTTAAGTTAGTGTTTGTTTAACTTAGTTGGGGTTTAAATTCTGCTTTACTGCTGTGCTGTTTCTCAGAGCAGTCTGCAATGTTTGTCTCATATCTCTAAATCTCTATGTCCGAAAAATATGAAATTTTTGTGGAAAGAACTAGACTTGTGTACCTTTCATTTCCCACTGGAATCACCTCATTATCAATTCTGGTTTGAGAGATATGCCTGCTACAACCTGGCAAGTCTGTGCAGTCTGTAACCTAGAACAGAAATTGTTTAGCTCAGTTTTTGATGATGTTGCCGTCCGTATCAGTGAAAAAGTTCTATACAAAAGTTGTAGCAGACTCTTTAAGCTTTCCAACGATGTATGCCACGCCTATTTTGGATTTCTGGAACTTGAGTTACACTCAAGTTTTCGGTCTGCTGTTGTAGACACTCGTCCAGAAATTTTCAGTTACGTTATTTACCTTTTGTAAATAATTAGTAAGTTTTTTTTGGAGATCTCTAAAAGTTTGCACATTTGATTGGAAACAGATGGCCGCCAGAGGAGGACGTGGCAGAGGCCGTGGCCGTGGTCGTGGATACGGAGCTTTGGTGGATCCACCTCCGCCACCGCCGGTGACCATTGAGCAGTTGATGGCCATGCAAGCGCAGCTCATGCAGACAGTGATGGACCGTCTCGGTGAGCAACCAGCAGGAGCACCCCCACCTGTGCAGGTCCGTGACAAACGTGGTGAGTTTCTGAAAGGACGCCCACCTGTGTTCACACATGCCTCTGAACCTATGGAGGCGGATGACTGGCTGAGAGCTGTGGAAAAGCAGCTAAACATTGCACGGTGCAACGACTTGGAGAAAGTCTTGTACGCCTCAGGCCAACTCCAAGGAGCTGCTCAGGATTGGTGGGAGTCATTCCAGTATGGACGTCCAGAGAATGCTCCAGAGATCACATGGAAAGAGTTCACGGAGAGCTTTAGGTCCTATCACATCCCTGAGGGACTTATTGAACTGAAGCAAGAGGAGTTCCGGGCTCTCAAGCAAGGGTCCATGTCTGTGGCGGAATACCGCGACAAGTTTGCACAATTGTCGCGATATGCCCCGGCTGAAGTGGCTAGGGATTCTGATAAACAGCGCCGTTTTCTGAAGGGGCTGTATGATGGACTCCAGCTGCAACTGATGTCCAACAAATATGCCAGTTTCCAAGAGTTGGTGGACCGTGCCATTGTAATTGATAACAAGCGTAAGGAAATGGACCTCAAGAAGAGGAAGCTCCAGGGACAGGCGTCGGGTAGCAACACTCGCCCACGAGCTTTCCCGCAGCAGGGTTTTCCGCAGAGGAACCAAGGGCCACCCAACCAATGGAACAAAGGTCAGTACCCCTAGAGGAACCAGTACCAGCAGCGCCCCCAGTACCCACCGCAGTTGGGTAATCAGAGTCAGCAGCGCCCCTAGCAACAGCAAGCTAGCAACCAAGCACCACGTCAGGGAGTGCCCAACAATGCCCCAATCAAGAGTGGCACCCCAAGCAACCCCAATGCCTGTTACAACTGTGGAGAGGTGGGACACTATTCGTACCAGTGCCCAAAGAAGCAGAACCGGCAGGCCCCGCAGAACCAGCAGAACAACCAGAGACCCAACGCTCGACCTCCGTTCACTGGCAAGGTGAATCATGTGTCGTCGGAATCAGCTCAGGAGGCGCCTGAGGTTATGCTGGGTACGTTTAGCGTCAACTCCATCTCCGCTACCGTACTTTTTGATTCCGGTGCCTCGCATTCTTTCATATCCCAAGCTTTTGTTAGAATGCATAGCATACCCCTGTGTGCCATGAAGGATCCCATGCTAGTAAATTCACCGGGGGGTAGCATGCCCGCAAATTATTGGAGCCCTTCTACTAGTATATTCTTAAGGGGGGTAGCTTTCAAGGTAAATCCAATTGTCTTGAGAACCGCTGGAATTGACCTCATCCTGGGAATGGATTGGATGAAGCAACATAGGGCAGTGATACAATGTCAGGAGAAATCTGTGGTTGTGACATCTCCAAGTGGTGATAGAATTTGTGTCGAAGTGGAAGTGCAAGCTCAACCTACCGCCACTGTCAATCAGCTGAGCGATGTTGCTAACCAGGAGAACCAGGTGGTGGATGAATTCCCGGACGTGTTCCCCGATGAATTGCCAGGTATGCCACCCGATCGCGACATCGAATTCCTTATCGAGCTTTTACCTGGGACTGCACCCATAGCTAAGAGACCATATAGAATGGGGGTAAATGAATTAGAAGAACTAAAGAAACAAATTAAAGAGTTGCAAGAGAAAGGTTTTTTTCGTCCTAGTTCTTCACCTTGGGGAGCACCTGTTATCTTTGTGGATAAGAAAGATGGCACACGAAGGATGTGTGTCGACTATAGGTCCCTTAATGAAGTCACAATCAAAAACAGGTACCTACTCCCTAGAATTGATGATTTATTTGATCAGCTAAAAGGTGCTTGTGTGTTCTCAAAAATTGACCTCCGTTCTGGATATCATCAACTAAAAATTCGTGCATCTGACATACCCAAGACAGCATTTACTACCAGATATGGCCTTTATGAGTACACAGTGATGTCTTTTGGACTGACAAATGCACCTACATACTTTATGTATCTAATGAACAAAGTATTCATGGAGCACTTGGATAAGTTTGTAGTGGTATTCATAGATGATATCCTAATATTCTCCAAAAATGAAGAGAAACATGCTGAACACTTAAGGTTAGTCTTACAAAAACTCAGGGAACATAAATTGTATGCAAAAAGGAGCAAATGTGAGTTCTGGCTGAAAGAAGTATCTTTTCTGGGACATGTGGTCTCTAACGGTGGAATAGCCGTAGATCTCAGTAAAGTGCAAGATGTGTTGAATTGGAAAGCCCCAGTCAATGCTAGTGAAATCCGTAGCTTTTTGGGTTTGGCTGGATACTATAGAAGGTTTATTGAAGGGTTCTCTAAGCTAGACAAGCCTATGACAGCCCTATTAGAGAAGAATGCTAAATTTGTTTGGTCAGACAAATGTCAGGCTAACTTTGAGGAGCTAAAGAAAAGGTTGACAACAGCCCCAGTGTTGATCCTACCTGATTTAAGTAAGAGTTTCTCTATTTATTGTGATGCATCTCGCCTAAGCCTTGGGTGTGTGCTTATGCAAGAAGAAAAGGTTGTGGCCTATGCATCCAGGCAGTTAAGAAAGCATGAATTGAATTACCCAACCCATGACTTGGAATTAGCCGCAGTTGTCCATGCTCTGAAAATTTGGAGGCATTATTTGATCGGACATAAGTGTGACATCTACACTGACCACAAGAGTTTAAAATACATTTTTATTCAGTCCGAGTTGAATTTAAGGCAACGTCGTTGGCTGGAATTAATTAAAGATTATGATTTGGAAGTGCATTATCATCCTGGAAAGGCAAATGTTGTTGCCGATGCACTTAGCCGGAAGAGCTATGCCAACGGACTTCAGTTGACATTTATACCAGCAGAGTTGCGAGCTGAAATAGAACATCTCAACTTGGGTTTTGTCAATAATGTAGTAGAATTGGCTATAGAACCTACATTGGAGCAAGAGATACGTACAGGTCAGTTGGAGGATGAGAAATTAAAGGAGATTGCTGAGCAGGTAGTGGTTGGAAAGGCACCAGGTTTCCGGTTGGATGAGAATGGTACTCTATGGTTTGGAAAAAGAATATGTGTACCTGAAGTGAAAGCTATCCGTGATATGATTCTGCGAGAGGCACATGATTCGGCTTATTCTATACACCCTGGAAGCACCAAGATGTACTTGGACCTCAAAGAGAAGTATTGGTGGTATGGTTTGAAACGGGATGTGGCTGAGTATGTGGCCATATGTGATACTTGTCAAAGGGTGAAGGCTGAGCACCAAAGGCCTGCAGGATTGTTGCAACCAATGAAAATACCAGAGTGGAAATGGGAAGAAGTTGGTATGGACTTCATTACTGGATTGCCCCGCACTCAACAAGGATATGATTCGATCTGGGTAATAGTGGATCGACTTACTAAGGTAGCCCACTTCTTGCCAGTCAAAACCACTTATAGTGGTGCAAAGCTAGCGGAGTTGTATATGGAGAGAATAGTATGTCTACATGGGGTTCCAAAGAAGATCATATCTGACCGAGGAACTCAGTTTACGTCACATTTTTGGCGTAAGGTACACAGTGCTTTGGGAACCAAGTTAAATTTCAGTTCGGCGTATCATCCCCAAACTGATGGGCAGACCGAAAGGACCAACCAAATCTTGGAAGATATGTTGAGAGCTTGTGCTTTACAGTATGGTACTAGTTGGGATAAGAGTTTGTCATATGCTGAGTTTTCATACAACAACAGTCACCAGAAAAGTCTCAAGATGGCGCCATTCGAAGCTTTATATGGACGAAAGTGTAGAACACCTCTATTCTGGAATCAGACAGGTGAAACCCAAGTGTTTGGACCTGATGTCCTACGCAATGCAGAGGAACAAGTGAGGATGATCAGGGATAATTTGAGAGTAGCACAGTCTAGACAGAAGAGCTATGCTGATATCCGAAGGAGAGAGTTGAGTTTCAAGGAAGGTGACTATGTGTATTTGAAAGTGTCACCAATGAGAAATGTGAGAAGATTCAATATGAAGGGCAAGTTAGCACCGAGATATGTGGGACCTTTCAAGATTCTAGAGAGACGTGGAGAAGTGGCTTATCAATTGGAATTGCCAGAAAGTTTATCAGGTGTGCATGATGTGTTTCATGTTTCACAGTTGAAAAAGTGTTTGCGGGTACCAGAGGAGCAGATTCCCTTGGAGGAGCTTACTGTTAAAGAAGATCTCACGTATGAGGAGTATCCGGTAAAGATTCTTGAAACTGCAGAAAGAGTTACCAGGAGCCGCACTATAAAGATGTGCAGAGTGCAATGGAATCGTTATTCAGAAGATGAGTCTACGTGGGAAAGAGAAGAAGATCTGAGAAAGTCTTATCCACAGCTTTTTGAGTAAGCATCATCCAATCTCGAGGACGAGATTCTCTTAAGGGGGGTAGAATTGTGTCACCCTAAATTTTTGTATTATTTAAAATAGATAAATTGATTTAAATATGAATTTGTTGTGCATTCAAATTTAGGGAATAATAAATTTTTGGGAAATTAAAACCAATCATAAGGTTAGAAAATGTTCATGCATGCATGCTGTTGCACAAGTATTTTTGTGATGAGTGGTTTTGATAAATTTTTGAAAGGATTTGAAAATCATTTGGAAATGTGATTTGAAAATTAAATTTGAAAAAGGAAAACAAATTCTTTTCCCGCCTTCACTTTTCCTCGGATTCGGCCTGCTAGCCCAATTCCCGGCCGGCCCATCCCTTCCTCCCCGCGCTCCTTCTCTGGGCCGTGGCCCAGCCCAGCCGGCGGCCGTTGCCGCGCCCCACCTCCTCTCCCGCGGTCGCTGACCGTCCGGGCCCAGCTGTCGGCGCCTTCCTCTACCTCCAACCGTCTTCCCCGCTCAAATCGCCGGTCAAGCCGCGCACCAAGCCGCCCGCGCCCACGTCTCCGCATCGTGGGAGCGCCTCCACGCCCCGCGCCTGCCCTTTAAAGGGGAGCGCAATCCCGCCTCCGTTCTTTTTCCCCCACTCCAACTTCCTTCCCCTCGGGTTCACGTGGTCGCAACCAAAGCAAGGTCGCCGGAGTCGCCGTCCGCTCCTCCGCATCGCCATCGACTCCGAGTCGCCCTCGTCTTCGTTTTGCCACGCTGTGAGCTTCGCCCCGCTCCCCTCTTTCTCCCCATCCATCTCCCGCGTCGGGTGGTGGCCTCTAGGGCCAGTTTCGCGAGCTCCGGCGAGCTCTCCCCACTGCCGGTCATGGCGAGCGCCGTGCGGGACTTTCCCCGGCCGCGCAAATGGCTCGGGCGAGGTCGCCATCATCTCCGCGTCACCCCAGTGCTCTCGGTTCGTTGAACCGTCGCCCGTAGGCCCTGTTTCTTGTGCTCCGGCGAGCATCTCGCTGTCGGACATGGCAGCGCCGCCGCGGTCGCTACTGTTCCCGGCCGGCTGCTCCTTCTCTCACTCTCCCATCCTTTCCCAGCCGTCGATCTTGAGATCTACGCTCAGGATTAGAACATACCCCTTCGCGGGTCCGAATTCTAAAAGAGCCCCTCAGTTTCTGGAAGGATTAACCCGCCGTCCTTGGCGTATTCCCGAAAGACGCATTCTCTTTTTGAAGACGTAATTCCTTCGGTTTAAATGAAAAATACGCTTTCAGATTAATTACAGAATTGCCACTGTAGTAAAACGTTTATAAAATCGTCGTCTTAGCTCCGATTTGACCCGTTCAACTTGCGTTAGTTTCATAATTTCATAATCTATGCAATAGTGCTACTGTTAGACCTGTTAAGAGCTTTTGAATTTCTCAAATAAATCTAGTTAATAGCTAGCTTTTGGAACAGTAAATATCTCGTAACTTGTACGTCGTAACTCCGTTTTTCGTGCTTTTCGCGTCATTGTGATCGTAGCGAGGTGTAGATGAGTTTGATAAACATTTTATTCAGATTTATTTATTGTTGGTGTACTGTTCTAATAGTAGCTATGTTTTGCTTGTATGTCTGCTCCGAATTGCGTGTTGTACTTTGTGTCGTTCGAGTTCAGACGGTGAGGAGTACGTCGGAAATCCGGACGCGTGCGAGGAGCAGCAGGACCAGCAGCAATTCGTGAACCAAGGCAAGTATAGCATGGGCCTTCCTTGATTCCTATTCATTATATAATCTACTCATTATGCATGTGTCTAATATTGCTCGACTATAAGGACATCCTAGCCATTTATGACTTATGTCTCGATACCTATGGGTTTTATTGCATATGGGTAGAATGCTAGTGCTCTATTCAAACATGATCAATACTATGATTAATGGAACAAACGGATAAACATGATGGTAATAATTGAAATATAGGGTGATGGTGCAAATGATGTCGATCATGTTGCCCTAAACTCTCCGTAAGGACTTGTCTGTAGGGCAAAAGCTGGGACATACAGTGCAACCGTGAGAGTCATATGGCTCTGACTTTAGCTCAGTAATAGGATCTTTTCTAGCTTGTTAGAGGTTACCCGAAAGGGCGCAAGAGGGGCTTGCCACTTTGGGTATAGAACTGCCTCTGTTCTGATGTGTATAGCCTGCGGGAATTGTGCCATCGAAAGGGGGGTTCTCTATATCTGCCTGCCGAGGAAACCTCGCGGCCCTAACAGGTTAGAAGAGGCCTATGGAAGGCTTCATAGTGTACCCTGCCTGCTCACCTTGGAAGTGTTAGGGGGTCGACGGGCCCCGGGCATACGGGTAACACGACTCACGGGTAAAGATGCACAACCTCTGCAGAGTGTTAAAACTGTTATAACAGCCGTGCTCACGGACACGAGCGGCCCGGAAAACTCACAGAATAAATGGTTACTAGATATGTGGATGGACTATGAAGATGATGATGAGATCACACTGTTGCTTTCTCTTCTTAATTCTAGTAGTGGATCATGTGGGTTAAATAGGAGTTTGAGCATAACTTAATAATGTTTAATAATGAAATGTTGATCTACTAAAAGTGCTAACTGCAGTCAACCGTGTCTATCCTTTTTGAGCCTCATGAATCCTCATACTATACTTGCGGAGTACAAATGTACTCACACTTGTTGCTATATTATTTTTGGATAAAAATCCCGGATGGGTAACAGATGACAGTTTCTACGAGGACTTCCCGGAAGATTTCTAGGTTTGGGTCAACCAGTCGTCCTTCCCTGTGGAACAGACACTACGCCTGAGAGTAGCTATTTACTTTTCCGCTTGTTATGTAAGAACTACGTGATGTAATAACGTTATGTATGTACATGGTGATGATACTTTGGTTAATTTGTCAGCTTATGTGTGCGACTATTCCTGGGGCGCACATAAGATGTATGCACTCTATATTGTCCTTTAATTGGAGTGTGACACCTGCACGCCCTCAGATGCTGCACCAACTTGAAGAGCCAACAACACCAGCACCTAAGAAAAAGAACAACAAAAACCAGAGGAGGAACCAGCTCAGCCAAGTGCCAGAAGAAACTGTCACGATGATCGATGCAGTCAACGTAGAAAGTGACCATTTGCTCGCACCGTCATTTCAAGTCAAGAAAGATGATCCCGGAGTACCAACAATTGAATGCACAATCAACTAAAAGATCTTTCGCAACACCTTCTGTGACATTGGATCAGGTGCTAACATAATGACAAAGGTAACAAAAGAGTATTTATTTGGTAATGAACCATTATACCCGAAGGCATAGCAAAGGATGTCCGGGTAAAAATTCAAGATTACTACGTTCCTGCCGACTTCGTAATCCTCGACATACCGGGAGATGAAGACACGCCGATCATCTTGGAGAGACCTTTCCTCAACACCACTGACGCAACCATCTACATTGGATCTGGACAAATCCATTTCTGACTTACAAAGATATGCTGTCAATTTAATAGTTATACTAACCATGAATAGCCAAAGAAGTCCTAATCAAGGAGGAGGCGCTAATTCTATCACCGTTCATCCAGGGATGGATGGCCTAGATTTCCTGGATGTAGCTCTCGAACCAAAAGTAGAAGCTGAAAAGATTGAAGATGAGCCAATGAAAGAACCTCGCTAGAACGAGTGGGAAAAAGCTGAGAGATAAGAGCTCTAAAAGAAGAATCTGAACTTATGAAGAACCGAGTCAAGATGTCGAAGGAGAAGAAGGTAACATTCGCAACTCCGCAAGAAGAGCAGGCATCTGAGCCGTCATCTGGATCAGATGATGCAACTGATAAGTACTCTCTCCTTCCTAGTCTTGTCAGTAGACTTTAAATGTTGCACCCTTGTCATGAGGTAATAATGGTAGTTATCTAAATACATTTGTTAGTTAAATTTATTTCAAACATCTTGCATTATTAAAAAGAAAATAAAAAGACTTTATTGCATACTTGCTATCATTGTATTAAAAAATATATATACTCTATCATATTCACTATTGTTGCACATTAAGAAAACAAAAATATATTTACTTTATTGCGCATAGAAAAAAATCCTTATTGTTCTTACTTATGTATTATTAAAAATACTAAAGCCCCATATAAATAAACTTGTGGTCAATCCCCATAGGAATATTTACTGTGGTGGCATAAAAAAAGTATGCATGCATGTCATTTGGTATTACTTAATTGCATCATAAAATAAAAATCCTCAAAAAAGAGAGAAGAATATAGAATAATTCTTGCTAAAGTATATCAAGTTAAATAAATTCATAAGAATAATCAATTGCTCGTTTAGCTGATCATAACCCCTTGTATAATCCAAGTTTCAAGTTTTTTGTGTTCTTGTTGGAATATAAATTTTTCGGGACAATACAATGACTAAAGAAAGAGTCTACCACAGCAACATCTAGCTTGTGAGAGGAGCATTCCACGCTTATCTAGCTAAGTATGTACAGTCTTATTATTATTTTTCATGTCTATTAGTTAAAAAAATAAAAAGATATATAACAACTAAAACTAAATAAAAGTGCCTATCTTAGTAAGTCTTAATTATATTAAGGTGTGATCATAGAGAATTAAAGTTTACATTTCTATCTAGCTAGGAGTCAAGTAAAAAGATGATGATTAAAATTTTGCATTGAAAATGATGAATAGTTGCTCTATCGTAATTACTTTGAAGTGCCTAGTTTTTAACTTTACATTCTCCCAAGGTTTGAATATTACTGTTTTGATATAAGAATTCACTTTGAATCGAAAACTTGTGGGTAGCATATGCTTGATCTAAGTCTAGGTGATTGAGGGATATGATATGAAAAAGTCTAAGCTGCTATTTATCTTGTTTCTAGCAATACTAAGTTCTAGAGATTTATCTTTCCGAAATTTAAAAATCATGATGAGCTCTTGTATGACAAAGCTTAAATTCCTACCAAAGCCAGATATAATATACATTTTAGATGAGAAAAAACTTTACTAATATCTACTGCTTGTTTTGCATTGAGTTTAGTCGAGCTTTGTTGTATACCTTATGAGAGGTTTGTCATGCTTTTAAAATCAAGATGACGTACACACCACCCACATATGCACTATTCCTACACTAAGAGTAGGCACAATCATTCTCCATTTTTCACTCAGATCCACCTTAAAATGTTTTTCTCCTACACATGGAGAGAACACCCAAAAATTTAACCTATAGGATAGCCCCAAATAAATGCTCTAATTTCTTATTGCAATCTCTCTCAAATATTTTATATGCAAAAAGAAATGGCATGTGGCTATAAGAAAAGAAAGAAAGAAAAAGAGAAAAAATGGACAAGTGTCCGTAGTAGAATTAGGTGCAAAAGCCCACCTGAAAAAAAGAATAAGAAAAGAAAAATAAAGATAGCCCATGTTTTCATGTAATTATTTTTAAATCCAAATAAGAGAAATGTCTTCAAAAGAGCAAAAGTAGAATTAGAATTAGACACCCTATATACACCTAACCAGTATATTTCATACACATGCACATCTTAATTTGATTGTATGACTTAACTCTCTTTGGATTCATTGTTTGACTTTACAATATATGAACTACAAGTATGTTTTTTCTTGTTTTGCCACTCCTATAGGCTCCACTATAATCTTTAGTTGTAGGGAGAGAAAGGCATAACATTATTAATGCCTTGGTAAGGATCCACAAATACCACATATATTGAGAGATTTGAGAGTGTCATACAATGAAAGCTCTGAGTTTTGTTTTGAAAACTTACAAAAACTCTAGAATATCAGTTCAGCGAAGGGCTTGAGACACAGTGCTTGACTTATTTGTTCTATCTTTCAATTGCTCAAGACCTAAGTAAAGGCTAAGAAACTCCATAGTTGAAGGTAATATGAGTGAGTTTGAAAGTTAGAGCAGTTTTGTTTAATTCGGAGGAGAATTTTTGTTTGAAAGCATGTGTATTTTTATGGCGTGAAAGCATTGAAGCAACTCCTTATCCAAGTTTATCTATTTAGGCTTTGCTAAGGTACTAGCAAAGGATAAGCTTGCTGGATTCTTATTGACGGTCGTGAAATTCAACAATATATAGTAAAATAAACATGAGAGAATGGTCAAAATACATGAAAACATAGAAGACTAGGGGTGTTATCTGACGAATTCCATGAGCTTTGTTGAATTTTAATGTTTGCAGGGAGTTATACAGAAAAGTGGAGAGAGATACCTAATTATTAAAAGAGTTTTTGGAATTTCTCCGCAAGATAAATACTAGTATATTATAGAAGACCCAGAAGACACTGGAACGAAGTGGAGGCCGAGTGCTTGCCAGGTGGGTCTGGCCGGCTAGGGTGCTTCTCCCCCCTTCCACGAGCTTCTGGAGTATTCTTCTACCAACCTTGAGGATCAATCATAGCACTACGTGAAGTCGGTTTGAACCAATGGCTCGCGTGCATCCCACCGGGGTATAAATATAGGGGCAGACCCCCTGAAGGCATGAAGTCATTTGACATCAGTTCATCCGGAGCCAGAAACCCCAGATCATCAGAGTTCCTCTACTTCATAACTTTAGTATAGTTAGATCAGGTCTAGAGGAAGTCAAGTTAAGTCAACCTAGCTTGGATTCCCGATCGTTAGCGAGCGTGGAGTTTTGGTAATGTTCTAGTTCTCTACTCTTATTGTAATTCTGTCTTTACACAATTATTGCAATGTCAACATTATTCTTCATCTTTATTACATTGTTGAATGCATCGTTCATTGTCTACTTCAATTCTAGTATAGTTAGATTGCTATTTAGTTCAATCTCATGTTCATATAGCGCTTATCTATTTGGCCATAAGATGAGTGGTATGCATTATGTAAGCGTGGTGCTTAGATGCCTTGCATATCTGTGGATGCCTCTAGTTGTTCAGGGTCGTGTGGTAGATCATGAGTATGACTTTTATAGGTCCATTGAGTCCTCTGTAGTCCTCCCCTTGTGCAGTGAATTATCGGTAGAACAACATTGTTTGGTTAAGGATATATTCGTATATCAGATGTTTCTAAACTAAACTTCTTCTATTCATGGTTCATTGTGGTTGGGACATATGGTAGTGTTACTCGACGATGATTATTAGTTGTAGTAGTTTGACATGTAACTTGAATACTTACGAATTATTCTTCTAATATTTTGATTGGATTATGTTATTAGCAATAGAGCTTGGAGTGCATCTACTTATTTATTTATGATGACTGATCATTACTTATCATATATATATCTTTATCATATGACTTATCCCTGTTATTGAGTAAGAGTGCATAACATTAGTTTACTCTCTTTATTATCATGAATATAAAGTTTTTCAATACTCTAGATAGAAGTTTAGTTAGACCTTCCTAGTGGCAAAGTTATAAAGGGCAACCTGGTAATACTCTAGGTAAAATGCTATAATGGTATAATCACTTGTTCGTTTGCAGATGTTCTTAATTGTTCTTATTCTTAATTGATCATATTTTTATATTATTTATATTTCTGCCTAGTTATATAAAATCATAGTGCCACTTATATACTTCTAAGCTTTATTTATTATGGATGACAACCTAGTTCCACGCTAAGAAGTATATGTAAATATAAAAGGTGACTAGTATTTAAGGACATATTAATTTATTACCATGCATTTTTAGCACCGTTGCTATTTAGAGATTGCGTTAATTAATGTCAACAACTCCTACGGATTAATTGCACATGGGTAGATTGCTAGTGCTCTAACTGAACATGATCTATACAAAGGTTATTGGTTCTATGGAATAAAAGGGTAAAACATATTTTATGACAATGGATCCATATGGTGAAGGTGCATATGACTTTGATCATGTTGCCCTAAATCCTCCGTAAGGACTTATCTGTCGGCAAAAGTTGGGATTGATAGTGCAACCATGAAAGTCACATTGCTCTGACTTTAGCTCAACAATATGATCTTTCTAGCTTGTTAGAGGTTACCTTTATGGCGCAAGAGGGGCTTGCCACTTTGAATATAGAACTGCCCCTATTCTTATGTGTATTTTCGCGAAGGTTTTGTGCCATAGAAAGGGGTTGCCCCTGTTCTTATGTGTATATCCGCGAAGGATTTGTGCCATAGAAAGGGGTTTCCTACATCTGCCTGCCGAGAAAACCTCACGGTCCTAGCATGGTAGAGAGACCTATGGAAGGCTTCATAGTGTACCCTGCCTGCTCACTTTGGGAGTGTTAGGGGGTCAACGGGCCCCGGGCATTTGGGCAAAATGACTCATGGGTAAAGATGCACAATCTTTGCAGTATTAAAACTATAATAACAGCCGTGCTCATGGTCACGAGCGGTCCGAAAAACTTACAGAATAAACGGATGCTTGTTATGTTGTTAACTCATGATGATGATGTTATAATGATGTTCAATGACTCTATTCGATTCTAGTATATGATCATGTGGGTTAATTTAGGAGCTTAAGCATAACTTGATACTAATCAATGATAAAATCTTAACTTACTAAAATGCTAACTGTAGTAAACCGTGTCTACCTTTTGAGCCTCATGAATCCTCATGTTATGCTTGTGGAGTACGAAATGTACTCATGCTTGTTCATTTTCTATTTTGGATAAAAATCTCGTATGGGTACCGGATGGCAGTTGGTATGAGGATTATCCGGAGGACTTCTAGGTTTGAGTCAACCAGTTGATCGTCCCTGTGTTGAAGCTACCATGTTTGAGCGATATCTTTAATTTCCGCTTGTGTTGTATAAGACTAAGTATTGTATTAAACATGATGTAAGGTACACTGTGATAATACTTCATGTGATTTGTTGACTTATGTGTGCGACTGTCCTTGGGGCGCACGTAATGTTTATGCACTCTATCTTGTCTTGAAAATATAGTGTGACATAGACGCACTAGCTAGAACTCGCCAGATCTAGGCTATGGGTTAGGAACAAAGATGGGCCAAATGCACCTATAGATCGATGAGGATGGTGGCAATGACCACGCAAGACAACGAGATTGTTGAGATGTTGGGCTTCATGGGTTTGGCCATCTCAACAGCCTTGGCAGTTGCTTTTTTTTCGATTGTCACCACCGGTTCATTATACAAACCGGCGGTGATAATATTATTCACTGCTGGTTCAAATCACAGGTGATAATCTTGATTATCACAGCTGAATATCGCCAAGGAGGGGACAAAAACCAACGGTGATAGGGACTTCCGAGTTGCTGGTGATGAGTATTTTGTAGTAGCGCGCCATATAGTTATTTTTTTGATCTTTTTAGTCCATTGAAATCAGATTGTTACAACTGATAAGTTGTGGATCGACCTAATGATGCATGCAAACATAGTACGTTTACGGTAGCCAGATCGCGCGGGCGCTTATGAGCATGGGCTTGAGCTCGCCGGCGAGGTGTAGCTCCATGACCCTGTTCGTCCCGCCGACGAGGTGGCCGCCAATGAACACCGCCGGCAGAGCGGGGCTTCCGCGCCCGGCGACGGCGCCAAGCCTGCTGGCGAGCTCCCGCTCCATCTCCTGGCCCCGGGGGTCCCTGTCGAGATCGTGCACCGCCGCATTCACGCCCAGGTTGATCAGGAACGACGTCACCACATCGCCCATGCTGCAGTTGCTCGCCGTGAACACCACCACCGCGCGCTCCGATGCCAGCTTCTCCACGCGGTCCATTGGCAGTGGCGGCTTCCGGTTGCAGATATCTGTGACGCTTGGAAGGTTCTGGGTTTCGTTAGCTTTGGAAATGGCTGGCTGATGATGTGGTTTCTTGTCTTGTGCTGGCCTGCTGGGCATGCCGCCATGGCTTGCCATTTTATAGGCTGCTGGGAAATATTTGCACGTACCTAAATGCTGTGGATTATTAGACTTGTTGACTTATATAACTGATGACACACAAGTGGTTCTTCAAGCGAGAGCAGGTTAAAGCTCAATAGTATTGGAACAACTTTTTTTACGTATAACTAAAAAGTTGTTTTCTTGAGGCTCTAAAATGGGGTGGTGAGCAGTCTCTACAGATATTTTTTGGAGGCTTGAGGTGGTGGACTTGAGCTATCTCTCTAAAAATTGGTTCCATTCAACTCGGGATGAGTCTCTTTGCACGTAGCCTCTTTACGCATGCTTGGCCCTTTGAATGACCACAAATGAAAAACTTATCAACTAGAAAGTTTTAGAACTCGTTGAGATGTAAAATTATAATATAAAGTTTATATATATCTAACTATAATAATGTTAGGTCAGCATCTAACCTCCCTCTGCTACATCCTTATCGGCCAAGACTGTCACACCCTACCACAAGGCTCACCCTATTTGTCAAGCCTCGAAGTCTGTCAAAGCCGCGTCAGCACAAGGTGCATACACTACCGGAATCTGCTTCTTTGCCGAGCGCCGGAGCCTTTGCCGAGCGTTTTATTTCGGGTGCTCGGCAATGAAGGCTTTGCCGAGAGCCAAATAAAAAACACTCGGCAAAGCCTCTACACTCGGCAAAGAAGCCTTTGCCGAGCATCCGATAAACGGCTCTCGGCAAAGAAGTTTCTTTGCCGAGTGCAAAAAACAAAGCACTCGGAAAAGGCTTCTTTGCCGAGTGCCAAAGTAAAACACTCGGCAAAGCAATTTTTCAAATCACGTTTTGGTGCCCTAAACGAATTCAAATAAAAAAGTTTTCAACTACAAAGTTTCATAACTTCTCATGATCTAAAAATTTATATTGGTCATTTCTTCATTCGACAAAGTAATAATTATGTTGTTCACAATATCTATATGTCTCATGTAGTTTCATGAAACAAAAGAGAGATATATAAGATTTGTGAACAATGTTAGCACCACAATTTCGGATGGAAAAACTTCCTAAATGAAGTTTGTATATCTCGAAAGGTTATGAAATATTGTAGTTGACCACTTTTTAATTTGAATTCATCTTGTCATGCAAATCTACGTTTGAAATACAAAATTTTAAAATTTTAAAATTCGAATTTTTCAAAAGACCTCGGATAGAAAAACTTCCTAAATGAAGTTTGTAGATCTCGAAAAGTTATGAAACATTGTAGTTGATCACTTTTTCATTTGAAATAATCTTGTCATGCAAAACTACGTTTGAAATTCAAAATTTTAAAATTTGAATTTTTCAAAAGACCTCGGATGGAAAAACTTTCTATATGAAAAATGTAGTGCTCGAAAAGTTATGAAACTTTGTAGTTGACAACTTTTTGATTTGAATTCGTTTAGGGCCTCCAGCAATCAAATTTCACTTGGTTTAGTATAATATTTGAGTAACCGAAACGGCATATAGACGCATGTGAGTGTGTAGTGCAGGTGGCAGAGGAGGTATCACGTGAGGGAGAGGTCACGAGTTCGAATCCCGCTGACCGCGTAGCCACGAATTTTGCGCGAAAAATGCCACGACTTGCGACTTTTGCGCTGGACAGTGGGCCCCTCCCCCGATTAAAAATATTTGTTTTCTGGTTTTTTTCGCATTTTTTTATTTCGCGCTTTGCCGAGCGTCGGGCTCTCGGCAAAGGCTTTGCCGAGTGCCCGATAAACAGCTCTCGACAAAGAAGCCTTTGCCGATCGGATTTTTGTCGAGGGCGCTTTGCCGAGACCTGCGCTCGGCAAAGGCTTTGCCTAGGGCCTTAGAGGCTTTGCCGAGAGCCTGCGGCGCTCGGCAAAGCAGCCGGCTCCGGTAATGATATAAAGACCCCATTGGACCGTAATAAGACCCAAACATAGGTTATGGGCATAAAAATGCATTTCTAGAGAGTACAAATACCAGAATGATAAAACCACACAAGTTTAAGTACCACTCGTGGACTTTTTTGCCTCCTTGTTTTTCTAGATGTGATCTCTACAGGTAGCGCTATTTTGAGATCATCATGGGGGACATAACTGACCCTACTACAAAAAAGTTTTTTCGTGACCTTTTGAAAACACCCTCCGAGGCGGGTTGGAATTTCAACCGCCTCAGTTAATGCAGTCATTTTTTATTAACCGAGGCAATTACAAAAACTGCCTCGCAAAATTGATTAACCGAGGTGGGCTCCCTTAAAATGCCTGCCGCGGTTAATACATATTAACCGAGGCAGTCATCCTAACGTAATCGCCTCGGTAAATCATTAACCGAGGCGGGCATTTTAACTTCAACCGCCTCGGTAAATCAAGCCCACCCCACCAGCCCACACTAGCCCACTACCATCTCCAATATATAAACAAATCTCAGGAAACCCTAACTCCCTCATTCTCTCCCACCAGTCTAGAGCCAGCAGCACCCTCTCCTTCCCAAGAGTCGGAGCCCGACGCCTCTCTCTTCCCCCCCAATGCCGCATCTCTCTCCCCCAGCCCGACACCGCATCTCTCTCACCTAACGGCGGCGCCCCATCCCTACCCTTCCCTCCCACCTTCCCTCCTGTCCTTGTGCCCCATCCCTCCCCTTCCCTCCCCTCCTGGCTTTGCAGCATCGTCCATAGCGAGGATCCACGGTGGGGAGGCGGCGCCTGCCGAGATCCCACGCGAGGAGGTGACCACCGATGGGATCCCGTGCCAAGGAGGTGGCCACCGATGAGATCCGGCGCGAGGAGGTGGCGTGCGGCGAGATCCCGCGCGAGGAGGCGGTGACCGGTGACATCCCGCACCGCATGGCCCTACACTCGGAGCGGGGCGGGTGGCAGATCTAGGGCGGTGGTTCCATGACGGGGATCCACGTAGGCGGTTCCACGGCGGGTGTCCACAGCATCTAGATCCGTTGGCAGCGCCCACAGCGAGGTTGGCGGCGTCCACAACATTACCGAGGCGGTGGCGCGGCAGGTGCGGGGCGACAGCAGCAGTGGTTTGGGCTTGGTGGGCCCGTCTATGGGCTTGGCGGGCTCATCGATGCTTTTTTCATTTTTATTTTTTTGATTTATTTACCAAGGCGGGCAAGCAAACACCTCCGTTAATGCATGATTAACCGTGACCTTTGATCGTAGGAGTTTGGCTAGCCCACCTCGGAAAGTCGTTTTTGCCCACCTCGGAAAAGATTTTTGCAGTAGCGTGACTTCCGGAACATTGAGTGGGGCAAATTGTACATGGAGTCTAGAAGATATACAGGGTATCCCACAGACATGATACACAAGACACAGATAAACATCACATCCCCAAATCTTGGGAGACCTCGTTGTAATAAGACTAGAAAAAAATCCTTGAAGGGAAGGAAAATCAATCATCCATAACCCATTAACCCTGCCTTCGAACAATATAAGGAAAGTATAGGTATCCCTTCCCTACACCTATACAAGCTCATAGAGCCTCACCTGGTGACATAAACACCTAAGATGTCTCAATATCATCAATCTCACATAAGGCAAACAAAAAGCAATATAACAACGAACATAGGACAAAGAGTATTACATCCTCATTAGGGCCCAAAGCTGTCTAAACTTTGTGTCTCTTGTGTTAGCTACCATCTTGTTCCCTGCCACACAATACCCATAAACATTGCCAATAATAAAAACACCAACGATGACCCTACCATTGACATGTCAGTTCCATGCAGTCGTTGATATTGGTTTCTATGATACACTGGTGTACCTAAGGCACGTCTATCCTGGCCTTTGGCCAAGACTCCACTATGGCCGGTCATTGAATTACTCATGTGCGGATAAGATGAGGTACATCTAATGTGTTGCTAGGTGTATTAAATCACCAGGCTCGTAGTTTAGTTGATTAGGTTCCTTGTGGCTTTCCCACATGGCTTGAGGTTCTCGACTTAGTAATTTGCTCACATTTTTTAGATTTAAAAGCACTTTTCTTTTAGTATGTAGCGGATGACGTGGCTGTCAACAGTGAGACACGAGTGATGACTTCGTCAAACTCGAGATCTATCAGCTTAGTGTTTCAAAGATGCTTACAGGAATATGATGTGGTTCATCGGAGTATGGATTCTAACATGTTAGTAAGTGTTTGTATTCATAGGCGTGAAGTAGGAGTGAGTGTTTGTAGTGAGTGTCTGTCTTAGTGCGATGTTTTTCAGAAAATAAAGCCACCTAGTTCCAAAAATACTATTAGATAGCGAATTGAGCTCAATTGTTTGGGCTCTCTGTGGTAGAACCTTCCCATGAGTTCAAGTACTTTTTTTTTTGACATGGGTGCAGGCATTGTCTAGATTTATTTTCCAGGATTTAGTGGCGTTAGATGTGTATTCTAGGATTTATTCCTTGTACCACCAATTTTGAAATCTGCTGAATCAGCCTTTCGAAAGTCATATGAGATATGGATACGTGCTGCTGTGATTCGCAGGAAATAAATAATAGACTATTTGGTCGGTTACTGTTGTAGTTTCGTGGCACACATGCACGCATAACATAGAGCATCGAATCGCCCGTTTGCTGCTGACCTGCTGCGCTGCGCATATTGCTTGTGCTTTCTTTGCTCCTTATCGGAATCGGTCCGCTGCTCGGTCGGCCATCCGGATATATGTATCTCCTCCACTTAGGCACGCAGAGCATCCGGATATATGTATGCTCGGTCGGCCATCTGGATAGACCTAATTAAAGAACTCATCGTAGTTGATTGATTCAGAGATGAGATGCGATGCCGCGGCCTGCTGGCGCATCAAAAGATCCATGTTCATCCATCCATTCGATCGTCGCTCTCTCTGATCTGTCTCCCGTCCCTGATGCGAGATACTAGCTGCTGTTGAGCAGCATCGTCGTCCTCTGTATATCTTCAGCCTGAAAACACATGCATGCTGCTGCATGCTGGCCTGATGTAGACGATTCTTTGCATCGTCCATCTCGATCTTCTCCTCCGTACGTGTTCCCTTTTGTTTTTATATCTCTCCCTCCAAACAAAAAAGAGAATAATGGGAGCTTTAGCGAGTCTGCATCTTTTGATTCTTGGCCTTGCTTTGGATTTTTGGGCGTGCGCTGCGTTCAACATGTGTCTGTTTCGTTCACAATTTTAGCTTTCATGACTCCTCACCTCTCATATAGGGCACCCGCACCCCACCCACAGATTCTTTCATGAGACGATTATTCGTTCATTGTACGACAGTGCACCTGTAGTAGGTATGGTAGCTAGCTCAACTGGTTACAAATTCTCTTGTCTGCATTCATGAATGTTGTTCTCCTCGATTCGATTCGATCAGGAGACTGGAGGTAATGCAGCGGGGTCCCGAGCTCGCCAAATCGTCGAGCACATGCATCTTGTATTTCTAGAGTACTGCGCTGCGGCTTAGTTTCACTACTGGAAACCGGCGCTTTGCCCTCGGCCAAGCCTATAATGCACTCGGCAATGCCCACACGGCAAAAAAAAAAACGTCGACAAAGACCGCTTTGCCGAGTGCTTTTTATCGGGCGCTCGACAAAGCTTTTGCCGAGTGTCCGACACTCGGCAAAGTCCAAAATGAAAAAATCTCGAAAAAAATAGCAAAATTGTTTTTCCGGAAGGCCCATTGAATCCTCTGTAGTCCTCTCCTTATGCAGTGGATTATTGGTAGAACAACATTGTCTGGTTAAGGATATATTCGTATATCAGAGGTTTCTGAACTCAACTTCTCTTGTTCATGGCTCAATTGTGGTTGGGACATAAGGTAGTATTACTTGACGATGATTATTACTTATAGTAGCTTGACATGTAACTTAAATACTTAGGAATTATTCCTCTTATATTTTGATTGGATTACGTTATTAGTAATAGTTAAGGAACTCGGAGTGTATCTACTTATTTATTTATAATGACGGATCATTAATTATTATATATATATATATATATATATGTATATATATATATATATATATATATATATATATATCTTTTATCATGTGACTTATCCTTATTATTGAGTAAGAGTGCATAACATTGGTTTACTCTCTTTATCATGAATATAAAGTTTATCAATACTCTAGATAGAAGCTTAGTTAGACCTTCCCAGCGGTAAAATTATAAATGACAATATAGTAATACTTTAGGTAAAATACTACAATGGTATAATTATCTGTCCGCTTGTAGGTGTTCTTAATTGTTCTTATTCTTAATTGATCATATCTTTATATCATTTATATTTCTGCCTAGTCATATAAAATCATAGTCCCACTTATATACTTCTAAGCTTTATTCATTAGGGATTACAAGCTAGTTCCATGCTAAGATGTATAGGTAAATATAAAAGGTGACTAGTATTTATAGACATGTTAATTTATTACCATGTATTTTTAGCGCCATTGATATTTAGCGATTGCGTTAATTAATGTCAACAAGTATTTTTGGCGTCGCTGTCGGAGAAGGTATTAAACTTAGAAAGTATTGATAACTTATATTTATGAAAAGACTGAAGTAACCAATTGACCTCTAACTCAAACAGGCTTACCCTTGTTGTAGTCTATTTATTTATCTTATGTAGGGTAATGTATGGGCTATGACTTTCCAGAGAATTACACAAACAACCTAGAAGCAATCTTAAAGAAGACCAGAGCCAAACTCAAGAAGGTTTCTGTAGAAAATTCAGAAGTCAGCCAAGCCAAGAGAAATTTAGCATCGGAATTTGAAGCTATCGCCAACAAGACTCTCCGTGAGTTCTCTGCTCCGATAACAGAAAACATCCGTACTGGACCTCAAGTCAACGTTGGAGAAGATGGATTTGAGCTTAAGCCTGCGCTCATTACCATGGTGCAAGCAAGTCAGTTTTGTGGAAAGGCTTATGAAGATGCAAGTGCACATTTACAACACTTTGTTGAGATCTGCAGCACCTTCACGACCAAGGGAGTAACCAGAGATGCTATTCTACTATGCCTTTTCCCATTCTCACTATTGGGGAAAGCCAAGCAGTGGTTGTACGCCAACAAAGAGAGTCACACTACATGGGACCGTTGCTCGACTGCTTTTCTAGCCAAGTTCTATCCTACAGGCAAGACCAATGCTCTGCGTGAAAAAATTGCAAGCTTTCAGCAACAACATGATGAATTTGTCGCTGAGGCATAGGAGCATTTCTAAGATTACATATCAGAATATCCTCATCATGGGATGGAGAAGTGGTTGCTTATGTAGACCTTCTACCACTGGCTATTCACTAGTACTCGCGAATCAGTCGATGCTGCAGCTGGAGGTGCATTTTTGTCACTAAACCTCATAGATGCAATAGCGCTCATTGAGAATATGGCCTCAAAATAGAGCTGGAATGAAGAATGTGTTCAGCCTCGCAAGAGAGGAGGAGGTATGCATGAGCTCAAGGAAGCCGACATGGTGTCCGCGAAGCTAGACCTCATCATGAAGAAGCTTGAAGCTAGAGACATGATGAAGAAGGAAGTCATGCACATCAGTGATTCTCACATGACTTGTAAAGAATGTGGAGATGTTGGACACTCAGGAGTCAACTGCCCAGAATTTTAAGATGTGAACTACATCATTAACAACAACAACTATGATCTTTAGAAGAATCAATAGAATCAAAAACAAATGCCAAACTATTAAGGTAATTACCAAGGTAATAATAATTGTAGCAATTAAAATCAACCACCTTTGAGAGATTTAGTTGCTAGTCAATCTAAACTGCTAGATCAAATGAGTAAGAAGGTAGCCTCTACTGATAAAGTTTTAGAAAATATAAATTCTAGAATGGATACCTTTACTTCTGGTATTAAAAACCAGCATAACTTTAATAAAATGTTAGAATCACAATTAGCTTAACTGGCAGCTGCTATTCCACCACTAGAGAAAGATAAAATTCTAGGCCAGCCGGAAGATTTAGAAACTATAAATCTTGTCGATATTCACAATGCCGCCAACAACTACACTTAACCGGCATAAGTGAAGAGGATTGACTATTCACTTTCTAACAAGGAGGGTGATCCAGGGAGACCTGTCATTTCTATCTCTATAGGATGCCATGTCTTTCCAGAAGTTGTTTGCGACTTTGGCGCAAGTGTCAACATCATGCCCAAGGTAATTTATGAAAAGATATTAGGTAATCCTTTGTTGTACACAAATATGCATTTGCAGCTTGCAGATCAGTCCATCTACTACCCTAAGGGAGTACTGGAAGAAGCTATTGTTCGTGTGGGCAATCATATGTCCCAATGGATTTTGTGGTAGTGGAGACAGGAGGAGGTGAAAGAGCACCAATTATTTTGAGATGTCCGTTCCTATGTACAACCAAAGCTATCATTTATGCAGAGCATGCCAAGATTATCTTTTCTATAAAAGACAAGAAAGAGAAGTTCTTATTCAAGGAACACATCCTGCCCTGCCCTGCACGCCCTCAGATGCTGCACCAACTTGAAGAGCTGTAACACCCAAATTTTAGAGATAAAAAAAATTGGAATAAGTTAGATAATAAATAATGGCCAATTTAAAATAATAATAAAATAAATTTTGTGTTGCATTCATGCTGTTGCATATATTTTTATTGTGTGGTGTGGATTTGTTTTATTTTATTTTATTTTGGATTAGAATGTATTTTAAATATTTTTGAAAGCAAGTAAATGAAAAAAAAAGAGAAGAAGTTTACCTGCTGTGGCGGCCTGGAGAACCACCAGGGCCGGCCTGTTTTTTTTTTTCCGCGCGGTGGGCCGAACCAGCCGGCCGCCCTTCCCCGGACTCGTGTTGGTGGGCCGGCCCGGCAGCATTGCCGCGGCCCAAGCCAGACAAGCCCGCAGCAGCCCCTTCCCTTCCTTTGGTCGCTGACCGATGGGCCCCACCTGTCGGTTGCTTCTTCTCCGACGCGCCGTGTTCGAGCCGGACACGAACACCGTTTCCAACCGCCCAAATCTCGTATCTTGAGATTCCTAACCGAATACGAGTATGTGAGGCTATAAATAGGAAGAGGGGACCTTCTATTTTCCGTTTTTCATCTAAAACGTGATCGCTACCGCAAGTAATCGGAGGTTTAGGGTTTAGGTGGTTGGAGGAGACGGTTGCTCGCGGGTGAAGCCGTCGGGTGGAATCGGGGCCGATTTCTTCGCTTGGGTGAGTTTATTTTCTTCTCCTCTTGCTTTCCACGTTTTCAATTGGTGTTTTGGTGAGGTGAATCGAGGAATTGGAGCTCACCGTTGGTTCGGTAATGGCGCCACCGCCCCCTTGTTGCCGCGTGTAGAGCTCGGGCTACCGTAGCTAGTCTTTCCCGGGTAGATGAGATCGCGTGGAGCTTCTCCACCGATTGGAGTTGGTAGCGGGGTGAATGGTGGTCGGAGTAGGCGGGGCCGAAGAACTCCGGCGAGGTGGCCATGGCGGGCATGGCGGCCGACGGCCGGTTTAGAGGAAGAAGGGCCGGAGGTGCACTGTGTAGTTGCTGGTGATCGTGAACCGTCCGATTCGAAATCAACGATCGAGATTAGATCATACCCCTTCGCGGGGTAAATTTGTTAAAGAGACCCTGCGTTTTCTAGTAATCAACCCGCGGTCCTTGGCGTATTCCGGGAATTACGTTTTCGCATTTTGGAAAGCGTATTTTCTTCCGGGTTATTCAAAAATACGTTTTCAGGTATTTACAGATTTGCCACTAGAACTGTTTTGGTCATAAAATCTTCGTTTTAACTCCGATTTGATCCGTTCAAATTGCGTTAGGTTCGTATTTGCGAATTCTACATGTTAGTATAGTTTTACAGTTAGTTTTGATAATTTATTTTTCGAGTTTATAATTAAGTATTTATTTATCTATAGGAAATCTTAGAAAATTCATAACTTTTACGTTTTAACTCCGATTTTGGTGATCTTTGCGTCTGTGTGATCGTAGAAACGTGTAGAAGAGTTTTATAAACTTTTATTACTGTTTTGTTACTGTTGGTGTACTGTTCTAATTATATCTATTTGTTTGTTTCGTGTATGTTTGATTGGATGCATGTATGTTGTTGATTGATGATCGAGTATAGAAGGTGAGCAGTGTTTGGACGATTCAGAGTATTACTTTGAGCCAAGTCAGCAGTATCATTTGGAGAGCTTTGATCAAGGCAAGTATAACACAGGACTATCCTTGCTACCTATTCATCAAAATGATCATACATATGCATGTGCTTACCTTGACAACCTTAGAGATTATAACTTAGTGCTTGATGTCTTGATTCCTTGTCAACCTTGGGTATGCATATGGGTAGCTATTGCTAGTGCTTAAACTAAGAACAATGATCTTGTAATTTGATTAATGGATTAAGCAATCAACTATTAAGATGATTTCATTGTTGTTAAAAGGGGGCTAGAGCTTGTGTATTATTTTGATGCTCTGGTTTCTCTCCTTAAGGACTTATCTGTAAGTGATAACCGGGATATACAGTACAGCTGTGAGGGCTATATGGCTCTGGCTTTAGTTGTTCAAGAGACCTTTTCTAGCTTGTTAGTGGTTACCTTAAATGGCGTAAGAATGGCTTGACACTTTGGGTGTAGTGCGAGCCCCTGGCCTAGTGTGTATAGGCTGCGGTTGTTGTGCCACAGGGAAGGGGGGTTCTACATCTGCCTGCCGAGTGAAATCTAATGGCCCTAACTTGTTAGACGAACTCTTGAGTGGCTTTATATGGTTTTTGGGTGTTTGGGCTTGATCTCCCCACTCATTTGGAAATCATGACTTACAGTGAAAGTGTACACCTCTGCGCAGAGTTAAAAACTGGTATACTAGCCGTGCTCACGGATACGAGCGGCCTTGGGGATTCTTATGGAATAGTTGATCATAACTGTTATATCATGCTAAATTATTGTTGATTATTATTTGCTCATGTTAATGCTATTCATTATCCTTATTACAATTGATCATTGGTTCTTTAATGGGAAGTGGTTTAACTTGATGCTACTCAATTGCTAATATATGATTAAAAAGCTAAACGCAGTTAAACAGTGTCTAGCCTTTTTGAGCCTCATGAACCCTGTGTTATATTTGTGGAGTTCGACATGAACTCACTCTTGCTATTTCCACCATAACAGATGAAGATAATGAGGAAGATTATCGGAATGAGTACTAGTCTTGATGTCAACCAGTCAACCGTGTCCCTGTGTGGAGTTTCCGCTGAAGAATTATTATTAGTTATTATTATCTATTGTTCAAGACTATGTCTTAAATACTTATTCGTTATGTAATAAGCACTGTGATGATACTTTGTAATTTGTCAACTTATGTGTGCGACTGTTTCCTGGGGTGCACATGAGTCTTTTATACATCCTATTTTTGTCCTTAAAAATGGGTGTGACAGATTGGTATCAGAGCCGTGTTGACTGTAGGACGCAAGCCTAGTTAGAATGGTCGTTGATAGCATCCATACCTCACTTAATTCATGCTTCGTCTTTCACCTTGTTAATTACTAAAGTTTTATGCTTCCTCTACTTTATTCTATTGCGAAAATACATTGATTCTACCTAATCTATGTCTAAATCTTGTAGATGCCTCCTTATCCCCGTTTGTCAGCTGCACAATATGTTGCCCGTTTCAAACCCCAGGAGCCAAAGGAAGAGGGCAATCAAGAGCTATCCGATGCTGAATCAAGAGTTGGTGATACGCCTATGGAGAATGTAGTTATGGGATGGACTACGAAGTTTCATATCATGGTTCCTAAAGCTGATGCTTTCTTCCATGACATGTTGACAAGAACCCTGGACAACTACTACTACGACTGGGAAGCTACGCTGGAGTATCGTAGTGCAGAGTATAGTCATCCATGGATGGATTCCTATTGGAAGACGGAATTATGGGTCAAGAAAAGGGATCCTACCACTAAGGAGCCTAAGGTGGAGTCAAAGTTCATTACCCGAGTGAGCCGGGCAACTGTGGAGACAAGCATGGAGGATGTCGCTTTCAATGCATTTGTTTACTACCATGGTCTACGCTCGGACAGGACGCTAAAGGGTGCACTTCGGCATTTTCCTTGTTTCTTGCATGACAAGGGAATTTGGACCGTGCCGCCTGCAGATGATTCCTCCTTGACTTTACAAGCTACGGTGGGGTTAGCTCGTGAATTGGCTCTCCATGAGGTGGATTTGAAGGATGAGTTGCTAAAGGAAAAAGAACTTAAGGAGCAAGCTTACAAGGAGATTGACCAATTAAGGGCGGAGTTAGGTCGTCCCAAGATTTATGAGAAGCTTAATTAGGCAATAGGAAAAATCCCTATGTAATAGGAACGATAGTAGTTGTGAGTTAATTTTAAGTTTGGTTTGTTTTAAGAGTCAGTTTGTGGTGTGAACAATTGTGTGATTGATGGATTGTTATTATGATAATGTGTGAATTGGATCTTTGTAATGTGTGCTGGAGTTTTGTGGAGATTCCTACAAGTTCCATGGTTAAGAATATTAAGTTTGATCAAGATATATTAGTTGAATATGAGGTTAAATTAGTTCTGTCCTTTGCTGATTTTTGGATCAGTCTGGGATGTTTTAGAAATAACTTAAAATCCGTTCATGAGAAATTTAAGAAATTTTACTGGGAATAATTAGACTTCTATATCTTTCCAATCCCACAAGAATCACCTCAATATCTATTATGAGTTAAGAGATATACCTGTTTCAAGTTGGAGTTACTGCACAGTCTGGAAATCTGGAACAGTTTCTGTTAAGTTCAGTTTTTGACCAATTTATTGACAGAATCAGAAAAAGTGTTGTGAATACGAGTTGTAGATAATTTTATAAGCTTTCCAACCATGTAAAGATCATCTGGTTTGGACGTCTGTAGCTCGAGATATGACAGTTTTACTGAGTTGCTGAAATTGGAGCTTGTCCAGAAAAATCAGATTTTGCTTATCTATTGAATACATCATCTCGGATCGTACTGAATTTCAATTTCTGTGTTCTTGGAAACAGATGTCAGGCAGAGGTCGTGGCAGAGGTCGTGGAGGTGCTAACATACCCATTACTATGGAGGAACTTATACAAACTCAGAATCAGATGATGCAGATGTTTATGCAGCACATGCAGAACAATCCCCCTGTTGGAGGACCACCACCTGTTCAAGTAAGGGATAAGCGTGGAGAATTTTTAAAGGGACGCCCTCCAGTGTTTTCTCATGCTGCTGATCCTTTAGAAGCAGATGATTGGGTAAGGGCAGTGGAGAAACAGCTGAATATAGCTCAATGCAATGATATGGAAAAGGTGTTGTATGCATCTGGTCAGTTACAAGGGACAGCTCAGACTTGGTGGGAGTCGTACCAGGCTGCACGCCCTGACAATGCTCCTCCTATCACTTGGAATGAGTTTGTTAGAGATTTTCGAGCTCGTCATATTCCTGAAGGTATAATTGAGCTGAAGCAGGAAGAATTCAGAAACCTGAGGATGGGACAGATGAGTGTGAGTGAATATCATGACAGGTTTACCCAGTTGGCTCGCTATGCTCCCAATGAAGTTAGGGAAGATGCAGACAAGCAGCGTCTTTTCTTGAAGGGAATATATTATGATCTTCGCTTGCAATTGAAGGGGAATAACTATGCTAGTTTTCAAGAGCTTGTGAACAAAGCGATTGTGCTTGATAATGAGCGTAGGGAGATGGATAGAAAAAGAAAGATGAAGGTGCAAGGCTCAGGAAGCAACAACCGTCAACGCACAAATTTTCAGCATGGCTTTCATCAGAAGTTTCAGGGACCGGTTAGCCAGTGGAATCGCAATTCAAATCAGAGGTGGTCACAAAATTGGCAAAACAATCAGTCGCAACAGCGTTCATCATATCCACAGCGTCAACAGTATCAGCAGACTGGGCAACAGACTCCTCGCACTGGAAATCCCAATGCTACCCCCATAAAGAATAGTACTCCCAGCACTCCTATTAGATGCTTTGTCTGTGGTAAAGAGGGTCATTTGTCTTATAATTGTCCTGAGAAGCAGAACCAACAGACTCCTCAGAGCCAGAAGAGCAACCAGAGGCAATCCGGTGCTGGAAGGGTGAATCACGTGTCTTCTGATACAGTTCATAATGCACCAGAAGTTATGATTGGTACGTTCAATGTACATTCCACTCCCGCAACTGTTCTTTTTGACTCTGGAGCATCTCATACATTCATATCCAATATTTTTGTTAAAATGCATAGTATACCCATGCTAGCTATGAAAGAACCTCTCTTAGTAAATTCACCTGGAGGTACCATGCAAACTAGCAATCGTTGTCTTCCGATTAGTATGGTATTAAGGGGGGTAGAGTTTAAGATAACTCCTATAGTGTTGAGAACATCTGGGATTGATGTGATATTGGGTATGGACTGGATGATGCAAAATCAGGCAGAGATTCAGTGTCAGCAGAAAGTGGTAGTTGTGACTGCGCCTAATGGAGATAAAATCAATGTGGATGTAGCAATGCAGAAGCAACCAACCGCGGTGGTGAATCAGATTGAAGATACTATTAAGGAGAATTCAGTGATTGAGGAATTTCCGGATGTCTTCCCTGATGAATTGCCAGGTATGCCACCTGACCGAGACATTGAATTTCTTATTGAATTATTACCTGGAACTGCACCTATAGCCAAACGACCATATAGGATGGGAGTAGATGAATTAGAAGAACTTAAGAAACAAATTAAAGAATTACAAGAAAAAGGTTTTATTCGACCTAGTTCATCACCTTGGGGAGCACCAGTTATTTTTGTTGATAAGAAAGATGGTGGTCAGAGGATGTGTGTTGATTATCGGTCACTAAATGAAGTAACTATCAAGAATAAGTATCCTTTGCCCCGGATTGATGACTTGTTTGATCAGTTGAGAGGTGCTTGTGTGTTCTCTAAGATTGATTTACGTTCTGGTTATCATCAGTTGAAGATTCGTGCCTCTGATATTCCAAAGACAGCTTTTACTACAAGGTATGGATTGTATGAGTATACTGTTATGTCGTTTGGATTGACCAATGCACCTGCATACTTTATGTACATGATGAATAAGGTGTTCATGGAATATTTGGATAAGTTTGTGGTAGTGTTTATTGATGATATACTGGTATTTTCCAAGACAGAGGTAGAGCATGCTGAACATTTGAGGTTGGTATTGCAGAAGCTTAGAGAGCATAAACTGTATGCGAAGCGAAGTAAATGTGAGTTTTGGTTGAAGGAAGTTTCTTTTCTTGGTCATATTGTTTCTAATGGAGGTATATCAGTGGATCCAGGCAAGGTAAAGGATGTATTGAATTGGAAACCACCTACTGATGTTAGTGAGATTCGCAGTTTCCTGGGTTTAGCTGGATTTTATAGTAGGGTTACCTCGTACTCAGAAAGGTTATGACTCTATTTGGGTGATAGTAGATCGGTTAACTAAAGTTGCTCATTTTATACCAGTAAAGACTACTTACCATGGACCAAAATTGGCGGAGTTGTATATGGAGAGAATAGTCTGTTTGCATGGAGTACCAAAGAAGATTGTATCTGATCGAGGATCGCAGTTTACATCGCATTTTTGGAAAGCTGTGCATGAATCACTGGGAACAAAATTGAATTTTAGTATAGCATATCATCCACAGACAGATGGACAGACTGAAAGGACCAACCAGGTATTAGAGGATATGTTGAGAGCTTGTGCATTGCAATATGGAACTAGTTGGGATAAGAGTTTGCCTTATGCAGAATTTTCTTACAATAATAGTTATCAACAGAGTCTCAAGATGGCACCGTTTGAAGCTTTGTATGGACGTAAGTGTAGAACTCCATTGTTTTGGGATCAGACAGGTGAATCTCAGGTGTTTGGTACAGATGTTCTTAGAAACGCAGAAGATCAAGTGCGAGTGATTCGAGAGAATTTGAGAGTAGCACAGTCTCGTCAGAAGAGTTATGCTGACAATAGAAGAAGAGATTTAGTTTTTGAGGTAGGTGATTATGTTTATTTGAAGGTGTCACCTATGAGAAGTGTGAAGAGATTTAACATGAAAGGTAAACTAGCACCAAGGTATGTTGGACCATTTAAAGTTATTGCTAGACGTGGGGAAGTTGCTTACCAATTAGAGTTGCCTGAGAACTTATCTGGAGTACATGATGTGTTCCATGTTTCACAACTTAAGAAGTGTTTGCGTGTGCCTGAGGAGCAGATACCTTTAGAAGAGTTGACTGTTAAGGAAGATCTTACATATGAAGAGTTTCCGATCAAGATTTTAGAAACGGCTGAGAGAGTTACTCGAAGTCGGATTATTAAGATGTGCAAAGTACAGTGGAATCGATATTCAGAGGCAGAGGCAACTTGGGAAAGAGAGGATGAATTGAGAAAATCATATCCGCAGTTGTTTGAGTAAGCAGTCCAATCTCGAGGACGAGATTCTTTTAAGGGGGGTAGAATTTGTAACACCCAAATTTTAGAGATAAAAAAAATTGGAATAAGTTAGATAATAAATAATGGCCAATTTAAAATAATAATAAAATAAATTTTGTGTTGCATTCATGCTGTTGCATATATTTTTATTGTGTGGTGTGGATTTGTTTTATTTTATTTTATTTTGGATTAGAATGTATTTTAAATATTTTTGAAAGCAAGTAAATGAAAAAAAAAGAGAAGAAGTTTACCTGCTGTGGCGGCCTGGAGAACCACCAGGGCCGGCCTGTTTTTTTTTTTCCGCGCGGTGGGCCGAACCAGCCGGCCGCCCTTCCCCGGACTCGTGTTGGTGGGCCGGCCCGGCAGCATTGCCGCGGCCCAAGCCAGACAAGCCCGCAGCAGCCCCTTCCCTTCCTTTGGTCGCTGACCGATGGGCCCCACCTGTCGGTTGCTTCTTCTCCGACGCGCCGTGTTCGAGCCGGACACGAACACCGTTTCCAACCGCCCAAATCTCGTATCTTGAGATTCCTAACCGAATACGAGTATGTGAGGCTATAAATAGGAAGAGGGGACCTTCTATTTTCCGTTTTTCATCTAAAACGTGATCGCTACCGCAAGTAATCGGAGGTTTAGGGTTTAGGTGGTTGGAGGAGACGGTTGCTCGCGGGTGAAGCCGTCGGGTGGAATCGGGGCCGATTTCTTCGCTTGGGTGAGTTTATTTTCTTCTCCTCTTGCTTTCCACGTTTTCAATTGGTGTTTTGGTGAGGTGAATCGAGGAATTGGAGCTCACCGTTGGTTCGGTAATGGCGCCACCGCCCCCTTGTTGCCGCGTGTAGAGCTCGGGCTACCGTAGCTAGTCTTTCCCGGGTAGATGAGATCGCGTGGAGCTTCTCCACCGATTGGAGTTGGTAGCGGGGTGAATGGTGGTCGGAGTAGGCGGGGCCGAAGAACTCCGGCGAGGTGGCCATGGCGGGCATGGCGGCCGACGGCCGGTTTAGAGGAAGAAGGGCCGGAGGTGCACTGTGTAGTTGCTGGTGATCGTGAACCGTCCGATTCGAAATCAACGATCGAGATTAGATCATACCCCTTCGCGGGGTAAATTTGTTAAAGAGACCCTGCGTTTTCTAGTAATCAACCCGCGGTCCTTGGCGTATTCCGGGAATTACGTTTTCGCATTTTGGAAAGCGTATTTTCTTCCGGGTTATTCAAAAATACGTTTTCAGGTATTTACAGATTTGCCACTAGAACTGTTTTGGTCATAAAATCTTCGTTTTAACTCCGATTTGATCCGTTCAAATTGCGTTAGGTTCGTATTTGCGAATTCTACATGTTAGTATAGTTTTACAGTTAGTTTTGATAATTTATTTTTCGAGTTTATAATTAAGTATTTATTTATCTATAGGAAATCTTAGAAAATTCATAACTTTTACGTTTTAACTCCGATTTTGGTGATCTTTGCGTCTGTGTGATCGTAGAAACGTGTAGAAGAGTTTTATAAACTTTTATTACTGTTTTGTTACTGTTGGTGTACTGTTCTAATTATATCTATTTGTTTGTTTCGTGTATGTTTGATTGGATGCATGTATGTTGTTGATTGATGATCGAGTATAGAAGGTGAGCAGTGTTTGGACGATTCAGAGTATTACTTTGAGCCAAGTCAGCAGTATCATTTGGAGAGCTTTGATCAAGGCAAGTATAACACAGGACTATCCTTGCTACCTATTCATCAAAATGATCATACATATGCATGTGCTTACCTTGACAACCTTAGAGATTATAACTTAGTGCTTGATGTCTTGATTCCTTGTCAACCTTGGGTATGCATATGGGTAGCTATTGCTAGTGCTTAAACTAAGAACAATGATCTTGTAATTTGATTAATGGATTAAGCAATCAACTATTAAGATGATTTCATTGTTGTTAAAAGGGGGCTAGAGCTTGTGTATTATTTTGATGCTCTGGTTTCTCTCCTTAAGGACTTATCTGTAAGTGATAACCGGGATATACAGTACAGCTGTGAGGGCTATATGGCTCTGGCTTTAGTTGTTCAAGAGACCTTTTCTAGCTTGTTAGTGGTTACCTTAAATGGCGTAAGAATGGCTTGACACTTTGGGTGTAGTGCGAGCCCCTGGCCTAGTGTGTATAGGCTGCGGTTGTTGTGCCACAGGGAAGGGGGGTTCTACATCTGCCTGCCGAGTGAAATCTAATGGCCCTAACTTGTTAGACGAACTCTTGAGTGGCTTTATATGGTTTTTGGGTGTTTGGGCTTGATCTCCCCACTCATTTGGAAATCATGACTTACAGTGAAAGTGTACACCTCTGCGCAGAGTTAAAAACTGGTATACTAGCCGTGCTCACGGATACGAGCGGCCTTGGGGATTCTTATGGAATAGTTGATCATAACTGTTATATCATGCTAAATTATTGTTGATTATTATTTGCTCATGTTAATGCTATTCATTATCCTTATTACAATTGATCATTGGTTCTTTAATGGGAAGTGGTTTAACTTGATGCTACTCAATTGCTAATATATGATTAAAAAGCTAAACGCAGTTAAACAGTGTCTAGCCTTTTTGAGCCTCATGAACCCTGTGTTATATTTGTGGAGTTCGACATGAACTCACTCTTGCTATTTCCACCATAACAGATGAAGATAATGAGGAAGATTATCGGAATGAGTACTAGTCTTGATGTCAACCAGTCAACCGTGTCCCTGTGTGGAGTTTCCGCTGAAGAATTATTATTAGTTATTATTATCTATTGTTCAAGACTATGTCTTAAATACTTATTCGTTATGTAATAAGCACTGTGATGATACTTTGTAATTTGTCAACTTATGTGTGCGACTGTTTCCTGGGGTGCACATGAGTCTTTTATACATCCTATTTTTGTCCTTAAAAATGGGTGTGACAAGAGCTCAGCCAGCACCTAAGAAAAAGAACAACAAAAACCAGAGGAGGAACAAGCTCAGCCAAGTGCCAGAAGAAATTGTCATGATGATCGATGCAGTCAACGCAGAAAGTGACCATTTGCTCACACCGTCATTTCAAGTCAAGAAAGATGATCCCGGAGTACCAACAATTGAATGCACAATCAACTAAAAGATCTTTCGCAACACCTTCTGTGACATTGGATCGGGTGCTAACATAATGACAAAGGTAACAAAAGAGAATTTATTTGGTAATGAACCATTGTACCCGACCTATATGCAGCTGCAGATGGCAGATTAGTCGTTCAGATGGCCTGAAGGCATAGCAAAGGACGTCCTGGTAAAAATTCAAGATTACTACGTTCCTGCCGACTTCCTAATCCTTGACATACCGGGAGATGAAGACACGCCGATCATCTTGGAGAAACCTTTCCTCAACACCACTGACGCAACCATCTACATTGGATCTGGACAAATCCATTTCTGACTTACAAAGATATGCTGTCAATTTAATAGTTATACTAACCATGAATAGCCAAAGAAGTCCTGATCAAGGAGGAGGCGCTAATTCTGTCACCGTTCATCCAGGGATGGATGACCTAGATTTCCTGGAGTTACGAGATCTAATGATGTAGCTCTCGAACCAAAAGTAGAAGCTAAAAAGATTGAAAATGAGCCAATGAAAGAACCTCGATAGAACGAGTGGGAAAAAAGCTGAGAGGTAAGAGCTCTAAAAGAAGAATCTGAACTTATGAAGAACCGAGTCAAGATGTGGAAGGAGAAGAAGGTAACATTCGCAACTCCGCAAGAAGAGCAGGCATCTGAACCATCATCTGGATCAGATGATGCAACTGATAAGTACTCTCTCCTTCCCAGTCTTGTTAGTAGACTTTAAATGTTGCACCCTTGCCATGAGGTAATAATGGTAGTTATCTAAATACATTTGTTAGTTAAATTTATTTCAAACATCTTGCATTATTAAAAAGAAAATAAAAAGACTTTATTGCATACTTGCTATCATTGTATTAAAAAATATATATACTCTATCATATTCACTATTGTTGCACATTAAGAAAACAAATATATATTTACTTTATTGCGCATAGAAAAAAATCCTTATTTTTCTTACTTATGTATTATTAAAAATACTAAAGCCCCATATAAATAAACTTGTGGTCATTCCCCATAGGAATATTTACTGTGGTGGCATAAAAAAAGTATGCATGCATGTCATTTGCTATCACTTAATTGCATCATAAAATAAAAATCCTCAAAAAAGAGAGAAGAATATAGAATAATTCTTGCTAAAGTATATCAAGTTAAATAAATTCATAAGAATAACCAATTGCTCGTTTAGCTGATCATAACCCCTTGTATAATCCAAGTTTCGAGTTTTTTGTGTTCTTGTTGGAATATAAATTTTTCAGGACAATACAATGACTAAAGAAAGAGTCTACCACAGCAACATCTAGCTTGTGAGAGGAGCATTCCACGCTTATCTAGCTAAGTATGTACAGTCTTATTATTATTTTTCATGTCTATTAGTTAAAAAAATAAAAAGATATATAACAACTAAAACTAAATAAAAGTGCCTATCTTAGTAAGTCTTAATTATATTAAGGTGTGATCATAGAGAATTAAAGTTTACATTTCTATATAGCTAGGAGTCAAGTACAAAGATGAAGATTAAAATTTTGCATTGAAAATGATGAATAGTTGCTCTATCGTAATTACTTTCAAGTGCCTAGTTTTTAACTTTACATTCTCCCAAGGTTTGAATATTACTATTTTGATATAAGAATTCACTTTGAATCTAAAACTTGTGGGTAGCATATGCTTGATCTAAGTCTAGGTGATTGAGGGATATGATATGAAAAAGTCTAAGCTGCTATTTATCTTGTTTCTAACAATACTAAGTTCTAGAGATTTATCTTTCCGAAATTTAAAAATCATGATGAGCTCTTGTATGACAAAGCTTAAATTCCTACCAAAGCCAGATATAATATACATTTTAGATGAGAAAAAACTTTATTAATATCTACTGCTTGTTTTGCATTGAGTTTAGTCGAGCTTTGTTGTATACCTTATGAGAGGTTTGTCATGCTTTTAAAATCAAGATGACGTACACACCACCCACATATGCACTATTCCTACACTGAGAGTAGGCGCAATCATTCTCCATTTTCACTCAGATCCACCTTAAAATGTTTTTCTCCTACACATGGAGAGAACACCCAAAAATTTAACCTATAGGATAGCCCCAAATAAATGCTCTAATTTCTTATTGCAATCTCTCTCAAATATTTTGTATGCAAAAAGAAATGGCATGTGGCTATAAGAAAAGAAAGAAAGAAAAAGAGAAAAAATGGACAAGTGTCCGTAGTAGAATTAGGTGCAAAAGCCCACCTGAAAAAAAGAATAAGAAAAGAAAAATAAATATAGCCCATGTTTTCATGTAATTATTTTTAAATCCAAATAAGAGAAATGTCTTCAAAAGAGCAAAAGTAGAATTAGAATTAGACACCCTATATACACCTAACCAGTATATTTCATACACATGCACATCTTAATTTGATTGTATGACTTAACTCTCTTTGGATTCATTGTTTGACTTTACAATATATGAATTACAAGTATGTTTTTCCTTGTTTTGCCACTCCTATAGGCTCCACTATAATCTTTAGTTGTACGGAGAGAAAGGCATAACATTATTAATGCCTTGGTAAGGATCCACAAATACCACATATATTGAGAGATTTGAGAGTGTCATACAATGAAAGCTCTGAGTTTTGTTTTGAAAACTTACAAAAACTCCGGAATATCAGTTCAGCGAAGGGCTTGAGACACAGTGCTTGACTTATTTGTTCTATCTTTCAATTGCTCAAGACCTAAGTACAGGCTAAGAAACTCCATAGTTGAAGGTAATATGAGTAAGTTTGAAAGTTAGAGCAGTTTTATTTAATTCGGAGGAGAATTTTTGTTTGAAAGCATGTGTATTTTTATGGCGTGAAAGCATTGAAGCAACTCCTTATCCAAGTTTATCTATTTAGGCTTTGCTAAGGGACTAGCAAAGGATAAGCTTGCTGGATTCTTACTGACGGTCGTGAAATTCAACAATATATAGTAAAATAAACATGAGAGAATGGTCAAAATACATGAAAACATAGGAGACTAGGGTGTTATCTGACGAATTCCATGAGCTTTGTTGAATTTTAATGTTTGCAGGGAGTTATACAGAAAAGTGGAGAGAGATACCTAATTATTAAAAGAGTTTTTGGAATTTCTCCGCAAGATAAATACTTGTATATTATAGAAGACCCAGAAGACACTGGAACGAAGTGGAGGCCGAGTGCTTGCCAGGTGGGTCTGGCCGGCCAGGGTGCTTCTCCCCCCTTCCACGAGCTTCTGGAGTATTCTTCTACCAACCTTGAGGATCAATCATAGCACTACATGAAGTCGGTTTGAACCAATGGCACGCGTGCGTCCCACCGGGGTATAAATATAGGGGCAGACCCCCTGAAGGCATGAAGTCATTTGACATCAGTTCATCCGGAGCCAGAAACCCCAGATCATCAGAGTTCCTCTACTTCATAACTTTAGTATAGTTAGATCAGGTCTAGAGGAAGTCAAGCTAAGTCAACCTAGCTTGGATTCCCGATCGTTAGCGAGCGTGAAGTTTTGGTAATGTTCTAGTTCTCTACTCTTATTGTAATTCTGTCTTTACACAATTATTGCAATATCAACTTTATTCTTCATCTTTATTACGTTCTTGAATGCATCATTCATTGTCTACTTCAATTCTAGTATAGTTAGATTGCTATTTAGTTCAATCTCATGTTCATATAGCGCTTATCTATTTGGCCATAAGATGAGTGGTATGCATTATGTAAGCGTGGTGCTTAGATGCCTTGATATCTGTGGATGCCTCTAGTTGTTCAGGGTCGTGTGGTAGATCGTGGGTATGACTTTTATAGGTCCATTGAGTCCTCTGTAGTCCTCCCCTTGTGCAGTGGATTATTGGTAGAACAACATTGTCTGGTTAAGGATATATTCGTATATCAGATGTTTCTAAACTGAACTTCTTCTATTCATGGTTCATTGTGGTTGGGACATATGCTAGTGTTACTCGACGATGATTATTAGTTGTAGTAGCTTGACATATAACTTGAATACTTATGAATTAATCTTCTAATTTTTTGATTAGATTATGTTATTAGCAATAGAGCTTGGAGTGCATCTACTTATTTATTTATGATGACTGATCATTACTTATCATATATATATCTTTATCATATGACTTATCCCTGTTATTGAGTAAGAGTGCATAACATTAGTTTACTCTCTTTATTATCATGAATATAAAGTTTTTCAATACTCTAGATAGAAGTTTAGCTAGACCTTCCTAGTGGCAAAGTTATAAAGGGCAACCTGGTAATACTCTAGGTAAAATGCTACAATGGTATAATCACCTGTTCGTTTGCAGATGTTCTTAATTGTTCTTATTCTTAATTGATCATATTTTTATATTATTTATATTTCTGCCTAGTCATATAAAATCATAGTGCCACTTATATACTTCTAAGCTTTATTTATTATGGATGACAACCTAGTTCTATGCTAAGAAGTATATGTAAATATAAAAGGTGACTAGTATTTAAGGACATATTAATTTATTACCATGCATTTTTAGCGCCGTTGCTATTTAGAGATTGCGTTAATTAATGTCAACAACTCCTACGGATTAATTGCACATGGGTAGATTGCTAGTGCTCTAACTGAACATGATCTATACAAAGGTTATTGGTTCTATGGAATAAAAGGGTAAAACATGTTTTATGACAACAGATCCATATGGTGAAGGTGCAAATGACTTTGATCATGTTGCCCTAAATCCTCCGTAAGGACTTATCTATCGGCAAAAGTTGGGATTGATAGTGCAACCATGAAAGTCACATTGCTCTGACTTTAGCTCAGCAATATGATCTTTCTAGCTTGTTAGAGGTTACCTTTATGGCGCAAGAGGGGCTTGCCACTTTGAATATAGAACTGCCCCTATTCTTATGTGTATTTTCACGAAGGATTTGTGCCATAGAAAGGGGTTGCCCCTATTCTTATGTGTATAGCCACGAAGGATTTGTGCCATAGAAAGGGGTTTCCTACATCTGCCTGCCGAGGAAACCTCACGGTCCTAGCATGGTAGAGAGACCTATGGAAGGCTTCATAGTGTACCCTGCCTGCTCACTTTGGGAGTGTTAGGGGGTCAACGGGCCCCGGGCATTTGGGCAACATGACTCATGGGTAAAGATGCACAAACTCTGCAGTATTAAAACTGTAATAACAGTCGTGCTCATGGTCACGAGCGGCCTGAAAAACTTACAGAATAAACGGATGCTTGTTATGTTGTTAACTCATGATGATGATGTTATAATGATGTTCAATGACTCTATTCGATTCTAGTATATGATCATGTGGGTTAATTTAGGAGCTTAAGCATAACTTGATACTAATCAATGATAAAATCTTAACTTACTAAAATGATAACGGTAGTAAACCGTGTCTACCATTTGAGCCTCATGAATCCTCATGTTATGCTTGTGGAGTACGAAATGTACTCATGCTTGTTCATTTTCTATTTTGGATAAAAATCTCGTATGGGTACCGGATGGCAGTTGGTATGAGGATTATCCGGAGGACTTCTAGGTTTGAGTCAACCAGTTGATCGTCCCTGTGTTGGAGCTACCATGTTTGAGCGATATCTTTAATTTCCGCTTGTGTTGTATAAGACTAAGTTTTGTATTAAACATGATGTAAGGTACACTGTGATAATACTTCATGTGATTTGTTGACTTATGTGTGCGACTGTCCTTGGGGCGCACGTAATGTTTATGCACTCTATCTTGTCCTGAAAATATAGTGTGACATAGACGCACTAGCTAGAACTCGCCAGATCTAGGCTATGGGTTAGGAACAAAGATGGGCCAAATGCACCTATAGATCGATGAGGATGGTGGCAATGACCACGCAAGACAACGAGATTGTTGAGATGTTGGGCTTCATGGGTTTGGCCATCTCAACAGCCTTGGCAGTTGCTTTTTTTTCGATTGTCACCACCGGTTCATTATACAAACCGGCGGTGATAATATTATTCACTGCTGGTTCAAATCACAGGTGATAATCTTGATTATCACAGCTGAATATCGCCAAGGAGGGGACAAAAACCAACGGTGATAGGGACTTCCGAGTTGCTGGTGATGATTATTTTGTAGTAGCGCGCCATATAGTTATTTTTTTGATCTTTTTAGTGCTTTGAAATCAGATTGTTACAACTGATAAGTTGTGGATCGACCTAATGATGCATGCAAACATAGTACGTTTACATTAGCCAGATCGCGCGGGCGCTTATGAGCATGGGCTTGAGCTCGCCGGCGAGGTGTAGCTCCATGACCCTGTTCGTCCCGCCGACGAGGTGGCCGCCAACGAACACCGCCGGCAGAGCGGGGCTTCCGCGCCCGGCGACGGCGCCAAGCCTGCTGGCGAGCTCCCGCTCCATCTCCTGGCCCCGGGGGTCCCTGTCGAGATCGTGCACCGCCGCATTCACGCCCAGGTTGATCAGGAGCGACGTCACCACGTCGCCCATGCTGCAGTTGCTCGCCGTGAACACCACCACCGCGCGCTCCGATGCCAGCTTCTCCACGCGGTCCATTGGCAGTGGCGGCTTCCGGTTGCTGATATCTGTGACGCTTGGAAGGTTCTGGGTTTCGTTAGCTTTGGAAATGGCTGGCTGATGATGTGGTTTCTTGTCTTGTGCTGGCCTGCTGGGCATGCCGCCATGGCTTGCCATTTTATAGGCTGCTGGGAAATATTTGCACGTACCTAAATGCTGTGGATTATTAGACTTGTTGACTTATATAACTGATGACACACAAGTGGTTCTTCAAGCGAGAGCAGGTTAAAGCTCAATAGTATTGGAACAACTTTTTTTACGTATAACTAAAAAGTTGTTTTCTTGAGGCTCTAAAATGGGGTGGTGAGCAGTCTCTACAGATATTTTTTGGAGGCTTGAGGTGGTGGACTTGAGCTATCTCTCTAAAAATTGGTTCCATTCAACTCGGGATGAGTCTCTTTGCATGTAGCCTCTTTACGCATGCTTGGCCCTTTGAATGACCTCAAATGAAAAACTTATCAACTAGAAAGTTTTAGAACTCGTTGAGATGTAAAATTATAATATAAAGTTTATATATATCTAACTATAATAATGTTTGTTCAGCATCTAACCTCCCTCTGCTACATCCTTATCGGCCAAGACTGTGACACCCTACCACAAGGCTCACCCTATTTGTCATGCCCTCGAAGTCTGTCAAAGCCGCGTCAGCACGAGGTGCATACACTACCGGAATCTGCTTCTTTGCCGAGCGCCGGAGGCTTTGCCGAGCGTTTTATTTCGGGCGCTCGGCAAAGAAGGCTTTGCTGAGAGCCAAATAAAAAACACTTGGCAAAGCCTCTGCACTTGGCAAAGAAGCCTTTGCCGAGCATCCGATAAACGGTTCTCGGTAAAGAAGCAAAAAAAAGCACTCGGCAAAGGCTTCTTTGCTGAGTGCCAAAGTAAAACACTCGGCAAAGTAATTTTTCAAACCACGTTTTGGTGCCCTAAACGAATTCCAATAAAAAAAGTTTTCAACTACAAAGTTTCATAACTTCTAATGATCTACAAACTTTATATTGGTCATTTCTTCATTCGATAAAGTAATAATTACGTTGTTCACAAAATCTATATGTCTCTCATGTAGTTTCATGAAACTATAAGAGAGATATATAAGATTTGTGAACAATGTTAGCACCACAATTTTGGATGGAAAAACTTCCTAAATGAAGTTTGTAGATCTCGAAAGGTTATGAAACATTGTAGTTGACCACGTTTTAATTTGAATTCATCTTATCATGCAAATCTACGTTTGAAATTCAAAATTTTAAAATTTTAAAATTTGAATTTTTCAAAAGACCTCGGATGGAAAAACTTCCTAAATGAAGTTTGTAGATCTCGAAAAGTTATGAAACATTGTAGTTGACCACTTTTTCATTTGAATTAATCTTGTCATGCAAAACTACGTTTGAAATTCAAAATTTTAAAATTTGAATTTTTCAAAAGACCTCGGATGGAAAAACTTTCTACATGAAAAATGTAGTGCTCGAAAAGTTATGAAACTTTGTTGTTGACAACTTTTTGATTTGAATTCGTTTAGGGCCTCAAACAATCAATTTTCACTTGGTTTAGTATAATATTTGAGTAACCGAAACGGCATATAGACGTATATGAGTGTGTAGTGCAGGTGGCAGAGGAGGTATCGCGTGAGGGAGAGGTCACGAGTTCGAATCCCGCCGACCGCGTAGCCGTAAATTTTGCGCGAAAAATGCCGCGACTTGTCGAGCGTCGGGCAGGCAGGCACTGGCCAGTGGGCCCCTCCCCCGATTAAAATTTTTTTTTCAGGTTTTTTTTCGCATTTTTTTATTTCGCGCTTTGCCGAGCGTCGGGCTCTCGGTAAAGGCTTTGCCGAGTGCCCGATAAACAGCTCTCAGCAAAGAAGCCTTTGCCGAAAGGATTTTTGTCGAGGGCACTTTGCCGAGAGCTGCGCTCGGCAAAGGCTTTGTCGAGGGCCTTAGAGGCTTTGCCGAGAGTCTGCGGCGCTCGGCAAAGCAGCCGGCTCCGGTAGTGATATCAAGACCCCATTGGACCGTAATAAGACCCAAACATAGGTTATGGGCACAAAAATGCATTTCTAGAGAGTACACATACCAGAATGATACAACCACACAAGTTTAAGTACCACTCGTGGACTTTTTTGCCTCCTTGTTTTTCTAGATGTGATCTCTACAGGTAGCGCTATTTTGAGATCATCATGGGGGACATAACTGACACTACTACAAAAAAGTTTTTTCACGACCTTTTGAAAACACCCTCCGAGGCAGGTAGGAATTTCAACCGCCTCGGTAAATGCAGTTATTTTTTATTAACCGAGGCAGTTACAAAAACTGCCTCGCAAAATTGATTAACTGAGGCGGGCACCCTTAAAATGCCTGCCTTGGTAAATACATATTAACCGAGGCAGTCATCCTAACGTAATCGCCTCAGTAAATCATTAACCGAGGCGGGCATTTTAACTTCAACCGCCTCAGTAAATCAAGACCACCCCACCAGCCCACACCAGCCCACTACAATCTCCAATATATAAACAAATCTCAGGAAACCCTAACTCCCTCATTCTCGCCCACCAATCTAGAGCCAGCATCACCCTCTCCTTCCCAAGAGTCGGAGCCCGACGCCTCTCTCTTCCCCCCCGATGTCGCATCTCTCTCCCCCAGCCCGACACCGCATCTCTCTCGCCTAACGGCAGCGCCCCATCCCTACCCTTCCCTCCTGTCCTTGTGCACCATCCCTCCCCTTCCCTCCCCTCTTGGCCTTGCAGCGTCGTCCATAGCGAGGATCCATGGTGGGGAGGCGGCGCCTGCCGAGATCCCACGCGAGGAGGTGACCACCGATGGGATCCCGTGCCAAGGAGGTGGCCACCGATGAGATCCGGCGTGAGGAGGTGGCGTGCGGCGAGATCCCGCGCGAGGAGGCGGCGACTGGTGAGATCCCGTGCCGCATGGCCCTACACTCGGTGCGGGGCGGGTGGCAGATCTAGGGCGGTGGTTCCATGACAGGGATCCACGTAGGTGGTTCCACGGCGGGCGTCCACAGCATCTAGATCCGTTGGCGGCGCCTAGAGTGAGGTTGGCGGCATCCACAGCATTACCGAGGCGGTGGCGCGGCAGGTGCGGGGCGATAGCATAAGTGGTTTGGGCTTGGCGGGCCCGTTATGGGCTTGGCGGGCTCGTCAATGCTTTTTTCATTTTTATTTTTTGATTTATTTACCAAGGCGAGCAAGCAAACACCTCCGTTAATGCATGATTAACCGTGACCTTTGATCACAGGAGTTTGGCTAGCCCACATCGGAAAGTCGTTTTTGCCCACCTCGGAAAAGATTTTTGTAGTAGCGTGACTTCCTGAACATTGAGTGGGGCAAATTGTACATGGAGTCTAGAAGATATACAGGGTATCCCACAGACATGATACACAAGACCCAGATAAACATCACATCCCCAAATCTTGGGAGACCTCGTTGTAATAAGACTAGAAAAAAATCCTAGAAGGGAAGGAGAATCAATCATCTATAACCCATTAACCCTGCCTTCGAACAATATAAGGAAAGTATAGGTGTCCCTTCCCTACACCTATACAAGCTCATAGAACCTCACCTGGTGACATAAACACCTAAGATGTCTCAATATCATCAATCTCACATAAGGCAAACAAAAATCAATATAACAACGAACATAGGACAAAGAGTATGCAAAGAAGGCTTTGCCGAGAGCCAAATAAAAAACACTCGGCAAAGTCTCTGCACTCGGCAAAGAAGCCTTTGCCGAGCATCCGATAAACGGCTCTTGGCAAAGAAGCAAAAAAAAAGCACTCGGCAAAGGCTTCTTTGCCGAGTGCAAAGTAAAACACTCGGCAAAGTAATTTTTCAAACCACGTTTTGGTGCCCTAAACGAATTCAAATAAAAAAGTTTTCAACTACAAAGTTTCATAACTTCTCATGATCTACAAACTTTATATTGGTCATTTCTTCATTCGACAAAGTAATAATTACGTTGTTCACAAAATCTATATGTCTCTCATGTAGTTTCATGAAACCACAAGAGAGATATATAAGATTTGTGAACAATGTTAGCACCATAATTTTGGATGGAAAAACTTCCTAAATGAAGTTTGTAGATCTCGAAAGGTTATGAAACATTGTAGTTGACCACTTTTTAATTTGAATTCATCTTGTCATGCAAATCTACGTTTGAAATTCAAAAATTTAAAATTTTAAAATTCGAATTTTTCAAAAGACCTTGGATGGAAAAACTTCCTAAATGAAGTTTGTAGATCTCGAAAAGTTATGAAACATTGTAGTTGACCACTTTTTCATTTGAATTAATCTTGTCATGCAAAACTATGTTTCAAATTCAAAATTTTAAAATTTGAATTTTTCAAAAGATCTCGGATGGAAAAACTTTCTATATAAAAATTGTAGTGCTCGAAAAGTTATGAAACTTTGTAGTTGACAACTTTTTGATTTGAATTCGTTTAGGGCCTCAAACAATCAATTTTCACTTGATTTAGTATAATATTTGAGTAACCGAAACGGCATATAGACGTATGTGAGTGTGTAGTGCAGGTGGCAGAGGAGGTATCGCGTGAGGGAGAGGTCACGAGTTCGAATCCCGCCGCCTGTGTAGCCGCAAATTTTGCGCGAAAAATGCCGCGACTTGCCGAGCGTCGGGCAGGCGGGCGCTGGCCAGTGAGCCCCTCCCCCGATTAAATTTTTTTTTTTAGGTTTTTTCGCATTTTTTTATTTCGCGCTTTGCCGAGCGTCGGGCTCTCGGCAAAGGCTTTGCCGAGTGCCCGATAAACAACTCTCGGCAAAGAAGCCTTTGCTGATAGGATTTTTGTCGAGGGCGCTTTGCCAAGAGCTGCGCTCGGCAAAGGCTTTGTCGAGGGCCTTAGAGGCTTTGCCGAGAGCCTGCGGCGCTCGGCAAAGCAGCCGGCTCCGGTAGTGATATCAAGACCCCATTGGACCGTAATAAGACCCAAACATAGGTTATGGGCATAAAAATGCATTTCTAGAGAGTACACATACCAGAATGATACAACCACACAAGTTTAAGTACCACTCGTGGACTTTTTTGCCTCCTTGTTTTTCTAGATGTGATCTCTACAGGTAGCGCTGTTTTGAGATCATCATGGGGGACATAACCGACACTACTACAAAAAAGTCTCAATATCATCTATCTCACATAAGGCAAACAAAAAGCAATATAACAACGAACATAGGACAAAGAGTATTGCATCCTCATTAGGGTCCAAAGCTGTCTAAACTTTGTGTCTCTTGTGTTAGCTACCATCTTGTTCCCTGCCACACAATACCCATAAACATTGCCAATAATAAAAACACTAACGATGACCCTACCATTGACATGTCAGTTCCATGCAGTCGTTGATATTGGTTTCTATGATACACTGGTGTACCTAAGGCACGTCTATCCTGGCCTTTGGCCAAGACTCCACTATGGCCGGTCATTGAATTACTCATGTGCGGATAAGATGAGGTACATCTAATGTGTTGCTAGGTGTATTAAATCACCAGGCTCTTAGTTTAGTTGATTAGGTTCCTTGTGGCTTTCCCACATGGCTTGAGGTTCTCGACTTAGTAATTTGCTCACATTTTTTAGATTTAAAAGCACTTTTCTTTTAGTATGTAGCGGATGACGTGGCTGTCAACAGTGAGACACGAGTGATGACTTCGTCAAACTCGAGATCTATCAGCTTAGTGTTTCAAAGATGCTTACAGGAATATGATGTGGTTCATCAGAGTATGGATTCTAACATGTTAGTAAGTGTTTGTATTCATAGGCGTGAAGTAGGAGTGAGTGTTTATACTGTGTGTCTGTCTTAGTGTGATGTTTTTTCAGAAAAGAAAGCCACCTAGTTCCAAAAATACTATTAGATAGCGAATTGAGCTCAATTGTTTGGGCTCTCTGTGGTAGAACCTTCCCATGAGTTCAAGTACTTTTTTTTTGACATGGGTGCAGGCATTGTCTAGATTTATTTTTCAGGATTTAGTGGCGTTGGATGTGTATTCTAGGATTTATTCCTTGGACCATCAATTTTGAAATCTGCTGAATCAGCCTTTCGAAAGTCATATGAGATATGGATACGTGCTGCTGTGATTCGCAGGAAATAAATAATAGACTATTTGGTCGGTTACTGTTGTAGTTTCGTGGCACACATGCACGCATAACATAGAGCATCGAATCGCCCGTTTGCTGCTGACCTGCTGCGCATATTGCTTGTGCTTTCTTTGCTCCTTATCGGAATCGGTCCGCTGCTCGGTCGGCCATCCGGATATAATATATGTATCTCCTCCACGCAGGCACGCAGAGCATCCGGATATATGTATGCTCGGTCGGCCATCTGGATAGACCTAATTGAAGAACTCATCGTAGTTGATTGATTCAGAGATGAGATGCGATGCCGCGGCCTGCTGGCGCAGCAAAAGATCCATGTTCATCCATCCATTCGATCGTCTCTCTCTCTCTGATCTGTCTCCCGCCCTGATGCGAGATACTAGCTGCTGTTGAGCAGCATCGTCGTCCTTTGTATATCTTCAGCCTGAAAACACATGCATTCTGCTGCATGCTGGCCTGATGTAGACGATTCTTTGCATCGTCCATCTCGATCTTCTCCTCCGTACGTGTTCCCTTTTGTTTTTATATCTCTCCCTCCAAACAAAAAAGAGAATAATGGGAGCTTTAGCGAGTCTGCATCTTTTGATTCTTGGCCTTGGTTTGGATTTTTGGGCGTGCGCTGCGTTCGACATGTGTCTGTTTCGTTCACAATTTTAGCTTTGATGACTCCTCACTTCTCATATAGGGCACCCGCACCCCACCCACAGATTCTTTCATGAGACGATTATTCGTTCATTGTACGACAGTGCACCTGTAGTAGGTATGGTAGCTGGCTCAACTGGTTACAAATTCTCTTGTCTGCATTCATGAATGTTGTTCTCCTCGATTCAATTCGATCAGGAGACTGGAGGTAATGGAGCGGGGTCCCAAGCTCGCCAAATCGTCGAGCACATGCATCTTGTATTGCTAGAGTACTGTGCTGCGGCTTAGTTTCACTACTGGAAACCGGCGCTTTGCCCTCGGCCAAGCCTATAATGCAGTCGGCAAAGGCTTTGTCAAGTGCCGCACTCGGCAATGCGCACACGTCAAAAAAAGCGTCGGCAAAGACCGCTTTGCCGAGTGCTTTTTATCGGACGCTCGGCAAAGCCTTTGGCGAGTAGTGCTTGACACTCGGCAAAGTCCAAAATGAAAAAATTTCGAAAAAAATAGCAAATTTTTTTCCCAGAAGGCCATTGAATCCTTTGTAGTCCCCCTGTGCAGTGGATTATTGGTAGAGCAGCTGTCACACTGTAACACCCAAATTTTAGAGATAACAAAAATTGAAATGATTTAGATAACAAATAATGTCCAATTTAAAATAATAATAAAATAAATTTTGTGTTGCATTCATGCTGTTGCATATATTTTATTGTGTGGTGCTGTATTTGTTTTATTTTATTTTATTTTATTTTGGAGTAGAATGTATTTGAAATATTTTTGGAAACAAGTAAATAAAAAAAAAAGAGAAAAAGGAGAAGCTTACCTATCTGGCGGCCTGGAAGCCTGCTATGCGGCCCGCTCCTCTTCTTAGCTTGGTGGGCCGATCGGCGGCATCATAGACGCGGCCCAACTCGGTGTCATGGCCCAGCTCGGCCCAGGGTCCGGCAGCTGCGCCTTCCTCTCTCTCTGAGTCGCTGTCCGGTGGGGTCCGCATGTCATAAGCTTCTTCCTCCTCCCGTGTTCAAGCCGGACTTCGAACCGGAGGTGGACGCAACAACCGACTCGCAAATCCGGGATCTCCTATCCTTATACGGTCACTTGAGGCTATAAATAGGAAGAGAGGATCTTCTAGTTTCCGTTTTTCAACTAAAACGTTAGGGTTGCCATAAGAAATCGGGGTTTTTAGGGTTTAGGAGTTCGTCGGGTACGGTTGGTCGTCGGTGGGTCTTGCGGGACGGTGCGGGCTCGATTTCTTCGCGTTGGTGAGTTCGTCATCTCCTTCTCTTCCTCCCCGTGCTATTCTTTTGGGTTGAGATGCTTTGGATTACGGTTTAGCGAGCTCGGGTGAACCGGCAATGGAGATCGCCGTCCTTTTCTTGCCGCGTTCTTTCCTCGTGCGGTTGTAGTTCTCCAAAACCGCGTAGATGGGTGCGGGTTGCCCTCCTCTCTCGATTGGACCTAGTTGCGGTTTGTTTGGCGGTCGGGAACGGCAGGCCGAAACTCTCCGGCGAGGCGGCCATGGCGGGCATGGCGGCCGGCGGTCGGTGATGGAGAAGATGACTGGATTCTATACTGTAGACTTGCAGATGAACCCGAACCGTCCGATTCGAGATCGATGGCTTAGATTAGAAGATACCCCTTCGCGGGTAAAATTCATAAAGAGACCCTCAGCTTTTTGATAATAAACCCGCCGTCCTTAGCGTATTGCTGAAAATACGTTTTCGTGTTTTGAAAGCGTATTCTCTTCCGGTTTATTCAAAAATACGTTTTCAGGTATTTACAGATTTGCCACTAGAATTGTTTTGGTCATAAAATCTTCGTTTTAACTCCGATTTGATCCGTTCAAATTGCGTTAGGTTCGTATTTGCGAGCTCTACATGTTAGTGTAGTTGTACAGTTAGTTTTGATAATTTATTTTTCGAGGTTATAATTAAGTATTTATTTATCTATAGGAAATCTTAGAAAATTCATAACTTTCACGTTTTAACTCCGAATTTGGTGATCTTTGCGTCTGTGTGATCGTAGAAACGTGTAGAAGAGTTTTATAAGCTTTTATTACTGTTTTGTTACTGTTGGTGTACTGTTCTAATTATATCTCTTTGTTTGCTTCGTGTATGTTTGATTGGATGCATGTGTGTTGTTGATTGATGATCGAATATAGAAGGTGAGCAGTATTTGGACGATTCGGAGTATTACTTTGAGCCAAGTCAGCAGTATCACTTGGAGAGCTTTGATCAAGGCAAGTATAACACAGGACTATCCTTGCTACGTATTCATCAAAATGATCATACATATGCATGTGCTTACCTTGACAACCTTAGAGATTATAACTTAGTGCTTGATGTCTTGATTCCTTGTCAACCTTGGGTATGCATATGGGTAGCTATGGCTAGTGCTTAAACTAAGAACAATGATCTTGCAATATGATTAATGGATCAAGCAACCAATTATTAAGATGATTTAATTTTTGTTAAAAGGGGGCTAGAGCATGTGTATTATTTTTGATGCTCTAGTTACTCTCCGTAAGGACTTATCTGTACGTGATCATCCGGGATATACAGTACAGCTGTGAGGGCTATATGGCTCTGGCTCTAGTTGTTCAAGAGACCTTTTCTAGCTTGTTAGTGGTTACCTTAAATGGCGTAAGAATGGCTTGACACTTTGGGTGTAGTGCGAGCCCCTGGCCTAGTGTGTATAGGCTGCGGTTGTTGTGCCACAGGGAAGGGGGGTTCTACATCTGCCTGCCGAGTGAAATCTAATGGCCCTAACTTGTTAGACGAACTTTTGAGTGGCTTTATATGGTTCTCGGGTGTTTGGGCTTGATCTCCCCACTCATTTGGAAATCATGACTTACAGTGAAAGTGTACACCTCTGCGCAGAGTTAAAAACTGGTATACTAGCCGTGCTCACGGATACGAGCGGCCTTGGAACATTTACAGATAGATGATCACCATTGTTATATCATGTTTAATTACTGTTGTTATTATTATGCTCTTGTTAATGTTATTCGTTATCATTATTGCAATTGATCATTGGTTCTTTAATGGGAAGTGGTTTATCTCGATGCTACTCAAATGAAAGTTATAAGATTAAAAGCTAACCGCAGTTAAACAGTGTCTAGCCATTTGAGCCTCATGAACCCTGTGTTATATTTGTTGAGTTCGACATGGACTCACCCTTGCTATTTCCACCATAACAGATGAAGATAATGGGGAAGATTATCGGAATGAGTACTAGTCTTGATGTCAACCAGTCAACCGTGTCCCTGTGTGGAGTTTCCGCTGAAGAATTATTATTAGTTATTATTACCTATTGTTCAAGACTATGTCTTAAATACTTATTCGTTATGTAATAAGCACTGTGATGATACTTTGTAATTTGTCAACTTATGTGTGCGACTGTTTCCTGGGGTGCACATGAGTCTTTTATACATCCTATTTTTGTTCTTAAAAATGGGTGTGACAGATTGGTATCAGAGCCGTGTTGACTGTAGGACGCAAGCCTAGTTAGAATGGTCGTTGATAGCATCCATACCTCACTTAATTCATGCTTCGTCTTTCACCTTGTTAATTACTAAAGTTTTATGCTTCCTCTACTTTATTCTATTGCGAAAATACATTGATTCTATCTAATCTATGTCTAAATCTTGTAGATGCCTCCTCATCCCCGTTTGTCAGCTGCACAATATGTTGCCCGTTTCAAACCCCAGGAGCCAAAGGAAGAGGGCGATCAAGAGCTATCCGATGCTGAATCAAGAGTTGGTGATACACCTATGGAGGATGTAGTTATGGGATGGACTACGAAGTTTCATATCCTGGTTCCTAAAGCTGATGCTTTCTTCCATGACATGTTGACAAGAACCTTGGACAACTACTACTACGACTGGGAAGCTACGTTGGAGTATCGTAGTGTAGAGTTTAGTCATCCCTGGATGGATTCCTATTGGGAAACTGAGTTATGGGTTAAGAAAAGGGATCCTACCACTAAGGAGCCTAAGGTGGAGTCAAAGTTCATTACCAGAGTGAGCCGGGCAACTGTGGAGATAAGCATGGAGGATGTCGCTTTCAATGCATTTGTTTACTACCATGGTCTACGCTCGGACAAGACGTTAAAGGGTGCACTTCGACATTTTCCTTGTTTCATACATGACAAGGGTATTTGGACCGTGCCGCCTGCAGATGATTCCTCCTTGACTTTACAAGCTACGGTGGGATTAGCTCGAGAATTGGCTCTCCATGAGGTGGATTTGAAGGATGAGTTGCTGAAGGAAAAAGAACTTAAGGAGCAAGCTTACAAGGAGATTGACCAATTAAGGGCGGAGTTAGGTCGTCCCAAGATTTATGAGAAGCTTAATTAGGAAATAGGAAAAATCCCTATGCAATAAGAACGATAGTAGTTGCGAGTTAATTTCGAGTTTGGATTGTTTTAAGAGTCAGTTTGTGGTGTGAACAATTGTGTGATTGATGGATTGTTATTATGATAATGTGTGATTTGGATCTTTGTAATGTGTGCTGGAGTTTTGTAGACATGTCTACAAATTCCATGGTTAAGAATATTAAGTTTGATCAAGATATATTAGTTGAATATGAGGTTAAATTAGTTCTGTCCTTTGCTGATTTTTGGATCAGTCTGGGATGTTTTAGAAATAACTTAAAATCCGTTCATGAGAAATTTAGGAAATTTTACTGGGAATAATTAGACTTCTATATCTTTCCAATCCCACAAGAATCACCTTAATATCTATTATGAGTTAAGAGATATACCTGTTTCAAGTTGGAGTTACTGCACAGTCTGGAAATCTGGAACAGTTTCTGTTAAGTTCAGTTTTTGACCAATTTATTGACAGAATCAGAAAAAGTGTTGTGAATACGAGTTGTAGATAATTTTATAAGCTTTCCAACCATGTAAAGATCATCTGATTTGGACATCTGTAGCTCGAGATATGACAGTTTTACTGAGTTGCTGAAATTGGAGTTCGCCCAGAAAATCAGATTTTGTTTATCTATTGTATACATCATCTCGGATTGTACTGAATTCCATCTTCTGTGTTTTGGAAACAGATGTCAGGCAGAGGTCGTGGCAGAGGTCGTGGAGGTGCTAACATACCCGTTACTATGGAGGAACTCATGCAAACCCAGAATCAGCTGATGCAGATGTTTATGCAGCATATGCAGAACAATCCCCCTGTTGGAGGACCACCACCTGTTCAAGTAAGGGATAAGCGTGGAGAATTTTTGAAGGGACGCCCTCCAGTGTTTTCTCATGCTGCTGATCCTTTAGAAGCAGATGATTGGGTAAGGGCAGTGGAGAAACAGCTGAATATAGCTCAATGCAATGATATGGAAAAGGTGTTGTATGCATCTGGTCAGTTACAAGGGACAGCTCAGACTTGGTGGGAGTCGTACCAGGCTGCACGCCCTGACAATGCTCCTCCTATCACTTGGAATGAGTTTGTTAGAGATTTTCGAGCTCGTCATATTCCTGAAGGTATAATTGAGCTGAAGCAAGAAGAATTCAGAAACCTGAGGATGGGACAGATGAGTGTGAGTGAATATCATGACAGGTTTACCCAGTTGGCTCGCTATGCTCCCAATGAAGTTAGGGAAGATGCAGACAAGCAGCGTCTTTTCTTGAAGGGAATATATTATGATCTTCGCTTGCAGCTGAAGGGGAATAACTATGCTAGTTTTCAAGAGCTGGTGAACAAAGCGATTGTGCTGGATAATGAGCGTAGGGAGATGGATAGAAAGAGGAAGATGAAGGTGCAAGGCTCAGGAAGCAACAACCGTCAACGCACAAATTCTCAGCATGGCTTTCATCAGAAGTTTCAGGGACCGGTTAGCCAGTGGAATCGCAATTCAAATCAGAGGTGGTCCCAAAATTGGCAAAACAATCAGTCGCAACAGCGTTCATCATATCCACAGCGTCAACAGTATCAGCAGACTGGGCAACAGACTCCTCGCACTGGAAATCCCAATGCTACCCCCATAAAGAATAGTACTCCCAGCACTCCTATTAGATGCTTTGTCTATGGTAAAGAGGGTCATTTGTCTTATAATTGTCCTGAGAAGCAGAACCAACAGACTCCTCAGAGCCAGAAGAGCAATCAGAGGCAATCCGGTGCTGGAAGGGTGAATCACGTGTCTTCTGATACAGCTCATAATGCACCAGAAGTTATGATTGGTACGTTCAATGTACATTCCACTCCCGCAACTGTTCTTTTTGACTCTGGAGCATCTCATACATTTATATCCAACATTTTTGTTAAAATGCATAGTATACCCATGCTAGCTATGAAAGAACCTCTCTTAGTAAATTCACCTGGAGGTACCATGCAAACTAGTAATCGTTGTCTTCCGATTAGTATGGTATTAAGGGGGGTAGAGTTTAAGATAACTCCTATAGTGTTGAGAACATCTGGGATTGATGTGATATTGGGTATGGACTGGATGATGCAAAATCAGGCAGAGATTCAGTGTCAGCAGAAAGTGGTAGTTGTGACTGCGCCTAATGGAGATAAAATCAATGTGGATGTAGCAATGCAGAAGCAACCAACCGCGGTGGTGAATCAGATTGAAGATACTATTAAGGAGAATTCAGTGATTGAGGAATTTCCGGATGTCTTCCCTGATGAATTGCCAGGTATGCCACCTGACCGAGACATTGAATTTCTTATTGAATTATTACCTGGAACTGCACCTATAGCCAAACGACCATATAGGATGGGAGTAGATGAATTAGAAGAACTTAAGAAACAAATTAAAGAATTATAAGAAAAAGGTTTTATTCGACCTAGTTCATCACCTTGGGGAGCACCAGTTATTTTTGTTGATAAGAAAGATGGTGGTCAGAGGATGTGTGTTGATTATCGGTCACTAAATGAAGTAACTATCAAGAATAAGTATCCTTTGCCCCGGATTGATGACTTGTTTGATCAGTTGAGAGGTGCTTGTGTGTTCTCTAAGATTGATTTACGTTCTGGATATCATCAGTTGAAGATTCGTGTTTCTGATATTCCAAAGACAGCTTTTACTACAAGGTATGGATTGTATGAGTATACTGTTATGTCGTTTGGATTGACCAATGCACCTGCATACTTTATGTACATGATGAATAAGGTGTTCATGGAATATTTGGATAAGTTTGTGGTAGTGTTTATTGATGATATACTGGTATTTTCCAAGACAGAGGTAGAGCATGCTGAACATTTGAGGTTGGTATTGCAGAAACTTAGAGAGCATAAACTGTATGCGAAGCGAAGTAAATGTGAGTTTTGGTAGAAGGAAGTTTCTTTCCTTGGTCATATTGTTTCTAATGGAGGGATATCAGTGGATCCAGGTAAAGTAAAGGATGTATTAAATTGGAAACCACCTATTGATGTTAGTGAGATTCGTAGTTTCCTGGGTTTAGCTGGATATTATAGACGGTTCATTGAAGGGTTTTCTAAACTTGCTAAACCTATGACATCTCTGTTAGTAAAGAATGCTAAATTTGTGTGGTCTGATAAATGTCAAGCTAGTTTTGAGGAATTGAAGAAGAGGTTAACTACAGCGCCTGTTTTGGTTTTACCAGATTTGAGTAAGAAGTTTTCTATTTATTGTGATGCTTCTCGTCAAGGTTTGGGATGTGTTCTTATGCAAGAAGGCAGAGTTGTGGCATATGCATCTAGACAGTTGAGAAAGCATGAGTTGAATTATCCTACACATGATTTGGAGTTAGCAGCTGTCGTTCATGCTTTAAAGATTTGGAGACATTATTTGATTGGACATAAGAGTGATATATACACTGATCATAAGAGTTTGAAGTATATTTTCACTCAGTCAGATCTGAATTTGAGGCAACGCAGATGGTTGGAGTTGATTAAGGATTATGATATTGAGATACACTATCATCCTGGTAAGGCTAATGTAGTAGCTGATGCTCTTAGTAGGAAGAGTTATGCCAATGAGATAAGAACATTGTCTATGGCTAGTGAGTTATGTGCTGAATTTGAATATTTGAACTTGGGAATTGTTACTAATGCAATGGAATTAGTAATAGAGCCTACTTTAGAGCAAGAGATCTATAAGGGTCAATTGAAGGATGAGAAACTAAAGAAGATAGCGGAGGATATAGTGATTGGTAAGTCACCAGGCTTTAGAATGGATGATAATGGAATTTTGTGGTTTGGAAAGAGGCTGTGTGTACCTGAGGATCAAGCTATTAGACAGGCAATTCTTCGTGAAGCTCATGAGTCAGCTTATTCTATTCATCCTGGTAGTACTAAGATGTATTTGGATCTTAAACAGAAATATTGGTGGGTTGGACTAAAGCGAGATGTGGCTGAGTATGTGGCTTTGTGTGATACTTGTCAGAGGGTGAAAGCAGAGCATCAGAGACCTGCTGGATTGTTGCAACCAATGAAGATCCCTGAATGGAAGTGGGATGAAGTTGGTATGGACTTTATAGTGGGGTTACCGCGTACTCAGAGAGGTTATGATTCTATTTGGGTGATAGTGGATAGGTTGACTAAAGTTGCTCATTTTATTCCAGTCAAGACTAATTACACGGGAGTACAATTAGCTACCTTGTATATGGAAAGGATAGTATGTTTGCATGGAGTACCAAAGAAAATTGTGTCTGATCGGGGTACGCAGTTTACATCGCACTTTTGGCAAGCTGTGCATGAATCTTTAGGAACTAAATTGAACTTTAGTACAGCATATCATCCACAGACAGATGGACAGACTGAAAGGACTAACCAGGTATTAGAGGATATGTTGAGAGCCTGTGCATTGCAATATGGAACTAGTTGGGATAAGAGTTTGCCTTATGCAGAATTTTCTTACAATAATAGTTATCAACAGAGTCTTAAGATGGCACCGTTTGAAGCTTTGTATGGACGAAAGTGTAGAACTCCATTGTTTTGGGATCATACAGGTGAATCTCAGGTGTTTGGTACAGATGTTCTTAGAAACGCAGAAGATCAAGTGCGAGTGATTCGTGAGAATTTGAGAGTGGCACAGTCTCGTCAGAAGAGTTATGCTGATAATAGGAGAAGGGATCTAGTTTTTGAGGTAGGTGATTATGTCTATTTGAAGGTGTCACCTATGAGAAGTGTGAAGAGATTTAACATGAAAGGTAAACTAGCACCAAGGTATGTTGGACCATTTAAAGTTATTGCTAGACGTGGGGAAGTTGCTTACCAATTAGAGTTGCCTGAGAATTTATCTGGGGTGCATGATGTGTTTCATGTTTCACAACTTAAGAAGTGTTTGAGGGTGCCTGAGGAGCAGATACCTTTGGAAGAATTGACTGTTAAGGAGGATCTTACATATGAAGAGATTCCGATTAAGATTATAGAGACTGCTGAGAGGGTTACTCGAAGTCGGGTTATTAAGATGTGTAAAGTACAGTGGAATCGATATTCAGAGGCAGAGGCAACTTGGGAAAGAGAGGATGAATTGAGGAAATCATATCCGCAGTTGTTTGAGTAAGCAATCCAATCTCGAGGACGAGATTCTTTTAAGGGGGTAGAATTTGTAACACCCAAATTTTAGAGATAACAAAAATTGAAATGATTTAGATAACAAATAATGTCCAATTTAAAATAATAATAAAATAAATTTTGTGTTGCATTCATGCTGTTGCATATATTTTATTGTGTGGTGCTGTATTTGTTTTATTTTATTTTATTTTATTTTGGAGTAGAATGTATTTGAAATATTTTTGGAAACAAGTAAATAAAAAAAAAAGAGAAAAAGGAGAAGCTTACCTATCTGGCGGCCTGGAAGCCTGCTATGCGGCCCGCTCCTCTTCTTAGCTTGGTGGGCCGATCGGCGGCATCATAGACGCGGCCCAACTCGGTGTCATGGCCCAGCTCGGCCCAGGGTCCGGCAGCTGCGCCTTCCTCTCTCTCTGAGTCGCTGTCCGGTGGGGTCCGCATGTCATAAGCTTCTTCCTCCTCCCGTGTTCAAGCCGGACTTCGAACCGGAGGTGGACGCAACAACCGACTCGCAAATCCGGGATCTCCTATCCTTATACGGTCACTTGAGGCTATAAATAGGAAGAGAGGATCTTCTAGTTTCCGTTTTTCAACTAAAACGTTAGGGTTGCCACAAGAAATCGGGGGTTTTAGGGTTTAGGAGTTCGTCGGGTACGGTTGGTCGTCGGTGGGTCTTGCGGGACGGTGCGGGCTCGATTTCTTCGCGTTGGTGAGTTCGTCATCTCCTTCTCTTCCTCCCCGTGCTATTCTTTTGGGTTGAGATGCTTTGGATTACGGTTTAGCGAGCTCGGGTGAACCGGCAATGGAGATCGCCGTCCTTTTCTTGCCGCGTTCTTTCCTCGTGCGGTTGTAGTTCTCCAAAACCGCGTAGATGGGTGCGGGTTGCCCTCCTCTCTCGATTGGACCTAGTTGCGGTTTGTTTGGCGGTCGGGAACGGCAGGCCGAAACTCTCCGGCGAGGCGGCCATGGCGGGCATGGCGGCCGGCGGTCGGTGATGGAGAAGATGACTGGATTCTATACTGTAGACTTGCAGATGAACCCGAACCGTCCGATTCGAGATCGATGGCTTAGATTAGAAGATACCCCTTCGCGGGTAAAATTCATAAAGAGACCCTCAGCTTTTTGATAATAAACCCGCCGTCCATAGCGTATTGCTGAAAATACGTTTTCGCGTTTTGAAAGCGTATTCTCTTCCGGTTTATTCAAAAATACGTTTTCAGGTATTTACAGATTTGCCACTAGAATTGTTTTGGTCATAAAATCTTCGTTTTAACTCCGATTTGATCCGTTCAAATTGCGTTAGGTTCGTATTTGCGAGCTCTACATGTTAGTGTAGTTGTACAGTTAGTTTTGATAATTTATTTTTCGAGGTTATAATTAAGTATTTATTTATCTATAGGAAATCTTAGAAAATTCATAACTTTCACGTTTTAACTCCGAATTTGGTGATCTTTGCGTCTGTGTGATCGTAGAAACGTGTAGAAGAGTTTTATAAGCTTTTATTACTGTTTTGTTACTGTTGGTGTACTGTTCTAATTATATCTCTTTGTTTGCTTCGTGTATGTTTGATTGGATGCATGTGTGTTGTTGATTGATGATCGAATATAGAAGGTGAGCAGTATTTGGACGATTCAGAGTATTACTTTGAGCCAAGTCAGCAGTATCACTTGGAGAGCTTTGATCAAGGCAAGTATAACACAGGACTATCCTTGCTACCTATTCATCAAAATGATCATACATATGCATGTGCTTACCTTGACAACCTTAGAGATTATAACTTAGTGCTTGATGTCTTGATTCCTTGTCAACCTTGGGTATGCATATGGGTAGCTATGGCTAGTGCTTAAACTAAGAACAATGATCTTGCAATATGATTAATGGATCAAGCAACCAATTATTAAGATGATTTAATTTTTGTTAAAAGGGGGCTAGAGCATGTGTATTATTTTTGATGCTCTAGTTACTCTCCGTAAGGACTTATCTGTACGTGATCATCCGGGATATACAGTACAGCTGTGAGGGCTATATGGCTCTGGCTCTAGTTGTTCAAGAGACCTTTTTCTAGCTTGTTAGTGGTTACCTTAAATGGCGTAAGAATGGCTTGACACTTTGGGTGTAGTGCGAGCCCCTGGCCTAGTGTGTATAGGCTGCGGTTGTTGTGCCACAGGGAAGGGGGGTTCTACATCTGCCTGCCGAGTGAAATCTAATGGCCCTAACTTGTTAGACGAACTTTTGAGTGGCTTTATATGGTTCTCGGGTGTTTGGGCTTGATCTCCCCACTCATTTGGAAATCATGACTTACAGTGAAAGTGTACACCTCTGCGCAGAGTTAAAAACTGGTATACTAGCCGTGCTCACGGATACGAGCGGCCTTGGAACATTTACAGATAGATGATCACCATTGTTATATCATGTTTAATTACTGTTGTTATTATTATGCTCTTGTTAATGTTATTCGTTATCATTATTGCAATTGATCATTGGTTCTTTAATGGGAAGTGGTTTATCTCGATGCTACTCAAATGAAAGTTATAAGATTAAAAGCTAACCGCAGTTAAACAGTGTCTAGCCTTTTTGAGCCTCATGAACCCTGTGTTATATTTGTTGAGTTCGACATGGACTCACCCTTGCTATTTCCACCATAACAGATGAAGATATTGAGGAAGATTATCGGAATGAGTACTAGTCTTGGTGTCAACCAGTCAACCGTGTCCCTGTGTGGAGTTTCCGCTGAAGATTTATTATTAGTTATTATTATCTATCGTTCAAGACTATGTCTTAAATACTTATTCGTTATGTAATAAGCACTGTGATGATACTTTGTAATTTGTCAACTTATGTGTGCGACTGTTTCCTGGGGCGCACATGAGTCTTTTATGCATCCTATTTTTGTCCTTAAAAATGGGTGTGACACACACCCATTTTTAAGGACAAAAATAGGATGCATAAAAGACTCATGTGCGCCCCAGGAAACAGTCGCACACATAAGTTGACAAATTACAAAGTATCATCACAGTGCTTATTACATAACGAATAAGTATTTAAGACATAGTCTTGAACGATAGATAATAATAACTAATAATAATTCTTCAGCGGAAACTCCACACAGGGACACGGTTGACTGGTTGACACCAAGACTAGTACTCATTACGATAATCTTCCTCAATATCTTCATCTGTTATGGTGGAAATAGCAAGGGTGAGTCCATGTCGAACTCAACAAATATAACACAGGGTTCATGAGGCTCAAAAAGGCTAGACACTGTTTAACTGCGTTTAGCTTTTAATCATATATTAGCAATTGAGTAGCATCAAGATAAACCGCTTCCCATTAAAGAACCAATGATCAATTGTAATAATGATAACGAATAGCATTAACATGAGCATAATAATAATCAACAATAATTAAACATGATATAGCAATGGTGATCATCTATCTGTAAATGTTCCAAGGCCGCTCGTATCCGTGAGCACGGCTAGTATACCAGTTTTTAACTCTGCGCAGAGGTGTACACTTTCACTGTAAGTCATGATTTCCAAATGAGTGGGGAGATCAAGCCCAAACACCCGAGAACCATATAAAGCCACTCAAAAGTTCGTCTAACAAGTTAGGGTCATTAGATTCACTCGGCAGGCAGATGTAGAACCCCCCTTCCCTGTGGCACAACAACCGCAGCCTATACACACTAGGCCAGGGGCTCGCACTACACCCAAAGTGGCAAGCCATTCTTACGCCATTTAAGGTAACCACTAACAAGCTAGAAAAGGTCTCTTGAACAACTAAAGCCAGAGCCATATAGCCCTCACAGCTGTACTGTATATCCCGGATAATCACGTACAGATAAGTCCTTATGGAGAGAAACCAGAGCATCAAAATAATACACATGCTCTAGCCCCCTTTTAACAGTAATAAAATCATCTTAAAGGTTGATTGCTTAATCCATTAATCAAATTACAAGATCATTGTTCTTAGTTTAAGCACTAGCATTAGCTACCCATATGCATTCTCAAGGTTGACAAGGAATCAAGATATCAATCACTAAGTTATAATCTCTAAGGTTGTCAAGGTAAGCACATGCATATGTATGACAATTTAATGTATAGGTAGCAAGGATAGTCCTGTGTTATACTTGCCTTGATCAAAGCTTTCCAAGTGATACTGCTGACTTGGTTCAAAGTAATACTCCGAATCGTCCAGATACTGCTCACCTTCTATATTCGATCATCAATCAACAACATACATGCATCCAATCAAACATACACGAAGCAAACAAAGAGATATAATTAGAACAGTACACCAACAGTAGCAAAACAGTAATAAAAGTTTATAAAACTCTTCTACACGTTTCTACGATCACACAGACGCAAAGATCACCAAATTCGGAGTTAAAACGTATAAGTTATGAATTTTCTAAGATTTCCCATAGATAAGTAAATACTTAATTATAAACTCGAAAAATAAATTATCAAAACTAACTGTACAACTACACTAACATGTAGAGCTCGCAAATACGAACCTAACGCAACTTGAACGGATCAATTCGGAGTTAAAACGAAGATTTTATGACCAAAACAATTCTAGTGGCAAAACTGTAAATACCTGAAAACGTATTTTTTTTTACTTAACCGGAAGAGAATACGCTTTCAAAACACGAAAACGTACTTTCAGCAATACGCTATGGACGGCGGGTTTATTACTAAAAAGCTAAGGGGCTCTTTAAGAAGTTTACCCCGCGAAGGGGTAAGTTCTAATCTGGGCCCTTGATTTCAAATCGGACGGCTGTCATCGTCTCCGGCTTACAGAGATAGAGGGCGCGGCTTCCTTCCCCAACTCCGGCCGGTGGCCACCATGGCCGGCCACTCCACCTCGCCGGAGAACTCCGGATTCGCCTTTCTAGACCACAACTCGCCCCGCCACCAACACCAATCGGAAGAGAAGCTTCCCCCGAACTCGTCTACCTAGTTTAGGAAGACTACCATAGCACGGAAACGAGACGCAGCTAGGTTAGGGCGGCGGCGCCATTGCCGGCTCACTGGAGCTTCGCAAACATGCGATTCAAAGCACTACAACTCAAAAGAAAAACATGGGGAGGTAGAGAAGGAGATGGCGAACTCACCAAAGCAAAGAAGAAGGGCTCAAACCAACCCGCAAGCTCCGACGACGAGCAACCGAAACCTCCAATTTCCCCCAATCCCAAGAGCTCGGTTTCACGTGGTTGGACTAGAGTTTTAGATGAAAAACGGAAACTAGAGGACCTAGGCGTCCTATTTATAGCTTCGATTTGCCGTGTTCGATTAGGAAATCCCGAGATTCTCGATGGATTCGGTTGGAGTCGACGTCGGTCTCCGGCTCGGCCACGATGAGAGGAAGAAGGCGACTGACAGCAGGGTCCCACCGGTCAGCGACAAAAGAACGAAGGAAAGGCGCGGCTGCTGGACATTGGGTGACTCGGCCGAGCTGGGCCGCTGCGGCGCGGTCCGGCCCACGCGGCAGGCGCGGGGAAAGCAGCCTCGACCCGATGGCCCAAGGAGAGAAGGAGGCCGAGCGATCGGGCTTCCAGGCCACTTTGCTCAGATAAGTTGTTTTATTTTTTTTTTCTTCTTTCTTTTCTTTATTTGTTTGTTTTCAAACTATTTCAAACAAAATTTTCTAAACCAAATCAAAATAAAATAAATCCACACCACAAAAGAAAACAAATGCAGCAGCATGAATGCATCACCAAATATATTTTTTTAAAATTTTAATTTGCCATTAATTGTTATCTAATTTATTCAAAATTCATTATCTCTAAAATTTGGAATTTTTGGGTGTTACAAATTCTACCCCCCCTTAAAAGAATCTCGTCCTCGAGATTGGACTGCTTACTCAAATAACTGCGGATATGATTTTCTCAATTCATCCTCTCTTTTCCAAGTTGCCTCTGCCTCTGAATATCGATTCCACTGCACCTTGCACATCTTAATAACCCGACTTCGAGTAACTCTCTCAGCAGTTTCTAAAATCTTGATCGGAAACTCTTCATATGTAAGATCTTCCTTAACAGTCAACTCTTCTAAAGGTATCTGTTCCTCAGGCACACGCAAACACTTCTTAAGTTGTGAAACATGGAACACATCATGTACTCCAGATAAATTCTCAGGCAACTCTAATTGATAAGCAACTTCCCCACGTCTATCAATAATTTTAAATGGTCCAACATACCTTGGTGCTAGTTTACCTTTCATGTTAAACCTCTTCACACTTCTCATCGGTGACACCTTCAAATAGACATAATCACCTACCTCAAAAACTAGATCTCTTCTCCTATTATCAGCATAACTCTTCTGACGAGATTGTGCTACTCTCAAATTCTCACGAATCACTCGCACTTGATCTTCTGCGTTTCTAAGAACATCTGTACCAAACACCTGAGATTCACCTGTCTGATCCCAAAACAATGGAGTTCTACACTTACGTCCATACAAAGCTTCAAACGGTGCCATCTTAAGACTCTGTTGATAACTATTATTGTAAGAAAATTCTGCATAAGGCAAACTCTTATCCCAACTAGTTCTATATTGCAATGCACAAGCTCTCAGCATATCCTCTAATACCTGGTTGGTCCTTTCAGTCTGTCCATCTGTCTGTGGATGATATGTTGTACTAAAATTCAATTTTGTTCCCAATGATTCATGCACAGCTTTCCAAAAGTGTGACGTAAACTGCGAACCTCGATCAGACACAATCTTCTTTGGTACTCCATGCAAACAGACTATTCTTTCCATATACAAGGTAGCTAATTGTATTCCCATGTATTTAGTCTTGACTGGTATAAAATGAGCAACTTTAGTCAATCTATCCACTATCACCCAAATAGAATCATAACCTTTCTGAGTACGTGGTAACCCCACTATAAAGTCCATACCAACTTCTTCCCACTTCCATTCAGGAATCTTCATTGGTTGCAACAATCCAGCAGGTCTCTGATGCTCTGCTTTCACCCTCTGACAAGTATCACACAATGTCACATACTCAGCCACATCTCGCTTTAATCCAACCCACCAATATTTCTGTTTCAGATCCAAATACATCTTAGTACTACCAGGATGAATAGAATAAGCTGACTCATAAGCTTCGCGAAGAATTGCCTGTCTAACAGTTTGATCCTCAGGTACACACAGCCTCTTTCCAAACCACAAAATTCCATTATCATCCATCCGAAAGCCTGGTGACTTACCAATCACTATATCTTCCGCTATCTTCTTTAGTTTCTCATCCTTCAACTGACCCTTATAGATTTCTTGCTCTAAAGTAGGCTCTATCACTAATTCCATTGTATTAGTAACAATTCCCAAATTCAAATATTCAAATTCAGCACATAACTCACTAGTCATAGTCAATGTCTGTATCTCATTGACATAACTTTTCCTACTAAGAGCATCAGCTACTACATTAGCCTTACCAGGATGATAGTGTATCTCAATATCATAATCCTTAATCAACTCTAACCATCTACGTTGCCTCAAATTTAGATCTGACTGAGTGAAAATATACTTCAAACTCTTATGATCAGTGTATATATCACTCTTATGTCCAATCAAATAATGTCTCCAAATCTTTAAAGCATGAACTACAGCTGCTAACTCCAAATCATGTGTAGGATAATTCAACTCATGCTTTCTCAACTGCCTAGATGCATAAGCCACAACTCTGCCTTCTTGCATAAGAACACATCCCAAACCTTGACGAGAAGCATCACAATAAATAGAAAACTTCTTACTCAAATCTGGCAAAACCAAAACAGGCGCTGTAGTCAACCTCTTCTTCAATTCCTCAAAACTAGCTTGACATTTATCTGACCACACAAACTTGGCATTCTTCTCTAACAGAGATGTCATAGGTTTAGCAAGTTTAGAAAACCCTTCAATGAACCGTCTGTAATATCCAGCCAATCCCAAGAAACTACGAATCTCACTAGCATCAATAGGTGGCTTCCAATTTAATACATCCCTTACTTTACCTGGATCCACTGATATCCCTCCATTAGAAATAATATGACCAAGGAAAGAAACTTCCTTCAACCAAAACTCACATTTACTTCGCTTCGCATACAACTTATGCTCTCTAAGCTTCTGCAACACCAACCTCAAATGTTCAGCATGCTCTACTTCTGTCTTGGAAAAGATCAGTATATCATCAATAAACACTACCACAAACTTATCCAAATATTCCATGAACACCTTATTCATCATGTACATAAAGTATGCAGGTGCATTGGTCAATCCAAATGACATAACAGTATACTCATACAATCCATACCTCGTAGTAAAAGCTGTCTTTGGAATATCAGAAGCACGAATCTTCAACTGATGATAACCAGAACGTAAATCAATCTTAGAGAACACACAAGCACCTCTCAACTGATCAAACAAGTCATCAATCCTGGGCAAAGGATACTTATTCTTGATAGTTACCTCATTTAGTGATCGATAATCAACACACATCCTCTGACCGCCATCTTTCTTATCAACAAAAATAACTGGTGCTCCCCAAGGTGATGAACTAGGTCGAATAAAACCTTTATCTTGTAATTCTTTAATTTGTTTCTTAAGTTCTTCTAATTCATCTACTCCCATCCTATATGGTCGTTTGGCTATAGGTGCAGTTTCAGGTAATAATTCAATAAGAAATTCAATGTCTCGGTCAGGTGGCATACCTGGCAATTCATCAGGGAAGACATCTGGAAATTCCTCAATCACTGAATTCTCCTTAATAGTATCTTCAAGCTGATTCACCACAGCGGTTGGTTGCTTCTGCACTGCTACATCCACATTGATTTTATCTCCATTAGGTGCAGTCACAACTACCACTTTCTGCTGACACTGAATCTCTGCCTGATTTGGCTTCATCCAGTCCATACCCAATATCACATCAATACCAGATGTCCTCAACACTATAGGAGTTATCTTAAACTCTACCCCCCTTAATACCATACTAATTGGAAGACAACGATTACTGGTTTGCATGGTACCTCCAGGTGAATTTACTAAGAGAGGTTCTTTCATAGCTAGCATGGGTATACTATGCATTTTAACAAAAATGTTGGATATAAATGTATGAGATGCTTCAGAGTCAAAAAGAACAGTTGCGGGAATGGAATGTACATTGAACGTACCAATCATAACTTCTGGTGCATCATGAACTGTATCAGAAGACACGTGATTCACCCTTCCAGTACCAGATTGCCTCTGGCTGCTCTTCTGGCTCTGAGGAGTCTGCTGGTTCTGCTTCTCAGGACAATGATAAGACATATGCCCCTCTTTACCACATACAAAGCATCTAGTAGGCGTGCTGGGAGCACTATTCTTCATGGGGGTAACATTGGAATTTCCAGTGCGAGGAGTCTGTTGCCCAGTCTGCTGATACTGTTGACGCTGTGGATATGATGAACGCTGTTGTGACTGATTACTTTGCCAATTCTGGGACCACCTCTGATTCGGATTACGATTCCACTGGCTAACCGGTCCCTGAAACTTCTGATGAAAACCATGCTGAGAATTAGTGCGCTGACGGTTGTTGCTTCCTGAGCCTTGTACCTTCATTTTCCTCTTCCTGTACATCTCTCTGCGCTCATTATCAAGCACAATAGCTTTATTTATCAGCTCTTGAAAACTAGCATAGTTGTTCCCCTTCAACTGCAAGCGAAGATCATAATAAATTCCCTTCAAGAAAAGACGCTGTCTGTCTGCATCTTCCCTCACTTCATTAGGAGCATAGCGAGCCAACTGGGTAAATCTATCATGATATTCACTAACGCTCATCTGTCCCATCCTAAGGTTTCTGAATTCTTCCTGCTTCAGCTCAATTATACCTTCAGAAATATGACGAGCTCGAAAATCTCTAACAAACTCATTCCAAGTGATAGGAGGAGCATTGTCAGGGCGTGCAGCTTGATACGACTCCCACCAAGTCTGAGCTGTCCCCTGTAACTGACCAGATGCATATAACACCTTCTCCATATCATTGCATTGGGCTATATTCAGCTGTCTCTCCACTGCCCTCACCCAATCATCTGCCTCTAAAGGATCAGCAGCATGAGAAAACACTGGAGGGCGTCCCTTCAAAAATTCCCCACGCTTATCCCTCACTTGCACAGGCGGTGGTCCTCCCGCAGGGGGATTGTTCTGCATGTGCTGCATAAACATCTGCATCATCTGATTCTGAGTTTGCATGAGTTCCTCCATAGTAATGGGTGGATTAACACCTCCACGACCTCTGCCACGTCCTCTGCCTGACATCTGTTTCCAAAAACACAGAAGATGAAATTCAGTACAATCCGAGATGATGTATTCAATAGATAAGCAAAATCTGATTTTTCTGGGCGAACTCCAATTTCAGCAACTCAGTAAAACTGTCATATCTCGAGCTACAGACGTCCAATTCAGATGATCTTTACATGGTTGGAAAGCTTACAAAATTATCTACAACTTTTATTCACAACACTTTTTCTGATTCTATCAATAAATTGGCCAAAAACTGAACTTAACCGAAACTGTTTCAGAATTCCAGACTGTGCAGTAACTCCAACTTGGGACAGGTATATCTCTTAGCTTATAATAGATATTAAAGTGATTCTTGTGGGGTTGGAAAGATATAGAAGTCTAATTATTCCCAGTAAAATTTCTTAAATTTTTCATGAATGGATTTTAAGTTATTTCTAAAACATCCCAGACTGATCCAAAAATCAGCAAAGGACAGAACTAAGTTAACCTCACATTCAACTAACATATTTTGATCAAACTTAATATTTTTAACCATGGAACTTGTAGGCATGTCTACAAAACTTCAGCACACATTACAAAGATCCAAATCACCCATTATCATAATAACAATCCATCAATCACACAATTGTTCACACCACAAACTGACTCTTAAAACAATCCAAACTTAAAATTAACTCGCAACTACTATCGTTCCTATTACATAGGGATTTTTCCTATTTCCTAATTAAGCTTCTCTTAAATCTTGGGACGACCTAACTCCGCCCTTAATTGGTCAATCTCTCTATAAGCTTGCTCCTTAAGTTCTTTTTCCTTCAGCAACTCATCCTTCAAATCCACCTCATGGAGAGCCAATTCACGAGCTAATCCCACCGTAGCTTGTAAAGTCAAGGAGGAATCATCTGCAAGCGGCACGGTCCAAATACCCTTGTCATGTAAGAAACAAGAAAAATGCCGAAGTGCACCCTTTAACGTCTTGTCCGAGCGTAGACCATGGTAGTAAACAAATGCATTGTAGGCGACATCCTCCATGCTTGTCTCCACGGTTGCCCGGCTCACTCTAGTAATGAACTTTGACTCCACCTTAGGCTCCTTAGTGGTTGGATCCCTTTTCTTAACCCATAACTCTGTTTCCCAATAGGAATCCATCCATGGATGACTATACTCTGCACTACGATACTCCAACGTAGCTTCCCAGTCATAGTAGTAGTTGTCCAAGGTTCTTGTCAACATGTCATGGAAGAAAACATCAGCTTTAGGAACCAGGATATGAAGCTTCGTAGTCCACCCCATAACTACATCCTCCATTGGTGTATCACCAACTCTTGATTCAGCATCAGATAGCTCTTGATCACCATCTTCATACGGCTCCTGAGGTTTGAAACGGGCAACGTACTGTGCAGCTGACAAACGGGGATGAGGAGGCATCTACAAGATTTAGACATAGATTAGATAGAATCAATGTATTTTCACAATAGAATAAAGTAGAGAAAGCATAAAACTTTCGTAATTAACAAGGTGAAAAGAGGAAGCATGAATTAAGTGAAGTATGGATGCTATTAACGACCATTCTAACTAGGTTCGCGTCCTACAGTCAACACGGCTCTGATACCAATCTGTCACACCCATTTTTAAGGACAAAAATAGGATGCATAAAAGACTCATGTGCGCCCCAAGAAACAGTCGCACACATAAGTTGACAAATTACAAAGTATCATCACAGTGCTTATTACATAACGAATAAGTATTTAAGACATAGTCTTGAACGATAGATAATAATAACTAATAATAAATCTTCAGCGGAAACTCCACACAGGGACACGGTTGACTGGTTGACACCAAGACTAGTACTCATTACGATAATCTTCCTCAATATCTTCATCTGTTATGGTGGAAATAGCAAGGGTGAGTCCATGTCGAACTCAACAAATATAACACAGGGTTCATGAGACTCAAAAAGGCTAGACACTGTTTAACTGCGTTTAGCTTTTAATCATATATTAGCAATTGAGTAGCATCAAGATAAACCGCTTCCCATTAAAGAACCAATGATCAATTGTAATAATGATAACGAATAGCATTAACATGAGCATAATAATAATCAACAATAATTAAACATGATATAGCAATGGTGATCATCTATCTGTAAATGTTCCAAGGCCGCTCGTATCCGTGAGCACGGCTAGTATACCAGTTTTTAACTCTGCGCAGAGGTGTACACTTTCACTGTAAGTCATGATTTCCAAATGAGTGGGGAGATCAAGCCCAAACACCCGAGAACCATATAAAGCCACTCAAAAGTTCGTCTAACAAGTTAGGGCCATTAGATTCACTCGGCAGGCAGATGTAGAACCCCCCTTCCCTGTGGCACAACAACCGCAGCCTATACACACTAGGCCAGGGGCTCGCACTACACCCAAAGTGGCAAGCCATTCTTACGCCATTTAAGGTAACCACTAACAAGCTAGAAAAGGTCTCTTGAACAACTAAAGCCAGAGCCATATAGCCCTCACAGCTGTACTGTATATCCCGGATAATCACGTACAGATAAGTCCTTATGGAGAGAAACCAGAGCATCAAAATAATACACATGCTCTAGCCCCCTTTTAACAGTAATAAAATCATCTTAAAGGTTGATTGCTTAATCCATTAATCAAATTACAAGATCATTGTTCTTAGTTTAAGCACTAGCATTAGCTACCCATATGCATTCCCAAGGTTGACAAGGAATCAAGATATCAATCACTAAGTTATAATCTCTAAGGTTGTCAAGGTAAGCACATGCATATGTATGACAATTCAATGTATAGGTAGCAAGGATAGTCCTGTGTTATACTTGCCTTGATCAAAGCTTTCCAAGTGATACTGCTGACTTGGTTCAAAGTAATACTCCGAATCGTCCAGATACTGCTCACCTTCTATATTCGATCATCAATCAACAACATACATGCATCCAATCAAACATACACGAAGCAAACAAAGAGATATAATTAGAACAGTACACCAACAGTAGCAAAACAGTAATAAAAGTTTATAAAACTCTTCTACACGTTTCTACGATCACACAGACGCAAAGATCACCAAATTCGGAGTTAAAACGTATAAGTTATGAATTTTCTAAGATTTCCCATAGATAAGTAAATACTTAATTATAAACTCGAAAAATAAATTATCAAAACTAACTATACAACTACACTAACATGTAGAGCTCGCAAATATGAACCTAACGCAACTTGAACGGATCAATTCGGAGTTAAAACGAAGATTTTATGACCAAAACAATTCTAGTGGCAAAACTGTAAATACCTAAAAACGTATTTTTTTGACTTAACCGGAAGAGAATACGCTTTCAAAACACGAAAACGTACTTTCAGCAATACGCTATGGACGGCGGGTTTATTACTAAAAAGCTAAGGGGCTCTTTAAGAAGTTTACCCCGCGAAGGGGTAAGTTCTAATCTGGGCCCTTGATTTCAAATCGGACGGCTGTCATCGTCTCCGGCTTACAGAGATAGAGGGCGCGGCTTCCTTCCCCAACTCCGGCCGGTGGCCACCATGGCCAGCCACTCCACCTCGCCGGAGAACTCCGGATTCGCCTTTCTAGACCACAACTCGCCCCGCCACCAACACCAATCGGAAGAGAAGCTTCCCCCGAACTCGTCTACCTAGTTTAGGAAGACTACCATAGCACGGAAACGAGACGCAGCTAGGTTAGGGCGGCGGCGCTATTGCCGGCTCACTGGAGCTTCGCAAACATGCGATTCAAAGCACTACAACTCAAAAGAAAAACATGGGGAGGTAGAGAAGGAGATGGCGAACTCACCAAAGCAAAGAAGAAGGGCTCAAACCAACCCGCAAGCTCCGACGACGAGCAACCGAAACCTCCAATTTCCCCCAATCCCAAGAGCTCGGTTTCACGTGGTTGGACTAGAGTTTTAGATGAAAAACGGAAACTAGAGGACCTAGGCGTCCTATTTATAGCTTCGATTTGCCGTGTTTGATTAGGAAATCCCGAGATTCTCGATGGATTCGGTTGGAGTCGACGTCGGTCTCTGGCTCGGCCACGATGAGAGGAAGAAGGCGACTGACAGCAGGGTCCCACCGGTCAGCGACAAAAGAACGAAGGAAAGGCGCGGCTGCTGGACATCGGGTGACTCGGCCGAGCTGGGCCGCTGTGGCGCGGTCCGGCCCACGCGGCAGGCGCGGGGAAAGCAGCCTCGACCCGATGGCCCAAGGAGAGAAGGAGGCCGAGCGATCGGGCTTCCAGGCCACTTTGCTCAGATAAGTTGTTTTATTTTTTTTCTTCTTTCTTTTCTTTATTTGTTTGTTTTCAAACTATTTCAAACAAAATTTTCTAAACCAAATCAAAATAAAATAAATCCACACCACAAAAGAAAACAAATGCAGCAGCATGAATGCATCACCAAATATATTTTTTTAAAATTTTAATTTGCCATTAATTGTTATCTAATTTATTCAAAATTTATTATCTCTAAAATTTGGAATTTTTGAGTGTTACAGCAGCATTGTCTGGTTAAGGATATATTCGTATATCAAAGGTTTCTGAACTCAACTTCTCTTGTTCATGGCTCAATTGTGGTTGGGACATATGGTAGTATTACTTGACGATGATTATTAGTTGTAGTAGCTTGACATGTAACTTAAATACTTAGGAATTATTCCTCTAATATTTTGATTGGATTACGTTATTAGTAATAGTTAAGGAGCTCGGAGTGTATCTACTTATTTATTTATAATGACTGATCATTACTTATCATATATATATATATCTTTTATCATGTGACTTATCCTTATTATTGAGTAAGAGTGCATAACATTGGTTTACTCTCTTTGTCATGAATATAAAGTTTATTAATACTCTAGATATAAGTTTAGCTAGACCTTCCCAGTGGTAAAATTATAAATGACAATATGTTAATACTCTAGGTAAAATGCTACAATGGTATAATTATCTGTCCACTTGCAGGTGTTCTTAATTGTTCTTATTCTTAATCGATCGTATCTTTATATCATTTATATTTCTGCCTAGTCATATAAAATCATAGTCCCACTTATATACTTATAAGCTTTATTCATTAGGGATTACAACCTAGTTCCATGCTAAGAAGTATATGTAAATATAAAAGGTGACTATTATTTAGAGACATGTTAATTTATTACCATGCATTTTTAGCACCATTGATATTCAGCAATTGCGTTAATTAATGTCACCAAGCATTTTTGGCGTCGTAGCCGGGAAGGTATTAAACTTAGGAAGTATTGATCACTTATATTTATGAAAAGACTGAAGTAACCAATTGACCTCTAACTCAAACAGGCTTACCCGTGTTCTAGTCTATTTATTTATCATATACAGGGTAATGTATGGGCTTTGACTTTCCAGAGAATTACACAAACAACCTAGAAGCAATCTTAAAGAAGATTAGAGCCAAGCTCAAGAAGGTTTCTGTAGAAAATTCAGAAGTCAGCCAAGCCAAGAGAAATTTAGCACCGGATTTTGAAGCTATGGCCAACAAGACTCTCCGTGAGTTCTCTGCTTCGATAACAGAAAACATCTGTACTGGACCTCAAGTCAATGTTGGAGAAGATGGATTTGAGCTTAAGCCTGCGCTCATTGTCATGGTGCAAACAAGTCAGTTTTATGGAAAGGCTTATAAAGATGCAAGTGCACATTTACAACACTTTCTTGAGATCTGCAGCACCTTCACGATCAAGAGAGTAACCAGAGATGCTATTCTACTCTGCCTTTTCCCATTCTCACTATTGAAGAAAGCCAAGCAGTGGTTGTACGCCAACAAAGAGAGTCACACTACATGGGACCGTTGCTCGACTGCTTTCCTAGCCAAGTTCTTTCCTACAGGCAAGACCAATGCTCTACATGGAAAAATTACAAGCTTTTAGCAACAACATGATGAATTTGTCACTAAGGCATAGGAGAATTTCTAAGATTACATATCAGAATGACCTCATCAAGTGATGGAGAAGTGGTTTCTTATGTAGACCTTCTACCACTGGCTATTCACTAGTACCCGTGAATCAGTCGATGTTGTAGCTGAAGGTGTATTTTTGTCACTAAACCTTATAGATGCAATAGCGCTCATTGAGAAGATGGCCTCAAATCAGAGCTAGAATGAAGAATGTGTTCAGCCTCACAAGAGAGGAGGAGGTATGCATGAGCTCAAGGAAGCCGACATGGTGTCCGCGAAGCTGGACCTCATCATGAAGAAGCTTGAAGCTAGAGACATGATGAAGAAGGAAGTCATGCACATCAGTGATTCTCACATGACTTGTGAAGCATGTGGAGATGTTGGACACTCAGGAGTCAACTGCCCAGAATTTTAAGAGGATGTGAACTACATCATTAACAACAACAACAACTATCATCTTTAGAAGAATCAATAGAATAAAAAACAAAGGCCAAACTATTAAGGTAATTACTAAGGTAATAATAATTATAGCAATTACAATCAACCACCTTTGAGAGATTTAGTTGATGGTCAATCTAAACTACTAGATCAAATGAGTAAGAAGGTAGCCTCTAATGATAAAGTTTTAGAAAATATAAATTCTAGTATGGATACCTTTACTTCTGGTATTAAAAACTAGCATAACTTTAATAAAATGTTAGAATCACAATTAGCTCAGTTGGCAGGTGCTATTCCTCCACTAGAGATAGATAAAATTCTAGGCCAGCCGAAAGATTTAGAAACTACAAATCTTGTCGATATTCACAATGCAGCCAACTACTACACTCAACCGGCAGAAGTGAAGTGGATTGACTATTCACTTTCTAACAAGGAGGGTGATCCAGGGAGACCTGTCATTTCTATCTCTATAGGATGCCATGTCTTTCCAGAAGTTGTCTGCGAATTTGGCGCAAGTGTCAACATCATGTCCAAGGTAATTTATGAAAAGATATTAGGTAATCCTTTGTTGTACACAAATATGCGTTTGCAGCTTGCAGATCAGTCCATCTACTACCCTGAGGGAGTACCGGAAGAAGCTGTTGTTCATGTGGGGCAATCATATGTCCCAATGGATTTTGTGGTAGTGGATACAGGAGGAGGTGAAAGAGCACCAATTATTTTGGGATGACCGTTCCTATGTACAACCAAAGCTATCATTTATGCAGAGCATACCAAGATTATCTTTTCCATAAAAGACAAGAAAGAGAAGTTCTCATTCAAGGAACGCATCCTGCACTCCACACCCACAGATGCTGCACCTACTTGAAGAGCCAACAACACCAGCATCTGAGAAAAAGAACAACAAAAACCAGAGGAGGAACAAGCTCAGCCAAGTGCCAGAAGAAACTGTCAAGATGATCGATGCAGTCAACGCAGAAAGTGACCATTTGCTCGCACCGTCATTTCTAGTCAAGAAAGATGATTCCGGAGTACCAACAATTGAATGCACAATCAACTAAAAGATATTTTGCAACACCTTCTATGACATTGAATCGGGTGTTAACATAATGGCAAAGGTAACATAAGAATATTTATTTGGTAATGAACCATTTTACCTGACCTATATGCAGCTGCAGATGGTAGATTAGTCGTTGAGATGGCCTGAAGCCATAGCAAAGGACGTCCTGGTAAAAATTCAATATTACTACGTTCCTGCCGACTTCCTGATCCTCGACATACCGGGAGATGAAGATACGCTGATCATCTTGGAGAGACCTTTCCTCAACACTACCAACGCAACCATCTACATTGGATCTGGACAAATCCATTTCTAACTTACAAAGATATGTTATCAATTTAATAGTTATATTAACCATGAACAGCCAAAGAAGTCCCGATCAAGAAGGAGGCGCCAATTCTATCACCGTTCATCCAGGGATGGATGGGCTAGATTTCCTAGAGTTATGAGATCCAATGACGTAGCTCTCGAACCAAAAGTAGAAGCTGAAAAGATTGAAGATGAGCCAATGAAAGAACCTCGCTAGAACGAGTGAGAAAAGAAGCTGAGAGATAAGAGCTAGCTCTAAAAGAAGAATCCGAACTTATGAAGAACCGAGTCAAGATGTGGAAGGAGAATAAGGTAACATTCGCAACACCGCAAGAAGAGCAGGCATCTGAACCGTCATCTGGATCAGATGATGCAACTGATAAGTACTCTCTCCATCCCAGTCCTGACAGTAGACTTTAAATGTTGGACCCTTACCATGAGGTAATAATGGTAGTTATCTAAATACATTTGTTAGTTAAATTCATTTCAAACATCTTGCATTATTAAAAAGAAAATAAAAAGACTTTATTGCATACTTGCTATCATTGTATTAAAATATATACATACTCTATCATATTCACTATCGTTGCACATTAAGAAAACAAAATATATTTACTTTATTGCGCATAGAAAAAATCCTTATTGTTCTTACTTAGGTATTATTAAAAATACTAAAGCCCCATATAAATAAACCTGTGGTAATTCCCCATAGAAATATTTACTGTGGTGGCATAAAAAAAGTATGCATGCATGTCATTTGCCATTACTTAATTGCATCATAAAATAAAAATCCTAAAAAAAGAGAGAAGAAGATAGAATAATTCCAGCTAAAGTATGTCAAGTCAAATAAACTCATAAGAATAATCAATTGCTCGTTTAGCTGATCATAACCCCTTGTATAATCCAAGTTTTGAGTTTTTGGTGTTCTTGTTGGAATATAAATTTTGCAGGATAATACAATGACTAAAGAAAGAGTCTACCACAACAACATTTAGCTTGTGAGAGGAGCATTCCCCGCTTATCTGGCTAAGTATGTACAATCTTATTATTATTTTTCATGTCTATTAGTTAAAAAAATAAAAAGATATATAACAATTAAAATCAAATAAAAGTGTCTATCTTAGTAAGTCTTAATTATATTAAGGTGTGATCATAGAGAATTAAAGTTTACATTTCTATCTAGCTAGCAGTCAAATAAAAAGATAAAGATTAAAATTTTGTATTGAAGATGATGAATAGTTGCTCTATCGTAATTCCTTTCAAGTGTCTAGTTTTCAACCTTACATTCTCCCGAGGTTTGGATATTACGGTTTTGATATAAGAATTCACTTTGAACCTAAAACTTGTGGGTAGCATATGCTTAATCTAAGTCTAGGTGATTGAGAGATATGATATGAAAAAGTCTGAGATGCTATTTATCTTGTTTCTAGCAATACTAAGTTCTAGATATTTAATTTTGGAAATTTAAAAATCATGATGAGCTCTGGTATGACAAAGCTTAAATTCCTACCAAAGCCAGATATAATATACATTTTTGATGAGGAAAAACTTTGCTAATATATGATGTTTGTTTTACATTGAGTTTAGTCGAGCTTTGTTGTATACCTTATGAGAGGTTTGTCATGCTTTTAAAATCAAGATCACGTACACACCACCCATATATGCAGTATTCCTACACTGGGAGTAGGCGCAATCATTCTCCATTTTCACTCAGATCCACCTTAAAATGTTTTTCTCCTACACATGAAGAGAACACCCAAAAAATTAACCTATAGGATAGCCCCAAATAAATGCTCTAATTTCTTATTGCAATCTCTCTCAAATATTTTGTATGCAAAAAGAAATGGCATGTGGCTATAAGAAAAGAAAGAAAAAAAGAGAAAAAAACGGACAAGTGTCCGTAGTAGAATTAGGTGCAAAACCCCACCTAAAAAAAGAAGAAGAAAAGAAAATAAAGATAGCCCATGTTTTCGTGCAATTATTTTCAAATCCAAATAAGAGAAATGTCTTCAAAAGAGCAAAAGTAGAATTAGAATTAGACACCCTATATACACCTATCCAGAATATTTCAAACACATGCACATCTTAATTTGATTGTATGAGATAACTCTCTTTGGATTCATTGTTTGACTTTACAATATATGAATTACAAGTATGATTTTCCTTGTTTTGTCACACCCGGTTTTAAGGACAAAACCAGACATACACCATATGTGAAATAAAGAAGACAAATCTCACATATAGCCACAGATAAGTGTAATATCAAAAGACAAATGCTTAATATACATAACACAATAGTATAAAATATACCTTAAAGAGCAACACAGCGGAAAGACAACTCCGAACACCGGGTGCAACCTTCACTCCAGGATCAAACTAACTGGTTGATCACAAGCCTAACAATTCCAGAATCTAACAGTCTGGTACCCTTCCTGAGATGTGGGGAAATAGCAAGAGTGAGTCCATGTCGAACTCAGCAAATATATCATGGGGTTCATGAAGCTCAAAAAGTTTGACACGGGTTTACTGCAATAGCTTTTAGTGAGTCATCTCTTTAACAATTGAGTAGCAACAAGTTTACCAAAATCCCAAATAACCTCATGATCATGTAAACGAGAATAATGTATAGCAAGAAACAATAATCATTAATGAACATCAATATCATCAGTATTATCATTATCATCAGTGTTCATCATTTATTCTGTAAGGGTCCAAGGCCACTCGTGACCGTGAGCACGGCTGTTATAACAGTTTTACACTCTGCAGAGGTTGTACACTTTCACTGTGAGTCATGATTACCCATATGCCCGGGATCGCGACTCCCAAAACACTTCCAAGGTGAGCAGGCAAGGAATCACTATGAAGCCTTTCAAAGGTTCGTCTAACAAGTTAGGGCCGCTAGGTTTCCGAAGTCAGTCCGTGTGATACACCACGCAGGGATCCACAGTCTGCTTTACCCCATTTGCGCCACAAGGGTAACCTCTAACAAGCTAGAAAAGGTCCACATACTGAGCTAAAGCCAGAGCCATATAGCCCTCACAGTTGTACTGTAAGTCCCGGATGTTCGCTTACAAATAAGTCCTTAGGGAGAGAAACTAGAGCACCATAAAAACAACCAAATATGCTCTAGCCCTCTTGAGCCATATTGCTTTAAAGCATCATTTAAACGTTTATTGCATATATCATTAATCAAGTTACAGATCATGGTTATTTATCTTGAGCACTAGCATAAATACTACCCAATGCAACGTCCCATGGGTGTCAAGGTACAAGATACAAAAACTAGGATATCCTTAGTGGTAACAAGGTAGACACATGCACATGAATTAAGTATATTAAAGGTGAATAGGAAACAAGGATAATCCCATGCTATACTTGCCTTAAACACCGATCCTTCGGTAAGCTTTAATCTTCAACGTTCTTCTTCTTCTTCTTGATAACCTCGTATATCTCACCGACTGGACGAAATCATAAATCACCACACACGTATCCATACAATCATACACGAAGCAAACAATAGATCTAAATTAGAACAGTACACCAAACATAAAATTAAGATGAAAAGTTTGTAGAACGAATCTACGTCTCGCTACGAATACACAGACGCGAAAAGCACACTAATCGGAGCTACGGTTGAAAAGATACATCTACCGAAAGATTTGCTCATAGGAGAAAATATAAAACTATTAGCTTCATGAGTTTTAATTATATAATAACATATATAAAATATTTTGTAAATACTATATACGGAATTAAGTCAAATTTAGATTCAAATTATAAAACTAAAGTAAAACAAATCATATTTTATTTACAAAACCCAGTTGCATAATTATTAATCAAGATATGATTTAAACCATAAAATTTCAGAATTAGTAATATGGTAAACACTGTCACTAACGCGTAGATCTCGTTGCTATGAATCTAACGCAACTCGAATGAGCTAAAACGGATCTAAAACGTAGAAGATATGATTTAAACAAGATCTACTTTATTAAAGTAATAGATTAAATCTCACATCGGAACTTAAAGATAGAAAACCTAACCAACAGTAACACTAACAGTATAACAAGTTTGTAAAACTCTTCTACACGTTACTACGATCACATAGACATAAAGATCACGAAATTTGGATTTAAAACGTAAAAGTTATGAGTTTTCTAAGATTTCCTATAGATAAATAATTACTTTAATATAAACTCAAAAATAAATTATCTCAAACCTACTGTACAGTTCTTTCATCATGTAGAGCTCGCAAATACGAATCTAACGCAATTTAAACGGGTCAAATCGGAGTTAAAACGGATAATTTATAACTAAAACAAACTCAGTGGCAAAACTGTAAATATCAGAAAACGTATTTTTCAATTACCGAGACGAAACACGCTTTCAACAGATCAAAACGAACGCGGGATAATACGTTTTGGACTGCGGGTTTACAACTTAAATCTTACAGGGACTCTTTAGCAAGATTCACAGGCGAACTGGTATCGCGTAATATCAACCGTTAGATTTAAAACGGATGGTTCCGATCGGATCAGGGAGGGAGCCGGCGGCGCTCCGGCCGGAATCGGGCCCGACGGCCTTCCCCGCGGTGGCACCATGGCCGGAGTTTCCCATCTCATGCTACAGAGCATTACCTTGCGAAAGATATACATCGACGGGTAGAGCGCATCAACGCGAACTCACCTAGGGCAAAATCGAGGCCAATGATAAACTGGAGAAGGCGTGCGGCTTGGAGAGGCGGGCGGCTAGGGCGGCACTTCGGGCGTAGCCACCACGGGACGTTAGAAGCTACGATTCGTAGGTCAATGTGAAGCGAAGGGGTGCGGCATCCCGTTTTTATAGCCTAGAGGCGGCTCCAAGAAAGGAAAGAGGGAGATTGAGATGTGGATTCGGTCGGTGGAGTTTTTGGAAGGGGAATCCGACGGTGGCTTGAGGAAGGGGATGCGGCTGACGTGTGGGCCCGTGACGTCAGCGGCTGGAATCGGAGAAGGAAAGGCGCGCGCGCGTTCTGGGCTGCGGCGGGGCGCTGGGCTCGGCCCAAGAGAAGAGCGAGCGCGGGAGGAGGAAAAGGAAACCAGGCCGCGCGCTGGTGAGAAGGCAGGCCGCCGCTAGCAGGCCGAGACGAGCGCTGGGCTGAAAACCGAAAGAAAATGATTTTCCTTTTCTTTTTCCTTTTCTAATTTTTCAAAGCCAATTTTCAAAGGATTTTCAAATCCATTTTGAATTTGATTTAATCCACTCAATACAAAATTTCAAATGCAGTAGCATGAATGCTCAATCATGTTTCTACCCTTATATTTGATTTTAAATTTATAAAAATTATTATTATCCTAAATTTGCATGCTCACAAAATTATACAAAAATCATATTTCTCCTACTTTTCTTCTTTTCAAAATTTTAGGGTGTTACAATTCTACCCCCCTTAAGATGAATCTCGTCCCGAGATTCGGAAGATGATGATAAAAGAGATAATGACACTTTGTCTTTATTCGATCCTCATTTTACCAATTACATCTTTCGTTGAGAGTCATGAGACAGTTTCTCATATCCTGACTAACTAATCTGCCTAAGCATGATCATCTCTCCTATTGAGCTCCTCCAAAGTTATTTGTTCCTCTGCTATGACTTCTGTAAACTCATGGTCCACTTTGCTACCCTCGGTGTACCTATCTTCTAATTGATCATTCTCATCTCCCTCAGGTAAAAGTCGACCACCTTGATACTCAATTCTTTTCCCTGACGGTGTTGTTAAGAGCATTGTGCACCGAGTACCATGAATCACTCCTTTGTGTGCATAGAGCCATCCATTACCAAGAACCACGCGAATTTTAAGTGACTCCAACACAATGAGTGTCGCGGTGAAGTTTTCTTTGTTTATGACAAGACTGATATTCGGGCATATCTGATCTGCCTGCATTTCTCCCACTGGGGTTTGAACTAGCAAAGGCCTCCTCATTGGACACTTCACCATCTTGCACGTCTCTACCATGTCGGCGGAAATGAAAGAATGCGAAGCACTAGGGTCAAATAAAGCAAAAACTTGTACTGAGCTTACTTGAATATAGCCTCCCACTACTTTGGTAACTCCATGAATTTTATCCATATCCACATTGCTCAGTCTTCCATTGGCATAGTTTTGCTGCGTTTTGCTTCCTTGAGCAGGCTTCTTATGGGCTTTCCTTTTTCGCTTTCGTTGTTGTGGATTCTGACTTAGTTCACTCCCAACTTGCTCTTCAACATTGTTGTTTTGATAGTGCTCGGCTTCATCATACCCATAACATCCTTCAATGGCAGAAACATCAATCTTTTCCCACATATTAGTGCGAGACGTCATATAGGGCTCCTGAGTCATAAGACACTACACTTCCTATCATCAAGTGACCAACATCAGCAACACGAGCAAGTATAGATGATCATAATCATGAACTATCCAAAAGGACAACTCTTGTCTCCATGGATCCAAAATTATCAACCTTGTTCACAGAACATTTTTGCTCAAGAGTGGCAACTCAATCATGGAGACTAACCAATACTTCCAACTAAAGAGTTCAATCTTAATAATCCTTCTTTACATTGGCTACCCCCCTTAAAATAAGAGACACTAAATAGGGTAGCTTGAACCCTTTTCTAGATGAGCTACTTAGCATAAAAGTGTTCTGACATCCCAATAATACTCTTGTGCATGGGTAAGAACAAGAAATCTGAAATTTCTCACGAGCAGAAAATCAGCAGTGCAGTAAAACAGTTGTAACTCTCATTCTGTTAATCCAATGAAACTGTAGTTTACACCGATGGAAACCTTATAAAATTCTCTGCAACTTTCTTATAGAACACACTTCTAGATTCTGTAGTTAACTTGGTCGAAAACAGTACTTATCAGAAACTGTTCCAGGTTTCAGACAGCACAGTTGCATCGTCTTGTGATTTTTGTATCTCCCAATCCAAAATAGCTATGAGGGTAGTTCTTGCATTTAGAGAGAGATGTTGAAGTCCACTCTTGTCCAAAATTCTCTCATGATTTTTGGTCTTTCAAGAACAGATATATAAGTGGATAAAGACAGGCTGCTCCGAAAGACAAGATATAGAAAGCAGGAGATAACCAAAACCCAGCTATTTATTTCATTATACCTTATACATATAAACTAAATGAAATCATGGTCAAAACCCACGAGATCATTTCACTCATTACAAAATTCCAACTCAAGCATAAACATAAGCACAAAACAACTAAACACTTAAATGTTCATTAGCCACACATTAAGACGACTCAACTTGGCTACTAACGGTTTTATTACACGGGACATAACTCCTATTCCTTAAACATGGTGTGATTGTAGCAGCATCCAGAGTAGATAACGTCTCTTACATTCCTTATTGCTTCATATGGACATCTGAATCTCTGCATCCCTCTTTACCATTCTTATAACTCATACCTTAAGATGGGTCAACCTGGTATCCCTCAGGTATAGATTTAATACCCTCATACTTAATCCTTTCTCCTGAAAGTGTAGTTAGAAACACTGAACATTGGGCATACTCAATCACTCCTTTACAAGTAGATAACCAGTCTATTCCAAGGATAACATCAATGCCCATTAATTCCAAAACAATGAGGTTTACCTTAGAATTTACCCCCTTTATGTCAAGACTAACTTTTGGGCATACGCGGTCTGCCTTTATTTCACCTCTTGGAGTTTCAACCATAACTGTTTTTCCCCTTGGAAGCATAAGTATGTTATGATCTTTTACATATTGTCTAGATATGAATGAATGTGAGGCACTGGGGTCAAACAAAACCTTGGCATTTCCTGAACTTACTGGAATTGATCCAAACACGACCTCCTTAGCTCCAGGAATGGTGGAAATATCCACATGTTTCAACCTTCCATGATTGTAATTTCTCTTTAATTTATTTCCCTGCACATGCTCCTTTTGGACATCCTGTCCTGGGTCTTGCTGTTGTGGATTCTTCTGTGGGCAAGATTTGATATAATGTCCTTCCTGCTGGCAATGATAACACTTTCTCTTAGCTGGATCTTTTGTGATGTCATACTCCAAGGAACTGTTGTTTGGTATGTTGCTATCTTGCTGGCCATAAAAGTTCACCTTCGTCCCTTTGGCTTGTTTCCTAGCTTGTTTGGCCTTTCGGGGTTGATACTCCTTATAGGTAATTGTCCATCCATCTATGACTACTTCATGGGGAGTAGTTTTAGCGGGAGGGGCTTCTAACTCTTCAGGGTTTAGATTTGTTTGACAGGGGATCAGGGCTGCATGTGACAATGTAGTAGAACTCGCTTGCTGATTGTTTTCCACAAGTGATTCTAATGAGATTGCCTTTCTCTTCTTGTCCATGTTGATCGCAAAATTTGGATCCACCTTGACTTTCCCCTTATTAGACTCGTTTCGAAGACAGGGAAAACCATAATGCTTACAGCAGTGACATTGTTCCTGCTCTCCAAATGCCTTACTATCAACATCTTTATTGGATTTCATATTCTTCCAAACTTCTGCTACTTGTATCTTCTCTGACGCCTTGGATATGTTGGCTTGACCTTGAGATAAGCATCGTTGAGAATTCCCATGTTGAGCCATTTCTTCTAGTAATTGGTTTTGCATCGCTAATGGTTTCTTGTCAAAAGTGAGCAAGAGCGACACAATTCAGTCCTCTTAACCTCTGAAATCCACAGTCTTCTCGTCACGAGCCGTCTAATAGACAAGGAGAAAAGGTTCAAAATAGAGACAAGGTTTTTATAACAGAACGGGGATAGAATTAAGCATAACTTTGAGAAAATAACAAAGTTAAAGAGAAGCAAGAAATAGGCAACAATGAGAACATGCTATACGTCCAGTTCTAACTAGGCTTGCGTCCTACAGTCAGCATTGCTCCGATACCAATCTGTCACACCCGGTTTTAAGGACAAAACCAGACATACACCATATGTGAAATAAAGAAGACAAATCTCACATATAGCCACAGATAAGTGTAATATCAAAAGACAAATGCTTAATATACATAACACAATAGTATAAAATATACCTTAAAGAGCAACACAGCGGAAAGACAACTCCGAACACCGGGTGCAACCTTCACTCCAGGATCAAACTAACTGGTTGATCACAAGCCTAACAATTCCAGAATCTAACAGTCTGGTACCCTTCCTGAGATGTGGGGAAATAGCAAGAGTGAGTCCATGTCGAACTCAGCAAATATATCATGGGGTTCATGAAGCTCAAAAAGTTTGACACGGGTTTACTGCAATAGCTTTTAGTGAGTCATCTCTTTAACAATTGAGTAGCAACAAGTCTACCAAAATCCCAAATAACCTCATGATCATGTAAACGAGAATAATGTATAGCAAGAAACAATAATCATTAGTGAACATCAATATTATCAGTATTATCATTATCATCAGTGTTCATCATTTATTCTGTAAGGGTCCAAGGCCACTCGTGACCGTGAGCACGGCTGTTATAACAGTTTTACACTCTGCAGAGGTTGTACACTTTCACTATAAGTCATGATTACCCATATGCCCGGGATCGCGACTCCCAAAATACTTCCAAGGTGAGCAGGCAAGGAATCACTATGAAGCATTTCAAAGGTTCGTCTAACAAGTTAGGGCCGCTAGGTTTCCGAAGTCAGTCCGTGTGATACACCACGCAGGGATCCACAGTCTGCTTTACCCCATTTGCGCCACAAGGGTAACCTCTAACAAGCTAGAAAAGGTCCTCATACTGAGCTAAAGCCAGAGCCATATAGCCCTCACAGTTGTACTGTAAGTCCCGGATGTTCGCTTACAAATAAGTCCTTAGGGAGAGAAACTAGAGCACCATAAAAATAACCAAATATGCTCTAGCCCTCTTGAGCCATATTGCTTTAAAGCATCATTTAAACGTTTATTGCATATATCATTAATCAAGTTACAGATCATGGTTATTTATCTTGAGCACTAGCATAAATACTACCCAATGCAACGTCCCATGGGTGTCAAGGTACAAGATACAAAAACTAGGATATCCTTAGTGGTAACAAGGTAGACACATGCACATGAATTAAGTATATTAAAGGTGAATAGGAAACAAGGATAATCCCATGCTATACTTGCCTTAAACACCGATCCTTCAGTAAGCTTTAATCTTCAACGTTCTTCTTCTTCTTCTTGATAACCTCGTATATCTCACCGACTGGACGAAATCATAAATCACCACACACGTATCCATACAATCATACACGAAGCAAACAATAGATCTAAATTAGAACAGTACACCAAACATAAAATTAAGATGAAAAGTTTGTAGAACGAATCTACGTCTCGCTACGAATACACAGACGCGAAAAGCACACTAATCGGAGCTACGGTTGAAAAGATACATCTACCGAAAGATTTGCTCATAGGAGAAAATATAAAACTATTAGCTTCATGAGTTTTAATTATATAATAACATATATAAATATTTTATAAATACTATATACGGAATTAAGTCAAATTTAGATTCAAATTATAAAACTAAAGTAAAACAAATCATATTTTATTTACAAAACCCAGTTGCATAATTATTAATCAAGATATGATTTAAACCATAAAATTTCAGAATTAGTAATATGGTAAACACTGTCACTAACGCGTAGATCTCGTTGCTATGAATCTAACGCAACTCGAATGAGCTAAAACGGATCTAAAACGTAGAAGATATGATTTAAACAAGATCTACTTTATTAAAGTAATAGATTAAATCTCACATCGGAACTTAAAGATAGAAAACCTAACCAACAGTAACACTAACAGTATAACAAGTTTGTAAAACTCTTCTACACGTTACTACGATCACATAGACATAAAGATCACGAAATTTGGATTTAAAACGTAAAAGTTATGAGTTTTCTAAGATTTTCTATAGATAAATAATTACTTTAATATAAACTCAAAAATAAATTATCTCAAACCTACTGTACAGTTCTTTCATCATGTAGAGCTCGCAAATACGAATCTAACGCAATTTAAACGGGTGAAATCGGAGTTAAAACGGATAATTTATAACTAAAACAAACTCAGTGGCAAAACTGTAAATATCAGAAAACGTATTTTTCAATTACCGAGATGAAATACGCTTTCAACAGATCAAAACGAACGCGGGATAATACGTTTTGGACTGCGGGTTTACAACTTAAATCTTACAGGGACTCTTTAGCAAGATTCACAGGCGAACCGGTATCGCGTAATATCAACCGTTAGATTTAAAACGGATGGTTCCGATCGGATCAGGGAGGGAGCCGGCGGCGCTCCGGCCGGAATCGGGCCCGACGGCCTTCCCCGCGGTGGCGCCATGGCCGGAGTTTCCCATCTCATGCTACGGAGCATTACCTTGCGAAAGATATACATCGACGGGTAGAGCGCATCAACGCGAACTCACCTAGGGCAAAATCGAGGCCAATGATAAACTGGAGAAGGCGTGCGGCTTGGAGAGGCGGGCGGCTAGGGTGGCACTTCAGGCGTAGCCACCACAGGACGTTAGAAGCTACGATTCGTAGGTCAATGTGAAGCGAAGGGGTGCGGCATCCCGTTTTTATAGCCTAGAGGCGGCTCCAAGAAAGGAAAGAGGGAGATTGAGATGTGGATTCGGTCGGTGGAGTTTTTGGAAGGGGAATCCGACGGTGGCTTGAGGAAGGGGATGCGGCTGACGCGTGGGCCCGTGACGTCAGCGGCTGGAATCGGAGAAGGAAAGGCGCGCGCGCGTTCTGGGCTGCGGCGGGGCGCTGGGCTCGGCCCAAGAGAAGAGCGAGCGCGGGAGGAGGAAAAGGAAACCAGGCCGCGCGCTGGTGAGAAGGCAGGCCGCCGCTAGCAGGCCGAGACGAGCGCTGGGCTGAAAACCGAAAGAAAATGATTTTCCTTTTCTTTTTCCTTTTCTAATTTTTCAAAGCCAATTTTCAAAGGATTTTCAAATCCATTTTGAATTTGATTTAATCCACTCAATACAAAATTTCAAATGCAGTAGCATGAATGCTCAATCATGTTTCTACCCTTATATTTGATTTTAAATTTATAAAAATTATTATTATCCTAAATTTGCATGCTCACAAAATTATACAAAAATCATATTTCTCCTACTTTTCTTCTTTTCAAAATTTTAGGGTGTTACATGTTTTCTCACTCCTATGAGCTCCACTATAATCCTTAGTTGTAGGGAGAGAAAGGCATAACATTGTTAATGCCTTGGTAAGGATCCACAAATACCACATATATTGAGAGATTTGAGAGTGTCATACAATGAAAGCTCTGAGTTTTATTTTGAAAACTTGCAAAAATTCAGGAATATCAGTTGAGCGAAGGGCTTGAGACATAGTGCTTGACTTATTTGTTCTATCTTTCAATTGCTCAAGACCTAAGTAAATGCTAAAAAGCTCCATAGTTGAAGGTAATATGGGTGAGTTTGAAAGTTAGAGCAGTTTTGTTTAATCCGGAGGAGAATTTTTGTTTGAAAGCATGTGTATTTTTATGGCGTGAAAGCATTGAAGCAACTTCTAATCCAAGTTTATCTATTTAGGCTTTGCTAAGGGACTAGCAAAGGATAAGCTTGGAGGATTCTTGTTGACGATCGTGAACGTCAACAATATATAGTAAAATAAACATGAGAGAATGGTCAAAATACATGAAAACATAGAAGACTAGGGTATTATCTGATGAGTTCCACGAGCTTTGTTGAATTTTAATGTTTGTAGAGAGTTATACAGAAAAGTGGAGAGAGATACCTAATTATTAAAAGAGTTTTTGGAATTTCTCCGCGAGATAAATACTAGCATATTATAGAAGACCCAGAAGACACTGGAAAGAAGTGGAGGCCGAGTGCTTGCCAGGTGGGTCTGGCCGGCCAGGGTGCTTCTCTCCCCTTCCACGAGCTTCTGGAGTATTTTTCTACCAACCTTGAGGATCAATCATAGCACTACGTGAAGTCAGTTTGAACCAATAGCTCGCGTGCGTCCCACCGGGGTATAAATATAGGGACAGACCCCCTGAAGGCATCAAGTCATTTGACATCAATTCATCCGGAGCCAGAAACCCCAGATCATTAGAGTTCCGCTACTTCATAACTTTAGTATAGTTAGATCAGGTCTAGAGGAAGTCAAGCTGAGTCAACCTAGCTTGGATTTCCGATCGTTAGCGAGCGTGGAGTTTTGGTAATGTTCAAGTTCTCTACTCTTATTGTAATTCTGTCTTTACACAATTATTGCAATGTCAATATTATTCTTCATCTTTATTATGTTCTTGAATGCATTGTTCATTGTCTACTTCAATTCTAGTATAGTTAGATTGCTATTTAGTTCAATCACATGTTCATATAGCGCTTGTCTATTTGGTCATAAGATGAGTGGTATGCATTATGTAAGCGTGGTGCTTAGATGCCTTTCATATCTGTGGGTGCCTCCAGTTGTTCAGGGTCATGTGGTAGATCATGGGTATGACTTTTATAGGTCCATTGAGTCCTCTGTAGCCCTCCCCTTGTGCAGTGATGTCACACCCGGTTTTAAGGACAAAACCAGACATACACTATATGTGAAATAAAGGAGTCAAATATCATATATAGCCGCAGATAAGTGTAATACCAAGAGACAAATGCTTAATATACATAACTCAATAGTATAAAATATACCTTACAAAGCAACACAGCGAAAAGACAACTCCGAACACCGGGTGTAGACTTCACTCCAGGAACAAACTGACTGGTTGATCGCAAGCCTAAAAACTCTAGACACTATCCTGAGGTGTGGGAAATAGCAAGAGTGAGTCCATGTCGAACTCAGCAAATATATCATGGGGTTCATGAAGCTCAAAAGGTTTGACACAGGTTTACTGCGATAGCTTTTAGTGAGTCATCTTTTAGCAATTGAGTAGCAACAAGTTTAACATAAGCCCAAATAACCTCATGATCATGTAAACGAGAATAATGTATAGCAAGAAACAATAATCATTAGTGAGCATCAATATAATCAGTATTATCATTATCATCAGTGTTCATCATTTATTATGTAAGGGTCCAAGGCCACTCGTGATCATGAGCACAGCTGTTATAACAGTTTTACACTCTGCAGAGGTTGTACACTTTCACTGTGAGTCGTGATTTACCCTTTCACCCGAGGTAGCTAATCTCTTGACTCACTTCCAAGGAAGGTCGGCAGGATTCACTATGAAGCCTTTCAAAGGTTCGTCTAACAAGTTAGGGCTATTAGATTTACTCGGCAAACAGATGTAGAGCCCCCCTTCCAAATGGCACAATGACGCGCAGCCTATACACATAAGGACAGAGGCCGCACTATACCCGATTCGTCAAGCCGTTCTTACGCCATGAAGGTTACCACTAACAAACTAGAAAAGGTCCTCATACTTGACTAAAGCCAGAGCCATATAGCCCTCACAGTTGTACTGTAAGTCACGGATGTTTGCTTACAGATGAGTCCTTATGGAGAGAAACTAGAGCACCATAAAAACAACCCAATATGCTCTAGCCCTCTTGAGACATGTTGCTTTAAAGCATCTTTTATACGTTTATTTCATATACCATTAGTCAAGTTACAGATCATGGTTATTTATCTTGAGCACTAGCATAAATACTATCCAATGCAATGTCCCACGGTGTCGAGGTATAAGATACAAAAGCTAGGATATCCTTAGGGATAACAAAGTAGACACATGCACATGAATTAAGTATATTAAGGGTGAATAAGAAACAAGGATGATCCCATGCTATACTTGTCTTAAATTGAGATCATTTCTCTGATCCAAATCTTTAATTAATAGCTTCTTGAATCTCCACGTAAATCTCACCGACTGGACTTGATCAATAAATCACCACACACATCGAGCAATCATACAAAGCAAACAATGAATAATAATTAGAACAGTACACCAAACAATTAAAGAAATTTGTAAACTAACCTACACGTTGCTACGAACACATAAACACGGAAAACACGCTAATCGGAGCTACGGTGAAAGAAATACATACACCGAAAGATTTTGTTGTATAAAACAGAAAATTATAGGTCTCATTTGTTTTAACTATATAAAATCATATATATAGGATAAAATACTTTTTATAGATATTCAAAAGTGACTTAGGCTAAATTACATTTAAATTTAGAAAAATAAAGGAGAAATCAATAATATTTTATTTATAAATCTAGTTGCACAGTTATTAATCAAGTTAGATCTAAACTATGAAATTCTAGAGATTTTGATAAAGAAAACATTAATACTAATACGTAGTTCATGTTGTTATAAATCCATTGCAATTTGAACGGACTAATTCGGAATTAAAACAAATAAGTTATGAATTTAATGAGATTTTCTTTAGTAAAATAATAGATTAAATCTAACATCGAATCTTAAAGGTAGAAAACCTAGCCAACAGTAGCACTAACAGTATAAAAAGTTTGTAAAACTCTTCTACACGTTACTACGATCACACAGACGTAAAGATCACAAAATTCGGATTTAAAACGCGAAAGTTATTAATTTTCTAAGATTTTCTATAGATAAATAATTACTTTAATATAAACTCGAAAATTAAATTTTCTAAACCTACTGTACATTACTACCAACATGTAGAGCTCGTAAATACGAATCTAACGCAACTTGAACGGGTCAAATCAGAGTTAAAACGTAGAAGATATGGCCTAAACAAGATAGTGGCAGTTTTGTAAATATCTGTCGGTAAAAGCTGGGATTGATAGTGCAACCCTGAAAGTCACATGGCTCTGACTTTAGCTCAGTAATAGGATCTTTCTAGCTTGTTAGAGGTTACCTTTATGGCGTAAGAGAGGCTTGCCACTTTGGATATAGAATTGTCCCTATTCTTATGTGTATAGCCGTGAAGGATTTGTGTCGTAGAAAGGGGGTTGCCCCTGTTCTTATGTGTATAGCCGCGAAGGATTTGTGTCATAGAAAGGGGTTTTCTACATCTGCCTGCCGAGGAAACCTCACGGTCCTAGCATGGTAGAGAGACCTATGGAAGGCTTCATAGTGTACCCTGTCTGCTCACCTTGGGAGTGTTAGGGGGTCAACGGGCCCCGGGCATTTGGGCAACATGACTCATGGGTAAAGATGCACAAACTCTACAGTGTTAAAACTGTAATAACAGTCATGCTCATGGTCACGAGCGGCCCAAAAAACTCACAGAATAAACGGATGCTTGTTATGTTGTTAACTCATGATGATAATGTTATAATGATGTTCAATGACTCTATTCGATTCTAGTATATGATGTGGGTTAATTTGGGAGCTGAAGCATAACTTGATACTAATCAATGATAAAATCTTTACTTACTAAAATGCTAACTGTAGTAAACCGTGTCTACCTTTTGAGCCTCATGAATCCTCATGTTATGCTTGTGGAGTACGAAATGTATTCATGCTTGTTCTTTTTCTATTTTGGATAAAAATATCGGATGGGTACCAGATGGCAGTTGGTATGAGGATTATCCGGAGGACTTCTAGGTTTGAGTCAACCAGTTGATCGTCCCTCTGTTGGAGCTACCACGTTTGAGCGATATCTTTAATTTCCGCTTGTGTTGTATAAGACTAAGTATTGTATTAAACGTGATGTAAGATACATTGTGATAATACTTCATGTGATTTGTTGACTTATGTGTGCGACTGTCCTTGGGGCGCACATAATGTTTATGCACTCTATCTTGTCCTTAAAATATAGTGTGACATAGACGCACCTAGCTAGAACTCGCCAGATCTAGGCTATGTGTTAGGAGCAAAGATGGGCCGGACGCACCTATAGATCCATGAGGATGGTGGCAATGACTGCGCAGGACAACGAGATTGTTGAGATGTTGGGCTTGATGGGTTTGGCCAGCTCAACAGCCTTGGGAGTTGCTTTTTTTTTCGATTGTCACCACCGGTTCATTATACAAACCGGCGGTGATAATATTATTCACTGCTGGTTCAAATCACAGGTGATAATCTTAATTATCACAGCTGAATATCGCAAACGAGGGGACAAAAACCAACGGTGATAGGGACTTCCGAGTTGCTGGTGATGAGTATTTTGTAGTAGCGCGCCATATAGTTCTTTTTTTTTATCTTTTTAGTGCTTTGAAATCAGATTGTTACAACTGATAAGTTGTGGATCGACCTAATGATGCACGCAAACATAGTACGTTTACAATAGTTATTGTCAGCGTTGGGCATAAAAAAACTGCCATTCACGCACGCACACTCTTCTACACCGAGCTACACTTCGTTCCTGCCATGTCCTTATCCATCATGCATGTATGCTATATCTGATGGAAAGAAAAGCTAGCGACGCAAGCATGCGTGTGCGCGTTCTCGTCTGCTCGATCCATCCTATAGCCAGAGCGCGCCGGCGCTCTTGAGCATGGGCTCGAGCTCGCCGGCGAGGTGTAGCTCCATGACCCTGTTCGTCCCGCCGACGAGGTGGCCGCCAACGAACACCGCCGGCACAGCGGGGCTTCCGCGCACGGCGACGGCGCCAAGCCTGCTGGCGAGCTCCCGCTCCATCTCCTAGCGCCGGGGGTCCCTGTCGAGATCGTGCACCGCCGCATTCACGCCCAGCCTGCTCAGGAGCGACGTGAACACCACCACCGCGCCCATGCTGCAGTTGCTCGCCGTGAACACCACCACCGCGCGCTCCGATGCCAGCTTCACCACGCGGTCCATTGGCAGTGGCGGCTTCCGGTTGCTGATTGCTGTGACGCCTGGAAGGTTCTGGGTTTCGTTAGCATTGGAAATAGGCTGCTGGGAAATATTTGCTCGTACCTAAATGCTGTGGATTATTAAGATTCTTCACGTGCCGACTAGCTAGCTACTTGCTGTGGATTAAGGTTCTTGAAATTAAACCTTCTTTTTATACTAGTACTTAGCAAGTGTTATCACCTAGACAGCATGTCAACATGCAAGCATGTGTGACTTAGACTTGTTGACTTGTATTACTGATGACACACAAGTGGTTCTTCAAGCGAGAGCAGGTTAAAGCTCAATAGTATTGGAACAACTTGTTTTACGTATAACTAAAAAGTTGATTTCTTTATGCTCTAAAATGGGGTGGTGAGCAGTCTCTACAGATATTATTTGGAGGCTTGAGGCGGTGGACTTGAGCTATCTCTCTAAAAATTGGTTCCATTCAACTCGGGATGAGTCTATTTGCACGTAGCCTCTTTACGCATGCTTGGCCCTTTGAATGACCTCAAATGAAAAACTTATCAACTAGAAAGTTTTAGAACTCGTTGAGATGTAAAATTATAATATAAAGTTTATATATATCTAACTATAATAATGTCAGGTCACCATCTAACCTCCCTCTGCTACATCCTTATCGGCCAAGGCTGTCACACCCTACCACAAGGCTCACCCTCTCTGTCATGCCCTCGAAGTCTGGCAAAGCCGCATCAGCACGAGGTGCGTACCAAGACCCGATTGGACCGGAATAAGACCCAGACATAGGTTATGGGCGTAAAAATGCATTTCTTGAGAGTACAAATACCAGAATGATACAACCACACAAGTTTAAGTACCACTCGTGGACTTTTTGTCTCCTTGTTTTTCTAGATGTGGTCTCTACAAATAGCGCTATTTTTAGATCATCATGGGGGGCATAACTGAAACTACTACAAAAAAGATTTATTGTGACCTTTTGAAAACAACCTCCGAAACAGGTAGGAATTTCAACCGTCTCAGTTAATTTTGGTCATTTTTTATTAACCGAGGCAGTTACAAAAACTGCCTCACAAAATTGATTAACCGAGGCGGGCACCCTTAAAATGTCTGCCACGGTTAATACATATTAACCGAGGCAGTCATCCTAACGTAACTGCCTCGGTAAATCATTAACCGAGGCGGGCATTTTAACTTCAGCCGCCTCGGTAAATCAAGCCCACCCCACCAACCCACATATGTTATGGGCGTAAAAATGCATCTCTAGAGAGTACAAATACCGGAATGATACAACCACACAAGTTTAAGTACCACTCGTGGACTTTTTTGCCTCCTTGTTTTTCTAGATGTGGTCTCTACAAATAGCGCTATTTTGAGATCATCATGGGGGACATAACTGACACTACTACAAAAAAGATTTTACGCGACCTTTTGAAAACACCCTCCGAGGCGGGTAGGAATTTCAACCGCCTTGGTTAATGCGGTCATTTTTTATTAACCAAGGCAGTTACAAAAACCGCCTCACAAAATTGATTAACTGAGGCGGGCACCTTTAAAATGCCCGCTGCGGTTAATACATATTAACCGAGTCGGTCATCCTAACGTAACCGCCTCGGTAAATCATTAACCGAGGCGGACATTTTAACTCCAACTGCCTCGGTAAATCAAGCCTAGCCCACCAGCCCACACTAGCCCACTTCCATCTGCGATATATAAACAAATCTCAGGAAACCCTAACTCCCTCACTCTCTCCCACCAATTCCAGAGCCAGCAACACCCTCTCCCTCCCAAGAGTCGGGGCCCAATGCCTCTCTCTTCCCCACCCGACGCCACATCTCTCTCCCCCAACCCGATGCCGCATCTCTCTCCCCTAACGGTGGTGCCCCATCCCTCCCCTTCCCTCCTGTCCTGGTGCCCCATCGCTCCCCTTCCCTCGCCTCCTAGCCTTGCAACGTCGCCCACAATGAGGATCCACAGTGGGGAAGCGGCGCCTGGCGAGATCCTGCGCAAGGAGGTGGCCACCGACAAGATTTGGTGTGAGGAGGTGGCGCCCGACGAGATCCCACGCGAGGAGGCGGTGGCCGGCGAGATCCCGCACGGCATGGCCCCACACTCGGCGTAGGGCGGGCGGCGGATCCACAGCAGGGATCCATAGCAGCGGTTCCCACGGCGGGCGTCCACGGCATCCAGATCCATTGGTGGCGCCCACAGCGAGGTCGGCGGCATCCACATCATTACCGAGGCGGCGTCGGCGTCGGCGCCGGCGCGGGGCGACAGCAGCGGTGGTTTGGGCTTGGCGGGCCCGTCGATGGGCTTAGCGGCCTCGTCGACGGGGTTTTTTTTATTTTTTCTGATTTATTTACTGTGGTGGGCAAGCAAACGCCTCCGTTAATGCATGATTAACCGTGACCTTCGGTCGGAGACGTTTGGCTTGCCCGCCTCGGAAAATCGTTTTTGCCTGCCTCGGAAAAGATTTATGTAGTAGTGTTGCTAGGTGTATTAAATCACCAGGCTCGTAGTTTAGTTGATTAGGTTCCTTGTGGCTTTCCCACATGGCTTGAGGTTCTCGACTTAGTAATTTGCTCACATTTTTAGGATTTAAGAGCACTTTTCTTTTAGTATGTAGTGGATGACGTGCCCGTCGATAGTGAGACACGAGTGATGACTTCGTCAAACTCGAGATCTATCAGCTTAGTGTTTCAAAGATGCTTACAGGAATATGATGTGGTTCATCGGAGTATGGATTCTAACATGTTTGCAAGTGTTTGTATTCATAGGCGTGAAGTAGGAGTGAGTGTTTCTATGTATCTGTGAGTGTCTATCTTAGTGCGATGTGTTTCAGAAAAGAAAGCCACCTAGTTCTAAAAATACTATTAGATAGTGAATTGAGCTTAACTGTTTGGGCTCTTTGTGGTAGAACCTTCCCACATACGTTCAAGTTTCTGCCTAGGATTCAAGTACTTTTCTTGACATGGGTGCTGGCATTGTCTAGATTTATTTTCCAGGGTTTAGTGGCGTTGGATGTGTATTCCAAGATTTATTCCTTGGATCACCAATTTTGAAATCTGCTGAATCAGCCTTTCGAAAGTCATATGAGGCATTGTTTAGATCCGAAATTTTTTTGGGAAAAATTCATGTAGCACTTTCGTTGTTATTTGGCAAAATTTATCCAACCATGGACTAACTAGTCTCAAAAGATTTGTTTCGACATTTACAGATAAACTGTGCAATTAGTTATTTTTTTATCTATATTTAATGCTCCATACATGCGTCCAAAGATTCGATGTGATGAATACTGTGCAAAATTTTTGGAAACTTTTTGGGAACTAAGCGGGGCTGAGATATGCATACGTACTGCTGTGATTCGCAGAAAATAAATAATAGACTATTGGGTCGGTTACTCCTGTAGTTTCGTGGCACACATGCACGCATAACATAGAGCATCGAATTGCCCGTTTGCTGCTGACCTGATGCGCATGTTGCTTGTGCTTTCTTTGCTCCTTAGAGCAGGTACAATAAGGGTCGAATCGCCCGACACGTCAGCTTTATGTCTGAGTTGGATGTGAGAGAATCCTCGGCTTGGCAATGAACCTGGCGACTAGCTGAACATGGTTTCCAAAAACTCCAAATTTATTTGCTGGACCAGCCAAATGAAAGAGGAGGAAAAGGCTATGGGAAAATGGTGAATGACAGGTGGTCCAACATAATAAAATAATATGTATTGAAATATGTGAAGAGACAAATCATTGTACGAGTTAGTCTCTAAACTGACGTGGAGGCTCTTGCAGCCAAGTGCTTGTCTCAACTATTAATCTTGCTCTTGTCGGAATCGGTCCGCTGCTCGGTCGGCCATCCGGATATCGCCGTGTCCCAAGATGCGACGGTGATTTTTATATTTTAATATAAAAAAATAAAAAGCTGCGACGCCAAGATCAGACTACGGCGAGGCGCTCTGGTATATCGCAATCTCGGGTTTCTTGGATTAGCTGGGGTCGATGCGTATCTTGGATAGAGAGATATCGTTGATGTATGGGTGCTGCATGGCATCTGCGCGCGTCAATGTCTCGTCATTCGTCAACCCTCCAAATACACGTGTTCGGTGAATCCCCATGGAGAGGATTGGAAGGGATTTAAGTAAGGAGGCCAAAGGGAGACTTTAACTTGTAGGAAGTAAAATTTTCTCAACCCCTTAAGATTGAGGATTAACCGAATAAACCCTAAGGAGTGGGTCAACGAGCTAATAGTCTCAGTGATGGCTAAAAGAATGTTTTTGCTCGTGCCATGCAGCAACCATACTGCATATCACTGTTAGGCAAATGATTTTTAATATTGCCATAGACTGTGAAGATGTAAGGGATGTTTGGATGCCGGCTATCAAAAGCCACACCGCATGTGCGGCACAGTGTGGCTTGCCACAAATGGTGGCACAGGAATTGCTCACCACTGTGGCGAGCCGCAAGATCATAGTCTGCATGTTCTATAGCCGCCTATGTTGGATTCTCAACCAAAGAACCCCGAGAAAATTTGTGGCGCACTGCACCTGTGGCTTGGCAAGCCGAGACAGCCAACCAAACACCCCCCGTAGACTTTGTATAGATGGGTTGTAATTGCCACTTTTATTTTTGCAAAGAAGAGAGAGCATTATTAATTACTCAGAGTTTAGCATACAATCTCGAGTTACAATTTGCTCAGCACAGGTCGGCACTCTAAAACGCCAAATCGCTGAAGTGTAATTGCCACTGGAAATGCATTTCAAGTCAAACGTCCCTGGAGCAGTTGTCTTAAAGACAATCGCCTCTGGAAATGCTTTTTTTTCGCGAACGGGGCAACATATGGCCCGTATTTCATTAAGAGGATAAGGAGTTTCCATACAAGAACAACAATGCAGGCTCAGCTAATGGCGAGGGGCCATACAACGAAGCATGCAGCAACCTAACTACTGGATCCATCGATTAACGCTATTACAAATTAATCATATGTTGCGACCATTGGGGGGTGAACACGGAGATGCAGGAGAAACCTGCCTCGACCCAATCCTCTGCCTCTAGTAGTACGGCGTGAGCCACCGCATCAACATTGGAGCTCTGGGAGTCGAATGTGCGCCTATTCCTCTCCTTCCAGATACACCATCAAAGCAACAACAAGAGGCAGTCTAGGACTGGCCTAGACTGGCGATCAAGCCTGCGCCTCTGCTGCATCCACCATGAGTCCAGACGTTCTTCACTGCTCGGCACAAGGGCAGCAAGGCCAACAGGCGCCAGCAGTTTGAACCAAAGCTCCCTCGTGAAGACACATCCCAGGAAGAGATGGTCGCCGGACTCTGGAGCCTGGCCGCACAGGGCGCAGTCGTCATTCTCTTGCAAGCCATGTCTCTTACAGCGCTCCGCCGTCCATAGCCTGCGATGAAGAGCCAACCAAAAAAAGAATTTAACCGTTGGCGGGACCTTGGCTCGCCACAGCTCTTTTGCCCCAAGCAGCGACGTGGATCCGTTGAAGAAGGCACGGTAGGTAGATGAAGCGGAGTACTTCCCGTCCGGAGACCATCTCCAACAAAGCGATCGGCCTGAAGCGGGTTGAGTACCACGTTCTGCATCAGGTGCCAGACACGAAGGAACTGACAAAGGACCTGCAGAGGGGGCCTCGCCCAGCGGTTCAGCATAAGGCCATCCTTCACTGATCTCCGCTTACCGGAGCGACTGACTGCCGCGAAGAGATCTAGGGCGAATCTGCAGAGGGGGCCGACAGTTGCCCAACTGTCAGTCCAAAGCAATGTGTTTGTTCCATCACCAAGCATCGCCGTCATGCTGACAGCGGCCATCGCGGCGACAGTCCTATCTTGACGGCCAGGAAGGCCAGCCCAACATCGCCCCAGATCGGCTCTTCTGAGCCATTCCCAGCGTAGTCGAAGAGCAAAGCCCATGAATCGCAGGTCAAGAATGCCGAGACCCCCCAAGTGAGTTGGCCTGCAAACAATTGGCCAGGCCACCTTGCATCGTCCACCACTGGTTGATTCGGACCCAGCCCAGAGAAAGCCCCTGCGTCTCTTATCTATCTGTTTGATTGCCCAGGCCGAGAGACAACAGGCAATACTGATGTGCACAGGGATAGCAGACAGCGTTACTTTCGTTAGCAGAGTTCTTCCAGCATGATTGAGTAGCCCTGACTTCCATGTTGGAATCCTAGCCGCCACCTTATCAACAAGTGCTTGCTCCTCACAGCGCCGTAACCTCCTGAGCGACAGAGGAATTCCAAGATATTTGCAAGGAAAAGGCACCGGGACGCATGGGAACACCTCCTGAACTTCTGCAATCTGTTCATCAGCACAGCGAATTGGCGACACGACACACTTGTCAATGTTGGTGACTAGCCCAGAGGCTCCGGCGAACAGATGCAGCATCTGCTGTACGCACTGAAGATCATCACGTGTTGGGGCGACCAGCAGCACCACGTCGTCAGCATGAAGCGACGTGCGGTTGGAGATCGCCCGGCCAGGTAACGGCGATAGTGCCCCACGACGGTCAGCTTCCCTGATCAGGGAGTTGAGGCACTCCATGACGATGACAAAGAGCATTGGCGAAATAGGATCGCCCTGCCTGAGTCCTCTAGCGTGTGTGATCCTGTTCCCAGGTCTGCCATTTAGTATAACCCTGGTGCTGGATGTTGAAAGTAGCACAGAGATCCAATTGGTCCATCTCCTGGGGAACCCAATATGCTGCAAGACCTCTAGAAGGAATGGCCAGGATACTGAATCGAAGGCCTTCGCAATGTCCACCTTTAACAGCACAGTCGCAAATTTCCTGGCATGAAGCCACCGGCATGCTAACTGAACAGCCCTGAAATTGTCATGTATTGAGCGCCCCTTAATGAAGGCACTTTGGTTAGGCGATACAATCTCGTGAAGTCTCGGTGCAAGACGTCTGGCAAGGCACTTGGTGAATAGTTTACTGAAACTATGAATCAAGCTTATTGGTCTGTAGTCCCCCATCGACGCAGGCTGCTCTTTTTTCCGAAGAAGGATCATCAAAGCATCGTTCAGGTGGTGGAAACTCCGGGCATCAAGAGACCACAATGCATTGAAAGCATTTACAATGTCCTGCTTAATTATTCCCCAAGCCGTCTTGTAGAAGATTCCACTGAATCCGTCTGGGCCTGGCGCCCGATCAGATGGCAACTCCTTCACTGCTGCCCAAATTTCTTCCTCCGAAAAGCAAGCGTCGATGCCATTCAGGTCAATCGTCGGCAGCAGGTTATCCAGATGAAGCGTGTGCTGACGGTGAAAAGGGGTCCCGAGTATCCCTTTATAGTGATTGTAAATCACTTCCTCTTTGTCCATCTCTGCCGACACCCATGTCCCTTCATGATGTATTGCGGGGATGTAGCTTTTCCTATTTCTATGGCATGCCTGAAGGTGAAAAAATTTCGTGTTTGCGTCTCCCTCTTCCAGGTACCTAATGCGCGAACGATGTCGAGCAATAGTACAGGCCAAGGACGCAAGACCAAGGCTGCGACATTTGAGGTCTCGACGCCAGGCCAGCTCATCGTTAGTCAGCATTCTGGACTCTTGCGCCTTGTCCAACTGAGCAATGATCTCTCTGGTCATGTATAACTGAAGACGCACACTGCCCACCTTGCGCATGCTCCAGCTCTGGAGCGCTCTGGTAGTACGCCTAAACTTGATGTCAAGCAGGCGGCAAGCATCCACACTTGGGACCTGGCATTCCCATGCCTGAGCAACGACCTCCTGGTAGCCGTCGAGGCGTACCCAAAAAGGCTCCAAACGGAATCTGGGCTTCGCCCAAGGTTCGGTGCATAGCTGGAGAAGAAGTGGTGCATGGTCAGAGCTGTCAGACGAAAGTGTCCGGAGGTTGTGTGTCGTGAACATCTCTAGCCACGGAACGGTGGCAAAAGACCGGTCAATACGCTCCAAGGTTGGGCTCCGGCGTTCGTTGCTCCAAGTGTATAATCTCCCATGCAGGTATAGCTCATCGACCGCCATGTCGTCAATTGCCCTCCGGAAGCGACGCATAGCTCTGAGGTTTAGGCGATCATTATTTTTGTCCGCAGCCTGATATATTAGGTTGAAGTCCCCACACAGCAGTAGAGCTCCCAGACCCTGGGCATGGACCTCCCGCAGCTCATCAAGAAAGTCCCCTTTGAGGCGGTCGTCGACGGGGCCGTAGACTACAGCCAACGTCCAGGGCGCTGACGCAGAGTTTGTCGCTTTCAAGTTCACAGAAACTGAGAAACGACGACAGACCTGGCCGGAGCCTAACCAGGCGTCACGGCACCACGCGACGATGATGCCTCCTGCGGCACCCTCAGAGGGCAAGCACACATAATCAAACGCCACTCCCATTAGTTCAGAGAGCATACAAGGCTGTAGTGCAGTGAGCTTTGTCTCAACGAGACAAACGACAGACACGCGCTCTTGCGCAATGAACTCACGCACTCCGCTCCATCGCGACGAGCCCGCGAATTCAGTCCGCGGACGTTCCAGACGAACAGGTTGTGTCCTATCATGATGCTATTGGTGCGACGACGCGGCAGGCAACTCAGGCGGCGCGAACGCGGCGCGCAGCCCGCTTCTGCCTACCATGAAGAAGGACCTCCATTGCTTCTGTGGTGGTAGTAGACAGTGGCAGCTTGAAGGCTTCCTGGAACTCATCAAAAACTCATCCGGCAGCTCAGTGTCGACCTGGATCCCCGCCTTCTGGCCTGAGCCTCGGGTTTGGGCAGTCTGTTCTTGCTTTTGACTGCGAGCCTTGCACTGCGTTTGGGCACAAGTTCTGCATCCGTCCGCTCACGGGCCCGCTCCCGCCTGGTCACACGCGCCCGCGGCGCGGTGACGAGGATCGGCTGCTGCAGCAGCTTTCTGAAGGTGGCGATGAAGTCGTCGACGGTGGGCGGCTGTGCAGTCGCCGCCCCGTCAAGCACCGCTACGTGGCCGTGAAGAGCGGTGGGCTCCGGCGAGAGTGGCACCATGGGCTCGTCAGGCGGCGAAGGATCTGTCTCCGAGGCGGCGCTAGTGGGCTCAAGAGAGAGTCCTCCACCGGCCGCATGAACTGGGGAGTTTGGGCCCGAATCGGCCTCCGGCCCGGACAGACAGAAGTCGACCGCCTCACCCAGGTCGCACCCAACGACCCGATCCGGCCGATCCTGGATTGCCGCTCCGAATATCATTTCAGGCTCAATAGACGGCCCATACTTTACCCGTGCTACCGCCAGTAGATCCAGCTCATCGTCAAGGGCAGCCCGGATTAGACCACGGCTACGGCACCGGCTTCCCTGGCCACCCCGAGGCCAGCAGTCAATGGAGTGGGTGGTCGCATGCGCCTCGCAGGCGCTGACAACTTTCTGCGGCGTACACAGGTCTGCCTCCGAGAGCATCGGGTCCGACGCCAAGACCTTGACAGGAGAGGGTGAGCAGCGGCGCGACGAGCCAAAGTCAAACCAGTCCACCGCTGATTCGACGACACGCATCGCGGCCGCAGCGTGAACCGCGCTGACGCTCATGCAGGGCATGGCGTCTTTCGGCGAAGGGACAGGGCACGTCCAATCACCAACGACAATGGCGCACGTCGATTCTCTCGGCCGACAGGCCGGCCCCGAGCCCGGCCCAAGCCGCGGCTCAACCGGCCCGCCGAACCTGGTCGTGCACGGCCGACGTCCGCCGCCGAAGCCGGGGTGGTAACCATTGAAGTTACTAACCCCGCTATCACTGTCCTCATCGTCGTGGCCCATGTCATCATCCGACGATGGCGAAGGCGTATGCCAATCCTGGAACTCAATCAATCTTAGCCGCACCAGGTAGCGAAGGGCAGGCACTTCGTCGTGGATAACTTCATGTGGACGGAGGTATAGCGGCGGCCCGGCATCGTGTTCCTCCTCCGGCTCTGGCACCGCCATGATGATCTCGTCCGGCACCAAATCAGGATGAGCACACCAGCATGCAACGAACAGCTCGCGTTCATCGTCCGGGTCTGCCACGGCGTCGGGGTTGGCGATCACCACCTTCGCCCCCGCCGAACCAAGGATGCACTGTGCTACCTCAATCGAGCGGGCATGGGACGGAAGGCCCTTCAAACCGACCAGGACGCGGTACCGAAAGGCGCCGGCAGAACCCATGATCAAACGAGTCCAACGTCGCCATCGCAGAGCGAATGCCGCCCCCTCCGGCCTCTGGTTGTCGAGGACGCGGTGCAAATCTTCCTGGGAGGTGAAGCAGATGATGAAGTCATCCGGCGTTGTACGCCTCACCGTGACACGATCCTCCGTGATGCCGTAGTGCTCATGTAGATGATGAAGCATCGCAGCTGGGGTCACCGCCAGCCTGGTACCCAGTACAAGGGCAACCAGAGCCATCGACAGAGCATCTTCCACCGCCTGCAGTGCAGCTGGAGCAGCGGTGTCCTGGCTCTCGTCCGCGGCGAAGCAGGCGGCTCAGCAGCTCGCCGCAGCAGCGACCGAGGGTATCCATGCTGGGAAGGGCCCGCTCCCTCCACTGTGGCGGTCCCTACACCGAGATCCTCGCCACGGGGTGCAGCGGCATGCCCCTCCACCGTGACTTCCTCCTCACCGTGACCAGCGTAGCCCCACTGGTCCGACTCCACGACAGGGGGCTCCGAGCGAGCCGAGACGGTGCCCACCAACGAGTCATGACGGGAGCGGCGCTGGCGGGGGGCCCCATGGCGTCCGGGGGCACGGACGAGCAGGGGGCACGAGCGCTTCTGGTGACCCTCACCCAAGCAGTGAAAGCATCGCGGTGGCGAGGTGCAGTCAGCCTTCACGTGGCTCTCCGACAAGCAGTTGAAACATTTGCCCACCAGGTAGGTGGGTACAGGGCGACGTGGTGCCGTGGTTCGCCGCCAGCGCCGACGGCTCACCACTGCCCGGAAGCCATCGCTGTCAGGTTCGACTGACATCCTCGGTGGATGTGCGGCCACTGGAGAAGAGCGAGCCACCGGCGTAGGAGGTGGGGTGCGAGCGGCGAAACGTCCGATGCGAGCCCTGCGACGACGACGCCTGCCGTGCCGCCTAGGTGGCGCTGCCGCCCTGCCGCGGGCGGACGACGGCGGCTCATCCGAGTCTCCAAATGAAGCCTCGGAGTCGGTGAAGTGGAGCCGCTCCCCGTATCCATCCCCCGGCGATGCGCCGAAGGGAGCAGCGTCTGGGTCGAGGGAGCTTGCGCGCAGCACCAGAGAGGCATGCGCAGCCGCAGCAAGCGGCGGCAAGCCGGGGAAGGCGGAACTTCCGGTGCTCCGGGCTGCCTCCGCCTCCTCGACCTCGTCAGCCCAGGACCGACGGGAGCAGGACCCAGGGTCCATGGACAGGTGGCCGGCGTCGGTCAGAAGGACCGACGGCGGGAGCTTGGCTGGACGGCAACGTACTAGCTCGTCGGAGGCGTGGCAGCAGGTGTGGCGGCCGGCGCTGGCGAGGGTGCAGTCGGCTAAAGCTATTCCTAGTATCTTGAGGTGGACATCATCATAGGGGTCGGCACTTACATGTTTTCGTTTGCACCCTGCATATACGGAAATGCTTTTGCAAAGGCTGTTAGCTCAATAAAACCTTATAGGTAAATTCACTCAGGAGCTTCCCAGAAATGTAAATCCAATTTTAATATAATTTACCTATTGTATTAACAACTAATATTAATTTAAGAGCCTATAGGGATTGGTTAAATCTAAATCCAAATGAAAGAAGAAAATATATCAGAGGTTAAGTGGCTCCCTCCATTTTCGAGTAATTGTCATGGTTAATATCTCTGGAACAAGAATGATCGACTAATTGTCAGTCGGAGTTGCTGGGCGGGTGGTGAGGAACGCCGGTCGATTGGAGTGCCGCGTAGATGGCACTGGTGTCGAAGGCATTGTTGGAGGGGTGGACATTGGCCGCCATCGCCTGCTGCGACTGGAACGAGGGACGGGGGGCCAGAACTCCGATGCCAGGTGCACGGAAAGGCATGGGCTAGGCCTGCACCATGCCTTGCCATGGGTTGTAGCCCGCAGCCCATGGCGCGTTCTGGTTGTTGGGGGCGTTGGCGTTGGACTGTGAGGGACCGCCGCCGTTGCCCCGTCCGCGGCGCCGATCAGATCGGTTGTTGGAGCGGTTGTTGCCACCGCCATTGCCGTGGCCAGCGCGGTTGTTGTTGGAGCGCGGGGCAGTAGGAGCGGAGGAACCGTCCTTGGTGCCGGAGGTAGCCGAACTTGAGGACCCGCCGGAGTGGTCACCATGGGAAGCAGTGAGGGCCTGTCCAGCCTCGGCATTGGAGTCGTGCTCGAAGCTGAGCTCCTTGAGGATGAGGAAGGAGCAAGCGCTCTAGAACTTCACCGGCTTGACGTAGCGGTACCGGGGGTTGAGGCTGCGAAGGAGGTTGAGCACCTGGCTTGGCTCGGAGACGGGGTGGCCGATGTCGTGCAGCTGATCGGCGATGTGCTTCAACTTGGTGCAGTAGTCGTTCATCGACATGTCACCCTGCTGCAGTGAGCACAGCTCAGTTTCGAGGAAGACAGCATGCTGCAGCTCAGTTGTTCTGGAAGAGCCCCTCGATGGCGTGCCAGAGGGAGAACGCGTCGAGGTTGTCATGGCGCACGACATCAAAGACGCCTTTGGAGACGGTCGTGAGGATCTAGTTGACGACATAGGAGTCGATCCGGTGCCATTCGCGATCACGGTCGTTGGTCAGAGTGGTGGAGCGGATGTGGTCCTCCAGCCCGAACTTGCCGAGGGTGGACTCGAAGAAGTGACGCCACTAGCCGAAGTTGCCCTCATCCATGTCCAAGATGACGGGAACATGGTGATGGATGGAGATTCCCTGAATCTGTGAGGAGGTGGCTGGGGTGACGGAGAAGCCGTCGTCGGAGGAGGAATCAGAGTGGTGAGAAGAGGGAGCCATTGGAGTGGAAGGTGTGGTGCTGGAGAAAATTTAGGATCGTAGAGCGGCTGATACCATGTGGAACAAGAATGATCAACCGGACATTGATCGTATGGCGTATACATATATAGGTTACAACAGAGGCCACCGTTCATGCCTGTACACGCGAGTGAGCTAGCGTGCTAAGCGGGAGCGTGAGCTGTGGCGAGCGAGTCGTGTGCACGGCGAGTGCGCTGTTAGTGGCATGGAGTCGCGGGTGATCGCGCTCCAGGCGCGTGGACGTTGGAGATCCGAGAGACCCGGTCTCGCTCTAACCACCGCTGGAGAGCTGTTTCCGCTGACAATATCACTGTTGTTGCTACCACCGCTCACTCACAATGACCTTGGGTATCTTGATTGACAAATGAAAATGTATCACTAGATTTATTTGCTCTCGCATGGTGCATGCATGCACACACATAATGCATTTGTAAATATTTATAAACATGATTTCCATAAGAAACACACAGCTTCTTTACTTTTTTTTTTTCAAAAGCGTGCATTGCACGTACTTCATTAAGGGAAGTTTAGAAAAAAAGTTACACATCCCGTTGAGGCCTCACGGCGAGTTGCCATAGGCACCAACAGGCAGCACACTGACAGGAGGCACCGGCTGAGACGGTGGAGCTTAGAGTTTTGTGCTCAGAGGCTAAACAATTTTGCGACTAGGGAGATGCGACCGAACTAAGCTACGGTCGCGAGGAGCGGCGTCAGGCTGCGGAAGCCAGCTGCAATCCAGGAGTCGCCCTCATCCAGGATGAGAGCGAGTAGGTCCGTCGGCGTCCTGCTGTTGCCGTCAAATGTCCTCCTGTTGCGCTCCTTCCAAATTTCCCACAAAACGAGCAACACAAATGAGTCGAAGCCGCGCCCAAAGGCGTTCGGGACAAGGGTCCGCACCTGTAGCCACCAGTCCGCCAGGAAGGAGTCGTCGCTCGGCCCAAGGTGCTGAAAGCCGACGCGAGAAAGCAAACGGTGCCAAACCTCGCGTGTGTAGACGCACGAGGCCAGAAGGTGGTCGATGGACTCGTCGTCCAGGGTGCACAGAGCACAGTCGGCACTTGGCTGAAGCCCGTGGCGCTTACGGTGCTCCGCTGTCCAAGGGCGGCCATGCAAAGCTAGCCAGAGGATCAGCTTCACCTTTGGTGGTGCGGATGCCCTCTAGACCTCCCTGGCGCCTGCAAGCATTGTCCTTCCAGAGAAGAAGGCCCGGTAGGCGGAGGAACTGGTGTACTCGCCGTCGGCCGTCCACCTCCAGATGAGGCGGTCCGGGGTGTTCGGCTGGAGCTGTACGTCTTGAACTTTGTCCCAGAGCTGTAGATACTCGACTATGACTGCGGCGGTTGGAGCACCAGCGATGTCCCTAGCCCATTGTCTGTTGGCCAGAGCCTCACGCACCGATCGCCCACGCCAGCAACCTCCCACGGCGTGGGACAGGTTCGGCGCGAAGTTGCAGATGGCTCCGTCAGGAAGCCACGCATCAGTCCAGAAACGAGCGTTCGTGCCATCGCCCACCTATACAGTAACTGAAGCCGGGAACATGTGGTCGACAGCATGCTCCGGCTTGGAAGGCAGGAGCGCCCAAGGCACGTCAAGCTGAGTTCGTCGTTGCCATTCCCAGCGCAGGCGGAGTGCGAAACCGAGGATCCTGAGATCAGGCAGCCCCAGGCCGCCGAGGTCCTTGGGCGAGCACACGACAGGCCAAGCAACCATGCATTTCCCGCCCGCGACAGCTTCCGTGCCCGCCCAGAGGAACGCACGCCTTCTCTTATCAATTTCTCCGATGGCCCACGGAGAGAGAGCGCAGCAAATGGAAACATGGACTGGAATCGCCGATAGTGTTGTTTGCACCAAGGTCTTCCTCTCCGCCTTAGTCAGAAGGCCACCCTTCCAAGTGGGGATCCGTGCAGCAACAGCGTCAACAACGGCTTGCTCGTTGGCGCGGCTGAGTCGCGAAAGCGATAGGGGCACTCCCAGGTATTTTGTAGGAAAGTCCTGGAGGCGGCAGGGAAAGGCTTGCTGTACAGATGCGATGTCGTAGTCGGAGCAGCGGATCGGCGTGATGACGCACTTGTCCAGGTTGGTGGCGAGCCCGGACGAGCCAGCGAAGAGCTCCAAGATTTGCCGGATGCAGCCGAAGTCCGTGGCAGATGGTGCGAGGAAGATGACCAGATCGTCAGCATAGATGGACGCACGGTGCTTGATTACGTTTCCTGGAAGGGGGGTGAGCAGCGCCCTGCGGTCAGCCTCAGCGATCAACGCGTTGAGGACCTCCATGACGATGACGAACAGGAAGGGCGACAGAGGGTCTCCCTGCCGGAGGCCGCGAGTATGACATATGCGGCGTCCAGGCCGTCCATTGATAAGCACCTTGGTGCTCGCCGTGGCCAACATGGCTGAGATCCAGTCACGCCAGCGCCGCGGGAAGCCCATGTGCTCCAGCACCTCAAGCAGAAAGGGCCACGCCACCGTGTCGAAGGCCTTTGCGAGGTCGACTTTGAGAAGTACTGTGGGGCTGCGACGAGCGTACAACCAACGGCAGATGAGATGTACGGTGCGGAAGTTCTCGTGAATTCTTCGGCCACGGATGAAGGCGGACTGGTTGATCTTGATGATCTCCGGCATTCTAGGGGCGAGACGGAGTGCAAGGCCCTTGGCGAACAACTTGCCAACAGAATGGATCAGGCTGATCGGCCTGTAGTCCTTGAGCCCCGCCGACGCCTGGGTTTTGTGGATGAGCACCATCCTCGCTTCGTTGAGGTGGTGGAAGCTCCTGAAGTCAACATCCCAGAGTGCATGGAAAACCCGTAAGACGTCGGGTCTGACAACCTCCCAGGCCGCCTTGTAGAAGGCGCCGCTGAAGCCATCCGGTCCCGGAGCTCTGTCCACCGGGGTCTCACGTACAATCATGGCCACCTCCTCAGCAGTGAACGGAGTGACTTGGTCTGTAAGGTCCAGTTGTGGCAGGTCCAGTTGTGCCAGGTCGATACGGTGCGACCTAGGGAAGGCCGTGCCGAGCAGGTCGTTGTAGAAGGAGTACACGATACCCGCCTTCGCCTCCTCTTCGCTAAAAGTCTGGCCGTTGTGGGTAATGGCGAACAGATAGTTTTTTCGCCTTCGGTGGTAGGCCTGGAGGTGGAAATACTTGGTGCAAACTTCACCCTCCTGCAAGTGCCTAGTTCGAGCGCGTTGTCTAGCTATTGTTCTGGACAGAGATGCAAGGCCAAGGACGTTGGCCTTGAGTTCGCGGTGCAGCTCCATCTCGCCCTGCGACAGTTGTCGAGTCTCTTGCGCGACGTCAAATTCGTAGATGATCGCCCGCGCCGCAGCTAGCTGAAGTCGGATGTTGCCAACACAGGTGGCACGCCAGCTCCTCAGCGCCTTGGCCAGGGCGCGCAGCTTTTGGTCCAGGGCACGACAGGCATCGACGTCAAGGTTTTGGTGGCCCCATGTGGTACTGACGACGTCCAGTAAGCCATCAATCTTCGTCCAGTACTGGTCGAACCGGAATCTCGGTCGTGCCCACGGCTCGGTATCAAGCACGAGCAGCAAGGGCGCATGATCGGAGCAATCTGAGGAAAGGCAACGGAGCTGGTGGGACGGGTACTGCTCAATCCACTCTACAGTGGCGAAGGCACGGTCCAAGCGCTCGAGCGTCGGCTGGTCTCTACCATTCGACCAAGTGAAGAGGCGGCCGGAGAGGTGAATCTCATCCAGAAGGAGGTCGTCGAGGACGCTGCGGAAGCGACTCATGAGGCTGCGGTGCAACCTGCCGTTGTTCTTGTCACTGGCCAAGTAAATCAGGTTGAAGTTCCCAATGAGTAACCAAGGGCCGGGGCAGCTGGCGCGTACGTCGCGCAGCTCCTGTAGAAAAGCCGCCTTGTCCGCCCTGGTGGCAGGACCGTATACGTTGGTGAGCCACCATGGCTCACCCGGCCTGGCCGTTCAGCGGCGTCAGCTTCACGGTGATAGAGAAACGACGGGCGCAAGACGAAGAAACACTCCAGAGGTCGCAGCGCCAAGAGGACACAGCACCTCCAGCTACGCCAATGGCAGGAAGACACGCATAGTCGAAGCCGGATCCTGCTATGTCAGTGTTCATGGTTACAGAGAAGTCGGCGACCTTGGATTCTTGCAGACAGACAATCGATGCACGCTGCTGCTGGACTATGTCTACATTGCGACGCGCATGGCTGTTCAAGCCTCGTGCGTTCCAGACAAGGAGATGGTTGGCACTCATTGGGTGAACAATGTTGCGACTACAAATGGCGGAGCTCATTCTAGCCTTACCGTGGTCCGCGTCCAGCGGGAACCACGCATGGGGAAGAGCTCACGTATCGCCTCACGCTTCGAAGACGAGACCGAGGCGCCAAACTGCTCATGGAACTTAGTAGAGATTGTAGCGTCAGGCGTGTTAGTCACCGCATCTTCCGGGCGCCCCGCCCATTTGTTTAGCAAGATGCGGCGCGCTTGCCTCTCCGGGTGTGGATCACGGAAGACCGATTTTGCTGCCAGGCGATCGCTGCGACGTGGGATCCAGTCGTCGCTGACAGTCCGCGCCGTCCGAGCACGAGGCGGGGTCTTGATCAGGGGTTCCTCCAGCGGCAACCTGATGGAGTCGATGAAGGCTGTGACTGAGGCAGCTGTGGGCGCGCAAGCGAGAGGGGCTGCAGTAGGAGCTGCGACAAGGGTTGTGGTCACGCCAACGGAGGACGCGGGAGCAGTGTGCTCAACCGTGTCCGGGAGCTCCAGGTCCACCATCCCCGCCAGCTCAATCGGCGAAGCAGGGGCGGCCACGTGAATCGCCGGGGGCAGAAGCTCCAGGAGCGACAGGTCAGGGCCCAGCAAGGCGGCGATGAATCCAGGCGCTTCGCTATGCGTGGAACGCCCAACAAGGGAGATATCACCACATCCATCGTCCGCCCGAGTGCAACATCCATCCAGGACCCGGAGGCCCCCCTGCTCCTGGGGGCGGTCCTCGGCCGGCAGCAACTCATGTGCGCCCGTGTTAGCGATCAGGGTCACAACATCAGAGGCGTCCGTGCCGTTTGTAGCGGCTGCATCATCAGCGTGGGCCGTATTTGCAGGTGCATCAGCAATAACATTGTTATAAGTGGTCAGTGGAGCCATTAACATCAGAGTTTCCACAGCGGCAGGTTCCACTGCGCGGGATCCCAGTACAACGCGGCCGGTAACGCCAAGCGGGCAAGCGACCGATCCGATCATCACACTCTGACGCGGCAAGAAGGTGGTTCCACGGCGGCCGCCCAGACGCGGTGCGTCGTCGTCAGCGCCCGCGCACCGGAACAGACGAGGCCGACGCGAGCGGCCCCCTCCGTCATCCAGGCTAGGGTGGCGATGGTTGTAGTTGTTGTCATCCGAGTCATCGTCATCATCGTCCCTAGCGCCGCCATTGTTGCCTCCGTCATCGGAGGACGGCGGGGGGTGCTCCAGTCTTGGAACTCAACGATACGGAGGCTAACTGGATAGCATAGACCGGGCAAGCCATCCAGGACGACCTCGTCGGCATGGAGGTCCTGCGCCCCCCCGGGGACGCACACGTCAGGCTCGGGGATGAAGATAATTTTCTCGTCGGGGATGAAACGCGGGTGCAGGCACCAAGCAGCATCAAAAAATTCGCGGTCGTCATTCACCGGGGTCACCGTTGGCGGAGCAGGCACAATCCGGGCGCACGCCCTTCCCAGGATGGCCTGCGCCACAGCAGCTGACCGAGCGTGCAGGGGAACACGGCGCATCCCCACCGGCAGAGGCGAGCGAAGTTCGTCTCCAGGGGTGCCAGATCAGGCGGAAGGGGGCACCCGGGACCCTGGAGTGCAGCACCGTCTCCACGTCCTCCGGTCGTGAGAATCTGACGACGAAGTCTTCAGGATCGTGGCGCCGCACCAAAGCATCCGCGATGCCGAAGAAGGTTGCAAGATAATCGCGAACCATGGCAGGGGACACCGGTGGTCTGGTGCCAGCGACGAGGGCAACCAGCGCCAACCCCAGGTCCCGCTCTACCGCCTCCAGCTCCGCCGAGCGAGGCATGATGACCATTTCCGTGTGGCGCCGCCCATCACTGTCGGAGCGTTCCAGCGCGTCGGCGTCGAGGGCGAGTTCAGGAGCCGGCGAAGGAGCCTCCGGAGCAGGCAGCTGCGGGGAGGGGGCGCAGCATTTGGGCACCGAGGTCGACTGGCCCGTGGAGACTGACCGGGCGGAGGTCGTGTCGTCGGAGGTAACCGGCCGCCGACGGCGTGTCGACGCCCTCCGGGGCGCGGCTTGGCGTACCCGATTCTCCGAGGAGCGGTGACGCTTCCCAGTTGCGGCGGCAGCCAGGGGAGGGAAGGGGCAGTCCCGCTGCCGGTGACATTCGCTCCCACAGTTGATGCAATGAGAAGGGGAGGGGTAGTCCGCCTTGACATGGCCCTCGCCCCCACAGTTGAAGCACTTGCCGACGAGGTGGGGTGGGGGACCGGTGAAGGGTCAAGATGGCGGACTAGAGGGGGGGTGAATAGTCCTTTCTAAAACTTAAACGTGTTGGCTAACCAAAAACAAATGCGGAATTAAACTTATCGGTCTAGCCAAGACTATACCCCTCTATCTAAGTTCTCTAGCACCTTGCAAAGATCCTAATTAAGCAACTAAGGTGCTTTCCTTAGCAAGAGCTCTCCTATTTGATTCTAGAGCAAGGTCACACAAACCTATGCACTAGTACTTTGCAAGCAAGAGGGAGCTACTACACAATTCTAGTAAGCAAAGCGCACAAAGCCTAAGCTCACTAGCAAAGCTCAATAACAAGGCAACTAATGCCAAATTAGAGAGCGCAAATCACTTAGCTACAAAAACTAAGCAATGTGACTAACAAGGTTACACAAACCAAATTAGCCACGCAAAGGGGATACTTCTAGCTACACAAGCAAGAAGATATCTAGCTAGCTACACAAGCACAACTAGAACAAGAGCAACTACACAAGCACAAGTATTATGAAAGTAAATACAAGCTTGTGTTGCACGAAAGCAAACCACCGAGAAGAGTAGACAATGTTGACACGGTGATTTTCTCCCGAGGTTCACTTGATTGCCACCAAGCTACGTCCCCGTTGTGTCGACCAACACTTCGTGGTTCGGCGGCTAATCGGTCACACACCGAGCCTCTCAAAAGGCACCGCAAGAACCCACCATAAAGTGTGGTAGCTCAATGACACGCTCAACTAGTGTTGCTCTTCGCGATCCCCGCGGGGTGAGCACAATCCCCCTCACAAAGCTTCTCCGGAGCCTCGCACAATCTTCTTGCGAGCTTCGACGGAGCCACAAGCCACCAAGCCGTCTAGGAGGTGGCAACCTCCAAGAGTAACAAGCACCACCCGCTTGCAACACGATCACCTAGTGCCACACGATGCAATCTCTCAAAGCAACGCACTAGAATCGCTCTCTCACTCGATCCGATGAACACTATCAAGCATGAGTGAGTTAGAGGGCTCCCAAGCACTACCACACAAGTCACAAAGACTATAGTGTGCTCAGCTGCCGGCCACGGCCGGCCAAGGCATCTATTTATAACCCCACGGTCAAATAGAGCCGTTACCCCTTCACTGGGCAGATTTCGGGACGACCGGACGCGCCGGTCGTAACTGACCGGACGCGCTTCACCGCGTCCGGTCGCCCTGCGACGTCCACGTGTCCCTCGAATTTCAAATGCGACCGTTAGATCCTCCAACGGTCACTGCGCGCCAACGGTCAAACGCTATGACCGGACGCGCTGCTCAACCGACCGGACGCGCCGGTCGCACAGCACCGCGCGCGCGAAGCAACGACCGGACGCGCTCCTCGCAACGACCAGACGCGCCGATCCGCACAGCACCCGCGCCCGCGAAACAACGACCGGACGCGCTCCTCGCAACGACCGGACGCGACAGTGCCAGCGTCCGGTCGGAGTCCAGTAAGCTCCTTCAACGATCGGACGCGTCCGATCGTGTGTGACCGGACGCGCCTCGTGTCCGATCGTACTCAGCTTCCTCTGGACACCTGACCGGACGCGCCGGTCCCGCGAGTGACCGGACGCGCCGGTTGCAAACCCTAGCATCCGCGCCTGCGCTGTACTGACCGGACGCGTCCGGTCATACCAAGACCGCGTCCGGTGCAGCGTCCGGTCATCTCTGTGACCTCCGTTCGCCTCCGTTTCTTTTCTGGCTTCCGGCGTAGTGGAAAATAGGCATTTCAACTTCTCGAAAACGCCTGAATCCAAACCCTCTCTACCACTCAAACTCCACCGCCTTCGCAAATGTGCCAACACCAACAAGTGATCACCACCTTGTGCACGTGTGTTAGCATTTTCATAATCATTTTATCGAAGGAGTTAACCACTCAACTTGCCTCGCCACTCGATCCTAACACGTATGCAAAGTTAGATCGCTCAAGTGGCACTAGATGACCGATATGCAAACAAGTTTGCCCCTCTTGATAGTACGACCATCTATCCTAAATCCGGTCATCAACTTCTCTACACACCTATGACCGGTGAAATGGAAATGCCCTAGGTTATACCTTTGCCTTGCGCATTCCACTCCATCTCCTCCGATGTTGATGCAACACATGCACCAACCATATCACAAATGATATGATCCACTTCATATCATCACGTGACCATATTGGTTCATCGATCTTGACCTCACTTGCTCTTCACCGTTGCCTCGGTCCTTCGGCGCCAAGCCATCACACAACTTGCCCTTCACCCTAGCAACCGGTCCATCAAGCCAAGCCTTATCTTGATCTTCTCCACCTTGGTCACATGACTCCATGTCATGTCTCATATGCAATGAGCTCCTTCATGATACCATCACATGTGGACTAATCTCCTGTGTATCTCACATAACCATATATTAGTCCACCTAAGTTGTCACTCAATTACCAAAACCAAACAAGGACCTTTCAATCTCCCCCTTTTTGGTAATTGATGACAACTCTACAAAGATATGGAAATTAAGCTTTTTCAAGCTAGCACTTCACACAAGTGTAAATTGCTAACTTGTTTTGGATTTAATGTTACTTATCCAACTTTTAAGCTCTATGTCAAGATTTGGATAAGCACCATAAAATCCGACTTGCTAGTGATAACTCCCCCTACATATGTGCTCAAATGGTTTGGTTTCTGTAACACCCAAATTTTGAGATAACAAAATTGGAATAAGTTAGATAATAAATAATTACAAAATTAAAATAATAATAAATTATATTTGTGTTGCATTCATGCTGTTGCATATATTTTATTGTGTGGTGTGAATTTGTTATACTTTATTTTATATTATTTTGGATGAGATTGTATTTTAAATACTTTTGAAAACAAGTAAATAAAAAAAAAACAAAGAAACTTACCTGCTGTTGACCGGCCCGAAGCCATCTGGCCGGCCTGTTGGCCAGCGGCCGAGTTGGGCTTTGGAAAGAGCTGGGCGGGGTCCTTTTGGGCCGGTCCGATCAGCAGCCGCGCGGCCCAAGTTGGCCCAGTGCCGCGGCAGCCGTTCCCTTCCCCTCTTGGAGTCACTGACCGGTGGGGTCGCAGCGTTAGCTCCTTCTTCCTCATGTCGTAACCGAGTAGAACTCGAATCGAAGAACACCGCCGCGATCTTCCGTGATATCCGGGATTTGGTAATCGTTTTCGGTCACTTGAGGCTATAAATAGGAAGAGGGGATCCTCTAGTTTCCGTTTTTCACTTAAAAAGTTAGGGTTGCCACGGGAGAATCGAGTTTTAGGGCTAGGGTTGTTGGAGACCGGCGGTGCCTTGCGGGTGGAGCTTTCGGGAGGCGTCGAGGTCGATTTCTCTACGTGGGTGAGCTTATTTTCTTCTCCTCTTACTTTCTACGCTCTTAATTAGTGTTTTGGTGCGATGAATCGAGGTTTTGGAGGTCACCGACGAGTTGGCAATGGAGCCGCCGTCCCATTGCTGTCGCGGGTAGCATGCGGTGATCGTAGGTGGCTTGTTTTTGGGTAGATGAGATCGCGTGGAGCTTCTCCACCGATTGGAGGTGGTAGGGGGTTGAGTGATGGTCGGATTTTGCGAGGCCGAAGTTTTCCGGTGAGCCGGTTATGGCGGGCGCGGTGGCCGGCGGCCGGAACCGGGGGAGAAGAACCGGAGTCGGTGACTGTGCACTTGCTGGTGATAGAGAGCCGTCCATCTCGTGATCTAGGGTCGAGATTAGAAGATACCTTTTTGGTGGTAAATTTGTTAAAGAGACCCTCGGGTTTCTGGGAATCAACCCGCGGTCCAAAACGTAAAGCTGAAAATACGTTTTCGCGTTTTGAAAGCGTATTCTTTTTCGATTAAATCAAAAATACGTTTTCAGGAAATTACAGATTTGCCACTAGAACTGTTTTAGCCATAAAAACTTCGTTTTAACTCCGATTTGATCCGTTCAAATTGCGTTAGGTTCGTATTTGCGAACTCTACATGTTAGTATAGTTTTACAGTTAGTTTTGATAAATTATTTTTCGAGTTTATAATTAAGTATTTATTTATCTATAGGAAATCTTAGAAAATTCATAACTTTTACGTTTTAACTCCGATTTTGGTGATCTTTGCGTCTGTGTGATCGTATAAACGTGTAGAAGAGTTTTATAAACTTTTATTACTGTTTTGTTACTGTTGGTGTACTGTTCTAATTATATCTATTTGTTTGCTTCGTGTATGTTTGATTGGATGCATGTATGTTGTTGATTGATGATCGAGTATAGAAGGTGAGCAGTACTTGGACGATTCGGAGTATTACTTTGAGCCAAGTCAGCAGTATCATTTGGAGAGCTTTGATCAAGGCAAGTATAACACAGGACTATCCTTGCTACCTATTCATCAAAATGATCATACATATGCATGTGCTTACCTTGACAACCTTAGAGATTATAACTTAGTGATTGTTATCTTGATTCCTTGACAACCTTGGGAATGCATATGGGTAGCTATTGCTAGTGCTTAAACTAAGAACAATGATCTTGTAATTTGATTAATGGATTAAGCAATCAACTATTAAGATGATTTTATTATTGTTAAAAGGGGGCTAGAGCTTGTGTATTATTTTGATGCTCTAGTTACTCTCCGTAAGGACTTATCTGTACGTGATCATCCGGGATATACAGTACAGCTGTGAGGGCTATATGGCTCTGGCTTTAGTTGTTCAAGAGACCTTTTCTAGCTTGTTAGTGGTTACCTTAAATGGCGTAAGAATGGCTTGACACTTTGGGTGTAGTGCGAGCCCCTGGCCTAGTGTGTATAGGCTGCGGTTGTTGTGCCACAGGGAAGGGGGGTTCTACATCTGCCTGCCGAGTGAATCTAATGGCCCTAACTTGTTAGACGAACTCTTGAGTGGCTTTATATGGTTTTTGGGTGTTTGGGCTTGATCTCCCCACTCATTTGGAAATCATGACTTACAGTGAAAGTGTACACCTCTGCGCAGAGTTAAAAACTGGTATACTAGCCGTGCTCACGGATACGAGCGGCCTTGGAACATTTACAGATAGATGATCACCATTGTTATATCATGTTTAATTACTGTTGATATTATTATGCTCTTGTTAATGCTATTCATTATCCTTATTACAATTGATCATTGGTTCTTTAATGGGAAGTGGATTATCTTGATGCTACTCAATTGCTAATATATGATTAAAAAGCTAAACGCAGTTAAACAGTGTCTAGCCTTTTTGAGCCTCATGAACCCTGTGTTATATTTGTGGAGTTCGACATGGACTCACTCTTGCTATTTCCACCATAACAGATGAAGATAATGAGGAAGATTATCGGAATGAGTACTAGTCTTGATGTCAACCAGTCAACCGTGTCCCTGTGTGGAGTTTCCGCTGAAGAATTATTATTAGTTATTATTATCTATCGTTCAAGACTATGTCTTAAATACTTATTCGTTATGTAATAAGCACTGTGATGATACTTTGTAATTTGTCAACTTATGTGTGCGACTGTTTCCTGGGGTGCACATGAGTCTTTTATACATCCTATTTTTGTCCTTAAAAATGGGTGTGACAGATTGGTATCAGAGCCGTGTTGACTGTAGGACGCAAGCCTAGTTAGAATGGTCGTTGATAGCATCCATACCTCACTTAATTCATGCTTCGTCTTTCACCTTGTTAATTACTAAAGTTTTATGCTTCCTCTACGTTATTCTATTGCGAAAATACATTGATTCTATCTAATCTATGTCTAAATCTTATAGATGCCTTCTCATCCCCGTTTGTCAGCTGCACAGTACGTTGCCCGTTTTAAACCTCAGGAGCAAACTTACAAGGAGATTGACCAATTAAGGGCGGAGTTAGGTCGTCCCAAGATTTATGAGAAGCTTAATTAGGCAATAGGAAAAATCCCTATGTAATAGGAACGATAGTAGTTGTGAGTTAATTTTAAGTTTGGTTTGTTTTAAGAGTCAGTTTGTGGTGTGAACAATTGTGTGATTGATGGATTGTTATTATGATAATGTGTGATTTGGATCTTTGTAATGTGTGCTGGAGTTTTGTAGACATGTCTACAAATTCCATGGTTAAGAATATTAAGTTTGATCAAGATATATTAGTTGAATATGAGGTTAAATTAGTTCTGTCCTTTGCTGATTTTTGGATCAGTCTGGGATGTTTTAGAAATAACTTAAAATCCGTTCATGAGAAATTTAAGAAATTTTACTGGGAATAATTAGACTTCTATATCTTTCCAATCCCACAAGAATCACCTTAATATCTATTATGAGTTAAGAGATATACCTGTTTCAAGTTGGAGTTACTGCACAGTCTGGAAATCTGGAACAGTTTCTGTTAAGTTCAGTTTTTGGCCAATTTCTTGACAGAATCAGAAAAAGAGTTGTGAATAAAAGTTGTAGATAATTTTGTAAGCTTTCCAACCATGTAAAGATCATCTGATTTGGACATCTGTAGCTCGAGATATGACAGTTTTATTGAGTTGCTGAAATTGGAGTTCGCCCAGAAAATCAGATTTTGTTTATCTATTGAATACATCATCTCGGATTGTACTGAATTCCATCTTCTGTGTTTTTGGAAACAAATTAAAGAATTACAAGATAAAGGTTTTATTCGACCTAGTTCATCACCTTGGGGAGCACCAGTTATTTTTGTTGATAAGAAAGATGGTGGTCAGAGGATGTGTGTTGATTATCGGTCACTAAATAAAGTAACTATCAAGAATAAGTATCCTTTGCCCCGGATTGATGACTTGTTTGATCAGTTGAGAGGTGCTTGTGTGTTCTCTAAGATTGATTTACGTTCTGGATATCATCAGTTGAAGATTCGTGTTTCTGATATTCCAAAGACAGCTTTTACTACAAGGTATGGATTGTATGAGTATACTGTTATGTCGTTTGGATTGACCAATGCACCTGCATACTTTATGTACATGATGAATAAGGTGTTCATGGAATACTTGGATAAGTTTGTGGTAGTGTTTATTGATGATATACTGGTATTTTCCAAGACAGAGGTAGAGCATGCTGAACATTTGAGGTTGGTATTGCAGAAGCTTAGAGAGCATAAACTGTATGCGAAGCGAAGTAAATGTGAGTTTTGGTTGAAGGAAGTTTCTTTTCTTGGTCATATTGTTTCTAATGGAGGTATATCAGTGGATCCAGGCAAGGTAAAGGATGTATTGAATTGGAAACCACCTATTGATGTTAGCGAGATTCGTAGTTTCTTGGGATTAGCTGGATATTATAGACGGTTCATTGAAGGGTTTTCTAAACTTGCTAAACCTATGACATCTCTGTTAGAGAAGAATGCCAAGTTTGTGTGGTCAGATAAATGTCAAGCTAGTTTTGAGGAGTTGAAAAAGAGGTTGACTACAGCGCCTGTTTTGGTTTTGCCAGATTTGAGTAAGAAGTTTTCTATTTATTGTGATGCTTCTCGTCAAGGTTTGGGATGTGTTCTTATGCAAGAAGGCAGAGTTGTGGCATATGCATCTAGACAGTTGAGAAAGCATGAGTTGAATTATCCTACACATGATTTGGAGTTAGCAGCTGTCGTTCATGCTTTAAAGATTTGGAGACATTATTTGATTGGACATAAGAGTGATATATACACTGATCATAAGAGTTTGAAGTATATTTTCACTCAGTCAGATCTGAATTTGAGGCAACGCAGATGGTTGGAGTTGATTAAGGATTATGATATTGAGATACACTATCATCCTGGTAAGGCTAATGTAGTAGCTGATGCTCTTAGTAGGAAGAGTTATGCCAATGAGATAAGAACATTGTCTATGGCTAGTGAGTTATGTGCTGAATTTGAATATTTGAACTTGGGAATTGTTACTAATGCAATGGAATTAGTAATAGAGCCTACTTTAGAGCAAGAGATCTATAAGGGTCAATTGAAGGATGAGAAACTAAAGAAGATAGCGGAGGATATAGTGATTGGTAAGTCACCAGGCTTTCGAATGGATGATAATGGAATTTTGTGGTTTGGAAAGAGGCTGTGTGTACCTGAGGATCAAGCTATTAGACAGGCAATTCTTCGTGAAGCTCATGAGTCAGCTTATTCTATTCATCCTGGTAGTACTAAGATGTATTTGGATCTTAAACAGAAATATTGGTGGGTTGGACTAAAGCGAGATGTGGCTGAGTATGTGGCTTTGTGTGATACTTGTCAGAGGGTGAAAGCAGAGCATCAGAGACCTGCTGGATTGTTGCAACCAATGAAGATTCCTGAATGGAAGTGGGAGGAAGTTGGTATGGATTTTATAGTAGGGTTACCGCGTACTCAGAGAGGTTATGATTCTATTTGGGTGATAGTGGATAGGTTGACTAAAGTTGCTCATTTTATTCCAGTCAAGACTAACTACACGGGAGTACAATTAGCTACCTTGTATATGGAAAGGATAGTATGTTTGCATGGAGTACCAAAGAAGATTGTATCTGATCGAGGATCGCAGTTTACATCGCATTTTTGGCAAGCTGTGCATGAATCACTGGGAACAAAATTGAATTTTAGTACAGCATATCATCCACAGACAGATGGACAGACTGAAAGGACCAACCAGGTATTAGAGGATATGTTGAGAGCCTGTGCATTGCAATATGGAACTAGTTGGGATAAGAGTTTGCCTTATGCAGAATTTTCTTACAATAATAGTTATCAACAGAGTCTTAAGATGGCACCGTTTGAAGCTTTGTATGGACGTAAGTGTAGAACTCCATTGTTTTGGGATCAGACAGGTGAATCTCAGGTGTTTGGTACAGATGTTCTTAGAAACGCAGAAGATCAAGTGCGAGTGATTCGTGAGAATTTGAGAGTGGCACAGTCTCGTCAGAAGAGTTATGCTGATAATAGGAGAAGAGATTTAGTTTTTGAAGTAGGTGATTATGTTTATTTGAAGGTGTCACCTATGAGAAGTGTGAAGAGATTTAACATGAAAGGTAAACTAGCACCAAGGTATGTTGGACCATTTAAAGTTATTGCTAGACGTGGGGAAGTTGCTTACCAGTTGGAGTTGCCTGAGAATTTATCTGGAGTACATGATGTGTTCCATGTTTCACAACTTAAGAAGTGTTTGCGTGTGCCTGAGGAGCAGATACCTTTAGAAGAGTTGACTGTTAAGGAAGATCTTACATATGAAGAGTTTCCGATCAAGATTTTAGAAACTGCTGAGAGAGTTACTCGAAGTCGGGTTATTAAGATGTGTAAAGTACAGTGGAATCGATATTCAGAGGCAGAGGCAACTTGGGAAAGAGAGGATGAATTGAGGAAATCATATCCGCAGTTGTTTGAGTAAGCAATCCAATCTCGAGGACGAGATTCTTTTAAGGGGGGTAGAATTTGTAACACCCAAATTTTGAGATAACAAAATTGGAATAAGTTAGATAATAAATAATTACAAAATTAAAATAATAATAAATTATATTTGTGTTGCATTCATGCTGTTGCATATATTTTATTGTGTGGTGTGAATTTGTTATACTTTATTTTATATTATTTTGGATGAGATTGTATTTTAAATACTTTTGAAAACAAGTAAATAAAAAAAAACAAAGAAACTTACCTGCTGTTGACCGGCCCGAAGCCATCTGGCCGGCCTGTTGGCCAGCGGCCGAGTTGGGCTTTGGAAAGAGCTGGGCGGGGTCCTTTTGGGCCGGTCCGATCAGCAGCCGCGCGGCCCAAGTTGGCCCAGTGCCGCGGCAGCCGTTCCCTTCCCCTCTTGGAGTCACTGACCGGTGGGGTCGCAGCGTTAGCTCCTTCTTCCTCATGTCGTAACCGAGTAGAACTCGAATCGAAGAACACCGCCGCGATCTTCCGTGATATCCGGGATTTGGTAATCGTTTTCGGTCACTTGAGGCTATAAATAGGAAGAGGGGATCCTCTAGTTTCCGTTTTTCACTTAAAAAGTTAGGGTTGCCACGGGAGAATCGAGTTTTAGGGCTAGGGTTGTTGGAGACCGGCGGTGCCTTGCGGGTGGAGCTTTCGGGAGGCGTCGAGGTCGATTTCTCTACGTGGGTGAGCTTATTTTCTTCTCCTCTTACTTTCTACGCTCTTAATTAGTGTTTTGGTGCGATGAATCGAGGTTTTGGAGGTCGCCGACGAGTTGGCAATGGAGCCGCCGTCCCATTGCTGTCGCGGGTAGCATGCGGTGATCGTAGGTGGCTTGTTTTTGGGTAGATGAGATCGCGTGGAGCTTCTCCACCGATTGGAGGTGGTAGGGGGTTGAGTGATGGTCGGATTTTGCGAGGCCGAAGTTTTCCGGTGAGCCGGTTATGGCGGGCGCGGTGGCCGGCGGCCGGAACCGGGGGAGAAGAACCGGAGTCGGTGACTGTGCACTTGCTGGTGATAGAGAGCCGTCCATCTCGTGATCTAGGGTCGAGATTAGAAGATACCTTTTTGGTGGTAAATTTGTTAAAGAGACCCTCGGGTTTCTGGGAATCAACCCGCGGTCCAAAACGTAAAGCTGAAAATACGTTTTCGCGTTTTGAAAGCGTATTCTTTTTCGATTAAATCAAAAATACGTTTTCAGGAAATTACAGATTTGCCACTAGAACTGTTTTAGCCATAAAAACTTCGTTTTAACTCCGATTTGATCCGTTCAAATTGCGTTAGGTTCGTATTTGCGAACTCTACATGTTAGTATAGTTTTACAGTTAGTTTTGATAAATTATTTTTCGAGTTTATAATTAAGTATTTATTTATCTATAGGAAATCTTAGAAAATTCATAACTTTTACGTTTTAACTCCGATTTTGGTGATCTTTGCGTCTGTGTGATCGTATAAACGTGTAGAAGAGTTTTATAAACTTTTATTACTGTTTTGTTACTGTTGGTGTACTGTTCTAATTATATCTATTTGTTTGCTTCGTGTATGTTTGATTGGATGCATGTATGTTGTTGATTGATGATCGAGTATAGAAGGTGAGCAGTACTTGGACGATTCGGAGTATTACTTTGAGCCAAGTCAGCAGTATCATTTGGAGAGCTTTGATCAAGGCAAGTATAACACAGGACTATCCTTGCTACCTATTCATCAAAATGATCATACATATGCATGTGCTTACCTTGACAACCTTAGAGATTATAACTTAGTGATTGTTATCTTGATTCCTTGACAACCTTGGGAATGCATATGGGTAGCTATTGCTAGTGCTTAAACTAAGAACAATGATCTTGTAATTTGATTAATGGATTAAGCAATCAACTATTAAGATGATTTTATTATTGTTAAAAGGGGGCTAGAGCTTGTGTATTATTTTGATGCTCTAGTTACTCTCCGTAAGGACTTATCTGTACGTGATCATCCGGGATATACAGTACAGCTGTGAGGGCTATATGGCTCTGGCTTTAGTTGTTCAAGAGACCTTTTCTAGCTTGTTAGTGGTTACCTTAAATGGCGTAAGAATGGCTTGACACTTTGGGTGTAGTGCGAGCCCCTGGCCTAGTGTGTATAGGCTGCGGTTGTTGTGCCACAGGGAAGGGGGGTTCTACATCTGCCTGCCGAGTGAATCTAATGGCCCTAACTTGTTAGACGAACTCTTGAGTGGCTTTATATGGTTTTTGGGTGTTTGGGCTTGATCTCCCCACTCATTTGGAAATCATGACTTACAGTGAAAGTGTACACCTCTGCGCAGAGTTAAAAACTGGTATACTAGCCGTGCTCACGGATACGAGCGGCCTTGGAACATTTACAGATAGATGATCACCATTGTTATATCATGTTTAATTACTGTTGATATTATTATGCTCTTGTTAATGCTATTCATTATCCTTATTACAATTGATCATTGGTTCTTTAATGGGAAGTGGATTATCTTGATGCTACTCAATTGCTAATATATGATTAAAAAGCTAAACGCAGTTAAACAGTGTCTAGCCTTTTTGAGCCTCATGAACCCTGTGTTATATTTGTGGAGTTCGACATGGACTCACTCTTGCTATTTCCACCATAACAGATGAAGATAATGAGGAAGATTATCGGAATGAGTACTAGTCTTGATGTCAACCAGTCAACCGTGTCCCTGTGTGGAGTTTCCGCTGAAGAATTATTATTAGTTATTATTATCTATCGTTCAAGACTATGTCTTAAATACTTATTCGTTATGTAATAAGCACTGTGATGATACTTTGTAATTTGTCAACTTATGTGTGCGACTGTTTCCTGGGGTGCACATGAGTCTTTTATACATCCTATTTTTGTCCTTAAAAATGGGTGTGACAGTTTCAAGCTTTGCACATATGCATAAATATGAAATTTGTGGGAGGGTTAGCACTACTAAGTGATGCTAAGGTGTATAGAATAAACCTTTGTAGCTTGATACCAATTAGTAGCTTGATACCATTTGAAAAACACAAGTTTACCACCATCCTTAGCATCATGAGTAGCTAGACATCAAAAACACTAGAAACCTCGTGAGATCAACATTATAAGCAAGGTTCTAGTTTTTGCATGATAATCATAAGTCTAGCTAACATCCTATGCATGCTAGTTATCAAATCATCATTCAAGTTCTATAACTAGCATACACCACACAAGCATGCATATTGAATTTAAGAACTTTATGCAATGCAAGCAAGCACATGAATTATACACATATCAAATGTAATCAATCAAAGTTCATGAGCTTGCTCCCCCTACTTGTGTGCTTTCTTTTCTTTATCCAAGAATGTTTGATCCCCTTACATTCTTAAATGTTGCTCCCTCTTTGTTCATGTCCATGTCCAATCTTTCCAATCTCTCCCCAAAGCTCAAAAAGCTTTCATATCTTTGTCCAATCTCTCCCCCTTTGTCATCAATTTCCATAAAAGGTGTTCTTCTCAATTGATACAAAGGCTTGCATTGGGGTAGATGGTTGAGACTTGAATATTGCATTTTTGATGGACATTACCACATATGTTGGAATGACAAACTTTATGGTTGCTCTTGAGATTCCACATAGGATCTTTGACCTTGATACCAATTGGTGGGGCTCCTCCCCCTATGTCATAGCATGTGTCATTCACTTGAGATACCACTTGAAGATGAGGGTAGCATTACTTGATTTGATCACTTAAAGTTGAGGATCACTTGTGAAACCATTGTCTTGCATGAATGATACCACGTGAAGATACCATGAGTAGGAATGTGATACCTTTTGAAAGAATTTTCTAGTATGGATCCACTTTGAAGGATTTGACAATAATATTCATTTCTTGAACATTTTCTATCTTCATGAGTACCACTTGTAAGATATCACTTGTAGATCATGATCTAGACACCACTAGTGAATACCACTTAGAAGATCAATTTGAGTCTAGATACCACTTGAAACAAACTAGATATCTATTTTCATTGTTGTCTTGTGCTTGTACTCTTATCATTGTCATGAGCTTCTTGTATGACTTGAACTAAGTTGATTTGCCTAAGATTCCAAGTCCGATTTGATCCAATGACAAGCTTCTTCACACCTCATGCTAAGGGTTATCTTGCCAATGTTGTACTTGTCACTTGTTAGCAATCCAAACTAGATCAAGTACTTGAGTTTACTAGCTCATGAACAAACTCATATACATACCACTAGAACATTTTAATCAATTCAAGCAATAGTGGTAGGCTATGAATTTAAAACTTTTCATTTGTTATGCATGATTCTAATAAGCATGTACTATATGCACTAACCGCATACTAGTAAGGGATGAAATGATCATGCACATTACAATGATACCTTTGCTATGTTGGAGTAGAGGATAGTCACATAGATTCTAATTCATTACTCCAATAGCAATGTGAAGTCCAATTTATAAGCTTGGTGAAGACCAATCATCATAGATAAATCCATTCTTCACCCATATGAAAATGTAAACCACTTATGATCAAGTGCACTATCTCTTGAGTTGTGGTTGGCTTGCTTCATCCTTTTGATCAATGCTTGCATGAGAGAACTACTTAGAATACCACTTGAAATACATGACTAGCTCTCTTTTGGGTGTTGCTTGCTCTTTAGATCAATCCTTTTGATTGCTTCAACTAAGCATCACAAGTTCCTCGGATCATCACTTCCATGTTAGCCTTTCAAGTCCCAAACTTGGTTTCACCTACACACGGCGGCAAGCCCCTCACTAGGGAGAAGTGACCTTTCTCCAAAGAACCACTCTTGATACTCACTTGAAATGATATAGTTTGATTGATCGAAATGATGAACTCAATCTTGATGAATAATCCTTGAATCTATATTTGAGTCTAACTCTTTCTACTTGTTTAAGTCCTTTTCTTTCTACCAAATGAACTCTAATCATCAATAGAACTTAAACATGTACACCAAGTACATTCCACAATCAAATGTTCTTATACTCATTGCTTTTCATGCTTCTAGATCAATCCAAAAACAAACTTAGGTACCTCAACCACTTATAAACATGTTTCCAACTTGAGGACCTTTCAATTAAAGTGACTCTAGATTAATCCAATGATTATCACTTTTCTGGCAGATTCTGTACCCTTCAAAGAATAATTCATATCTCCAAAAGTACAGATCCAAATGCCATGAAATTTGGTGGAGATGTGATTCACTAAGTCATCTAGCAGCTGTAAAAATTTGATATTCATTTGACATCTAGATTGCTACCAGATTTCAAATATTCCACCACTGCTACATGCTGAAAACTGCTGCACTATAGCTGACAAGATATACTCCAAAGCCGAAGCATCTCTTATCCAATTCTCATGAAATTTGTACAGCATCTTATAACATAAGTCTAGAGCATGCATACCAAAATTTATGCCAATCCAAGTAGATTTGATCATCCAAACTCAGACTTGATCACTGCTAGCTCAGATTTTCAAGTTTGGACAGATTTTAATAAATTGAGCAATACTTCATCAAATACGAATCAAACTTGAAATTAACTTGTTTAAATACTTTCATAAGACATATATCCATCCAATTCACTTACTAAATGTCATCTCATGAATTTATCCAACACAAATCAATTCACACTTGATTACTTAAGCATTTAATCCATTCAAACATCTCATAGCAAGCAACATTGCATATATATCCAATTCAATCAACTCATATGCACCCAAGTGAAATGATCAACAAGAGATATATCTTGGTTAGCTCATGATCATCCAATAGCAAGCTTTTAACTTAAATATTTGCAAGCCATCAAATATATCCAATAAATCACCACAATCTTTAACATTGCACTTGTATGTTGTAGCACTTGAACTTCACTTATTTTGACTTGGCATTGGGATTGGATATGCATTGAGCTTCATAACTTGACTCAATATATGATGAACAAAATGAAACCAATTGAATCAAGCCTCCAATGCCGATGGTACCTATAAATAATCATCCACTCTTTGATGGTACCCAAATAAGTTTGGGTCCTCTCAAATTAGGTGCAACATACTTAGGCATAGCCTTAGTATGAGTAGCGGGATATTTTGCAATTTCAACCAATAAGGTACCATTGCCATCCTTTCTAAGCATATTAGTATCATTAATTGAACTAGGCTTAGAATTGTTACCTAAGGGACATGAATGTGCCATGTGTCCCCTTTCCCGGCATGAGTAGCAACTTCTCTTAGATTGAGCCTTTTCTTCCTTGCTCATATGTTGCTTCTCATTGCCTTGCCTCTCACGAGTTGCTTGAGCCTTCTTCTCAAGCTTGGTAGGACACCCTGAGGTAAAGTGTCCCATATCTCCACATTTGAAGTACTTGATGTGAGCATGTACTTTCTTCTCGATTTGATTCTTGCTCATCATCTTGACATCTTGAATTTGCATTGGATGTCTTGCTCTTCCACCCCTTCTTGTTTTCTTCTTCTTTATCATCAAGTCACTAACATCTTCATGATTGATCTTGACTTTAGCTTGGGGCTTTGCTTTTGGCTCAACTTGAGACTTCTTGGTAGGGCAACACTTGGCAATATGTCCCACTTCATGGCATTGGTAGCACATGAGTTGGGATAACTTCTTTGCATCTTGCTTCTTCATAATCTTGCCCTTGCTCTTGTTGTAGCCAATACCACTCTTATCACCATATCTTCTTTGATTGGTCATGATATGCTCAATGGCGATTTTAGAGTTGTAGCACCTCTCCAACTTGTTGCTCAAATCCTTCACTTCACTTTTAAGCTCATTGTTCTCCTTCAAAAGGTTAGTCTCACACGACATAGAAGTAGAACAAGCATTTAATTGTGAAGAGCATGGCATATCTAATAAATCATCACAAGAGGTGGATACATGCTTCTTGCCTACATCACAAGGGTTAGTAATATGTGATTGATCATTTGACCCAAATGATGAGCTCTCACTAAATTTGGTTTCTTCATTAGAAAGCTTCTTAGTGAGTAAAGCATGTTCTTGTATCAAGTTATCATGAGCAACACTAAGTTCCTCATGAGCCAATTTTAGCTCCTCATGTGAACAAGTAGTAACATAAAGTAGATGCTTTTGTTGTTCACATGTGGTCTTTAGAAAAGAGTTTTCCTTTTCCAATTTACTTGCTTTTTCCATTTCTCTTTTTAAGGCTCTTGAGAGTTTATAAAGAAGCTCAAAATTTGGATCATCACAATTAACAACAAAACCACCAACATGTATCTTAGTGTTACCATGTGATGATATTGATGAGCTTGTTGAAGCATCACTCTCATAGCCATCATCTTCACCATCAAGTGTGCATGGAGTAGAATCATTGCTTGCATCACTTGTGGCATTATCATCATTCTTGTCAAGTGATCTTGTGGCATGATCATCATCATCATCACTTGACATTGAGGTGGAGCAATCCTTCACAACCACCTCATTGTGGTCATGCTCAACATCCTCATGTACCTCCATCACTATGTGATCATCCTTCTTGAATTTTCCATCATCCCAAATTGAGGAGCCACAATAGTGATGCTTGAGCGCCGTCCACATGCTATGTGCACTTGAGAGACCCCTCACCTTGTCAAAAATCTCATCATTTAAAGCTTTGATTAGATAAAACTTAGCTTGTGCATCAAGTGTTCGGCAATCCTTTTGAGCTTGGGTATGGTTACCACACCCATCCAAGTCATGAGAAAAGCCAACAACTATGATCCACCAAAACTTAGGGCCAAGAGCACGAAAATGATCAAGCATGTGATTTTTCCACCGTGCATAGTGAGTGCCATAAAAAATGTGTTCCACACAATCATCTAGCCCATAAGCCGCCATCCTCTCGGGTCGCTGAAGACCGCAAATGAGAGACCCGGCTCCGATACCACTTGAAGGGTTGAGATGGCGGACTAGAGGGGGGGTGAATAGTCCTTTCTAAAACTTAAACGCGTTGGCTAACCAAAAACAAATGCGGAATTAAACTTATCGGTCTAGCCAAGACTATACCCCTCTATCTAAGTTCTCTAGCACCTTGCAAAGATCCTAATTAAGCAACTAAGGTGCTTTCCTTAGCAAGAGCTCTCCTATTTGATTCTAGAGCAAGGTCACACAAACCTATGCACTAGTACTTTGCAAGCAAGAGGGAGCTACTACACAATTCTAGTAAGCAAAGCGCACAAAGCCTAAGCTCACTAGCAAAGCTCAATAACAAGGCAACTAATGCCAAATTAGAGAGCGCAAATCACTTAGCTACAAAAACTAAGCAATGTGACTAACAAGGTTACACAAACCAAATTAGCCACGCAAAGGGGATACTTCTAGCTACACAAGCAAGAAGATATCTAGCTAGCTACACAAGCACAACTAGAACAAGAGCAACTACACAAGCACAAGTATTATGAAAGTAAATACAAGCTTGTGTTGCACGAAAGCAAACCACCGAGAAGAGTAGACAATGTTGACACGGTGATTTTCTCCCGAGGTTCACTTGATTGCCACCAAGCTACGTCCCCGTTGTGTCGACCAACACTTCGTGGTTCGGCGGCTAATCGGTCACACACCGAGCCTCTCAAAAGGCACCGCAAGAACCCACCATAAAGTGTGGTAGCTCAATGACACGCTCAACTAGAGTTGCTCTTCGCGATCCCCGCGGGGTGAGCACAATCCCCCTCACAAAGCTTCTCCGGAGCCTCGCACAATCTTCTTGCGAGCTTCGACGGAGCCACAAGCCACCAAGCCGTCTAGGAGGTGGCAACCTCCAAGAGTAACAAGCACCACCCGCTTGCAACACGATCACCTAGTGCCACACGATGCAATCTCTCAAAGCAACGCACTAGAATCGCTCTCTCACTCGATCCGATAAACACTATCAAGCATGAGTGAGTTAGAGGGCTCCCAAGCACTACCACACAAGTCACAAAGACTATAGTGTGCTCAGCTGCCGGCCACGGCCGGCCAAGGCATCTATTTATAACCCCACGGTCAAATAGAGCCGTTACCCCTTCACTGGGCAGATTTCGGGACGACCGGACGCGCCGGTCGTAACTGACCGGACGCGCTTCACCGCGTCCGGTCGCCCTGCGACGTCCACGTGTCCCTCGAATTTCAAATGCGACCGTTAGATCCTCCAACGGTCACTGCGCGCCAACGGTCAAACGCTATGACCGGACGCGCTGCTCAACCGACCGGACGCGCCGGTCGCACAGCACCGCGCGCGCGAAGCAACGACCGGACGCGCTCCTCGCAACGACCGGACGCGCCGATCCGCACAGCACCCGCGCCCGCGAAACAACGACCGGACGCACCCCTCGCAACGAGCTCCTTCATGACACCATCACATGTGGACTAATCTCCTGTGTATCTCACATAACCACATATTAGTCCACCTAAGTTGTCACTCAATTACCAAAACCAAACAAGGACCTTTCAACCGGCCTAGACAGGCGAGGTGGAGTGCGCCTACGCCTGCGCCAACGGCGGCTTTGAACCCGGTGGAATCCATCAGCGTCCGGGCCCCAGAGACGCGCGGCGGGTGGGCAGCCGGGGCGCGCGCGCCGGCGTCGTGGCGAGGCCGAGAGACCCGTGAGGGGCCGTCCATCGGCGGGTGGGTGCGACGCGCCACAGCCATGAAGCCCCCAGGGTTGCGTGGACGCCGACGGCGGCGCGGACGGCGACGACGGCCACCGCCCACAGCCACAGCCTTTCCCTTCCCCACTGGAACTAGGGAGCCGGGCTCGGAGCCATAGTCATCCTCAGAGTCGGTGAAGCAAAGCTTATCCCCGTAGTCCGCCCAGGAGTGCGCAGGGGAGGAGCCACCGAAGAAAGGCTGGGCGTCCGGCTTGAGGCCGGAGGCGGTCGGCGACGAGGAGCCGAAGGAGGGAGCCGCATTGGGGTTGAGCCCGGGCGACGCGAAGCGCTCTCCTTCCTCCATCTCGTCCGCCCAGGAGCGTCGGGAGGCGGATCCCTGCTCCATAGGACAGACCCAGGAAGGTGACGCGCGGATCTGGGGCCAGGCTGCCGGAAGCGGGAGGAGCAGCAGTCGCCGGCGGAGAGGGGGGGCGCGGGCGAGGCGCGACTGGGGAGCAGATCTGGGAGGTGTAGGGTTTGCCGAGGTCAGGGCGACCAAGGACGAAGGTATGTGGGCGGCGGGGCCGGGGCGGCCCGCAGCGCGGGGGCTGTGGACGTCGGGGCCGGGGTGGCCGCCGGCGTTGGGGGGAGTCGCCGCTCAGCGCTCCACCAAGCTCGCCTTCACTAGTCCCGTGGCTGGTACTCCCGTTGTTAGTGTTAGGACCCTTCTTTACTATTTATAAAGAGAATTCCCTGTGTGCCCTTCAAATGTTATCACATTTCTATCATTGCTTTAGCTTTTTGGTTCTTTCTATGTTAGCACAGCTACCTCTCTCCACCTTCTTCGCTCCCTCCCCTGATGCTCCCATCCCCATCTCTTCCCTCCGCAACGGCTTCGACTGCTGGGTCCTCACCTTGATGGTGTACCAGCACCAGCTCCACGACGAACCATTTGGTGACACCCTAGGCAACTGTAAGGACTGATTGATGGCTAGATGGAGGATGAATAGCCATGAGAACAAATATGACACAAGATTTTGCCTCGGGACTCGGTGGCTTGCCATGCCAGCCACCTACGTTCCCGTTGAGGCATGCCCGTGGTCACCACCCTCCGTAAGCTCAAAGATCCTTCAAGATCATCTCCGACGTGAGCGCTTGCCTATGAGCCAGCTCAATCACGAGGTAAACCACAAGCCTCGATTCCCATTATAGTTGTTGCTCTTTGCGTTGCCTGCGGGGATGAGCACAAGAGCCCTGAACAAAATGTGGAAGTAGTTTTGAGTGAAAACAGAGGCGACATTTTTATTTATTCCATTCCAACACAGGACACAAAAAAAACCTGGCATTCGTCACACACTCTTTCTACACCGACCCTTTCCCATTTTTTTCCCCGTTCTTACCGTCCTTTTTATTCACATGTACACACACCTCATGGAAAATGCTCACCAGCCATGCTTGCACGCGCGGGGTCCGCGGATGGACGTTCTGAATTCCTACAACCAGAGCGCGCCGGCGTTCCTGAGCATGGGCACGAGCTCGCCGGAGAGGTGCAGCGCCATGACCCTGTTGGTCCCGCCGACGAGGTCGCCGCCCACGAACACCGCCGGCACAGTGGGGGTGCCGGTGCCGCGCCCGCCTGCGCCGGCGCCGAGCCTCCTGGTTAGCTCCCGCTCCATCTCCAGGCCCCGGGGGTCCCTGTCCAGATCGTGCACCGCCGCGTTCACGCCCAGGCTGCTCAGCAGCGACGTCACGACGTCGCCCATGCTGCAGTTGCTCGCCGTGAACACCACCACCGCGCGCTCCGACGCCAGCCTCGCCACGTGGTCCATTGCCATCCTCTGCTCCTTGTTTACCACGCCCGGACCAGAAGGTTCTAGAGGCTTATAGCTAGTGCCCCTCTCCTTGGATGCTGAGATGATTTTCGAAGGTGATGTGGTTTCTTGCTCTACTGGCCATGGGACGGAATGCCTTTTATCGGCTGGAAAAAGGTGTTGGATTGTTGGTACGTAGTAGTAGTACCAACTTGCATTGGATTATACTCCGTATGTTATAGGCCCTGTTCGGCAGGCTGTTTTTTTGACTTATAAGCCAGCTGTGGCTGATTTGCTGTGAGAGAAAAACACTGTTCCACGGCTGATAAGCCGTGCTGATAAGCTCAGCCGAACAGGGGATACATACAAGACAGGAGATTCTATTCTTTGACAACTAACTGATAGCATTTGCTGAACGTGTTATATAGCTAGTTTTGGTTCTTCTATATATAAATGAAAAATAGTTTTGGATAAGAATCCATGTCTGTGTTCAAGCATGAGGGCCCTGGGAACATTGGAATCTCTCTCTCTCTCCTCATGACTCACGAGTCGACCACATACAAAATTTGCAATATTATATGAAGATATCTGAAAAACGATAAGGATCTTTTTAAAAGTCATGACTCATGAGGATAGAGCTGTATAGATATATGGGGATCTTCTTCGGTCATAGTTTATAAGCAAAACAATATTCGAAGAATATTAACACTTGCACTTACATTTTCACATACTGACCAAGTACACACGTTAAAGATACTAGTGATATATGCTTTTTTCAGAGCAATACTAGTAGCATATGGTTGCAAGGTGAAAAGTAGTAAATTTTCTTCTACCGTTGTTCGAAGTCTGAATTCTGAAACTTGTAATAACTGAAAAAAAAAATCTGGTGGAATGCAAGTTAATGCTTTTCCGTTCTGTGAATGTCTCATTGTCTGAATGTTGTCCCTGCATGTAAATTGAGAGTTGAGACCTTTGACTCCAATTGTAAATACACAAGTCCATACAGAAAGCAAAGGTGCCAACAACAACACGGCATCGCTTCGTCACATGACAATATGACAGCAGGATCTGATTCCTCTGGCAAAGAGCAGGCACTCTGTATTGGAGGGATCAGGCTCCTGAATCCTGATCTTCAGGTTCAGAATAGCATCTTCCGACAGAGAACCGACTACGGTCTCATTCAGTCCCTCACACAAAGTCACACTCTCTCTTCTTACCTTATCCGCAGTGGCAGAATCTGCCCCATTTGCTATCTATCGTTCCCTTGAACAGTTACACCATACTTGGTGAGTAGATCATTAGACAAGACAATTGTTTGATAATTCTGCCCAATTTGCTATATATTTTGTTCTCTGAAGCATTTTCTCACCATTCACTGGTCGCATAATCTTATCAGATATGCAGGCATTTGCCTTGGCACAGTGCTGCACAGCCTGGCATTGCATATCAGCAAGGCCATGTTGTGTAAATGATGCTATGGAACAGTCGCCGTTGATTTGCTGCAATGGTTCCTCTGATCTTCTCATGTATGATGCAAACCCCCCAGGACAAGAAGATGACAATGGAGAATGTGGATAGACATGTATCCTTATCCTCAAGATCTACCCTGGCAGTGCTAACTATCTGAGGAACTTTGTATCTTGAGATTCCTTCCTGAGCCTGATCAGTTCTTGGCTCCTCGTGTTTGCAAAGGGCTACGTGCATTGATCTGCAAAAGCATATCTGAAACAAAGGTAAAGGTGAGGTGCAATGGAGAGGGAAAAATTCTGGAAATATCTTACAACGAATCCCATGTTATATAGTTTTATAAACAAGGGGTGCCACCAAATATATCCATCACATAAGAACACACAATGTGATAGATTACATATACAATTCCCGCTTCATAAGCTGAGAGAAAATACACAAATTGTCAGGTAGTGAGAAAATACCAAATAAGGAGTGCCATCAAATCATCCAATTACAGCCTGTTACATTTCACACACATACATACATCAATGAAGGTTTGCAAGGGGCTGCATTCTTTGACCTGGAAAAGCAAATGCATACCTGAAATGAAGGTAAAGGTGAGGTGCAATGCTGTGAAAAAAAATCTGGAAATATCTCAGGTAGCAACACCATGAGGGAATGACCAAACAAGGAGTACCATCTAATACTTACATTACTTAGTTATATATGGTATTAGTTATATACACGAATTGAATTGTGCGGACAATCTTATGGAGCTTACATGTACAATTCTCACTTGAGCAAAGGGGGCACATTTAAAAGGTGAGCCTCTCCTTATCCTCTGGAGAGCTCCGGGAGCGCTCAATATTTCATGAGCTGTACACAAAATGAAAATAAAAATACTGTACAGGGGTGTATTTCGTGGCAGACAAAGTCAAATAGATTCTAGAGTTTCTGGTTCTTCCGGATATCTTGACAAGATGATGGATCCATCAACTTCACGAACATAGCTGTATACTGAGTTGGCTGCACCAATCACAAATTGACAGGTTCCCCTTGAATCAGCATGTAGTGTGACACCGTAGTACTCAAGATGATCTGCTACGCTCATCCCATAGACCGACCTTTTGAAGCAACGGCAAACAATAAGCAACACATGCAAGAAAATAAATATCCAAAATAGATAGGCAGATACATACCTGCTACAGGTTGGGTCCTCACCAGAATCATCACATACCGTCTCATTTCTGGTAACTACATTTCCATCAATGCTCTCATGAAGCCAAACCTGAAGATAAATAAATGCAGAAGAAATGGATTAACGGTAACGTGGAGAAGTATGCATCTCTGTAAACTCTTTTTGACTATTGGATACAAACCTCTCTAGCAAAGTGGTGGTATGTCCATTCACCTAGGTAATAATAATACGGTGGTAAATGCGGCACAATATCATTCTGATGGGTCACGCGGATTGTTCTTGGGACTTGTTCACCAAAGTATACAGCAAAAGCAGGATTGCCTATCCGAGGCTGTCCAAAAGTCATGAGCTCAACCTCCTTTGATCCAAATTTAACCTGTAAAAGAAAAGGCAAAGATATCATTGAAGCCAACCATCTGATATATTAACAATACATGCCATGGTAGTAGAGCATATATTGAAATTTGATGCAATAAACCAAGTACATTACTTACAGATAGATCAAGGGCACAAAACGAAGCTAAAGCCCCTCCCATGGAATGTCCCACAACATTTATGGGTAGATTTCCATATGTTTTTCTTGCCCATTTAATAGACTTCAGGATCTCATGTCGCATAGTTGTATTATAATATGCAGTATAAAACCCATGATGGACCTGCAGCATGAGACAGACAAGCAGCAAGCAAACACAAGTTATTTCTAATTCAATGAGAACTCTAAACATCAACAACAACTTGATTAGTGGAGTTACCATAGCATCCGGCATGCCTGGGTATGTCACATCAAGCTGCTTCCAGAAAAGATCTTCGATCCAATTTGCGACACTGTGCAAGTTAAATTCCAAGACATCAAATCAATGAGAAGTGAAGATTGAAAGCTTATAAATAGCTTATGATATTTGAATAAAAGATTACAATTTTATAAGTTGAAAAACACATAGCTAAATAACTAGGATAAAAGGTTGATGCACTCAGAGCAAATGCCCATACGTTACAAGTCTCGACTCATAATGGAGCATTTTCTGTACCTGTGCTGTTGAGTGCCTCTAAATGCAATGATTATGGATCGAGGATCAGGCGCAACTCCAACAAATGCCTGCACAATTTTTTGACAAACAATCGACCTTCGTTTTCATTGAACACTGAGTGCAAGCAAAAGAGCTTTGCTGAAATAGAAATACATAAAGATAGTTAACCTGTAAGCAGTTCTCCACATCTACTATGATCTCTATCACCTCAAAACCCTGCATCAATAATGCAAAAACAGTCGATTAAACGACAAGGAACACGTAGAACAACTTTCACAAACAGAGGAAGCACAAACCTTTGTGTGACCTTTACACCTTTGACAGGTCCATAAGAAAAGTGATGTTAAGTCAGATGTGTACACCTGAAACACATTTATGTAAACCAAGTCTGAAAGAGGACAAAAATGTTTTCTGGAGATAGAAACATGGGAATCATTATATGCATGCCCTATCAAAGAACCATTCAGAGATGCAACAACCAAGAACAGGATAGCTATTAGTGACTGAAAATGCTGCATAGAAAAGGGAGGGAATGAAAAAGTGTGGCAAAGAGTTTTTTCTTAAGAAGGAAAGGGTGTGTGAAAGACAAGTATCAGAACAGATTTTTTTTTTGAAACGAATCAGGCAGGAGAGCTGCCGACTATATTAAAAAGAAGAAGAACCACGGCCATTGTTTTTTTAGGTTTCGTTGCTTTCAGTCGTTGTTGTAGCTCTGTTGTAATGCCCGGTTTGGGTTCTTCTTCTTCTTTTTAATCAGAACAGAAATTGTCTAGCTATGCAGAGGAAGCTTGGGCAGACTTATGATGAAGTTGCTTTCAACAGAATAAGTAGCAGCTCATTGTGCATGAGGAACTTACTGCAGACGCGTATTCGACAAGAATATGAGCAAGAGTATGATTGTAGGAATAACCACCATCACCGTGCTTCAGCCTGATCACTGCATTGGCAAAGAAAGGTGTGAGGAGTTTACACCTGATTTACTGGCAGAGAGCACAAAAGCACCATGATAACAGCAAAATAAATCCTCGCGGTGCTCAGAAACTAGAGTTGGGTAATGTGACTACATCCAATCCAATGGCGTTACCAATCTGAGAAGCAAACAAGGATAACCCATTACTCTGTTTTCCAAAAAATCTACAGCACTGGCATCCCCAAGCACATGGACAAGAATCGCCTTTCCACATTATTACAGCATTGCTATGCTGAAAAATCGCTAGCAGGTGACAATGAGCAAGTGGTTGTCGAAGCTTCATCTCATTTATGCAGAAGTGGATGCATCTACTCAAAGGGGTGGAGGATCAAGGCGACTAGCTAGCCCAAAGTGACATTCTGTTGCCTGATGTGGGCGAAATCTGACTTCGCTGTAATAGGATGGTCTTCTGGTTGCTGAGCTTTTCTTCTGAGTACTCTTTCCCCTTTTTAGCTGGTATCCCCAGCAGTGATGACTTGTAATAAACATTATAAAAGCAGAGACCTTCTCCTAATCTCCTAAAAAAATGTTGGTGAAGCGGTTGCATCAACTGCGCAGATCACTCGTAGCAAGCACTGTTGCAAAGGTAGCAGCTTCATAAGCTTTCCCCAACCCAAATTAAATCCTCCCCACAAGAAAAGGCCAAATCCGGGAGAAATCCGCAGGCGCAGCAGCAGTCGGCGCACTAGGAGCTATGCTGCTTCCCAGCGTCGGCGCTCCTCAACTCCTCATCTAATCTAGACTAATTGACACTACACGCCGTCGTATGCTATGTACTCTGAGCTCCTCGCGCGGCGCCGGAGCAGCCGCAACAGCCAACCGGCTGGCTCCCCCGAGCTAATCACCCGCGCGCACCCTCAGCCTTTCCTCCGAATCCGCCCCTCCCGAGCAACCACGGGCCGCGCGGACGCAGCGCCGGCCGGAACCTCTTCCCTCCGGCACACGGACGGAAGGAGCGGCAGGAAGTTGAAACGGGGGGAAAGCTGATCGATCTCACCTCTTCCCTCCTCCTCCCGCGCCGCCGCCGCCGCCGCCGCGGGGGAAGAAGCGGAGGCCAGAAGCACCGCGAGCAGCAGCAGCAGCAGCGTCGCCGTCCGCCCCAGCCATGCCATCCCCGTCTCCCTCTCCCTCTCTGGCTCGCCCCCACCCCCCACCGGAGGAGACTGGTGGTAAAAAGAAGAAGAAGACGGCGGCGAGGGGCAACCCACCACACGGAGAAATTCTTCCGAGGGGCCGTTCCGTGAAGTTACGGAACAGTTGACAGCGACGACGGCCGCGCGGTTGGGTTACCGCGTCGGCTAACGCTACCACCCAACCAGACGCAGCCACGTGTCCCGCGAGAGGGATTAACGGATTAGCCTGCCCGGTTAGCGTTTTGCAGTTTGGCCCTCGGGTTTTCCAGGTATATGATAGGGAAGGACGAGCAGAGAGAGAAAGGGTCAGGGCCTCAGTGTCTGGCACGCTAAGGCCTATTTGGGAACAGGGAGCAGATTTGCCCTGGGTAGTTAACCCCCCACGGGGATTTATGGGGCTTGCCATTTCCCTGGGGCCGTTCCCCCTCCCCGTTCTCCCTTCCCTGACGCCGTTTGGAAGCAAGACCAAATGAGGCCAGGGTGTGTTACGCCCGCCTGTCTGTGTCACTCTCAAGCCGCTTGTGCTTATGTGTTACGCTAACATAGTAGAACTATATTGATTGAGTTTGCTTGTTGTAATCTATAAATTGCACAATGTTCTGAACTCAAAATAAAAAAATCAACAAGTTCAGAAAAATATTCTAAAAACATAAAGAAAGGAACATACAAAAAATGCTGATATTTTAAAACATCTTTCCTTGATCAAATTTCATACATTCTATGAGATACAAATGTCCATATAACTATTAAAAATACTCCCCCCATCCTGAATACATCAATTCCTAGAATTGTCTTAAGTTAAATTTTTTAATATTTGACTGAATTTATAGAAAAAATTATAAAATCAAATGAGCACATTATAAAAAATATATTTCATAGTGTAACTAATAATACTAATTCAGTGTCATAATTCTTAACACTCTTTTATATAAATTTGATCAAATTTAAAAGGTTACTTAAAGACAACTCTAGGAATTGATTTATTCATGGACGGAGAGAGTAGCTCCTGATGAACTGATGAGCAACATCTCAGCCGAATAAATACAACTTTGTTCCTAATTTAGTTCTAATGCTAACTTGAGAAGGCAGCACAAACTTTAATAACTTATGAATAAATTTGCAAGTTATTTTCAACAATTGCACGTGTCTTTAGCTTTTAGGTTGACCTCCACGAGATGTTGCCGACCTTCTGGTGCTGCCTGTTGGCTGTAGCGAACCAAAAAAATTGTTAGTGAAATAATCATTAATCTGTCATCATGCATAATCTATCATGTGAGACCCGCTGGACAAAAAAAAATATTAGTTAAGCTGAAAATAGTGACCAATCGGTATCAAATTAACATGTCCTGTTAATGCAGAAATCTCAGCATGTAAACAAAACAAGAAACCATACTAACATCATGTACCAATGAGGTATTCCCCAGATCGATGAAAGCATCCTCACAAGAAAAAAAATAGAAACATATATCTTCAAGGTCATGGACTCATGATGAAGTGCAAATTAAACAGGCTTTGGAAAGCAAAAAAAAAAAGATGCTAAAAAAAATCAGGAATACATGACTCTTCACACTACTGTTATCTTGTCAGAAACTTACCCAAGCAAAACTGTGGCCTCTTTATTATCAATGTACTCTCTTTTCACATGCATATCTTCTATTCTGCTACCTGATTCAAAAGTGATGATTACTAGAAGAAACTAAAGACTGCAGGCTGCTATTAAAAAGCAAAATTTACAACTGAATTTAAGTTTAGTCAGCATCCTTGATCCTTCTATTGGTGATTGTCAACAGTTGTGCTATATACATATGATGTACGCTCCAAGGCAATAAACTAATCATGATGGTCTACCATATATAGAAAATGATTAAAAAAGAATTTTTGAACAACCCAGTCTCTAGAAATATCAAGCCAAACACATTGATGACTAGTAACTGACAGCCAATAGATAGAGCAAGTATTGCCCAAAAGGGAAAAATTGATCAGTTAACAGTTCGATGCCTAAACTCTATCACAATCTAGAAAAATTGATCAATCCATAGAGTTTAATTAAATAATGCTATACTATACTAATGGTGACTGACTAACTGACTCCTGCGCAATCTAGTTTCCTCTGTCAGCTAATCTGAAAGGATATGCACATAATGGACTCCTTAAAAATTCATTAACATTAAGGTAAATGTTTTGTGGGTGGTGATGTACTGATGTCAATGCCATAATGAAAGGCTGTGAACACTGCCTCTGTATAAACTGCTGGAAACACCAATGACAAATGGAGGAGATTGCTATGAGGAAATTGAAGGGGCTAAATTCGGTTAAATTCAAAAACAATCTAAAATGAAACAGTAGATTCATAAAGCAAGAAGGGGCTAAGAAGAATGGACCAGCTTACCAATTGAAGCAGTAGCAGGAAATTCTTCTTAGCCCCTTCCTACGAAAACCAAGGAAAAGAAAAGCCAATAAGATAATGCCAGCCTTTTCACATATATATGAACCAGAAAATGCTACATGCTTAATCACAAATTAGCACAATTGCAAACATATCCAACTACTCAGAAGACAAGCTCGATGCAAGGGTCAACTTGTAAGCAATGAATAAATTTTGATAGAACATAAACTAATTTACGATAGAACATAAACTAATTGCTCGCTGAATCGGCTATACACAAGAATCACAAATTTTGCAATACCCAACCTGCATACTTATGAGCATGAATAAAATTCACCAGGGAAATCTTCCTAATCGGGTAGACATGAATCACAGATTTCGCAAAAATCACCGAACAGTATCACAAGAAAATCAAGCAAGAATACAAAGCCATGAGGTACCAGATATCCCAATCCTTTTCACAGCCACCAAACAAGAATGATAGGGTGCATGCTCACCACGCTTCGGTTGAATGAGGTATGGAGATAGGCTTGGTGGCACGGCGCTTCTCCCCGGACGCTGGAGTATGGAGGAGGATACGGCAGCTCGGCGGCCCCAAGATCTACGAGATTTTGCCGTGCTAGGAGGACGAGGCTGAGGTGGAGGCGCTGCTCTGAGATGTGGATCTCACGGCGGCAGCGACACGGCCGCAAATCGCGAGAGATGCATCTCCGGTCACCGGGAGATGCACACCAGTTGCCGGGCACCAGGAGATGCACGCCAGGAGCGATGCGCGGACCATGAGCCGCCGGGGTGATGGCGACGGCCGCCACCCTCGCGACTCGCGAGTCGTCGCGCGAGCGACGGGGTCAGGGAAGGGGAAACGCTCCCGGCCTCATGACTCGTGGATTTCTTCCGCGTGGAAAACGAAGGGAAACGGGCTTCTGTCCCCGCGTGGGTGTGCTTCCAAAGAGCGCGGCAGATTGGTGCAGGGAAAATAGCCGCGTGGTTTCTCGGCCCGGGGAAGTCACAGGGAATCCTCCGGGATCCCGTGCTGCCAAAGTAGCCCTAATAGATAAAGAGGTGGAGGGCGCACCTCGAAAATGACCCGGCCGGAGGAGGAGGACGGCACGGCAACGCTTGCCATTGCCGTCAAGGTCCTACGGCTGGCCCCACATGTCATGCGCACGGGCGCGACCTGGCCGGTGGTGGCGTCCGTCTTCGCCGACGGTGGTTGGCTGCCTTGAAGTTGAAGGGGTTTGGGTTTGGCCGGCGTTCTAGAGAAATCTGGCACCGAGATCTAAACGTGTGTGCGCTTGCTTTGACCAATCCAGGATTTTTTTTTTGGTAAAAAAGCTGAAAACACGTCCGTGGAAGCAAAGCAGACTGCTAATGGCCTTCCTGGCCATATATCTAGGCTGCGCTCGTTTATCGCTACCGATCACAGGTTACCTTATGCTAGGTAGGAGTAGGAGCGGGGACAGGATTTGAATGTAGGACCATTCAAACCGGGAATAATCGTGCGTGTCAAAATAAATACATGGTTAAGGTATATATAACAACTAAATAAACCGTTTGTGTTGAGATACAAAAGAAAGTTAAAAAAATTGAAAAAAAACCCGAAAGGAACGTAATTGATTAGTCTTAGATCTCTAACCTGCACGTGATAATCTAATTCTTTGGCCACAAAAAGAATCACGGAATTTAAAATGTTAGAAGGCAAACAATCTATCACTTATCATTTAGCCATTATTCGGACAAAATGATCACTTAAATAGACAAATTGGTGGTTTAAATAGGTTCGCAAAAAAGACGAATTAAATGGAAATAGGGTACCCACTATGTGGCATTATGTTGAGTACACGGGCTAAACAACCGTTTAGGCGCATAGTGACAGAAACATAGGAGATAAAGGAAGATAACAAGAAGACTAATGCTAAAAAATATAGATGCCCTTAGAGGTCAATTCAGGGGGACCAAACAAGCAAATCACTAATATTCAATTAACTAGATAATTAGAGGGTATGCTACGGGGACAGACTAATGTTTGGTAGGTAATAATAAAAATAAAAGAGATGGAGAAAATATCAAGAAAACCTTATTTTGTTTATCTATACATAACTCTTAAAGTCGAGGCTTCCGGCCGGGTCCGTCACAGACACATGTTACTGTTCCCACAACAGTACCTTGGAACAGTAGACCCGTTAAATACAGTACCGGGTTCTATGAACAGTACAAACCCATTAAGAAACAGTACAACCTGTTAATAAACAGTAACCCGTTAGTTAATACAATACCGGGTCCTATGAACCGTACAAAAGCCGTTAAGAAACAGTAAAACCCGTTACGAAACAGTAACACCGTTAAGCAAACAATACAACCCGTTACTAAACAGTATCAAACTCACTAAAAACAATAACAACCCGCTAACAAATATCAACAGAACAGAAAAAAGAAAAAAAGCCAGATTACTGCCAGTGCTTTGCGCGGGCTCTCCTGCTAGTATAAGGTATTATTGGAGATTAATATGGAGGAAGAACAAAAAAACAATCATAGTACAATAGTATCATTAACTAGCTAAGTTGATAATTAAGTATCTAAATTCGGAAGGGGGTGTTATGGGAGGTATGGGAAGGTTTGGGGCAGCCAGGTTCCTCTCAGCCCCTCCTTCCCTCCACCACCGATGCTAGGCTAATTAGGCCAGGCCAATCACTCCATGCCGGCCGAAAGCCCTAGCTTCCATGTCAGCACACAACATCCAAATCACTGTCGTTGATGGCTTCACGGACGCTCAGACGTGCTTGCAGGAGCAATTAGGGCCTTGGCTGCCATGGGAGAAAGAATGGGGAGGGGAGCTACATAGGAGAAGGGACAGGAGGTAAACCGCATCAAAGCTATTCATCGGAGAAGAGAGGAGCCACCCCACTAGTGAAGGGCCTAGTCCGAAGACGGATAGGCTTTCGGAAGAGGAGCCTCGTCGAGCCGACGGGCCTCCCCGGGGATCTAAGCCGCGAGAGGGGTGTCGCAGCAGGTTGCCGCATGGAGGGAGGAAATGGAGCTTGCGCTAGACAAAAACTACCAACCGTTAAATGAAATATGGTCGGTGTCAACGCCCACGGGGATGGGGCCGAGGTGGGTGGGATTCGAGGACCTGACTACTTTGGTGGTTTGAGTAGCGGCTTTAGTTGGAGCTATATGATTTTTACTCAAGACTTCAAAAATTTTTTTTAATAAAGGCGTGTTCGAGAGTCCTGCTAAGATTTGTCTTATATTTCTTTTGTAAACAGAGTTGCTAGCGTCTGGACGTTCGATCCGGGCGCTTAGCGTCGGACGGTACAAATTCCCGCTGAAACGTTAATATGATAATAAAAAATCCCGCACCTCACCATTCTTATCTGTAGGTCCGCCCGCCCGCTCGCCTGACACGCCCGCCCCGACGCCTGACCCGCCCCCATCCCCATTTGTTTGCCATGCCCCCGCAGGCGTATCGCCGCCCCGTCGTGCCCCTGACCGTTGGCACCCAACGCGCCACGCGCCACATCCGCCGACCACCGGCTCATCGCGTCCCATTCCCCCACGCCCCTGACTTTCCCAAGAGCATGAAACACGCACAACATGAAACACTTGAATGCAACATACGTCTGAAACAGGTGAAATATCTAGAACATATACTTGCAACATATGCGTGAAAAAATATGCAACATCTAGATAGAACACTTGTAACTTGCAACATAAAAATACTTACTGCAACAGAAGACTAAAAAAGAAGAAACATTTTGGAACATACTATTGCAACATATGTGAAAACATATGCAATATCCAGATTAAACAATTGCAAACATACGTCAGGAAACAGATGAAATTTTTGAACAAACACTTGCAACATGCCTCTGAAACACTTGCAGCATATGTAACATATGCAGCATTATAACACTCTCGGTGTTACCACGCAAAACACTTACTAAATCATGTCTTGAGCATCATATTTATGTGTTAATGTATGTAAGAAGGTGTAAAAATAAATTTCTAGCATAAAAAACAATTAACGCAAATGGTAAATGAAAGGTATTCAATGGTTCACGTTATATCATTTAAGGTTAAAAACTAATTTTTATTGAGCAAAAATACTATAGAACATGTATGTGACCCTTAAATAACGTTTAAAGTGTGAACTTAGTAGGTGGCAATGCAACTCTTGCTGCACAAAAAAAATGTGGCTATCTAGTATTTCTAGTAGCTTGAAAACTAAACTGGAAATCAAATTTAGTACATAGAAAAATTTCCAAGTTCAAGAACAGTGTGACAGAGCTATGTTCGTCAACTTACTCTACGAGTTTTAGCTCAAGGAGGGTGTCGTGTTTTAGCTCTAGTTGATAGCCCGATGTACCACGAGTAGCATGGTGAAGAAGGTTGAACCCGAGACGAGCTAGATTAGTTTATATCCATGCTTTTAAATTCGTGCACGTCACCTACCCTGTCTGTGTGCGCGGTCACCTCGTGCGGGGCCAAGCTCGGTGTCGCCGCGTCTGATCGCAGAGCGTGCGCGATGCCGCGTGTGGGCCGGCTGGGCTCGTCCTTGGCCCGGCTGTGCTCGCTACACACCGCAGCCGCTTGGCTGGCCTCCCTGCCTCGTAGCCGCGCGGCAACCGCAGCGGCCCACCTCATCACGCCATGCTACCCCACAGCCTGCTGCTGCACCTCATGTGGTTGCCGCCGCGTCTGCGCTACGCCTCTGCCTCGCCGTCGCGTCCGCAGCATCACCCCCTCTCCGCTGCGTCTCTGCACCGTGGCCGCCCGCTGGCCCCGCTGCCTCCTGTTGCGCGCGATCTCGCGGCTGCGGCCGTGGTCTCCTCGCGTCGCGTCATGCCTGCGCTGCGCCACCGCCTCGCCTTAATGGCGCTGCGCGCGCACGCTCCATGGTCGCTTTGGCTCGTAGCGACTGCGCCGGGGTCGCATCGAGCCTTACTCTTTCCTCTTCCCTCCCTGCCGCCATATCTCTGAGCCGCATTGTTAATTTGGCAGAAGGGAGTCCTCTCAGGCCACTGTGTCGCGTGCACGGCTCCGCTTGCAATCTGCTCCAATAGCTAGCCCTACCCCGCCTGGATTGGCGCCCGGCCAAAGCCCCAATTTGGAGTTTTCTTCCCCACGCGCCGATAAAGCCAAGGCCACCAGTATCATGAGCAGCCCTCCACCTGACCACCCTGCGTTGAATTGAGTGCACCGATTGACTCGCCCTCAATCCCTCCTCGTCGTGCGCACCCGAGCCGTACCCTGCCACCTTGCCGGAGCAGCTGACGCGGTCGTGTCCGTCACGGTGCGCCGCCGCACCCTCAGGTCGCACGCAGCCAGCTCTCCCTTGCCACCCTTTTGTCCAGCCACCACCTCAGCCAGGTATTCGATAAGGTCCTGATGCTCACTAGCGAGTTAGTTAGGCCTGTAGCCGTCTTAGTGCACCAGAACGCCAGCGCCGCCATCATGGATGGCCGCATACTGTGGCCACTCGCTTCGGCGCACCCCACTGCCCCGCATCGCCGCGTAGGGTAGGAGTTTTGGTTGGGGATGGAGGTCGGCCCGTTGGCTAGGCCTGCGCGTGCCCTAGTTAGCGGCCGGCCAGTGCCGCCGGTGCTACGCTGGCGAACGCAGGGGCGCCCGGGGATCTCAGCGTTGCAAAGAAAGGTTATTTCGGGGGCCGTATTGCATAAGCACGGAGTGCAGAAATAGTGCGTAGGCGGTCATGCGATTCTGGTAGCATGGGAGGGCTTAGTTGCAATTCCGCAGCGCGGGCGGGCTTTTTTCCCCAGTCGCGGGCCGGCCTGAGTCGTGTGGGCCGCGTCTGTGGGCCGCGTGTGCACGCGCGCGCTGCCCGCATTGGGCCGCGCCTGCGGGTTGTGGGCTGCTCTGGGTTTTCGTTTCCTTTTTCTAGAAAATAGAAATAGGTTTTATTTGTTTTAGATTTGGAACCGATCTTGGGTAAATTATAACAAATCTTGTAAATGCCCAAAAATTGTGAAATAAATTGTGTTAGGTTCCTAAATTCCTACTCTATCGATTAGTGTAATTAGTTAATATATATCTACGATGATGTTGTGATCCTTTAAATCGTTTGAAAATGCTTAATATCACGAGGTCCATATTTGTAGGAATTGTTGTGGCAAAATGGTGAAAGCTTTAGCGTTGAAAATTTTTTGCAGTAGCTTTGTTGCATTATCATGTGCTTGATGTAAATTTCGTAGCATTAGATTAGACCATTTCATATGGTAGCGAAATAGCCATTAAAACTAATATAAATGAAAGCATAATATTGATTTGTAAAATGAAGCACTTGTAAGAGGAGTTTGATGTCTTGCTTGATGAAGATGGTAAATAGCTTGCTATCTTAGTCATTAGAGCTAGCTTAGTGGCTTAGCATGTGTGTTGTATTTTAAGAGTTGCTGTTCCCTAAATGCTAAATGTTGCATTGTTATCGCATGCATGTAGAGAACGACCTGGTAGAGTTCGGGACCGTCGATGATCAGGAGTACGAGGAGATCGTCGAAGAGTACGAGGAGGAGATCTTCGTACCAGAGGAGTTCCAGGAGCCGCCCGTGACTGACACCACTGACATTGTACCTGTCCAAGGCAAGCCCTGGTGCATAACCCGTATTTTTTGATAATTATTATATATATGTGTGGTGCATTTATGTTGCAGGAATTTTATGATACCCACATGCATATATCTATCTACCTATGAGTCTTACTAGTGTAGGATCGCGAAGTTGCTTTGCTTAGGTTATCAGTAGCGTGGTGGAAATGGTGGAAAGAAAATGGTGACCGGGCAGGGATATGGTATGGGTATTGGTGGGTGTAACAGGTTGTGTTCCGCGGCCACGGGGCATAGCTTGATTGCACTGTTTTCCATGTCCGTGTCGATTATGGATCGTCCATTGTATGGACCCTGGTCAAGTCACAGACTTATTATCCCGAGCACATACTTGCTTATGGGAGCGGGAAGACTTGTTACTCTCTTGTCATGAGCTCTGGCTCTTTCCGGACCGATTAATTAGAGGCGGGGATAGGTGGAGGTCTAAGCATCACTATGAGGCCGGGCCTCAAGTGTGGGGGGCTTGGAGTCCAAGTTTGGACTGGAACCTAAAACCCTTGAGAGGAGTAGAATGACTTAGTCTCGCTTGTGCCTAGGGTGCAAGCGAGGCGTTTGTTTTTCAGGGTACCCAGCTAGGCACATTGATTCGTGAATTGCTGTTTCTACGTGATAGTACGGCTTGACTACGCTCTAGCACCGTAGTAAGAACTGGCATATGAAAGATGAAAAAAATGGCTCTAATTGCTCAACCATTGCTTGAATATAGAATAGGTGCTTACTTAGAATGTTGGATAATGGATAAAACACGGCTACTAATAATCTAAGGAAATAAGGATACACTCTTAGCATTGCTTTTCGCAAACAAGAAACCCACAAGCCACAAAGCCTATCATATTCCCTGAGAGTCGGGAAATATATTTTCTAGTCGGGTAAGTTGTAGCACCCCAGTGTTAGGCTTGCATTAGCAATTGTAAATCATGTGTATAAACATAATTATGCATTGATAAGCATCACATGAAATATAGACTTGAAACATGTTAACGAAACATACATGTTGCAATGTGTTGTTTCAGTAGAGTTAAAATGATGTTGATGCTCGTTATGCCCTGTATGTGCTTGTTTGAGTAAGTGAACAACTTAGAAATCTTTAGCAAATAATTTGGAGCAAGGTTTGTATTCAAAATTTTCTCAAATTTTGCTTTTAAAAATAATCTAGAAAAATAGAGTTTTGATTTAAAATTAACTTTAAATCCTTAGTTCAAAATCTATTGGGATTTTGACTTTACTCCTTTTGGCAAAGTTGAAGTTCATAAATGTTAGAACAACTTTTATTTTTGAGTCACTTTTTGAAAATGAATTTTTGGAGCTCAAAATAGGGTTTTGAGCTGCTGCACTTTTGAAAATAAAAAGAAAAAAATCGTTTCCTTCCTTCGTGGGTCGCGTGCTCCACTTCCGGCCCACTGGCTGAAGCCAGGCCCATGCCGCACTGCGTCGCCACTCGCGCGCTCCTGCTCGAACGCGCCCACACCCGACCGCGCGCAGGCCGCGGCCGCCCCGTGGTGACCATATGTCGGTGCCGGCCGTCGGGTGGCGCTCGGTGGCCCTCGCGACACCCTTAACCAGCCGCTCTGCCTCGCTCCTCCCTCGCGCTCACCATTCCGTCTCGTCTCGCCCAAGCAGCAGCCGCAACAGCGAGCACCCGAGCTCGCCAGAGTCACAAGTGCCGCTGCACCATTGCCGGCAGTGACGCTTCACGCCTTCACCATCCGCTCTTGCCCTCGCCTCCACCATCGTGTGCTTGGCCTCACCGCACCACCCGCAGCCGCTACCGGCAGGTGAGAAGGCCGAATCGGCTGTCCTCTTTTCTCGCCCGCCATGGCAAGCTCGCCGGAGCTCGGCTTCGCACGAACCACAAGCCCCCGTGCCTCCATCTTTTTCTTCTCGCGTTTTTGGGTCCGCCTCGACACCTCGAAGTGCGAGCACCATTCGCTTAGCCTTGCCGTGGACGCGAACGGTGGATGTGCCCCCATGCAGTGCCACTGCTCATCGGCATTCACCGCTGCCGTAGCTAGGGCTCATCCCCGCCGACGTTCTCTACGGCGCTAGGTTTGCGGCGGCATGGGGAGGCCACTGGTGCCATCCGCACCGTCGGAGGGCTCGCCGCCGACGAGATCCGGCCGACGGAGCTCCTCCTCTGCTCTGTCCGGCTGACCAGTGGGGCCTCGGGGCCCAGTTGTAGCAGAAGGATCCAGGTTTGGGTGCACTGGACCGGGTGCATGTAGCAGTTTAGGAGGGTTTTTCAGAAAAAGATTTAGAAAATGATTTGCCCGGAATGCTTTTAATACTTTGGAAATTCATATCTTGGTGAAAATTGCTCCAAATTGTATGAAACAAATTTTGGTAGACTTCTTATGAGTAGATCTACAATATAAAAATATTGCATGTCAGTTTTGAAATACTTTTATATGGAGCTTTATTTAATTCTTTATAAATGCAGTTATCTTTAGAAATATATAGTAATTCATATATGTATCAGAAAAATGTGGTTCCAATTTTGTTACTCTACTCATGTGTTGTACTTTCTATGAAAAATATATGCCATACATGTTCTGTGGAAAAATATGGCTATGTAAATTATGTGCATTTAATTGATGTTTCTTGTAAAATTGCTAGAGCTAAAAATATGTATAAAACATGTATGTGAAACTTTTTGTACAATGAGTGTATACTATGTAGATCATTGGAAAAATACTAAATCTGTTGTGTGATACTTTTTATAGTACAAAGTATTTTCATGTGTATTTATGCCATGCTTTTTGCTATTTTTGTGTAGGTCGTTATACTTATCTAAATGTAATGAAAATTTTATGGTAGGCTACTTGTTATATGAGAAAGCTACTGTAATTTTCTGAACACCAGAACTATATGTTACTGTTGTAGCCTTAGTTTAAAATGAAATAAAATATGATTATTTATTGCATGATTAGTTTAATTGTTTTGCTTTGGTGTATCTTTGAAGCACCTTGACTTGCTGGTATGACTTGGCATGTTAGGGTAGTCATTGTGGTGTTAGTGTAGTAGTATCTGTGTTTGTGGTTATATGGTGGTTAGCGGTACATGATGGTAGTTAGTATTAGAAGAGAATGTAGTAGATGACCTGTACTTATGGTACATGTTCTTGGATGATGTTGACTACCTAGTAGAAAAGTTTTACACCTACTCTATCAAATAAAGTTAAGTATGTTTATCTACATTGCATGCAATCATGATCATCATAGGCCATCTCATCTGATGCACCAATTGCATAATCACTTATACAAATGCATCATACAGGATCGCGAGAAGAAGTGCAAGTAACGGTTCAAGAGGAGAAGGCCAGGGCCGACCCATAGGAAATCTAGGCACAGGAGGTGCCCGAGGCCGAGGAGCAAGGAGAGGATTTGTCCGAGTGCATGGACCATCAACCTAGTTCCTTCGAAAGAGGTAAACCACGGAGCATTCTAAGTCTTCTACTTTATAAAAACAATTAATTATATATGAGTTTTATATATTATTGTATTAAGTTATAGGAGTTGAGTGAAACCGTTGATGCATTTATTATTATCATTGTCTATCTTGTTATATATCCTTATACCCTGCTAGGTTTAGGATCGAATAACTGCTTAGCCCTGCTTAGACTGGTAGTAGTCGGTGATTTCCTGTCACTGGCAACTATAAGTGGTTACCGAAAAACTTAGCTATGGATGATATCCTGGAGATAACCAAATGTTAATGGATAGTTGGAGACCGGGCGAAATAAATGTTATGCAACTAGACAAGGTTCTGGGGTGCTTGTAGTTTCTGCCTATGTCGGTTAAGGACCGATCATTGCTCATCCCTCTTGTCATGTTGAACGCATATCTCATATTTAGCTGGCCGAATAAAGTACCTTTTGACCGCGAAGCTAGTGGCACTATTTAGGCCGGGATCTACACGGGTGCGCATATTAGTGTTGATGGGGGTATGACAGGGGCGCGAAGAGTGAGCCCAAGGACAGGCGAGGCCTGATTCCTGGCAGTCGGGCGGTCCCTAGATACTGCGGCTTTAGTTTGTCCCACGATGTTTACCAGAATAGTGTCATTGGTGACCTGTAGCTCACTTGATCGATGAGTGTGGTTTGTGTGAGGAATAAATCACCAGCTGGTTAGGAATCGATTCGAATCGCTATCGCTCCTGGATAGTGAGCACTTGACTCGAGTTACGGCATCGTAGTAATGATGATGGAACATGGATGGTTATATAGATGATATTGGAATTGCTAAACCTGAGATGGTAACTGGATGTTAATGGTTAATCAAGTGATTGCTATAATATAGATGCTTACCTAGATTGATAGGTTATGATAAAGATGATGCAAAGTACTTAAAATGGTTTATTCATGATAACTTATGATTTTCGCAAATAAGTCAGCTAACCCATGAAAAGAAAGCCTTCCATACTCCTTGGTGTCATTTTATTTCCGTTTAAGGTGGGTAAGTCTAGCTGAGTACATTCTCATACTCAGGGTTTTGTTCCCATTGTTGTTGCAGATGGTCAGATGTATTATGGATATTGCATCAACTGTCTGTATCCCACGATGGGCGACAACTAGGACCAAGGGCGTGGTCATTCCATATATCTCATCTGCTGCTTTTGTGGGACTTGATCACTATCTGGCACTGTATCTGAACTAAGTGTGTGTATGGTTTCGAAACTATATGCTTCTGCTACTTTATTATGAACTTGGTTTGTAATAACTTTATGTTTTAAACTCCGATGTATTTCTAGAATGTTGCGAACTTTATGTAATATGTGACTCTGGCTGCTAAACTTGTACGATCTTAGTTTGTATGTTGGTTGGTTTGAAATCCTTCATGGTTTCACGGACTACCGGGTTATACGGGCTTAAGTTTGCTAAATTATGTGCTCTGGCGGTGATTTTCTTACTTAATTTCATATAATTGGTCAGTTCTGTTACATAAGTCTTGCGAGTACATTATGTACTCAGGGCTTATTTTACCCTTATTGTAGGTGCACCTTGAGAAGTCAGGCCTTGTGTGGAGGATTCTTCTGGTGGACACAGACGGATCCTTATATCATACCGCTAGATGTTTATTTTATTTCCGCTATTTAAATTATCATACTCTGAACTCTGATATTATAATAAATGATTTCTGTTGTATGAAATGGACTAAGTATTGTAAGTTTATACTCATTATTGGATCCTAGATGTAAAATGTGGATTGTTCAAGTTCTCCCGTTGGGTGTGCTCGACGAAACTGCTCGATTTAGCTCCCTTTTGAGGTACTTAGTGTCTAGTGGAAGACAAGTGCCTTCGAAAGCGTGTTAAATCGGGCACTTCTGCCACAAGCATCCCACATCTACTTTTGCAACATTCATATGAAATAATTGCAACATACTGTTGATGCAAAAGTAGATCTGCAAACACAAAGGGCTAATACCCGAAATCGATATCCAAAGCGTGCTAGTCGATTTGACCTGTTAATCGACAAGGATGAAGATACGAGCACTTTGGTCCTGACAACAGCGATACGCCCGGAAGTCACGGCCAAGAGGTACTCACGCGGAACTCGAGGATCGCCGAAGATTGCACTGGAGCAATGCAACTCGCCGAATCGATGAGAACTCGTAAAAAAGAAAAATATGCAAATTGACGAAGTCGTCGAAAGTAGATGTAAATAAGAATAAAAGCTGTTTTTGATGTATTGATTGATCTTTTTTTTACATTGTCCTTCACCCTATATTTATATCCTGATCTACAGAAACGTAACCAAATACGACTAGGACACTAAATCCAAATATATGAAAACACATGACTTTGATACAACTCAGACTCTAATAAACGTATATAAGGAAATTAACTCCTATCTTATTCCATAGTCCGCCTCAGTCACGATGGTATTCTCATCGACCTCCTTTTTATCGGCACAATCTCTGTTCCATCGGCACAATCCCTGTTCCATCGGCAGCAGCCTTCAAGTTCCTTCCATCGGTACATTCCCTGTTTCATCGGCAGCAGTCTTCAAACCATCTTTCATCGGCATCGGCAATAATACCCTTAACCTTATTGGCAACATTTCAATTTGAATCCATACGCCGCTACCACTCATAAGCAAACTTATTTTCATCAGCTATCAATCTACACAATAATCTTTCCTCTGCTGATTAGCCCTTCCTGACCATCTTGACACGTGCTAAAAAACGATGTCAACACATGCCCCCTAATTTCGGAGTATAAGATATTGATGCTCCGAAATTTACTCCAGATAATACCTGCTATTACCTATTTTTCAACTCATTCTCCAAGCATAACATGATCTGTTACCAGATTTAATCAAATCTAGATCTAATCCATGTATCTCAGTAAATATCGCACATTTTCCAACTGTTTTTTGCCTCAATTACGGTTGAGATACCAAAATAACAATCCATCGGCAAGATCTTATCACAGCAACATCACCATTTTAGAACTGAAAGATCCTGTATCAAAATATCCTTCAAGTCATGATTACTTGCCATGCCATCAAATCTTCTGTACAATCCCTTGATTGTCATGCGAACAGTTACCATATCTATCTGAACCACCTCGATCCATCCGCGTACGGCATAGAGATAAGTCAAGAATACCCCTACCCCAAAAGGCCTATAAATAGATTTCTCCGAACTGCTCATCTTCTACCTTCAAATTGCAACCTTTGGCATTCTCTCTCCGGCGGCAACCCTAACTGCGCATCCTCAACCCACCAGAGCAATCCCAGTAAACACATTTGGTAGTGGGAAGAATTCCCATATCACTTATGAATTCTACAATCCATCGGCAGTGTCTCGCCAATTAGCCTTTGGGCAACTGCCAATCAAGCTATGCTTTGCCGATGTGATTAAGCCCAGAGAAATTATTACAGCTGGAACTGAATGGAGTAGAGTAGTAAGACTTGCTCCTGATGCCGATATTTCAAATGTTGATCTCTCCGCCTAGTCATCAGCGTCTTTCATCACAGAGTCATATAAGCAATGGTGGCAAGAGTGGAAAAAACAGTTGTTTCAACATCCGTTCATACATATCGGCACATGATTGATCCCGACTATGCTGTTTCTGACGATGCAGTAAGTTCCTTTTAACTTTCGTCTCTCTCCTTCCTTTTATATGTATATTGGTAACTAATCTTCCCTGAAACAGGCCGATGATCCAGTTTCATCAATAAGCAAAAGTGAAAGACCCTTCAACCTCCACCCTATTTCTCCAGTCTCAATAATTGGCTACAACGCCCCTACCTTAGAGGCCTTAACCTTCCAGAGGACTCGCGCCAAAACTATCACCTCCAGACCAAGACTAGCAACATCCAGGGCCACTCCAATGGCTGCTGCTTCAAACCTAATCAAGGCTTTTAAGGTAATAACCTTGCTTACTTTGTTTTCTATCGATACACACTATATTAACATATAACTATCAGGATGTTAGAGCTGCAGCTGGATCGTCATCAGCAACTCTTCCAATATCAAGCACCACGTCCTCTACTCCTCCTTCAGAGGTATTCTCTTATTTTTACATTTTTTCTGTTAAATATCCAATCTTATACTTGTTTTTGCAGCAACAAACGGGCACATCGGCAAGCACACCAAGCATGCAAGCTCCCCAATCAACACATGTCGATGCCCCCCAGCCAATTGTCGCTGAGGCCCAAACAAAGCGCAAAGCTTTAACCAATGCTGAAGCTCAACAAAAGCAACAGAAATCTACACCAGCCCCTGCATCCGCTCTAACACCTGTCAATCGACCCACTGATATAATTGAACAAACTGCTTCTTCTGTACAAGATACACCATCAGTCATTATACCCCAAGGGCCGACTACTGATGAGGTCGTAGAAGACATTCCATCGGCATCCTCTGTCGATCCTTTGCTTGATCCTTTTCAAGCCGCTCCCTCAAGCCAGGCTCAAGAAATTGCCCTATGGCAAACTAGAAGTTCTCCTGAATCTGCTGCAACAAGATACTGCTCAACTGGTGATCGATTCAGACCCTGCAAAGACCATCTTCAAAACAATCCATGGCCAAGTCCCTGCCGATGTTGAAGAAACCATCTTCCCAACAGTCCATCTGGAGAGCAGACAACTTCAATATCAAAAGGCTGTTCATCGTATTGCCGACAGAGCAGCTCAGGCTCAACTTAAGGAAGAAATGCTGCAGCTGAAGCAAACTGCCGATGAAAAGCACAAAAGCATCAGCAACTTGCAAGCCTCCGGTGCTGATTTTAAACAGAAAATCTTAGACCTATCGGCAAAAAGGGCAGCTCTGCTAGCCGAACTGGAAAAGGTTGAAACAGCCCTGACTCAAGCCAAGCAAGAAGAAGACCAGCTTCCTGACGCTATCAAGGCCTTTCAACAAGAACGAGACGTCCAAGCTCGCAAGACCTTGGTTCTCAAGAAGAAACTCAAGCCTGTGGAAGGAAGTGCCGATGAAGATGCCAAGGAATTAAAAGAAACCGATGAAATTCGCCTGCGTGCGATATCGGCTATCCAAGCTTTGTTAAATTAGCGCATCGGCAATGATTGATACTTTTTTTTACTCTAGCCGATAGGATTGTTATCGGCAATTACTCTTTTATGCATCCATTCAGATACTAGGGTAATATTTCTTTAAATATTTTCCATTTAATGCTCTGGGAAATACAACTCCTTCGAGAGTTTCAAGAATATATGCATTACCAGGAACAGATTGATTTATCCGATATGGACCTTCCCAATTAGGTGACCATTTGCCAAACTTAGAACTTTTAGTCCCAATCGGTAAAATCAACTTCCAAACCAATTCTCCATCGACAAATTCCTTTACCTTCACCTTCTTGTCATGCCATCTAGCTACTCTTTTCTTATTCTCCTCGATGCTAACTAAAGCTTTTAACCGATGACCTGCTACATCTTCCAACTCATCCTTCATAAGGATATCATAATCATCGGCTGTCAATTGATCTTGAGAGCGTATTCGCCTAGAACCAATTTTAATCTCCCAAGGTAAGACTGCATCGTGTCCATACACCAACTGATAAGGTGTTACCTTGGTTGCACCATGACACGCCATCCGATATGACCACAAAGCTTCATTTAATACTGTATGCCACTTCTTAGGATACTCTTTAATCTTGCGCTTAATGAGCTTGATAATTTCTTTATTAGATGCTTCAGCCTGACCATTAGCCTGGGCATAATACGGTGAAGAATTCAAAACTTTAATCCCCATTCCTATAGCAAACTCATCAAATTCACCCGATGTAAACATAGTGCCCTGATCGGTAGTGATGGTTTGAGGGATGCCAAATCGGTAAACAATATGCTCCTTCACAAAATCAATCATATTAGCCGATGTCACCTTTTTTAAAGGAATTGCTTCAACCCACTTTGTGAAATAATCGGTAGCAACCAGAATAAACTTATGCCCTTTACTCGATGGTGGATAAATCTGACCGATGAGATCAATAGCCCAACCCTGGAATGGCCAAGGCTTAATTATAGGGTTCATAGCCGATGCGGGTGCCCTTTGAATATTACCAAATTTCTGACATTCCTGACATCCTTTAAAATATTTAAAACAATCTTCAAGAATAGTCGGCCAATAATATCCATTTCTTCTGATCATCCATTTCATCTTGAAGGCTGACTGATGAGCCCCACATACTCCTTCATGAATTTCACCCATCAGGCCTTTTGATTCCTCTATGCTAACACACCTGAGTAAAACTCCATCTATGGTACGGTAATACAATTCATCATCGAGGAGTACATACTTGGTAGCTTGGAACCTTATACATCTTTCAACCTTTTTAGATGGATTCTTTAAATAATCAATAATTTCCTTCCTCCAGTCATCGGTATCAGCTGCTGATATTAATACTTCTTGAACAGGTTGATATCCTGAAGCATGCTGAGCCAATCAGTTAGCCTCTTCATTATGCATCCGAGAAATATGTTCCAGATGAAAACTCCTGAACCCTTTTAATAATCTCAAACACTTTTCATGATATGAAATTAGAATTTCACTTCGGCATTCATAAATCCCAGTCAACTGATTTATAACTAACATAGAATCACCAAAGATCTCAACAGCATCAGCATGTACTTCCTTGAGCAATTCTAACCCTTTTATCAGGGCTTGGTACTCAGCTTGATTGTTTGTCGATGTAGCAACAATCGGCAATGAGAACTCATACTTCTTCTCCTGAGGGGAAATTAATACGATACCAATGCCTGCCCCTTCACCACAAGTAGACCCATCAAAGAAAAGTGTCCACGGAGCAATTTCCAGAGAATCCACCGTGTTGCAATGTTGAGTAACGAAATCGGCCATAACCTGTCCTTTAACTGCCTTAGCCGATTCATAACATAGGTCAAATTCTGATAATGCTAAAATCCATTTACCAATCCTACCATTCAGTATCGACATTGACAGCATATACTTGACCACGTCATCTTTGCATATGACAGTACATTCAGCCGATAGTAAATAATGCCTCAGCTTAATACAAGAAAAGTATAAACATAGACATAATTTCTCAATGGCCGAATACCTGGTTTCAGCATCTATTAACCGTCTGCTCAAATAATAGATAACACGCTCCTTTCCTTTAAATTCTTGAATAAGAGCTGAACCGATAACAGTATCTTCAGTTGATAAATACAATCTGAAAGTTTTTCCATGTTGGGGTGGAACTAACACTGGAGGATTTGTTAAATAACTCTTAATTTCATCTAAGGCTAACTGCTGTTCATCCCCCTATTTAAATTCCTGATCGGCTTTTAATTTCAATAATGGACTGAAAGCCTTGATCTTACCCGACAAATTAGATATGAATCTTCTGATGAAATTAATCTTACCGATCAAGGATTGTAATTCAGTTTTATCGGCAGGAGCAACAATCTTGTTGATTGCCTCAATAGATTTTCTACTAATTTCAATACCCCGCTGATGCACCATAAAACCCAAGAATTGTCCTGCTGATACACCAAATGCACATTTATTAGGATTCATCTTTAATCCATGCTTTCTTGTGCACTCCAATATCTTCTGTAGATCGGTTAGATGCTTTGTGATGTCTCCAGACTTAATCACTATGTCATCAATGTAGATTTCCACCAACATGCCGACATATTCATGGAAAATAAAGTTCATAGCTCTTTGATAAGTAGCACCGGCATTTTTCAAACCAAATGTCATAACTATCCACTCAAATAATCCCACATGTCCTGGACATCTAAAAGCAGTCTTAGAAATATCTTCTTCAGCCATGAATATTTGATTATAACCTGCATTACCATCCATAAAACTGATAATCTGATGCCCTGCTGCAGCATCAATCAACAAATCAGCAATCGGCATTGGGTAACCATCCATCGGTGTGGCCTTATTGAGATTCCTGAAATCAATACAAACACGAAGTTTCCCATTTTTCTTGTATACAGGAACCACATTAGAAATCCACTCTGCATATCGACACTGCCGAATAAACTTTGCCTCAATTAATTTAGTTATTTCGGCCTTAATATCAGGAAGTATATTAGGATTGCAGCGGCGTGCCGGCTGCTGATGTGGTCGAAATCCAGATTTAATAGGCAACCGATGTTCAACTATAGATCGGTCTAACCCAGGCATTTCAGTATAATCCCAAGTAAAACAATCTTTATATTCCTTTAACAAATCAACTAGTTGTTGTTTACACTTGGAATTTAACTTAGCGCTAATAAAAGTGGGCCTTGGCCCATCGCCTTCACCAATATCTACTTCTATTAAATCATCTGCCGATGTAAATCCTTGACCTAATTTTCCATCATCGGCAAATCTATCCATTAAAACTCTTCTTCAGAACCGACTGCTTGGATCGGTAGAATTTCGTAATCGGCAACCTTGAGGAACTCTTGTTCCCAAGCTTCTCCTGATATGCACCTAATTCACTCATAAGTATCTGATTCTGCCGATGCGATGATATAAGAAGAATCACCAGGAACAACTTCAATTTTGTCTCCAACCCATTGTACAAGACACTGATGCATTGTAGAAGGAACACAACAATTAGCATGAATCCAATCCCTTCCTAAAAGCAGATTATATGCACCCTTGCCATTAATAACAAAGAAAGTTGTCGGTAAGGTTTTACTGCCGATGGTCAATTCAACACACACTGCCCCTTTAGCTGGTGATACATTGCCTTCAAAGTCCTTTAGCATCATATCAGTCTTAGTTAAGTCTTGATCTCCCTTACCAAGCTTTCGATACATCACATAAGGCATAATATTAATTGCAGCTCCTCCATCAATAAGTTTCTTAGATACAGGCTGCCCATCAACTCTGCCTTTTATAAACAAAGCCTTGAGGTGTTGTCTCTCATCATCGGCAGGCTTCTAAAAAATAGCCATCATTGGATCTAGTGTTAATTGAGCTATTTGGTCAGAGAAAAAAACTTCTTCTTTGCTATCAGATAGATCCAAAAATTCCATCGGCAACATAAACACCATATTGACATCTGCCGATGGGCCTTTATTTTTGTGCCTTATCTGCCACTGCTGATTACCAGATTTCTCATTGGAGGGACTTCCTTCTTGGTAAAAGTCTTTTTGACGCTCTCGCTGCATTTTCCTCTTCTGTGTCTTTGTCAAACCCTCTGGACACCATTGAGGAAGTTTAGTTTTCCACACTGGCTGATAAGTCCTGGTTGTCTCCACACGACGTATATTAGGATCCCTGTAAAATATTTCTTCATCAGGAACTCTTGCATTTGCCATCTCTTCAAGTTCCTCTTGGTTTCTCGGAAAATATGCAACGCGTTTACCAAGCCTTTCATGTACACTGAGCCTGCCCCCCAGCCGATCATATACTGATGCTCTCCTTCTGATCGGCTCATTAATGGACAAACCTTGATTACCAGATTGAAACCTGATCGTCATTGAAGGTCCCCTGTGTTGTAGTGAGAGCTAGTTTTTTGAAAGAAGATCATGGGAGGCGCGATGGATATGTTGCATACCGCACAAGGCTCGCACAGGTATGGCCGGGGAAGGACATGGTGCAAGATGGAGCATGGCGATGATCGACGACTCAATGAGTGGAGCTAGAAACTTCAAGCAGGTGGCTTGAATTATCCAATAATGAAGATCAGGTTGATAGCGACTAGTGGTTGCTGTTCGATAGGGATCAGTCAGACATAATAATGGCAAGGATCGACGGTGCGGCTATGAGACGTTGTGGATGAAGACAGTTGCTTGATTCATGATCAGATTGTTGGGGTTTTGATCACGATCAAGGTAGTCGTTGTGGACTCGGTGTTGATGGAGATGTTCATCTGAAGAAGACTGTATCTGCGATGGATGAATTGAAGTCTCTTGCCGACTTGCAGCTGAGGGTCACGTCACGCGCAAGTAAGTGGGATGTACTACGGGGCAGGGCGTAGAAATTACATGCATGTTGATACATGGATCGAGGACTGCCATAAGTGTATTGCGTGAGTCATGCATGCATGGCCATGGTTGCCTTTATTTTGGTTCATGCCTACGCATGGGTCTCGGCCTCTGCAAGAAATCAAGGGCGGCAGTTTGGAGCAGGTAGACGTGTATGCACCTGGATGTGCGGCAAACGGAGAAAGGAAATCGGAAACGGCAGGTGATGACTCCTATATTCGGTTTGGAGATACGCGTTCTGATTTCAGCATCTATCCATGAAACTAAGGAAAGTCCACACCCTGATTTTAGCATCCATAAAATCAAGGAAAGTCCACAGGAGATTGCATCTAATTAATGCAATTGGGGGGAGACCGATGCTTTGGGACACTAAGAGCCAGACTAATAATACAGCCGGCTTACTGGCCATAAGGTTCCTCATAGCCTTCTCTCAGCCCATTCATATATAGTTAGCTTTTCATAGTTAATACATGGTCCACTTGTCTCTCTTACAAAGTTTCTTAGTTCCTGTGCCTAAGCCGGCTGTAAGCTTACAGCCCGCTTCTCCTCTCTCTCCTCCACCCAGTATTTAGCCAGCTTACCTGTTATTATACTTGATCTAAAAGGCGACGGACGACACTCAAGTATAGGTTGACTAATTCATCGTGTGTGAGGGGCAGAATATTCTTTTTTTCTTTTTTTTAGGCGGATTTTCACCACATGGTGGATGGTTTCCTTGATCTGCTAACACCTTGCTTATGAGCCCAAGAATGAAATGTCTGGCCCAACCTAGACCGTATTCTTAGCGCATAGTAGCGAACACCTGGCGGCCTACTAATCTCTAGCGAAGGAAGGAAATAGCAAACGGCCCGCAAACAAAGCCGGCAACGGCAGCAAAACCGCTCTCCCCCGAAGGGATCGAGCTCCCATGGCTCGTCGCGCCCTCCTGTCCATGCTGCAAAATGGTACGTAAGAAACTTAGAATATACTGTATTAAAGTGATGATGAACTAGAATCAGTGTACACTTGTGGTATTATTAGATGTAACTCATTTCATCTGTCTCCATTATTTTTTTTGAGAGAACAGGAGAGGCGCCGAAGCCCCTACTGGTAAAATAAATTAAAACCATAGAGGTAAAAAAGATTAAAGCAACTTAGTTCAAGACACAAAGTAAGAAATTAAGAAAATATAATAGCAGAAAGAAAGATTACAGAAGGGTATGGATCCATAAATAAAAAGGAGAAGTGCTACTTTTTTTTTACCCTCTGTATTAATAGAAACACCTCTTTCGAAAAGCCCTCCTTGCAATTTTCAATGTTGGCAGGCAAACTTTTGAAGATCAGCTCTCCTTGCAATATGCAATATTGCATTTATGAAGAAAGGGGAGCCAAGATGATCTTTGATGAGAGCCAGGGCTTCCAAAACACTGTGCAGTTTGAAGACAGTAGGTCCATGTTTAATAGATTCTAGCACTCTCTGGCAATTTAGATTAACATTGACGGAGTTAAAGATGAGCACTTGGTAGGATAAAGGCGATGGCAAGGATGATGTTTAATGCTGCTCTAGCCTGAAGATTGTTACAATATCTTAAGACTTTTTTGAGGAAAAAAGACACTGCAACTGTGCAAATTAACCAGCGATGGGCTAAGCAGACGAGGAGGCACAATGCAAGGCCGAGCCAAGAGCCCAAGACCATACACAAGAAAGTGGAGAAGTAACTGGGCCACAAGAGAGGCCCAAACAGACTCACAAGCCCAATACCTGATCCATAGGCCCATATTGGTGGAAGTATAACTGAAGTGTGTTTAATATGTTCATCACTTTTGGGTTAGGGAGAGGACAAGGTATAGGAACTGGAAAAGCACTTGGCAGCAAGCTTCTGCTTGAATGCCGCGAGAAATAAGCACAGCCTGCCTAGCTTCTACCCATTATGTCGACGATTAGGTAGAACTCTTACAGGGGCTAGGTAACCCGGTTACGACCGTCAAAGTCACCACTAGATTCTGATTATGTAAGTACGTAGTATCATAACATAAAAGCCATAAGTTTCAAAGCGTCAGTATTGCTTGCATGGCGGTGGTGGCGGTGGCGGGGGCCTTGCCGGAGCTGGCTCCGGCGTCACGGTGTTGAGGCTGCAGGTGGTGATGCAGATGTGCGTACACTCTGGAGACAGCCGCACCCGTGCACGTCGTAAACAGGACATGATTCAGGGTTGGTAAAGTGTTAAGGACGCGCTGGCAGAACGCGGTTGCAAAGTCATTGCACTTAGGGCGGCGAATGTCGTCGTGGCAGTTGTCCACCAAGTCAGCCATTGTCGCTGGTGGTCCAGTGATAGTAGGACAAGTGCGATGGAGACGGCAACAAGCAGGGCCATCTGCTTGGGCATGGTCACTGGCGGAAGCCATTGGCGATGAACTGGAGTAGCTGCAGCTGGGTCGTCGTGTAGCTGGACGTACTGCTGGAGGAAGAGAGGGAAAGCAGGACAAGATTGCACTTTGATCAGCTGGTGCCTACATTTGGACAGCTGAGGCGTTTCTGTTTTTGAAATTTCTGGCTTAACTATTTCTTAAATCCATTCAGGTGGTCAGGTGGATAACAGGAATATATAAGAAAACGTCAATATCCACAAAGAATTACTTCAATGTAGTAGTTAAGTCGGAAAGGATTCATGCAATAAGTAGGTGGACGCTTTGCCTGCCTCCAAAAACTTGCTTTGCCCGCCTCAGAAAGGATTAATGTAGCAGTGGATAGAGATATAACCTGATTCCAATGGTGCACCTCAGCAAAGAACTGGAAAGATGGTAGGGTAATATTAGATGTAGACACAATTTTGCGAACACAAGGTTGACAAGTACCCTTGTGTGTTCGTTTTGTGATGAGTGATTGTCAATGTGATCCACGAAGTAGGTTGAGTGGTGACTAACCCTACCTTGGCGAAAGCCTTGTGTGCGACATGTCTCTTGGCTTGTGTTGTGCATGTGTGGAGCACGGAGGCGGTAGCCGACGGCGAGGTGAAGGTCAAGGAGGACGTGCCGTGCCGATGGACCGAAGGGGTGAAGGACGGACGTGAGGCTTGGACCGAGGGACCCGGAGGCTGGGTGGCTAGCCGCGGTGGCTGACACTTGGGACATCGACAAGCGCGAGAAGACATGGGAGTGACCGTGTTGACCATGGAGGTGACACGCGTCGGATGGCGGGGGACGCGTATGGAGTACGCTACTCGCGGAGCGGTTTGATGGTTTGGGCCTCAAAACCATCGGAGGCGGGTTTACGGGTTTGGGCCTCAAAACCCGGGCGGAGGTTCCAAGGAGGAACGGACGGCACGTGGCGGCATCAGGGAGTTCGCGTCGAGGCGAAGCTACCAGTGAGGAGGCGCGGTGGCCGTCGGATCAACATGAAGACCGGGTTGGACCTCTACGCCCTTGGGCTTGATGGTTTAGCTCTTATGTATTCAGGGGCAATTAGGGGAATGTGTAATAGCCCTGATATATAGGGGATGGCAGCCCCAAGCCATCTTCACCTCTCTCCCCACTTTCATTTTCCCCTCCTCCACCTAGGGTTAGGTCTTCTATTGTGTCTCTTGAGAGAGGTTAAAAATCTGAGATTTTCGTGGTGTATTTACTGTGATTTGGAGTGGGAATGGAGGCCCAAATCCTCCTCATGTCCTTTGGGATTCCTCAAGTTAATCTGTGATTTTCGTTCATCTTTTTGTCTCTTTTCGTTCTTGGCTATGATCTGAATTTCACGAGTGCTGAGATGGGTTCGAGCCATGATTCTTTTGGGATAGCTCACCAATATCATGGAGATCACCTGTGCGAGATTTTTTTTTCGAAAGCGTGCTTGGCACGTGTCTCATTAAGAGAAGTTAGAGTTGGTACAAAACCAGTTATGCGGCGAACAACGGCGAGTTGCCGAGGACACCGCAAACACACACACTAACACAAATCACCGGCTTGATGGTGGAGTTAAGATAGTGTACTAAGTAAAGAACAAATTTTGCGACGAGGGGAGATGACCCCGCTAGTCCAGGCGCATGCGCCGCCTCCCACGAGCACCAATCAAGGGGTAGAGCTCCTGCAATGCCTCGCGCTTGGACGACGACAACGGCACACGAAACGTCTCACAAAACCGAGCGGCGATGGTCGCGTCAGGCGTCGCTGGTGCTGACCGCAGGGCGCTCGCCGATGGCTGCCATTTGCCGAGCAAGACTCGCTTGGCCTGCTTCTCCGGGTTCAGGTCACGGAAGCCGGACATGGCGGCAAGTCTCTCGCTACGGCGCGGCACCCAGTTCTCGTCTGGTATGCGCAAGACATGAAGGCGCGGCGGTGACTGGATCAGCGGCGTCTCGAGCGGCAGCTTCAAGCTGGCGATGAAGTCCTCGACCGAAGGAGGAGAGTCCGTCCCGTGTAGCGGCGTAGAAGGCCCGCCGTCGGTGGGCTGAACGGGCTGCCCATCATCGGCGGCGGCGTCAGCCCCAACGGAGAGCCGCTGAGGCTCCGCTTCAGGTGCTAGGCCGGTAGCTCCGACGGAAAGCATGAGCTCATGCTCGTCGGCCACCAGCCCCGATGTCCAGGACGCCTGCGGAAGGCTACGTTCCGGCACCAAGAGTGAGGGCCTCGGCGAAGCTTGACCCGAGCCATACTCATCTAGGGCAGAAAGGCATATGTCCACCTCCGACACGATCGCCAGGGGTATCCTCTTGTTCAGACAAGCCTCCACCTCGACCATCATGGGATCGAAGTCCCGAAGCGGAATCTCTGGGCAGCGATACACCGCGAGGTCAGGCTCAGGGTTCACCGCATGTAGCCACAACGACACAGCCATCGTGGTCGACTGCTGGGCACGACGAGGCGACGACGGTGTCGGCGCATGTCCTGACCTGTGCGAGATTTGAGGCCGAGTTGTTTTGATTTGGTGGAGTTCCACTTAATTTTCGCTCCAGGCGAGCTGCTGCTTGTAGCGCTCGGTCCTGCTCTGTTCTTCGTTAGTAGTCTCTAGTTCGTCGGGTTCGCTGGCTGCAGCTTGAGTTTTGGTTCGAGTTTTTTTTGTTTTGTGGTGGCACATCATTGCAGGTCAGCAGGTGCCGTGCTCCCGTTGCTGTGATTCCCTGCCGTCGCGTCTCCCAGGTCTGATTCCCAGCTCGTCCTCTGTTAATTCTTCTCTGTAGTAGTGGTCAGGCTTCAGTTCGTCCACCCAGCTGTGCAGGTCGCTAGGACCGATGGGGCTTGAGCCACGTTCGTGAGTGCCTGCTCTGGAGCCGCTGCTGTTATTCCTATTTCGTTTGGTATCTGTGATTTTTGCTCAGCGGCGTGCAGCACCACCGCGTGAGCGTCTCCTCTGTTGGTTGCAGGCCCTGTGTTCCTGTTCGTGAGCATTTTGGACTACAGGAGGAGCTGGTCCGCTGTCCCAGCTGCTTGGTCTAGCATTGCTCGTTCTCTCTGGTGCTGTTTGCTCACCTTGAGCCTTTGTTTTTTGATTGGTCAGAAGCTTTCTTGAATCCGTGAATTACCTCAAGCAATCATTTGCTAATCATTGGAGTAGTAATTTATTTCTTTTGCTTTGTCTAGTATTCACGGTTTGCAAAGATGGCTGCTCCTCATTCACTGTGACTTGTTTTTTTTTCTGGCCATTTTTTCAGTCTATTTCACTGGCCATGATTTTCTGTTTTGCGCGCAGTTTAGTGGTTTGAGCTCCGATTCGAGTTCCGTCTTTTGCGTTGGGTTTCTAGTGATCTAAGGAACTTCTCTAGGGTGTTTTAACTTTCGGTGGCTCATGTTTTTGTAACTTTTGCTTGTGTGCCTTTTGGGGTTGATTTTGGGACAGCGGTCGAAAGTTTCAAAAGAAATTTGAGGCTCTCATTCACCCCCCTCTGGTCGTCGTTTCTGGTCCTTCAATTGGTATCGGAGCCGGTTAAGGATCATTCCACCTTAATCGGTCCGTGATCCACGAAGGCGACATGGAGCGTGGTTCCGAGAAACCACCGTTCTTCGATGGAACAAATTATCCCTATTGGAAGATTCGCATGTCCGCGCATCTCCAGGGGATTGATTGGCTTGTTTGGGAGATTTGCGAGGATGCTACTTACGTTGTGCTTGAACCCCGTGCTCGTGTCACGCAAGATCAAAAAGATCGGCACAACGCTAATAGCAGAGCTCGTGCAATTCTTTTCTCGAGTCTTTCACTTCCAGAGTTCGAGAGAGTCTCTGATTGTACTACCGCTCGGGAGATCTGGGTGAGGCTTCAGAGCTATCACGAGGGGATCGCACAGGTCAAAACCAGACTCTACGAGACGTACAAGAGGGAGTACGAGAACTTCACTCAGCTTGATGGCGAGTCCATCGATGCCATGTTTTCTCACTTTCAGACCATCATCAACAAGATGCGAGCAAACAAGGCACAATTACCTTATGATGATCATGAGAGGACACTCAAGCTTCTATATGCCCTAGATCGGAAGGTATGGGATGTGAAAGTGACCACCATCATTGAGTCTTCGGGGTATGAGACCCTCACCGTGGATGAGCTTTTCAGCAAGCTCAAGTCCACCGAGATCGACTACCAGACCCAAGCCAAGCTCAAGAATCCATCTGCACCGACTATGACTTTGGTCTCAGGTAATGGCTCAAGTTCTTTGGCTAACCCTTTCACAAGTGTCTTTTGCTTTGTATTCTTTGGTGTCTGTCACAGAGGAGCAGATGGAGAGTCTTGGGGACGACGAGCTGGCGTTGATCATCAGCCGGTTCTCGTGGTTTCACAACAACCGCTTGAATCGCTGGCGTGGTGGTGGTCCGAAGGAAGGATGCTACGGCTGTGGAGATCCCGACCACTTCATCGCCCACTGCCCCAAGAAGAACAAGCACTCCTTTGACAAGTACGACTCCAGCAAGCGAAAGGACAAGCGCGAGTACACCTCCAAGCACAAGTCGAAGGGAGGATTCGACAAGGAGGCGCTGAAGAAGAAGTACTTCAAGAAGGCCAAGGCCCAAGAGCGCGCCTTCCTCGCCTCCCTCAGTGACCTCGACAACGACACCGACGACGACTGGTCTTCTTCTCCCTCGAGCGATGATGAGTCCGAGAAGAGGCGTGAGGACAAGTTGACCGGGCTTTGCTTCGTCGCCAAGTCCATCCACGGAGGCTACTGCACCATGGCCGTGGATGAAGGGGTGAAGCCCAACAAGGACGTGCTTCCCGGCGACGACGACTCTACCGAGGTAAAACCCTCCGTCGATGCTCTTATTGCCGAGCTTGATATCATGACCGATACTTTGATGAGTCAAGATAAGCTGCTGAAACGTGCTGCTTGTGAGAGGAAAGAGTTTAAGGACAAGCTAGAAGTTGTGGAGAAAGAGCTTGAGGAAGCTAAGAAGCTTGTTGTTCATGTGTCTGACGAGGTTGAGTGTGATGAATGTGCTGTTCATATGACTAACTTTTCTGAGTTGTAATCTAAGTATGCTGCCTTGTTAGATGAGAATGATAAGCTGAAGGCTAGGTCTAGCTTGTTGGGTGTGTGCAAGTCTTGTTCAGGCTTGCAATATGAGCTGGCAGAGAAGAATGCCAAGATCCTTACTCTTGAGAAGGCCAGTTCAGATAGCACTGTTGTTGAGTGTGCACGTTGTGAGAGCTTGGTGTTGGAGCTTGAGTCTTGCAGGCATGACAAAATGAGATCCGACGAAGACAACACATACCTTCGGTCCATCTTGAATTGGGTGTCTTGTAGTGAGCCGTAGTTGGGCATGATGATGAGCCAGTTCAGGCGGGGAACTGGGACATCAGGAATAGGCTTTGCTCTAGGTGGGAAGGGTGAACATGTCTATGGCAAAGTTGGTGAGTTCAGTGGTTTGAGCCCAAGTGAGAAACCTTCCACTACTCCCAAATTAATCAAGATCAATCCACCTAAGCCTACCGAACCCACTGTGAAAGATGGAGTGTTTGAAGAGCCTCCAAGAGCTCCACCCCAGAAACAAGTTTGGGTTCCAAAACCGAACCATCTCAGGAACCCACCTGACACTCTACCGAACATCTCTGAGGATCCCCTTCCTAAAGCCAGAAAGCTACCAAGAGTGACACATACCCACAAGAAAGTGAGCCAACAACCAGCCAAGAGAGAGGTGAGGTATCATTGTGACTACTGCCATAGGGATGGTCACCTTGCTGAGTTTTGCTTTAGGAGGAAGAGAGATGAGCGGCGAGAGTACGAGTTGAACAACCGGAACATGTACTGCCCGCCCCATGGCGTACATGTGCCGCCTATTCAGAGGCGCAATGCTAGGCCAAGAGGTGCAATGCCTCAAGGTGCTAGGCCTCAAGTTGCTAGACCACGCGGTGGTCGTGGTGGTCGTGCCCGGCGTGGTTTAGGTCATGATCAATATGACTTTGGACCTCGTGGCAGTGGCTTTCAGTCCTACAGCTCTAGCGGACCACGTTTTCCCCCACGTGATGCTCACTTTCCTCAAATGGGACATGGCATGTTTGGTGTTTTTTCTAACACTTTTCCAGGGCAAATGAGCCAACACTGGTATCCTTCACAGTTTACTAACCCCAGTGTTGCGCCATTTGCTCATCCTATGTCTTTCTATTGATGCAGGACGGAGGCCTGGAGAACACATGGCTCATTGATTCTGGATGTTTGCGCCACATGACCGGAAGTTCCAAATGGTTCTTCAGCCTCGACCCCGTGCAATGTAAGGAGTACATCACATTCGGGGACAATAGCAAAGGTAAGGTGCTTTCTCGTGGGACCATCCGGGTCAACGAGAGTTTTGTCTTGAAGGATGTTGCTTTGGTTTGGAATTTGCATTTCAATTTGCTTTCTGTTTCGCAACTCCTTCAGGATGGCTTTGAAGTGCGCTTTAAGACCGGCTTGTCTCGAGTTCTTGATTCCCAAGGAAATCTTGTTTGCCAGATTGTTCCTTTTGGCCGTGTCTTTCGAGCTGATTTTTCTCACTCTTTCGGTTCTTCTCGATGTTTGGTGGCTGGATCCTCCTCTGAGCTTTGGAAGTGGCATAGGAGACTTGGTCACTTGAGCTTTGACTTACTAGCTAGGTTGAGCTCACTTGATCTTATCTGAGGATTGCCCAAATTAAAATTTGAGAAGGATTTGGTGTGTCACCCTTGTCGTCACGGGAAGATGGTTGCCGCTTCTCACCCTCCTGTGACTTAGGTCATGACCAAGGGACCCGGTGAGCTACTTCATATGGACACTGTTGGTCCGGCTCGGGTTCGGTCTGAGGGAGGGAAGTGGTACGTTCTAGTGATCATGGATGATTTTTCTCGCTACTCTTGGGTGTTTTTCATGGAGGGTAAGGATGAGGCTTTTTCTCATGCTCAAGATTTGATTCTTCGGTTACAGACTGAGTTGCCAAAGAATGTCATGAGAGCTATACGCAGTGACAATGGCACAGAATTCAAGAACTCTCAGTTTGATAACTTTTGCTCTTCTTTGGGTATTGAGCACCAGTTCTCCTCGCCTTATGTCCCTCAGCAGAACGGTGTTGTTGAGCACAAGAATCGGACCCTTGTTGAGATGGCTAGGACGATGCTCGATGAGCATAGGACTCCTAGGAGATATTGGGCCGAAGCAATCAACACCGCGTGTCATGTTTCCAATCGCATCTTTCTTCGAGCCTTCATGAAGAAAACTTCTTATGAGCTGCGATTCGGTCGACTACCCAAGGTGAGCCACTTTCGAGTGTTTGGATGCAGGTGCTTCATTCTGAAACAAGGTAATTTAGACAAATTTGAGTCTCGATCCTCGGATGGTGTCTTTCTTGGTTATGCTTCACATTCTCATGCATATCGAGTACTTAACCTTGAAACTAACCGAGTCGTAGAGACTTGTGAAGTCACTTTCGACGAGACCATGCCTTGTTCTGTTCCTGTCTTTGAAAGTGCAGGTGATCAGGAGATTGGTGAGAGCATCTTCGTTGAGGAGAATGAGGAAGATGCTGATTGGGGAGATGCAGAGCCGACCTCTTCGGCTGCTCCAGTCGAGTCTACGATGACTACATCGACTCACGGATCAGACCCATCTTCTTCCACTACATGGGGTCCGCACGAGCCGCTTCCTCAGCCTACTCCAGCTGCACCTGAGGAGGCCCCGACAGCTATTGAGGGGGAGCGACATCTTCAAGGGAAGCCCCTCGGCACATCCAGCGTCGCCACCCGCCTAAAACCATGATCGGCGACATCAGTCAGCGTGTTACACGCTCAAGGTCATATGAAATCTCACATTTCGCTCATTCCGCTTTTGTTGCTAATTTTGAACCACAAAATGTTGGACACGCACTTTCTGATCCCGATTGGGTCAATGCTATGCACGAGGAGTTACAGAACTTTGAGAGAAATGAAGTTTGGGTTTTAGTTCCACCTCCACCTGAGTGTCACCCTATAGGTACAAAATGAGTTTTCAAGAACAAGCAAAGTGAGGATGGAGTGGTGGTGAGAAACAAGGCTAGGCTAGTGGCTCAGGGGTTTTGTTAGAAAGAGGGAGTAGACTTTGAAGAAACCTTTGCTCCTGTGGCCCGTATCGAGGCTATAAGGATGCTCTTAGCTTATGCAGCTTCGAAAGGGTTCAAGCTGTATCAAATGGATGTGAAGAGCGCCTTTTTGAACGGGTACATAGAGGAAGAGGTGTATGTGAGACAACCCCCTGGCTTTGAAAATCCCAAGTATCCCAGCCATGTTTACAAACTCCACAAAGCCTTGTATGGATTGAAACAAGCCCCGAGAGCCTGGTATGAGCGTTTGAAAGCCTTCTTGCTTGCTAAGGACTTTAAGATGGGTTCCGTAGATAAAACTTTGTTTCTCCTCAAGCAAGACACTGACACACTTTTGGTTCAGATTTACGTGGATGATATCATTTTTGGTGGTTCCTCTCACGCTCTTGTTGCAAAGTTTTCTGAGACTATGAGCAGGGAATTCGAGATGAGCATGATGGGCGAGTTGACATTCTTCCTCGGGCTACAAATCAAGCAAACACGTGAAGGAACATTCGTGCACCAAGGCAAGTACACCAAGGATCTCCTGAGGAAGTTTGATATGGGCGAGGCCAAGCCTCTTTCGACGCCCATGTCGACTACGACGGCCTTGGACGAGGACAAGGAAGGAGAAGCTGTGGACCAGAAGGAGTACCGAAGCATGATCGGATCGTTGCTGTACCTGACGGCAACGAGACCGGACATCCAGTTTGCGGTCTGCTTGTGCGCGCGCTTTCAGTCTTCACCGCGCACATCGCATCGTCAAGCCGTCAAGCGAATCATGAGGTCCCTTCGTTTCACACCCAAATTTGGTCTTTGGTTTTTGGCTTCCTCCTCTCTTTCTCTTTGCGGTTACTCTGATGCGGATTATGCTGGCTGTCGTACTGAGAGGAAGTCCACTTCTGGGACTTGTCAGTTTCTTGGGTCTTCACTTGTGTCTTGGTCCTCTCGCAAGCAGTCCTCTGTAGCCCAATCCACCACAGAAGCTGAGTATGTTGCTGCTGCTGCTTGCTGTTCCCAGTTGCTTTGGATGGTTGCTACTTTGCGAGACTATGGCTTAGAGTTTAGGCGAGTGCCTTTGTTCTGTGATAGCACTAGTGTCATATGTGTAGCCAAAAACCCTGTTCTCCACTCCAAAACCAAACACATAGAGGTCCGTTTTCACTTCTTGCGAGACCACTATGAGAAAGGGGACATTGACCTTATTCATGTTGACACCCACAACCAGCTCGCAGATATCTTCACCAAACCCCTTGACCAAGCCCAATTTGCTCGCTTGCGAGGGGAGCTTGGAGTTTGCTTCCCTTTTTAGCTTGAGAAGTTTTGGTTCTTGTACATTAGTTTGTGGTTTTCTTTTGTCTTTAGCTTTTGTTTTTTGCTTTTGTATCATACTAGCATATCATATCATCATGTATCATATTGTATTTTGAGCTTCATCCTTATAGTAGCTAGATTGACACTATGCTCTTGTTGGGATGTTATGGATATATATGATGTGCTTTGCTTAGGCTCACTTGATCTCTTGATATGAGCTAAAAATGCCTTTTTCAATTGTGAACTTGAATAACACTTGATGAAACTTGGAACATGTTCACCACTACTTTGTGGCAACTAGCATGTATAGGTGTGTCGAGAACCCTTTTGCTTCATATATATGCTTAGTTGCTACGACTCATACCTTGAGTTACACACTTGCTTGAGAAACTTGAAATTGTGCTAAAACTTAAAAAAACATGGTATGAAAAGATCAGGATGGGTCTTTGCTATCCCATGTCAGAGTATCGAGACAGCTCTTTATTGCACTTAAGGGTGAACTTGAGCTCTGTAATGGATACCGAGATCACTGTCTTAAGCTTCTGATTGCTTTTGGCATAGGCTTGACATGATCGATAAGTCAGGTTTTGATGGCATCGATAACCTCCCGCACACATTTGTTTGACAAACTTTGGTGATAAGCTGCATAACTCCGATAAAATTCAATTGATTGAAAATTTGATCAAATCACAAGTTTGTCTCATGACATGATGTGTGAACTTTGTTTGGGGTAGTTCACTTTGCATACATGTGTAGCACAAGGTTGATCTCCTGTCTATATTTGCTATGTGCTCATTTGGTGGTGAACCCTCTTTTAAATTGCTCAAACTTGATCAAACTTGCTAAAATGCCATATTTCATCTCATTTGGTCATTTTGAGCATTTGCTTGCACTTGTATTTGTTGCTATATATACATGACAGCATCAGCTAGAGCATCTTTTCAATCTACTTGCTATAATCTTGAAGCTTCTGCATTTGTGTATTTCTGCATTTATAGCATGTTTTGAGGGGGAGTTGTAATCCTTGGACTCTAGCTTGATAAGTGCATGTGTCAACAAGGGGGAGAGATATGTCACACTCACCATATCAACAAGGGGGATAAGTTGTCAACAAGGGGGAGAAGTCTCCATTTCGTGCATTCATTTGAGAGAGATTGCATTTGTTCAGGGGGAGTTGCATTTGAGTTGCTTTTGCTAGATGTGTTGAGCCTTTGCCTCTTCTGGAGGGTCTAGCAGTTTTTTGGCTTTTCGATCTTTCCTAGTGGTGTTGAGCCCATTGCCTCTTCTTGAGGGCTAGCTTTGTTTTACTTGGTTGCGTCGAGCCGTTGCCCATGTCTTTGGGGACCAAGTTTTTACTCATTTCAAATGACTTGTTTCGGCTCTTCTTTGGCTTTTGGTCATTTGGTTGAGCTCTTTATTTTCTCTTCTTCTTCTTTTTCTTTTGCTCAAGCTGTTCGTGTATTGGTGTTGACAATGCACTCATCAAGGGGGAGATTGCGAACACAAGGTTGACAAGTACCCTTGTGTGTTCGTTTTATGATGAGTGATTGTCAATGTGATCCACGAAGTAGGTTGAGTGGTGACTAACCCTACCTTAGCGAAAGCCTTGTGTGCGACATGTCTCTTGGCTTGTGTTGTGTATGTGTGGAGCACGGAGGCGGTAGCCGACGGCGAGGTGAAGGTCAAGGAGGACGTGCCGTGCTGATGGACCAGAGGGGTGAAGGACGGACGTGAGGCTTGGACCGAGGGACCCGGAGGCCGGGTGGCTAGCCGCGGTGGCTGACACTTGGGACATCGACAAGCGCGAGAAGACATGGGAGTGACCGTGTTGACCGTGGAGGTGACACGCGTCGGATGGCGGGAGACGCGTATGGAGTACGCTACTCGCGGAGCGGTTTGATGGTTTGGGCCTCAAAACCATCGTAGGCGGTTTTACGGGTTTGGGCCTCAAAACCCGGGCGGAGGTTCCGAGGAGGAACGGACGGCACGTGGCGGCATCGGGGAGTTCGCGTCGAGGCGAAGCTACCGGTGAGGAGGCGCGGTGTCCGTCGGATCAACATGAAGACCGGGTTGGACCTCTACGCCCTTAAGCTTGATGGTTTAGCTCTTATGTATTCAGGGGCAATTAGGAGAATGTGTAATAGCCCTGATATATAGGGGATGGCAGCCCCAAGCCATCTTCACCTCTCTCCCCACTTTCATTTTCCCCTCCTCCACCTAGGGTTAGGTCTTCTATTGTGTCTCTTGAGAGAGGTAAAAAATCTGAGATTTTCATGGTGTATTTACTGTGATTTAGAGTGGGAATGAAGGCCCAAATCCTCCTCGTGTCTTTCGGGATTCCTTAAGTTAATCTGTGATTTTCGTTCATCTTTTTGTCTCTTTTCGTTCTTGGCTATGATCTGAAATTCACGAGTGTTGAGATGGGTTCGATCCATGATACTTTTGGGATAGCTCACCAATATCATGGAGATCACCTGTGCGAGATTTGAGGCCGAGTTGTTTTGATTTGGTGGAGTTCCACTTAATTTTCGCTCCAGGCGAGCTGCTGCTTGTAGCGCTCGGTCCTGCTCTGTTCTTCGTTAGTAGTCTCCAGTTCGTCGGGTTCGCTGGCTGCAGCTTGAGTTTTGGTTCGAGTTTTTTTGTTTTGTGGTGGCACATCATTGCAGGTCAGCAGGTGCCGTGCTCCCGTTGCTGTGATTCCCTGCCGTCGCGTCTCCCAGGTCTGATTCCCAGCTCGTCCTCTGTTTATTCTTCTATGTAGTAGTGGTCAGGCTTCAGTTCGTCCACCCAGCTGTGCAGGTCGCTAGGACCGATGGGGCTTGAGCCACGTTCGTGAGTGCCTGCTCTGGAGCCGCTGCTGTTATTCCTATTTCGTTTGGTATCTGTGATTTTTGCTCAGCGGCGTGCAGCACCACCGCGTGAGCGTCTCCTCTGTTGGTTGCAGGCCCTGTGTTCCTGTTCGTGAGCATTTTGGACTACAGGAGGAGCTGGTCCACTGTCCCAGTTGCTTGGTCTAGCATTGCTCGTTCTCTCTGGTGCTGTTTGCTCACCTTGAGCCTTTGTTTTTTGATTGGTCAGAAGCTTTCTTGAATCCGTGAATTACCTCAAGAAATCATTTGCTAATCATTGGAGTAGTAATTTATTTCTTTTGCTTTGTCTAGTATTCACGGTTTGCAAAGATGGCTGCTCCTCATTCACTGTGACTTATTTTTTTTCTGGCCATTTTTTCAGTCTATTTCACTGGCCATGATTTTCTGTTTTGCGCGCAGTTTAGTGGTTTGAGCTCCGATTCGAGTTCCGTCTTTTGCGTTGGGTTTTTAGTGATCTAAGGAACTTCTCTAGGGTGTTTTAACTTTCGGTGGCTCGTGTTTTTGTAACTTTTGCTTGTGTGCCTTTTAGGGTTGATTTTGGGACAGCGGTCGAAAGTTTCAAAAGAAATTTGAGGCTCCTATTCACCCCCTCTGGTCGCCGTTTCTGGTCCTTCAAATTTTGACACAAAGGTGAATTAGCTGTTTGAGAAGGGTGACCGCTAAATGTCTTAGCCTGCTAATCAGAAGACAATCCGAAAAATCAATTAAATAAAGGGAAATTAAAACAGAACACTGATCTGTGATCACGCATTGCAGACATAACTTCTTGCACAGATGCATACATTGTGTACCGGATCGAAGTGGCATACATGCATGAGAAATAGGGAGGCACATCAACAATGTGGCTTTCATGGTAGTGGTGGTGGTGGCGGCGGCGGCGGCAGCGGCGGTGGCGGCGACAGCGGTGGGCTCTGTGGCAGCGGTGGTGGGCTGCACAGCGGCGGCGGCGGGCTCACCGGCGCTGGGTTGCACGACGGCGGCAGGGGGCTCACCGGCGCTGGGCTGCACATGCACGACGGCGGCGGGGGGCTCTCCGGCGCTGGGCTGCCCGACGGCGTCAGCGTGTTGAGGGTGCAGATGGTGACGCAGGTGCGCGTGCACTCTGAAGAGAGCCGCACCTTGCATGTCAAGTACAGGGGAATTAGGACAGGGTAGCTGTTGACGAGGACGCTCCTGCAGAGGTTTTCAACTTGCTCCTGGCACCTTGGACGACAAGTGTTCCGGCAGTCGGCCTCGATGTCGGCGATCGGCGGCCATCCTCCCATGGACAACGGGATCAGGGCGCCAATGCAGGCGGCCACGACGACGACCATCTTGAGCATGCCGCCGGCGGCACGGTCGGAAGCCATTGGTCAAGCCAAGCGCACGAAACTAACCGCAGGCCCCTCCGGTTTATGTGTGTGTACTCTAGCTCAGCTGAAGTTTGCCCATATTGGGACAGCGGGTGCCCTCTTTATAGGCGACCGAATTTCTCCAGCGTGAGAGTAAGGAACTGTGCATGTGAGGCGCAGCGCCTACGTCAGTGACTGACTGACTGACCTGCTGACAGCTCATGCAGTAATAAGGTTCTCATCAAACCGTTTGATGCATATGTACCTACCTACAGTAGGATGAACCGCTGGATCCAACTATATCCTGCCACATGGTCCATGTGAACATTTAAACTATTAAAAATAGTGAATCATTTCGAATAATTCTGAAACTAAAAAGAGGGCACAATCTTTTTTTCGAGACTGTGCCTTGGCATGTTTTTCATTAAGCAGGAGTAGGAAGTTTTGTTACAAAACTGTCGTAGTCCAAAGATTACCGAAACCCACAGCCCGCACCTTTCATACTTCTCACACATGGTTGTGATTACATAAGATACAATTTGCGACTAAGACAATGATAGACCTCAAACCTCATCCATCCCGACCATATCAAAGTTCAAGGCCATCGGGTCAAATTCCCCACCGAAAAGAAGCTGCAGCGCCTCCTGCTTGGAGGCTGATAAAGACGCCTGGAAGGTTGATTTTGTACTTGCGCACCGTCTCAGAGTCGACGTTGGGCGAGCTAGCTGCAACTCCCAGCTTCTACATGAGCACACACTGAGCATGTTTGATGGAATCCGACTCGCGTGGCTTCGCGGCAAGGCGTTCACTACGCCGCAGTGACCGAACGGAGAACGGCGTCCTAGGCCTATGCAGCCTAGGTGGCCTGTGGATGAGGGACGTCTGCAACGGAAGGCAAAGCCCCTGCTCAAGCGTTTCCTGAAGGGTAGGGGGAACAAGCCCCGGCGACGCTGGCCTCCCCGGGTCGTCATTGCTCGAGGAGTCCCTCGGCGCGCCCAACATCTCCATTTCCTTGGGCGAAGTCAAGGCCGGCTAGACATCGCAAGGATCATCAACCACGACAGAGCGACGGTTTGGTGGCAGAACATGGATTGTCGCCTCGACCAACATTGGGTCCAACGTCGAGTCGACTGCGGGTGGCAGTTGCCTCGGCTGGCTCCATTGCATTCGGTCCGCCTCCGCCTCAAGACCAACTCATTCGCACGACGAGCTAGGGTGGTCGTCCAATCCGACGCCCATGTGTGAAGCTGCCCTAGGCACATACGCTAGCAGCACCCTCCGACACCTCTTACCTCGAGGCCAGGTGTGCCCAGAACTCCTCAGGCGAGACAGTAGGGTGATTCCCACCAACGAGCGGGACAAGAACAAGAGAAAAAGTCCACTTCAGACACGGCGAGCTCCGTGTTCTTCGAGACAAAGTAGACCTCGATCTTCGGATGGCTATTGGTGTCACCCAAAGGTGGTGATAGCGGCAGGCTGCTGCCGTGGTGCTGCTGCAGCGATGACGATAGCGTGGTCGACTGATGCACATGACGGGGCGACGACGGCGTCGGTGCCTGGCCTGGCACATCGCAACCTCCTGGCAGTGGCCATGGACCAGCAGGGCGACGCACCATCTGAGGACGAAGGCTTGCTCACTGGCAAGGGGCCTCGCTTGCACTCCAGCGGATGACCACGCTTGCACGCCCTGGCCCGATGGCCGATATCCCAGCAGCGGAAGCAGTGGGACAGGGAGCAACACTGAGTGGTGATGTGGTCGTGCGCGAGACAGTTGAAGTAGAGACCTGCAAGCTCTGGCAGGACGTGGCGGTAGCGTTTGGGTGCTGATTTCTCCGAGTAGTGCCAATGACGATGACTCACGACAGTCTGGAAACCATCGGCGTCAATGTGGGCCCTCGAAGGGGCTACCGGGATGTGTTAGGTCCGGACGCCCCACGCCACGGGCCGAGGTGCAGGCGCACCAGAACTCTTCCCACCGGCAGCGGACCCAGGCGACGTTCTACAGGTACCTACGCGGCATACAATGGCGAAGTCCCGCGGCAGAGTCCATTAGACACACTCGTCCTGTGCCGATGATGCCGCCTCTCCCTTGCAGGCACGCCAGACGGGTTTCCTCCACGGCGGCTATGCTCTGCACTGTGTCCGGAGCCCCAGTCGGCGGTGGAGGCATGACCCAAAGAGCCTTGCGGGTGGCATCCCGGTACGACATGCACGTGGCAGGAGAAGCGAGTCCGTCGTCCGAGTTGCCCATGCTAAGGTCTTCCTCCCAACGCCGAAACTTATTCCTGCCAGCCAACTGGCAGTTGGGAAAGAAGGGGGAGGCATGCACGGATAGGGAGGACGACAAGGACTTGCACAAGCGTGCGACATCCTCCTCCTCATCCTCGTCTTCTAGGACGTCCTCGACGATGACCAGCGACTCATCCTCCATCCTTGCGTCCATGGCAGGCACCGGTAGGACAGCGATGGATTTGGGCCCGGTGGGGGCGTGCATGGTGGTGTCCGCCGCCGGTGGCGTCGCGTGCGTTGAGGGAGGTCGCAGCGGCACCCCCATGCCGGATCCAGTGGTGGTGAACTCGGTGGCCCTCACGGTGGTGGCACCCGGTGTAGGCGGCCGCGCGGGTACTGATTGAGCTCGCAACGGCGCCCCCACTCTGTATCTAGCGAAGGTGGTGTCGGAGGTGGCCGCCACTACGGTTCCCGGCGTCGGCGACGGTGCCCTAGCGCCGGGTCCGACGGTGGTGGGCTCAGCCAAGATGCACGGCCGGGCGAGCTCCGGTGCCGGCTCCCTAGTGGAGGCGCATCCCATGACACCGACTTCGAAACCAGCGAGTGAATCGTCAGGGGCAACCGCGACTGCGGCTCCTGGCGTCGTTGATGGCGCCCCAACGCCGGATTTGGTAGGGGTGGGCTCAGCCACGACGCACGGCTGAGCGAGCTCCATTGGTGGCTGCCTGGTGGAGGCGCATCCCGCGACGCCAAAGGCTGCGGGAGGGGCTGGATGTGCGGGATGGGAGGCTGTAGGGAGGGGAGGAGGAGGAGGAGGAGGGGGGTGGGGGGGTGGTGGGGTGGTGGGGGTGGTTTGGTGGGGTAGTGAACGGCGGGGTCGGCGGTGGCCAGTTAGGGGCGGCCACTAGGGTAGGTATAAAATACTCGATAACAAGTATCTTAAACGAAAAATTACATAAATGATAATGAATACCTTTTCGGGAAATATATAGCCACATCCTTTTTCCCTATAACTATGCCAATGTAAGCAAATTTACAGACATAGTATAATATAACCACCTCTAGAACATTTCTCCAGCACCCGAGTGATATCTCAAAAGTGCAAGAGCATGCCGACTAACAGCTAATCAGGTGCATTAGGGCTGCAAGCACTAATGAGCCCATGCCTCTGGGTCAACGCACACCAAGAGCTAACTGGATTAGGCTAGCATTCCTGCCAGTTTGCCATGGCAACAGCTTGTTCCATCTTTACGAATATTCTCCTAGTATCTCTCTTGTACACAATCTTAACTACGCATAATGAAATGTGCATATGGAGGGCTTGAGCAGTACGTACGGAAACTATAAATGGTGAAACAATGAGGTAATTCTATTACACACTGAATCGGCCTGCAGGGGATCTCATCTGACAGTAGAGGTGTCTGGATGCATGTTTTAAACCAGAAGCAATGATGATAGGTGGATCAAACAATGGAAAATCAATCAATTAGTGGTTAAGTGGATTCAACAGTAGAAAACATGGTAGTGCTATCTTCATGTCATTGCCAGGTCAAGCCACGATCCGGCAGTGAAATATTACTGCCAGTTTGTGGCTTGATCCAACATTGATATATCATTGCCGGTTTGTAGATTTAACTGGGAGTGATTTGTGTCTTCACTGGCTAGCAAAAAAGTTCCGTAAAATTTTCTAGATCCTAAGCTTACGACCTGTAGTAAAAATCAATCACTATTGGCTCTATCACAACCGGCAGTGATTTCATGTTCTGGCATAGTGATAGCTCATGCTTGGAGGCCTGGAGATGGACCTAACTACTGCTGTTTAACTAGTACAGTTGACTAAGAGCAACTCCAAGAGATTAGCTAAAAATAGATTCTAAAATCCATGATTTAGCCATTGTCTAAAATAGAATTCCTTGAATAAAACTAGTGCACTCCAACAGTCTTTGTATTTCTCTTTCACTGTATTTTAAACTGAAACTTCATCGCTCTTTTTTTTTTCGATCCTTCTTTATTTTTAAAACTGACGCCGTCGCTGGGCCTATAGCCGGCCAGCAGACAAGATAGTCATCCGCCGTGCGCATGCTTCTGACGTGATGCTGGCGTGAATCATGCAACGTAGGCCATTGTTTGGACCCACGAGCTGCAGCAAGCTCACAGCGTGGCCAGCATGGGTGGACTTCGAGGAGCGAACTCTGATGTCGTCGTCTCCAAGAGGACATGGATGCAGGAGACGGATGACAAGAAGAGGGGAGCGTGCCTAGGCCCAGTAGTCGAGCAAGCGGCGCACCCGTTGTTGCGGCAGCGGCGACATGGTAGGACGGCGGCGACTCACGCTTGCCGGATGCAGGAGGAAATGCACCGCGTGGAAGAGGAAAGGCGCCAGAAAAAGCCTAATAAACCGCGCGGGAAGGGGCCACCGAGCGTGTGAGATTTCGCGATAGCGAGAATGACCAGCTATTCTTTTTTGGTTGCCGAGATCTCCGGGATGGAGAGCGAATAGATTTAGAGCATCTTCAAGAGGGTAGCTAAATCGTTTTGTAAAGCTAAATATAGCTATTATTACACACAAAAAAAAGTCTCCAACAGACTCTTCAAATGCCAGTTTAGCAGCTCTTCATCCCTGGAAAATCGCAAGCTAGAGTTGGATACACAGCCTCGCTCGGTAGGCCTCTTCACGTGCTTAATGACTCCTTCCCGCCCATTGCACCTGCTTGCCGCGCGAACGCGACCTGTGCGTGCGAGCGAACTCCTCCGCCTTCTCCAGCAGCCGCCGGAACACCCAGGTACGCGCCGCCGAGGCCACGAACTGGCGATGCTCCGCACCTTTGTACACGGGGCAGCTCCTGCACGGCACATCCATCGGCGCTTCAGGAGACACCTCCATGGCTGTGCGGGCACCTTCCACGGTGACGATGACTTCTGCAGACACTGGCAGCGAGACGATAAGCACTGCCTTCTGTTGGTGCCCAATATGCTAACCGTTGTGTTGATTCGATAGAGCTGGGTACTCAGCTGATGCGGTACGCCGCCATGACAAAGCAAGAAAGAACTCTGTTCGTTGGCATGTTAAAAATACAGAACTGGTTTTAGAGTCTGCTGCAGCAAGTAAAGATTTTGAGTAGCTAAATTGATTTGGAGAGTCATTTTCTTTACTTTTCATTAGCTAAATTTAGCTAGTCTCTTGGAGATACTGAGATGGACTTGGACAGTCTGCTGGAGATGATTTTGAGCCCATATTAGCTAAATTTAGCTTTATAAACCACTTCGGCTAATCTCTTAAGCATCACCAAGAGATTAGCCAAAAAGACTAGCCAAATTTATCGTTTTAGCTACTCTCTAAAATAGATTTGACAATAAGATACTAGAGTACTCCAACATACTCTATAAAACTAAGAGACTAGATGGTAGTGAAGTAGGCTGTCTAAAAGTAGAGAGCGAATAAGGTGGGATAGAGAACTATTAAGGGCGTGTTCTTTGCTCTAGTCTTAGGACTAGAGACTAAAATAGGAACTAAAATGTTGTTTGTTTCTAGGGGCTAAAATGGACTAAAGGAGAGGAGGGAGACTGTGAGGGAAGAGAGAGAGGGAGGGGAAAGGGTCCATTAGTCCCAATTAGCAGTCCCAAGGGACTATTATATTTTAGTCCATGGTATGTATGTGGTTCAAAGGGTCTAATTAGGACTAAAATTTAGTCTTTAGTCCCTTCTCCCATGGAAAAGAGCACGCTTTAAATTTAGAGGGTTATTTACAGAGTCTGCTAGAGACTTTTTCCTTTTAATAATAGCTAAATTTATTTTTAAAAAATAATTTGACTAATCTCTTAGAGATGCTCATGCTCTAAGTGTAGTTAAAAATGAGCTTGTGCTCCAGCCCTTGCACATCAAATTTAGCATAGAAATAGGTTTGTGCGGTGTCCAAATCTGAACAAGATCGCCTTTTGCTTGGCATGAACTTATACTATGCAAAGCCACCGAACGATAGAACTTTTTAGTGAATCTTAAATTTTGTTTAGCCATAGGTCATGCACCCCGATCTAGATCTAGATCTAGATCTGGATCCGGTGACGCACAGTCCACTTGTTACTGTCATGTGACAGTGGATTTCTGTTTCCAGCTGAGGCCTATATATATATATAGCCGACAAAAATGTCTAGAGTTAGTGCATGTACGACTCGTCAGTTGTTGACCCCACTACGCCAGATTTGTATGGTTTTAGACCGCAGTGATGAATGATAAAAAAATAAAAAATATATATGTTTTCGTTAGTCAAGATTCAAACTCAAGACTTTAACATTCTTTTTACGCTTGAACATCACGGTACAAACCACTTTTTCACTTTGTGGTTATTTTTTAACTAGAAAACTCCGAATCTTATATTATATATTTAAACTCTAAACGATCTCAAATGAAAAAGGTGTTAACTACAAAGTTATAGATCTCATCGAGTTCTATAACTTTAATAATCTCAAATTCGATCCGGGAACTTATATTTGAATATTTGGACATGTAAACCATCTCAAATAAAAAATTTGTCAACTATAAAGTTTTGGATATCTTTGATCTCTATAATTTTTTATAAAGCATATCTTGGCCCGATCTTATATGAAAATGTTACAAAATTGTTTTTATGCAAAACAGTCTACCATTGTCAGTTTATGGCTACAACCGCTAAAGACAAGTATACTACATATAACTACCTGTTGTCGCCACGAATTGGATGTGATAACGTGTTCTGTGGTAGTGCACGTTGACAGCTCGTGGTTGCTTGCTTCGATAACTGACTGAATCATAGCCTGGGGTGCTAATTTCTAACGAGCACCATTGACTATTTGACTAGCTAGAGGGAGTTTATATATAATATAAGTTTGTGCTCAATCCCTGGCATATGTAATTTAGCGAGATATATGTTTGTGTGCTGTCCAAATCACGAAAAAGATCACCTGTAAATAGTGATCACTTTCGTCAAGGCTTGCTTCACCTTGAGCTTATACACTACTTGTTACGCCTGGATGAAACACCTGCATATAACCACTACTGTAACACATCCTAAACATGATGCAGTTGAGTTAGCATTTTTTGTAGCAAAGGCCAAATTAGAGACCATTTAGAGAGAAGTAAAAGTAAAGTGCATGGCTTGTTCCTGAAACTTGTCAAGGCGTGTCATCGCGGGTCCTCACACTGCTCTCAAAATGCATCACTTCAATCCTTTCATTTCGGCTCGGGTCCGGTAGCCACACAAACAGGTCTATGTGTATGTGGTGAGTGGGTCTCTGTTCGGATCTCTCAAGATGCATAACTTCAAATAGTCACTAATTCTTGCCTTATTTGTCATAGACATATCATAATAATTATTGTTATTGCATAGATGCTTCTTGCATTGTGCTTCAGGATGACGTCAATATTGAGGAGGCATCAATATTTCTTGGATGAGTGGATAGTGGTGGGTGCGTGGGTCGGGGACGATGGATCTGCCATTGGGCTGCCGTTGAGGCTGAATATCAACATGCATGTGTACAAACACTTTACTGATCGAGAGCCGTTGCAGGTCAAATACATGGGACCTAAGACAGGGAATCTATTGACGCCGCTCACGCAGAGCTCGCGGAAGTTCTCATGGTACTGAGGACGGCTTGTGTCATGGCACAGTCCTCTTGAATATCTGCCATCACGCACCAGAGGTCCCATGGACAATAGGATCTGGGCGACGCAGGTACGTACAATGGTCACCACTGTGGCACGGGCAGAAGTCATTGATTTGCTAGACTAGCTAGCTACTAGCTGGACGGGTAGTTGCAGGGAAATAGGAGCATATGTGTGTGTATTCTCAGCTGATCCCCATATTTTAATATCAGATATGCTCTTTATCAAAGGACCGAAAATGGCGACCGGGGGTTGAATGGGAGCCGTAAATTTCTTCCGAAATATATGCCTGCAGTCCCAAAATCACCACCTACCACGTAAACCAAACACCGTGAAATCCACGATCCAAATGAGTAGGTGGATGTTCTCCCTAGAAACACAGCGGGATACCACAAAGCAATCCGAGCGAGAGCACACACCGAATCAACACTAGTACACGATTTCTTTTACATGGCGTCCCACTTTTTTGGATGGAGGCGGGCACAAATTTGGCCCGTCGCCATTGTTCCGAGCCAGGCCGGCCTCCTGAGCCGCCGCCTCGGTTAAACTTTAACGGAGGCAGTCGAATTAAAACCACCGCCTCAGTTAATCACTAATTGACGGAGGCGGTTATTTTAACTCAACCGCTTCCATTAATTGATTAATGGAGGCAGTTAATGTTGCCAGCCTCGATAAATTCATTTCCGGAGGCGGGTACACTATAAAGCCCGCCTCTACAAACCGTGGACCAATTCCCAGCCCAAAAAACCCATATCTAACCCTAGCATATATATACGCTACTCACCTCACCTCTCACTTCACCCACTTAGTCGCCACAGAAGCCCCGCCCCCACCCCCGCTCCCTTCTATGCGCGGCCGCGCAGAAGCTCCCGTCTCTCTCTCGTGGACTACGCGCCCCTCCCTCTCTGCTCCTTCTCTCTACGCCGCCGCACGCGCCCCTCCCACTCTGCTCCCTCTCTCCACCGCCTCCCTCTCCCGTGGTTGCGGTGGCGCGGTGCGCAAGGTCGCGGTGGCAGGCGGCGTGTGGGCCGCGGTGGCACGGTGTGCGGGGCCGTGTTGTCGGGCGACGGCGGTGGAGGTCGCCCGCCAGATCCAGTGCACGCAACGGCGGTGGAGGCCAGACCAGGTGCATGTGACAGTGGTAGAGGCCGGCTTGATCTGGAGGAGGACGGCCAGATCCGGATGAGGAAGGCCAGATCCGGTGGAGGGCGGGCAGATCCGGTGAAGGACAGTGTCGTCGACGGCGGTGGGCAGGTACAGTTTTCCCCATCTCCCTCTCTCTTCCCCTCTCCATCTCCCTCACTCTTCGCTCTCTCCCCTTTTCAGATCTGCAGTAGGCACACACGACGCTGTTGCATGATGACGGCGACCAGGCTGGAGCAGCGGACGGCGATAGGAGCTAAAGCAACGGATGGCGACGGTGACAGGACCACGGAAAACTGCGGCGATGGCAGCTCCAGAAGCTGGAGCAGCTTCCAGAAGCCAGAGCTTTTTTTAAAAAATTCATTTATGCAGGCAGACGTTGTACTATGGCCGCCTCTGTTAATCGGATTAATGGAGGTGGCAACTTAATACGCTCATCTCCGTTAATCGATTAACCATGGCGGGCAGGGCAACCGCCTCCACAAAGTCACGATTAACCGTGACCTTTGATTGGAGGCGGTTGCAAATGCCCGCCTCCAATAACCATTTGGGCCTGCCTCCATTAAGATTTATGTACTAGTGCATGGACAGAAAATAGGATACTCAATTTCTATTGAGAAGAAACGAGTTTCCAAATCTAAAATATTGAAACCAATTGATGGTAAGAGTCCCTATATAGATTCCTTGAATCAGTGGAAAACCAACGCAAAAGACGAAGCTCAAGTGAATAAATCGTAGACGTAACTGTGAACTCGGGAATTTCAAAGCCTTCAACCGGAAAAATCCAGGGACCAAGCAGCAGCCGCAGGGGTGGGACTGCGCACCACTGCACAGAGAGATCACCGGACACTGCGGTGAGCAACACAAAGAAAAATAACCGAGAGTGCTACTCAAGCAACAGGAATTAAGAAATCAAGCAACAATTAGCTTAAGAGGGAATTAAATATTTCAAACACTATTCACTTGATTGAGACATCTAAATTCACGTGAACTGGTGCTCCTGCTTTTGGTGCTGTGCGTGCACGGACAGAGAGATGTGCAGGTGGAGGGGCTGCACTCCACTGTGCTAGATGAGACAACGGACCGAATCAAAAACACGGACACAGACGCCTCGTTTAGATTTCAAAATTTATCCTCAAATTCCACTATAAAAAAGAAGATTCTCCATTACATCAAAATACCGGTATATATACGGAGTACTAAATGCAGATGAAATCAAAAATTAATTGCACAGTTTTATTGTACTTTACGAGACGAACATTTTAAACCTAATTAATCAAGATTTGGATAATTATTATAAAAAACAAAAGTGCTACGGTACTCGGGGTGGCACCGTGCAGAATCGGCCACCCTGAGTTGGTCATCTAAACAAGGCCAGAAAGAAAGCGCGGGTCTGCACGCGCCGAAAAGGAGGAAGTGAGTCTGGGCGAGGGCAAGCGTCCACTCGACTCTGGGAGCGCATCGGCTCTGGAACGCTGCTGCAGGGCCTCCGCACCTGCGTCTCCAACCAGCGGACGGTCAGAGCACGAACATGATCGACACCTCGCGCACAGAAGAGAAAGGGCGATCGAAAAATCGATGAAAACTAGATGAAAGGAATCGCTTCTAAATTTTGCACAGGCAATCACAACGGAGGAGGAAAGCTAACCCCAAGAAATCATTGCTCAATTCGAACTCTACCTCCGGAAAAATAAGATCGCGTGCAAGAACTCGAGTTTTTCCCCATAACGAAATTCGCCCATGTGGAATTGCTTCGATTCACTTGGCAGATAGACTCCACACATGTCCTAGCTCATCTCAGATCAAAAGGAAGGAACCAAAACCACCTCAAATCGATGAATGAAAAATCACCAAAAATAGCTCCGAAAATCAAAGAAAAAGAAAAGCTTCAGATTTGGAGCGGGGAACAATCGGTGCATGAATTTGATCCTTAGATTAGCTCAAGATGTCAGATTACAAGCCACTCCTAACCAAATCAAAACAAAGATGGCAAAAACTCAAGAACAAGAGTCACTCCTCTCTCTAACCCTATCCTCCTCTCAACACCACACAAATAAAAGTGACCCTCAAGGATGGCTACCCAACCAAAAACACCCTCACATAAAATACACATCCTAAATACCTGCTAGGGGTAAATCCGTCCAAATTTTTCTTCATCGATCCAATAGACCCGGCATCTCCCCGACATCGCTTCGCCTCGACACAAGCTTCGAGATGCGACCACGTGTCTGCTGATCCGTCACTCCCCAGTTTTGAGGCCCAAACTAGTCAAATGTGCCACATATGGTTTTGAGGCCCAAACCACCAAACCGTCCACGCCTGGTTTTGAGGCCCAAACCAGCAAACCGTTCTATGCTAGTTTTCAGGCTGAAACCACCAAACCCCTCCGATGGTTTGAGGACGGTACCACCAAACCCGCGTGCACACCCGCCAGGTGTGACTAACCGATGTCGATGTGTGTTATACCTCCGCCAAGCTTGACGCCTTCGCCTTCCTTCTTGACTTGACCGACGCCATCTACATCTCCCATGTAGATGCGTGTCCGGCCTCCACCAAATGCCACGACGCCATCGTCCTCCTCCTTGACTTGGTCGACGCCGCCTTCATCACCCATGTACTCTTGCACCTGTCAATGTCCCCAAAGTGTCAGCCACTGCAGCTGGTCACCTGATCTTTTGGTCCCTCGGTCCAAGCCTCACGTCCGTCCTTCACCTCTCCCAGTCCATCGGCACGCCACGTTCCTACTTGACCTTCACGTCGCCGTCGACCACTACCTTCGAGCTCCACACCTACGCACCACAAGCCAAGAGACATGTTGCACAACACACTTAACGCAACACAACTCAAAATAACACCTGCGGTTAGCCATTAGCATAATCAAGCACATATAAAATATGAATCAACAGGAAAAGCCTCAAACCTTTCACACGTGTCAATCATTCATCACACACACATGGGCACGTCTCCACCATTTGTTCACAATCTCTCCCTTGATGAATGCATTGACCAACACTAAAGCCCAACAAAGAAGGTTTGAAGGCAAAACATAAACTCTCACTCAAGTGCCCAAAAGCCAAGTAAAAAAAATACAAGGCCACTTGATATGAGAAAGGATCATGAAAGCTCCATGTAAAAACTTTCGGTCCCCAAGAATGGGCAAAGGCTCAACACAACCGAAGAGTCAAATAAGAGAGACAAGAGCATCATGCAATCTCAAATGCACTCAAACACAACAGAAGAGTCAAATAAGAGAGACAAGAGCTTCATACAATCCCAAAAGCACTTAAAGCCGACATGAGCTTCATGCAATCCCAAATCACTCAAAGCCATTTCAACCATTGTCAAAGAATCATCACAAATAAACCAAGGTTCTTATCAACTTGGTTCAATCATCACAATAAACCAAGATTCTTATCAACTTGGTTCCACATTCTCCCCCTTGTTGATTGAATTGACAACACCAAAGCACAAGAAATAGTTTGAGCCAAAAGTCTTGTAGAAGTCTAGAAGTGACACCAATTAGCCAAAACCTCATCCAAGTGATCAAAAGTCGCATGAAGGCAAAGATCAAAGTCACTTGGCATGAGAAGACACACAAGGGTTCAAAACCCGCTTGGCAAAGCAAAGCTCTTGAAGCCACTCAAATAAAAGCTCTCAAAACCAATTTAGGGAAAATCCAATATTGGAAAGATCTCGGTCCCTAAAGACATGGGCAACGACTTGACGCAACCGAGAAGAAACAAAAGTGCTAGTCTTCAAGAAGAGGCAAAGAGGCTCAGCACCACTAGCACAAAGCACCGGTTCCTCAAGAAGAGGTAAAAGCTCAACACAACCGGATGCAAAAGATACATGCTCCCCCTCAAAAGATGCATGCTCTGCCTCGAAGAGTGGACTCTTTTGGGAAGAATGCAATAATCCCCTTGTTGGCACATGCACTCAACAAGACAATCACAACTACAACTCCCCCCTCAAAATATGCTATGAAATGCAAAGGGATGCAGAAATGTAGAAGCTTTAGGAGTATAGCAATCAGATTGAAAACATGCTCTAACTGGTGTTTGTTGGAATTCAGGTTTCCAGCGAGTAGGACACAGAGAGCCTGTGCCATGGCGAGTGCCCAGGGCAAATGTGCAAAAAACAGATGGTGAACCCATGTTCAATTAGGGTTTCATAAATGTACTCACCCACCAACCGACCTCTTACAGAATTCCAGTCCCTCTTTTATAGGGCACCGCCCACTATGACTACTCTTTCCAGTTCTACCCCTTATTGGTTGCGGTACATTCCTGGAATATCCCTACACTAGCCCAAAACTACTAGGGGTGGTTTTGGTGTCTTCACCTTCGACCGCCTTTGCTTACTAGGCCCCCTTCGATAGCCCATCATCGGCCCATGGCCCAACACTGATGTCGATCTAGGGCTCTCCGGGGAGCCGAGGTCTTCATTCCTGCTGACCAGACCTAGGCCTCCGCCTACGCCTCATAGGCCTTCGCCGTCAGCAGTGATCCCTGTACCTTCGCCACTTCTTCGGGACCGTCGCCTCTTCTGTGCTTTGGTGCCTTTGCCTCATCTTCTCAGCCTTTGCCTCGAGCGGAGGCATCCGCCCCCCTTTTTGTCCTACACATGGTTCATGAAACTTTGTTAATGATTAGTTCTTTGAACAATGACCTCCATGGCTCATAACCATGTCCCAATAGTTCCCCCCTTGAGGGCATGGTTTGATGCTGGCGAGCCTTGCCCTCAAAACCATGGCTCCAGGTTCTTAGGCACGGAGGCTCCTACGGGTGCAGAGGCTTCTCCCCTTTCCCTCTTGGGTCGCCTGGATCAGACCGCTGTGTTGGTGACGTATCGATTCTTGATTTGTTGCGATGGCTCTAGAACCGATGCATTTTTGAATGGATGCGACCGTTGGCCCTGGAAGGTGAAGGGGCGGGGCAGGGGCTATATAAAGGGGGCAGTAGGTGGAGGCCCCTAGCATCCCTATCAGAACTATCGCTTTCACTGCTGTTTGCTTCTGTGTTCTTGCTTAGATCTTGCTTCGTTAGTGCTTGCCTTTGCCTTGGTTTGCAGTCTCATTTTGGAAGTGGCTTCACCTGCTAGCCGTCCTCTGTGCTGAGCTACTTTGTTTGGTCCATACCACCATCTTCTTGGTGTTAGGGCAAGCGGGTGGTCGGTGCGATTTGAAGAGTGCATCCTTGTTAGCGCGGAGCCTTAGGACCTTGAGGAGGATCTTGGTGATGTTGAAGCTTCAGTTGGTGATCTGATCAGAGCTGAAGAGGCAGGTCCAATGGCTAGGAAATCTTGGTATTTTGGTCCTTCGTCGATGACCAGGAAGATGATCACCAAGCTTGAGAAGGAGGGGATGTTCCCTATAGGCTGAGCTAAGCCTCCGCAAGGCGAGATGACATTGCCTTAGCCTGGTATGGACTACGCTGTTGTTTTCAAGATTATTTTTCTATGGAGGAGGGTGTGCGGGAGATTGTCGGTGATATTTCTGATAGGGAATTTCTTGCACGAAGGGCCATCAGGGGCATGATGCCACGCCTGAGCCGTGTCTTCGAGGAACTGGGTATTCATCATGAGGAGCAGAAGGATCTTACGAAGGTCTTATAATCTATTGAGGACAAGGCAAAGAAGGTTGCTGCCAAGAATACTACTGCAGTGGTGTAGTAAAGGTAGAGGAATGGGGCTGGTGGGCCTAAAACCGTCAGCAAGAAATGAAAAGCCATCCCCACTTCTGCCACCACCTCCGCCCCTACCTTTGCTGCTACCTCGACTAACGCTGAAGAAGAGGTTGCGGAGAATGTTATCGGAGGTTCTGCCTCTGGCATCGGGGTGGAAGGCGAGCGTTCTGCCACCTCTTTGGATCTTAGTGGTGATGACTTCATCCAAGATGCCCTCCGGGGGATGGGTGCCGCGCCTGCCGCTGATCCTTCCATCGTGGAGCCTATGCCCGACATTCTCAGCGATGACTCTCCTAGGTTAGAGGGCAAGGACATTGGTAGAGGTGATGGTGCATGCTCTCCTTCTAATGCGGAGGTCGGTGGTGCAAGCCATTCCTTAACTACGGATGTCCTGGTGCAGGAGGTGTCCGAGGATAATGCGGAGGTGCAATCTTCTACTCCACTTTGGAGTGCGGCGTTCCGAGCCACGATGTAGCGCACCAACACAGGTACATCTGGTGCAGTTTTGGATTTGCTGAACCTTGATGAGGGCTTGCTCTCCATCTTTTCCTTATATAACTGCTTCGGTCTTTCAACTTGACTTGTTTTTGGTATGGTTGTCCTAGCTGATTTGACGAAGGCCCTTGTGGGCGCGGGTGAGGACCTTGCTGACCCCATGGGTGTGGATGTCGCCGAGGCTTCTACTTATTGGCGAGACCCCCTGCCCATCTGGTATGGGCATGGAGCACGACACAGGTTGTAGTTGTTGCCCTTTTCTTAGTTTTGAGCTTTTCTGCGCCTTGTGCTTTGCTAACTATTTAGTTGCAACTGTAGGGGCCTCCAACAACACCATAAGTGGGTGGGTGGACGCCCTTGAGGCTATCTATAAAGATATAGGAGGTTGTCTTTTGTTTTTTCCCCTTGTTATTTGTTTTTAGTCTTATGCTTATTATACTTGGCTTGTTATTAGGTCACCTTCGCCACCAGTTGAGGAGCGTTGACTACTCCAAGCTACCGTGCATGAACCTAGAGTAGCAGTGTGTAGTGCGTTTCCATTTGCTTGCTTTCTTTCCTCTTGTCTTTTTTTTGTATATTTTTTCTTTCGGGCTTTGCGATTGACCTTCCTTTTAACAGGGTCACCACATGGTGGAGGCTCTTGAGGAGCAAGGCATGCAAGAGGTTGTGGACCACGACCTGGCCATTGAGTCCTTGAAAAAAGAGGTGGAGACTTTGGAGGCTGAAAAGAGCCGGCTTGTAGGGGAGGTCGGAGCTCCTAGCGTCGCCCGAACTAACTTGGAGAACCTTCGAAAGGAGGTTGAGTCTTTGAACAAGCAATGGAGGGGGCGAAGGCTACCGAGACTTTGGCCGGTGAGCATGCGCAGAAGATTGCTGAGATAGCCGAGAACCTTCACAAGGAGGTTGATGTTGAGAGGGAGTCTAGCGCAGCGCTGAAGATACAGGTGGAGCTTTTGACAAAGCGTCTAGAGGATGCCCAGGAACTTGGGTTGGCTGCCGCTGGGCTTTATGCGGGTACCCTGGAGCAATTTGGGGGTTCTACATCCACTTTGCCCTCTGAGCCTTCGGCATTCAACATCTTCTTGTGGCTGAAGACCAACTTTGCTAAGCTGCCTAACTTTATTGGCAGCGCCATGCACTTTGGAGCGCTGGCCTCCGCTACCAACTTCTCGAAGATGCTGGCGTGAGATGGGTGCTTGCACATTGATGTCGTGCAAGAGAGGGATCTCAAAGGCCTGGGTGAGCTTGGGACAGTCTCCCGCAGCATGCGGAGGTCGGTCCTTAAAATCATGAAATCCTTCTGGGTTAACTTTGGCCAGTCGAAGGCTCGCTTGATGGCAGAGTTGCATCGAGCTGAGGTTGGTTACTGCATTTTAAGGTTTTTTTCCCTTGTTTAGTTTTTGATTGGTAGTTATACTTATGCTTTGGTGGTGCTTTTTGCAGGAGCTACAGAAGAAAGAGGCTGTGCGCGCTGCTGCTAGTGCTCCGCGCCCAAAGCCTACTACGGTACTGGCTTCGAAGGCCCCATTTGCTAGGCCTTAGAATAGTGTATTGAACTACAGGACAGGAACAACCCATAAACAAGTGAATTCAGCCTTTAGATAAAGACAACTGGAAAAGAAGTTGAATCAAACCTAAGACAACAGGTAGGAGCTCGCTAAATTCGGTCTCGGTAGGGAACAATATCTATTGTCTTGAAAAGGAAAGGTCAGTGCTATGGTCCCCTATTGGTTGATCAATATTGACCGGTGCAGATCACGTTCTATTACCTCTGGTCCGTGGTTCGACCTCCCGTAGTGGTCCTTGCTTTTCTTTTTGAAAGCTCCGCGAATTTTTCGTACTTGCTCAGTGTGCCCCCTTTTGTCGAGTGCCCCGCCCGGTTCACAGGGCTGTTGGCCTACCAAGCAAGCACTTGCCCACAGCTCCTGCCACCTGCCAAGCAGGCTCCGCGCTCGTTATCTGGCTGTTCTCTCCGCTGGGCCCTTTCCTATTGCTCTAACCATAAGCTATGGCAATTCTAGCTCGAAGCTTTTATTTTTGTGCTTATCCTAGTTGTTGGTTTAGTTTATGCATGGCGAAAAGGAGCCTTGGAATGGTCTTAACTGAATATTCAGAAAAAAGGAAGGAAAAGATTCCATTGAGACAATTATGAGTTTGATTGAGTTTCGTTACTCGACCAAACAAGTTCTAATTCCGTTATTTCAACTACACCAAATGATCTTTCAAACTGGTCAAGACTCTCAAGTTTATGGCCCTTTCTATATGGTACTAGTTGTTGTTTGATTTAATTTGCTTCATTAATAGGCTCACGATTCGACTTTGATCGTTATGGATTGCCTGCTAATGCGACGGAGACCCCGAAGGCACCCACCCCTACTACCGAGGCTCAGAGGTCCAGGGAGGCTTCTCCTGCTCCAGCAAACCCGGAGGTGCAGTGTACAGGTTCTAGCTAATTTCTTAGGTTTAGCTTAAGGCGATGGAGCCCGCCCTTTTGTGTGTGTTTTGAGCTTAAGTTGTGAATTTAACCTGCGTAGGTTTCCACCCTGGGCCTATGCAGGATGTACCTCCTGTAACTATGTTCCATAACGGGATGTTCCATAGTGGGATTTATGTTGATGGTGAACTGTGGCAGTATTGGTGTGAAGCTTTTCCACGATGTTCGGTTCTTGACATGTTTGACTTTGTGAAGAATGATATTGATGACGAACGTGCGGTTTTTACTAGATCATTAGCCTGGCGGGGGCCTCAGCCTCTGCTATAGTTTTTTTGTGCCTTTGGCCTATGTGATGACGTAACGCCTTTTGCGTTTGTTTTCGTTGCCTTTGGGCTTGTAAGTTCAGATTTTGTGCTAGTGATTTGTACTTAATATGCGTCCTGCTGTAAGCTACTTGCTTTGTTAATAAAGTTTGTTTGGGATGGTTTGGTTGCGCACTTGTTTTATTGAAGATTCTAAATATGACTACAATTTAGGACGAAGGCTGCTAGCAAGTTATTTTTACAATTTTTCTTTAGCCTAGGCTTCTTCTTCTCTAGTTGGAGATGAGTACGAGTTTGTGCGTCGGCATGGAGAAAATGAGGTGCTAGTCTTCGACCTTGTAGCATGTAGGGTGTATCGAAGTTTGGTTGAGCCATTGTAGCTAGCAGGGAGTTGTGCCGGTTTTGATCTGCTGAGTGGAGCTAGCGGGATGTACTGGAGGGGGGTTGGGGAGGTTGCATACTCTATATCTCCGCTTGCAAGAGGGCGAGCTACTGTCTGATCTCCGCTGCTTGGGCCGGTGTTTGAGCCACTCGCTGGCTCACGGCAAATGCTGCTGCGATTCTATCCCTTTCCTACTACATACTTAGAAGTTGAGCCTATAGTCGCTGGAGCTCTTGCTCAGTGGTTGGATCTAAAGCTTGCTAGACCTCCGGCGTTGGAGGCTGGTCTTTGAGCGCCAACTCCTCCTCAACTTGTTCTGGGGCTGTGGCATATGTGCTATGAGTGTTGCACCTAGGCCTTCCCCTTGCTGTGGAGTTGGCTGGTGTTCTTGCGGAGGCTATTCTCTTCCTTGCCATCTTGGGTTTTGCTAGGCCAACATGCGGTGGGCGCCAGTGTTGGAATTCGGGTTTCCAGCGAGTAGGACGCAGAGAGCCTGCGCCCTGGCGAGTGCCTAGGGAAAAGGTGCAAAAGAGGGATGGTGAACCCAAGTTCAATTAGGGTTTCATAAATGTACTCACCCACCAACCAACGTCTTCAGAATTCTAGTCCCCCTTTTAAGGGCACCGCCTACTATGGCTACTCTTTACAGTTCTACCCTTATCGGTCACAGTACATTCTCGGAATATCCCTACACTAGCCCAAAACTGCTAGGGGTGGTTTTGGTGTCTTCTCCAACGACCACCTTTGCTTACTGGGCCCCCTTCGATGGCCCATCATTGGCCCATGGCCCAACACTTCTGCCGATCTGGGGCTCCCCTGAGAGCCAAGGATTTCATTCCTGCCGACCAGACCTAAGCCTCTACCTGTGCCTCATACGCCTTCGCCATTGGCAGCGATCCTTGTACCTTCGCCACTTCTTTGGGACGTTTGCCTCTTCCGTGCTCTGGTGCCTCCGCCTCATCTTCTAAGCCTTTGCCCCCGAGCAGAGGCATCCGCCCCCCTTTTTGTTCTGCACATGGTTCACAAAACTTTGTTAATTATTAGTTCTTCGGACAATGGCTTCTGTGGCTCATAACCGTGTCCCAACAGTGTTGTTATGTGTGTAGAAACAAATACAAGTGCTATCAAATGCTCATGGTGATTAAGTAAAACAAAATTTGACGATTAAGCAATTTTGAGCAGTTTGAAGTAATTCAAGAAGGGGTTCACCATTGAAAGTAGCGCATAGCAGGTATAAGTACGAAGTCAACCTAGTGCTAACAAGTGTATACAAGGTGAACTACCCCAAGCAGCGGTCACACATCATGTCAAAGACGAACCTAAGACTTGTGTTTTCATCAAATTTTAATTTTATCGAAGTTCACAACTTAACACAAGAATTAGTCAAAACATGTGTGTGCGAGAGGTTATCGGTACTATCAGGCCTAACTTAGCAACCATGCCAAGCCTATGTCATAGAGAATTAGAAGCTTAAGTCAATGGTTTTGGCAACCACTACAAGGCTCAAGTTCATCCAAATGTGCAATTGGAAGCCGACTCGATACCTTGACGTTGGACAGTACGGACCCATCTCGATCTTTTCTCATCACTTAGCTTGATTTTCAAATTTTAGCACAAGAATCTCGAAGTTGTCCAAGGAAATGAATGACTAAAAGCAAGAGACATAGCAACCTAGCATATAAATGAAAGCAACAGGGATCTCAACATATCCTACACATGCTAGTTGCCAATCTCAGCGGTGAACAGGTTTCAAGTTTCAATAGGTATAGTCATGTTCATAAGTTATAAAACAAGCTTAGCTCATAACATGCATCAATTGATCAGAAGGAGCCTAAGCCATCAGCACCATCATGTACTTACAGAGCATACCACATAGAGCATAATCTCAATCTAGCAACTATAATCATGGAGCTCAAAATATGATCTATCATACATGATGCTATGATGATGCAGTGCTAAAAGAGACGGGATTTGGCTCAAGATCAAGAAGCACTTAGGAGGGTTCAAATAAAATCTTGGAATCAACCAAAAGGACCCAATTGAGTATCATAGAAAGGATACCAATTGAAGGGCCAAAACATGATACCACTTGAAGGAACAAACCAAGTGATACCAGGAAATCTCCTTGAAGAAATGGGAAGACAAGAACTAAACACACAAGAAGAAGATTGAAACCAAGCAACAAGAAGGGATACAATCGAACCAAATCCCGATCTAAAGAAGCCGAGCTGCCCCTCAACCAAAGACGCCTAGCAAAAGAAAACTAGGAAACAAACAGGTACAAAACCAGAAGAAAAACTCCAACACCAAATCAAGAAAGACAACTCAAGGGAGCAAAATGCAACATAAAGACACAACAAGCCCAAAAGCAACCAAAATCTCAACACATGCTACAATGCAATGAAGGTACCAAATGGGAAGTAAAAGCATGTAACATGATACTAACTAAAATGGCTAAAAGCTTGGGCTAGCAAACATGTCAATAGGGTAAAAGTAACTAGAGAAAAAACTAACAACTGAAAATGATACCTAATGAACACCATACCAACTACACAATTTAAGCACCTGGTAAAACATGGCAAAATGTTCATGAGGATCACACACTAACATGAAAAGTGGCTAATCCACCAAGATATACACAAAGCTAGTAGGGCATAAGACAACAAGATGAAACATGCTAGACTAGATATAAAAACATGATACAAGCATGATACACGCAAGAACTGTACAAGTGAGCACATGAACAACTATGTCGTACCACAAGTAGGAAAACATGAATGTACAAGGTATGAGTGTATATGATAGCTCACAGAGTGTGTGGATGCCACAATAAAGCAATGCCTCTTGGAGGCCATCACAATGGGTGTAGAGAACCATCAAGTCTTGATCATATATAGGCATACCTATTTCGTCATCTATCACGTTTTAGCTACACTCCCTGCAAGTTAAATCTATTCAATTACTGTGCAGCCACGGATCGTTGTAATTATACTCAAGGAATTTTTTTTTGTTCAACTAACGAAGCGATCGATAGGTCAAGAAGGCACATGTGTAGCAGGGAAATGGTCTGGACATAGGGTATACAGTAGAACTCGTTGTCGATAACGAAGAACTCGAATAGCTTGACGAAGACTCGTGTAGACAGGTGGCAAGAAAAAAGCACACACACTCGCCAACGCACACGAAACAAGATGGTGATGTCGATGTAGCGGCGAGTGCTACCATGGTAAGCGACATGTCTAGAAAATCATGTGTCGGTCAATGGTGGCCATGGCCCGAGGAGGCGCACAACAACAATATATACTATTGCTCGGAGTAGACATGCTGTACTAGGCAAAGAATATCACACACTACTATACAGAATTGACCTTAATTTCCAGCCCATCACTGCCCTACCAAATAGTCAGTGACAATCCTTCACTGTCGGTTCTTAAGTTGAAAACACAAAAATGATTGGGGGTCGTAAATAACCAGCAGTGAAGGTCTCTGTAACTACTTGCTCAAGCCATGAACCAGAAGTGAAGATCCATATATCACTGTTAAATCATTCGCAGTGCACCATGCTTAAATACAATAATTCATACAAAACTCTCCATGGTTTAATATTAGCGTAAGATAAGATATATATATAGTATAGTTATCAAATTTCGCAATAAGAGGAGTAGGTTGCCCCCCAAGCGCTCCAAACGGGTGACGTAGGGGCGACCTCGCCGGCATCGGTAGGCCCGCCACCCCTCCCCACCGGCCGCCATCGCTGCCCTCCGGTGTGCGGTGGTGGTGGCCTGTGGCGGGCCCAAAAAACTGGTTCCCGTGCACACCTCCGCCTACCAACCCCTCTCTTCTCCACCCCCTCCTCTTCCCCTTCAACTCCGGCAAGATCCGAGCGCTTGGGAGGTCGACTATGAAGATCTAGGCCCTCTATGGCCGGATCTGGCGCCTGTGGGCGTTAGGGTGGCCAGTGGCCGGTGGCTGTTGGTGGCCATGGCTGGCTGACAACACGGCTTGGATTTGCACCCGGGGTGGCAGCGGCCCACCTTGGCGGCCATGGGCATGCACTACAGTGCCGTTCCCCAACTGGAACCCATGTGTGATCGCGAACCCGATGACCATGCCTACGCCTGCGTGCGGGGGCACCGGTAACGCTCTCCATGTACTCCGAGTGGAACTCTACACCACGGCCACCCTGGAAGTGTCTGGGCGGCAGCTCTAGCGCGAAGGCCAGTAGGTGCAACATCCACACGGCCTTAGCCGTGTGCAGGAACTCCCTCTAGAAGGGCGTCCGCCGGTGCGTGCTGGCGTTGGCCACCCTCCAGTGCTCACTGTCGCCCAGGACGGCCTCCTCCACGCGGGTGCCAGGAGCACTGTGAACTTGGCGGTGGCGTAGCGGCCAAAGGCGCAGGTCGAGAGCACGCGCTAGCGGCCCCGCGGGCTCCATCTAACACATGTTGAACTACGCTTACTGCTCCCGGCGGCCCTGGTGCTATGGCATGCGGTCTCGACTGCGGCTGCAAGTGCCGGGGTAGTTTGTGAGCTTCATCCCCGGAGCCGGCCAATATGGATAGGAAGCGGGAAGAGGGGGGCAGCAGCCATCGTCTCGCAACAGCGGACGTGGCCATGTCTGCCGCGCATGCAGCCCCCTAGCCAAACCCCCAGCTGGCGCCTTCGACAAGATCTAGGCGGCCTGCCCCCTGGACGCCTCGCCCTGCAAGGCGCCTCATCATGCTCCACATCACAGCCGCGTGGGCACCACGGCGCGTTAGGGCAGGCGCGGTGTCGGCCTCAGCAACTGCAGCGACATCGGACATCGACGGCAACTCCAGGGCCGGCCTGCTGTGCTTCAGGATGGCTTGTTGCTGCGGGATATATTGCTGGTGGCATGCTCGGCTTGCCGCATTCGGTGTGGTACTCGCAGCTGTGTGAAATCTAGGTGAAAACCCTACCTTGCGCTTGCCCCAGGCCAGTGACGATGACACAATGGCGTCATTTCCTCCCTTGAGGTGTCGCTGAAGATTGTGGTTCCTCCGAGCTTGCTGGTATACCCTGAGTAGGTCTCGAGGCGAAAGCCTTTCCGAGCTTGCTACTTCGGTAATCGATGGTGGCGTTCATGGACGTCACTTCCCTTCTTGAAAGCATCAATGCTAGTAGACCTACTTCCGCCCTTGCTAGAGCGGCCTTGAGCTCTCCCCGGTTGATCTCCCTCCCCTTATGCTAGTCTGACTACCCTCCTACACCTTGGCTTCTGCAAACACTACTTGCTGTCAGGTGCTCGCCATCAACGACTTCCTCTATCGTCCTCTAGATCACTTGTGTGCTCTGCCTCATCATATGCTGGGTTGTGGGGATCTTGTTCTCTTCTCTAGATCTCCTCGTTCTCCTCCTGGCGGTCCTCCGCTTTAAGGCTTCTTTCCCCCAAACGGCGTTGGTGGGCGTTGGTTGGAGCTTAGATGCGCTCTTAGGCGGTGCTACTCACGGCTGTCGCCTGTTGCCTTCGACTGAATGCCTCACAACTTTCTAGTTATTGTTTGTTGGACCCAACTCAATACCTTATAGCTGCATGTTGGCTAGAGTTCTCTAGAATACGTCAATGGTGGTGGCAAGGTTAGCAAGTAGGGCTAGCAATCGCTTTGGTCTATAGGCAGAGCTAGTAGCTGTATTGTGTTTGTTAAGTGTTGTAATTCTGTTCTCTCCCCCTCTCGTCGAGTTGTATTGGCACCAAGCCAAACTTTGGGGTCCTTGACTTACCACCCACCAGACTCCGTCTAAAATCTGTGGTAATATATTCAGGTGGGGACTTAAAAAAAATATAGTATAGTTATGCTACAGTGTCTAGTACGTAACGATAACACAACTTGGATTTTTTTTTGCGAACACAAGTGGGATGATTTTAACGGTGTGACAGCAGACTTATTGCATCCATGGTCTTACAGACATTAGTTATTATTACAATTAGATATGCAGCACGTTGTATAGATTCAACAAATAACATGCAGGCATCATCGATATTGCTGGCATGGTGGTGGCGCGGCGGCGTCAGACAGGGTGTTGAGGCTGCAGACTTCGATGCAGACGTATATACACTCTGAAGAGAGCCGCACCTTACATGTCGTATAGAGCGCATCCAGATTCAGGATAGGAAAGCTGTCGACGAGCTTCCTGCACAACGCGACAGCCGAGCCATCACACCTAGGAACACAACGCGCGCGACAGTAGTCCTGAATGTCGGCCACCACCAGCGCACCCATGGACAGCAGGACCAGCGCGACACAAGCGGCAACAACGGCCATCTTCGCTACCGGAAAATAGATCTTTGCCGAGTGTTTTTTTTTTTTGCCGAGTGTAATTTTTCGGGCATTCGGCAAAGACCCTCTTTGCCGAGTGCCAAAACAACAACACTCGGTGAAAAAAACACTCGGCAAAGAGGGTCTTTGCCGAGTGTTTTTTTGACACTCGGTAAAGAGGACCTTTGCCGAGTGTTTTTTTTACACTCGGCAAAGTCTCTCTTTGCCGAGCGTTTTTTTGACACTCGGCAAAGAGGGTCTTTGCCGAGTGTTTTTTTATTACACTCGGCAAAGAAGATCTTAAAAGCATATTTTGAGGCCCTAAATGACTTCAAATTAAAAAGTGTTCAACTACAAAGTTGTATAACTTCTCAAGATCTACAACTTTTGTATTGATAATTTCTTCATTTGACAAAGTGATATTAACGTTCTTTATAAAATCTACATCTCTTGTATATAGTTTCAGGAAAACTAGAAGACAGATCTCTAAGTTTTGTAAACAATGTTAGTATCGCTTTGACGAATGAAGAAATGACAAAAATAAAAGTTGTAGATCTTGAGAAGTTATACAACTTTATAGTTGAACACTTTTTAATCTGAATTAATTTTGCTAGTGAAAAGTACGTCTGAATTTCAAAAAAATTAAAATTTGAATTTTTCAAACGACCTCAGATGGAGAAACAGCCAAAACGAAAGTTATAGATCTCGAAAAGTTATGAAACTATATAGTAGAAAACTTTTTGATTTAAAATCATCTTGTCAACGAAAAGTACGTTTGAATTTCTCAAATTTAAAATTCAAATTTTTGTAAACGACCTTGAATGAAGAAACAATCAAAATGAAAGTTGTAGATCTCGAAAAGTTATGAAACTTTGTAGTAGACAACTTTTTAATTTGAATTCGTTTAGAGCCTCAAATAAGCAATTTACACTCGATTTAATATAATATGTATAGAACGAGAATGAGATATAGACACAAGTGACAGTGTGGTGCAGTGGTAGAGAGGGTTACGCATGAGGGAGAGGCCGCGGGTTCGAATCCCGTCAGCCGCGTTAGCCGTGCCTTGCCGAAAAAATACCGTGAAAAATGCGTGTTTGAAGAGACCCGTGGGCGCTAGCCGGTGGGGCCCTCCTCCGATTAAAAAAAAATTTCCTGTTTTTTTGGGATTTTTTCGATTCGCGACTTTGCCGAGTGCTCAGTCTTTGTCGAGTGTTTTTTCAGCACTCGGGCAAAATCTTTGCCGAGGGCCCGATAAAAAACACTCGGCAAAGAGTCTTTGCCGACGTAAATTTTACCATATGTTCTTTGCCGAATGTGGCACTCGGCAAAGCCTTTGCCGAGTGCAAAAAGGTCTTTGCCGAGTGCCATAGGCACTCGGCAAAGCACTGGATTCCAGTAGTGCTTGATCCCAGTGGCAGCCATGGATCAACTGGACAACTGGATGCACGTACTTTGGGTGGGTAGCTTTGTGATTTTGTTAGAGCAGAAGAATGTTGCAGCTATTTGTAGGCAATGATCGGACAACGTCATGGGGATCAGAGTAGACAAATACGAATGCTGCTGAGTGGCACAAAATTTCCACAATTGATTTTTAGAATGACTAATTAGGATGCTATATACGCCATCAGATTCAAAATAGTTGACATTTCTGACCAGAGACTGTAAGTGCTTCCGGTTTCTCTAATGAAAAATGTCAACTTTTTCAAGTGGGATACCGTAGCAGCGGCAATTTTGGAGAAGCATGTGATGGTGAGACATCACTACTGATATGGTACGTACATGTAATTATGCACATGGGAAAATTGGTGATGTGATGATGACCTTTATTGATTGTATTGTACGTGCATGCAGATTGCAGAAGCGTGTGATGCGGACTTTCAAAGACTGCAATCGTACATACATAAAATATTATCACTTACATTCAACAAATTAGAAGTACACATGTACGGTTGTTAGAAATGGATGGATCCTTCACAGGTACCATCATTGACAATAAGTAATGTCCTCTTAGCGCAGTTCATTAATGGTGATGACTTGACGACTACACCTTTCCATCACTACAAGAGAATCATTAGCGTATTGAGTAATTGTAAAGATTTTTGGCACCCAAAAAGCTATATGTTGGTTATAGTTACAAAACTTTCTTTTTATACGTAACATTTTTTTTAAGGTAAACAGAATTCTTACACGTGATTTGTGATTTGTGATGGTCAATTCTACTAACTATGAGATAGCGTGTTACAGTGCCAAAAGCACAGATAGCGTGTTCAGTTGAGGTTTGTTACTATATATAACAGTTAGGCTACGACACTACAAGAAATGTGTCGCTTTTTGATAAAACGTGTGTCATAAACCATGCGTCTTAATCCATGGTTTGTGACATGTTCATAGAATGTCAGAGAATGTGTCGGTTCTTGTAGTGCGAGCTGCATGTTTCAATTATTGTGTGGAATTTATCAATTTGTGTCTTGCGAGTTCAGAAACTTATTTATCAACTTATCACTTGGACTCATAGACTTCAGCTTCTTTAGTTACTTAGTTTGAGAAGAAATTAAAGTAATTTTCTCGAAATATATAGAATCATTCTTCAATGGTATAACTTATTTTACTTTATTTCTTTTTTCTCGAATACGCAAAAGATTTACGTATCATTGTACTTAAAAAGAAGAGTTTGACCATAAAAACGACATGCTTCTGATGAGCATGCTAGGTGGTCATACAGTTAAAATTGGACCTACCTAGTCAACTGTTACAAACTTCAATATTACATACATGGTAAACAGACGAGCTAAGAGCACCACTGCAACCTAAGGAGCTGGGCGGCGCCGCTGCTGGTTGTGCGATCCTCCTCCACCATCCGAGAAGAGGGCTCTTCTATCCGCCCTGTTGTTGGTCGCTGGGAACAGCTCGTCCAGGGCTGCCACTTGGACCGCTTGCGTTCCTTTCACGAGGTGGCGGAATTCGCGTCAGCGTAAATGGCGTGGCAACTAGCAAGTTGCTACTCTGTGCAAGTAGGAGAGGCAGTTGAGACATCTGTCGCAGAGCTGTTTAGGTGGATCTTCCAAGTCTGTGCACGCATACCTAGGCCGCAACGTGGCTCAACTAAGGCAGCCGCAGGTGCCGCCTCTTGTCGGGGTAGGATATCCCGCCACCGATCGGCGTTGGGGGCAAAGACCCGTTTGCGGGCGCCAAGGCGTTGGTGAGCAGGGACCTGACCGTCCATAGGACGAGCAGGCAAGCCATGCACCAGCTAGGGTGGCGGCCGGCTGTGCTTCCTCCGCCTTCGCATGGGTCCCTGTCTAGCGTCCACTCCACCACGCCCCAGAACCACGATCGAAAGAGTCTGGGAGCGCATGGGGGATGTTGTAGGCGGCTTCGTCGGGCGACGAGCTGTAAGTGCAATCAAGCCCTATTTGTGGGTTTTGATGATAATGACCACACAATTAGAGGACTAATGAGATTTATCAAGATGACAAGCAGGCAAAATAAGAATGAGGATAATACATGAGTTGGTGGAGCCCGAGTTACAAAATGACGCGGTAATGGACTCGAAAGCGTTTAAATTCTTTGATATTTGATCTTGAGTTTAGGCTATGCCGCACTATAAAGGGGGATGCTAATCTAGTTGGTTTGAGGAAGATAGAGTGCTCAAGTATTAAAACTAAATTATAAGAGAGACACTCTAGCACCTCACGAGCACATAGAATAGTTTTAATGACTTTTGGTGTCGAAAGTCCCGACGTATGTCGGGAGTCCCGACGGTCGGAAGTGCTGACTTGCGCCGGGAGTCCTGACGTCCAGCCACTTAGCCTGTGCGGTGACTGAGGACGTCAGAAGTCCCGACGTATGTCGGAACTCCCGACGGTCAGGAGTCCCGACCCTCGCCAGGAGTCCCGACGCTAGGCCCATCGGCTCGCTCTGCTGACTGCTGCGTCGGAAGTCCTGATGTACGTCGGAAGTCCCGACGTAAGTCGGAAGTCCCGACGTTGGCCTTCGCGCAGTGACTTTGACCTTGTTTGAACAGTGTTTTCTATACAGGTCAGAAGTCCCAAGATCTACGTCGGGAGTCCCGACGTAGATCTGAACGGTTAGATTTCTACTTCAAGTATAAATAGCCATCTCTTCACTTCTAACCATTACGAACTCATTCCACTCGACCAAACCTTCAGTGAAAGTGCTCTCTAGCTCTCAAGCTCCCCCTTTCTTCTCCTCTTTGCTCCTAGATTCAAATCTTCCAAGAGATTGAGTTGAGAGAAGGGATTTGGTGAGAGAAACATTGATTCAAAGCTTGAGCACTTGATTTCTTCGTCAAGCCGGTTAGATTTGCGTTTGTTACTCTTGGGTTCTTGAAACCCTAGCCGGCTAGGCGTCGCCCAAGAGCTCCCGATCTGTGGGAGAACCTTGGGAAGTTTGTATTACCCTTGATTTTCTAGTGAAGAACTCAAGTTTACCTTTGTGGTTGCTTGAGAGAGGCAAGGAGGTGAAAGAGACTCCGACCTTAGTGGTCACCTCAACAACGAGGACGTAGACAAGCCTTAGTGGCGAGTTGAACCTCGGGATAAATCCTTGTGTCCCGCGTGCTTATTGTTATTGTGATTACTTGAGATTATTTGGTCTTTGTTGTCTCTCTCTCTCAAGCCATTTCTTAGGTTTTGGTCCCGATCTACAAATTGGTGGCGCTCCAAGGGCAAGGAAACACTTGGACAACTTCATCTTACCACTAAGAAGTGGGTTGTAAGTTATTGGCTTCACAAAGTTCATTTGAGCACTTATAGTTCATTCCACGTAGGCGTCGAAACTGCTGACAGCTGACGTCAGGACTTCTGACGACGTCGGGAGTCCTGACATAAACTGTCGGGACTTCCGATAGTTGCTGACAAGTGACTTTGAGTTTTGTGTAGAAATTTTTAGATACGCCTATTCACCCCCCCCTCTAGGCTTACCAGGGATCCTTACAAGTGGTATCGGAGACGGTTACCTCGCATATGCTTCACCGCGTGAGGTATGAAGCCCGGAGGAGGAACTAGCGGTGTGAAGCCGGTGGATGTCGATCCGGAGCGAGTTGAGCTGCATGACACCGATAGCAGCGAGCTAAGCGTGTCGACAGCAAGTGTCTCCACGCTCCCACATCTTGAGGCTACCGATGTTGAAAGAGTTCTTAATGAAGAAGAGAAGAAAAAGAGAAGAGAAACAAGAAAGCTCAAAAGAGAAGCACGAGAGAAGAAGAAGGAGCAGCAGCGGCTAGATGAAAAGAAAGCAAGAAAAGAAGCTAGAAGGCTTAAGAGAGAAGAAAGAAGAAAGAGAAGGGAAGCTAGAAGGAAGAAAGAAAAAGAAGCCAAAGCTTCCAACACATCTTCTAGTGAGCTCTCTAGCAGCTCCGAAGACGGTGATGATGATGAGTCCTATCAAGTGCATAGCAAGAAGGACAAGAAAGGAAAGGGCAAGAAGAACGACGACAACAAATATGCCACCGTATCCTTTAATTATTCTTCTATGTCTATGACTAACCATGATCGCAAGTCTTTCATCAATGTGCCCGCGGGGAAGTTACCTCATTTCGATGGGACTAACTTTGCCAAGTGGAAACACTTGATGAGAGCTTATCTTATAGGTCTCCACCCCGACATTTGGGAGGTTGTTTGTAATGGATTTGAGCCACCGGTTGATCCCAAGAATCCAACACTAGAAGAGATGAGAATCATTCACCTAAATGGTCAAGCCACAAGTGTGTTGCTTAGTGCTTTGGATGGTGATGAGTACAATAGAGTGATTGGTGTGGATGTTGCCAAGCAAATTTGGGATACTTTGCATCTTGCACATGAAGGGGTTGACAAAGTGAGAAAGGCAAGAATTGATTTGATGATGTCCAAGCTCAACCGGTTTGTTATCTTAGATGGAGAAGGGCCACAAGAGATGTTTGATAGGTTGATGACCATGGTGGGCAAGATTAGAGGCTACGGGTGTGATGAGCTAGATGATCACAAGGTTGTCAAGATTATGTTAGAAGCTTACTCACCAAGAAATGAGACCATAGTGACTCTAATTAGAGACAAGAAGAAGTTTGAGTACTTCACACCAAATGATGTACTTGGAAGGATCTTGACATTTGACATGCAAAGAGAAGAAGCAAATGAAAGAAAGAAGCTTGGCGAGTTGCAAGCAAAGCTAGAAGGCATCAAGATCAACGATGATGTAGCTCTCAAAGCCAACAAGTCAACCAAGCAGTCCTCTACAAGCAAGTCCAAGTCCAACAAGCAAGCATCAACTAGCAAGCCCAAGGCACCGAAGCAAGTCAAAGAAGAAGTAGAGACAACATCATCAAGTGAAGATGAAAGTGATAGTGAACAATATGAGAAAGTGAAAGATGTTGCTCTCTTTTTGAGGAGATATCAAAAGGGACTCAAAAAGCAAGGCTACAAGGTAGTGAAGAGGAAGTTCCCAAACAAGAAGAAGAGGCTATGCTACAACTGTGGAAGCACCGAACATCTCATTGCTCATTGCCCTCATGAAATCAAAGACAACAATTACAAGAGAGACAAGAAAGAGAGCAAGACCGACTACAAAAAGAGCAAAAGGAACATGGGAGAGGCTCACATTAGACATGAATGGGACTCAACAAAAGATAGCTCAAGTGAGGAGGATAAGAAGATTGCAACCGTGGCCCTTCACAAGCCATCCTCCACACCAAGGCTCTTCAACAACATGTCCGATGATGACTACTACTCCCCTCACATTTGTCTCATGGCAAAGGGTGAGAAGGTAAAAACAAAGGCTAAATCTCCTTCACCTCCTAGTGACATCTCTAGTAGCGAACTTAGTGATAGCTCTAGTGATGATGAACCTAGTGATGAAGAGATTGATAATGTAATTAAAAATTTAGATCCTAAAACCAAACTCTTCATCTCTAAGCTAATGGAGGATTTAGAGAGTGTCCAAGCTGAGCTAGCAACTAGAGATGGTGATCTTATTGCACAAGAAAATATTTATATTGCTAGCAAGGAAGCTCTTGCATTAGAGAGAAGTGAGGTGGCCTCCTTGCGCAAGGCTTTGGCCAAAGAGCAAGAAGACCATGCTCTCACAAAGAAGGTAAATATTGCTCTCAACCAAAAGTATTGTGACTTAGATGAAAAGCACAAAGAACTTGGGCAGCAATATAGTCTTCTTTGGGAGAGCTGCCCACAGCCCTCTAATGCAAAGGACATCTCTACTCCCTCCACTAGTCAAGGTTGTGGAAAATGTTATAATCTTGATTTAAATGCTTATTCCACTAACCTTGCAAACATGGAGGCCATGAGAAAGGAGATTGCTAGGCTCAATGAGATCATTGGCAAGGGATGCTTGAGTGGTAAGGCTCAAGTAAGTGACAAGAAAACAAATGATTCAAGAGTGCCTCAATTCAAGCAAGGGAGACACCCCTCAATCAAGCATGGGCTTGGGCACACTGCAGGAGCCAAAACAAATGGAAGAAAGGTCATTAATGGATATGAGTGTGTCCAGTTCATGAGCAAGGGAAAAGTAGGTACAGAACAGCCTGCACAGAAGGTGGCACAAAAGCAGCCCCGAGCAGCACAGCCAGCCCAGGGCAGCAGTGCTGTTGTGAAGGGCGGCAGTGCCACCCCCCATAGAAAAGGGAAGGCTACCTCTTCTTCCTTTGCTCTTGTCAAGCCCAAAAAGGAGGTGTATCAACCAAAGCAAGAGCCCCAGAGACCAAAGAAATCAATTTGGGGTAATCCTAACAAGTATGCTTATCAACCGAAGGCTCATGCACCTCGACAAAGCTTGAGTTCTTGCTTTGTGTTGAAGAACAATAGCAAGGGAGAAGTGATTGCCAAATATGTTGGCAATAATAGAAATATTTATCTTAACACTTTCATTTGGGTTCCTAAGATTCTTGTGACTAACATGCAAGGCCCCAAGAACATTTGGCGACCTAAATCAAGGAACTAAACTTGTTTTGCAGGCATACTCCTCCGGTGGATCAAGTTGGGTGCTTGATAGTGGATGTACAAATCATATGACCGGAGAAAGAAGTATGTTTCAATCATATTCCCCAAAGTTGGACTCAAATGAAAATATTGTCTTTGGAGACAATTCTAGGGGGGATGTGCTTGGTCTCGGTAAAGTTGCTATAACCCTTGAGCATTCAATTACAAATGTTTTACATGTTGATTCGTTGAGTTACAATTTGTTGTCCGTTTCTCAACTTTGTGAGATGGGCTACAATTGTCTCTTTACGGATAAGGGTGTGGAAGTCTTTAGAAGGGAGGATTCCTCTATTGTCTTTACGGGTCGATTAAAGAATAAGCTCTACCTAGTTGATTTCAACAAAGGGAAAGCTAATCTTGAGACTTGTTTAGTGGCAAAATCTAGTATGGGTTGGCTATGGCATCGCCGGCTAGCTCATGTTGGGATGAGGAACTTGGCCAAACTTCAAAAAGATGAATACATCCTTGGACTAACAAATGTTCACTTTGAGAAAGATAGGATATGTAGCGCTTGTCAAGCCAGAAAGCAAGTTTGCGTACCTCATCCACCAAAGAGCATCATGACCACCACTCAACCATTGGAGCTCATCCATATGGACCTCTTTGGACCGGTCGCCTACCTAAGTATCGGGGGTAACAAATATGGTCTTGTTATTGTTGATGACTATTCCCGTTTCACTTGGGTATTTTTTTTGTTTGATAAGTGTCAAGTCAGGGACAAGGTGAAGATATTTGTTAGAAGAGCTCAAAAGGAGTTTGGTCTCCCCATCAAGAAAATGAGAAGTGACAATGGGACCGAATTCAAGAACACTCAAGTTGAGGAGTTTCTTGATGAGGAGGGCATCAAGCATGAGTTTTCAACTCCATACACCCCTCAACAAAATGGTGTAGTAGAGAGGAAGAACCGGACACTCATTGATATGGCAAGGACAATGCTAGATGAGTACAAGATTTCGGATTTATTTTGGTGTGAAGCCGTCAACACCGCTTGTCATGCCATCAATCGCCTCTACCTACATAAGAAGTTGAAGAAAACTTCATATGAGCTTCTAACCGGTAACAAACCAAAGGTGTCTTACTTTAGAGTGTTTGGGTGCAAGTGTTTCATACTTAACAAGAGACCCAAAACCTCTAAGTTTGCACCTAAAGTTGATGAAGGTTTTCTTCTTGGTTTTGGATCAAATGAGCATGCCTATCGTGTTTTCAACAAAACCTCTGGTAGAGTTGAAATAGCGGTAGATGTGACATTTGATGAATCTAATGGCTCTCAAGTAGAGCAAGTTGATGCAAGTGTTGTAGGAAAGGAGGATCCACCATGTGAGGCAATCAAGCAATTAGCTATCGGCGATATAAGGCCACAAGAAGATGAAGCCACTGATTTGGTGGTTCCCCTAGCTGCTGATGAAGAAGTTTCCGCTGACGTACCTGATGCTGAGGGGGAGCAAACCCCTGCTGCAGTCCAGCAGGGCGGCAGTGATGCACCTAGGAGCGACAGTGCCACATCCCCTCTAGGAGCAGCAGCAAGTCCAACTCCGATTCGAGGACAGAACCTGCAGCCAATCTTTGAAGAAGAAGAAGTTGAAAATCCAGAAGATAATCAAGAGGCCATTGAGCACCCAAGACTCAAGAAAACCATTCAAAGAGATCATCCCGCTAACAATATTCTAGGGAGTCTTCGAAAGGGGGTATTGACACGTTCACATTTAGCAAATTTTTGTCAATATTACTCTTTTGTCTCTCCTGTGGAACCAGTCAAGGTAGAAAAGGTACTTGAGGATGAGGATTGGGTGATGGCCATGCAAGAAGAATTGAACAACTTCGAGAGAAACCAAGTGTGGACATTGGTGGAAAGACCTGAGACAAACGTGATTGGCACCAAGTGGGTCTTCCACAACAAGCAAGATGAGAATGGCGTGGTGACAAGGAACAAGGCAAGATTGGTCACTCAAGGTTTCACTCAAGTGGAGGGCTTAGACTTTGAAGAAACATATGCACCGGTGGCAAGACTTGAAGCAATCCGAATGCTTCTAGCCTTTGCTGCCCATCATGACTTCAAGCTATATCAAATGGATATCAAGAGTGCATTCCTCAATGGCCCTATATAAGAACTTGTCTATGTTGAGCAACCACCGGGTTTTGAAGATCCCAAGTTCCCCAACCATGTCTACAAACTTCAAAAGGTGCTCTATAGACTTAAGCAAGCACCAAGAGCATGCTATGAATGCCTTAAGGAATTCTTGCTCAAGCAAGGCTTTGAAATAGGCAAAGCCGATCCTACCCTCTTTACTCGTAAAGTCAATAAAGATATATTTGTGTGCCAAATATATGTCGATGACATAATATTTGGTAGTACTAACCATAAATTTTGTGAAGAGTTTAGTAGGATCATGACCAAGAGATTTGAGATGTCTATGATGGGTGAATTGAAGTTCTTCCTCGGTTTTCAAATCAAGCAATTGAAGGAAGGGACTTTTATTAGCCAAACAAAGTACACCCATGATATGCTCAAGAAGTTTGACATGGCGAATGCAAAGCCCATCAAAACTCCCATGCCAACCAATGGACATCTTGATCTCAATGAGGAAGGGAAAGCCATCGACCAAAAGGTATATCGCTCCATGATCGGCTCTCTACTCTATTTGTGTGCATCTAGGCCCGATATTATGCTTAGTGTGTGCATGTGTGCTAGATTTCAAGCTAACCCGAAAGAGTGCCACTTGGTGGCCGTTAAGAGAATCTTGAGATATTTAGTACACACTCCTAACCTTGGCTTGTGGTATCCTAAGGGCTCTAAGTTCGATCTACTTGGGTATTCTGATTCCGATTATGCCGGTTGCAAAGTAGATCGAAAAAGCACTTCAGGGACGTGTCAATTCCTTGGACGGTTGAAAGTCCTATGTTTGGTGTTGGTAATTAGTGACAATGCCTAAGTACTAATCCCATGCCTAAGTTGTATGTAGCATATGAGGATTAGTACACTCCAAGGTTGGTGGCAAGATGGACATGGTGATCATGATGGCCACACTTGGATTTGGACGCAACCCTACGTGATCAAGGCAAAGGTATATGCTTAAGGGTTGTGTTTTAGTAACCAAGACACCTAGTGGGTGTGGTTACATTATAGGATAGATAGCCGTACTATAAAGAGGGGAATGACGCGGCTATTGAACTCCTAAGTGCCTCTAGATGTGCATTTCATGATCATATGCATTTGGATAGAACTAATATCGCCTCGAAAAATGATTGTGAAAATGCTAACACACTCACACATGACGAGATCACTTGGTGATGTTAGCACGTTTGCGACGGCGGTGGAGTTTGAGCGGTAGAGAGGGTTTGGGTTCCTCTCTCCCTCCCGCCGAGCTTGCGAGGCAGGATTCAGGCGTTTTTGAGAAGTTGAAACGATTATTTTCCACTACGCCGGAAGTCCAGAAAAGAAACGGAGGCGAACGGAGGTCACAGAGGTGACCGGACGCTGAACCGGACGCGGTCCTTGCATGACCGGACGCGTCCGGTCAGTGTTCAGTGTCTGCGTGTTTTTCAGTTCGATGATCGGACGCGAGGCGCGTCCGGTCACTGATGATCGGACGCGTCCGGTCGTTCAGGGAGCTTACTGGACTCTAACCGGACACTGTCATTATCACGTCCGGTCATTTTCTTCAGCGCGTCCGGTCACTATTTCGTTGAGCGCTGCTCAGGCGACCAGCGCGTCCGGTCCTTCACGGGACCAGCGCGTCCAGTCATTCCCGGCGCGTCCGGTCAGTTGGACCAGCGCGTCCAGTCGTTGCTTCGCAGTTAGCCGTTGGGCGACCAGCGCGTCCGGTCGTTTGGACCAGCGCGTCCGGTCAGTACTTCACGAGTTAGCCGTTGGGCGACCGGCGCGTCCGGTCAGTTGGACCAGCGCGTCCGGTCAGCCCGATTTCGGCTGTTTAAGTTTCTAACGGCTATATTCGAAGGGGTACGTCTATAAATACTCGTTGGCCGGCTCAAGGCTCCATCTCTCGAACATTTTGACATACTTGTGAGCACTTTGAGCTAAGCAACTCCCCTCCCACTCATCTCTCTTGCTTCTTTGCATATTCGAAGTGAGATTGAGTGATCCAAGTGCATTTGCATTGTGAGATTGCATCTAGTTGGCACTTGGTGGTTGATTTGCTGCGGGATTCTTGTTTCTCTTGGTGGTTGCCGCCACCTAGACAGCTTGGAGCAGCTTGGAGGCGTTGGCAAGAGTTGGTGATTGTTCTTGGCCACCTCCGGTGTTTGTGAGGGGTTTGTGCCTACCTCGGCGAAGCGCCAAAGGCAACATTAGTAAATTGCTTCGTGTCATTCCAACCTTTTGCCATTTGGTAGGTTCTTGTGGCGCCTTTTGAGAGGCTCGGTGTGTGACCGATTAGCCACCGAACCACGTGGTGAAGAGGGACACAACGGGGACTAGCGTGCCGGCAAGCACGTGAACCTCGGGATAAATCTTCATGTCATCACTTTCATATTGTGATTGATTGATCCCGGTGTTCGGTTATCTTGGTATTCATCTCTTGATTATATTGATTGGTTGGCTCAATTCTTCGCCCCTCGGTGATACCCTCCTAACTCTCTCTTGTATTAATTTCTTAGTTATCTTTGCTAGTGAGTTAGCTTTGCTAGAGTAGCTTCTTTGTGTAGCTTGCTAGTTGTAGTTTTCCTTCTCGGTTTGACTTGTGCGGTTGAGTGCACATACACTAGAATTGTGATTTGGTTAGGTGGCTTGCAAACACCCAGTAGGCTAAGCAAAACTCGCATCTCGCTATTTGTTTTGTTGATAAACTTGTTTAGCTTGTCTTTGTAGAAAATTTTAATAGGCTATTCACCCCCCCTCTAGCCATCAAGACCTTTCAAGTGGTATCGGAGCCGTGGTCACCGTTTGTAAGGCTTAACAACCTCGGTGTAAGATGGCTCAAGTTATGTTCAATCATGTTAATGGCAAGCCTCCATTCTTTGATGGCGTCTCTTCCTTTGATCATTGGAAAAGGAAGATGAAGCAATATCTAGGCAATATACATGAGAAGGTTTGGGATGTGACCAAAGAAGGATACGTCATTCTTGATGAGGAAAACCTCACTCCCAATGACCGCATCAACAAACAATGCAATACGGTGGCACTTGACACAATCTATCGTGCCATTGATGATAAAGTATTTGAGCAAATCAAAGATCTTGAAAAGGCAAATGAGCTTTGGATAAGGCTTGAAGAAACATATGAAGGTACTTCAACGGTAAAAAGTGCCAAACTATATATGCTCAAGGACAAGTTCTCCACATTCAAGATGAAGGATGATGAATCCATCCTGGAGATGTTCTATAGGCTCCAAGTCATTGTCAATGATCTCAAGGGGCTTGGGGAGAACGTTGAGGACAAGGACTTCTCACACAAGTTCTTGATGTGCTTACCCAAGAAGTTTGCCACCTTGAGAAGAATGATCTTTAGAGAGGGATTGGACAAGGTCAAACCAACCAATGTGCTTGGAGATATAATGACCGATGCCCAATACAATGATGATGAAGATGAGGTAGAAGAGAAGAAGGAGACCAAGGTCAAGCAAGAGAAGCCCATTGCATTCAAGGCTTCATCCTCTAAGGGCAAGAGCAAGGTAGAAAGTGATGATGATGATCCATTCGTTGATGAGACCATGGCCCTCCTTGTGCACAAGATGGGAAGGTTCATGAAGAAGAAAGGATATGGGGCAAGGAAGAGGAGAGACACTATAAAGGCAAAGACCCTTTGCTACAATTGCAATAGCCCCGATCACATAGTGGCAGATTGCCCCTATGAAGATAAGAGATTTCATAATGGGGACTTGAAGCTCAAGAAGAACAAGAAGGATAAGAAAGAGAATGAGAAGAAAGCAAAGAAGAGCTTCACTTTCAACAAGAAGAAGAAGGGTGGTGGTTATGTAGTCACTTGGGATAGTGACAACTCCGATAGTGATGATGATAAAAGCTCTAGTGATGATGAGAGGATCACTCGACGAGCCACTGCAAACATCGCCCTCTCCAACAAGCCATCCATCTTCGACACTACATCAACATGCCTTATGGCCAAGCCTACCAAGGTAAAACATGATGATAGTGATGATGATTCTTGTGCTAGTGATGATTGTAGGAGTGATGATGAGGAGGATGAGGACTACTCCAAGGATGATCTATTAGGCATAATAGATCAAATGAGCAAGGGCTACAAGAGGACAACCAAGAAATACAAAATCTTGGAACAAGAGCTCATTGCCAAGAGCAATAAAAATGATGCCTTGATGGAGGAGCTTGTTGCTCTCAAAAAGAGTAAGGAGTGCAAAGGAATTGAACAAGAGCTCAAAGCTCTTAGGAAATCCTTTGATGAGCTAGAGGCTTCTCGTGAGTGTCTAAAGGAAGACCACGAGGATCTTGAAATTGCTCACACTAGGCTTAAGGAAGCCCACTCCACTCTACTTGAGCTCATCAAGGAAAAGGACCTTAAGTTGGAGAAGTTCATGAAGGAAGCTAAGGAGGAGCAAGTGATTGTCACTTGTGATATTGGACTAACATGTGATATTATTGATGATTCTTTATTTGTTAGTCCTACTAATGCTTCATGTAGCTCATCATCATCCACCACAACCAACTCTACCTCTACTACTAGTGATTCATCACTTGTGGTTGAGACTCTCAAGAGAGAGGTGGATGATCTCACCCGCGCATTAGGCAACGCCTATGGTGGGGATGCCCGCTTGCTAAAATGCTTGGGTAGCCAAAGGTTCTCTCTTAACAAAGAGGGATTGGGCTATACTCCCAAGAAGGGCAAGGCGGCCTTTGCTACTCCAAAGTCTCGCTTTGTGAAGGGCAATGGTCGTTATTGCAATAGATGCAAGCAAGTTGGGCATCTAGAGATTAATTGTAATAAAATGAACAAGAACAAGAAAAATGCTAATGTACCTTATATTCCTTTTGATTCTTGTTATGTGCTTACCAAGGGTGATAAAGGTGTGCATGCTAGGTTTGTTGGTACACCAATTATGGGCCCAAAGAAGAAGGCCATTTGGGTACCAAAGAGCTTAGTGACTAACCTCCAAGGACCCAAGCAAGTATGGGTACCTAAAAGACATTAAATTGTTTTGTAGGTAAATTACAAGGCCGGAGGAAGGCATTGGGTGCTTGATAGTGGGTCCTCTCAACATATGACCGGTGATTCAAGAATGTTCAACTCTCTCAAATCAAATGATAGTGGCATTGATAGTATCACATTTGGTGACAATAGCAAGGGTGATGTAAAGGCTCTTGGAAGGATTGCAATCTCTAATGATCATAGCATTTCCAATGTGCTCTTAGTTGAAAAGTTGAACTTCAATCTTCTCTCGGTTGCTCAATTGTGTGATCTCGGTTTCAAGTGCATATTTGGTGTTGATGATGTGGAGATAGTTAGTATTGATGGCTCTAACTTGATCTTCAAAGGCTTTAGATATGAGAATCTATACTTGGTTGATTTCAATGCTAGTGACACTCAACTTTCAACATGCTTGCTCACCAAATCAAGTATGGGTTGGTTGTGGCATAGAAGACTAGGTCATGTTGGCATGAAGCAATTGAACAAGTTAGTGAAGCATGACTTAGTTAGAGGCTTGAAGGATGTCACATTTGAGAAGGATAAGCTATGTAGTGCATGTCAAGCCGGAAAGCAAGTAGGCAACACTCATCCATTGAAGAGCATTATGAGTACTTCCAAGGCATTTGAGTTGTTGCACATGGATCTATTTGGGCCAACTACATACACAAGCATTGGTGGCAACAAGTATGGTTTTGTGATTGTGGATGATTTCACTAGATACACATGGGTATTCTTTCTTGTGGACAAGAGTGATGTATTTGACATATTCAAGAAGTTCATCAAGAGAGTGCAAAATGAGTTTGAGACCACAATCAAGAAAGTAAGAAGTGACCATGGAAGTGAGTTTAGAAACACAAGAGTTAATGAGCTATGTAAGGAGCTTGGAATCAAGCATCAATTCTCGGCCAAGTATACACCTCAATCAAATGGCCTAGTTGAAAGGAAGAATAGAACCTTAATTGATATGGCAAGATCAATGTTGAATGAGTATAATGTGAGTCATTCATTTTGGGCCGAAGCAATCAACACGGCTTGCTTTTATAGCAACCGTCTCTATTGCCACAAGTTCCTTGAGAAGACACCATATGAGATCTTAAATGGAAGAAAGCCCAACATTGCATACTTTCGGGTATTTGGTTGTAAATGCTATATCTTGAAGAAAGGCACTAGATTGAGCAAGTTTGAGAAGAAATGTGATGAAGGCTTCCTACTTGGTTACTCAACTACTAGCAAAGCTTATAGAGTTTGGAATTTGGCTAATGGTCAACTTGAAGAAGTGTATGATGTTGAGTTTGATGAAACAAATGGTTCTCAAGATGAAGAAGATAACTTGGATGATGTGAGAGGAACTCAATTGAGTAATGCTATGAAAGAGATGGATATTGGCGATATTAGACCAAAACAAGTAATTCATGTGGATGATGACAAAGATCAAGTGCTCCAAAGTCCAATTACACAAGCTAGTGGTTCTCTAATGCAAAATCAAGCTAGTACATCATCTCAAGTGCAACAAGATCAACAAGTGGCTAGTTCATCATCTCCAATTCATGATCAACATCAACATCCAAGCAATCAAGTCCAAGTGCTTCAACCAACTAACATTGCAAGAGACCATCCATTGGATTCCATCATTGGTGACATACAAAGAGGAGTTCAAACTAGATCAAGATTGACATCATTTTGTGCTCACTCTTCTTTTTGTGTCAATGGAAGAACCAAAGGACATTGATAAAGCATTGAGAGATCCGGATTGGGTAAATGCAATGCATGAAGAGCTCAACAACTTCAAGAGAAATGAAGTATGGGAACTAGTTGAAAGGCCTAAGGATCACAATATCATTGGAACAAGATGGGTCTTTCGCAACAAGCAAGATCAAGATGGGATAGTAGTAAGGAACAAAGCAAGACTAGTGGCTCAAGGTTACACACAAATAGAGGGTCTTGACTTTGGTGAAACTTATGCCCCGGTTGCAAGATTGGAAGCAATTAGGATCTTACTTGCCTATGCTTGTGCTCACAATATCAAGCTATATCAAATGGATGTAAAGAGTGCATTTCTCAATGGTTACATTCAAGAGGAGGTGTATGTGGAGCAACCTCCCGGTTTTGAAGATGACAAGAAACCCAATCATGTATACAAGTTAAGGAAGGCTTTGTATGGATTAAAGCAAGCACCTAGAGCATGGTATGAAAGATTGAGGGACTTCTTGCTATCCAAAGGATTTGTCATGGGCAAAGTTGATACAATACTATTCACCAAGAAGATTGAGAAAGACTTGTTTGTGTTGAAAATATATGTTGATGATATCGTATTCGGTTCAACCAATCAAGATTATTGTGATGAGTTTGGTAAAATGATGGCCAAGGAATTTGAAATGTCAATGATTGGTGAACTTAGTTTCTTTCTTGGACTTCAAATCAAACAAATGAAAGAAGGTACATTTGTGAGCCAAACCAAGTACATCAAAGATATGCTCAAGAAGTTTGGCATGGAAGATGCAAAGGGCATTACAACTCCAATGAGCACTAGTGGAAGTTTGGATAGTGACAAGAATGGCAACATGGTGGATCAAAAGCTATATAGATCAATGATTGGTAGCCTACTCTATGTGATGGCATCAAGACCCGATGTGATGTTCAGTGTATGCATGTGTGCAAGATTTCAAGCCTCACTAAGAGAAAGTCATTTGAAAGCAACAAAGAGAATATTGAGGTACCTAAAGCATACACAAGATGTTGGATTATGATATCCCAAAGGTGCAAGCTTTGAGCTAGTTGGATATTCGGATTCCGACTATGCCGGTGACAAAGTGGAGAGAAAGAGCACTTCCGGGACTTGTCAATTGTTGGGAAGATCACTTGTCTCATGGTCATCCAAGAAGCAAAATAGTATTGCACTATCTACCGCCGAAGCCGAATACATTGCCGCGGGTAGTTGTTGTGCACAAATCTTATGGATGAAGGCAACATTGAAAGATTTTGGAATCAATTTCAAGAATGTGACATTGCTATGTGACAATGAAAGTGCCGTGAAGCTAACCAACAATCCGGTTCAACATCAAAGAACAAAGCATATTGATGTTCGTCATCATTTCATTAGAAATCATCAACAAAAGGGTGACATTGCCATTGAGAGTGTGGGCACCGAAGATCAATTAGCCGATCTATTCACCAAGCCACTTGATGAGAAGAGATTTCACAAGCTAAAGAATGAGTTGAACATACTTGATTTCTCCAACATGAGTTGATGCACTCCCATGATATGACATGCCTCTCCTTCGAGCCCTAAGGTACAATTGGTTGACATGTCATACATTCTATACTAAGGACATGTTTAGTGCATCTAGTCATGATTTCTTATGTTCTAGGATCATTCATGAAAATTAAATGAATTTGAAGTTTATATGGTGCCACTATTGTTTCCATGACTTGTATGATCTAGTGGTAGCATATAACTTGTTTAAGTAACTTGTGATCCTAAGTGTTTAATCTAGAAAACTTGTCTAAATATTTGCTTCAACATGGTGCATGATAACCCTTCTAGTGAGGTGTGAAGAAGCTTGCCCTTGGATCAAACCGAAGTATTTTATTTATGCAAGCAATCTAGGTTGAATCATAAACTTGATCCTCACCCCATATTTCAACATGATAATCTATCTAAAGTTTGCTCCTTGTGGTCAATTGGTGCCAAAGGGGGAGAAATTGTTGTTCACAAAGATAGAACTCAAAGAGGAAGAAGCACAAAGGGGGAGAATTGATAAAAGAAGGGGATCAACTAAAATTTTGAGCACACAAGTAGGGGGAGCAAGCTCTTAAGCATGAATGTTGCATTTCCATGTGCACTTCATATGTATGATGCATAGTTATGCATTTCGTTTTCTCCGATACTTTGCTTGTGTGGTGTCTTGCTAGTATAATTTGAATGTTGCATTAAGGTACTAGCATGAATAGAAAGTAGTTAGATTTTTCTTGCTTCATGTTTTTTCAAAGTGGTACTAGAGCCTTGCTTATAATGTTGATCTCACGAGATTTCTAGTTATGTTTGTGTTTTTCCAAGTGGAATCTAACTACACAAGGTGCTAAGATGGTGTTTATCGCTACTCCGATGGTATCACGCTTCAAAGGTCTATAATCTTAAACACTTAGCACCTATTGGTAGTCAATGCTCCTAATCTTTCCTATCTAACATGTATGCTTCCAAAATCCAAACATATAGCATACATGTAGGGGGAGCCATTGCTATCAATTTGAATTCATGATCACATGTCCATAATTCTTACACATGGTAATATACTTGGACAATGTGACATGGATTCAATCAAAATTTTATTATAACATCTTTGTGAAAGGGTTGTCACCAATTACCAACAAGGGGGAGATTGAAAGTCCTATGTTTGGTGTTGGTAATTAGTGACAATGCCTAAGTACTAATCCCATGCCTAAGTTGTATGTAGCATATGAGGATTAGTACACTCCAAGGTTGGTGGCAAGATGGACATGGTGATCATGATGGCCACACTTGGATTTGGACGCAACCCTACGTGATCAAGGCAAAGGTATATGCTTAAGGGTTGTGTTTTAGTAACCAAGACACCTAGTGGGTGTGGTTACATTATAGGATAGATAGCCGTACTATAAAGAGGGGAATGACGCGGCTATTGAACTCCTAAGTGCCTCTAGATGTGCATTTCATGATCATATGCATTTGGATAGAACTAATATCGCCTCGAAAAATGATTGTGAAAATGCTAACACACTCACACATGACGAGATCACTTGGTGATGTTAGCACGTTTGCGACGACGGTGGAGTTTGAGCGGTAGAGAGGGTTTGGGTTCCTCTCTCCCTCCCGCCGAGCTTGCGAGGCAGGATTCAGGCGTTTTCGAGAAGTTGAAACGATTATTTTCCACTACGCCGGAAGTCCAGAAAAGAAACGGATGCGAACGGAGGTCACAGAGGTGACCGGACGCTGAACCGGACGCG